>CM035094.1:34088467-35389071 GCA_020205505.1 Panax japonicus | reverse complement strand
TGAATCCACCGGGTGATCCTTCACTTTGATCAACGTTAGCCACCCAAGTTTTTGGCATCTAAGGTCCGCCAAGGAAGAAGAAAGATTGAAAAAGATGGGTATTTGACAAAACCCTAGTTTTTCTATCTCTCATAAAAAAGTCTCTCCAACTATTGAAATTACGTATGTTGCGAAAAGTCAACAACCACACCACTCACCCATAATAAGACTCATCTTATTTATAGATGTGGGCAACCCTCCTTAACATTAAAAAATGGGTTTTTTTAATTAATTAAATTCCTTTAATATCATTAAGACTCACCAATCATACTTAAAAAAAATAAGAGTACTTTTATTTATTAATTCCAAAACTCTTTTAAGAATTAAATAATAATAATAATAAGACTCATCTTATTAATTTATATTTAATATTTTAAAATATTAAATATTAAATATTAAGTTATTTAATTTATTTAATTTATTCTATCACCGTAGATTAAATTAAATATACTTAACTTATTATTACGATTATGTTATTTGCTTCTTAATAATTATTCTTCCTTTTATGGTGTGACCCTTTAGGTTCTCCATATTAACTGGTTGTGAATAAATCAATTAGAAACATTCTCTAATCTTATTTAAATAAATAAATTAATTATTAATTTATTTAAATAATACATATTTATTTCTAACAATAGGATAAGCTTCCCTAGCGATCAACGACTTTCCAGATAATATAGATTTCACATTAATTATAAAGAATCTTTGAGTAAATAGTTACCGTACAATTCAATCCTTCCACCATACACTATCCCAATTAAATATAAGACATGGAATTACTATCAAGCCTTAATGTATTTAATTATTGTATTTCGACTCTTAAATTCACAACACCAAATAATGCAAATTAGAAATTCCTTTCTAATTTCTTCTGCCTGGCCAAGGACTACGGGGTTGTCATTTATCGAATCACATAGGATATTTTTATTCTTTTACTAGAATCGGTAGATTCTTTATTGATCATAACATTACCTCCATGTACGCTTATTATACTCAAGCATACCCTTTGATATACCCTAAGGGTCTTAAGGAATAGTCAAAAGTATAACTCATCATATATAAGATACTAGGATGATCTCAAGTTCAAGGATCACTTGTACTACATATCACTACAGGAATTCCTATTGATAGGCAAGTAAAACTCCATTATGTAGTATTCTTACGAGCCACGTTCAGTGAACTTATTCTCTAATAAACACCTACATACTTTCTTTAGTGTCTCCACACAAATGATCATAGAGATCAATCATCCTCATCCAATGAGCAAGCACGTATGTACCAAATAGATCCGGATTTACTAATCCCCAATTTAGTAATTCAACGCAGTGGGGAACTATTAGTTTAAGCTTTCTACAGAATTTAGATCTCATAGAATGATCATCATCATTATTTTAAAAGCATTGCTTAAAACTATGGGTTTATCACATTTATAAAACAGCATCATGTAGATAATTAAAAGTCTTTAATAAATTAATACTTTTTATTAATAAATGAATTAGATTGTTACAAAGTATATACTTTATCATCAAACATGATTGGCTTGTGTGCATACTACATTCATGAATACGAAGGATCATTCACCATGCATGCGGTAATCCACATCGACAGGTTATTCCAACAAAATAATAAATATTGAAATAACAGAAGAATTCGTCATACATGCGGTAGTCCGCGTAGACAGGTTATTCTAACAGAATAATAAAGAATGGAATAACAAAAGGATTCACCAGGCATGCAATAGACCGCAAAGACAGGTTATTCCAACAGAATAATAAATAATGGAATCAGGTCATACGTAATCCGCACAAACAGAATATTCTAACAGAATAATAAAGAATGGAATAACAACAGAATTCACCAGACATGCGATAGACCGCACAGATAGGTTATTCCAACAGAATAATAAAGAATGGAATAACAGAAGAATTTCACCATGTATGTGGTACTTCGCATAGATAGGTTATTCTAACATAATAATAAAGAATGAAATAATAGAAGAATTTTACCATGTATGTGGTACTTTGCATAGAAAGGTTATTCCATAATAATAAAGAATGGAATAATAACCCTTACGAGTATTGAAAGAAAATAACTCTCTTCATGAATATGAAAGAATAATACCCTTACCTCAAAAGAAGACTGGATACTAGAATAGTGAGGTAGTAGACTTCTCTTCTTCTTTCTCTCTATAATTTCTCTCTATAATAATTGCTCTATAGCTTTAGTGAATTGGTGAGAAATGAAAGAAGAATGAGCTTCTATTTATAGGAAAATATAGTTTCAATAATTGCACGTTTTGGGGCTCAAAATATTACAGTATAATACCTTCATCTTTTCCTTCATTTTTAATTTAGTCCTGCAAGTATTATCAAACTTGCACCACCTCCCATAATAGTAAATCATGTGAATCAATAGTAAATCATGTGACTCAATAGTTCTAAACATATGAAAATACGAATTACAATATAGTACCTCCATCTATACCTCTATTTTTACGAATTACAGGCAAGATGTTCCAACAGAATAATAAAGAATGGAACCAAGTCATGCGTAATCCGCACAGACAGGATGTTCCAAAAGAATAATAAAGAATGGAATAACAACAGAATTCACCAGGACCAGGCATGCGATAGACCGCACAGACAGGTTATTCCAACAGAATAATAAAGAATTGAATAACAGAAGAATTTCATCATGTATACGGTACTTCGCATAGACAGGTTATTCCAACATAATAATAAAGAATGGAATAACAACCCTTATGAGTATTGAAAGAAAATAACTCTCTTCATGAATACGAAAGAATAATACCCATTACCTTAGAAAAACTGGATACTGGAATAGTGAGGTAGCAGACTTCTCTTCTTCTTTCTCTCTATAATAATTGCTCTAAAGCTTTTGTGAATTGGTGAGAAATGAAGGAAGAATGAGCTTCTTTTATAGGAAAAATATTAATTGCAATAATTGCACAGTTGGGGCTCAAAATAATTATAATTCATACCTCCTCGTTTTTTTCATTTTAATTTAGTCCGGAAAGTATTATAAAACTTGCACCATGTCCACTATACTAAATACTGTAAATTATAGTTCATTCATGTGACTCAATAGTATAATTCACGTTGAAAAACTAATACAGTATAGTACCTTCAACTAACATCAATGTTTTAATTTGTCATACAAGTATATCAATCTGCACCAACCCCCTAATAGTACAAGAATGTGATCAATTAGTGGCACACTGGAACAAATAGTTTTTTTTTTTACTCCTGTGAAAGCAATAGCAAGTAATGCTTATATCTGGTAATACCGAATTGGTCAATATAACCTCAGAATCAAATTATTCCAAAAATAATGTCGATTTTCACAAACTAATCATTCCAAAACACAAATGGAACTATCAATTCATCTCCATCAACACGAATTTATCATCATAATATTATAATTCACACTATTTAACCAATAGGTCATTCCACAAAGAAGGAGGGGGCTTTCCGATTAAGGATTTCCGACCTATTTGGCGCGCAATTAGATTATTTTTTTTTGGATATCTAACCCTCATCGACAGGAAATCTAGACATGTCATATTGAAAATAATAATATGAATAACTTTGTCGTCTCAAATTATGATTTATAATATTAATATTATACAGATGATACTGTGACAAAACAATTGAATCAATATATGAGAGCTATGAGCAACTAATATTGTTAGCAATAATTGAGTTAACTGACAGTGCACTTGTGACGTAGCATCAATAATCAAATACCGGTGCTACTATGCACCACGCGTTTACGTACTTTAACTACTGGTGGTTAACAGTTTTCACGGTAACACTCGCGTTATTTTTATAAAATGCTAATTCTGTGTTTTCTAACTACGACAATACTTCCGTTGTAGGGTTATGCCAATGATTGTGTCGTCGTACGGATATTCTACGATAAAAAGGAATATTCCCTGACCAAATTAAATTTTTATAACAACTTGCTACTTTGCAAAATTTATAAATAATCCACAACTAAAAACATTATATCAAATCCAACACCATAATATTCAAAAAAATATTCCGAAATTTAAAATCTATTCATAAAATTTCAGGGTCTCACATAACCACACCAATATTCCGAAGTTACGCCATTTGGAATGGTGTCGGAATCTCACCCCCAGGGGTTGGGGTTCATATGCTGAAGTGAGTCAGAAGGAAAGTGAAGAAAGAAATGGAAGAAGACAATGCGAAGAGGAAAGATGAGGACACGCTGATTCCTCCAGGCAGGACAGACTGTGACATTCGCCAGCCAACGAAAGGGTGATCGAGAATGCGCACGGAATTTCAAGCTTTCACTGCCGATTCTCTAGAGTCCTATCAAATGCTTCATAGCTAGGTGACAGGTTCCAGTTTGCATATGGGACGGCTACTCCCATAGTCCCCCTCCAGACACTCCACAATGAGCAATAGAATTCGAAGGATGGTATTATTGAAGACAACTAGTGGCAGTTCCTTATAAATTTACCTCCAATGAGGGAATGTATTTTTTTAAGTTATGGGTATTAGGTTATTTGTTCATGTCTATTTGAATGTCATGTTACATGTGGTTGGTTGTTGGTTAGGAATTGGTTCCATTCAGTTTTAGTGATGGTGTTAGGAACTGTTGCATTTGTATTGGTATGTTGTGCATGAATCCAGGTCAGTTAATGGTATTTAGTTGTGCTATGAGGAAATTAATGACTACCTTGAATTTTGACTGAATTGAGCCTTAAGTGGGGTTATGATGTTAATCATTATATAAATACTTAATGTTTGATTACTATTAACCGGCTCGTAGTCTGAGTAACCATTATGATATTCTTAGTTTAAATTTCATACTGTCTTTGTGGTGGGAATTTGGTTTTTTATGAAAGAATGTTAGTACTCAGATAAGTAATAGGCTAGTACTGTTAAAGCATAAGTTTGGGGGAAGTCGGGTGTTTCATGCACCGCTACTAAAAACAAGAGAAGAAGAAGAAAAAGAATAAAGTATTGAAAATCTTCCCAAGTTTAATTATTGAAGGCTTGTGGTTGTGTGGCGATGATGGAGTGTTAAACACGCACTCGCTATAAAAACTATCAAAATCAATAAACAATGAGGATGTGCGAAAATCGCCTCATGAGAAATAAAGGCAAAATCTCTCTGTTACTCTTAAACTTAAGTAATGTATGGTCTGGTTAGAACTTGTTTATTACTGAGTATACTTGAGTAAAAACTAGTTTTTTCCCTTTAAAGAAGCATATATGTGAAAATTTGTTCAATAGCAGTTTAGTGGTTGCTTCACATGCACCCACACATATCATTGCTGAATATTGGATTTGCAGAATGTTGTCATTATGATTTGTCTGGGTAGTTTTTTTTGTTGACTATCTTGTATTTTTTCTAGGCATGTAATTGAATTTCTGTCTGGTTGACTATTAGCTTCCAGTTCATGATAGTGTAGGATGCAACTGGTAGTTTCTGCATTACATTTTGGTTTGGTTTGTTTTGGTACTTGAGGGCACGAACAGTTTAAGTTTGGGGGTATTTGATAGTGTGGTTTATAACACTCTATTTAATCTACTGACTTGAATTGTTATTAAAATCTTTTATGTATAGATTTTTATTCATTTGTGCTTTGTTTTGTCGTTTCAGTACTGGAACTCTTTTGGTGATATTGGAGCATAAGTGTGTTCGTGGTTAGATGGAATGATATTGGACAGTACAATAGGAGCTGAGTATATGCTTGATGATGGAATGAAGGTTTAAAGATGAAGTTCCTTGAGACTACAACTCAGAGAGAAGTGAGCAACAGACAAGTCAGGACAATGACGTGCACGGCGACGATGCGGCCCAGATTGGCCTGTGACACGGCGTAGCTGCGCCCAGGACAGCTGCCAAGATTTTGCACAGGCAGCTGCGCTCTATCCAAGGCTATCACGGGTGCTGCGCCAGTCTTAATTCTGCAGTGACCTTTTAATTAAGCTATCGAATAGGATATTGGTTAGAGAGGATGTTATGACTAGACTCAATTTAAGCTATGTATTATCAGTATATAAAGTATTCACCCTTGGGGGATCAATGGCTATAGTTTACTTTCCTCTTCAATTGAATATAGATAGAGTAGATTAGATTAGAAAATTTTATAGATTTGGATTAGATATGAAGGGACTTGAAGCATTGGAAAACATCAGAGATTCCATTTGGAGCAGAAGAATAGATGCATTTCAATTTAATCGATAACCCACTTTGGATTACGTATTGTTAATCTTATGGATGTTTATGCAATATGGGATGATAGATTTGATTCAGTATAGTTAAACTCTATTATGAGATTGCAATGGTCTAGAGAGTTAGTTCTGATATATTTCATTGTTAGCCTTATTGCGTTCTGGGCTGTCTAATTCGATTCCAATATTTTGCGCTTAGTGATTGCCATCAATATGTGATATCCATAGGATCTTGAGAGAAGAAGTATGGGCTTTTAGAGATGATCTGATTAAAGTGTGATGTACGTTTACAATGCTTGGGAATGTAGGATTCGGTTAGACAGGAAATATACGAAGCACCTTCGTAGTCAATTGGAATTGGGCTTTAAACCCTAATTATTGTAATCACATAGACAATAGTGGTTGAGGTAAGTGGGTTGTTAATGTGTATTTATAATGTGATTACATGTGATATGGTATGGACATTGAGAGATGTCTATTACTTTAATTTCAGTTTTTTTTACTAACCAATCCGGTACAATTCGTTTGGTTAACATGACAATGTGTGGATTTGAATGAGTCAATAGATGAAATGTGATCACGGTCTTTTATTATCTAGTTATCACTCTAGGAATAAGTTAGGTTTATTAATTTCACAGTTTAACGATAACTATCAAATCATTCGTTTTAAATACAGACTGAAAAATGGTTATGGGCTAGTGCTTGGCGATCTTTATAGTTACTTCTTCAGTGGAACGATACTTTACTTATCTTTACTACTTGTTAATAGTGTAGACTTGCACACATATATTGATCGGTTTTTAAAACGACCAACAAAACTTCATTCATGTAAACATGTTAAAGTTTTCCATTCATAACTTATCTATGAACAAAGTGCTTATGCACGGGCTGTGATCAAGACTTAAGTCCTTAGATTATCATTATTATATTTTATAGCAACATATATATTAATCACATTTCTCTTATTAAACATACAATTGTAGAGATGGAAGGACCTAATGGCATAGGACATTCCTTTGATGATCACGCCTTTCTTCTTCTTTTCTAAACAATAAAAAGTCTAAGCTTATCCTTACTATTCTCTCTACAATTAAGTTGAAAGTTGTTGATGAAAAGTTAATAAACAACAAAATGAATCCAAAGCTGTATTTATAGGATTACTAAGGTTAGGGCATAGTGGTCAATTAGCCAATCCACTCTTAATACAACCTCCATAATATCATTACTTCACGCTTTAAGTTACTTGTTATAAATTAATTACTTGGTCATCCCCACTCTTTCTTGGTCACAAAGATAACCATTATGATCATGGTTGTCCCATGGGTCACTAACCCATGCAGTAATAGTGTAGGCTTTTAGGTAATTAATTCTACTATACTTGGGCTTTAACAATAGTTTACATTGGGATAACACAACCCAATTAAACATACCTTCTACACAAGCCAATACAAGTTCATTTACAGATGGCTTAAAAGCCTTAGACGTATTGTATAAGTATTAAGCTCGTTATTCTTACCTCGTATATTTATTCAAACATATACGACTCATACTATCATTATATATATTCATATAATATTCGGATCATACTAGTCTTCCTACTCGTACAATACATACATATCATGTGATCAGACTTGAACTTCTTAAGCTTATTTCCCTACCGTTCTCAAAATAAAGTCGCATGCGAAAAATTACGTTCTCATACGCGAATTATTATTACATAATCCATTTCTAATCATCTGTCTTATATTCATGACGTCTTACTCGGAAGTTTCAAAAAATATTCCGAGCCAGAAGGAAAAGAAATCGATGAATAGTGTTTTTCAGAAAATTTCCTCGGAGAAAACTTTTATTTTTCGTCTGGAAATTCAAACACTTTAATTCCGTCACGTATCGAAAACTACGACGTTCCGAGTTTCTCGGTTATAGACGGACATTTCATTTTACTAAACACATATAATAAACAAATCATATAATTTATTCCATTTTTAATTAAATAAAATTATTTTACAAAAGATCCGAATTTCTCGGTCGTTATACACAACTCATTGGTGAACTCCCCAAACAGAATTACCGTTCAGAGTTAGAAAACGACAGAAATAACTTTTATAAAAATAATGGCAAAATTTTTACGTAACTGTTCGAATCCCGGTGATAGAAGTACCGTAATAGCGTGGTGCATAGTAGCACACGGTTATGTATAAATTATCTTTATTATTTGATGCTTACGTGAGATAGCACTCAGTTATACTCAATATTGAACTGTAATGCTGCATAGTATTCATATGATTGATTCATATTGGCACCAATATCATCTGCACAATATTTTATCTTATTAAATTCAATAATTGAAAACGCACCAAAGTTAGTCATATAGATTTGCATATTGACGTTGTCTAGAAAGTTCTGTCGAAAGAAAAGGGGTTGGCGGTCACACAATTACGCGCCACTAAGGAGAAGTCCTTATCGAAAGACCCCTCTTGTAGAGATGATTAGTGTTATATGGCGAGTATAATATCAATAATGAATAGATACTTGTTTAAAAATGTGTTTGGAAGCCAAGGAAGAGAAATAGAGAGGTTTTTTATGTAAGTATTTTGTAAATTGGCTTATTATATGGATTATCACTTACTCTTTTTCAAAATAAATCGATAGAAGTATAAGTATATATATAATATATAATATAATATTAAATCTAATCTATATAAATATGTGTGTGTGTGTGACTTTATATAAATATATATATCTATATATATATAATATATATATTGAAACATTCTTGTTAACTTTGATCTTTCATGCTCGGGGGGTACTATTCACGGGGTATTATCAACCGGTGGTAATATTAAGACAGAAATTGATTTATTTTCTGTGCCAATTATTTTTGATCAATATTATCTTAATTTAACTCATACAAAAGAAGATCATGTTTATTAAATGACATTATTGAATTTGATAAATTGAATTATACAAATTATTTAAAATGTATCGTTGACTTCATTAATTGAATTCTATATCATGTCATCATCCCTCAAGCTTATTGTGACGAAGTATTTTTGGCCCGTTAGTGCATAGATGACCTATTGATTGATATGATTATGACAATGCATTATTGTATAGGTATCTCATGTCTGTAATGTTACAAATGATGTGGTAAGAAGTCCTCATTTAGCCTGATAGTGCATTGCTGGACAATTGTTGGCTGATTCATGAATATGAGTTTCGGCCAAGGGTGCAAAGATGAATGTTGATTGACATGATCATAACCATTATGGTGATACTAAAAGCAAATGAATATCATTGATCCACCTAGCTGCATGGGATTAATGGTCGTTCAGGCTGTGATACACAACAGGACGCAGATCAATGGCACCGTAGAGTTGACATCCTAGGATAAGTTGGTGGGATGTAGATTTTATCGGGAATTTGTCGGTTGCATGAATAAAATTATTTGATGATGAATTTTACAACTAGAATGTTATAAGTAGCTTCATGCATTACGTGACTCTTCAATGGCATTGTTGTTCGCTGCAGTAAGACGTTTTGTGGGTATTGTATTCGTATCAATTTGTAACTATTGTTGAAGGCTAACGATAATTTATTTCGGGATATGTAGTCATATATATTCGTTACTAAGGCTGAGTTGAAGAACACCCTTTGCTTCATTGTTCTCTCAAGAAATGAGAATATAGATGTGACTAGTCAGAGAATGGAGTAAGTGGCGCCCCTTCCCCTCCCTCCCGCTCTCTCTCCTCTCTCACCCCTCCTGCTGGGTGCTATTGCTAAATATTTCCTCGCCCATTCTGTTATGTTGAACAGTCGGCTCTTAACTAATGATATGCTCTTCAAACTCTCAGCTTATATTACACGATAATTGTATAATTAAGTTTACATTTGTATTCTGTAACATGTATTTGGCGACTCAGAATAGTTATGTATACCTATTTTGGGGGCATCACATTTATAATATTTATAATTATATTGACATAAATTAAATAAATTTATATCAATTTTTAATTTGAATATGTTTGAAATTAATTTAAAAAAAGAAGTTAATATTAAGTTTATAATTTGAAAATGAAGTAGTAAAAAAATGTCAAGATGTGTATGATTGATGAATTGTCCACTTAAATGTTGGTGTGAAATGTCATTTTGTTATATAGAGAACGATCTTTTGACTCTCTCAATAAGGATTAAAATAGAGAATTAAATAAGGATAAAGAAACAATTGGATAATGATTTGTTGATGTATTGTTCAAAATTATGGATATAGAATTGATTAGAAAAGTATTCTTAATGCCCTAACAAAACTCAAGCAGAATCCCTCTCTCTCCGCTTTTTATCTCTCTAGAAAACTTCTCTCACGGACACATTACCGTCGTGCACGATAGACAATATATGCCACTCGTATATTGTCGTTGATTTCACTTTTTTTCTATTTAATTTGGTATCTACCTCCACCTATACACTTTTTGTTTTCCTCTCTCAGGATTCGACTCCTATTCCTCCCCAGGCTTTCTCCCTTATCTAAACTCATCAATGTGTTATACCATATCTGCGGAATTAGCTCCACCCACCGGCTCGTGCTCGGATTTCAATTTCTGATGTCTGAGATTCTTGTATTGTGCATATCATGAATACTTTTATTTCTTGTCTGATCCACTTATTTAAACCTCTCGATCCGATTAATCCTCTAGATTGTGCCTCGAAGTGTGCAGTCTGTGCTTAATCAGTAGCTCTTTCTGTCCCCACCGCAAGATGTGTGACATAGCGCACCCACATTGATCAATTGTATACCCGCAAATAATCAAAAATGGATACTTAATTCGGTGTGCCTCGTAGCACTGATGGTGAGCGATGCCTGTTCGCGTGGTGTGTCGATGTGTAATGTTCTTAATCCATTGTGTAAAACACAGAACACTAGTATACGACCTTTCCACAAAACTGAGTCTCCTTGCTTGATATCTTACAATTAGTGCCAGTCCGGTGACTGACCATCCACGGAGTAACTGTGTACACTTCCGTCTCAACACTGTGATGTGACAGTTTTATTTAGTTTGAAATAATACATCAGCCCAAAATCAAAAATTCTTGCACAATTTGAGTTTCGGAATTTTGCCAAATTGACTACCAACATCAGCTGGGATGTAATTTGTCTAAAGTTATTCAAACTTATATTTGCTATTGGAAATATGTGGAATGGTTTGGAATGTATTGTTCTGGCATGGTAATAGGATAGTACTTAGGAGATGGTTTTCGTTTATTGTGTTCTATAAAATGGCTATGTTATTACGCTATATTGGAAGTTGAAGAACAATAATCAGTTTAGACATGGATGGGATACTAGTATGATATCATGTCTTCAAAATGCTATAAATAACTTATTTTACCCATTGGGCTTGATAGAGAATGATTGAGATCTTAACATTTGTGCCCAATAACTTATGGAGTAATGATGGTAGAACTAAGATGCACAGAATGTAGTAAACTTGGTGGTTGTTGAAGTTGACTTTGGACAGGTGAGGAGAGGATTTCCTCTCTTTTGTGACTTTTGACCATGTTCTTTGTGTTTTAATGTTTTGTTGGCCGAGGATGGCTGGGTAGTTTGTTAAGTTATGACTGTTTGTTAATGTGAGTATGCATTAAACTAGTTTCTTTCTCACATATATCATAGGGTTGCACACAGTCAGTCTGTGCTTAGAAATATTCAATTAGTTTTCTTAGCATGCGAGGTTCTCCATAGAATATTTATTGCAGTACCCTTAAATGTCTTAGGAGTGAACCAAATAGATTCGCAATCTGCGGATTTATTTCGTACTACCAGAATGGTTCTTTTTTGGTAAGGACTGCAACATCATATGAGAAAGTTAACCTATACATATTAACTAATTATATGCAATTAATGAACGTTTTAAGTAGATCACCCTTGATCTATTGCACATGTCAATATTACTGCATTGCAACAAAATAACTACTCCCTCCGTTCCCCAGAAAGAATTACATTTCTATGGGCAGTTTGATAAAGCAATTCAATCTGGTTGGTCAGAACATTTGTTGATTACGTAATGTCTTCTTTTAGGGGCATGCGTCCCTACAGGGGATTGAATTCTTTATGCTATTTGTGTTTGTTGTGTTATTGTAGTACTACCATAATAGGATAAAGTTGGAAATGTATGATGTGAGAGTCATTTCATAACTTATTTTGTCGTTTTTAACTTGCAAACGCATTCCTTTGAGTAAACCAAATTTGTCCACTCTTGACATCAACTGTATTTGACTTAAAGAATTTGACAAAGAAAAATGTTTGTCATTATCGGGCATGCAAAAATTGTATTTTCTGTCATGTATTGAGAACACACGTCAGTCTGCATATGTTACTTCCAACACCAAATAGGAACAAAAAAAGCTTTTAATAATGTTTATCATAATATTCAAATATCATATTGATCTATCTATAATAGTTAATCACTTGATGCAGGATTTAAATAATAGAATGAAGAAGAAAATATTTGAAGGGCTATTTATTATCACATATTAAATAGTAAATTAATATAATTCAGTGCTCCTTTTTAAAATCTTTTGACTGGCTGGTATAGTCATGCACCATATTTATGTATAAAAATTATAAATTTAAAATACATTAATGTGGGAAGTTTAGAGTTCTACTTATCTGGGAAGTATATGATGCAAAATAACCTCTTAATTTCATTAAGTAATTATTTTTCATTTTGACAAGGTGTAATTTATACTATTTTTCTGTATTTAAAGTATTTATTAGTAAAATTACTAGTAAAAAATGTAACTTGTGTATGCTTGAGGCATGTGCAACCAGACAAACCATCCTTAAACATATATAAAGAAGTACAAAGATTTATGGAGCTTTTTGATATCCAAATTTGTCAAGTGATCTGCATTGATTTCTTCAATATTGAGACTGTTATTTCAGTTGAACTTCAATAAACTAGGATTTGCACTAATGTGTAGCTTGTCACTAGAATGTTTCTTTATTAAGGTACAATGTATTATAAAAGCAACAAAATTCCTGCATTACTAATCAGGAACAAATTCTAGAGTTAAATGCGAATGAACTCCAATAACAAAAGCAAGCTGCTGCTTTGTTCCTAGTGTGGAAGATTATCTACAGATTTACATCTCCTTTTCATAGTTTGAGTGAAATTTTCCTTTCGATTTGATCAAAAAAATATTTTTGTTTTCATTAGATACTTGTTTCCATTTTCTTCTCAACCTCTCTTGCTGATGAGGTCAACAACTTCAGTTCAGTGAGATTGCACTTTGATCATCATCTTGCTACTTCCAGGATTTATTTTTAGGCACTTAGGATGCTGGGCTATTCATAGTTCAGTTCAGGTCTATTTGGTTTGCAAGTGTTGACTAGTCTGCCTAATACTTGACTAATTTAACGTGCATAGTTCAAACTGGTGTTAATAGTAAAGATTGATTTATTTGATAATTTAGGGTTTTTATTATCCCTGGAATTTTACATATTTTATCAAATTCAGTGTGTAAGTGTAACTTTCAACTGGAACAGTCAAAACGGTAAGTTCGCCTATGGTTATGCAAGCTCTCCTGGGAAGAGATCTTCGATGGAGGATTTCTATGAGACAAGAATAGATGGCATAGATGGAGAGATAGTTGGTCTGTTTGGAGTCTTTGATGGTGAGTTTTTTTTTTCTCTCTCTCTCTCTATATATATATATATATATATATATATATATACACACACACTTCCATATTCCTCTAGTTTCTCTTATAATGTTACTAACAATATCACTCAGACGTGCTTGAAGGTAGGCCACTAGCACTTGCAAAATACTTATAAACTGTTTGTCATAATACTACTGTTATGAATGCTCAAGACATTATCATTGAAAAATTAACTTATGCTGTTGTAATAGCTAGTCTCGCCCACTTGTATGGACATTTGTTCATCTATGAGTCCATTGTATTCATTTTGCTTCATTTGCACGATCTTTCTGTAGGCTACATTCCAAGTTAATTTGCGTAGAAAATGATTGTTCTTTTGCATGCTCTCTTATACAATTTTTTTTGTGCTAAATTAAATTGTATTAAAAAAAGAAGCATAATTTCAATGGCACAGAGGCATACCCCCTAAAATACATTAGTTTTCATTTGTTCTGTTTCCCTCTTTAAATTAAGTAGAACTCTCCTACTTTTTGAATCTGATACCTAGCTCTAATTCTAGATGTGGCTTGTGTGGGTTTTCAGGTCATGGCGGCGCTCGTGCTGCAGAATATGTTAAACAGAATCTTTTTAGCAATCTGATTAGCCATCCAAAATTCATCTCTGATACCAAATCGGCAATAGGTTCTATCCTCTTTGTATTTCTAATATGATTTTTGTCTTGTACTAACTGCTTTTTCAGCTAAACTCCTGGTTTATCTTATTACCTGTCTGCAGCGGATGCTTATAACCATACAGACTCCGAGTTTTTGAAATCAGAAAATAACCAGAACAGAGATGCTGGATCAACGGCTTCTACTGCCATCCTTGTTGGTGATCGTTTGTTGGTTGCAAATGTTGGGGATTCCAGGGCTGTTATTAGCAGGGGTGGCAATGGTAAGATTAGGAAGTCTTGTTTTCCTGGCTGATAATTATGAATTAACTTTTTTTCAGGTAAGTATGCATTAAATTTTTCTTAGTTGTCAAGGTGTTTAGCTGTTTGTTTTAGATTTACTTCTAGACAGTTCTGCTCAGCCAACCATTGATGAGGTAATAGAAGAAATATACAACATGTATTTATGTTTGTATGTATGTAGAAGAAGAGATGCAGAAATTGTGAATACGGGACATATAAGAGATGCAGACATTTTCAATATGGGACAAGTGGTGCACAAGAAATATGTTTTTAAATACTTTGTTTGGCATTGCATAAACGGAAGATACAGACGAGGAGGTAAGCAACATGACTGAAGAATGACGGATGAATTGACATCTTGATAAATCCTGGCCAAATTAAAGGTAGAGTTCTATAGGACTTCCTTGAGGCTAGCAAGGCTATAATGTAGTTGAACATTTAGGCGACCAAAAAGAAACGTATGTATAAGTGGGAGTTGCTGAAATGAGAATTTGATGTGCGATGTGTGGCCATAAAAAGGTTGGATAGGATCAAAGGATTCTCAAAAGAAGGTTGGGGTAGCACTAATTGATGAGCAGGCTTGACTTGGCAATAGGGCGGTTATGGTTTGAGGACCATCCCCAACCCAAGATATGATACATTTAAATATATAAACATTCAAAAGCAATAATAACTAATATTTAAATCCGTCATCATTAGCTACTGCAAATCAATGATGTTGAAGTCTTCAAAAGGCATAATATAAAGCAGTTAAAGTTCAATAAAGACTAAAATACATTAATATTAGTACAATAACACTCTTAATAACTCTGTAACCAATAAAGGGGTAAATTTGAGACTTTTTGTATATAATAGCTAATTCGGTCAAGGCGTCTAAATCCCATATCTGACTCTAAGCCGATAGGCTCATGTAATTTGTTCCCATACCTAACATGATTATCTAAGCCATGGGGACGTCGGTCAGGTCCCTGTTGGAGTAGGGAAAATTGAAGGAGAAGATAAGGAAAATCGGGTGAGAGACTGTCCGCTTATAGATGCACGAATGAAACGAGGAGTAATGTATTAGTAGACAAATATAAGAAGAGGGAGGGAAAGGCTGAAATTACTTGGAAGCAGTACAAGGAGACTTGAAGGAGGAGTTAATATAAATATAATTGAGAACATTACCTTTGATAGGAGCGAACGGAGGACTACAATTTACATTTGGAGTTTGATTAGTGTGTGTTACCTTTTATTTCTCTATTTTCTCTCCTTTCTTTTCTTTCATTTTTTCCGTTTTCATTTTTTTCTTTTAGTATATGTATGTAGGTACGTGCTTATGTAAGTATGTATGTATATTTCTATGTATGGGTGTATTTCTTATTTTATGTATTTCTATCAATTTCATTGTTTAATATTTATTTTTTATGTGTTTATCTTTTTGTTTTTTCTTTGCTTTCTCCTTTACGATTTTCTATGTGAATTCGTTTTTAATCTAGTGCAACTAGTTTGAGATAAAACGTGTTGAGATTGAGTTGAGTGTACTACAATGAGAGGTTTTGAGTTATGTAGTCCTTTCAATTGTGGCATGGGTTATTCAAGACCACCTTTTGCATGCTGTCCCAGCTCTTAATGTCATTTATTATGAGTATTGTTGTATATTCGTGTTTATGATTGTACCTCCCAAATTTATTGGTTCAGTACTGATGCATTCTGTTTTTTTTAATATAGTGGACAATAATTGATTTTCCCAGCTCATGTCTTATGCCAGTTGATTTGTTTCACCTTTATCAATGTGCAAGTGAGAACTGAAATTTGTGAAAGATGCTGCAAGATAGATTTGGTCTGACTAGTACAAATATTTTGCTTGATTAGGGATATTTTGGTTTTAACTTGATTTAACTTTGTTCTCATATTTGTGCTTGGTTTGTCTATAACATATCCCTGTCCTACATTCTTAGAACTTTCCATGTGTCTTCACATTTTCTGCACCTGCTGTTACATGGGTATTCCAAATTCATGCTGTAGCCATTTATATGCATGCATTGTGGTTGTCTTCTTAACAATTTGGTGCAGTATGCATTTTTGTCGTTTCATGGTGTCAGTTTAATATCAACAATGAAATACATTTTAAATCTTGATTCTCCTTGTGGCTTCCATGTCTGTAGTTGTTCTCCTATGTTAATGGTTTAACCTTTTCTTTTTGTGCAACTGGATAGACATATTCTTGAACTGTTTCAGTTCAGGAACGGTCTAGTGCTTCCGTAACTTAGAAATCCATCTTGGTACCCATCCTGATGCGAGACACATGTATAACTAAGTTATAATTTCACATGGATTGTATCTGGGAATTTTTTAATTAGATTTCCAGATAATTTATTTTTTTTGGTAAGTAATTTTAGATTGCCAATTTTATTTTATTTATTTATTTTAATAATTTCTCTTCTCGTCTTTACTTTTTTGCGCTATTATATGGATTCATTTTCAGCTCAACTAGTTTGGGATATATGACGTCGTTGACTTGAGTTGACTTGAGTTGAGCTGACCTTATAAGTAATTAGATTTCTAGTTATTTATTATGCAAGTAAATTGATTATTTAGGTATGTAGGTTATTATAGTAAAATTGGTTATTCGGTTATGGTGGTTTATAGTATGTTCTATTTACTGTTCATTATTTCATCATTTTTTTATTTCCTTTTTTGGATACTTGTCCTAAGACGATAAGATTTCCCATTGGTCCTGTATAAGTATTGTATACTCCATAATATTAATGGAGATCAGTAGTATTTGATTCCCTATTCTTTGTAGAAATAAGAAACTCTCTGCTTGTGTGCTAGTCAAATACCTTGCGAGGAGGCCTCAGAAACTACCTTTTCTTCTCTTCCTAGCCTTGAACTTGAAAACATTTTGTCCTTCATTGTGCCAACTATAATTGTTCCCTATTTAAGTTCATGTTTGATTGTCCTTTTTGGGCGAATTAATTCAAGGTTGATTAATATTTTTCGATTGTGTTACTTGTTTCTCGTTACTTGCTATATTTTTTTATTACATCATTACACTCATGTTTTTTATGCCAACCCTATTTCCTACTTGTCATGCTATATAATCTGTTTAGGTGTGTGTTTGTATGAGTTTAAGTACATATCTTCACACTCCTTGTTGACAGGTTTATGCTTGGAGTTTTAGAAAATTCTGTAGTGTAAGGAGTTGTTTATTCTTCATTCGAACGTGGTAGTTGCCATTGTTTTTATTGGAGTATTAATCCTGCAACAACTTATCTTGCTGTCCTTTGAATAAGTAGTCAAAACAAAGTGTTCTCTGTGGTGCTTTTATTAATATTGAATGAGTAAATTGGTCCCATAGTTGATGTAGGGCAAGGTTTAGAAAAGGTTAGTAATAAATTTAAAGAATGAGAAAGAAAGGTAAAGATAACCAAACCTCATAGAAATGCACATAATTGGCACAAACCACAAAGTCTTTCTCAAATCAATTATTAATTCAACTTTGAATAATAATGGAGATTACCTCACTTTTGTTAGATTAGAAAACTCTAATTCTATAATCATCTAAATTAATAAGGAAACAAACCCCTAATAATCTTCTACCTTAATTAAAGAATCTAAATTAAATTACCTACTATAATTTAAATATCTACAGTAATTACTTAATTTATATCTAAATAATAATATAAAATAATTAACAAATAATCTCTTGATCTTCTTGTTTTGCTCCACATCAATAATGGATGAAATTCATCTTTCCCTTGCTCGACTGTTTTAGAGTTTAGACAATCTTAGTGAGATGATTTGGTCTTTTGTCAAAATATCATAGTTGATATATTCAATTCTTTTTTGCTAAATTATTTTTTAGTATATTTACTTTGGAAGTTCTGTTACAGAATCTCTTGCTATTATACTTTTTGGTTTGTGTAATCTTCCAATGAAATAACCATTGTTTGTTGCAGCCATTGCTGTTTCCCGAGATCACAAACCAGACCAAACAGATGAGCGCCAACGGATTGAAGATGCTGGAGGTTTTGTCATGTGGGCAGGTAAATATATCTGTTGGTTACATTATTACCTGCAACTCATGATCTGGAAATGCACTTTGTGATCTGGAAAATGGCTGGCCTTTCTATGGCTCGAGTTTTAACAGGAACTTGGAGAGTTGGAGGTGTACTTGCTGTTTCTCGTGCATTTGGTGATAGACTTCTGAAGCAGTATGTTGTTGCTGATCCTGAAATTCAGGTCCGACTGAGCAACTATTCTGAATGGTTAACCATACAAAATAATTTAACTTTTTAATTTTTGGACTTTATTCTGCTACACTTTATGTTTTGAATATCATAATGCTGTCCCCATTTCATGGGTGTAGGTTGAGCGGAGAGATTCATGCATTAACATTAAAACAAGCTTACAGACATAATTATCAAACATTTAATTGAACAAGTGTGCTGCTCATGATCTGTGTGAATGCACGTGTCTGCATGCATATCTGTATATTTTTCACTCTATTGCATGTTTACTAGTATTAGCTGACTGAAGGTTTGGTAATTTTTGAATTGGTTGAAATTGATTAGAGTTGTATATTGGAGCGTGCAAATCATGGGCAGCCTAGGTCTAATTTTGTATTCACAAAAATTGCTTAGACTGTCTACTGGTGGCAGTTAAGTTCAAGCTTCTTTACTGAAAATTCTGTACTCGTTTGATTTGCTTTAGGGAGATAACCTTGATCTTTCTCCCCTTGCAAATTGTGTCTACCTTTTGAAGCATATTTTGTTTATTTGATTACAGGAAGAGAAGGTTGATAGTTCGCTTGAGTTTCTTATCATTGCAAGTGATGGGCTTTGGGACGTTGTCACAAATGAGGTTTGTCAGTTAATGGTTTCTAACATTTTCTTATACCCATCTGATTCCTATCATTTTTTTCCCAAATCCGGGTACTTAAATTTCCACATGATTTGGTGTTCACTGTACAAATATCACCTATCTATCTTCCCATAAAAAATGCAAACCATGCAATAGATAGAAATAAATCCTCCCCTTATGGAGTTACAACATCTGAATAATAAATACAATCCCAGGTCAAACTAACCTTAAACATCTGTGCGGAAACATAAACAAATAATAAGTCTTAAACAACATCAAGTCTTAACAAAAACATTTTTAAAAATTAAATAACAAGTCTTCATCATTTATTAGCTTTGCCCTTGCCTTTGCTAGTAAAAGGCTCATCGTACCTTTCGTTCTTAACTGCAATGTTATTATTACGCAAGAGTGAGCATGATTGCCCACAGGTATAAAAATGAAATAACAATATATAATAACATGTGAGTGAATCAAAGACTTCTGAAATAAAAATTCAACTTTTAAATCAAGAATGAATAACAAGAATTCAAAAGATTTCTGAGGGTCATAAGACCTTGAACTATGTCCTAGGTTATCAAGGGTTATACTTGAAACCTTTAACAGTCATAAGACTATGGATTCTTCTACTCGTACTTAGGGGGATCAGCCCTTAGTACCATACTGTGCACAATATCTTAACGCTAACGCATAAGTAATCCATATACAAGGTTGTTCATCTCAGTTTGACATTAGAGTCTGCACCAAAGGAAGTTTAGTTTGGATAAATCAATAACAGTTCTGAAATTTAGAACGTTCATCAACTATGGACTAATCGAATTAAATAAGGTTCACTAGTCTAATATGGTTCAACAATAAATGATATTTAAATTGAATAACAATATCAAGAGGTATACAATAGAACAAGTATTGTATAACAGAATCATACTTTGAAAAGATAAATAATCTTCAATATAACAATTTGAACTTGATTTAATAATAACGAGAATTTACTCGGTGTAATTTATAAACTTGAATAATGATAACAAGTAGGGTTAGAAACTGCCTCGTGCGTATGCTAAACGATTACTACTTCCGTTCACCACAAATCCTACACACATACAATATGTATGCACGACATTCATTAGTTACATTTTCACTTAATTATTTAATATAAACTCCACTTTATTTAACAAATCATTATTATTCTAATTTAATTACTTAATTAAATTAGAATATTTTCATTCTCTTATTATTATTACACTCGAATAAATTATTTTATAATAATTTTCATCGAATATTTATTTTATTCCATAAATATTTCAACTAAAATATTTAATTTATTTGATAAATATTTTAATAATAATTTGCATCGAATATTTATTTATTTATTGATTTTTATTTTTATTTTTTTTTATTTTTTTCCCGCCGTGGCGGGGTAATTTAGCTTGGTAACGCCCGCCGGGGGCGGGGTTACCCAGACTCAGTTTCTGCAGTTCGCAAACATAACAAGGCCAAATTAGGCTAAAAATCAATCACAAGTAAAAGAACATAAAATATGGCCATAACTTCACATACCCAAACACTCTAATACATATATGATCACTACTTAACCCTTCTAGCATGATTTTAACATGTTATAACACATAATTTGGAGAATCAAAACATGTAATTTACTGTTCTTGGTGTTTTTGAAAGTTTTGAATACAGAACATGAAAATCAACACTACGGATTCGTTATAACACCGAATCCGTTCATTTGAAGTTCGGTCTCTTCGTTTTAATATGCATAATTATATACAGGTATAAAATTTATGACACAATATATGTTTGACGTATTAAAATTGCGAGTAAGGGCCATATTTCTATACTCTGTAATTTTGCAGCAACAATATACGACATATATTTTATGAAACTGATGTTATGGTTCATACAACATAGTAAAAACATACTACGTTAACATATTAACATATATATGTGTAAATTTATAATACAACTTATGATTATCGTGTTAAATTTGGTATGTAAGGCCATATGACCATATTTTCATACTCTGTAATTTTGTATTTGTAGGAAGTATATACGACATGTTTTTATGAAACTGATGATATGGTTTATACAATATATATAATCAAATACGATATGATAACATTTATCACGTAATCAACACATAATCGTTACCCTTTTTCCACTACAAAGCTTTTACAGAATATAAGCCATTTTTATGAAAAACTTAAACAACGTAATAAAAATTGGGTTAAAGGAATTACCGAGAGCGTAGAATATAGATTAGTAGGCTTAGATGTTTCTTCAATCACTCACTCTTAATCTTTTTCACAAAATCTCTATTTTTCTCTGAAAATTTTCAATTCTCTCTGACTTGCTATGACAGACTTAGAAGATGAAATAATAAGAAGACGTATTAATCAAAGAAACTGACGCGCAGAGTGGTGGTCAGTTAACCAGTAATGGTTAATTGCTCTCAACCTCCACTAAGGCTTCGTTTGGCAAGCATTAAATGGTTCAAAAATCATTTAATTTAATAACTCTTTTATCTTATAGTTTAATAATGTTACATCCAACTATAAAATAAATCAAATATCTTATTTACTTTACTTTAAATAAAATATGATAATTTGTCATTAATTCACATAGTCACATAATTAATTTCTTATTTATTAATTATGTCAAATTATTAAATCTCTAATTAATTATTAAATTAATTAAAATAACATTATGCTTATAAAATATTTCATTTAATTCAATAAGCTCACATAAATACATAATCTGAGTAGTAAAATTCTCCACATTAATTTAATAAATATAATACATATAATTAAATTAATCTACCACAACTTCATCAATTAATTATTAAATCTAATAATTAAATCTAATAATTAAATCATCGAAAATATTTATTTAATTCAATAAATATTAAAATTAAATTACAAAAATCTCGTTCGTCACAGACTACATTTGGTGTTCTGGCTTGATAATCAATTACGTGAACGTCTATGCAATTAACAATTTTTGGGCATCTTCTGTTTAAGAAACACTTGTTACTCTATGATCGTGATGCTATTTTTCTTCTATTTTATTTTCAGTCTACTGATATTGATTTTTATACTTCCGCAGGAAGCCGTTGGGATGGTTAAACCAATTCAGGATCCCGAGGAGGCGGCAAAGAGACTAATGCAAGAAGCATATCAAAGAGGTAGTGCAGATAACATTACTATCGTTGTTGTTCGTTTCTTTGACAATCAAGTTGGATCCTCTTTTAGCAGCTCCGCGTAAAAGAATATTTTCTAGGGTTTGTTTATCTTCTTGACAGAAATGGATGGGTAGAAAAAACACTTGATACAATTGTTATGCATTAAGCATAGAAACATAGACTTTCCGGTTCGAGCTAGCTTATCTACCTTAAAATGCTCACTTGTAAATCTGTAAAGACTTCTAGTTCCCTGTTTGAATGTTGTAGATGTGGAGTACACTCTTCTTTATGCTTTGGTGCTTGTTACTGCATTTTTACACAATCAGCTGCTGTAGACCCATCACTCAATTATAGCCTGCCTAATGAAACCATATAACTAATTGACTAATTTGCCCTTAAAATTTAGACGTTTCTAACATGTTGGACATAGGGGGACAGATTTGAAACAAATTGGGACTTTAACTACGACATTGAGAAAATTGAAATATTAGCTTATGGATTGCAAAATTGTGTAAACATGAGGGGATGGTTTTGTAGTTAACCCTAAATTTTATTACAAGTTGGCTTTGCAAATTAATTATTCGATCTGTGATATAATTACAACAGAAAGGTATATTTTTTTGTTTCATTTTAATTATAATTTTATTGAACATCTAGTTTTTTTTTTGAAACAAAGAGGAACCAATTATATTAAATCGGAAACGAGAACATCGAAAATAAACGGAGGAGGGATAGGATCCCACTCCTCTGGACCAGACTGTAAACCAGCAGCTTTGGCTAACAAATGCGCTGCTTGGTTAGCTGATCGTTTAGCGAAACAAATACTACTATTATTCAAAGCCGAAAGAGCATAAGAACAATCTCGAGTAATCAAATCAAACAAAGAGAAATCCGTAGTTGGATGGGCTAAAGCTTGTTGAAAAATCAGACAATCAGTTTTCATCACAACTTTGGAAAAATGACGAGCCTTAAGTCAACTGAGGGCCTCTCTACAAGAAAGGGCTTCAACAAGAGCTGTATCTTGAGTACAATTTAATAAACCATTCTTAGCTGCAACAAATGACCCAAACTCATCCCTAATAATCCAATCAAAACCCACCTTATTCTGACTAAGAAAAAGAATCGTATCAAAATTACACTTAACAAATTCAGACGAAGGCTTGTACCAATTAAGCTTACGAACCTGACTTGATAATTAAATTGTTATGGTTAAATTTGGTACATTTAGTAATTCTATATCCATCAAAAGAATTGAGATTTTATTATTCAGAGCCGAAATAGTTGTCAAATGAGCATTTTTGTTTTGAATTGAGAGGATTGTTATATATGATTACATAGTGTTTTACTTCAATAAAATAAATTTTATTTAAAAATGAACTCATTTCTCTCATCAGTAATCTCTGGCAATTATCCGACATAGAATGCTATATTTGTTTGTAAAACTGATGGTGATAAGATTATTTGTACTAATTTATTATTATTTTAGATTGGTCATTTAATTTTATGGACTATGTTTTATTATTTTTAAGGATTTGATGATGTATTATAATACGTTGTTGAAATTAAATAATATTATACAATCTCACTTTTGAGATGTCAATGATCTTATAACTGACAACAAATAGGCAAATAAATTTAATAATCTATTTATGGGATAAAATAATTGGGGATGGTTATAATTAGTACAAATACTCATATCACATCCCATCATATTTGCAAATTAACAAAGCCCATGGGTAAAACATGCCATCTAGGGATCAAACTTGTGGAAACTCTATTCTTATCAAGTGTCATGAATTCGTGTGATCACAAAGTTTATATATAGAGGAACAATTACATATTATAGTACATTTATGAAAGTAATTATAAGAAGCATACACTAATAAAATAATTACAAAAATATGATATTTCATCATATATATTTGCAATATTAATATAATTAAGAGTTCTTAATTTAAGGGATAAATATTAATGGGTTGACATGGCAAAAAGTTATTTTTTTGAATCGCGTGATAACCGCCTATCATTTGTACGGGACTCTACAGTTACCAAACCCTTTTGCACATGCTGAAACCCTTGTTCTCTCCTCTGTCGCGACTAAACGTAATCGGAGTTAAAAACTCTTGTTTCCGGTGATTGTTGTTCATCTGTGTTCGTGTGTTCTTCATCTCTATCATATTTGTTTAGTTGTTCGGAATACTCGTTGAGTTGTTCGTCATTGTCGTTGTTACTCGTTACTCGTCTGGTTCATTGTCATTGTTGTTGTTACTCGTCTGGTTCATTGTCGTTGTTACTCGTTATTCTTCTCCATTGATCGACTCTGGTGTTTATTATTACTTCAAGTGAGTATTTTCTTATTAAGTTTAATGTATTATATATTATAGTAGTTTACTAACAGAATGGAGTATTCATTATTTTGGTTTGTGTTGTTTTTATGTTTTGTATAGAATGGTTGATACAAGGAATGATACAAGTAAAAAGGATGGAAAGAGGAAAAGGATCGTGGAGGGTGATTCTATTAAGAACTTGAAGAAGTTTGTTGTGGAGAGCAAGGGGAAGGGAAATGGGAAGGGAAAGGGGAAGGATGTAGGTAATAAATCGAGTAAGAATGATAGTAGTTTGGTGATACATAGTGATATCAAACATTCTGAAGTGCAATTAGATTCTGATTTTGATGTCCCTGTTAAGAATGAAGCTCAAGTGCTTATCCAGAAGATAATTCCAACTCAACAAATTTTAAAGGTGTGTTAATTTAAATATTGTTATTGTTTACTGTATAATGCTTAATTGGTTACTGTATAATGCTTAATTGGTTACTGCATAATATTAATGATTAATGCTTGGTAACCACATGATTAGACAATAACCACCATGTTGCATGAAGGTAACCAAAACTGACTTGGGTACTGTCTTATGATGTCTTGGTTACTGTCTAATGATGTCTTGGTTACTGTCTTATGAGTGTCTTGGTTACTGTCTAATGATGTCTTGGTTACTGTCTTATGATGTCTTGGTTACTGTCTAATGATGTCTTGGTTACTGTCTTATGAGTGTCTTGATTACTGTCTAATGATGTCTTGGTTACTGTCTTATGATGTCTTGGTTACTGTCTTATGATATTTTGGTTACTGTCTAATGCTGTCTTGGTTACTGTATTATGTGTGTCTTGTTTACTGTCTAATGATGTCTTGGTTACTGTCTAATGATGTCTTGGTTACTGTCTAACCAATATATTGTCTAAAGCTGTATTGGTTACTGTACAACATTGTATTGGTTACTGTATAATGCTGAATGGGTTACTGACTAATGATGTTTTGGTTACTGCATAATATTTCTGACTAATGATTGGTAAGCACATGGTTGGTAACCAATGTATTAGACAGTAACCAGCATGTTGCATGAAGGTAACCAAGACAGCATTAATAAGTAACCAATTTACATTGGTTACCTTCTTGCAACATGATGTTTACTGTATAATGCTGTATTGGTTACTGTCTAATGATTTATTGGTTGCTGTCTAACAATTATATTGTGTAATGCTGTCTTGGTTACTGTATTATGTGTGTCTTGTTTACTGTCTAATGATGTCTTGGTTACTGTCTAATGATGTTTTGGTTACTGTCTAACCAATATATTGTCTAAAGCTGTATTGGTTACTGTGCAACATTGTATTGGTTACTTTATAATGCTGAATGAGTTACTGACTAATGCTGTTTTGGTTACTGCATAATATTTCTGATTAATGATTGGTAAGCACATGGTTGGTAACCAATGTATTAGACAGTAACCAACATGTTGCATGAAGATAACCAAGATAACATTAATAAGTAACCAGTTTACATTGGTTACCTTTTTGCAACATGCTGTTTACTGTATAATGTTGTCTTGGTTACTGTCTAATGATTTATTGGTTGTTGTCTAACTATTATATTGTGTAATGCTGTCTTGGTTACTATCTAATGCTGTATTGGTTATTGATTAACGATGTTTTGTTTAATGACTAAAGCTATATTGGTTACTTGTCTATGTTGTTTTGGTTACTGTCATATGATTGGTTGGTTAACTTTGTAAATCTGATTTTGTTTACTTGCAGTTATGGGATCTTTATTACGAGGAATAAAATAGAAAATTCACCGGAAAAGTGATATATTGGTGTGACATGGAAGTCCCCAGTATCATTGCAAATAAATTGAATAAGAGTCAGCTGGATAAATTTAAGGCAACATGTTTTGGGAATTTTCTTGAGTTTGATGAGCACCAAATGTATTCCCAGATTATTCACCACGCTCTTGTGAGGGAGGTTCACCAGAGGGATGACGGTGAAATGTGGTTTTTGTTCGGAGAGAAAAGGGTCAGGTTCGGTTTGTGTGAGTTTTGTATGATATCTGGGTTGAGATGGAAAGATGAGGATGATATAACTCCATATAAAGGTATGGAGAGTATGCTTATTGGTAAGTTTTTTGGTGACGAAGCTGTGACACGTAGTAGTATAGGTAGGATATATAGGAAGGCAGTTTTTGATGATGATGACGAGGCTATTAAGATGTCTATGATATTTTTGGTCTTTAATTTCATTATGTGCACATTTTCTGTAAATTATGTTGATGGTGCAATGGTTAATTTTTTGTGTTACGGCGATGTTAGTAGTTTTTCTTGGGGGAAAGTTGCTTTTGAGATGACAAAGTACTCTTTGTCTAATGCTTTGAAGGGGCGTTATAGGAAAGGAAAGAATGGTGTTTCAACATACAATTTTTACATGGATCATTACACCAAACTGTACAAGTTGAATGGGCTTCCGTATGTATTCCAAGTTTTTATATTTGAAACTATTTCGACATTCAAAAGTCGGGGTATATGCAATGACGAGCATCCGTCGGATGTCCGTTTATTTAGATGGAAGGAGTTAATGAAGCCGCTTTCTAATGACAAGTTGAATGAGTTAGTTTTTTTTTCCGGACAGGTATGTTGTGTTACCTTTAGTTATATACTTGATAAATGAAAATATTATGTGAAGTTTACTATCAAAAAAGTAGTTAGTTACCTTTATATACACATTTGGTTACTGATTATTTTATATGCATGTTAATAATAATAATGTTTTTGGTTACTTGAATATTCAAATACGGTTACTAATTAGATTACATTCAGGTTACTAATGACATTGTTGTTGGTTACCTGAATATACACATTTGGTTACATTTATACATTTAGTTGGTTACTACTTATTATATATTTGGTTACCTGTATATATGTATTTGGTTACTGATTATGTTTTATAATTCTTTATTTACTGTTTATTTCAATGTAATTGTACATTGTTTGTTAGATGATATACTAAAGTATACTTATTATTTTTCAGCTGAGGATAAAAAATTTGATTCCCACGGCCGAGGAGAAGGATCGGCTTGATTTGGGCGGTTTTCACTTTTTTAATGGGAAGGATGGTGACAAGAAAGTAGACAAAAAAGTGAAGGCCGACAACATTGGTGTTGATGTATCTGTTGTGAAAGAGGCAATTGATGTACGGTCTAAGCCGTTGGAGAAGAAAGTGTCTGAATTGAAGAAAGAAGTTTCTGAATTGAAGAAAGAATTTGGAAAGTTGCGAACTGATATTAAAGATGAAATGCAGCTTTTATAAGTCCAGTTATGCAGGGACCTTAGGTCCATTATTAGAGATGAGTTACGTGCTATCAAAGACGCGGGGGACAAAAAGCTTGATGGTGATTCTGATGATGATGATTCTGACAATGCTGGTGATGTTGTTGTTGTTGTTGATGATGATGATGATGAAGATGAAGGTGATGAAGGTTATGAAGGCGGTGAAGGTGGTGAAGGTGATGAAGCTGCTGATGATGCTGCTGATGACGTTGCTGATGAGGATGCTGATGTCATGGTGGAGGAGGTCCATGTTGATGAGGATGTTGATTATGGTTCAAAAGTGAATAAGAATAATGATGGTGATGATGTGTTGGATGAAGTTGAGAAGAAGGGTGAGAATGAAATTGAATTGGGTAATGAAGTTGGTGATGATGTGTCAATATTCGTGGAGAAGAATGATGTGAATGTAATTGAGATTGCTAATGAAGTTGAACGTGCTGTTATGGTTGAAGAACCCGATGAAAAAAAAATAATGATGATGAAGAAGATGTCAAGGTTAGACATATTTGTTTGTTTTGTTATGTGATATATGTCTTTTGTTTTAATTATTAAATGGTTCTTTATTTTGTGCAGATTGACAATAATAATGACATGTCGTCTTTTGACATATTAAGTTTATGTACTGGGAAAGAGATTGTTGTGTATGATGCTGATAAGGTTAGTGTTATAATTATGGGCCATCATTTATCTAAATGTTATTTATGTTTTGGTTACCATTATATAGTGAATTGGTTACTATGATATTGTGTTTTGGTTACCATTATATTGTGATTTGGCTACTATTATATTATGATTTGGTTACTAGTTTATGTTATTCAGATTACTAATATAACATGTTCATTTTAGTTTGTTGGCTGTTGTACAGTCAGTTGGTTACTAGTTTATGTTATTCAGGTTACTAATCGTATATATTACCTTTTTATGTCAACTGAAAAAGGGGAAGAAATGTGAGGCAGCAAGCAGGTATGCTCTTGATTTTATGGTTCTCACCACACATGACATAGCTAAGTGTGATGAGTTGGAGAAGAGTGTCCACAAAACCGGTGGTAGACCTGTACGTGAACCTGCAAAGAGTTTCATTTTACGGTCTCCATATACAACAGCGTTCAGATCGGCTGGTTCATCATCTACTGTAGTGGGTGCTGCTAGTCAAACACTTGCACGTTTAAGTGCATTCCCCAAATCATGCATGAAGATGCCCTCAAAATTTGAAGAGGCATTGTTTGAAGAATGGTTCAAAATTGGAATAAACAACAGAAAAAGGTTTGTTTTTTGTTGTTTACAATACTATAGTTTTTTATGAAACAAATAAGTTTGTATTATTGTAGTAACATATGGTTAATATTAAATAAATGTTATGGTTACTATTATTTTATATTCTGGTTACTATTAGATTATGTTTTTGGTTACCTAGTAGTTATGTTTCGGTTACTATGTGATTCTGGTTTGGTTACCAGATTAATGTTTAAAATTAAGTTGTTGATTAGTTTACTGATTTTGGTATACTGTTTTGGTTACTGTCTAATGATGTATTGGTTACTGTCGAATGTTGTATTGGTTACTGTGTAACATTACATTGGTTACTGTATAATACTTAATTGGTTACTCACTAATGCTTTTTTGGTTACTGGATAATATTAAATATTTAATAAATATTAGTATTAAATAAATGGTGTGGTTACTATTAAATAAATGTTATGGTTACTATTACTTTATATTCTGGTTAATATTAGTTTATGTTTTGGTAACCTATTAGTTATGTATTAGTTACTATTTAATTATGATTATGATTTTAATATTTGTTGGTTAGCAGGGTACTGTTTAAAATTAAGTTGGTTGATTAGTATGTTAATTATAGAACGTGCAAGTTTGATTTGTAGTAGTGTGTATATTAATACGGTAATTATTAATGTTAGTGTGTATACTAGTATTATGTTATTATATTGAAGGACAGACAAATTTCCTGAAAAGAACGATATTATCATGCCTTCTTTTGTATTTGGATCCATTGCAATATCATCGAAGATGTGGTTCTATAAATTAAAGACGCCTGGGCAGTGGTTAGACGATGATATGAGTATTTTTTTAAAAATTATGATTTTGTAGTTATGTTTACATTATTTAGTTACATTAATCACATACTTGCATTTTCCAACAACTGTTAATATCTTATTAATTTTGTTTGGCTCAGCACATCAATATCGCCTTGTATTATTTCTGTAAATTGGCAAGACATTCCGAAAGTGTTCCTATAAGGGTAACGACCACAGATTGTTGGTTTCACAGCAAGATCACCGCTCTTTTTGAGGAGTATACAAAAAAAAATTGTGACAAAATTGTTCTGTCTGGGGAGGGTGATGTTGCTGAATATATACATGGGCTGTTTATGGATGTCAACACACCATGGAGGAACGTTGACTATGTGTTGTTCCTAATTCATATGTCATCACCGGACCATTGGTTGTTGTTGTCTTTTGATGTGCATCGTAGGTGTCTAACTGTTTACAATTCTCTACAACCAAAAAGGAAATCCATGCAAACTAAAATATCTGATGTTTGTGAGCCGTACATCTTCATTCTTCCCATACTACTGCGCAAGTCTGGTTTTTGGAAGGATAGGTCTGACATTGACTTCAGCAGTGACCCGTATCGCAACAACGACAAAGACGATATAATTGAGTTGGAATTTGCTGAGACGGTTCCTGAACAAGTAGAGGGGTAAGGGTTAAATTGTGTACATTTTTTTAATTATTACATATAGGTTGATTTTATTTTTGATTTTTTTTATATGTTGTTTGTTGTTACAGTGATTGTGGGATGTTCACAATTTGTTTTGCTGAGCATGTCATTCATCAGAAGTTTGATCAGATTCCTATTCCTTTCCCCATTGCGAAGTATCGAAAAAAGTTATGCACAAACCTATATATGCATGCTAGGAACAAGCAGTTGGAGGGCTATGATACTGATAGAGAATTTTCAGGAAGATTTGTTCCAAATTTTGATTAGTTCGAATTTTGTTGTTTTGTCTTTATTAATTTTGTTGTGTATTTTTTGTAAGTTTTGGTGTTATACACAACATTTGTGTATGGTTTATGAGTTTTTGATGTTCATTGGATCTTATGTAGATGAGATTACATATTTGATTATATTAGCATTAATGAAAGAGATATTGTTTGTTGGTTGGTATTTTGTTTCTTTTTAAGTTGTGTTTGTTGATTTTTTTTGAAATATACAGTTGGTAACCAATCACGTATAAAGGGGTAACCAGATAATGATTTGATAGTAACCAGAGAGTTACAAGATTGTATCAGGCCATATATCATATGTTAAGTGTACATGTGTTATGTATATATGGGTTTCATAAACTTCAATACCCTTTTAATTACAGGTTGCTGAATATACAGGTTGTTTATGTTGTGGTTACCATTATAAATTGGTTTGGTTACTGTTATGAAATTAGGTGGTTATTGTGATGGTTACTGTTATGTAATTATTTGGGTACCATTAAACATTGTTATGGTTACTGTTATGTAATTATTTGGTTTACATTAAAAACTGGTATGGTTACTGTTATGGTTACTGTCATGTATAAAAATGTTAACCAATTATAATTTTGTAATATACAGTTGGTAACCAATCATGTATAAATAGGTAACCAGATAATGATTTGATAGTAACTAGAGAGTTACAATATTGTATCAGGACATATGTCATATGTTAAGTGGACATGTGTGAGTATACATGGGTTTCATAAACTTTAATACCCTTTTAATTATATGTTGCTGGATATACAGGTTGTTTATGTTGTGGTTACCATTATAAAATGGTATTGTTACTGTTATGAAATTAGGTGGTTACTGTGATGGTTACTGCTATGTAATTATTTGGGTATCATTAAATATTGTTATGGTTACTGTTATGTAATTATTTGGTTAAAAACTGGTATGGTTACTGTTATGTTATTAGCTGGTAACTGTTATGGTTACTGTTATGTAAATATGTGGTTACCATTAAAAACTGTTATGTATTTATTTGATTACTATTATTGTTAATGTTTCATTGAAATCAGAAATCAATATATATATGAATAACAATTTTGTTTACTATACACAATCAAAATTTTTACAAATCAATCGTTTAATGGTTACTCAAAGTAAACAATAATACATTCATGTATTTACACTCTTAATTTAACTGCACTATATCAGACCCTTTTTAGTGGTCTTAAAACCGGGGGATTACTGCATGTTTTTCTGTTGTGTCCTTTTTCTTGGCACCTGCTGCATTTGTTTTGAATTTTGATTTCAGATCCGTGTTTGTACCTCCTTTTTTTGGTCTTCCTGCTGGCCTTCTTGTGTTGGGTGGTTTTATACATATGTTTTTTACTTCTTCTGATACATCCCAGTTTTCTTTGTCATCTAATGGCATGATGGAAGTTGAATATGTCTTGACCAAAGTTGCTTTAGTGTAATTTCTTGAGCAAAAATCATAACAGCTCAAATTTCTCTTGCTCATAACAGCAGCAGCGTGCGGGAAAGGCATCTCATGGTACTGAAATTTACGGCATGTGCATGTCTTTTGTTCGATGTCCACAATATACTGTTTAGAGACATCGTAAACAGTGAAAATCACTAAGTTTGATGTCTCAACCTACAACACCCAATGTATACAATCAGATTAACAGTTGCATGCCAAATATACAGTAACCAATTAACTAGTACACAATGTTAGTCAACAAGTAACCACCAATATAAAAAAAACAATTATAAATCTCAGTAACATTATAATGTTACATAGTAACTAAGTCAGTATTGATCAGTAACCAGTATAATGTTACACAGTAACCAAATAAGCATTATACAGTAAACATTATATAATTACACAGTAAGCAATTAAGTAGTAGTTAGTAACCAATATAATGTTGCACATTAAGTAAGTCAACAATAGTATGTAACCAAGTCAGTATTAGTCAGTAATATTATGCAATAAAGATTATAATTTTATCCAGTAACCAAGTTTCTGTAGTCAGTATAATGTTACACAGTAACCAACTCAGCAATAGCCAGCGGCCATTATATGGTTACATAGTAACCAAGTCAGCAATAGTAAGTAACCATTATATGATTAAGAGTTGCATCCCAAATATACAGTAACCAATTAACTAGTACACAATATTAGTCAATAAGTAACCACCAATATAAAAGAAACAATTATAAATCTCAGTAACATTATAATTTTATATAGTAACTAAGTCAGTATTGATTAATAACCAATATAATGTTACACAGTAACCAAATAAGCATTATATAGTAACCAGTATATAAGTACACAATAAGCAATTCAGTAGTAGTCAGTAACCAATATAATGTTGCACATTAAGTAAGTTAGCATTAGTCTGTATCCATTAAAGATTATATTTTTATCCAGTAACCAAGTTACTGTTAGTCAGTATAATGTTACACAGTAACCAACTCAGCAATAGCCAACAACCATTATATGGTTACACAGTAACCAATTCAGCAATAGTCAGTAACCAATTTAATGTTGCACAGTAACTAAGTTAGCATTAATAAGTAACCAAGTTAGTAATAGTCAGTAGATTGAAAATGCAAATTAGGATGCAGTAATTTAAATCGAATATTAATTACCTTAAGTATCTTTGATTTAAAGATATTAGATTGCAACTTTTTCTCAGCTGTTGTGGAAAGTGTTGTGAATGTTGATATGGCTGCTTGTTTGTTTGTGAAATACCATCTTTGAACCAGACAACGTAGGCATTCAATCATTATCGCAACTGGAAGATCCTTGATAAACTTGATTGCATTGTTAATAGATTCAGCGGTGTTTGAAGTCATTGTTGAGTACCTGCTTACAGTCCCATAGAGCCTGGTACACCTTTCCAACTTGACCTCTTCCTCTAGATATGTCCTTATTTGAGGATCAATGGCATCAAGTTCAGCCATGTGTTTGTTGAATTATTCAACAGTGTAAGCTCTACAAACCCCGTTGTAAGCTTGTTTAACTTCTTCTCCTTTCTTTTTGAATCTGTTTTTTATATTTTTCAGTATATGATATGTGTAGGAACCATGCATGATATCTGGAAACACACAATTCAGTCCTTGTTTAATGGCTTCATGTCTGTCTAAAATAATACATTAACCTTCCCTAACTCCACAAGCAATTTTCAAATTTACGAAAAACCATTTCCAAGACAATTCATTTTCGCTGTCAACAATTGAAAAAGCAATCAGAATAATGTTTTGGTTTGCATCTTGTGTGCTTGCTATCAGTAATGTCCTCCCGTAAGTTGATTGTATGAATGTGCCATCGATTACAATGATTAGAAAACAATGGTGACATGCTTGAATGGATGCTCCAATGACAAAGAATAGATACTTGAAATGACCATTTGTTTCCAACTCAAGGACTGTGACGGAACCAGATATAAAACATCAGCACTATCATTAGAATTATAAGTAGTATACTGTATCCAAATCACTAGTAATCGGTAACCGTTTATGTGGTTAAAGGTATACAAATTGTATATTACATTTAGTACCTAAACATGCATATTAAGGTAACCAAACATGTATAATAACCACATACAAATGGTCTAATACTAATAATAACTAAACATGCATACTGTCTAAAGGTGTATTGGTTACTGTATAATAGTTTATTGTTTACTGTATAATGCTTAATTGGTTACTGACTAATGCTATTTTGGTTACTGAATAATATTACTGACTAATGCTTGGTAACCACATGTTTGGTAACCAATGCATTATACAGTAATCAGCATGTTGCATGGAGGTAACCAATACAATATTAATCAGTAAACAATTTACATTGGTAAACAATCTATCGTGTAATGATATCTTGGTTACTGTGGAACATCATATTGGTTACTGTATAATGTTGTAAAACCAATAACTGTTTTTAAGGTGTTACCTGGATTTGTTTTCTTCAGCATGTGTAACCATGATGGGATGAGTGAGTAGTCATGTGGATTTCCTCTCACCTTTTCCAACGCTTTCTCCTTCGATCTCCATGCTTTTTGGTAAGAGATAGACACATTATATTCTGACATCATGTCTTCCACAATATCGGTTGGTATGTATATTTTCTTCAAATTTGTTATTTTTTGCATTATGCATTCACTGACCAACTCACTATTTGCCTATCTGTGGTCTCCCAATAATACATTGACCGAACAAGTGTGGATATCATTGAATTCTCTAACCTTGAACATACTGGTTTTTCTGAAACTTGATGCTCTCATCTTCCATTTGCAATTTTCATCGCATACACACACTAGCACAAAGTCTCTATAACTTGTTCGTTGGACTTTGTGTTGTCTATTTTTTCTTATTGAATGCAGCCTCATAGCTTGTGAGATGATTTTTTTGTCTGTATAGGTTTGATGTAATTTTACTTCACGTTCATTCGGATCCAATATTACATCATATCGTTCTTCTGCGTATGATTTGTCATGTTGTCTGTCTCATTGTTGTTCAATAATTTCCATTACAAGCTGATCAGCATATTGCGTTCCAAATTGGCATGATTGGCTTGCTAGTTGAACTAGTGCTGAATTCCCTTGTGTTGATCTGATTGGTATTACATCGTGAATTATAGATTCTTCTACATTTGTCAAGTTATGCAAGATTGTTGTGCATCCCATTCTGTGTTCAATATCCACAATCAGTGGGAATTTACCTTGTTCATCAGATTTTCTACTCATTTCCAGAAAGAATTGTAAGGTTGCTTCATCTGATATACTGATCGGTGGAATGTCGCTTCTAATCTGAAATTTGATTGACAATGTTGTTGCGTTTGTGTCTAGCCGTAATGCACTGCATATTTTGGTTAGCATTTCTTTGAACAAAATTGTTGATGGAACTAATATGCCAATAACTTCAAATTTGGTGTATTAATTACTATCAGCCCTTGTACCGTTGAAATAAAGTACAACTGGAATCATCTCCATTGTCTGTCAACAGAATAAGTAATGGTAAGTAACAAAATCAATGTTATCCGGTAACCAATATAATGTTAAACAGTAACCAAGTCAGCATTAGTCAGTAACCAAGTCTTCAACAGTAACCATTATAATGTTACACAGTAACAAAGTAATTATTAGTTAGTAACCAATGTAATGGAACACAATAACCAAATCATTATTAGTCAGTAACATATACATAGTCAGACAGTAACCAATGTAATGTTAAGCAGTAATTAAGTCAGCATTAGTCAGTAACCAAGTCTTTATTAGAAACCATTATAATGTTACATAGTAACAAAGTCATTATTAGTCAGTAACCAATGCAATGGTACACAGTAGCCAATTAATTATTAGTCAATAACCTATGTTAGCCTATAACCAATATAATGTTAAACAGTAACCAAGTCATCATTAGTCAGTAACCAAGTCTTCACCAGTAACCATTATAATGTTACACAGTAACAAAGTCATTATTAGTCAGTAAACAATGCAATGGTACACAGTAACCAAATCAGTATTAGTCAGTAACATAGACATAGTCAGATAGTAACCAATGTAATGTTAAGCAGTAATTAAGTCAGCATTAGTCAGTAACCAAGTCTTCATTAGTAACCATTATAATGTTACACAGTAACAAATTCATTATTAGTCAGTAACCAATGCAATGGTACACAGTAGCCAATTCATTATTAGTCAATAATCAATGTAATGTACACAGTAACCAAATCATTATTAGTCAGTAACCAATGCAACATTAGTTAGTACCATTATGCATTAACCAATCCAGCATTAAACAGTAACATAGACATAGTCAGACAGTAACCAATGTAATGTTAAGCAGTAACCAAGTCAGCATTAGTCAGTAACCAAGTAATAATCAGTAACCATTATAATGTTACACAGTAACAAAATCATTATTAGTCAGTAACCAAAGCAATGGTACATAATATCCAATTCATTATTAGTCAGTAACCAATGTAATGGACACAGTAACCAAATCATTATTAGTCAGCAACCAATACAACATTAGTTAGTACCATTATGCATTAACCAATCCAGCATTAAACAGTAACATAGACATAGTTAGACAGTAACCAATTGCATTTTTACATGCAATTGCAATCAAAACATTCATATTGCAATCAAAACATTCATTATTCTTACCGTGTGACCATTTTAAGTGCAAAAAACTTAAGAAAGGTAACCAATATAGTAATTCATAGTAACAATAGGTAACTATATGATTATAAATTTTAAACTCACATACCTCAGTATTTTTTGATCGAAGTTGATGTTGATCTTGTATTCAACAATTACTGCAGTATTTGGTTACTGATCTTGAAGGCGTTGTTGATTTTGTATGCTATTTTCGATCTTAGAGATGCGTCGCGACAACCGGCTTCGTCTTCTCCGATTACGAGTTTAGTCGCGACAGGAGGCTTCAACTTCGTATTTTTTTCTTCTCCGTTGTTGATCTGTTGTTCCGATTTCAAAGTTGCATGATTTTAGGGATGATTAATTTCAAATATGAAATTGGGTACACGTGATTTTAGGTGCGTTATATTGCTTATGTTTTATTCTTGTAATTATGTTGTGTATGTTTTATTTTTGTAATTACTTTCTAAATATTGTATATTAGTGTAAAGGACCCTATATATATATATATTCAATTATTATGATTGTTATTATTTGTTAGTATTTCACTATCAATTCCCCTCTTTTTTTAATAAGTCTACTATCATACAAAAATCGCTCACATACTGTTTACATAAACTCACATGCATATTGGTATGACCTACGTGCAGAGCAAGTTATGTTTGTGAGTGGTTTTATGTGATAGTAGTATTTTTTAAGTCTTCCAGATTCCAAATTCCAAATGATAACAAATAGATAAATAAAATAATAATTTATTTATGGGATAAAATAATTGGGGATGGTTATAATTAGTACAAATACTCATATCACATCCCATCATATTTACAAATTAACAAAGCCCGTGGGTAAAACACTAAAACATGCCATCTTGAGATCAAACTTGTGGAAACTCTATTCTTATCAAGTGTTATGAATTCGTGTGATCACAAAGTATATATATATTCAATTAGGTTTAAATATGGATTAATACCCTAAATTATATGTTTGATTGTATATGTTCTGAAGTGAAGATAGATTTTAAGTTAATGTTTGTTTTGTCTTAAGTGTTGCTGGACCATTTTACCCTCTATTATATCAGATTTGTTTAATCCATACTTAAAAAATTACTTTTTTTGTCACACAAGTAGCCACGTCAACAATTTCTGACGTGGCAGACTCAATTTGTTGCAATTGAAAAAAATTAATAGTTCAATCATCTAATTGACAAATTTGAAAGGTGGATCACCGAAGTGGAATATGACCTATAGTTTAGGGTACTAATTCATATTTAAGCCATGATTGCTATTATTTGTCATTATTTCACTATCAATTCCCCTCTTTTTTTCCAATAAGTCTACTATCATATAAAAATCACTCACATACTGTTTACATACACTCACATGCATATTGGTATGACACACGTGCAAAACAAGTCATGTATGTGAGCGATTTTATGTGATAGTAGCATTTTTTTAGTCTTCCAAATTCCAAATGCTCTATTTAGGGGTCTGGATTCTTGATTGCCTAATTTTACTCCAAATGATCTTTTTTCATATTAATTGTGCAAGGGAGTGATCCACCACTGGTTATTTACAAAAATTCACTTTCTAGGTCATCTTCTTTTATGCGAGTCATCACCCATACATCTATCTATCTAATAAAATACAAATGCTTTTAAATTTCCCGCTCAGTCAATAAATCATCTGAACCGTTCAAAGTTTGAGATAAATCCCACCGTTCATACAGTGCTGGAGGCACGGGACCCAGCTAGTATTTAATATTGCTCACCTCTTAAGTCTTAATTTTGAACCTTAAGCTCCAATAGCTTATATTGTTAGTGTCTTTTTGGTAGCGCAATTGAGATTGCAAGTTATCAATTTCTTACTTTTGTTGTTGTTTATTTTTTGATTTGGAAGTTAATGGTTGTGTATGGATTTCAAAAATCATAACATTTTGATCTTAAAACTAAGTTGAATGTGCTAGATGTTCTTGTTGTTGGATTTTTTTTTCCTTTGGAAATCTTTTTGATGTTCTTAATTATTGATTGGACGATTTTGAATCAGGCTAGATTTTGAGTTTGATTACATTGATTTATATTTAATTTGTATTAAACTGGTATAGTATTTAAAGGCTTTTATACTATCAAAAATGCGACCAAACCGTATTTATATGCACATGTACGAAGCACGTGATCACTGTGACTACTTTTTTCTTCAAATTTTCTTTTATGACGCATATCAGACACTTGCAGATACTTTGGAGTGGGAAATGGAAAGATATATCTTAGTAGTCCTAATTGTTAATTAGTGTATATTTGGGGATCAAATTTGCAATTAATTGAAAATCTAAAAGTTTTATATGTTTAAATTATTGTATTATTGTAAGGTTAATGATACTTATTTTTATAAATTATCTTGTTAGTTTCACAATACCCACTTATATAAGTGTCAAACTTTTATTTATTATTTTTGTGAGCAACATATGATAAAATTATATATCAAAAAATAAAATTGAATGAATTCTTTAATATAATGTGACGGAGGTAGTGAAAGTGGTGTTTAAACGTGTCTTTTAATGTTATTAAGTAAACTGACATGTGAGTTTCTTTTTAATTAAAAGAAATGACTAAATAAAATAAAATGATCAATTACCATAAGACTCCAATTTTTAATAAATATAATTTAATTTTTTATAAATATTATTTTAAATAGTAAGGTGTTAAATTAATAAAAATGTTAAAGTTAAGTATGATATGTGCAAATTATAAAAAATAAATACTAAAAGACAATTTGCACCCCCAAACTGAAAAAGGTGTCTAAGTACACCCAAACTTCAGTTATACATAACAAAAGGCACACTTTCTTCAGTTAACATGTCAAAAGTGACCGGCTAAGGCACACATGTGGATCTGGATGGGTGTTTAAGTCTTTTCCATATATTCTTCATCAACTAATTCTTCTCTCCTATTTTTTCACATTTTCTTCACCATTAGTCAATTGCTCTCAATCCCCAATTCCCCCCCCCCCCACCCCAAATTCGACTTTACCAAACCAATTTCAGTCACAATCATCCCATCTAAATCAAACATACCTCAACAACTGCTCCTACCACCCACTTGAGATCATCCTTGTTTCTTTAAACCAATTCATCTATATCATCGTACCCTTGATTAATTTTACCTCTTTTATTTTTTGAAAATCAAATCCATCCACCAAAATAGTTACAAAGAGAGATCGTGAGTGTGAGAAAGAAGAAAGCTCCTCATCAATGGCGCCACCGTCAACTACTGAAAAAGTCAAGATGCGGAAAGAAGATCAGTCGGATGTCGACGGTATGGACGAGCTTTTGGCCGTTTTGGGTTAAAAAGTTCGGTCATCTAACATGGCCGACGTGGCATAGAAACTAGAGCAGCTTGAGATGGCTATGGGTACCTATACTGAAGATGGATTTCTCAGCTTTTAGATACAGTTCATTATAATCCTATTGATATTTCTAGGTGGGTACAGAGTATGCTGTCAGAGCTCGGCACCGCAATTACCCTTTCTGACTAGAATACTTTGGCGCTGCCAAATGAATCTTCCTTAACTACTATTGATTTCACGAATGGGAAACAAAGTAATCAGATCTACGCCGACGATTCAGAGTATGATTTGAGAGCAATTCCTGACGGTGCTATATATATGCAGGAGAATAGAGCCGATAGTACCAGAAATTGTGGGAATAAATGAATGAAATCATCGGTTGTGGTCAGTTAATCCCCTTCATGGGTTAACTGGGAGTTGGGCGGAAATCACCCACTTAAGCAATTAATCAAATATCTTATTTAATTTAATCTAAATAAAATATAATAATTTCTCATTAATTCACATAAGTCACATAATTAAATTCTCATTTATTAATTATGTTAATTCCTTAAATCTCTAATTAATTATTAAATTAATTAAAATAACATTATGCTTATTAAATAATTTATTTAATCAAATAAGCTCAATTAAATGCATACTTTGAATAATAAAATTCTCCACATTAATTTAATCAATGTAACACATATAATTAAATTAATCTACCATAATTCATCAATTAATTATTGGCAAAACTAATGATTTAGCCACTGTAGTTGGCAAGTTTTACTTAATTCACCATTGAACTTTTAATTTTACATATTACCCCATTAAACTAATTATTATTTTAAAATTGGATCATTCTGTTAACTTGAGTTCACGATTGTTTAATTCTTTCTGTTATTATCTGACGTGGACAGGAGAAAGAAAAGGGAAAAAAAGAAAAAAATGACATAGACATCAACCAAGCAAGTGGGGAACAAACCCATCAAATGTAACACTAGTAGAACAACCACTACCAAGTACCAGAAAGGCGATAGCTTCCGTTCAAGCTCTGACATAGGCCCCTAAGATCCGACTATGGATCAGTCTATACGGCATTTCATCATCATCTCTTTCTCTCTAAATCTCAGTCACAACATTTGTAATTTATGTATATCTCTTTCTAGATTTCTGCAACCCACAAAATTAAAATCACAACTTTATCTTACAAATTTCCCATTAATTCATCTCTTCCACACGAACAATCTCATTTTCCAAACTGTACTATATGATTCATGGAAAAAATAAGAAATTGAATTTCAGCAATGGATTCCTTCGACGATAAAGCCCACCGGGTCGGAACTACAACCATCACCAATGAGCTATTCAGCTGTTTCACCTCTCGTCTTTCTTCTTCCTCCATGAAAATCTCATCAAAATCATTAATTTTAAGTTCGGGTCGGGCACGTGTCCCGCCAAGGCGTGTAAAGTATTCACCACTGCCCTGGGCTAGTCCAGAAATGATCGGGCGTTGGTTTTGATGGCGGCGATGACGGAGAGGGTTTTGGCTTTGACGGCATCGCGGTGGAGGCGGAGGGTGGGGAGAGATCTCGGGTGCGGAGAGATTTGGGGAGGAGGCTGTGACGTCCCCAAATCTGGGTTCCAAGAACCTCAGACTTGGTACGTTACGATACTTCATCATCATACATATTCTATCATCTAATGCAGAACAAATAAACATATATTGTTTATTTTACATAATTCTATAACATTTTCCCAGTTTTATTAACCTTAACTGAATACATACCTTCAAAATTACAAAGGTTTACAATAAGATAACTAAATAGTTATTCTTATAACAATCTATTACTGTATTTTGCTTTTGTCTCTGTCCTTCTTCAAGCCTTCACCTTTATCTAAAATTTATTATCATGATATAGCAAGGGTGAGCAACTACTTTGCCCAACAAGTTTAATTTCAATAGAGATATATCATGATTGAAAGAATAATAAGCTTTCAAGTTTTCAACAATTTAATAATTGTGAAGGAACATGAATCAAGATGTCAATAATTGAATGACTGAATCAATAATGTTTGAAGGTCAACAATGACCATGAACAATTTAACTGAATCTTATGGTAATGAAGGTGATCAGCCTTTCATACCTGATGAACATATGTAACAAGCACTAAGTGCGAATCAATAATCAGTTTAGACATGAATAATCATCAATAATCATTCATTAACATACTTTGAAATATAACTCGAGTTTGAGTTAAGGAAACTTGCCTGCATAGTCGATTACCGCTACACAATTTAATTTATTCTCTTTATTAAAAAGACCTATCAGGTATAAGATTGATCTTTCAATTAGCATATCATACCTTATTCCATAATAATATCTAACACTTAATCACAGAGTCAAATATTAGATAATCTTAACATCCTATTCATTCACTTACTTATAATCTCATCATCTTGTATTAACTTATGTAACCTTCACTCACAAAGTTAAGTATTAGACATTACACATTAGTCTTAGTATTATCATTATACTTTGATAATATTTTCATCACTTATAACTTATACTTATAAGTTTTCCCTTTATATGTCATCTTAATAAGCTAGATAACATGTCAGTAAACTGAAATAGCATTTTAGTAAACCAAAATATATTTCAGTATCCTAAAATTATTATTTCAGCAGACCAAAATCAGCTACTGTAACGACCCCAAAATTCATACCATTTAAATCTCGACTTCGGTCTTTAACCATACATTAAATCTCTAATAAAACATCATTATTCGATATTAAAAACACTAAAATGGCAGAATAATTAAAACGTTTATACATTTCCTTCTTTCTTGCCCTGAATCGCAACCTTTACATTACATCTCTTTGATTCAATCTTATATCATGAATTGTTACAACAAAATGACTATACAAAGTCTTACATCATAACTAAATATCCATATACATTGGATAGCTCAACTTATAATTCAACATGTTACGTTCAAAATATGAAATACATTTCTCATAAAACATAAGTAATCTTCGTGAATATAGATCTCTATAACTCACTTAGCACATATCTTTACCTTAAAATCTTAACATGCAAAAATGGTTATTTGCAAGAGTGAGCTCGACAGCCCAACAAAGTCTAATAGTTTTCATGCATCACATAACACATAATAACATGCTCGATATACATCTCATTAAATTAACATGGCATACATGCTTTTAATTCATATAACAAATATAAAGATTGAGTTCCTTACTCAACCATCATTACTTAGCCAAAACAATGCAGTCATATATTGACTTTAACATTTCATAATTTCAACATGTATAACATATCATGCAATTTAAAATAGTTCATCAAGTCCATGTAGAAAATAGGAACCGAAAGACTTGCCTTGATCGTTGTTTACCAATAATAGTTTAACAACTTACAGTTATCTGCACTTCACGTGCCCTACACAATTATATAATCATACACATCAACTATTAGTCACATAACAACACATAGTAATTGTAATATAAACTCTACTCCACATCTCATAATCATTCCTATTAATTAGCACACAATGTTCAATTAGATTGTGTTAACTTTTTGACTTATGACTCACTATATTTCATAATCGAAGTTCATTCAAGTGCTTAAGTCTTGCTAGGACTACTTATTGGTTCTATATTAAACCCATTTCATATCCTATAATATTCATTTCAATTGAATTGAAACATTTATTTTGTTCGTTAACACTTAGTACGTCGTTTCGACGTTCATTCGTCACACGCCCGATTTGCCTCTCTTGTGTATGCTTACTATGCTTCTATAACTTATCTAATGCATTATTTATTAATGTTAAGCATCATTATATTTACTAACATACATGTTTTATAACTTAGGACATCATCTTTTATGGTCAGGAGCACTACACATGCATATGTGCATGCCCGACGCCCTCCGATTGCTCCCGAAAACACAACAGTCCTTACGATGACCATTTTGGCTACTGTTATTGACCTCAAATTAAAAAACTTAAAGCATGAAAGTTGTAGGTATATTCGTCTTCGTTGCGGATCATCTTGAATCAACTCAATCGGAGTTCGTATGAGAAAGTTATGGCCATTTTACTACAGGAGGCCAAAACTTTTTGACTCAGACTTTTGTTTCGGCCGCGACGCAAGAACTAGGCTATACAGTGGCGCCGCAGCGCGATATTGGCACTGGGGCATGAACTTCTGGCGCTAGGGCACAAATTTTGACGACGGGGCGCCAATTTTGGCGCTGGGGCTCCATTTTTGGTGTTGGGGCGCCAAAAACTAACAGAACCGAGCACGAAGACCATTTTTGGTTTGTTTAAGAAATTCTATTAACTAATTACATACATATAATTGATGTAATTTACACATATCCTCACCAAGCATACATATATTAACTTAGCACAATTTAAACAACTATTTGAGAGAAGTTAAATCCTTGAAAGTATTGTTTTAAAAACCCAAAACTCCATTGTTTATATTCTTGACACAGTGAACACTGTAACCAAAATTATAAACCCAATTGATTCTTTTTTAACTAAGTTCTCTGTTATTTCATACCCAATTAACATAATCACGCTTCAATTTTACAATTAGAATACAATCAATTACTAATTTTGTTATCCTACAAAACATGTTCATACTCATGTTTTATTGTAAAAACTCTTTTCTTTCTTTTTGATCGTAATTAGAATACAGTTATATATATATATATATATATATATATATATATATATATATATATATATATATATATATATATATATGCTAGTTATAATAATTATCTTTACAAATACATGTAACATCATAACCAATTCTAAAACATGGTTTACATACAATTTTTGTAAAAACTTTATACATAAGTGAAGAACACAGAGACTCAGGCATAATGACGTAAAACATATATACTTACATATATTAAAGTTATAGCCACATACCTTTTGTTGCTTAAAAAAATACTTGTCAACAGAACTTGTTTTGGACAATCACGCACTTAGTTTCCTCTCAAACTCCCTGAACTTTTTCTTCCTCTTTTCTTTATCTGCAGCTTTTCTTAGGCTTAAGCCAAACAATAATATACGTAAACTAAAATAAAAGCCAACGCACGTCTAAACTCAACGTACGAAACTGCCATATACTAATGACCCTATTAAAATATCAATTAACAAATATATTATATATTATTTATATTTTATTTAATTTAATTTATATTACTAATAAATCAAAATTTAAAAATCTAAAAGCCATAGGGCTTTGTTTTGCAAACTAATTTAAAATTAAAGACTTAATATATTTAAGCCTTGTTTGGCAAAATAAATTAAAACTACTTTAATTTATTTAAATAACTCTTTATAACATTGTTATTTGTCATACATTATTTAATAACAATTTATTAAATAATTCACTTAATCACATAACTCAATCCACATATTAATTATTTAACAACTAAATAATTAACTAAATCAAATCAATCTAATTGAACAATTATTTATCCAATAATAAACACATCCAATAAATATTTATATAATTCAATAAATATTTATAATTTACATTAAAAAAAATCTGGAATGTTACATCATTCCCTCCTTACAAGGATTCTGTCCACAGAATCACAACTCAAACCACTCATTCGTTACAATCTTCCCTACTTACAAAGATGCTGTCCCCAGAATCGAAGACAGAAATTAAATAATTAACTCAGAGTAATCTTTCACCATTTTATCTAAATATAGGTTTTATATTTCCTACTATATTCCCCACTTTAACAAATTCTAGGTTTCATTTCATAACTTTCACTTGAACTCAATTCCTTTTCTAAGGATCGTTGTCATCAACACACGAGATATTACATTCACCCTTTCTTCTAAGAATTTCGTCCTATAAATTTTATCAATTAATATTCAATCTATCAAAATAGATTTTACGTCACTACTTCATTCATTCATTGGTTTCTATAACCACTTTCTTTTCACAAAGATTTTTCTACAATTATTAACTTTTCTATTAAAAGTTTCACGTTATTCTTTGATAACTCATTTACTTCTCACTTCAAAATCTCTTTTCTCACTTATTCAACATATTCATCATTCAGTGTCGTATTCTACGACTTACTTCTTTCTAAAGAATATTTTCCTTTTTCACTTCCATCTTGCAGAATAACAAGAATCTTCCACAATTGTTCAATAATTGGGAAGTAGTACGAATAACTCAGGAATTTAAAAGATTCCAAATCATGCTGAGGGCCACAAGACCGTGAACTCTTCTCTAGGTTTAATAGTGCTTCACCCCCGGTTCTTCACATTTTAAACCCTCTTTGGCAGAATGTTTATCAATCACACAGACTGGAAACACCCTCCGCAAGTACTCTAGGTTATCAACCTATTGTACATGTATTGTGCACAAACATTTCAGCGCAAAGTATAAACTAAGCGTAACCTCTAATAAAAGAGTTGTTCATCTCAGAATTTAGAGTGCAAGCATTCAACTGAGGGTCTAATGACCACGAACCTTATCCACAGTTATAAGTAATCTTTCAACTTTAACTTTTATAGTCATACGACTATAATGACTTCAAGGTACTTAGGGGATCAATCCTTCGTACATGTATTGTGCACAAACATTTCAGCACAAAGTATAAAACTTGGTGCAACCCCTAAATAATAGGGTTGTTCATCTTAGCTTTTCAATATCTGAATCTGCACCAAAACAATTTGGTTTGGCATAACTTCTCAAGAAACTCTTGAATTTCATGAACATCTTTCAATATTTATCTAGATGAATCAAATAGCATAGACCTCTACAATAATTCGTACATTTACCGAAATATACATATACATACATACATATGTATTCTCATATCTTAAAGAAATCTCAAAAATCTTTTTATGATGTCATGATACCGCACTGTATTTACAGTCCGTTGAGGATTTTGTCATTTGGTGTTTTTTATCATACTACATCATACCATAGTGGGCTGACGATCCTTAGATCACATCCAACACTAGGTAATACTGTATTGATGACTCCATCATTTTTATCATCTTTGCACCAGGTTACATGATGCATTAATGATATATAATACATTTTGATATATTGCAAATCATTTTTTTTCGGCAATTAGCATAGACATATGAATAACAGTATTGTTGTTAAAACTCATTGGTTCCATCATTTGATCCAATGTTTTTCAAGAAAATAGAAGTGTAAACATCAGCACGAAGTCAATAAATTTTGAAAATCTAGCATAACTAGTAGATTTAGAATAACTATGCTTCCACCATCAACTCCACTTTCTATAATGATCCATTGCTTAGTAGGTCTATCTATTCCTATCATCCTCAATACTCCATTCACACTTAATTACACCCAGTTCGTCAAACTTACCACACGTTATGAGTTTAGGAACTTGCCACAATCATATGAATTTAAGAACTTATCCTAGTCAGACTATAGGCGTCCATTCGTTGAGGGGTTCAAAAATATACCATATAATTATGAGTCACGAACCTACCATAAGTATGAGTTTTAAGAACTTGCACTTAACCTTATAATATTTTCTAACTATACTCTAACTATCTGTTATACATATGAGAAAAGAATCACCTTCTCAACAGGCATATAGCAAATAGCGTGACACAAACATTCCAATGATTATCAATGTGATAAACTGAGTGCAAGCACAAAACCCTCGCCCATACAAAGATTTGTACAACTCAGCCATCACAGGAGTCCTCAATTGAAATCCCTCCTAACTCTATCTTACTCATAACTTGCTCTTTGCTCGATACGAATTCCTCTTATCTCATCATCTATAACTCCTCATGAGTTATCTCGTATTTTTTCATAGTACACCACCTTCATAGCATTAAGCTATAATCATTCAAAAATTATATACCATCTTTCTTTTATAACTTAAACAGATCATGTCGTGATCTTATCCTATAATCATCTCCCTTAACATTCTTTTCTTAACTCGTGATCGTTTTGTTTTACGATCCTTATTCTTTCCCTTTTTCATCATTTACGACATTATTCGTTATCTTGGCTTTTGTAGTTAGGAAACTCTCATTTCTTATCTTTATATCTATTAGATTCTTCTTTGAATCTTCTTGTTTATAAAAAAAATTCTTCCTTTAAGATTTTCTAACTTCAGTTACATCACTCAAAATTTCATTCGAGTTCTACACTTTCATCACACGTGTCCATTTCTACACTTGGTACACATCGAGTCTCTAACAGTTTCAATATGGTACGCTGAGTGGTTTCCCACAAACAACCAACAAACTAGGTTTCGAGTTACTAGTCGTATATACCTTCGCTCCATGAAGGAATCGTTTAGCCCAGATACCGTACATCAACTACTAAAGAGTATAATTGCACCATACTTAGATATAACTCTCTATTCTTAACTTCTTTATCACTCTCTTTTTATAGACATTGTGTATTTCTCATCACCTTACCTCCTTATTATTGGAGTTGGGTAACCCACATTCATATTTCTTATAACTTTACGAGATTCTTCTTTGAATCCTTTTTCGCAAGTTTAAATCCCTTCTTTATAAATTTCTTAAATTTCTTCTTATTATTCAAACTCTATTTGAGCTTATTCGTTCATTATCTTTAGCTCTCTTCTCTAAGGTTATAGCCTAAGGTACTCTTACCTAAGGTTTATAACCTACAGCTTTGATACCAACTTGTAACAACCCCAAAATTTATACCATTTAAATCTCGACTTCGGTCGTTTACCATACATTAAATCTCTAATAAAACATCATTATTCGATATTAAAAACACTAAAATTGCGGAATAATTAAAACGTTTATACATTTCCTTCTTTCTTGCCCTGAATCGCAACCTTTACATTACATCTCTTTGATTCAATCTTATATCATGAATCGTTACAACAAAATGACTATACAAAGTCTTACATCATAACTAAATATCCATATATATTGGATAGCTCAACTTACAATTCAACAACATGTTATGTTCAAAATATGAAATACATTTCAAATAAAACATAAGTAATCTTCATGAATATAGATCTCTATAACTCACTTAGCACATATCTTTACCTTAAAATCTTAATTTGGAAAAGTGGTTATTTGCAAGAGTGAGCTCGACAGCTCAACAAAGTCTAACAGTTTTTATGCATCACATAGCACATAATAACATGCTCGATATACATCTCATTAAAGTAACATGGCATACATGCTTTTAATTCATATAGCAAATATAAAGATTGAGTTCCTTACCCAACCATCATTACTTAGCCAAAACAATGCAGTCATATATTGACTTTAACATTTCATGATTTCAACATGTATAACATATCATGCAATTTAAAATAGTTCTTTAGTATATGGCAGTTTCGTACGTTGGGTTTAGACGTGCGTTGGCTTTTATTTTAGTTTACGTATACTATTGTTTGGCTTAAGCCTAAGAAAAGTTGTAGAGAAAGAAAAGAGGAAGGAAAAGTTCAGGGAGTTTGAAAGGAAACTAAGTGCGTGATTGTCCAAAATAAGTTCTGTTGACAAGTATTTTTTTAAGCAACAAAAGGTATGTGTCTATAACTTTAATATATGTAAGTATATATGTTTTACGTCATTATGCCTAAGTCTCTGTGTTCTTCACTTATGTATAAAGTTTTTACAAAAATTGTATGTAAACCATGTTTTAGAATTTGTTATGATGTTACATGTATTTGTAAAGATAATTGTTATAACTAGCATATATATATATATATATATTTATATATATGACTGTATGCTAATTACGATCAAAAAGAAAGAAAATAGTGTTTACAGTAAAAATATATGAGTATGAACATGTTTTGTAGGACAACAAAATTAGTAATTGATTGTATTCTAATTGTAAAATTAAAGTGTGATTATGTTAATTGGGTATGAAATAACAGAGAACTTAGTTAAAAAGGAATCAATTGGGTTTATAATTTTGGTTACAGTGTTCACTGTGTCAAGAATATAAACAATGGAGTTTTGGGTTTTTAAAACAATACTTTCAAGGATTTAACTTCTCTCAAATAGTTGTTTAAATCGTGCTAAGTTAATATATGTATGCTTGGTGAGGTTATGTGTAAATTACATCAATTATATGTATGTAATTAGTTGATAGAATTTCTTAAACAGACCAAAAATGGTCTTCGTGCTCAGTTCTGTTAGTTTTTGGCGCCCCAGCGCCAAAAATGGATCCCCAACGCAAAAAATCGCGCCCCGGCGTCAAAATTCGTGCCCCAGCGCCAGAAGTTTGCATCCCAGTGCCAATATCGCGCTGCGGCACAACTGTATAGACTAGTTCTCGTGCCACGGCGCCGGAATAAAAGTCTGAGTCGGACAGTTTTGGCCTCCTGTAGTAAAATGGCCATAACTTTCTCATACGAACTCTGATTGAGTTTATTCAAGATGATACGGAACGAGGACAAATAGACCTACAACTTTCATGCTTTAAGGTTTTTAATTTGAGGTCTATAACAGTAGTTAAAATGGTCATCTTAAGGACTATTGTGTTTTCGGGAGCAATTGGAGGGCGTCGGGCATGCACATATGCATGTGTAGTGCTCCTGACCATAAAAGATGATGTCCTAAGTTATAAAACATGTATGTTAGTAAATATAATGATGCTTAACATTAATAAATAATGTATTAGATAAGTTATAGAAGCATAGTAAGCATACACAAGAGAGGCATATCGGGCGTGTGACGAATGAACGTTGAAACGCCGTGCTAAGTGTTAACGAACTAAAAAAAATGTTTCAATTCAATTGAAATGAATATTATAGGATATTAAATGGGTTTAATATAAAACTAATAAGTAGTCCTAGCAAGACTTAAGCACTTGAATGAACTTCGATTATGAAATATAGTGAGTCATAAGTCAAAAAGTTAACATAATCTAATTGAACATTATGTGCTAATTAATAGGAATGATTATGAGATGTGGAGTAGAGTTTACATTACAATTACTATGTGTTGTTATGTGACTAATAGTTGATGTGTATGATTATATAATTGTGTAGGGCACGTGAAGTGCAAATAATTGTAAGCTGTTAAACTATTATTGGTAAACAACGATCAAGGAAAGTCTTTCGGTTCCTATTTTCTACGTGGACTTGATGAACTATTTTAAATTGCATGATATGTTATACATGTTGAAATCATGAAATGTTAAAGTCAATATATGACTGCATTATTTTGGCTAAGTAATGATGGTTGAGTAAGGAACTCAATCTTTATATTTGCTATGTGAATTAAACGCATGTATGCCATGTTACTTTAATGAGATGTATATCGAGCATGTTATTATGTGCTATGTGATGCATGAAAACTGTTAGACTTTGTTGGGCTGTCGAGCTCGCTCTTGCAAATAACCACCTTTACAGGTTAAGATTTTAAGGTAAAGATATGTGCTAAGTGAGTTATAGAGATCTATATTCATGAAGATTACTTATGTTTTATGAGAAATGTATTTCATATTTTGAACGTAACATGTTGTTGAATTGTAAGTTGAGCTATCCAATGTATATGGATATTTAGTTATGATGTAAGACTTTGTATAGTCATTTTGTTGTAACGATTCATGATATAAGATTGAATCAAAGAGATGTAATGTAAAGGTTGCAATTCAGGGCAAGAAAGAAGGAAATGTATAAACGATTTAATTATTCCGCAATTTTAGTGTTTTTAATATCGAATAATGATGTTTTATTAGAGATTTAATGTATGGTTAACGACCGAAGTCGAGATTTAAATGGTATGAATTTTGGGATCGTTACATCTACAGTAAACTCTAATCATTTCAGTAACCCTAAATTCATTTCAGTACCCTGACTTCTCAATTCAATCTACTACAAGCATAATATAGTTCATTCCCTACCAAATTCAACGACTACGATTAAAATAAAGTAATTTCTCTTATTTTAATCTCCCGTTTAATATTATTAATTAAATAATAATATTTCAAACTAATGTTATTAACTTTTAATAACATTTAAGTCTAATATTACCAATAATATTTTAATCTAATATCATTAGTCATATAAAGATATTTTAAATCATTTATTGAATTAATAAACAATTATATACTTACTTTTTCTTTCACTAATTAATTCATTTAAACCTTTTTAAAACACCATACACAAAGTCATTCTTCACCACTGACCGAAATCCTCATCACAAATCTGCATCAACCATACTTAAGGACCTTGAGTCATGAAATCATATTTTCACATTTTACATCATATAATTAATTAAATATATTTAATCATATAACATCATTTATATGAAAAATAGCAAAACAACTCAAAAACCTTTTCTTTTCTGGACAGTAGCTACACATAATCCTCTCGTGAAAATAATTTTTTCTGGAAATTTTTAAAGCACAAAAAGTGGACGAAAATACCTCCGTTTCAGACTGCCCCAAAACAGTCCTATTTTCTTTTCCAAACATCGGGACTGTTTTGGCTTCCACAGCTGCTACACCATGAAAAATCAACATTTTTGAGTGCTACCACTTGGGTTAACTAGTAAACACATATATCTAGCACCCCTCTTTGACGGATCGTAAAAAGGAGTTGTAGATTTAAAACGGTGGATTTTCAAAGTAAATAGAAATTTTGGATTTCTAAACTAGAAAATTTTTATTTTTGATTTCAACCAAATCAATACCCAATATGGGTAGATCCATACTTGAATCCATAAAAAAACATATAAATTAAAGGGTTTTATACATCCAAATCAAAAACCCCATTTCATCAAATAAAAATAAATTAGAGGAAAGTTTAGGAAAATAATTTCATACCTTTGTCTTTCTTTCTCTTTCTTCTTCTTCTTCATCCATGGAAGATCTTCTTTTCTCTCTCCTTCCTTCTTCCATGGCTTGCCACTCCTCTTCTCTCTCTCCCCATCTCGGTTTCTTTTTCACGGTTCTCTCTCTCTCTCTCTTGTTAGATAATAAGGAATGGGATGAAAGACAATAAAGAAAGAAGATATGATTCCTTTATTAAATATAGATATAAGATAAATATATTTCTCCATTCCGTTTTCCTCCACTAATATAACCGGTCATGTGGCCTTAGACTCACTCACATATCTTTTATTATTATTTAATTGCTTTATTGAATGTCCATCACAAAATGAGCTAAGCTTTGGACTTTTAATTAATCCTTTGGGCTATATAATTTAACATAATCAAATCCTTTCCATCTTATCTCACCCCAAATATTTAATTAGGGTATCCATTCCAAATATTTAGAATTTAAATCACCACTCTTGTACATTAAATTCTATAACCCAACTAAACTTGTTTTAATTAAGTTATAAAATTAATAACTTGAGATAATAAAAATATCTCTTAAATTAATAAATTTTTTAATATTATTATTCTCCCACAAGTGGGCTTAGTTTGGGCCCTTAATTAATTAATTTCTATTGAGCTTGTACTTTTAATATTTTGCTTACTAATAAAATTGAACTTGGGTTTCCCCATTAATTCGCTTGGGTCATTACTATATTTATCTTATACATGACCTTTTGGGCTAATATAATAAACTAATTGCCCTTGAATTACTTTTATCCACAAGTCAAATGCTTAAATAATTAATTGGACTTGTTTAAATAATATAACCTCCTTGGTCCATTAAATCTAATTCCTTTGGACTCTAAATAAATTATTGGGCTATGATATTATTATAGTCCATTACTTTTAATCTATTTTACCCTAATTCTTTAATTAGGGTTTTTATTTCTCACACTAGAAAATAAATTCCTTACTTTTGCCTTTTTAATTTCATAACCCAATTAGACTTGGTTATAGAATTAATTAATTGAGATATATAAAATAAATATCTTAATGTTAGTATATATATATATATTTATATACTAATATTCTTCCATATTATAACCTCCTAGGTTATTTAATTATCACACCAAATATATATTAGGTTATATAACTTAATTCTTATTTCACTTTTATATACAAAATAAATGTATTCACAATATATAATGTATATTTATTTAATCACATACATAATTCACATAATCATAACATATTTCACTTCTCACACTAATTTTGACTTTTCTCCATAAAAAGTCAACTGTTGATTTTGACCAAAAGTCAATGTAAAACCCCAAATTTTATAAAATAAAAGTATTCAATTTTTTTCTTATAATTACTATTCAGTAAATGGTTAAATTGATAAAAGTTTAAAGTTAAGGTGATATATGATTTTTTTTTAAATAAGCAAGTGGTTATAAAATACTCATTGTTGTCGGAGAATATTCGTTTGGTCGTGGAATATTCTTCCTGTCGGGGAATATTCATACGACGGCGCAACCTTTTGTGGGGCCCATAACGAAAAGCGATTGGATGAAGAAAATGACAAGTATGAGTTTTTTTTATAAATAACGGCGTAGTTGTTACCGTTAACACTGTTGGAATACCCGGTGGTTAAAATACAGTCATACACGTTGTTGCACAGTAGCACACGCTATTGTACCAATTATTGATTCTTACGTAAGAAGACACTACTCAATAATTGTTACAGTAATTACTGTTCAGTATTTTATTGATTCAATAATTGCTGCATTAATATTTTATATTACTGTTGTTTTAATATTTGTCACTACACAGTATTTTTCATTATCGAAGCAATAATTCATATTATTTGTGAATAATTAATTATTGATTTATATGATGAGGAAAATATTCATTTTATGTGGATATAAATGGAGAAAATTTTTAATGTGACAATTGTTGAAAATCGATATTTTATCTTTTCTGATAAAATAATATTTTATTATATTATTATAATATAATAAAGATGATATTTTTACAATGAATGTGTGATATATGAGTATATGAGGAGGAAGAGTATTTTTATTGCATTAAATGATTAACACATGTTTTGTGTGTCGGTGGACCCCATTTCTTGACTGAAATTTGATTATAGCCTGTAAAATCGTCCGTATGCTGATTTCGGTCAATTTCTATTTGGAATTTGGAAAAACTTTCTTCTGAAAAGTTGTAGAGAATTGAATTTCCTATAAAAAATTACGAGATTCGAATTTTCTGATAAAAGGGCTATTTATTATGAATTATTGAAGTTCTGAAGTTCCGAAATAATTGATTTTGGAAGTTTTAATTGTTTTAATTAACAAAAACTTTTTTGTTGTTTTTATTTGAGTAGATGGCTGATGTTGGATTCAATGAGTGTGCGTAGAAAGTTGTGGAATAATAATAATAATAATAATATTTTATTAAATTTTCTGCTTTGGTGTTCTAAGCATTTTCCTATAAATAGGGTATTTATGTTAGAATTGAAAAATACACCAGAAACTATAGATTTCTCTTTCTTTCTCTCTCTATATTATCGAGTGTATTCTTTTGAGTATTTTGATATCTTGAGTATTGCTATACGATGCAAGTTTTTTCAGCGTTATTCAAGTCAGAAGTACTGCTCTTTTGAGGTAAAGGATTGTAAGGGATAGTAAAGGATGTTAGTTTTTTTTCCGTAAAATGATATTATTTCTTCAATATGATTATGCTGAATATTGGAGGGAACTTTTTATCAAATTTAAAACTTTTTCATGTCAGAGTTACTATTCATGAGTTACTATTCACGAGTTACTATTCAAGAGTTACTATTCACGAGTTACTATTCATAATTTACTACTCATGAGTTACTATTCACGACGGGTTACTATTCATGATTTACTATTCATGAGTTATTATTCATGAGTTACTATTCATGAGTTACTATTCACGATTTACTATTCATGAGTTACTATTCACTACAAAATTGATTTCTTTTTTCTAACCAAATTATAGTTGATTTATGAATATTACTCTGGAGATTAAAACTTTGTATTGATTATATTAATTTTATTATTATATATAACATTTTTATAACCCTGATGTTGAAATTCTCTTTCACTGGAGTGTAAATATGGGTAGATTATTGGTATGATCATGACTAGGGTTCTCTTTGGCCAGTAGTGAAAAGTTGAATTGTGACTGGTATGATCATGACCATTGAATTTATAATTGAATATCTTTAGCTTAAGTGAAAAGGTGAATTGATCAACATGGTTATAATTATTATTTATATAAATTTTGAAATGATTATATATTTCTTTGAGATATGAATATCTTTGGCCCATAGTACAAATATGACTTATTGATGAATATCTTTGGCCCGTAGTGCAAAGATGAATTATTGATGAATATCTTTGGCATGTAGTGCAAAGATGGTCTGTTGATGAATATCTTTGGCCCGTAGTGCAACGATGAATTTATTAGTATGATTATGAATAGAAACTGTGATTTGGCATAACCATGATCTTTGATTTTTCAGGTAAAGACAGGTGATGAAAATTATCTTCGTCCTGAATGCGAAAAGGAATTTAGAACTACAATTATGATTATGAGTTATTCTCATGATTGTGGACAGGAACTGTTGATTGATGTTACAGAGTTAAAACATTGTTGGTGGACTTTTAACATGGAGAAGATAATAGACTTTATGGTCTATTTGACTCTTCTAATGGATTGCTCGTTCCAATGCAACTATGGTTAAAAAGTTTTATCATCTACCATATGTTCTAAATCTCTGATTTATTACCGTTGAAGGCTATTGATAATTTATTTATCTTTAGTCATGATATTCTTTACTGAGCTAGTTGTGCTCACCCTTTTGCTTCATAATTCCTTTCAGGTAATAAAAGTGTAGCTGGGTCAAGCAGGGGATAACAGGGGAATAGAACGGTGGTCTATAGATGTTGAGGGTGAGGCGAACCCAACGTTGGAAGGGTGTTTTGTCACTATCATACAAGATGTCTAATGACATACAACCTCGAGTCATCATAAGACACGGATGTGCTCATCCACTCACTGAGTATATCTACGAGCACTACCTATATGATTTTGGAGTTTGGTTGAAGTATAATTCTCAATTGCAGACGGTGGAGATACTTATATGTCAAGAGAAGACACATCATTGGAAAAAATATGATAGTAATCTTCTCGTTTTTCTTTGGGTTCTATTGGGTCAACCAAGGATAATTTTGTGGGCATATGATATCTATAATAACCTAGACGCATGGCCTCCCATGTACGAAGGTTTCCTTGAGCACTTCCCAAAGATTTTAATTTCTAAAACAGTTTTGACTATACCTTTATGTAAGGTGTCATTATGAGTTTTGTCATTATTGGATTAAATAATTAATGGCAAAACTAATGATTTAATCATCGTTGGAGGTAAGGCTACCTCATACGCAACTTTTCTAATCCTTCGTATTACCTCAAAAGGTCCAATGAACCCTGGGCATAATTTACCTTTCTTTCTGAACTTGATCTTTCCATTCCAGGGAGAGACTTTCAAAAACACATAACTACCCGATTCAAACTCAACATTTTTACGGTGTGGATCAACATATTTCTTCTACTTATCTTGAGCTGCTACCAGTCTTGTTCGGATCACTTCAACTATCACTGCTGTCTGATGTACCAGTTCTGGACCTAGTAATTGTCTCTCGCCAACTTCATCCCAGTATAGCGGAGTTCTGCACTTTCTACTGTACAACGCTTCATAAGGCGACATGTCAATCCTAACGTGGTAACTGTTGTTGTAGCTGAACTCTACGAGCGGAATATGATCATCCCAATTTCCTTTAAAGTCCATTATACAAGCTCTTAACATATCTTCTAATGTCTGAATAGTTTTTTCACTCTGCCCGTCTATTTAAGGGTGATATGCCGTACTCATTCTCAACTGTGTACCCATGCATTCCTATAGTCGTTTCCAGAAGTTTGATGTAAAATGCAGATCACTATCGGAAACAATTGACACCGAAACTCCGTGCCTCGAAACAATCTCTTTTATATATAATTTTTCCAACTGGTCTAAGTTGAATTTGATTCTGATCGGAATGAAGTGTGCGGATTTTGTCAATCAGTCAACGATAACCCATACTGCATCATCGCCTATCTGAGTTGTCGGAAGGTCAACCACGAAGTCCATTGTAATATGTTCTCATTTCTATTATGGGATTTCTAAATGTTGTAGCAACCCACTTGATCTCTGATGCTCTATTTTCACTTTCTGACATGTCAGACACTTAGCAACACACTCTGCAACATCTCGTTTCAAATTTGGCCACCGGAAATGTTGTTGAAGATCTTGGTACATCTTGGTACTACCAGAGTGAATCGAATATCGAGCTATTAGCCTCGCTCAAAATATCTTCCTTAATCTCTGGCACTGGCGGTACACAAATTCTGCTCTCAAATCTCAGTATTCCTTCATTGTCCATCTTGAATCTCGGTTCGATTCCTTCATATATATTCTTTTTCGCCTTCTCACCTTCTTCGTCTTGATTTGGGTACTTCAATTCCCACATGATTTGGTATTCACTGTATAAACATCATATGTCTATCTACCCATAATAAATGAAATCTTAAATAGATAAAAATAAATCCTCTCTTTAAGGAGTTACAACATCTGAAAATAAATACATCAATTACAGGTCATACTAACCTTAAATCTAAAATGCGGAAACATAAACAAATATTTAGTCTTACACAACATTGTCATATGTCTGAAACGTAAATACATTAAATAAACAACAAGTCTTCACCACTTGTTAATCTTGCCCTTGCCTTTGCTAGTAGAAGGCTCGTCAGACCTTTCGTTCTTAACAGTAATGTTATTATTACGCAAGAGTGATCACGATTGCCCATAAGTATAATAATATAGCAATAAAATAATAACATGCGAATGAATCAAAGACTTCTAAAATAAGAAAACTCAGCTTTTGAATCAAGAATGAATAACAAGAATCAAAAGAACTTCTGAGGGCCATAAGACCTTGAACTATGTCCTAGGTTGTCAAGTGTTTATACTTGAAACCTGTAATAGTCATAAGACTATGGACTCTTCTTCTCGTACTTAGGGAGATCAACCCTTAGTACCATACTGTGCACAATATCTTAACTATAAAGCATAAGTAATCCCCTATAACAGGGTTGTTCATCTCAGTTTGACATTAGAGTCTGCACCAAAGGAATTTTGGTTTGGATAAGCTCAACAAGGGTTCTGAAATTTAGAACGTTCATCAACTATGGACTAGTCAAACCAATAACGGTTCACTAGTCTTACAAGGTTAAATAATAAATGATATTCAAATTGAATAATAAACTCAAGAAGTATACAATGGGATAAGTATTGTATAATAGGAATCATGCTTTAAAAGATTGATAATATCTACTATGTGTCGACGTCGGGATTTTTATTTGTCCCTTTTCTGTTCTTTTTCTTTGGTGTTCTCATGTTAGGTGAGATTTGTTTGAAAAAATAAGTTGTGAAAAGGTCCGACATGTATATGTCGACGATTTGACTGTAAGAGTCACCAGTTGGTTTTTTATATGGTTGTACCAACCCAACCAAGAAAAGGTTTTCACATTGACCCAGTGGTGTGACACTGATAAATGGGTCTATGAAACTGAGATTCATTAGGGTCCGGGGGCTTGATTATGCGGAGGAAAGGTTTTAGGCACCCCCCGACATCCGTGTTCCCACGACAACTGCCACTTTTCAAGAAACTATTATATGAAAGTGTGTGTATGTGTGTGGGTCAATGTGCAGTTATATAGAAGTAGTGCGAGGCCTCGTTCGCACCTATATACAAAGGGTCTGAACTTGTGTAAAAATTAAGTTTTAAACAAGATATGGCAGTGATGTTTTGTAAAAGAGGTGTTTCAAACCCTTATGCTCAATAGGAATTGAGGCCTTTGGATACTTCCATTTTTTATCATGTTCGGCTTGATTGCTTTTATTTTTAAGATGCAAAGCATCTTTGAGAAAAATAATGCAAATAGCAGTGCCGAACTCCTCATGGGCATGAAAACCATCTAAGGAAATCCAAACACCATGAATAAATTTACAAGCTGCTTACAGCTGAAAATGTGCATCACAGGAACCGAATCTAGATTCAGTAGACTAAATATGTGATCACATGATTCCTAAGCTCACATGATGCCGCAATTTATATGAAAACAGTAAGCAGTCATATATATAAAAGCTGTATATATATACAGACATGAACAACAATCACGAAGCACTTCCATGGGGGATCGAAAATGTTATTAAAACTGTAAAAGCAATCAACCGCCATGAAGTAAACTCTAGGCGGGACAAAAAGTAAATATATATATATATATATATATATATATATATATATATATATATATATATAAAAGCAGTAAACGCACCAGATGTAAAATCTAGGCTCATCGAACATAGTTTGACCACAGTTCATATATATAAGTGTATATATATAAGAATTAAACGCTCCGGATATAAAATCCAGGCTCATCGAACAGAGTTCGACGACAGTTCATATATATAAGTATATATATATATATATATATCCAGGCTCATCGAACATAGTCCAACAACAGTTTATATATATATATATATATATATATATATATATATATATATATATATATATATATATATATATATATATATATATATATATAAGCTAGTAAACGCTTCGGATGTGAGTGTAGGCTCAATCGAGGCATAACTCAATAATGTTAGTCCATATATATATATGTATATGTATATATGTATATGTATATACAAATTGAAATGAAACCACGGATCGAAGTCTGGGCATACACATACAACACGACTCTCAATGCGAAGTACAGTGTATGCAAAGATGAAGAGAAAGGCTTTAAAGTGTGTAAGAAGGCTTACAGTGGACTGCCAAAGAAGACTTCTATAACGTTAAGTGGATGAACACTCGGCTCCCGCCGGTAAAAATAGTAGCTATATATGAGCGATTAAGTGTTTAAAATGAGAAAGCACCCAGTTTAGGGTGTGTACAGAGCAAATTGGACAGAGCTTCCTCGCCTCTTCTCTTTCTTAAAATGGCCACCCTAAGCCCTCTATTTGCAGAGGGGGGAGCCACAGGTGTACTTGCCACTAGCCGCAGATGTACCTGCGGCTGCCCGGGGTGCCCCGGGCTCTGCGGTCTTGCTATCTCGAAGTTCGTGCACGCGTGCACTATGTTGTCCGCCCGAACTTTCAGAACTACAATCTGGGTATCCAATTGAGGTTTATAAGGCCTATTTCGGACCTCCATTGTCGAGAGTTATGCCATGACATGAGATTAGTGGTTATACGAATCAGGAAGATGGGACCATGCTCTTGGTCTTCAAGCTTCAAATTCTATCCGGTGTACTGCCTTGCGTAGTAGTCACTCAGGATTGGACTTTCTTGGTTCTTGTGGGACATTGCTGTGTAGAAATGTCAATATGAGATGTTGAGATGATGCAATATAGGGTCGAGGTGGCAAAATGATGATTTTACCCCTCACTGGGGTTATCACTGGTTTGGGCTGATAAAGAAGACGTTGCTCAAGGTTATCTCTGAGATTGGACTGCTGCAACTACTGAAGGTCCTCAAGGTTATCTCTGAGGTGTGTCTGTCTTCCCGGTGTTATCTCCAGGTCTTGTACTGAGTGCCTCGGTGTGAGTTCCTAGGTTGAAGCTGACTACATGCATTTGAAACAAGCATTTTCGGGGTTATCTCCGGAACTGTAAATGCACTCCTTGGGGTTATCTTCAAGGTTAGCACTGCTATTCCTGGTGTTATTTCTAGGACTTGAACTGAGCATCTCGGGGTTATCTCCGAGATAGAAATGTCCTCTCCAGTAGAATTTCTGGTATTTGAACTGCATTATCTTCCAGGGTTATTTCTGAAAGACGAATATGCCCTCCTGTAATGTTAGTGACAGGTGTGCAGAAAATTTTGAGTGTTTACAGATGCCCCTCTTTATCATATTCATGCAATGCAATGACATGGATAGGATAAAGAATCCTAGACACTTTAAATGCAACAAGATAAACATGATGCCATGTGTAGTAACATGATGCAAATGTATGATGGATATGTTTTATTGGATTGTTCTTAAACATGGTGAGAAGATTGTCAGCTCCCTGTTGCTTCTACCGGGGATGGCAATAGATAAGCAGCATGATGAACTGTCATGGACGTGCGATCCACAACTACCAAGAATGTTTAAGATTGTTGACATTGGGGTTATCACCAAAGTCTTTAATCCTTGATACAGACTTTATACTAAAGATGTATCTTTCATGTATAAGAGACTTTGTGGGGATGTAGCCTTGTCTGTTTGAGGATGTGTATAACATATTCCACCACCGGGTCTCCCCGATGAGGACGATCCTTCCTGGTTTGTATCGCCAGGACATATCAATGTTCTATCGAAGTTACTGCCAACAGTTTGTGTTGTCAGGGTTGCCTGACCTTTGCTGACATGTACATCACCAGATAATATCCCTGTTGGGCAAACTGTTAAGGTTGCTTAACCTTCGTTGACTTGTGCATCAACGAAAAATGCGTGACACCCCTGTCAGGGACTTCTTTTATGGATACATACACCAATGGATGAAATCATCAGATGACTTCTGATGCTTCGATGGATTTACCTACCATCGGCTAAAATAACGTCAAGGTTGATTGACCTTCATTGACATGTATATCAATGGATGAAAATGTGTGATACCCCCGCCAGGGATTCATACATCAATGGACAAAAAATGCGTGACAACCCCGCTGGGGATTTCTAAAGGATTAGGATGACGACCCTAAATTGGTGGCATTGGACATGCATAAGGTATTGCTAAGTGTGACTTGTAACAGCTGAGATCATTGGCATAGTGTACCCTGTGTTCGGGCGAACACCAATGAGTGACGTGTAAACCCACAGTTTGGTATGAGAAAACCAGGATTTCAAGCTATCTGCTTAATCGAGTAGCATTTTTATTCCTGATTTAGCTTTTTAGCTTGTGAGAACTCCTTTACAACTTGAATTGGATTGAGTCGGAGGGGTGGGCCCCACTCAGGGGAGTTATTGGGCGATTGTGCCCCATTTCCCTGTATTTCTCAGCTGTACATGGATGATGTATGTAGATGATGATGTACTTAGGAATGTATATACTGTTTTTTATTCCCTACATCATATTGCCATCTATTACTTGTTATGCATGTATCATGTTATGCATATGTATGTATGTCTAGAGATATTCAGCATTGACCCCTGGATGGTCTTATGATACGGCCTACACAGATGTCTTCTTCGACAGTCAGCTGCATAGATCACACCCTATAAGTGTTGATAGCCTCCCGCTTGAGGTTATGGTATGATAGTATGTCACCTATAGATAGGGTGACTGTAGATCAGCTATTACAACATTCTATGACCCTCTTGATGTTTCAGGTTCCCGCAGGCTTTGTAGAGGGTATGCTGGAGCATTGGATACCGGAGAGACAGGTTTTTTGGTTTAGTACCCAGGAGTTGACTCCTACATTAGAGGAGTACTAGCGGTTGACGACTTTACCCTTAGATAGACCTTACGCTAATATGGCTATCGGAGATATGCGCTGATAGTTTTTGACCCTCACCGGGTTATGGCGTAGAGTAGTAGAGGATGAGATTACATCCAGTCATGCACTATCCTAGCATTTCCTGATAGATAGGTTTGACTCATTGGACAGCTACGCATGACATTCTGGGGATTTCACCATACCAGAGGATCAGTGACATTTGGTCAGAGGTGATGTATTCATGATGTGCATAGTGGCATATATGTACATGCCATGGTATATGGATGAGTTGGACATCGGTGTTATCACGGCAGTGAGAGCTCTCAAGGAGGGTCATACCATCATTCTGATGATTGTGGTGGAGACGTTGAGGTCAACCATATTTTACAGCACCTACCCTGTAGGGGTATTCACAGGCAGTTCGATCATGTTATACGTGTGGTTTATGTCACACTTGAGACCGATTAACACTTTTCGCCGACACGGGTACTACTTTACCTATGATATAGCTATGTCTTACTCCTTTCAGCCATCAGAGTGTACAGACGCTATTTCTTGGTCGATATTCCTAGTAGAGATTAGAGATCCATTTGATATTTTGCCATGCACAGGGCTCAGCTCACCCTATAGCTTTATTACTCATGCTCCGGGCATGGATTATCTCCCTCTGGCTGGTTTGAGGGGGCATGACTACTTACCACCCACTGGCCATGATGTCAGAGTTTGACCAGTTCCAAGACTTCCATCCTTTTGAGGGGGCATTAGGCCAGCTTTTAACTTCCTGCCATCTATCAGCAGAGGACCGATCTCAGGTGTATGCATGTTGGGATCAACGTGAGATAGCAAATTTTTTTTATAAGCCATCCGGGCTGTTCGCCAGGGTATTCTGTGTGGATGGAGACAGAGACTTCATCAGTTTGTGATCTTGATGTATTCTGAATTCATCCTTGATAGGTGGATATTAAAATGTCTCAAAATCTGTATGAATGGATCACTGATATGTGTATCCCTACCTTCTTTTTGGTGTCTTGGGATTGGTTTCTGCATGTAGATGGTTCCTTTTTGAGATTGATTGCACCACAGATGGTCGCCAGTACTCCTATTTAAGAGGATCCAAGTTAATTCCATCTCTTATGGATTAGTATTACTCTTTGAGGCACAACCGCAGCTTAGATGGTCGTTGAGTCTCCCGTTTACATGGGGAGGTCATGTAATTCCATCCCTTTGGTCTGAAGCCGATGAAATTTAGTGGATTGAAGGATGATCCCAGTACCATTGACAAGTGTTTGTTTTTTGGTAGGGGGTTAGACCGAACCATAAATGGCTGCCTACATACTCCTATTGAAGAAGAGATCAGGTCTGCGTAGTTCAAACCTGGTGTAAGAGGTTCAACGCTGTATGTGAAAGGTGTAAATGGTTGTAGAAGCTTTATTGGTGAAGAAGGGTGTAGAAATATTTTTGTTGTTTTTGTTTTGTATTATTTTTGTTTTTTTTATTGCGACCGGGCCATATAAAATATGGTTGCCTACGTACTCCCGGGTATCGGGGAGATCAGGTCGACGTAGTTAGCCCCATGATCAGGACGATTTGCAAATGAAAAAGTTTGATCCCATGTTGAGGACAAACTGCGGGTGTAAAAAAGTTTGATCCCATGTTCAGGACAAACTGCAGGTGTAGAAAAGTTTGATCCCATGTTCAGGACAAACTGCAGGTGTGAAAGGTTCAATCCCTGGTGAAATAACCAAAATTGTGTAAGATGTGTAATGAAGTGATACCAGGCTGCTGGCTTGAAAGGTGTATTTTTCCCTGATGGAGCAGATGGGTAAAAAGGAAAGGTTGTGTGTAGTAAGGGTTAAAGAACAGGAATGACTGGTGATCTGATGATCCAAAACCAGGATGTTTGCTTGATGGTAACCTCAGACATAATATCGTTTCACGGTGTCCAAATTGATGAGTTGCAGAAATTCATCGCCTTTCATTTCTTGTAATCTGAGAGCGCCTCCTGTCAATAACTCCTTGACAACAAACGGGCCTTCCCAGTTTGGAGCGAATTTCCCTTGAACTGATCTTGGTTGTTAATTATCTTTTTCAAAACCAAGTCAATGATCTTTTTTATAGCCGCAGTTTGCCTTTCGTCTATTAGATATAATTGGTGATACCTGTCTTGTACCCATTGGTCTTCATCCAGCTGAGCATCTATCAACACTCTAAGAGATTCCATTTCCACCTCTATAGGTAGGACTGCTTCCATCCCATAGATTAATGAGTAGGGGGTTGCCCTAATGGAAGTGCACATTTTTATTCTGTAGGTTAATAAAGTCAAATGCAACAAGTCAGGCCATCCTTTATGATTGGCGGACATCTTTTGCATGATCTTCTTGATGTTTTTATTAGCCGCTTCAACAACACCATTCATCTTTGGATGGTAGATGACGGAGTTAAGGTGTTTGATGTGGAATTTGCTGCGTAACTCCTCCATCATTTTGTTGTTGAGGTTCTTAGCATTGTCTAAAACAATGACCTTTGGCTTTCCATATCGATAGATGACATTGTTTCTGATGAAAGCAATGATGACTTCTTTGGTAACCATGGGGAATGAGGCTACTTCTACCCATTTGGTGAAGTAGTCGATTATGGTGAATATAAAACGATGCCCATTACTGGCTTTGGGTTTAATGGGCCCGATCACGTCCATTCCCCATATTGAGAAGGGCAAGGGTGAGCTCATATTGTGGAGTTCCCTTAGAGGGGCGTGGATGGAATTTCTATAAATTTGGCATTGGTAGTACCTCTTGACGTGATCATCACAGTTAGCCTTGAGGGTAAGCCAGTAATGTCCTGTTCTGAGGATCTTCTTAATAAGTAGAGGCCCGCTTATGTGTGGGCCACATAATCCACCATGGACCTCATCCATGAGCATCTGGGTTTGGTCCTTGTCCAGACATCTAAGGAAACCTAGTCTTGCATCTCTTTTATAGAGTGTATCTCCGCTTAGGTAGAATTTTATAGCAAGTCGATGGATCCGCCTTTTCCCAATCGGGCTCACCTCAGCGAGTGTAGATCCACCTTGTAAGTACTCCTTAATGTGCTGATACCAAGGATGCTGGATGGGAGGTAGCTCATCCGATACTTCTCCAACATAGTTCCCATAGGCCGGTGCCTTTGCAGTGCAAATGTGATGCTTGACATGTGTTCCTTGTCAGGTATATGAATTAAGGAGGCCAAATTTGCTAGCTCATCTGCAAAGTCATTCCTACTACGAGGAATTGGAAGAAAGAAGATCTCTTCGAACTCCGAAGCAATCTGTAAAACTTGCCGATGGTAAGGCAGTAAATGTAGCTCTTTGGTTTGATAGATTCCTATGGATTTTTTGACTACCAACTCCGAATCCCCAAAGACAGTTAACCACCTGATGTCCATTGAACGGGAAAGTTTTAGCCCCATGATACAACCTTCATACGCAGCTGTGTTGTTGGTGCTGACAAACTGCAATTTAACGGTGACGGGATACTGCTCCCCCGTACCGGATACTAGAACTGCTCCAGCTCCAGAGCCTTCCATATTAACAGCTCCATCGAAATAAATTTTCCATGTACGACATGTATCATACTGATGGTGTTGTTGAACTGCCATTACCCCTTCCTCAAGGAAGTACGTTTCTAAGGGTTTGAAGTCCCATAAAGGTACGGTGACCAGTTGATCCGCAATTCCTTGACCTTTGATGGACTTTTATGTTACTTATACGATGTCAAATTGTTGTAGGATCAACTACCATCTGGACAGCCAACAATTTGACATGGGTTTACTGAACATGTACTTGAAAGGATCCACTCGGGATATGAGATGGGTTGTGTGACCATGAAGGAAATGCTGTAACCTCATGGAAGCCCACGCTAAAGCACAACAAGTCTTCTCAATTAGAGTGTACTTGTGTTCACTGCTGCTGAATCTTTTACTGAGGTAGTAGATAGCTCGCTCTCAGGCTCTATCATCTTTATGTCCCAGCATGCAGCCCATGGCATTGTCGTTAATTGAAAAGTACATAAATAAGGGAACATCATCCCTGGAAGGTACCAAAATGTGAGCTTTGACCAGCTGCTATTTAATTGTAAGGAAGGTTTTTTAACACTCATCGTTCCATTTCATGGAGGAGTTCTTCCTTAACAACTTGAAGATGAGCTCACAAGTTGCTGTGAGTTGAAAAATAAACTTACTAATGAAGTTGATTCTTGCCAAAACTTCTCGTATTTCCTTCTCAATCTGAGGAATGGGCATTTCAATAATGGCCATAATTTTGGTGGGATCCAGCTCAATCCCTTTGTGGCTGACTAGGAATCCTAAAAACTTACCTAATTTAACATTAAAGGCGCACTTGGCTAGATTCAACTTCAAGTTGTACTTACGCAATCTGTTGAAGAGCTTTTTGAGATGGTCTAAGTGGTCTTCCTCCCTTCGGGACTTGACAATGATGTCATCCACCTAGATCTCTATCTCTTTGTGCATTAAGTTATGGAAAAGAGCTATCATAGCTCGCTGATATGTGGCTTTGACATTGATGAGGCCGAAAGACAACCATCTATAAAAAGAGGTTCCCCAAGGCGTGATGAAAGTTGTTTTCTCACGATCCTCCTCAGCAACCATGATCTGGTGATACCCCGCGAAGTAATCCGCAAAGGAGTACATGCTGTATTGAGCAGTATTGTCAATGAGAATGTGGATAAATGGCATAGGAAAGCTATCTTTAAGGTAAGCTTTATTCAGATCCCGATAATCCACGCAAACTCACACCTTTCCTCCAGGTTTAGGCACGGGAACTATGTTGGATATCTATTCAGGATATGTGAACACCATGATAATGCCAACTTCAAATTATTTCACAATTTCTTCTTTAACCTTTAAACTCCACTCAAGTTTCAATCAATTGAGTTTCTGCTTAACTAGTTCTTTAATGGGAAGGCGATGAAGGATAATGTCAGTGGACAAACCCACCATGTCTTCATGAGACCATGCAAACACATCCTGGAATTGGGTTAGTAGTGTAACCATGTCATTCCTCTAGTTTGGAGTGAGGTCTGAATCAATCTAGATTAACTTAGGGCTTTCTAAGGTTCCGAGATTGAAGGAGGTGGTTTGATCAAGGTTGGGTTTAGGTTTATCTTCGACCCATTCTTTGATCTCCTGAGGTATCTCAATGTCCTCTTGTATTTCCATCAAGTCTGAGTCCTACTTTTTATCAAAGTTACAATCCTTGTGGATAAGAGGCATCTTATCAGCAAGTACATGCACATCTAAATTTAGAGTCCTGAAACAAAATATGCTTTTAGTTAATATATGAAACTGTTTAATCATACAAAGTGTTAGCATGTACTAACAAAACAACTGCTAATATTGGATAGAAAAGAAAGCAGTTAATGATATCTACAGGGAAAAATTAGTTTCTGCCCGTTTTACCCTTGTCGACCAATACAAGGAATGTTACTCCAATTGTCGAGGGCAAAGTCTTTGTAGACGGCAGTGATGGAGGGGCTGTCATCGTCCTCTTTTTCTCGAATGATGACCATTATGTCTAGACAATCATCGTCAGGGGTGTATCTGTTTGTATGTTCATCATGGACAATGATGCGTATGTTGGACATCATCTTGTCGATGTCTTATTTACGTCTTCATTCCTCTTCTTCTACTTTGGGATTTGGAACCAAGACTTCTTTCCCCCTTACCAGTATCGATTTGGGAAATAACATAGCCATTACATTGGCTGGCACCTTCACCGGAGATAGTGCAAGCTCAGGATTTACATGTGGAGATAATTGATGTGTGGCTGAAGCTGAAGGAATCTGTTTGTGCTTATAAGGATTCCTGTGACTGGAACTGGCAGAATAGCCTAGTCCAGCTGTTTCAGTTTGACTGGACATTTGAATCGGGCGCTTAATGCCCTGATGATTTTTACTCGGCCCTTGTCCAGGCTGATTACCCAATGACATCATTTCTTGAGTAGTTACCATCACTTTGGCAGAAATCTTAGGCACGGGAAATGGCGTCCCAATGGAATGGTAGTGAATGTTGCTCACTTCCAAGGCATAAAAACTGATCGGTTCAACTTTTGAATTAAATCTGATGAGTGGTATGTCACCCTGTTTGGGACATTCTGGTTCAGCGTTAACCATGACTAGGCTGTCGTTAATGATGTATTTAAGTTGCTGATAAAGAGTGGAGGGAACGGTCCCAACCATATGAATCCACGGTCTTCCTAATAGTAGGTTGTATCTTGAATATATCTTGAGCACGTGAAATGATATGCAGAATTTATGGGAACCAATCACAATTGGCAATTCAATCTCTCCGACTGAATTTCGGCGGGATCTGTCAAAAGCTTTAATAACCGTATGACTGCTTCGGATCCATTTGAGATTGACGTTCATCTTCACCAAAGTAGCATAAGGACAGATATTCAGAGATGAACCTCCATCTATCAAGACTCCAACTAGCATGTATTTGGAGGACAAAACTGCAATGTGCAACGGCTTGCAATGACCGGTCCCTTCGGGCGATATGTCATCATCAGTGAAAGATATCACATTGTTGTTAAAAATGTGATCAACCAAATGTTAAAAATTTTCCACATCCACTGATTTCGGCAAGTAGGCTTCTTCCAAAACCTTCAGTAATATCTTCCTGTGATCCTCGGAAGAGAAAACCAAGTCCAGTATTAAAATTTAATGTGGAGCTTCTCTTAAGATTAAAACCACATTGGCTTTATTATGGCCCATAGCACGGAGGAAATGTTCAATTTTCTCCATAGGAATTTCCCCCTTTGATTTGATGGTAGTCTTTATCACCCGTTGGGGAAGATACAGTGGATTCTTCTTCAACACTGCAACAGTTGTATGAGAGGTGGATCCTTCAGCTTCTCCATAATTCCATGGGACTTTTAGTAAGTTGATAACAGGATATTGTGGTCTGAATGGTAAGCTAATTAGCTCTGGAACAGCCACTTTCAAAGGATTGTCAACTCCTTTAAGTTGAATTGCTTGTATTATGAATGGTTTGACTGTTCCATTAGCCTCAGCAGATATAACTGCTACCAATCCCTTCTATTTAGTAGGACATGTATTCTCACTCTCAAATAAAACAGTATCATCGTCTGCCAATTGCAGAACACCGCTGTCAATTAGATTTTGAATAAGGTGGCGAAGTGCCCAACATTCTTCTGTGCTGTGACCACGAGAATGGGAGTGATACTGACATACTCCATCAGAATTGAACCGTCCTAAATGGGGATTAATTGGAGGTAGACGGGAGGTGATCCTTCCTTCATTGATCAGCATCTGAAATATCTCCTCCATAGGTTGGCCCAAGTATGTAAATTCCATTCTATTGACAAAATCCCGACGGGCTTTGGCACTTGCTCTCTTCGCAACTTTGTCCTCCAGTGTTTCATTTTCTAAAGGTGATGATGGAGCATTCATAACAAAAGGGAAGAGACTAGCATGCTCCTGGCTGACTAATTAGCGTGTGACTTAATGTTGATGGATCATCAGTTCTGCCAATTGCTCAATTTGCTTACATAGAGCTTTCATCTTTTGTTCCATCACAAACTGAAACTTTGCATAATCTCATTTGTCAACACCTTCTTTGATGGTCTGAGATGATTCACCATTAAAATTGAAACTCTTTCCACTGCTCCAATTAATCATATTGACATCTTCCTCTTTATGTTGAGGAAGAGGGTTGTCTTGCACGTGAGGTTGATCTGGCTTGGTGACCACGATCTCACCATTGTCTATTAAATATTGGATCTTATGTTTCAAGACCCAACAATCCTGAGTATCATGTCCAGGTGCCCCAACATGATAAGCACACTTCCGAGTAGCATTGAAACCCTTCCCATTCGGGTTGGCTAGTGGAAGAAGTTGTGTGATTTTCTTCTGAGTCGTCAGAAGTTTAAGAATATTCTCGAGCGAATCCCCTATGGGTGTGAACGTTCGAGTGCGTTTTACTTCTCCACCTTTAGGCAATGGAGGGTTTGAAGGTTATGCTTGAAAAGGGGAGTAGTTTCTCTTTTGGATAGGCATATTCTAATTGCCTTTTTGACCTTGTAATATCAAAAAAAAATATCCTCCTCTTTATTTTTATGGACCCTCCGGGGGTTGTTTCCATAAGTTCTGGACTGGATGTGCTCAGCAACAACTTTAAGAGCGGCTAGGTCTTGAATCTTTCCTGACTTTAACCCCATTTCATCCATCTCTCCGTGTTTGATCATTTCAAAAAATGGTTTACCAATGCCAGCTAAGACTCTCTCATAGAAAGAAGCTTCTTGTATGTCTATGAAGGTCATAACCATTTCTAACTCTATCATTGAAGGAATAACTTGAGCAGAAAGGCGCCTCCACCTTTGAGCATACTCTCTGAAAGACTCATTGGACTATTTCTTGACCTTGGTAATCTGGTACCGGTTAGGAGCCATTTGAGACTGGAAGCTGTTTTGAGTGAGGAAGGCATGAGCTAGCTCTTCCCAACTATGGATCTTTGAGTTGTCTAACCTGGTGTCAGACTCTTTTGGAACAGCTGCATTCTGAGCTTTTCGTCCTCTACATAAGATCCAAGTTCTCCAATGAACACCTTTAAATGTGTGTAAGGATCTCCTAACCCATCATACTTTTTGAAGGCAGGAGTTTTGAACTTCTTTGGATAATGAACACCAGGGAATATATATGAGACACTCCTGTGTGCTCCAATTCCTTTGATAGAACGAAGGGTTTCTTCCATTTGAAGGATTTTTTTCCTGATATCACCGGTGTCTGGATCTCCTTTGAGATGGGTGCTTTCATGGTTTTTATCTGTTGTAATCAACTAAAATTCCGGATTTTTTTATCTGAACCTTGGGTTCCTCCCTGTGCAGAGGATTCTGTATGTGTGGGCATTTTTGGGCCATGAGTAGACTGATGTAGTTCTTTAAGCAGAACAACCAAATCTGTAATTTGTTTACTTAATCTGTCAAATTCTTGGCAAAAAACGGGATTAGACTGGTCAGATGAAGACATGATTGGCTATAGGCTCGTGGCCTTTTTGGATTTTGCGCGGGTAACAGGCCCAATTGTTTCCCTACAAAAGACTTGCATAGTTTAGTCTTAGGGAATTTGTAAATGTTTACATGCTATGTGATGTATCTGTTTTAGGATTATTATCTTACAAAATGGATGTTAGCTGTTTGTAATTTAGGATATGCATGTACACATATTTCTTCATATTTCCCCTTACAATAAGGTTGACATGGAATAACTTTACAAGTAAATATTTTTAAAAGTAATTGAAAAACAGAAAGTATGAAGAGACTTTCCTCTGCGTTTGGTTTATCAGAGGATGACCTATCTTACGTTTACTCTCGCGGCTTTTCGGCATGAAGGTTCCCAGATCATCGCAATCTACTTGACGGGAAGTTAATCCGATCTTTCAACTGGAGTGAATCTGGGTGGTGCCTTTCCTGATCCTCGTTGGAATTAGTCTTCCTGCGAGTCTAGTAATCAAACACCGACAGGATAGCCTCCTGGTGGAGGAACCACACAACATACATTCACATACAATGTGTCTCACTGTTTATGAAAATGATGACATGTGTGAAGCACTAATATCACAAGCAGATATAGTGTAAAGCATTAAGTGCAGTAAATATATGCATTAGTACACATTCCTCATATATGTAAATGCAACATCCACACACAAGCATATAACAGTTTTGAAAAGATTGTAATAGCGGCTTAAGCCCTCTTACTGGTGTACCCAGAAGAGTCGCCACCTGTCGACGTCGGAATTTTTATTTGTCCCTTTTATGTTCTTGTTCTTTGGTGTTCTCATGTTAGGTGAGATTTGTTTGAAAAAACAAGTTGTGAAAAGGTCCGACATGTATATGTCGACGATTTGACTGTAAGAGTCGCCAGTTGGTTTTTTATATGGTTGTACCAACACAACCGAGAAAAGGTTTGCACATTGACCCAGTGTTGTGACACTGATAAATGGATCTGTGAAACCGAGATTCATTAGGGTCTGGGGGCTTGATTATGCGGAGGGAAGGTTTTAGGCACCCCCCGACATCCGTGTTCCCACGATGACCGCCACTTTTCAAGAAACTATTATATGAATGTGTGTGTGTGTGTGTGGGTCAATGTGCAGTTATATGGAAGTAGTGCGAGGCCTCGTTCGCACCTATATACAAAGGGTCTGAACTTGTGTAAAAATTCAGTTTTAAACAAGATATGGCAGTGATGGTTTGTAAAAGAGGTGTTTCAAACCCTTATGCTCAATAGGAATTGAGGCCTTTGGATACTTCCATTTTTTTATCATGTTCGGCTTGATTGCTTTTATTTTTGAGATGCAAAGCATCTTAGAGAAAAATAATGCAAAAATCAGTGCCGAACTCCTCGTGGGCATGAAAACCATCTGAGGAAATCCAAACACCGTGAATAAATTTACAAGCTACTTACAGCTGAAAATGTGCATCACGGGAACTGAATCTAGATTCAGTAGACTAAATATGTGATCACATGATTCCTAAGCTCACATGATGCCACAATTTATATGAAAGCAGTAAGCAGTCATATATATAAAAGCTGTATATATATATATATACAGACATGAGCAACCACCACAAAGCACCTCCATGGGGGATCAGAAATGTAATTAAAACTATAAAAGCAATCAACCGCGACGAACTAAACTCCAGGCGGGACAAAAAGTAAATATATATATATATATATATATATATATATATATATATATATATATATATATATATAAAAGCAGTAAATGCACCGGATGTAAAATCCAGGCTCATCGAACATAGTTCGACCACAGTTCATATATATAAGTGTATATATATATAAGAAATAAACGCTCCGGATATAAAATCTAGGCTCATCGAACAGAGTTCGACAACAGTTCATATATATAAGTATATATATATATATATATATATATATATTTATATATATAAAAGCTAGTAAACGATCCGGATGTGAGTCTAGGCTCAATCGAGGCATAACTCAATAATGTTAGTCCATATATATATATATATATATATATATGTATATACAAACTGAAATGAAACCACGAATCGAAGTCCGAGCATACACACACAATATGACTCTCAATGCAAAGAACAGTGTGTGCAAAGATGAAGAGAAAGGCTTTAAAGTGTGTAAGAAGGTTTACAGTGGACTGCCAAAGAAGACTTCTATAACGTTAAGTGGATGAAAACTCGGCTCCCACCGATAAAAATAGTAGCTATGTATGAGCTATTAAGTTTTTAAAATGAGAAACCACTCAGTTTAGGGTGTGTACAGAGCAAATTGGACAGGACTTCCTCGCATCCTCTCGTTCTTAAAATGGCCACCCCAAGCCCTCTATTTGTAGAGGGGGGCCTGTGGCTAACCGCAGGTGTACTTGCAACTACCCGGGGTGCCCCAGGCTCTGTGGTCACGCCGTCTCGAAGTACGTGCACGCGTGTACTATTATATCTACTCGAACTTTTAGAACTGCAATCCGGACATCCGATAGAGGTGTATAAGACCTATTTCGAACCGCCATTGTCGAGAGCTATGCCATGAAATGGGATTAGAGGTTGTACGAAGTCAGGAAGACGGGACCATGCCCTTGGTCTTCAAGCTTCAAATTCTATCCGGTGTGCTGCCCTGCGTAGTAGTCACTCGGGATTGGACTTCCTTGGTTCTTGTGGGACATGCTGTGTAGGAATGTCTGTATGAGTTATTGAGACGGCGCAATGTACGGTCGAGGTGGCAAAATTATTTTACCCCTCACCGGGGTTATCTCCAGTTTGGGCTGATAAAGCAGACGTTGCTCAGGGTTATCTCTGAGATTGGACTACTGCAAGTACTGAAGGTCCTCAGGGTTATCTCTGAGGTGTGCCTGTCTTCCCGATGTTATCTTTGGGTCTTGTACTGAGTGCCTCGGTGTGAGTTCCGAGTTGAAGCTGACTGCATGCATTTGAAACAAGCATTTCCTGGGTTATCTCTGGAACTGCAACTGCACTCCTTGGGGTTATCTCCTAGGTTAGCATTGATATTCCTGGTGTTGTTTTCGGGACTGGAACTGAGCATCTCGGGGTTATCTCCGAGACAGAACTGTCCTCTCCTGTGGAATTTTCGGTATTTGAACGACATTATCTTCCAGGGTTATTTCTGAAAGACGAATCTACCCTCCTGCAATGTTGGTGACAGGTGTGCAAAAAATTTCGATTGTCTACACTATGAAATCTTGAACTTGATCAATGAATAACAAGAACTTGATCGATATGGAGTATAAGTCTAGAACTTGCTCAAATAAAGAGGTAAGGTTTAGAAACTTGCCTCGTGCGTAGGTTACACGTTCACAATACTAGTCAATTATAATGTAACTAGCATCAGAAGTTCATTCTCTTTTGTCTAAACTCTGATTATGATTATACTAATCAAATCACAATCTTGTTTTCACATAATATTAGATTTCACGATCGACTAGATAACTATGTGTTCAACAATTCAATTAAACATGTAAGTATCTCATTGACATGTTAAGAATATATTTTAACATCACATTATATGTCTAACACATTTTATGTTCATTAGATTAGGTTACTATTACATTCCCTACACTAAAACAATTAAAACTTTCATTTCTGGACAAACTGCATAGTGGCACCACCATATAGGCTATCCTTGGTGCGGCTGGCGCTGCAGCTTGGACTAATGGTGTTGCGGCGTAGCTGGCACTACGACGCAGACTTAAGGCATGGAGTTGGTGTTGCAGCGCGACACTCCAGTTCTGAAAATCTACAGTTCGCAAAAAATATATAACAAGGCAAAATCTTCCAATTTCTTTATTCACACATTAAATTAAGCATACCCATATATTAGAATTTGTACATGATCATTACCCAACCTTTATAGTATGATTTTAACAACTTAAAACGAATCAAATCATATAATTTCACTATTCTTGGTGTTTTTGAAAGTTTTGAAGATAAAACATGAAATTTGTCATTACGGTTTCGTTATAATACCGAATATGTCCGTTCAAAGTTTGTTTTCTTTGTTTTGACACGTGCTAACATAATCTACTGTTACATTTCAATTTAAACAACAATTCATGCATTGATCACTCAATTTTTGTTTTACAGAGAACTCAAAACACTTATTAATGGAAAACTCTGATTTTAGCATGATTACATGAAATCATTTACTTTAAACACATGAATATATGATATACACATATTATAAACATATACTAACATATAGATCACATCATATACTCATCAATTGCAAATCTCTTTAATCATAGAGGACTTAGAGATAGTTTTTCACAAAAATATAAGAACGTAATTAAGGTTTTGGTTGAAGAAATTACCCTGCTGGTGACTATAGATTAGAAGAAGATGAAATCCCTTTCAAATTCTTCTTCAATCTCACAATTTATCTCTAAATTTTCTCTGAATTCTCTTTGGACTCTCAAGTTTTTGTTTCAGAAAATAACATACATAATAAAAATAAGACTGATGTGCATAATAATTGACAACATTGTCGTCAGTTAATCCCCTTCATGGGTTAACTGCCCAACTCCCATTAGGGACTTGTTTGGCTAGCATTTAGAAGGTTCTTTCCATTTAATTTAATTAATCCTTTATTATATAGTTTAATAATGTCACACCCACTTAAGCAATTAATCAAATATCTTATTTAATTTAATCTAAATAAAATATAATAATTTCTCATTAATTCACATAGTCACATAATTAAATTCTCATTTATTAATTATGTCAATTCCTTAAATCTCTAATTAATTATTAAATTGATTAAAATAACATTATACTTATTAAATAATTTATTTAATAAAATAAGCTCAATTAAATAACATATTTTGAATAATAAAATTCTCCACATTAATTTAATCAATGTAACACATATAATGAAATTAATCTACCACAATTCATCAATTAATTATTTAATTAAATAATTAAATCATCAATTTTTTTATTATTATTTAATTCAATAAATATTCAAATTTAAAATACAAAATCTCATTCGTCACAGTACCGAACTCTTAGTTGACTAGCGATCCTTTTATTGATTCAACTAATCCTTAGCTGATGATATTGTAATCGAATTTTTGAGTAGTTATTGATCCCTATTTGATTCAACCAATACTTAGTTGATGAGCGTTCTAAAGATTTAGAATTCTTTTGAAGTTAATTCCAAACCAAACTTCCTTTGGTACGGAACCTAATGATCTAAGCTCAGATGAACAACCCTATATCAGAGGATTATTTTAGAGATACGTAGTAGCGTTAAAATTTTTGCGCAATACATAGTACAAAGAGATGATCACCTGGAGTACGAGATGATGGTCCACATAGTCGTTTAGACTGTTAAAGGTTACAGTAGAAACACTTGTTAACCTAGGACATAGAAAATGATTATGGTCTTTTAGACTATTAAATTTTAAAGTAGAAATACTTCAAAACCTAGAAAACAGTTTGTGGTCTTATGACCCTCAGTGTACTCCTTTGATATTGATATCTGTTAGTTGATTTTGAAGTTCATTATTCCTTTGAACACATGATGAATAAGATTTATACCCGCGAATCAGATACTTTATAGCTTAAATAGTTGTCTGATCTTCATAGATTTGATATAGTTTTATATGATTATAGTGTTATTATGCTTAACTGATATATTACAGGGCTTTACAGGTGTTTTCCATACTTTTAGGGGCAAAACAGTCATTTTACATGTAGCCGCACCGCGGTGCCAAAGCCTAGCATATAGCTCACATCGCGGCGCCACCTTCTGGTCCTTCTGACGTCACATTCGCGCCGCAGCGCCACTAATCCTTTATGGTCTCGCGCTGCTGCGCGAGCTCCGATGTTTTTCCTACACACGTGGCACCGCAGCGCCACCCATAGGTCTATTTCCCGCGCCGCAGCGCTAGCTCTGGTGCCCAAACATAGAGGGGCTTGGATTAACCTAGTAGAGGAAGGAAACTGATATATATTATGCCCAACCTCTATAATACGACATGGAGAGATATATTAGGATAGATTAATATAGAATAGCTTAGTTCTCTCTCCTTTTTTGTATTTTCTATCTCTAGTTCTTAGATAACGTCTATAAATATAGAATAGGTAGTTAAGGGAGAAGTATGGATTTCCTTGGAGCATCAAGAGCAGTGAGCTACACAGATTGGAAAGCTTGAGAGGAACGAAATGCTTGGAGACTAAAGAGCCTCAATAGAGTTTATTCATATCCATTTATTTCCTCTGATTTTGTAATCTAGAAATGTTGTCTTTATTGCTACTTATATTTTGTTCAATAGCTATGACCTGAATATTGGCTCTAAGGTTATAATGGAACCCTTTGTTATTTAAATTGACTGCCTTATCTCTTTGGTTGACACCATATGATTTGGTTTAATATATTCATGCTTAATGATTTTCGCTAAGATATTAGTGATGATTTTGGTAATCTATATGATATCGACAGAAGGATTGTAGATTTACACCTAAATATATTGGCATGTGATTGTGGGTTTCGACTGCATAAGTTGTGCGTAGAATAGACATATTTTTGTGCACCATGTGCGACCTAATTGAGAATTTATGCCTAAATCCTTGTTAGATTAATTCGTATAGACATGTGTAGGATTGTATCTAGTTTGGATGTTCTTTTCTGTTCTATTCCCTTTCAGGTGGAACTGGAGAGGATATGTTTGTGCATACCTCGACAGAGGTGTATGAGCATATGTGTGTTCTCAGTCTACAAATTGTTGTGACCATTAAGACCAAAGAGAGAAGGGTAGCTAATTTGATGAAGCATAGCACGCTAGGTGTTCGACAGAATGCCTGTGTGGGGTGAAGTTGTGACCTTAGATTGTATTTCCTTCGAGTACCATTCGTTATCCATTTATTTGCTTTGATAAATAGTTATAACTAGATTTGTCACACTTCCATTTATTGCTGTTCGAATAAGACTTTAACAATATAAAGTCGGCACTTGGTAAATATTAGTGATAGTTACTCGTGGGTACGACACTCTACTTATCACCGTATTACTTGTTAGACAGCGTATACTTGTGCGTGTTTAGTGATCGATTTTCTGACCAACAAGTTTTTGGCGCCATTGCCGGGGAACTATTATTCTAATATTGTCCAATATTAATTTAAATCAATATAGTCTTAATTTGAACATATATATATATACTTCTTTTATTTGTTTGATCTTCCCTTTTGTTTTTAAGTTTATAGATTATGGACTATCATTGTTATCAACGGCCTTACGAGAGGATGACACAACCAATCTCGGAAAATTGCAAATGTCTTGAGGTTTTTTGACAATCTTGAGTGTCAGTTCACTCAGAATGCCTATTGTAAGGAACGAGCTGACATTGAACCGATCTCCTATAATCCAAACTGTCAGGGTTATCCAAACTCTTGGGACTACAGTCAAGACCAATATCATGATCCAAATTACTCCTATATTAATCTAGTTGAATTTAGTCTCCGTTGCAATATGACTTGACGTCTCGACCCAATGAGAGCTTTCATGAGTACTCAACACAAGAAGAAGAGAACAGGCTTGAAGAGCTTCTCATCAACTTTATTGAGATAAATGAGGTTCGGATGAAAAACCAAGAAGCCGTATTGCAGAACCTCGAAAGTCAATTGGGGAAACTCATCAATGCCATTACAAATCCACCGCCAAACTTTCTACCGGTCATAATTGAGTTCAACGATGAAGTAGTAGAGCAGTGCACGGTGGATACGCGAGGATAAGGCGATGAGTCTCACCAAGTTGTTGAGGGCAATGTCAAGGTACAAATTGACCAACCTGCGGAGGTTGAACTAGAAGACGAGAGGACCAACAGTGGTTGTATAGTCAAGACTGATCAATAACCAGAAACCACACTCACAACTATGAAAATCCTAGAGGGCCCAATAGAGCATAAAGAACGCTTTCAACTTTATGACAAAGGCGAATTAGTGGATAATTCCAGCTGTGAAAGATTCTTCGTGCCGATGGGTGAAGAAAATGGGGATGATCAACCACCATGTCTACCAAAAATTTAAAGGAATTGACGAATAGGAGGCATGAAATGGTCATTTTTGCTTATGAGCCAGATTAAGCGGCATCAGTACAGTCAAGCTGGTGACTTTAAAATAAGTACTTGGTGGGGAGGCACCCCCATCTCAGTATCAATTTTCTTTATTTTCCTTATTTATGTCTAGCATACTTTGTCTCTTTTTTCTTTAGTTGATAATATAGCTGTCAGATTGGGTATTAATGTTTTTGTGACTATCATCTGCAGGCAGCATGTTTGTTATGATGTATTGTATATATAATTATAGAGTTACAGTAATTTTTATGTGGTTGTTATTAATGTATGTTTGACTTTGTAGTGTAGTTTTTATCCTTGTCTTTGCATGTACAGAAAATAGGTAGGGAAAACAAGTATTGAAGGTCGGTGCTGCAGCGCCAGATATTGCACTGCAGGCTGCGCCGCGGCACCGGGTAATTATTAAGCATGCTGCACCTCACGCTGCAGCGCCACGGAACAAAGGTTAGGTCACGCCGTGGGGCCAAACGTGAGCCCAACCCACTGCTAATTTACAGTGCAGCGCCAAACAAAGAAGGACTGCCCGTGTCGCGGCGCCACAAGCGAAATCTTATTTTTAAAACAGTTTAGGCCAGCAGTTTGAAGTCATTACCCCTCCTCTTTCTCGACAGCTTCAACATCACAAAGGCGCCTAACCAGCCCACCAACCTTTGCCCCTCCCACAAAATCCCAGTCGTGATCAATTGCTCATCTCAAACCACCATCACAAACCAAAAGTCTCCATCAATTTACTTGTCAGAGTTCGATCCCACACGATTTCTCACTTTGGGTTTCTCACTTAGGGTTTGCAACTCAAGGTATTTTTGTTGGATTTCATTCAAGCAGATATATTTTTGGTTTAATTGTGGTATTTGTGAAATTCTTGTTTTCTATTTGTGTGATTTCCACTGGAGGAAATCTGGTTAGAGCATCAACAAACATAGGGCTATCTAGTTTGGTTTTCAAAATGTACGCACGGTGTTTGAGAAATTGCCTGAGAGAAAAAGTATACTGTTTGGGGCTGTTTAGCATTGGAATTGTTGGGGGTATTCGAGCATAAGTTTGGGGGATTATTGAATTTGGTTTTCTACTTATGTTCATACAAATTGCTTAAAGTTTTGACATGGCATAAAAAAGACAACGCCTTAATGTCGGCGGGTCCTCGTCCGCAGTACCAACGGCTTGAGACAACACCAAGTTCATAAGTGAAGAGGCCTTGAAAAGGTACAATAGCTCTTTTGCCATGCGAAACTTGATTCTTGAGCGGGGTTTGAGGCCGAACAAAAAGTATGGCAAGTTGGTGGCCATGATTTCGGGACGCCAATGGATCCACTTCACAAGGTCACCCGAATCGGCAATCGTTTCTGTGGTTCGGGAATTCTTCGGGAAGTCTAGTGCTGAGGGTCCTTCTGTTGTCTAAGTCAGGGGGAAATCAGTGGCTTTTGGAAGCCAAGCTATCAATGCACTGTTCGCCACACCCAACTATGAGGGAAAGGATTATATGGAACCGAGACTCTGCAGCTATGACCTCGAGGATATCATTAGGAGGTTCTGCAAGCCTGGGACTACATGAAAGAAGAATGACTACATGGGTGAAAATACCAGTTTCCTGACTTCAGCGCTAAGTCTCTATGGGAAGGCGTGGTTTAGCTTCATATGTGCTAACATGATTCCGACCCGTCACCTGAGCGTCGTGACTAAGGATAGAGAGATCCTCTTATTTGCTATTATCACGGGCCTGAACGTTGACATCGATGTTCTCATACACGAGTCCATCATGAAAGCAATCAAGAGCACCATCACTGCGGGACTCCCACATCCATCCATGATCACCCGGTTGTGCAAGAAGGCATGTATCCATTAGGGGCCAGAAGAGATAGCTCTACCGCCTATGTCCGTCACTGACCATCAGACAATCTCACGCATAAATATGTGGGATGGGGTAGAGTCTCATGTTAGAGACGAAGGCTATGGGCCACCTACAGTGCCACCTCCTATAGCAGAGCCAGAGCCCTCGTAGCCACCAGATGCAGGCCCAGCTTCACAGGGACTACTGGCAGATATCATGGCATCTCTCACCTTGTTGCATCAGAAGCATGACGCCGAGGCGCTGAGGAAGCAAAGGCGCATTACAGCAATGGCCCAGAGAAAGGACATTGCAATTCAATACCAGGCTGAGCTGGTCAACACGATGCAGAGCATATACACCGTGTAAGTGGTGAGGATGCTGAGTTCATGCCATTCTAGTTCCATGAGCCTCCTGTCTTCCCACCCTACCCTCCACCATCACCGCCTGCCAAAGCTGATGAGGACGATATCGCTGCTGAGTGAGCGATCTTCAAGGAAGCCCTCTTGTATCGATTGATATATGTTTAGCAATGAGGGCATTGCTCACCTTAAGTTTAGGGATGTTTTGGCTATTATCTATTTATTTCTGTCTACTGCCATGATTAGGTTGCCATATGTAGTACTTTGTTATGTTTTTTTTTCAGTATTGTGGTGCAGTCGTTTTGAACTGCGGGATTATGTTTTGGATTTTTATTATTATGGATGCCAAGAATTGTTTTTGGTTTTTATTTATTAATGCTTGGATTATTATTATTAGCATGTTTGTGGGTTATAGCCATCTTTTTGGGGCTTATACAGATTTAGATGCTTGTGCCATTTGAATGGCTTTTTTACCCTATTTTGAGCTGCTATTTAGCAAGGGTGTTTTATTTATCATTAATTTTTTATTGTGGCTGATGATAAGCGCCAAGTAATTATGTCTATCTCTTAGAGGCGCACCAAATATGTTTGAGATAGGGGTTGTTCAATCGATAAATTTAGACTGTTATTGATCTGTCCTTCTTAGCAAGCACTGACCAACTGTGTTAACTAGTTATTTTTTGAATTTAGTTCGAATGTTTATTGCTTTGAGAGTTTGTTCACTCCTATAAACTTTCATTTTTTACAAGGTAATAAAAGACTTAGACGTTTATACAGTTTTGGATCTTGGATTCTGGCATGTTAACATATAAAAAAATGAATGAATGAAATGAGAATAAAAAGAAAATAAGATTTAATGTCAAAAGTTTTGCGGTGGGTCGAGATGGAGCGTAAAACGCACTCGCCCATAAACGCAAGATCGATGTTGAGATGGAGCATAAAATGCACTCGCCGAATAATCTTTATTTTTGTTGTAAAGTCTCAGTTGGCTTATGTTGATTACGTGGCCTTTACTGCTCGAGTTATTAGATTAATAGGGGTGTTCTACACCTAGTGCCCGAAAGTCGTCTAGCTTGGGAGTCACTGATCAAAAGCTCATTAATGGGTAGTTCTGAATAGCCTAAGGTAATTAAGGACTGTCCGAGTCAGATTTTACTATTTTTATGCTAGAGTCTTTTGATTTTTTCTTGCACTTACGTCTTATTCTTAATGCTTGTTGAATGTTTAAGTTACGGAGTTTGCTTATTGGTATTAACAATCGATTGTGCGAACTTATTTGAGCTATGATTAGTTAGGACGATTGGTCTCCACACACACACATAGAATGGATCAAATACAATCTTATGCTTGAAATCAACTGATCCCTTATTCATATATGTGTTTTCCCTATTCTCTGGGAGTAGCTTTGACCGAGCTTAGAAGCCGTGATACTAGTATACTGTTTTATTTTTTTTGTTCGTGTGTGTTTTACTAGGGTTAGTGTTGTGTTAGATAGTTTGCTCAAGGACAAGCAAAGACTTACGTTTGGGGGTCTTTGATGAGTGTGATTTATACCCGCAAATTGGATACTTTATGGCTTAAATAGTTGCTTGATCTTCGTAGATTTGATATAGTTTTATATAATTATAGTGTTATTATGCTTAACCGACGTATTGCAAGGCTTTACAAGTGTTTTCCATGCTTTCAGGGGAAAATAGTCATTTTACATGTAGCCACGATGCGGTGACAAAGCCTAGCCTATAGCTCGCACCGCGGTGCCACCTCCTGGTCCTTGCAACGCCACTAATCCTTTATGGTCTTGCGATGAGCGCGAGCTCCAGTGTTTTTCCAGCACACGTGGTGCCACAACTCCACCCATAGGTCTATTGCCCGTGCCGCAGCACGAGCTCCGGTGCCCAAACAGAGAGGGGCTTGGTTTGACCTAGCAGAGGAAGGAAACTGATATATATTATGCCCAACCTTTGTAATACGATATGGAGAAATAGAGTAGGATATATTAATATAGAATAGTTTAGTTCTCTCTCTTTTTTTGTATTTTCTCTCTCTAGTTCTTAGATAATGTCTATAAATATAGATTAGGTAGTTTAGGGAGAAGTTTGGATTTCCTTGGAGCATCAAGAGCAGTGAGCTACACAAATTAGAAAGCTTGTGAGGAGCAAAATGCTTGGAGACTGAAGAGCCTCAACAGAGTTTATTCGTATCCATTTATTTCCTCTGATTTTGTAATCTAGAAATGTTGTCTTTATTGCTACTTATATTTTATTCAATAGCTACGAACTGAATATTAGCCCTAAGGTTATAATGGAACCCTTTGTTATTTAAGTTGACTATCTTATCTCTTTGTTTGGCACCATATGATTTGGTTTAATATATTCATGGTTAATGATTCTCGCTAAAACATTAGTGATGATTTTGGTAATCTATATGATATCAACAGAAGGATTGTAGATTTACACCTAAATATATTAGCATGTGATTGTGGGTTTTGACAGCATAAGTTATGCGTATAATAAACATATATCTGTATGCCACGTGCGACCTAATTGAGAACTTATGCCTAAATCCTTGTTAGATTAATTCTCATAGACATGTGTAGGATTGTATCTAGCTTGGACGTTCTTTTCTGTTTTATTTCCTTTCGGGTGGATCTGGAGAGGATATGTTTGTGCATACCTTGACAGAGGTGTATGAGCACTTGTGTGTTCTCGGTTGACAAATTGTCGTGACCATTAAGACCAAAGAGAGAAGGGTAACTAGTTTGATGAAGCATAGCACGCCAGGTGTTCGACAGAATGCCTGTGTGGGGGTGAAGTTGTGACCTTAGCTTGCATTTCCTTGTAGTATCATTCGTTATCCATTTACTTGCTTTGATAATTAGTTATAACTAGATTTATCACACTTCCATTTATTGTTGTTCGAATAAGACTTTAGCGATACAAAGTCGGTACTTGGTAAATATTAGTGTTAGTTCCTCGTGGGTACGACACTATACGTATCACTGTATTACTTGTTAGATCGCGTATACTTGCGCGTGTTTAGTGATCAGTTTTTCGACCAACAACTCACAATATTCGAATTAGAACTTATTGTTTCTGGTAAAAATACTTTACAATTGAAAGCTTAATTAATTGTCATTCATAGAATGTTGTTTTATATTATCCTTCGTTTGGGCAATTGTTTGCTCACTCTTGCACAAAATAATGCAGATGGAGTTAAGAAGTCAGAAGAGCTTTCTACAAGTAAAGGCATAGGCATAATGCTCGATTAGATGACGTTTAATTTACCAATTATTTATGAAGCTTTTGTAATAGACTTGGTTATGTTTATATTATATTTTTCCGGTATAATGTAATAATAAAGGTTAGATGACCTGAGATTTATTTTGAGATTGTGTAACCCTTTAATGGGAGTTCTATTGTTTAACCATGCAAGTTTATATCCTTTGTTTATGGGTAGTTAATTATGATTTAATAGGACAGTGAACACCAAATCTGTGGGATTGAAGTACCCGTATTTGGGGGTGTCACAGTTCATGCATCCATACATAATAAAACCAAAATATAATAAGTCTGAGGCTACAAAAGCCCAAAAGATGTCAAACTACAGTTCATACATAACGTCACACACACACACACACACACACACATATATATATATATATGGGATTCCATCCACAGCAACCGGATGTTGGGAGCAACCCATTTTTGGCCCAGCCGCTACAGGCTGTAGCGTCTTATAAAAAAATTAATAAGGGCCGATACAGCTTGTAGCGGCTGGATAAAATGGGTTGCTCCCCAACAACCGGTTGATGTGGATGGAATCCCTATATATATACGGTAAGGATCAAGAGCATTCTCCTTAAATAGCATTCATCCTTAAATAGCATTCTTTTATTAAAATTACGTCGTTTTGGAGGGACGCAGTGGCATTGTATTTACAAAAATGCCACCGCGTCCCTCCAAAACGACGTAGTTTTAATAAAAGAATGCTATTTAAGGAGGAATGTTATTTAAGGAGAATGCTCTTGATCCTGACCGTATATATATATATATATATATATATATATATATATATATATATATATATATATATATATATATATATATATATATATATATATATATATACGGTCCGTCTCTAAAACGAACCTTAAAGAGCGAACCAAAGACGAACCGTCGTCTTTGGTGTCTATGGCGACGGTTCGACCCGTCGCCAAAGACTACATGGCTATGGCGACGGATCGAACCGTTGCCATAGACACCAAAGACGACGGTTCGTCTTTGGTTCGCTTTTTAAGGTTCGCTTTAGAGCCTCTCCGTATATATATATATATATATATATATATATATATATATATATATATATATATAAATGAAATGAAATCTCCCCCCAAACTTGAAATGGGCAATGTCCTCATTGGCCAGTAATGCAAGAATAAGTGTGTGAGGGCTTACCGTGGGGATCCAATCACTCGTCGTCGCCTCCATGGCCTTCTTCGTCGCCTTGGTCTTCGTCATCTGCCTCAGGAGATTGTGGTGGATATGGAGGGAACAGAGGCATCTGGGGGAAATGGAATGGTACTGACTCAGGATCATCTCCGCTGAACTGTGAGTAGATGTTTGCCAATGTGGTTGCAAACTCAATATAATACTGTGTGAAGATATATCCTGCTTCTAGCAAATTGTGTCGATCCTCATGGTGATCTTCTTAGACTCGTTATGCAGAAGGTTCAAAGATGCCAGGATTTTTTTCAGTGAACCAGAAGACGATGCCAGGATTTTTTTCCAGTGATCTTCTTAGACTCGTTATGCAGAAGGTGGCGACTGAGTAGTAGGCATGTAACACCCCAGTCCCACATCGAAAGATAGGGGAAAAAATTTTATGCATATAAGGAAATAAGTTACTACCAATAGTACCTTCAAGTCATGACCTTTTGGAGCCTATGGTGGGCTAAGATGACCCAAGAAAATACTATTGGGCTAGTAGTTTGGGCCTTATTTTGATGGATTTGATTCGATTCGGACTTGGGATTTGACCTGAGATTTGTTTCAGACTCGGGATTTGACCCGGGTTGTTTCATATGGTATCAAAGCTGACTCTCGAAAGCTCGGGTCGGGTCATCCGATCGATTTTCTAGAGGTGGTAACACAAACGATGTTGGTATTATCCCACAATGGAGAGATGGAGGTCCGAAGGTGGGGAGGTGGGGACATGAAGCCAGCCGGTATTATCCCACAATAGCTAGAGAGGCAAAGATCTTTGGGCCGTGTGTCTGATCAGTTCTGACAGGGACATCAGAAATTTAAGTGGGTGAGTTTGTAACACCCCAGTCCCACATTGAAAGATAGGGGAAAAATTTGTATGCATATAAGGAAATAAGTTACTACCAATAGTACCTTCAAGTCATGACCTTTTGGTAGCCTATGGTGGGCTAAGATGACCCAAGAAGATACTATTGGGCCAGTAGTTTGAAGCCTTATTTTGATGGATTTGCTTCGATTCAGACTTGGGATTTTACCCGAGATTTATTCCAAACTTGGAATTTGACCTGGGTTGTTTAAAGGCAAGTACACTTCACCGCGGGGGTGATAATCAGCTTTGTCCTAGACTCTATGGTGCTAGATGAGGGCATGATCTATAGTCATCATGAAAAAGTCTATCATCTCCTCTACACGCCACTGAAATCGTGCCCTTTTACATTGTTGGGTGATCAGAGAAGGTCGTGGGAGCCCTCTTGACGAACTACCTTTAATGTCCTTTAGAATGGAGTCTTGGATGATGATGCCAATATCCACTTTCAACCCTGTGACGATAGCAAAGAGAAGTATGGCATGTTCCTTGGTTACATCGCTGAGGTGGCGGGTGGGCATGATGTTGGCATATATGACGCTATACCAAGCCTTGTCATACTTGCTGAGCGCCGCCTGGGGGAAACTTGTCCTCTCCCCCGTGTATTGGTTTATTTTCCAGCTTGTCCGAGGTTTGCATAGGCGGTTGATGATGTCATCCAAGTTTTATTAAAAAAATTCATTGTCGAGGTAGTCCTTATCGTGGACTGGTAATTGGAAATAGGCATTGATCGCCACCCGTTCATAGGCCACTTTCTGTCCTCGAATGTGACCTTAGCAGGTCCCTTACTGGTAGAATTGTGTAGAATTTGTGGACCAATGCTATGACGACATTGTCTAACGGTAATGTGAAACATACCCATTTCTTGTTAATTATCATTGCCCATATTTCGCCGTCTTTCCTCGGGTCCAGCCGAAGACCTCTCTCTAGCACCATGCTCTTGCTAAGGATGATTGAGTTATATATGTTCCAAGCCTTTGCGATAACAAATTTGTCTTGGTCCCATTTCTGCGCCAATAAGGATGAACTACCCTCAATTAACTATCGTTGTAATGCCATAGCAGAGTTGTTGCTTGCTGCAGTCTAATAATGCCAAACTCAAATCAATATCGATGATGAATGCAAACCCAAACCAATGTCAAGGAGACTGCCCAAGTGTGCCCAAGGAAACCCAACAAATTCCTCCTTAACTTAGCTTTATCGAACTATCAAAATGAGTCCAAACTCCCAAGTTAATATGCAAGCCTCTAAGTGGCAAAGAAATCCTAACAATAATCCCAACAAAATTTGCCCAAAACAACTCAAAAGTTCACTCAGGCAATTTGTCGAACACCTTGTGTGCTGCTTCCTAACTTCACTTTGACAAAGCTTGCTTGAATGCCCTGTAACCCGATTTCCTTCAGTGGAAATCAATCACACAGATAAATAGTTGGAAAAACAATCCTCAAATCCAATATGAATTACAACTCAAAGTTCAAGTTAAACTAAATTTTTCGTGGAGAAGAATAGATATCCCAAATACCTTCACATTTAGAATCCTAGCTTGATAGCCACTATTGTGTGATCAATCTATAATGTGAGAAATCGGACGTGGTTCAATTTGGTCAAGGATGTATTCTCAGGTTGAAAGTTAGGGCTTGGGGAAATAAGTGTTCGGCTGGGCGCTAAGAGCTGTCAAGAGAAAAGGCTGATATGGCCTTGGCTGCCGAGTTTTAAGTGTTTTTAAAAAAACAAAATTTCGCTACCGGTGCTGCGACGCCATGTTTTCTTCTTTGTGAGGCACTGCGGTGATGTCTCTTAATACTAGAATTTGCCGAGGAGCTGCGGCACGAGACCAAGAATAAACTGGTGCGCCGCGGAGTAAGTTAGCAGTAGGTTGGGGAGAGTAAGGTGTTGCAGGGCCTGGTGATAGGCCTTTTGTGTGACGAACGAGACTTTTATAATTAGTTTTTAAATATTTAATGAATTAAATAAATATTTTGCCTATTTATTTATTGAGTTAAATAAATATTTGCTTAAATTGTGGTAGATTAATTTAATTAAATGTGTTACATTGATTAAATTAATGTGGAATAATTTTATAGTTCAAAGTGTGAATTTAATTGGGATATTTAAAATAAATGGGTTGTTAAATAATTTCAATGTTATTCTAATTAATTAAATTAAATAATTAATTAGATATTTATTGATTTGTTATAATTAATAAATGAGAATTTTAGTTCTGTGAAAATTTGATTTAATGAGTAATAAAGCGTTAAATTTAATTGAATTTAAATAATTTTATTTAATTAATTATGATGTGATAAATAAACTATATAATAAATAAGTTAATTAAAATAAATTAGAAAGGGAATTTAATAAGCTAGATAAACATGGCCTTGAGGACATGGGAGCAGTTAAGGCCATACTGTGCTTAACTGCTACCCATGGACGCACCGGTTATAATATACATATTATATGCCAGTTCATTTGGTTAAGTTTGAGAATACAATACAGAGGGAAAAGAGAGAATTTTGAGAGAAATCGATATTGAGGAAGAAGTTTTGGAGAATCAAGAGAGGGTTTCTGTGAGACCCCAGATTTTATGAATAAAGATTTAATTTTCTCGAAATATATATTTTTTGAATATTATGGTGTGAATTTGAGATAGTGTTATAGTTGTGGGTAGTATTTATAAATTTTGAAAAGTATGCAAATTGTTGTATAATATTCGATTGGTCGGGGAATATTCTTTTTGTCGGGGAATATCCGTACGACGGTACAATCATTGGTGGACCCCACAACAGAATTATTGTCTGATTAAGAAAACGACAAAAATATTTTTATGAGAATAACGGCGGATGTTTTACCGTTAAACCCGTTGAACTACTCGGTAGTAAAAGTACAGTAATACGCGTGGTTGCATAGTAGCACACGGTGTTGATTATTGATGCTTACATGATAAGTCACTCAGTTTTGTTTTATTAGTATTATTAATGTAGTAAAATAGAAAAACTTTTTATATAAAACATAATACTTTTATAAAGTTATTCGTTTTATTAGACTATAAATAGAATATATTATTTTCTATTATGCATAGTGTTTTGTATAGTAAAATCTTTTTATATAAAATAGAATACTTTTATAAAGTTATTTGTTTTATTAGACTATAAATAGAATATATTATATTTTATTATGTATAGTGTTGCATAGTGCCTGTATAGTGTTGCATAGTACCTGCATAGTAAAATCATTTTATATAAAACAGAATACTTTTATAAAGTTATTCGTTTTATTAGATTATAAATAGAATATATTATATTTTATTTAGAAGATTTTGTTTTAAATCTGGACCGTCCGTTTAAAGTAAATTAATCTGGACCGTTCATGAATTAGTTACTATGCAGTCAATTCTTCTATAAATAGAAGTTCATTCCTTCATTATTTCTTACGAATTCACTAAAACTCTGGAGAGAGAAACTATAGAGAGAGTTCTTCTTCTATAATCTTGAGCGTATTTCTTTAGAGTTTAAGAAAGCTTTGAGCGTAGTGCAAGTTTTCTTCGAGTATATCCTCGCCCTACCAGTCGGAATACTCTTCTTTCAAAGGTAAGGGATATTATTTGTTGTACTCGTAAGGGATATTATTTGTTGTACTCGTAAGGGGTATTATTTCTTTTAAATTCATGAAGAGAACTTTTATTATTCTATTCTTTATTATTATGTTGGAATAACCTGTATACGCGGGCTACCCTATACTTGGTGAAATTCTTCTATTATTCCATTCTTTATCATTATGTTGGAATAACCTGTCTATACAAAGTACCGCATACATGGTGAAATTCTTCTGTTATTCCATTCTTTATTATTCTATTGGAACATCCTGTCGGTGCGTATTACGCCTGACCTGGTTCCATTATTTATTATTCTGTTGGAATATGATGTCTGTGCGTTTATGCATGACCTGGTTCCGTTCTTTATCATTCTGTTGGAATATCCTATCTGTGCTTTACGCATGACCTGGTTCCATTATTTATTATTCTGGTGGAATAACCTATTTGTGTGGTCTATCGCATGCCTAGTGATTTCTTTTGTTATTCCATTATTTATTATACTTAGTTGGTTAAAGTTTTGACTTCTATACTCCATAAAATTAGTGGAATGTCCTTGATATTTGCGCTTCATCCAGTATCTTTTTATGGAAATATTAATTCTTCTGAGAATTCTTGAATTTTACTCCACAAAGCAGTATCATGTTGACAATTTGGACGTTATTGGTTCCTGGATAAATTAATTCTTGAACTTGTTTTATTGAATTATTATGTCGTTGTCATTGTCATCTTCCTCATGTTTATATTATGTTGAAAGTCATCTGTGGCATGTAGTGCATAGATGGACTTGGTATGATTATGACCAGGGATTATTTCGGTATAATCATGACTGTAATGTTATAAATGATGTGGAAAAAGTCCTCATTGGCCCTTAATGCATTGATGGACAGTTTTTGATATGATTATGGCTATGGGTTCTCTTCGGCCAAGGGTGCAAAGATGAATTGTTTTGGCATGATCAGGACCATTGATGAAAATATGATAATCTTTGGCCCGTAGTGCATGGATAATTCGTGGTCGTGATATTAAAGAATATCATTGGCCTGTAGTGCATGGATGATTTGATGATGTGGATTATTTATTAAGCTGAGTCTCAGCGATAAAAGTTATGAAAAACCTTTTAAATCATAAAAGATAGTAGATTTTATTCTCTACTTGACTCTTCTAATGGATTGCTGGTTCCGCTGCAGTTAAACTTGATGTTTGTTATATTGTATCAGTTTAACATTGTTGAAGGCTAACGATAATTTATTCTGTATTATCTTAGTCATAATATTTCTTACTGGGCTAGTTGAGCTCACCCTTTTTGCTTTCATTGTTCTCTTCAGGAAATGAGAACGTAGCTGGGGCTAGTCAGGGAACAGAGTGATGGTCCTAGATGGTGCATTAGTAGTCCTCACTATTCTGTGAAGTAGTGTAATAATAAATGTAATGAGGACTCCATTGGGTATGGATATTGTCTAGATGATAATATTTGTATTAAAACTCACAACATATGTTTTATCATATTTTACACGACTATTGTATAATTAGTTTGTATTTGTATTTTGTACCATGTATCTGGCGACCCAAGATGGGTGATGTATACCTATTTTTGGGGGTGTCACAGTTGGTATCAAAGCTTAGGGATATGATCCATGTCTAAGATGTGAGACTCGAACTAGGAGGGGAGAGACGGGGAATTCCTTCGCTAGTATGACCTACCTAATTTTATTTGGTATCTAATTAGTCGGTCAGAGTATAGGGATAATATGTTATATGTTAATTAACCTTTGTTTTGTGGCAGTATCTGAAAATGACATCCGAGAATGTTGAGAATAGCAATGGAGCACAGGAGACCGTTGAGTCTCCACAGATCAATAATCAAGATAATGTGCATCAGGAAGGCGACAATCCTCAGGCAAACAACAACACTGACCAGATGACGAACGATGGAAAGTTCAGAGGTTTTATACAATTCATGCAACATCAGGAAAGAGAGGCTCCTATCCAAAATGAAGGTGGAAACACTGGAAACTCTCGGACGATCACCGCTAAACAGTTCAAGGAGCTGGGACCTCGGGAGTTTATTGGAGAGCCAAAACCACTTAAGGCAGAACCATGGATAAAGCAGATCACCAAGATATTTGATGTCTTGGGATGCTCCGAGGAGCAAAAGGTGCCGTTTCCCACCTTTATGTTACGAGGAGAGGTAGATTACTGGTTGAAATCAGTAAAATGTACTCAATCTGCCGCACTAAAGATGTCTTGGGAGAAGTTCCAAGAACTATTCAACGACAAATACTTTCCCAAAAGTATTCGTCACATGAAAGAGGTAGGGTTCATCAAGCTGGAGCATAATAACATGATCGTGTTGCAGTATGAAGCCAAGTTTGCCGAGTTATCCCGGTTTGCGTCCCACTTAGTTGATAATGAAGAGAGAATGACGAGGATGTTTTTAAGAGGTTTGAAGCCGGAGATACTTCAATATCTTATTTCTCATAAACTGTGTTTGTATTCAGATGTTGTAAATAGGGCTCAGTTAGTGGAACGTGATAACGAGTCAACACAACCAAGAGAATGCAGCCGGCAAAATGATAATATCAGTGAGAGCAGTCATCGAAGCGGTGACAACAAGCGTAGAGGGAATCAACATGCTAGAAATGGTAACCACTTCGATGGTAATCAGGGCCAAAATAATTAGAATGGACATTTCAAGAAGAGAAGATTCAACAATGATGGAAAGACGTCAGCACCAGCACCCGTTGTTAAGGAAGGAGAACTACCACCTATCATATGCTTCAAATACAGAGGAGAGGGACACATCAGTCCAAACTGCGTGATGTCATCCAAAGCATGTTATAATTGTGGAAGAGAAGGTCACCTAGCCCGATTTTTTCTTTCACCAAAGACAAGTTCAGCTAGGATGGAGGCACCAAAGGCCGTCCCAGAAAAGTCAAAGCCGATAGTGCAAGGGAGGGCGTTTATATTTACATCCCAAAAAGAAAGGAATCCGAACGAGGTCATCACGGGTAAGCTTATCAAAAACTTTAGCGAAGTCTATACCTAATTTGATACCGGTTCTACCCATTCTTTTATTTCTCCTACTTGTGCTCAAAGATTAAATTTGACTCCGGAGAAATTAGACTTTGACTTATCTGTAGAAACTCTGTTGGGAGAAACCTTCATTACATCCATTATTTATAAGCCTTGTTTGGTTCAAATCGGTACCCTAACATTACTTGTTGATCTTATTTCATTGAAAATACTTGCATTTGATGTGATTCTAGGGATTGATTGGTTAACTACTCATCATACTAAAATTGATTGTTTTTGTAAGGTTGTTAGCTTTCATATTCCTAATCAACCTATTATACGAATTCAAGCGACCAAACCATTAAAATCAATCACGGTCATCTCAAGCCATAAAGCTATTCGTTTATTAAAAAATGGATATCAAGCTTTCTTAGCCCACGTCACAGATCTAAACAAAAATACGTCAGTTTTGAATGATATTTCTATTGTTAATAAATTTTCTGATGTATTCTTGAAGACTTCTTAGCCTACCCCTAGAGTATGAAATTGAATTTTATATTGACCCCAGTACAAAACTCATTTCTAAAACCTTCAAATATCTCTTTACTTAAAAAGAAAGTAACATGTGCCAAAGACGTTGGCTCGAGCTGTTGAAGATTATGATCGTACCATACAATATCATCGAGGAAGTGCGAACGTGGTAACTGATGCGTTGAGTAGAAGATTGTATGCGGTTACAAATGCGAATATACGAACCCACGTGAAGATAACTAATACGCGATTATAATCGACTTTAATCGATAAAGTTAAATCCGCTCAAGATACATACTCAGAGCTGATGAATGTGAAGAATAAGGTTCAAGAGGGCGTTATTCTAGAAGCAAGAATCGACGAAGAAAGGAAATCTCAACACTCGATTTAATTGGCCCATTTAAAATCCTCGATCGAGTAGGAACTGTGGCTTATAGACTCGTTTTACCGCCAAGTATGTCGCGTGTTCATAAAGTTTTTTTTTCACGTATCGATGTTACGTAAATATGTGGATGACCCGAACCACATTATTAAATTAGAACTAGACGAGATAGCAGAAGATTTAACGTATGAGGAGATACGTGTTAAAATCTTAGATAAAAAGGATCGTATTCAACACTCAAAGGTTATAACTCAAGAATTAGAATATGAAATAAAGTCAAGGTATCCTCACCTCTTCGGCATACCAGGTACATACGTAAATTTCGAGGGCAAAATTTTATGAGGGGAGATTGTGAGACCCCAGATTTTATGAATAAAGATTTAATTTTCTCAAAATATTTTTTTGAATATTATGGTGTGAATTTGAGATAGTGTTATAGTTGTGGGTAGTATTTATAAATTTTGAAAAGTATGCAAGTTGTTGTATAATATTCGATTGGTCGGGGAATATTCTTTTTGTCAGAGAATATCCGTACGACGGTACAATCATTGGTGGACCCCATAACAGAATTATTTTCTGATTGAGAAAACGACAAAAATATTTTTATAAGAATAACGGCGGAAGTTTTACCATTAAAACTTTTGAACTACTCAATAGTAAAAGTACAGTAATACGCGTGGTTGCATAGTAGCACACAATGTTGATTATTGATGTTTACATGATAAGTCACTCAGTTTTGTTTTATTAGTATTGTTAATGTAATAAAACAGAAAAGCTTTTTATATAAAACAGAATACTTTTATAAAGTTATTCGTTTTATTAGACTATAAATAGAATATATTATATTCTATTATGCATAGTGTTTTGTATAGTAAAATCTTTTTATATAAAATAGAATACTTTTATAAAGTTATTTATTTTATTAGACTATTAATAGAATATATTATATTTTATTATGCATAGTATTGCATAGTGCCTACATAGTGTTACATATTACCTGCATAGTGTTTTGCATAGTAAAATCTTTTTATATAAAACAGAATACTTTTATAAAGTTATTCGTTTTATTAGATTATAAATAGAATATATTATATTTTATTTAAAAGATTTTATTTTAAATCTGGATCGTCCGTTTAAAATAAATCAATCTGGACCGTTCATGAATTAGTTACTATGCAGTCCATTCTTCTATAAATAGAAGCTCATTCCTTCATTATTTCTTACGAATTCACTGAAACTCTAGAGAGAGAAACTATAGAGAGAGTTCTACTTCTATAATCTTGAGCGTATTTTTTTAGAGTTTAAGAAATATTTGAGTGTAGTGCAAGTTTTCTTCGAGTATATGCTCGCCCTACCAGTCAGAATACTCTTCTTTCAAAGGTAAGGGATATTATGTGTTGTACTCGTAACGGATATTATTTGTTGTACTCGAAAGGGATATTATTTGTTGTACTCGTAAGGAATATTATTTGTTGTACTCGTAAAGGATATTATTTGTTGTACTCGTAAGGGGTATTATTTCTTTTGTATCCATAAAGAGAACTTCTGTTATTCCATTCTTTATTATTCTGTTGGAATAACCTGTATACGCGGGCTGCCCTATACTTGGTGAAATTCTTCTGTTATTCCATTTTTTATCATTATGTTGGAATAACATGTCTATGCGAAGTGCCGCATACATGGTGAAATTCTTATGTTATTCCATTTTTTATTATTCTGTTGGAACATCCTGTCGGTGCGTATTACGCATGACCTGGTTCCATTATTTATTATTTTGTTGGAATATCATGTCTGTGCGTTTACGCATGACCTGGTTCCGTTCTTTATCATTCTGTTGGAACATCATGTCTGTGCTTTATGCATGACCTGGTTCCGTTATTTATTATTCTGTTGGAATAACCTATTTGTGCGGTCAATCGCATGCCTGGTGATTTTTTTTGTTATTCCATTCTTTATTATACTCAGTTAGTTAAAGTTTTGACTTTTATACTCCATGAATTTAGTGGAATATTCTTGCCATTTGCGCTTCATCCAGTATCATTTCATGAAAATATTCTTCTGAGAATTCTTGAATTTTACTCCACAAAGCAGTATCATGTTGACAATTTGGACGTTATTGGTTCCTGGATAAATTAATTCTTGAACTTGTTTTATTGAATTATTATGTCATTGTAATCATCATCATGTTTATATTATTTTGAAAGTCATCTGTGGCCTATAGTGCATAGATGGACTTGGTAGGATTATGATCAGGGATTATTTCGGTATAATCATGACCGTAATGTTACAAATGATGTGAAAAAAGTCCTCATTGGCCCGTAATGCATTGATGGACAGTTTTTGGTATGATTATGGCTATGGATTCTCTTCGGCCAAGGGTGCAAAGATGAATTTTTTTATGGCCTGATCAGGACTGTTGATGAAAATATGATTATCTTTGGCCCGTAGTGCATGGATAATTCATGGTCGTGATACTAAAGAATATCCTTGGCCTGTAGTGCGGGGATGATTTGATGATGTGGATTATTTATTAAGCCGAGTCTCAACGATAAAAGTAATGAAAAACCTTTTAAATTATAGAAGATAGTAGATTTTATTCTCTACTTGACTCTTCTAATGGATTGCTGGTTCCGCTGCAGTTAAACGTGATGTTTGTTATATTGTATCAGTTTAACACTGTTGAAGGCTAACGATAATTTATTCTGCATTATCTTAGTCATAATATTTCTTACTGGGCTAGTTGAGCTCACCCTTATACTTTCATTGTTCTCTTCAGGAAATGAGAACGTAGATGGGGCTAGTCGGGGAACAGAGTGATGGTCCTAGATGGTGCATTAGTAGTCCTCACTATTCTCTGAAATAGTGTAATAATAAATGTAATGAGGACTCCATTGATTGTGGATATTGTCTAGATGACAATATTTGTATTAAAACTCACAGCATATGTTTTGTCGTATTTTACACGACTGTTGCATAATTAGTTTGTATTTGTATTTGGTCCCATGTATCTGGAGACCCAAGATGGGTGATGTATACCTATTTTTGGTGGCGTCACAATTTCCTATCATCTCTTACTAATCTAAGTAGATAATCAAGGGTAATCCCTTTATCCCAAGTTTTAATTTACGTTCTTAAAAGTTTTTCATGAAAATTAATTTTGACTCTCTGTAATTGAATTTTTATGGATGATTATTGAATGTATGATGTTGTATATGTTTATAACATGTTTTACATGACTTGTATGTGATTTAGAATAATCAAATCCATGAAATCATGTTTTAAATTGGAGTTTTGAGTTTACAGTGAAAACATTATTTTTAGTTCTCTATAATTGAGTTTTTATGGCCAAATCGTTGAAAAGTTGTTTGTAATTGTTTATATGCATGTATAATCTACTATATGATGTTTATAAACGGTTTTAGAGTGATTAATCCATGTAATTGTGTTTTAATTTGAGTTTTGTAGTTTACAGATAAATATGTATGAATATGGCTTAAAAGTATGAAAATTTATGTGTAAATCACATATTAATCGGTGAATTGATAATTGATTATATTTATACATATAAAATAAAGAGAACGAAACTTAAACTGACTGATTCAGTGTTATAACAAATCTGTAATGTATGATTTCCTGAAAATTGACGAAACTTGGAAAACAGCAAAAACATGAAAAATATGTGTTCCATTTTAGTTGTTTATGTGATTTAAGCTATTAAAAGCATGCTAAAAATGTTATATAATGTTTCTGCAAAGTTCAGAACACATGGGTAATATTGAATTTGCTGTTTGAGCGAAATTTTGGCCTAATTTGGCCATGTTATGTGTTCTTCGCGAACTGCTGAAACAGAAACTACATCGCAGCGCTGCAGTGCCTCTTAGAAGGATTATCTACGTGGTGCTGCGCCACAACACCTGTTTCCAGTTTAAATATTGTGTTGCAGTGTCTGTACATAGGCTTAACAACAGAGCTACATCTCCAGGGCCGCGTTGCAGCACTGATTCCTGAACTATGGGGCGCGCTGCAGCGCCACTTAGCAGAATTGCCCAAATTTTTTTATTTATGTGTTCATGTCCAGAAGATATGATTTAAACCTAATCCAATGAACACGAAAATGTATTAAACATGTAATGTGATGTTAAAATGGATTCTTAACATGTCAACGATGTTCTTACGTGATGAGTCGAATGCGCAGTTAACTCGTCGTTCGTGAAGTCTAATAATGTGTTAGAACTAATGTTGTAATAATCATAATTAGAGTTTAGTGGGAAGAGAATGTACTCATGATGCTAGTTATATTATAATTAATTGGTATTGTGAATGTAAATGGTATGTAGGATTAAATTGAGGAACGTGAATAGTAAACGTGTAATATACGCACGAGGCAAGTTTTCTAACCCTAAACTTTCTTTGAGCAAGTTTTCTATTTCTAAACTTTCATTGAGTAAGTTCTTAAACTTTATTATTGTTTAGCAAGCTTTATATTCTTATTTCAAATTGTTCAGAGCTTAATCGTTCAAGTTCATGATTCCAAATGAAATGTTCTAACTCTTTTGAAGAATTACTCTTGTTATACAATGTTCATTCAATTGTATAGAGTTGAGATTCAATCTTTAATTTAAATATTGATTTCAATATTGTATTAAAACTTTGAATAAATAGTGAATCTTTATTGATTCAACTAATCCTTAGTTGATTATTATTGAACTCTAAATTACCCTTGAGATCAATCCAAACCAAACCTCCTTTGATACGGACTCTAATGTCAAAGCTGAGATGAACAACCCTGTTGCGAGGTATGATATTATGCGATAATGTCAAGATGTTGTGCATATACATGGTACTAATGGTTGATCTCCCTAAGTACGAGAAGTAAGGTCCATATATTCTTATGACTGTTAAAGGTTTAAAGTAGAATACTTGATAACCTGGGACATAGTTCATGGTCTTGAAACCCTCAGATGTACTTTTGATTCATGTTATAATCTTGATTCAAAAGTCAAGCTTTCTTTTGTTTAGTATCCATTGGTTATCGCATGTTATTATTATTAATATTGTTAAACTTGTGGGCAATTATTGCTCACTCTGGCATAATAATATTGCAGCTAAGGTTGAAAGAGTTGACGAGCCATCTACTAGTAATGGCAAAGGCAAAGCAAGCAAGTGATGAAGACTTGTTTATTATTATTTGAGAAGGATATTGTTAAGACTTGTGATGTTTTGTTTAAGACTTATTTGTTTATGATGTTTCCGCATTTGATGTATTAAGGTTAGATAACCTGGGATTGATTTGTTTAAGCTATTGTAACCCTTTATTGGGAGAATTTATATTTCATTTATGAGTTTATTTATTTATGGGTAGTTAGATGCTATTTATTTTGATGAGTTAACACCAAATCTGTGAAAAATTCAAGTACCTGGATTTGAGGGTGTCACATTTTGAGGCGCTATTTTGAAAGGTCCTGACCATCGGGACTTCAATTTCCCGGGAAAAAGTTCCAGTTGAGAATTGAAGAGAAGCACTTTCTGCACTGGTTTAAACTCTCTTTCAACTCTCTTTTTATCATGACACCGCTTCGTTTTCTCCTTGTACAAATTTGTGTTTTCATACGCTTGGAGCCGAAACTCGTCTGATTCATTAAGTTGTAACAACTTTTTATCACCCGCTGCATCCAATCGAAGTTGAGCTTTTGAATCGGCCAATATACACTGTGCTCTAACTCGACGGGGATATGGAACGTCTTACAATAAACAAGTCAATACAGAGACATTCCAATAGGCATTTTGTAGGCAGTGGCCAGTGCGATACGCCCACATTGCGTCATCCAGCTTGTTAGACCAGTCCTTCCAATTAGGGTTCACAATCTTTTCTAATATCCGCTTAACTTCCCTATTCGATACCTCCGGTTGTCCACTAGTTTGTGGATGATATGTGGTGGCAATTTTATGAGAAACCTCATATTTAACAAGAAGGGCTTCAAAGTACTTATTACAGAAATGCGAGCCCTCGTCACTAATAATTTCCTGTGGTGTGCTAAATCGGGTAAACATATTCTTCCTCAAGAAATTAAGCACAACCTTGACATCATTAGTAGGCAAAGCTACGGCTTCCACCCATTTAGATACATAGTCCACAGTGACTAGTATATACATATTGTTGTAAGAGGACGAAAATGGGCCCATGAAGTATATTCCCCAAATATCAAATAGCTCTACCTCAAAGAATATTTTGCGGAGGCATTTCATGCCTTTTTGGAATGGTTCCTACTCTTTAGCAATTATCGCATCGCGATACATCTAGATGAGCGTCCTAAAAAAGAGTCGGCCAGTAGAAACCTGGTTGGAGCACCTTCGTTGTTGTTCTTTGCCCACCAAAATGCCCTTTATAGTTAGATGAATGGCAATGATGAAGCACACCCTCGATTTCTCCCTCGGGCAGACATCATCGCAAGATTTGGTCTGCACATTATTTGAACAAGAATGGTTCATCCCAGAGATAATGCTTCGCATCATTCAGGAATTTCTTTTTCTGCTGATAGTTCATGTTAGGAGGTAACACAATACAAGCGACATAATTAGCAAAGTCTGCATACCACGGTGCTACACTGTGAAGCACATAAAACTACTCATCCAGGAAGAAATCATTGATATATGTCTCATTTTCCCATGAGTGAGTTGGGTTCTCTAGTCTCGATAGGTGATCCACAACTTGGTTTTTAGTTCTTTTTTTACCGCAAATCTCCAAATTAAATTCTTGGAGGAGAAGGACCCATCTAATTAACCTCGATTTTGCATCTTTCGTAGAGATTAGATATTTGATCGCCGAATGGTCAGTATACACAATGACTTTGGTTTCGATGAGATATGAGCGGAACTTGTCAAAGGCATATACTACTGCCAGAGGCTCTTTCTCAGTAGTGGTGTAATTAAGCTGAGCATCTATCAAGGTTTTATTTGTAAGACCCCAACTATTTATAAATAAAATTGAATTTCCTCTAATTATTATTTTGAATAATAAGGTGTTAATTGATATAATGTTTTGGTTATGGATGAAATGTGTAAAGTTTACAAAATAAGCAAGTGGTTATAAAATATTCATTGTTGTCGGGGAATATTCATTTGTTCGTGGAATATTCTTGCTGTTGTGGAATATTCGTACGATGGAGCAACCATTTATGGGCCTCATAACCAAAAACTGTCGGATGAAGAAAATGACAAGTATGAGTTTTTATAAATAACGATGTAGTTGTTACAATTAACATTATTGGAATATCCATTTGGTCGTGGTTGCACAGTAGCACACGGTTTGCACATTATTTTTGAATTATTGGTTCTTACGTAAGAAGTCATTACTCAATAATTGTTACAGTAATTACTGTTCAATATTTTATTTTATTGATTCAATAATTGCTACATTGATATTTTATATTGTTGTTGTTTCAATAATTGTCACTTCACAGTATTTCCCATTATCAAATCAATAATTTATATTATTTGAATAATATTATTAGATAACATTATTGGCAATGTCTAAGGAAATTCTGTCTAGGAAAAGGGTTTGGTCACCTAATTGCGCGCTAGTAAGGAGAAATCCTTATCGGAAAGTCCCCTCTTTCCTAGGAACGACCTGGTTGTCATTATTGTGATTCTGTAATATTATTTGTGAATAATTAATTATTAATTTATATGATAAGGAAATATTTATTTTATGTGGAAATAAATGAAGGAATTAATGCTGAGGTATTTTATCAGAATGGAGGTATTAAAAATCATCCATTTGTGAATTTTAGTCATTTTCTGTTTGGAATTTGGAAAACCTTTATTAATGAAGGAATTATTGATTGTAGAGAATTAAATTTCCTATGGAGTGGACATAAAATTCATATTTTTCAAATAAAATAGCTATTTATTATGAACTATTGATGTTTCAAAAATAAATGTTTTTTTAAAAGACATGGGTGGGCCCCATTTTTGGTTGTTGTGGAAATTACTGAATTTGGTTGGCCCCACTTGTGGAGTGCTGATGAATTGGCCAAAGAGGTGTGCGTAGAATTTTTTTTTTTAATATTAATATTTTATTAAATAGTCTGCTTTTGCGTTCTAAGCATTTTCCTATAAATAGGGTGCTTAGTTAGAATTGAAAATCACATAAGAATCAGAAGTTTTCTCTCTCTTTAATATCGAGCGTATTTTATGAGTATTTAGATACTTTGAGAGTTACTATTCAGTACAAGTTTCTTTCAACATTATATCCGATATTCCAGTCAGAAATACTGTTCTTTTGAGGTAAGGGATGTTATTTTCTTCGTAAATGATGTTTTTTCGTTCAATATCATTATGTCGAAATATTGGTATGAATTCTATTATGAAATTTCTACCTTTTCATGTCAAGGTTACTATTCACGTATACGACACTATTCATAAGTACTATTCATGAAGTATGATTTTTCTTGTAGAATTTTTACCTCTTTATGTCGGGGTTACCATTCACGTATATGACACTATTCACAGAAAAAATTAATTTTCTTTTTTTTGTCCAAGTTGTCTATTTTGGTTACTATCTTTGATTATATCCATGTTTTGATCTTCATTCTTGAATTTTGCTCCATAATTGATTATTATGGAGTATTTTTGAACTTGGATAAACCAAAGTATGAATCCCTAATCTTTGTCCTTTTATCTCACTAGATTCGTTTCTTTAAGATATTTTTCATCATCATCAGTCTTAAATGGTGATACTTGATGATCATCAGACTTCTCGAAAATAGAAAAGTCATCCATAAACACCTCGAGCGTCTGTTCCACTATATTAAAAAAGATAAACAGCATACAATGCTAAAATGTCCCAAGAGCATTACATAGCCCGGAAAACATTTTTCGGAAGGCAAAGGTCACATATGGACATGTAAATGTTGTTTTCTCCTGGTCTTCAGGCGCTATTGCAATTTGATTGTAACCCGAGTACACATCTATAAGATTATAAAATTCATGCCCGGCAAGTCTATCGAGCATTTGGTCAATGAAGGGCAGAGGGAAGTGATCCTTGCAAGTGGACTTGTTCAGTTTCATATAGTCCATACATACACTCCATCCTGTCACCGTCCTTGTGGGAATAAGCTCATTGTTCTCGTTAGGCACCACTGTCATACCGCCCTTCTTTGGCACATATTTTATTGGACTAACTTATGGACTGTTAGAGATCGGGTAAATAATGCCCGCATCAAGCAACTTTATTATTTCCTTTCTGACCACCTCCTTCATGATGAGGTTCAACTGTTAGGTTTGTAAGATTCATGCACGCAATCAAGTTGCACAAAATAAGCAGAAACATGGTAAAATAGAGTTTTAAAATTTTACAAACCATATACCCGGATCATCCTTTATACACAATTATTAATTAAACGAAAAGATGAAGAACAAGAATTATACCCTATAAGATTCAAGCTTTCACAGGTACAAGTTCACCTCCAAATCCTTTTAGCGTTCAACTTGAATCCACCGGGTTTGATTCCTTCCTTTGATACACGTTAACCACCCAAGTGTTTGGCCTCTAGAGGTGATCTACCAAAGAAGAAGAAGTATTCAAGAAGATGGGTGTTTGGCTAAACCCTAATTTTCTAACTCTATAGAAAAAGACTGTACTCTCCAACAATTGGAATCACGTCTACTTGATATCTAATATAAGATTCCTCGTATAAAGATATCAGTTAACCCTTCTAATCTAATTAGAAAAGAGGGTATTATTTAATTAATTAATTAAGCTCCTTAATCTTATTAGGAATAATTAATTAAACTCTTTTAATTAATTTAACCTCCAAATCTTATTAGAAATATATGAGAGTACTTTTATTAATTAATTCTCAAACTCTTTAGAAATTAAAATAATAATAATTGTAATAATATTAATAAGACTCCTCTTATTAATTTATATTTAATATTTCCAAAATATTAAATAATAAATATTAAGCTATTTAATTTATTCTATCATCATAAATTAAATTAAATACATTTAACTTATTATTACGATTATGTCATTTACTTCTTAAATAAATATTCTTCCTTTTATGGTGTGACCCTTTAGGTTCTCCATATTAAATCGGTTGTGAATAAATCAATTAGAACCATTCCAATCTTATTTAAATAAATAAAATAAACTATTAATTTATTTAAATAAATAATATTTATTCTACAATAGGGATAAGCCTTCCTAGCGATTAACGACTTTCCAGATAATATAGATTTCAACATTAATAAAAAAAGAACCTTTGAGTAAATAGTTACCGTACAATTCAATCATTCCACCATATAATGTCCCAATAAAAAATAAGACATGAAATTACTATCAAGTCTTATTTTATTTAATTATATGTATTTTAATTCTTAAATGCACAAATTCAAATAATTCAAATTAGAAACTCCTTTCTAATTTCATTTTGCCTTGGCCAAGGACTACTTGGTTGTCATTTATCAAATCACATAGGACATTTCTCTTCTTTTACTAGAAGCGATAGATTCTTTATTGATCATACATTATCTCCATGTACAACTTATTATACCTAAGCATACCATTTGATATACCCTAAGGTTCTTAAGGAATAAGTCAAAGTATAATTCATCATACACAGGATACTATGATGATCTCAAGTCCAAGGATCATTTGTACTACTATCACTACAAGAATTCTTATTGACAGACAAGTAAAACTCCATTAAGTATTCCTTAGTGAGCCACATTCAGTGTACTTATTCTCTAATAAGCACCTGCATACTTGCTTTAGTGTCTCCACATAAATGATCATGAGATCAATCATCCTCACCAATGAGCAAGCAACGTATGTACCAATCTATCCAAATTCACTAATCACCAATTTAGTAATCCAACGATTGGGAACTATTTTAGTTTTTAAGCTTTCTAAGAATTTAGATCTCATTAGAATGATCATCATCATTATTATAAAAGCATTGCTTAAAACTATGGGTTTATCAAATATTATAAAACAGCATCATGTAGATAATTAAAAGTCTTTAATAAATTAATATTTTTTATTAATAAATGAATTAGATTGTTACAAAGTATATGCTTTATCATCAAACATGATTGGCTTATGTGCATACTACTTTCAATCTCCCACTTGCACTAAAGTCAATCGCCATGGTATCTCATACCCTTATTCTCTAAGTGACGATTATCCTGTTGTTGGATAAGTTTCAGTAAATAGATATAAAATGTTGTTCTTGAGATTCCACTATCTTTATAATGATTTCGCATCTTTTAATGATTCCTATAATCAAATGAAAGTGCCACAACACATGTTTAGATCCGAGATGAGACTTAGGAACTATTCCTAGTTCTGTAATAAACTTTTCATCCCAACAATCAACTTACAGCTTCATTTATAGCTATATACTTTGTCTTTATCACTAAACCAGCAACTCTTTGTTGTTTGAAACCTTTCCATTTCACTGCACCACCGTTCAAGGCAACACCTTACCCTAAAGTGGATTTTATGTTGTCTTGGTCAGTCTGATAAACTTGAGTCTGTTAAGCCCTCTAGTTTTAATTCAAACCCATCATGAATATGATCACATCCTTAGTGTCGGTTAAGTACTTTAAGATGTTTTCACTATCGTACAGTGATTTTCTTCAGAATATGACCGATCAACATCAGGTCTCATACATTTCATTGCATACATGATTGGTACTCATGCAGCCTCTCTTTTAGGAGTCTATGGGGACTATTAAGAGAGATACACTCCATGAATCATCAACATGAGACATCTCTTGAAGTTTGACATGCTAAACAACTTTAGCATCAAATGAATATGCGCTCATTGGGTTAAGCCGAGCATCCTTTTAAATCTATCTATATAGATTTGTATCCCCAATTACGATACTCTTTCTAAATCATTCATAGAGGAATGTTTAGACAATTTTATCTTTACTGATTGTAGCATTGGTATGTCATTCATTATCCGTACTATATTTATATATAATACTAGAAATGTCATGACGCTCCCACTGACCCTTTTGTACACACTAGGTTCATTCTTTTTTTTGATAAAATCAAACTCTTTTGAGTATCTCATCAAAACGAATGTTTCATTTTTGAGAAGCTTGCTTCAATCCATTTCTCTGAGGTTCTACAACTCTTACCTCATCGTATGTAACTGGATCATTATCTTTATGATGTGTACCTCATCATCATCATCCATGATGAATCCACACCTCCCAGGTATCTTCGGTACTATTCCAGATTTATAATTTGGTTGTGTTACAATAGGTCTATCTACAGATTCCTCTTATTTGACTTATAATGCTATGTGGTTCTTGAACTCTTCAAGATCTATTATCCTCCCACTAGCCCCTTCAATGATAAACACATTTATCTTAGAAGGTAACATTTTTCGCAAAAAACACCTCTAGCTAAGTAGGATTATAGAAAATATACCCTAAACTTACTTTAAGATGTCCCACAAATCTGTACTTGTCAAATATTGTCCCAAGCTTATCCTTTTGAAACCTTTTCACATAAGTTGGACAACCCCTTATCTTAACGTACTTAAGATTAGGAATCCTCCTTGTCTTTAACTTTTATGGAGTCTTGGGGCCAGATTTGGAGGTTACCTTTTCGTAGATATGCAGCCAATTCTAGGGCATGACCCCAGAAGGATACTGAAATGTCGGTAAAATCATTATGGACCGCACCATGTCCAATAAGGTATGATTTTTCCTTTCAGATACACCAATAAATTATTGTGTATCAGGAGGAGTCCATTATGAGAAAACTCATTTGAAATGATTTAGAAAATAATTGTACAAGTATTCCTTCCTTGATCTAATCAAAGAATCCTAATACTTTGCCAATTTGTTTTACTTTTGAATTCTTTGAACCTTTCAAATAATTCACACTTGTATTTCAGCAAATACACACATTCAATTCTTTGAATGATCATCTCCTTTTCTTATACTAATTTGTTCAATATGCAAAATTATTTTCATGTAAGTCAAGTATACAAAATCCATTAAGTAATATTCCAGTTCTATACAAAACATTATTATTATAAATAGAATAACAATTATTCTTAAATATAATACCAAAAATTTTTGTTGTCCAACAAAATGGAAATAATATTTTTAACGAGAACTGGAATACAATAACAACTTATTGACTTAATAGACTTGCCCGTAGGAAATGCTAAACTATAAGTTCTTATGGCTAATGCAAAAACCTTTGCTTCATTTCCCACACATAGAATTACTTATCTTTGTTTAACTTTCTACTTATGCTTGGTTCCTTCATAAATCTATATTTATGAAAACCAAAGCTGGTATCCAATACCTAAGTAGAACTTTGACTTAAAGAAAACTTATTTCAATCATGAACAAACCTTTATATATAACTGAAGCTTCACTAAGCTTCTTCTGGTTAGCCTCTGCAAGATGCTTCTCGCAGTTTCTTTCCAGTGTCCATGCTTATTGTAGTGGAAGAAAACTCTTTTGTTATCCATATCAGTTTTGCTCTTATTATCCTTTGTTTTTTCCTTTCTATTTACCTTCTTAGAATTGTTCTTCTATTCAGAAGATCATTTGGCCCCTACCAGTAAGACTTGGTCTTTCTTAGTTGGAAAGTGACTCTCATCATTTTTAACATGTTAAGCAAATCAGCGAACCTGATATCTAGTTTGTTGATATGAAAAACTCACAACAATTATGAGAAGGAGTCTGGGAGTAACTGCAAGATAAAATCTTGACTCAACTCTCCATCCATAACAAAACTTGTTGTCTTAATTGTTCAATCAAATTGATCATCTTTAGGACATGTGTCTGTATTATAGTGTCTTTGGTCATTCTAGATAAGAAGAGATCCTTAGATATCTGATATCTATCAGTCCTATATTCCTCACTATCAACTACTTGATGAGCAGGAGTATAGTAGGAGCATCCATAGTTTCATGCTGACGCTGAAGCTCGTTACTCATGGATGCGAGCATGATGTATTAAGCCAACTGTGCATCATCTTGCCACTTTCTAAAAGTAGCAATCTCTTCATCAGAAGCATTGTCTGCAACCATTGCAGGGATAGACGTATTAAGGACATAAGATAGCTTTTCAGCTATGAGAACTATTCTCAAATTCCTTTACCAATCCGTTTAATTTGGTCCGGTTAATTTAACATTTAATATGCTACGCAATAATAGTAATTTTAGACATTGTAAAATTCTGTAAATGAATTTTTAATTAACAACATTATATCATACATTCTTTTATTAATTAATTACCAAGATAAATTAGGTCTTGTTTTAAATTAGTATCTCCCACTATTTTCATCAAACGATATTACCCTCACTTATATAGTTCGGCAAAATCTAATTTAAGATTTGCTAGTGAGAATAAGGATCCCATTTTAAATATATATAGCCTTGTGGTGACACAACAAACTATATATAAATAAATAGGTAGACAACTGTTGCCAATTACATCATCGTGTAACTCCTTTTATTTTGCCTCTTAAATTATTTTTATCAAGTGGTAGCACATCCGAATCAAAATTATCTAAGTTAAGTCCAACCTAGCACTTCCATATATTCAAAAAGAAAAATATTGTCCTTGTGGTGTTACAACAAAACAACATTGTTCAATTTTCTTTATAAGCATCAAATGTGATAAAATTAGCATCTCAAAGAATTAAGATAAGCTTTGTGGTGACACAACAAACTTATAATAATTAATTGATACTCTATTATTTTTTATCATTTTAGCAGGAGACGTTTGATATTCCAAATATCTTTGAACGCTTAGGACTTAATATAAAATCTTTGAGGGGTTTGTTATTAATTTGTCTCATCTTGTTTAGCGTGCATGCGCGCGCGCGCACACACACACAGATATATATATATATATATATATATATATATATATATATATATATATATATATATATATATATATATATATATATATAGTAAAAGCATGCCCTTATAGAATACTATATTATACCCGGATTGATTATGAACATTATTCTAGTTTGGTTCACTAGAGCCACCAAGTGAACCAAAAGGTTAAACCTAAGGTGCAAGAATTAAATTTAAATATAAATATTACATTTAAACCTAGGCTCCATTACAAACCGGTCTTCAAGCGCTCATTGCTCCTTGATCACCAATATTCTTCAAAATTAATTCTAACTATTCCTATTATAAAACTATTTAAAATAAATAGAAACCTTGATCAGCAGTCAAAGGAAAGTACATAGGAGGGAGATAGAATTTATATTAAGAAAAAATTAGAGAAGACGAGGTACGCAGAGTCCATTTAATAAAACTCATACATTTATGCTTATATCCAACTAAAATAAAATCCAATCACATTGGTCAATAGTCCATAATCAATCCCATTTATTATCATACACATCATCATATGCATCAATAAATAATATTCATCTCATGAATAATAAGCATTCAATTTATACATTGATATCGATTTAATGGGCAATTTTAATTAGCATAAAATCTAATTTTGAAAGAAAATAAACTACTTTATTTTAATCAAAATCATAATAAATTTATTTATTTTATTTTATCCAATTTTGAATAAAAAACTATTATTTTTAATCAAATTCCCAATCAAAATAAACTCTTTTATTTTAATTAACAAGGAATCCAATATCAAGTACAAAATAAACTCCTTTATTTTAACTTTAAATTATTGGAAAAATAAAATATGTTGAATCCCATTCCTTATTAAAATTAAACACCTTTAATATTAGGAAACATGGAATCATGTTCCATATGTGAATAAACTCCTTTATTCTAGGAAACATGGAATCCTATTCCATATGTGAATAAACTCTTTTATTCAAACAAACGTGGAATTCAATTCTAAGTTAATATAAAACTTTTGAATAAACTCTTTTATTCAAACAAACGTGGAATCCAATTCCAAGTTATTATAAAACTTTTGAATAAACTATTTTATTCAAACAAACGTGGAATCCAATTCCAATTACAATAAATAACTTTTTTTTAATCTAATTCCAAATCAAAATAAACTTTTTTATTTTTAATTTAGAGTTACTGAAAAATAATGTATCTAATTTTAATTTAAAATAAACCTTTAATTTTAATTAGAAATTAGATAAACCTGTTTGCAGTGTATCGGCACTACAGCGGTCCGTTTACACTGCAAACAGGCGCTGCTACGCCAGTTCATAGAAACTATTTTCCAGTTTGCGAATTTAGTAGTTTTTCTCCAAAAAATCAATTTTGAGCTAATAATTATGCCCAAAAAATGTGTTCTAAACACGTATCAACATACATATTGAATATGAACAATTAATAATTCGCATAAAGGTTTGGCTCTGATGCCACTGTTAGGTTTGTAAGATTCATGAACTTAATCAAATTGTACAAAATAAGCGGAAGCATGGTAAAATAGAGTTCTAAAATTTTACAAAACATATACCCAGATCATCCTTTATGCAAAATTATTAATTAAACGAACAGATGGAGAACAAGAATTATACCCTTGAAGATTCGAGTTTCCTCAGGTACAAGTTCACCTCCAAATCATTTTCGCGTTCAACTTGAATCCACCGGGTTTTATTCCTTCCTTTGATCAACGTTAGCCACCCAAGTGTTTCGCCTCTAGAGGTGATCCACCTAAGAAGAAGAAGTATTCAAGAAGATGGGTGTTTGGCTAAACCCTAGTTTTCTATCTCTATAGAAAAAAGGCGTACTCTCCAACAATTGGAATCACATCTACTTGATATCTAATATAAGACTCCTCTTATAAAGATATCAGTTAACCCTTCTAATCTAATTAGAAAACAGGGTATTATTTAATTAATTAATTAATCTCCCTAATCTTTTTAGGGATAATTAATTAAACTCTTTTAATTAATTTAACTTCCTTATCTTATTAGGAATATATGAGAATACTTTTATTAATTAATTTCCAAACTCTATAGATATTAAAACAATAATAATAATAATAATAATAATAATAATAATAATAATAATAATAAGACTCCTCTTATTAATTTATATTTAATATTTCCAAAATATTAAATAATAAATATTAAGCTATTTAATTTATTCTATCTCCATAGATTAAATTAAATACATTTAACTTATTATTACGATTATGCCATTTACTTCTTAAATAAATATTCTTCCTTTTATGGTGTGACCCTTTAGGTTCTCCATATTAAACCGGTTGTGAATAAATCATTTAGAACAATTCAAATCTTATTTAAATAAATAAATTAAACTATTAATTTATTTAAATAAATAATATTTATTATATAATATGGATAAGCCTCCCTAACAATTAACGACTTTCCAGATAATATAGATTTCAACATTAATTAAAAAAAAACTTTTGAGTAAATAGTTATCGTACAATTCAATCATTCCACCATACAATGTCCTAATTAAATAAAAGACATGGAATTACTTTCAAGTCTCATTTTATTTAATTTTATGTATTTTGATTCTTAAATGCACAACTCCAAACAATGCAAATTAGAAACTCCTTTCTAATTTCATTCTGCATTGGCCAAGGACTACTGAGTTGTCATTTATCGAATCACATAGGATATTTTTCTTCTTTTACTAGAAGCAATAGATTCTTTATTGATCATACATTATCTCCATGTACAACTTATTATACCCAAGCATACCCTTTGATATACCATAAGGGTATAATTCATCATACACAAGATATTATGATGATCTCATGTCCAAGGATCACTTGTACTACTATCACTACAAGAATTCCTATTGACAGGCAAGAAATTCATTAGGTATTCCTTAGCGAGCCACGTTCAGTGTACTTATTCTCCGATAAGCACCTACATACTTGTTTTAGTGTCTCCACACAAATGATCATGAGATCAATCATCCTCATCCAATGAGCAAGCAATGTATGTACCAATCTATCCGGATGCACTAATCCCCAATTTAGTAATCCAATGATTGGGAACTATTTTAGTTTTTAAGCTTTTTAAGAATTTAGATCTCATTAGAATGATCATCATCATTATTCTAAAAGCATTGCTTAAAACTAAGGGTTTATCACATTTTATACAGCAGCATCATGTAGATAATTAAAAGTCTTTAATAAATTAATACTTTTTATTAATAAATGAATAAGATTGTTACAAAGTATATGTTTTATCATCAAACATTATTAACTTGTGTGCATAATACTTTCAAAACCGCCTCTGATGTTCAATAGAAGGCTAAGACCCCTCCTCAAAGTGTATTTTGTGCATGCAAAAAGATGGACTGATACCCTTTATATTTGAGATTTACCACCCCAAAACTATTTTGTACGCCTTGAGAACTTGAAGGAGCTTCTCTTCATATGCCTCATTTAATGATGCAAAAATTATAACTGGAAAGGTGGATGATTCACCTAGATAGGCATACCGCAAATGGCTCAGCAATGTCTTAAGATCAAGCACATGTGGTTATATAATTGAGGGTTGTGACTGGGAGGTGGATGTTTCTTGTTCATTCAAAGATTCAAATTATTGCTTAAACTGATTTGATCTCGGGGGTGCATCTAACCACTGAACATACTCGAGATGAGTAGGCTCTTCCACATTACTAACACTAGTCAAAGTGGCCTCAAGCGAGTCAAAAAGACAGTTTTCAGAGAATACTTCTCGCATAGTTTCGTTAATCAAATTGACTCGAAAGCAATCTCCAGAGGTACTGGGGTACTTCATAGACATGAAGACATTGAAAAATATTTCCTGGTCTTGTACTCTTATTGTGAGTTCCCCCTTTTGCACGTCTATCAATGTACTACATGTTGCTAGAAATTATCTGCCAAAGATAATAGGGACCTCCATATCCTCCTTGTGTTCTAGAAAAATAAAATCAGCGGGGAAGATGAACGTGTCCACCTTGACAAACACGTCTTCAATAATCCCCTTCAGATAAGTGAAGGGATCTATCGGCCAACTACATAGTCATATTGGTAGGCTTGGCCTCATTCAACCCCAACTTCTTGTAGATAGATAGGGGCATCAGATTGATGTTAGCTCCTAAGTTGCATAGGGCTTTTTCGATAAATTGATCCCTAATAGTGCATGGTATAGTGAAACTCCCAGGGTATTTCAACTTAGGTGGAAGCTTGTTATGTAGAATTACATTACATTTCTCGGTAAGTGCCACTGTCTCATAGGCCCCATTTTCATCTTCTTGGAAAAGATGTCCTTCATGAATTTCACATAGTTGGGCATTTGTTCCAATGCCAACTTTGAGAATTATTTATCAAGCTTTTGTTTTTGAAGGCGTTGGGGAAATGGTAATTGTTGGACTACAGGACTAGGCTTGCTAACAGTCAAGGTTGGTATTATGGTTTCCTCCTACATATTCTCTTCTCCTCGAGACTTGTCACAAACTGGCTCAACATTGCTTTCTTCTACAACAACTTCCTTTTGCACTTTTGAGGTCTCTCCTTCAGTTTTATTCATTGTCTTGTCACTCTGGAGAGTGATTGCATTGCACTGCTCCTTGCCCTCCCTTTTGGGGTTTACATCCGTGTCACTTGGCAAGGTGCCTGGAGGATGGCTATTCAAAGTAGTTACCATTTGTCCCATTTGGACTTCCAAATTTCTGATGGACGCCTCTTGATTTCGGATGGATGCCTCTTGACTATTACTCCTTGTTTCATTCTGAGCAATGTATCTTGAGAGGAGATCTTCCAAACCAGGCTTTCTATCATGTGGAGGTGAAGGTTGGTAAGAGCCTTGTGGATGTTGTTGGTGTTGATTATGAGATTGAAAATTTGGAAGATTTGAATATACTGGTCTGGAGATAGAGGTTTGGGCTTGGTTGCTGTTATTGTTGCTCCATGAGAAATTTGGGTGATTTCTCAATCCAGGATGGTAGTGTGTGGGAAGATTGGAATTCTCTTGTCGCTCGTAATTTGAAATAAACTGAATTGATTTAGGTCTGATGGCACAATGATCAGTAGGGTGGCTCCCCGCACATAAATCACATGGCGATGCTACACTTTGCATTGTTTGCACCCCCATAGTGTCAAGTCTTTTTGTAAGAGCAGCAACCTGAGCATACAATGTCGTAACTGTATCAACCTCGTACACCTCTGCCACGTTCCGTGGTGCTTGCCTATCGTTAGGTCACTGATAATTGTTCGTAGTCATGGTTTCCACTAAGTCATACCCTTCAGCATGGTGCTTCGACATAAAGGCCCCACTAGACGCGACATCAATACTCAAACGAGTAGAACCGGATAATCTGTTATATATAGAAGGTCCAAATTGGAACCCAATTGGGCAATCTATGGTGTGGACATCATCTCAATAAGTCCTTAAATCACTCCTACGAGTCGTAAAGAGATTCAGATTTCAACTGTATGAAGGATGTGATATCATGTCTGAGCCTTGCTGTTTTCGCAGGCAGAAAGAACTTCGCCAAGAATTTTTGAGCCAAGTCATCCCATGTGGTAATAGAGCCCGAAGGAAGTGAATGCAAACAACTTTTGGCTTTGTCCCGAGGAGTAAACGGGAACAGTCTAAGTTTAATAGCATCATTGGATACTCCGTTGCATTTGAAAGTATCACAGATTTCCAAGAAGTTTATCAAATGATCGTTCGGGTCATCATTCGGCATACCTCCAAATTAAACATTATTTTGTATCATTTGAATTGTACCCGGCTTGATCTCAAAGTTATTTTCTTGAATCGTGGATATCAAAATGCTCGCTTGAATATCTGTGATATGGGGCATGGCATACTCCCGTAGAGAGTTTTGGATTCCTCGGCTATTATAATAGGAGTAGGTATTTCCCGAGTTCTTTCTCTTCTCAGTCGTCTAAAAGTTCTGTCTAGCTCAGGATCAAGAGGTATTATATTCTGATTCCTGCGATGTGGCATACGCAATCAAGAGTACCAGGAAAAAAGATTAAACAGATAAATCAGTTTAAAGTAAGATCGTTTTGAATTAGTATTAATATTGAAAGACAAATAATACTAAGTCCCCGGCAACGACTCCAAAAAATTGTTGGCCGGATAACTGGTCACTAAACACGCGCAAGTATGCGCGGTCTAAAAAGTAATACAGTGAAAAATAGAGTGTCGAACCCATGAGGACAAAGTACTAACGTTATTCAAATACTAAAATTTATATCAATTCGGTCTTATCTAAACAAGTAATTAAGGAAGGTGTGTTTAAAACTATATGATTAAAATAGTAAAATATGAGACCAAGTTGTAACAAATATGGTAAGCTAGGATTACAACTCCCCTAATTCTTCGTCTAATCTCCTAACTCTCCATTTAACTAACAAATCACAAGAATGACCAATCGAGAACATTAATTACACATAAGCCTCTTCCGATGGTCAAATGTAAATCCCTTAGCTAGATAAATCACAATATTCATATGGTGAAAATAACTAGACTAAGGGTCATTAAGATTAATCTCAATGGTTACACAAGGCAAATAGATATATTCCTATTCTATAATGCAATATATGCTCTCATTCCCATAGGCATGGTCATAACAAGTGTTATTGCATTTAGGGTTAGACATTAAAATCCATTTTCCAATATCAATTAATACATATATTAATTCCTTAGCCAAGCAACCAATAAATAAGCATGAAATACAACAACCCATTCAAACATGATTCATTATAATAAATAGGAGAGAAATTTAATTAATCTAATCATTAGGTTACATTGCAATCATAGAAATGTAATTAATTAGTTCATAACTATAGAACTAATAAACTTTATCAAAGTATTCAACATGCTCAAAATACACAAATGAATGAAAGATTTGGATAAAGAAAACTCCTCTTCTGAAGTTTTATGTCTCTAACTTTTCTCTCCTCCGTGTAGAATCCAAGCAATGAAAGAAGCAACGAACTTGGAAGACATGAAGATCCAACTTTCTCTCTTCCTAAAACTAGCTAATTATCTCCTCTCTATTCTCTGTAATATTACTTAGGAGGCTGCTGATGAATAATCTGAAAGTGATAAGCCACTAAGGTCATTAAACACTGCTTTTTGCCTGGAGACCAGAGGTGGCCCTTTATGCCTTAGACAGGCACTGCAGCGCAAGTCAAGGTTGCCTGATCAATAAGTCGCGCTACAGCGCCCCCTTTGCACAGAACAGCCACGTTGGGGCACCTCAAGGGAGATGATGTGGCAGGTATGTGGCGCTGCAACGCCGCTTTACAACAGAAACCAGGCGCTACGGCGCCGATTGCATGAAAATGACAATTTTGCCCTTAAACAGCTGGAAATGACCTAATAATCCTTGTAAAGCACTTTTAAGCCAAATAATAGCAATAAATATATAAAAGCGGTATAAAATAAGATAAAATGGCAACTTCTTAAGGTTTAGAGTGTTCAATTTGCGGGTATAAATCCCACTCAGCACTTAGGCATGTGATCTCTAAACAGGGAATATCGATTGAACCTGTGAAGATTGAAGCAATATTAAATTGGGAGCAACCTAAGATAGTAACTAAATTATGAAGCTTTCTGGGCCTAGCTGGTTATTATCAGAGATTCGTATAAGGATTTTCTCGAATTATCACTCTATTAACTCAGCTGACTCGAGAAAGCACAAAATTCGAATGAAGCGAAGAATTCTTCGAGTCAACTCTAGACTTTGTGTCCCTAACGACCATGAATTGAAATATAAAATCATGATGGAGGCACACAACACATCATTTGGAATCCACCCTGGAAGTACCAAAATTTATCCTGACCTTTAACATACGTTTTGGTGGAATAATATGAAGAGGGAGATCGCAAAGTTTATATCAAGATGTTTAATATATCAATGCGTCAAGGTAGAGCATCAAGTACCATTGCAACCACTTGACGTTTCAGAATGGAAGTCGGAACACATCAATATGGATTTTGTGACAAGTCTTCCAAAGGTTTCTCAAGGCTTGGACGCAATTTGGGTCTTGTAGATAGATTGTCCAAATTCGCTCGCATTTCTTACCCATACGAGAAAACTATTCACTTGAGCGTCTTGCCAATATATACATAAGTAAGATTGTATGACATATCAATTAATATCCAAAGTTTCTGACCAAAACCCTAGATTCGCTTCACCATTTTGGATCAGCTTGCAAAAATCTATGGCATTGAGTTACGATTTAGTTCTGCATATCATCCCCAAATAGACGGGCAGTCGGAAAGGACAATCCAGATTCTCGAAGATCTATTGAGACTTTGCGTACTAGACTTCATGCAAAGTTGGGACAAGTACTGATGAGTGGGTATTATACCTACGAATTGAGTATTCTTGGCTTGACTATATTGCAAGTTCTTAAGTATTATTAGTTCAATTTTATGCATTTTAGTATTTTTTGCGTAGTAGTTGGAATTTATCTCGAAATGGTGTAAATAGCAGTACATAATTAAGTATTGATCGTGATCATGTTGAGAAATGCAGCGTTGACTGTTGGCGTATGACATTAGCGAAATATCCTATCATGACTTTGACACGATGAGGCAAATGGGCGCTCAAGAAAGGAAACCAGAAAGTCTATCGCAGCTGCGCAAGGAAGAAGCACATCAACGCTATCAAAGAACAAAGAGTAGCGCAACTGTGATGTAACTTAGCGCATTAGCGCTAGAGGGACTTGGCGCATGCGTGTGCTGGCTGTGCTGATAAGAATCAATTGCTGATTGTTTTCTATGGGACTATGGACACTCACCATTTTGAAGTTGAAAAGGAATTCTACATATATAATAGATAGAGAGATTTTTATTATTCAAAGATTATTACTTGGAGAGAGAGTATTATCAGATTACATAAATTTATGGGTTTCATCAGCTATTGAAGGAAAGCGTACAAGGCTTGCAAGGATTTCAAGGACGATGGTGAAGACTAACCGTGACAGAGTTTCTCCTTTATTCTCAATCTTTTATTCTTTTAATCTTAAGATGATTTCTAAATTATTGATGATAGTTTTATTTATCGTTATAAACTAATTATTTATTTAGGATTGCAATGGAATCCAATGCGCAGATTAGATTAATTTATTCTCTTTTGATTAATTTATTATATATGAATCGTTTTTCATATCTTGTATCTAATTTATAATTGTCTGCTCAACATTTATCTGATATATCTTAGAAGAATTTGGAAAATGAATTCTATGATTAGATTTGGATATGATAACGTGTGATCTTATTTATTCTATAAATGAATTCTATATGCCACAAGTAACGTATTTGAGAATAGTTGCTTAATGAATTTATTCTTCATTATTTCATATAGGAATATACTGAATTAATTGGGATGAAAATTTTTATATAATTACTTGAAAAGTGTTATATGAATAATTAGGAATTCTAAGATAACGATTCGATATAGTTAATTAATTATATAGGGAGCGAAGAGCTTTAACTGAAGCATTGGGGGAAATTGTAACATTAATATTTCCATTTATTGATACTATTTGTTAATTATTTTCCTAATTTTGAATTAATTTTATAAACTTAAATTGCATTTGTTTAAATAAAATCAAACTGATAAAAAGTTAGTAGTTGGATTGATAGATTCACTATTAGAAAATTGACCTATAGCGACGGTCACCGACCGTAATTATAGGCTAAAAGACCGTCTCTAAAAGCTATAGCGACGATCCTATATACCGCCGCAGCTAAAAAACAAACCAAAAACACTCTTGGAGATTTTTACCGACAATCGATACATATCAATAGCGATGGTCGGGACCGTCACTATATGTGATTTTGACGCGAATTTATGGGTCCTATTGCTACAGTCCTGACTGTCGCTAAATGAAATTTTGACGCAAATTTTTGGGTGATATTGCTACACCATCGCTATAGCATTTTTAAATTTAAAAAAAAAATTAACAATGCATGCATTTCTTGAACAAACATAATACAATATAAAATAAAACTTTAAAAAAAATTGTATATATCATTTAATATCATTCACATCACAATACACCATCCTAAATCCTAAATACATAACATCTAACAAATTACATAAAGTTTAAGTAAGAATTAAAGATTTTGTAAAGGAAGAGCATCTAAGTTGAGCCTCTCTTCCTCATCAACACCCTCTTCTGCTGTTTGAATTTCTCCCAGTAGCTTTTCATTAATACTACCCTCCATGGTAGCTATAGTGATCTACAAATAAAGCCTTCTTATGTTGTTAGAACATAGACAATTATGCCTGCGACCCAAATTATTATTCATTTCTATAAAATCATTCATTTATTATTAAATGAAACTTGAGCAAAAAACAATTAACAAAAGAAACCAAAATAATTTTTTGTTATTGTTAAACTGAACAAAAAAGAAGCATGAGAATTTAAATTGTCATACTATTGGCTAAAAAATGTCAGAAAATTAAGATGACTTAAAATCGCAGCAATTCAACTAACATAACAAATTATAGAAAACAACTAACAGAAAAATCTAGCTTCCATGAAAAACATATTGATGTAGGACATGATTTTGAAAGCTTGAATTGAAAAAAATAACTGAAAAAGTAAGAAAATTGTTACCTTGCTAGGGTGAAGACTACAACCCAGAAACGACCAGGGCACCATCTGTTGGAATATTTTATTTCTTATGTGGCCTCTATTATTTATGTAATTATTGAGCTTACATATTGTATTAATTTAATCACTTTATTTATGGGTTTGGTAATTAATCATGTGACCTATAAATAATATTCTTAATAGTATTTGGCATAATGGGCCCTAGGGTTTCATAATCTTGATGGACGATTTTGACCCTTAGCTATTGTATAAATAAAACAGTTAGGGTTTGGTCACAATTGTCATCTCAAGAATTTTATATACACACCTATACATTCATCCTAAGATTGAGAGAGACAGTTGAAGACCTTCACCCTTACGCGCAACGAAATCTTGATACATACAAGATGTCTTCTCTCAATTCATGTAAGTACTTAATATGATGATTATTGATTTTATTTTATTCTATGCAATAACACGTTCATGTATAATTATATTCAACATCTGGTATCAGAGCTATGGTTACGTTATTGTATAGAATAAATTAATTATGATGTTATGCTAGAATTTTTAATTTTGCATAATCTCTTTATTGGTATAATATAGAATTATTCTATATATTAAGGAATTTTTGAAAATAATTTTTCCAAAAAGTGACTTGTTCAGTATAAGTTGAAAAGCAATTCATCAATCTTAATGTTCCTGTACACATCATATATATGGCAAACAGTATGTGAACCAAATTAATAAAGTACAACTTTATAATGGAAAAGGGTTGATTACCTTTAGTATGAATCCATCATTGACAACAAAACTGCATATATAATTTCTTATACAGTACGTTAATATATATATATATATATATATATATATATATATATATATATATATATATATAATGCAGTACGTAATTAGTAATATATAATAACCGTATGCGCAGTTATTATATAAGTTCAATAGTGAATATATATTGTATATAAATTCAATAGTGAATATATATTATTTATAATGTTATGCGTGAATAAGAACATGAATATTAAAACAATATATGTTAAATTTATTATTTATTATGTCTAGATAATATTATGATATTCTTATGCCCTCATGTATTCATGTTAAAATTAACGTGATTATTTTATAATTAATTCATGTTCATAATTATATATTTTAATTAAAAAAATTTGAACATGATGTGATATATTATTAAGGCTTTTAAGTTGTTGCATGTAAATTTTAAATAATTTTAATTTTCAAACTTGATTAATATGTTTAAAGAAAATTGAGTTTGATCATAATAATTTACATATATGAGTGACTCTTTTATTGTTAAAATTAATAATCAACCCAATGGAGGGTTATTAATTGAAACAATTAAAAATTAAGAAAAGTCACATATTGTTTACATTTAATAAATGATTATTTTAATTTTACCCAATGGAAAATTAGAATTAGAATTTATTAAATGGAATTTTATTGCATAAGTAACATGTTTATTTCGTTTTCTGCCCAACAGTGATCCATGGATAAATGCGTTGTGCATTATTTTATGGGGATGTTATTAGTATATTATTAATTGGACCAACGAAAGATTGATAATTATGCACCAACATCTTATTAAAATCTATTTTGGGTGTTGTAAATAGATTTTATGTAACTAATTGCTTGCCCTACAGTTGGTTTTTATTATGATTAATTATTAATTATTGTTGTACATTATGGATTTTTTTTTAGTTTTTTTTGTAAGCATGTTTATGAGCTTGATTATGTTTCGACATTGACTCCAACTAGTATTTCTGAGTATCTCTTTGTAATTAAAACCTTGAATGAAACTAATTTTACTGCTTGAAAAGTATAAGTGAAAAATTATTCTCGGCACTATGGTTTTGGACTATGCACTACGAGTGGATCATCCTGCTCCACTTACAACTACTAGCTCAATTGAGAAAAAGGATATTTATGAAAGTGGGAGCGATCCAACTGCATGTCTCTTATGATTATGAAAAACTTTATCACGACAGCTATTCAAGGAGTCATTCTTGACTTTGAGAATGTTAAAGAGTACTTATCTTCAGTCGAGTAACAATTTAAGGGTTCTTATAAAACTCATGCAAGTATCCTTATTTTGAAAATGCTTATTAGCAGGTATGATGGGGTTAGTGGGGTGCGCGAGCACATTATGACGTTGAATGGCATGGCTTTTAAATTAAAGATGAAGAAAGGCTTAAGGTTGAAAAACCTAATGTTGCTCATTTGACTACCATTGGATCCTATAAGAAGAAGGCTTAAAAAATGGCAAAGATTTTAAGAATAAGGATAAATCAATTTCTACCAAAATAAATAAGGCAAATTATTCAGGTAACAACTCTGAGACATGTCCTAAATGTCACTTCTGTAAGAAACAATGACATATTCAAAAAGAATGCTCTAAATTAAGAGAATGACTTGAAAAGTAAGGTATATCGTACTTCAATTATGTAACTTATGAATAATTTTTAATTATGTTCCTTCTAATACATGGTGGCTTAACACTAATGTTATGGTTCACATTACTAATTCATTGCATGGATTCCTTTCAAAGAAGACACTCCAAAAAAAGAGGGAAAGAACCATTAAAGTTGGCAATGGAGAGTACTCTATACAAGTTGAAGCTGTAGGAACTCTTCCTTTAGTTTTGGAGAGTGGTTTCATCTTATATTTATACGATACTCTTTATGTTCCCAGTATGACACGAAAATTTAATTTCTGTATCTAAACTTGACGTTGATGGATTTTCGTTAATATTTGGGAATAATAAAATAATTATTTATCATTACTCTCATGTTATTGATTCTGGTTCTTTAGAAGGAAACATCTATAAGATAAATTTGGATAATGTCTTTGTTGAATCTTTGTTATAACAATGAATGTGACATAAAATACATCTAAAAGTGGAAATAAGAGAAAACTAGATAATGAGAATTCTTCAAAATTGTGGCATCAACGCTTAGGCCATATTTCAAAAGACAGAATGCAACATCTTATAAAGGATGAAATTCTTCATTCACTAGATTTTTCTGATCTTGACCATTGTATTGAATGCATAAAAGGAAAATTTATGAAAGGTAATAAGAAAGGAGCAACAAGAAGTAGTTCACTTCTTGAGGTGATTCACACTGATGTATGTGGACCATTTTCTCTAGGAATTGGTGGACACAAATCTTTCATTACGTTCATTGATGACTATTCTCGTTATACTTATGTGTACATGATTAATAAAAAATCTGAATCACTAAATATGTTTAAAGTTTTCATGGCTGAAGTTGAAAATGAACTTGGCCGAAATATTAAAGTAGTGAGATCAGATAAAGGCAGAGAGTATTATGGTAAACATTCCGATACAGGTCATAGTCCTGGCCCATTTACCTTATTTTGTCAAGAAAATGGAATCATCACTCAGTATACAAACCTGGTACACTGCAGCAGAATGGTCTAGCTAAGAGGCGAAATCGTACCCTTATGGATTTGGTACGTAGTATGTTATGCAATTCTAGCTTACCTGTATTTTTGTGGACTGAAGTATTAAAGACAGTTGTTCATATTTTAAATCGGATTCCTAGCAAATCTGTCCCTAACACTCCTTATGAAATTTGGACAGGTAGGAAACCTAGTTTAAAAACTTACGTGTGTGGGGCTGTCCAACCTAGACTAAGATTTTAATCTACAAATAAAGAAACTTGATTATAAAACCATTAGTTGTCATTTCATTTGATATCCTGAGAGATCTAAGGGTTTTCAATTTTATTATCCCTCGCATACCACTAGAATTGTTGAGACTAGGCATGCAGAGTTTTTAGAGAATGGTGATTTAAGTGGGAGTGGTGAGCCTAGAAAAATTGATCTTGAAGAAAACATGTTTTATGTTTCTAAGCCTGTAATTCAAGAGGTTGAGGCACAACAACCTCCTATTGAGGCGAATGATGCCCTTGAGATAGTTGAGCCACCACCTAATGTTGAACCCAACATTATTGAAAATCATATTCCTGAAATTGTGAAGTCTTTACGTAGGTCCGAAAGACCTAGAAAACCTATTAATTTTGATAATTTTATAACCTATCTTAATGAGATTGACTATGATTCAAGTAAGATTAATGATTCTATCTCCTATAAAGAGGTCTTTACGAGTGCTCAATCGACTCAATGGCTTGAAGTCATGAATGATGAGTTGAAATCAATGGAGCTTAATAACGTTTGGGATCTTGAAGAATTACCAAAAGGTTTTAAGCCTGTTGGTTGCAAGTGGGTCTATAAGACCAAATTAGATCTTAAAGGGAACGTTGAAAGGTATAAAGCTTGATTGGTTGCTAAGGGTTTCACTTAAAAAGAAGGTGTGCAGTATAATGAAAATTTATCTCCAGTATACAGGAAATATTCATTTAGAGTAGTCATGGATTTAGTAGCTCATTATGATTTAGAGTAACATCAGATGGATATTAAAACTGTATTCCTTAATGGTAAATTGCATGAGAATGTCTATATGACACAACCAGAAGGTTTTATTTTGGTTAAAGGTAATGACCATATGGTATGTAGACTTAAGAAGTCCATATATGGGTTAAAATAGGCTTCTCGACAATGGTATCTTAAGTTTCACGAGATGATGAGTAATTTTGATTTTAAGGGAAAAAAATATATAGTGGATCAATGCATATATATACTTGAAGGTCAGTGGGAGTAAATTTGTTATTCTTGTTTTGATATGAAGGATCTCAGTGAAGCCTCTTATGTTATAAGAAATTAAATTCATTGAGATAGGTCTCGCGGGATATTAGGATTGTCCCAAAGAGCTTATATTGACAAAGTTCTTAACAAATGTACAACATGCAAAATTGATCTCCTACTGTCGCTCCTATTGTTAAGGGTGACAAATTTGGCTCATATCAATGTCCTAAGAATCACCTTGAACGTGATCAAATGAATCTTATTTCCTATACTTCTGTGGTTGGGAGTCTTATGTATGCTCAAGTTCGTACACATCCAGATATAACGTATGTAACTGGCATGCTTGGACGTTACCAGTTAAATCCAAGTTTGGATCACTGGAAAGCAGCAAAAAAGGTTTTACGCTACTTACAGGGTACTAAGGATATTATGCTTACATTTAGAAAAACAGATAACCTTGAAATTGTTGGTTATTCTGATTCTAATTTTGCTAAGTGTAAAGACGAAAAGAAATCTATATCAGGGTACATCTTTATGCTTTCAGGAGGCCCTATTTCGTGGAAAACTCATAAGTAGGAGTTAACTACCACTTCCACAATGATGGCAGAATACGTGGCTTGTTATCATGCTACTTGTCACGCCTTATTATTAAGGAATCTTATTTCAGGACTTAAGGTTGTAGATTTCATTTCAAGGCAATTGAAAGTATTTTATGATAATGATTCTGCTGTTAGTTTTTTCAACATCACCATTTCGAGTGGTTCTGAACTATACCTCGACAATAAGTACTTATTTGTAAGGAAAAGAGTTGAAGATTAAAACGTTTTTATTAAGTATATTAGAACTCATGATATGTTTGCGGATCCACTTACGAAAGGCTTACCACCCAAGCTCCTTTTAGAGCATGTTGCCGGCATGGGTTTAACCGATAGTCTTAATTAGAAAGTTATTTTGATGTAAGACAACAATTTTGAGCTCGTTGTTTTGAACTTCACATTATGTTTATGGTTTGCTATTCTCTTTATTGTGCACACTTGAGAACTTGTGAGCAAACAGCACGGTTATGTTTTGGACCATATGAATAAGTTTAATCTATTACCACTTCTGTAAACTCTAATCATACTTGTTATGCTTAATGTTAATCTTTATTTTAATAAAAGTACTAATTGTGTAACTAATGGGGATCTTGTGTTAATAGTGACACAAAGATTGTATTCATTCGCATTGATACTTTTATTTGAACAAGATGTAGATATTAAATTAATACTTGGCCAAATTAATGATTGTAAGTGTTATGTTTTGTATCTAAATAGTATTTCGGCCAAGTGGGAGAATGTTGGAATATTTTATTCCTTATGTGGCCTCTATTATTTATGTAATTATCGGGCTTATATATTGTATTAATTTAATCACTTTATTTATGGGTTTGGTAATTAATTATGTGGCCTATAAATAATATTCTTAATAGTATTTGACATAATGAGCCCTAGGGTTTCATAATGTTGATGGATGATTTTGACCCTTAGTTATTGTATAAATAAAACAGTTAGGGTTTGGTCTCAATTATCGTCTCAAGAATTTTATATACACACTTATACATCCATCCTAAGATTGAGAGAGGCAATTGAAGACATTCACCCTTACGCGCAGCGAAATCTTGATACATACAAGATGTCTTCTCTCAATTCATGTAAGTACTTAATATGATGATTATTGATTTTATTTTATTCTATGCAATAACACGTTCCTGTATAATTATATTCAACACCATCTTCATACAAAACACATGTAAAAGGTTCTTCGGCAACACTAATGCACGTAATAGGACTCCGCAATGCCAAAGTAGAGATGCAGTCATTCAACTCGACATTATTATAATCATTTTATCTCATTTATGATATAACATGACAGTTTTATCTAGAAATAATAAACAAATACGCACATATAAAGAATCGCACAAATTGCAAGAATGCAATTATAGGAGAATCCTTTCACCATATCACCAAAATAGAGATGTAGAAAATTACATGCCTATACATATATAAAGCAGAATGTTCAATAGAAAATTACATGTTCAATAACATATTATATTAATTGCTACCAAGAAAAAAGGATCCCAATACAAATACGAAACTTCATTTTATTATTTGTTGTTTTGTTCAGTGCAAAGATTTTATGGTGTCGCCTAGTTATTCTATGAAAGCATAGAAACTTTTAAAAAGTGAATTGTTGGGTCTGTGCCTTAGTAATATGATTCACTTTTGTCTCTGATAGATCAAAAGCTACCTACATACTTTACTTATCAAAAAAGGAATGAATAATCAAATGATTAGCCCAATAGCTTAAACTTGAGACCATCTAAAAGCTATCTACATAAAACAAACAAACAAAATAAAATCTATAAAATGTATTCATAACTAATCGCATTTAAGAATAAATAATGCAGAAAATTAAAAAAAGAAAATAAAATAAAAACCTCTTTTAGCAACAGACAGTAATCCTAAACTAGTGCAGGATACTCACCATGAAACTGGAGTTGGCTGCACAGTTACTTTCTCTAGCTGTAATTACATAAAGTGCAAAATTTTAAATATGAAAAAAATAGGAAGATAGTTAATTAGGTAGTAAAATTTAAGGAGGGAGGAGGGAGGAGGGAGGAGGGGGGAGGGAACAAAAGGAACATGTAATGAGGTAAACCAAAGTTATGATTAGGCTAACAGAGTTATGCAAGAAATAGCAGGGTCAAGGAGAGAGGTTGATCCACACCACAAAAACATATGTTATATTTGTATAAATTTCTAGAGCGCATAACAATATAATAGCTCTGGAAAGAGATACCAACACAATATTTCTTACACATATTATACATGTGTATACAAAGATGTATTTTTATAGGCAAGTGCACATATGTTATATTCAACATTCATATAACTACTTGTTATTTCATTAAATATTGTATTTTGTTGTACATTTTATATGGCTTTCAAATCAGGTATGCATTTGATATCAGGCAACCAAAAAAATGTGCCAAGATGAATGTCTTTTAAGAGTAATATTTAGACAGTAAAAGAGTAAGGCTAAACTTACCTGATCTGATTATAGAGTCCAGAAAAAAATTATTGAAGCTTTTTGAGCTTCTCAATTTATAGTTTTGTTGCTAATTTTGTCTTCTAACCATAATGTATTAATCAGGTTGATATTAGGAAGAAATTATCTCTAGCATCACAATATTTTGTCCAACAAGAAGAGACTATAACAAATTGTACCAATAGACATTAGCACTAGCATCACATGGAATTTCAAAATATTATTAGTCTTATCTCTTGATTTTAATGATTGGGAAAAAGATCAAAATCTTGACATTTTCAGCAATACATACTCATTGAGACATTTCTACGAACATGTTAACAACAAATTACTCAAGTGAGACATTTGTACAAACATCTAAAATGCAAATTTACTTCAAAAAATATAATAGTTTCCTTTATTCATGGCCATGACACAACAATCCCAATTCAAATATGGGGAAGAAAAAATAAAGTTACTATGCAAAATTAATAGGGGTGTATTCAATTAAGATTTTTAAAGATTTTTTACAAGTGACAGATTTTTGTAGAGTTTGTAAATTTTAATAACTTTTAAAGACTTTAAAGACTTTTTTAAAATGACTTTTATAGACTTCATAAAATAAGTGATAGACTTTTATATACTTCTAAAGTTCTAATATATCTTGCCACTTATATTAATTGTTAATTAGCCAATGTGTGCAACCTCTCCCTCTTTTTTCATGAACTAGAAGAAATCTCATTATTTCATTATTGTGGCATGAGATTTTATATATGTTGAAACCATTTATATTATTCTACTCATTTCATGATAAATTTGGATACTCGAATACGAATAAAATTTTAGAAGCTACAGACGCAACACAAAAATTAAGCTCACTTTTCATTGAACTATATATACTATATACGTGTACGTTTTTTTAGTAGGAGTACTAAATTCTGTTTTTCACAAAATAATATGTCAATGAAAATCTATATGATCAAGTTGCAAAACTTCATACATGTGAGTAAATTGCCACCAAGTTATAGAAAATTACCAGAGAGATTTTTAGTTGTCGGTAAGCCACAAACAAACTTGCCAAAGAGATTTTATTTTTCTTAAAATTATCAATAGTTGTTAGTGAACCAAAATTGACCGTTAAAAAAATAATTATGCGACCTTTTAATTTATTTATGATGTTAGAAATTAATTAATTAAAATGCTACATAACTAATTTTTTAACAGTCGACCGTTGTCATCTTTTAACTATTTTTTTTAATTTTGACGAGTTTTAGAATTTATCAAGATTCGTATATATCATATATTATATCTATATAATATAAAAAATATATAATATAATATTAAAAATCAAAATTTATTGTTTGATTTTTCAAAGTCATAACAAGATATTCATATAATAAAAATTTGTGTAATTTATTTAATTTTTAATAAATTTAATAAAAAAAAATATAAACGGTTTATACTTTTAATAATTATATTTTTTAAATAGTAAAATACAGTGACACCCCCTCTAGATAATTATAATAACATTCATCTCCCCTCTAGTTTATTAAGTAACAGTTAGTACCCCTGCAAGTTTTTAGGGTTGACTAAATAGATAAAGTTACATATTTACCTTTGTATTTTATTAAATTTAATTACTAAATAATATATATATATATATATGTGTGTGTGTGTGTTTAATTATCCTTTTTTTAATACAATATATTTTAATTATAGGTTTATTTGTAATTAAAACTATCTCATTTAAATTGTTGGTAACTTGTAAAAAACTAATTTAATTTAATTAACACATATTTTTGGATAAGTGATACAAATATTAAAAAAAATTAAATTAAATTATTAATGAAGCTATTCTAATTAGAGTGGTTGAATATATTGATAGTTGAGTTTTTGGTGCTTAACAACAAAAAATATTATTTGAATTTTTAGTTTCATTATAATTTTTATATGTTAACTTTTATTGAGTATATATAAAAAATTGGGATGTTTATGATTTTGATTACATTTTTTAGTATACAGTTGTCGTTGTTTTTATGCAATGTTAAATAAAAAAATATAATTATATTTATTACTACCTCTATCTTGTAAAAAAATTCTTTTAATATTTTTTTTGAGTAACACCATTTGTCATTTTTACTGTAAATAATTATGTTTAAGTGTGACTTATGTTTAGTTTAATATATGAGAAAAATAATTAATATAATTTTTAATACTTTTTTATATGAGTTATAAGATTCATTTAAATTATAATAATAAGTTTGTTTTACGTAAATTTTAATATTTGAAAAAAATTATTATTATTTTATTGCGTTAATTTGTAATTTTTATGGGTATTAACATTATACTTTTTAATTACAAAAAAAAATATTTGAATATATATCACGTAAATTTTAATATTTGAGAAATTTAATTAATAAAAATTGTATGACTTTATTTTCCTGATAAAATGAATACTTATTATTTTTTGACTTTTATGTTATTTATTGCACAATTTCATAATTTAATTAATTAGATCAAGTAAAGTAAAATTTATGATATACAAATTTATATTTAGTGGAGAAATTAAATATTATAATTTGAAGGGTGTATTATATATTATATTAAAAATATTTTTAAATATTAGTTGGTCAACCACACTAGGGGTAGTGAATGTTACATATTGTAGACTAGAGGGTTACTGACTGTTACTTGAAAAATTAGAAGGGTGGTGAGTGTTATTATGATTATCTACAGGGGGTGTCAGTGTATTTTACTCATTTCTAAAATTAGATTAATTTATATTTATTTTAAGTTAAAAATTTATCAAATAGTTTTGCGACTTTTGAATTTTCCATAAAATCTCTTTGACAATTTTCACCTTAGTGTTTATATTTAGAAGTCTTTAGAGATGAGGTCAGACTTTGAATATGAGTTGATAGTTATAACTTTTCTTATAAAGTAGGCCAAACTCTAGCATTTGATAGAAATATGAAAAATCTATGACTTTTTGAATACCAAAATACTTTTATAGACTTTATAAAAGTCTCAATTGAATAACACATAACTTTTAAATACATTATAAAAGTTGTAATTGAATACCAGTAAACTTTTATAAACTCTTTAAATGTCTTGATTGAATATAGCCAAACTTTAAAAGTCTTTAAAATTATTTAAAAATCTTAATTGAATATCCTAATTGTATAAAAAAAAGAGCAAAATTAATAACAAATTGATTCTAAATAATGCCCAAATTTAGTGTGTGAATGAGATGCGTGATGTTTGTGTTATGAGTGTGGGGGTGTTTGTTTGTCATGTATGTGAGTGTGACGAGGGGTGTACCTGCAAGTTTGAGAATAAGAGATTGATTTGGCTGGAGTTTAAGTAAGTTTGAGAAGGTGTTTTGGACTTGAGGTCCATGTAAATCTGCTTTGGCATAAAAAGTTAAGACCCATACCAGTAAGCATGTGAATAATTTGTACCCCACCCCCCATCACTCCCTCCCAAAAAAATTAATATTAAGCGATTATGTATACACCACCCACCCTTTGCCCCTACCAACCCCACCCCCATCCCACCTACCCACCTGAAGCTAATTGGAATAAAATGAATATGAAGACTATTGGTCACATCCGGCAGTGGATTGATCAAAGTGTGTTCCACCATGTTTCGCAGGAGACAGATGCTCACACTCTATGGACACATTAGAGTCTATGTACGAGAAGAAGAATGCACAAAATAAAACTTTTGTCATTCGGAAAATTGTGAATCTAAAGTACAAGGACGGGAGCAATGTGTCGGAGCATATGAGTGAGTTCAAAGGTTTGGTGAACTAGTTATTCACCATGAAGTTGAATCTTGATGATGAGATTCAGGCTCTTTTGCTTCTCAATTCGTTGCCAAACAACTGGGAGACTTTGGTGGTGTCTCTAAGCAATTCAGCACCAGAAGGAAAAATGACTATGCAGATGGTAAAGGACAGTCTTCATAATGAGGAAACAAGACGAAAGGAGCAAGGTGTGAATTCTGAGACACAAACACAAGTTTTTGTTGCGCAGAGTAGCGAAAAAAATAGAGAGAAAAGCTCTCCTGAAGATGACAAATCTAGGATAAGGTTAAGATGAAAAGAGATAATTTATTTTCACTACCAGAGACCGGGTCATATAAGGCGAGAGTGCAGATTTTTAAAGAAGGAACAGTCTAAGGAAAAAGATGAGGATAAGGACTCAATTGTGTATCTATCCGACGTTGATGTAGCCCTTGTTAGTGATGGTAAACCCAAGTGTCAAGTTAATAAATGGGTTATTGATTCGGGTGCTTCATTCGATGCTACTTCGCGTGGTGAGATCTTCACATCCTACATTAGTTATGATTTTGGATATGTACGGATGGGAAATGGTAGTGCATCCAAGGTTATCGGCATCAGAGATATTTATCTAAAGACTAACAATGGTGGCATGTTGATGCTTAGAGAAGTCAGACATGTTCTGGATATCCGCCTTAATTTGATGTCTACTGGTAAGCTTGATGAGAATGGTTATAACATTTCCTTTGGTGAAGGTCAGTGGAAGCTCACTAAAGGGTCTCTAGTGGTGACTAGAGGAAAGAAGGTAGGCGCTTTTTACACAATTCAGGCGCATGTGGAAGGTGTTAAAGATGGGTGAGTTAGGCGAAAAAAGATGTGGTACAAATCCATGCAAGATGGAAGAAAAGCCTTGGATGAGAACCACGAGAAGAAAGCTCTTCACTTGAAATGGGTACTAAGAGTGAAGAAGGAAAGAGATAGCTCACAGTCAGGGTAAAAAGCGGTTGTGAAAGAATTTGACAAGCAAAATTCTACCAAGTTTGAGTTAGATCCTCCCATCAAGAAGAGCCATGTCGATGAGATAAAGTCGGACGTGAAGAAAGTTGAAAATTCCAAGAAGCTTGAGTTGAGTCAAGGCTTCATTGGGATTAACTCCAAGTGAGGAGTTATGGTTTGACGTGCAAATTCAGTCTTGGAAGGTTATACAGAAGCAGACATAGCAGGTTTCAAAGAGAAGGAGTCTACTTCGGGGTATTTGTTTACTTTTGCAGGGGGAGCCGTGTTTTAGCAGTCCAAATTGCAGAAGTGTATTGCTTTGTCTACTACTGAGATGACAATGAAATATTGTGGTATCTTCAAGAGTTGAATTTGACATAGGAATCAACTCCAACTGATCATAGAGTCATGATGAACATATCCTTTAATGGGTTCGGAGGGGGAGATTGTTGGTCAACATTCCTCACTCCATTTAATGCCCGCCCATTGAATATTCTCCCGTCCCCGCCCATTGAAAAACTTGCCAACTTCATTTAATTTTTCTCCTTTTCATTCGGCTATAAAAGGCAGCAAGCTTGAAGGATTAAATACAACAACACTAGCAACACAGAAATCATATACTCTCATTCGAGAGTTTAAGGAGAGAAAGAAAATCTTTTGTAAAGCTTTAGAAAATAGAGAGAGAAATCTAGTTAAAATAAATAGGAGTTTTATTTGGGTTCCATCACATAGTTATTGTGGTGAAGTAATTTGAGTTTGTACTCAAATTAAGATATCTTTGTATTCTCTCAAATTAATCTAGTGAATTGTTCGGAGTTTGTCCCGTGGTTTTTACCTCTTAGTTTTAGAGGGTTTTCCACGTAAAATCTTGGTGTCTCGTGGTTGGATAATTTCTACTCATTATTTCTCTAAAGTGTTTATTATTTTGGTAGAACTGCAAATTTAATCTGTTTGGCATGTGCTGATATTTTATCTGTCTAATTTATCAAAGACAACAATATTTGGGAGGTGATTTTCCCCAACAAGAAGTTGGGTTTAAAACACGCACGGCAAACCAATGTTACCTTACAGCTTGCAAATAGATCGATCACGTATCCGAAGAGTATAGTGGAAGATGTGATGGTGAAAGTAGACAAATTAATTTTTCCAGCTAATTTTTTGGTATTGGATTTTGAGGAGGACCATTTCTGGTGACTGGAAGAACGTTGATCGATGTACAAAATGGGGAATTAACTATAAGAGTTAACAATCAGGAGGTGAAGTTCAAAGTGTTCAAGAAAATTAAGTTCCCAAACGACACTGAGGATGGTTATCAGGTCAATGAATGCAATGATGTGGTTCATAAAGATTCTTGAGAAATTGTTGGCTTAAAAACTCTAATATGTTATGAAGTGAAAGTAAAAAGTAAACAGTTCATCGGAAAGGGCAGTTGGTGAAACACTGTTGGAGATGTGCAGCCTATAGCAAGAGTATCCAATACAACTGAGCACGACTGAAATAGGGAGTAGTCAGGTTGACGACTATAAAACAAGCGCTCAATGGAAGGTAACCCATAATTTCATTTATTTTTGTTACTTTACTTCATGTTTATAGTATTTTTTGTAGTTACTTAGTTCACATAGTGCATTTTAGATGTTATTCATACGTTTATTTATTTTTTGAAGGTTTTATAAACAAATTAGTGAAGTCGGGAAACAACAAAAAAAAGTAAAAGAATCAAAGTATGCAGGATGGCGCGATCGCGCCCTTGGATATGGTAGGAATGCCGCAGTAGCGCTCGAATGCAAAAGGATAAAATCAGCTATCTGGACTTTGGGCTAGACTGCGCTCAGGTTACTCGAGAAGACAACAAGGCAGCACTGGCGTGCAAAGTGAAAAAGAGCGGGTTCTCTGGAGTATTAGCGATGCAGCGCTCAAATGACTTACTAAAACAGCGTGGTCGCACCCCCAAGAGAGAATTTTTCTTTTAAAAAACATAAGTAGCTCAGCAACAGAGCACTTCCCCTTTTCCCTTTTCCTTTGCAAATTAGACTTCCCACTTTCCTTCTTCTACTCAACCTCAACTCCAACTATCCCACTCTCCTACTCCATCTTTATACATGATCAACCCACACACTCCCAAATTCGAACCTCCCTCAATCTCCACTCTCACTCCCAATCTATTTAAACCCTAATATTAGCCTTAAACTATATACCCTCTCTTACATACTTTCTACAATCAAACCAAGTGAACTAGTTAGGGACTATTATAGCTTCAAAAAAGGGATATATATCAGAGTTGCTACAACAAAAGTGAATACCTGATTTTTTCATTCTCAACCACATTGAAGGTTAAACCCCCTTAGTTTGAAAATCAAAATTTGGGTGTAAGTAGAAAATTATTTTTGACAGTGGGGAGGGCTACGTTAGGGCTTAATTTAATGCAGTCAAAGTTATTAATTATTTTTGATTGGGTTATGATTGTGTGGTGCTTCTGCACTGGTTATTGGACATTCAAACAAGGGAGGGTGAAGAAAATTTTGGTTTTTGTACAGATTTGGGGGGTGTTTGGCCTGCAATTATTTGCTAGTAAAGGGGAAATCTAAATGGCACCAAAAGGGCATCGTAGCGAGTCATCTCAAGCTCAAGCTCAACCTCCGCCACCATTCAAAAACACTCGGTTTGTGAATGTCGACGCGGGGGCCTATTTTCATTATGTACTAACATGCAAAACTTTTTTTCATGAACAAGGTCTCCGACTGGATGATAGGCACGATTGGATGATGTCATCCATGATTATGGAAAGGAATTATATTGCATTCATGGAACCCCCACCGCATGAATTATATTACATTTAGAGAGATCTGTATGTCGTAATAATATTTCGTTTCAAGATCTGTCATTAATATGTTGCAAAAAGACATGTTATCCAATAAATGTTTTCTCTAAAAATGTGCAGTAATAAGACGAAATAAGGAAAAGAAAAAAAATATTTTTATCGACTTTCCAATCGTTTAACCATTTTCTGGAAAATGGTCGCCGAAAATACTATTCACCAAAAATGTTTTTTGCGTTTTTTTAATTTTTTGAAGATTGCATTAATGTTAAGATGAAGAGGAAAGATGGAATATCTAAAAAAATTAGAAACGGAGAGTGCAGTTTTTCGACTGCAGAATGAATTTCGGCAGTTAAAATATCACGGAACAACGAAGCTTCTAGGGGAAGATAATCACAAAACTTAGAACTTAAGCAAGGAATATTCCATGGAATATGCTAGGGCAATAGGGTAAAAAGCCATGTCTTAGATGGACAATAACCAAAATGCCCCAAGTCTTGGTTTTCTTTAAATAACAAGCCTTTTCTCTTCAATTCTTTACCAATTTACCAAATCCAAGAGAAGAAACTCTAGACAATTTAAGAGAGGAAGTGAGAGACTCAGATTCTTCAATTCTCAGAGGAAGAAACGTAAGATCAAGTCAACTGTTAATTAAGAACACGAGAAGAACCAAAAGGTAAGAACGAAACTCAAGATTTACATCTATTTAAATGCTTTGTAGATAACGAAGTGCTTTGTTGGTGGTTGGATGATTTTTATGAATCATACAAGTGTTTTGGAGAAATAAAGAAGAATTAGTGGATTTAAAACACTAATATATGTGTGTAAAGTGGAATCGTATTCAAAATAGTGATTTAAAACATAGAACGGACGAATAACAGTGTAAGACCCCGAATTTTAAGAAATAAAAGTATTCAATTTTTCTTACTATTCAGTAAATGGTTAAATTGATAAAAGTTAAATTTAAGGGTGATATATGAATTTTTTTTCAAAATACGTAAGTGGTTATAAAATATTCATTGTTGTCGGAAAATATTCGTAAGACGGCGCAGCCATTTATGGGCCCCATAATAGAATAACTGTCGAAGTTTTTATAAATAACAGCGTAGTTGTTACCGTTAATACTGTTGGAATACCTGGTGGTTAAAATACAGTAATACGCGTAGTTGCACAGTAGCACACGGTATTGCACAGTATTTTTTTCAATTATTGATTCTTAAGTGAGAAGGCACTACTTAATAATTGTTACAGTAATTACTGTTCAATATTTTATTTTATTGAATCAATATTTGCTACGTTGATATTTTATATTATTGTTGTTTTAATAATTGTCACTGCATAGTATCTCCATTATCAGATCAATAATTCATATTATTTGAATAATATTATTAGATAGTATTATTGAAAATGTCTAGAAAGTTCTGTCAAGGAGAGGTTTGGTCACCTAATTGCGCTCCAGTAAGGAGAAATCCTTATCGGAAAGCCCCCTCTTTCCTGGAAACTGCATGGTTATCATTATTGTGATTCTGTAATATTGTTTGTGAATAATTAATTATTGATTTATATGATAATAAAATATTTATTTGATGTGGATATAAATGATGGATCTATTTATGTGGTTATAAATAAAAGAATTAATGTTGAGGTATTTTACCAGTATTTTGTTGGATTGGATGTATTAAAAGATCAAATCAGTGTTCTTACAGTTTTATTGTGTGAGTTATAATTTTTAATCTGACTGTTGGATTGTTGTGATTTTTGGATATGTTATACATATATAAGTTGAGTATATGTTCACAAATTTTGAACCGTTAAAAATGAACGAATGATTTGTTATGAATTTTAAGAGGTGACTGATTCGAAAATTAGGTTTATAAATGATTTTGGTGGAAAATTATAGAAATGGGTGGGCCCCACTTTTGGTTGTTGGGGAAGATGGCTTATTTTTGGTGGGTGGAATAGTAACAGGTAAAGCCATCAGGTAGCAGGTCAAGTCTTCTTCGGCGTGCTAACATTTTCCTATAAATAGAGGGCTAAGTTAGAATTGAAAATCACAAAAGAATTCATAAGTTTTCTCTCTTTTTCTCTCTAGATTATAGAGTGTATTTTGTGAGTATTTAGATACTTGGTGAGTTGCTATTCATCAGTGCAAGTTTCTTTCAGCGTCATATCCGATATCCAGTTAGAAGTGCTGCTCTTTTGAGGTAAGGGAAAGTAAGGGATATTAAGAGATGTTATATTCTTCATAATGATGTTATTCTTTCAATATCATTATACTGACATATTGGTATGAGTCTTATTGTGGAATTTCTACCTTTTTGAGTCGGGGTTACTATTAACGTATACGACACTATTCACGTATACGACATTATTCATGTATATGGCACTATTTACGTATATGACATTATATATGTATACGGTACTATGTACGAATATGGAGTACTATTCACGAGTTACTATTCATGAGTTACTATTCACGAGTACTATTCACGACAAAATTGGTTTCTTTTTCTGACCAAATTATAGTTGATTTATGAATCTTATTCTTGAGATTAAATCTATATGTTGATTATATTATTTTTTATAACATTTTTATAACCCTAATGATGATATTAATTTCTCTTTGACTTGAGTGTTAAGATGGGTAGATTATTGGTAAGATCATGACTATGGGTTCTCTTTGGCCAGTAGTCCAAAGTTGAATTGTTGACTGGTATGATCATGACCATTGAATTTATAATTGAATATCTTTAGCTTAAGTGAAAAGGTGAAATGATCAACATGGTTATAATTATTATTTATATAAATTCAGAAATGATTATATATTTCTTAAAGATATTAATATATTTGGCCTGTAGTGCAAATATGAACTGTTGATGAATATATTTGGCCTGTAGTGCAAAGATGAATTGTTGATGAATATCTTTGGCCCGTAGTGCAAATATGACCTGTTGTTGAATATCTTTGGCCTGTAGTGCAAAGATGGTCTGTTGATGAATATCTTTGGCCCGTAGTGAAAAGATAAATTTATTAGTATGATTATGAACATGAACTGTGATTTGATATAACCATGATCTTTGATGTTTTAGGTGATGAAAATTATCTTCGTCCTGGGTGCAAAGAGGAATTTAGAATCACAATTATGATTATGAGTTGTTCATATAATTGTGGAAAGGAACTGTTGAGTGATGTTACAGGAATAAAACACTGTTGGTGGACTTTTAATGTGGAGAAGATGGTAGACTTTATGGTCTATTTGACTCTTCTAATGGATTACTCGTTCCACTGCGACTATGGTTGAAAAGTTTTATCATCTACCATATATTCTAAATCTCTGATTTATTATTGATGAAGGCTATTGATAATTTAATTATCTTTAGTCATGATATTCTTTACTGAGCTAGTTGTGCTCACCCTTTTGCTTCATAATTTATTTTCAGGTAATAAGAGTGTAGCTGGGTCGAGCAGGGGTAACAGGGGAATAGAACGGTGGTTATCATTTAGTAGTTATATTTGGTGAATCAAATAGGGTGAGGTGAACCCAACGTTGGAAGGGTGTGTTGCCACTATCATACAAGATGTCTAAAGACATACAACCTCGTGTCATCATAAGACAGGGTTGTGCACATCCACTTACTGAGTATATCTACGCGCACTACCTATATGATCATGGTGTTTGTTTGAAGTATAATTCTCAATTAGAGACAGTGGAGATAATGATATGTCAAGAGAAGACTCACCATTGGAAAGAATATGATAGTAATCTTCTCATTTTTCTTTGGGGTCTATTGGGTCAACCAAGGATAATTCTGTAGCCATATGATATCTATTATTACCAAGACGAATGGCCTCCCATGTACGAAGGTTTCCTTGAGCACTTTCCAAAGATTCTAATTTCTAAAACAGTTTTTGACTATACCTTTATGTAAGGTGTCATGGTGACGTGCTACCCATGTTGGTGTCAAGAGTCATAGTTGATATATATATATTTGTATCAAAACTCACAACACATGAGTTGTTGTATTATGCACGACAATTGTTGTAATAAAGTTGTAGTTGTTTTCTGTACCATGTATTTGGCGACTTAGAATGGGTTGGATGGAATGGAGCTTTTTTGGGGTTGTCATATTTGGTATCAGAGCTTAGGGACTTGGTCTCTGGCGGAGATCGGAGATTAGAACTAGGAGGAGAGAGATGAGTAAATCATTCGCTAGTGTGTCCTACCTAAACTTATTTGTTGGTCAGTCACAATATTGGGATATTATGTGATATGTTAATTTGTTCAATTAACCCTTGATTTGAAGCTGTATTCTAGAATGATATCTGAAATACAAGAGATGAGCAATGGAAAAATCATGAGGACAGGGAAGATGGAAGCAAGGTACCTGATATTTGAAATACCAGGTACGAAAATTTTGGGGACGAAATTTCATAAGGAGGGGAGATTGTAAGACCCCGAATTTTATGAAATAAAAGTATTCAATTTTTCTTACTATTCAGTAAATGGTTAAATTGATAAAATTTAAAGTTAAGGGTGATATATAAATTTTTTTTCAAAATACACAAGTGGTTATAAAATATTCATTGTTGTCGGGGAATATTCGTACGACGGCGCAGCCATTTATGGGCCCCATAACAGAATAACTGTCGGAGTTTTTATAAATAATGGCGTAGTTGTTACCATTAACACTGTTGGAATACCCGGTGATTAAAATACAGTAATACGCGTAGTTGCACACTAGCACACGGTATTGTACAATATTTTTTTCAATTATTGATTCTTATGTTAGAAGGCACTACTCAATAATTGTTACAGTAATTACTGTTCAATTTTTTATTTTATTGAATCAATAATTGTTGCGTTCATATTTTATATTATTGTTGTTTCAATAATTATCACTGCACAGTATCTCCATTATCAGATCAATAATTCATATTATTTGAATAATATTATTAGATAACATTATTGGCAATGTCTAGAAAGTTCTGTCATGGAGAGGTTTGGTCACCTAATTGCGCTCCAGTAAGGAGAAATCCTTATCGAAAAGCCCCATCTTTCCTGAGAACTGTCTGGTTGTCATTATTGTGATTCTGTAATATTGTTTGTGAATAATTAATTATTGATTTATATGATAATAAAATATTTATTTGATGTGGATATAAATGATGGATCTATTTATGTGGTTATAAATGAAGGAATTAATTTTGAGGTATTTTATCAGTATTTTATCGGATTGGAGGTATTAAAAGATCAAATCAGTGTTCTTACAGCTTTATTGTGTGAGTTATAATTTTTAATCTGACTGTTGGATCGTTGTGATTTTTGGATATGTTATACATATATAAGTTGAGTATATGTTCACAAATTTTAAACCGTTAAAAATGAACGAATGATTTGTTATAAATTTTAAGAGGTGACTGATTCAGAAATTAGGTTTATAAATGATTTTGGTGGAAAATTATAGAAATGGGTGGGCCCCACTTTTGGTTATTGGGGAAGATGGCTGATTTTTGGTGGGTGGAATAGTTGTAGGTAAAGCCATCAGGTAGCAGGTCAAGTCTGCTTCGACGTGCTAACATTTTCCTATAAATAGAGGGCTAAGTTAGAATTAAAAATCACATCAGAATTCATAAGTTTTCTCTCTTTTTCCCTCTAGATTATAGAGTGTATTTTGTGAGTATTTAGATACTTGGTGAGCTGCTATTCATCAGTGCAAGTTTCCTTCAGCGTCATATCCGATATCAAGTCAGAAGTGCTGCTCTTTTGAGGTAAGGGATAGTAAGGGATATTAAGGGATGTTATATGTGAGGTCCCCGAATCTGGATACTTGAAACCCGAACTCGGTACTTCACAATACCATTTCTATGAGCGGAATATTACTAATAATAATAACAATAATATAGAACTTAAACTTAATTTACATATACATCAGAGTCTACCTCTCAAGTACGTAACCTTTAGTTTCATTATATGATATTAGATAAATACATATCATAAATACATATCATAGTCTTAATAGTCTTATAAAACTATTATAAATACTGCCAAAATTCTTAATTTGTTACCTTTCCTTTTCCTTTGTTTCGGCCTGAGCTTTCTGGTTCTTCAAACTTAGCTGAAAACATTTAAATTAAGCAAGGATGAACATTTGAGTGCCTAGCAAGTATTATATATATATAAGCTGAAAGAATTTAAATGTTTTCTTTATAATATTCTTCTACAACCAGTCAATAGTTGTGAAGTAATCTGTACCAATAATAATAACATAACAACTATACATGGGGTTTCTCGTTCCGCTGCAACCATGTAATGACTATACATGGGGTTTCTGTGACATACTATGAACATTGTTTTCATTTTCGAAAGGGTTTAAACAGAAATTCATCTGTAAACCGTCATGACTTACGGGTACGGAGGGTGATCAGCCCCGTTGTACCCTGTATTGATCAATACTACATGTACAAGAACGAAGTTATCGTTCACTCTGTCCGCCTTGGGCACATAAAATTTTCCCATTATCGGGATGTTCATACCTGTCGGGTTTTCATAACAAAGGTCTTATCTTGTTCAACAATAATATATAATTCAACATATAAATATATCAAAGGTGTATCAACATGTGATTAAATACAATGATTATCCAAGTGGGGACACTTATATAATCATTTCTAGAAATTAACGAACAGAATATATATCCGAATTATCATATACTAACATGTTGATAATCAAAGGGTGTATATAATATAGGTTTAACAATCTGTACATTAATAATAATAATTCTGAACTTCTCACTTCTGTCCATTGCATAAAGAAAATGCAAAGTTAGGATACTTGCCTGATGCACTGCTTATAATTACGCAACTTAGATTTATCTTTTCTATCACGACCTATCATTAATCAGATCATTTTACTGATTAGTATATCATAACGTAACACATAATACTGCCTATTGCAGTCAGCACATTCCTAATCACATAGTCACATAACCTTAACAACCATTGAATCACAAATAAACAGTTAACTTAAACATCAGTCGCACTATTTTTCATCGCCTTATAATAATTATTAAATAATTATTACCATTTACCATAATTTTTGAAATATCAGAATCATTATTAAATGATTTAAATATCAAACAATTCTATTATCATTAACATTTAATAAATATTAAACTATTAATGAAACCATTGCCAAAATATTAAAGTTATGTATAATAACTCAAAATATTCTTAACGTATTAATATTACCCTTAAATAATTTTTAAAACATTTAAAATCATCATTAAATAATTACCATTAATATTTAAATATTAATGAACTATTATCTAAATATTAAAAGTCATTAATTATAACTTAAAATATTTTTAATTCATTTATACCCTTTTTAAATGATTTTTAAATTAATAAAACCAATTTTAAACTATTTATTTAATATAATTATTAAATAAATTTAATATCATTAATATTAAATTATTAATAAAATTATCCTTTAAACATTAAAAGTTATATTTTATAACTTAAAATATCTTTAAATACTTTATTTTCATTTAAAATGATTATTATAATATTAAAATCATTTTTAAACTAAATTATTTAATATAATTATTAAATAATTATAATATCATTAATAATAATTAATTAATGAAATTTTCCTTTAAATATTAAAAGTTATATTTCATAACTTCAAATATTTTTAAATACCTTATTCTTATTTAAAATGATTTTTAATATAATAAAATCATTTTTAATTTAATTTATTTAATTCATTTAGTAAATAACTTAATTATTATTAATATTAATTTATTAATGAAAATTATCAAATAATACTAAAAGTTATTAAAAATAACTTAAAATATTTTCTTATATCATAATATAGTTTTAAATGATTTTTCAAATATTAAAATCATTTTTAAATAATTTATTTAATATTATCATTAAATAAATTAAATACTTTTAATATTCCAAAAATAGTACATATTTATGAAATATATTTAAAATAATTAAAAACTAATTTTCAAAATTTAAAATAATTTTTAATAATTTATTTTGTATTTTTAATAATTAAAAATAATTTTTTCCTATTTATTAATTAATTTTCAGAAAATAATATATTATATGTCGCTAAAGACCACCTATAGCGACAAAACCGTCGCTATAGGTGTTCTTCATGTTCTTCATACAAATCCAGAAAATCAAGTTAGTGTTGAGGATGCTAGGTTTGACCTGAATCACTAAGTGTGTGTTGTGATTCTGCACTCAGTTTTTGTCAGATCATGTAGTACAAATACAAGACTATAAGATATAACAATCAACATGGACAAATCACATAACACCAAACAGATATAATCGCTCAAACTTACTGTCAGAGGTTGTTCTTCATTTCTGGGTTTCCTAGAATTGAAGAACAGACCGACTGACCACTTTTGATTGCCATTAACTTGCAACATATGAACTGTTTTTGTGATCTAAGAGCTTTAGTGTGTAGAAAACATGCAAGGCTACAACTCTATTACATATCATTGATCTAACAACCACAGATCTAGCCGAAAATCTCCGGTCAACCACTGTCAGAAATAACCCACAAAATTTTCTGGAAAATTTCCAGAAAACAAAACCGTGAGCGACTGAGCTACTTTGACCATCCACTGTGTTCGATCTATTACATATTTCAGGGATCTAATAGTCTTTAACTATAGTCCATATACCATTCTACAAAATTAATTAAACAACAACAATAAATCATTAAAAACCTGTCAGATATAAAGCTCACAAAATGTTGTCAGACACTGTTCTTGCTGTTCTTCGTTGCCCAGATTTTGACCGGTCATGTCTGGTCAACGGGGTTTGACCGATCATAACTAGAAATCTAGACATTCAATGACTATGATTCATTTTTCATCTTAAAGAACACATTACAGACTACATATTACAACATTTAAACAACGTAAATCACGTAACATACCAAGATCTATGATGACTGACATTTGACTGTCAGACTCAAAATTAAAAATTTTCAGATTTTTGAAAACACCAATTTCGTGTATTTAAATGTTACGGATCTATCAAATACCAACCCAGATCATCATTATATACTATAACCAACATGTATAACACAAAAAAATTAACATCTAACATCAGATTTTTGGACAGATTATAGCTAGGGTTTTATACCTTGTTCTTTGAAATTTTTTGATCTTTGGCTTCTGATTTGATTATGAATTTCGTGGGGCTGTGTTTTGGGACAGAAATACTTAAGGAATTCGTTGCTTAGAGAGAGAGAGGGACTTGATTGAGTGTTTGGACAAAATTTAGTGTACCAAATGATTTTTTCTCTCCTTTAATTCATTTATAGACAAGTATGATGCATGTATTATTGGTATAGAGGCTGAGTGCTGGCATTTTTGTGTCACATGGAGTGGTTGGAGTTGGTTAACAATTCAAGATTTAACTAGATTTACAAGTTATCTCAATAAAATATCCAAAGAGGGGTATTTTAGTCTTTTTGCATGGAATTTTAATGGCCATTTTGTCATTTGGCAAACCCTTAGGGTTTAACCCTTACGGTTTAACCCTAAGGTTTAGCACAAATCAAATGTAGGATTTCCAATTTAGGATTTGCACAAAAATAAAATTAAATAAAATAAATTTTAGTTTCTAAAATTTTGAAAATTTTAAATTGTTAATTAGGTAAGTTAGTAATTATATTATACATGAACATTAGGGTTTTGTACCACTAATCATAATTAACCTTGCCAAAATAGCAATTAGGGTTTAGCGTTTTGATAATTAGGGTTAAATAATTATAATTAATGTTTTTTAATTATCAAATTAGGGTTCTAGGTTTTAGAGTTTTAATTTACTAATTAAGTTTACCTTAATTAGCAATTAAAGTTTATCGTACGTGTTATTAAACACAATAACACAATTTCTGACTTATCACGAACTCCAATTTAGATTTCAAATTAGGGTTTTCTAATATTTAGAAAATACAAATATAAACTAGGGTTTTAAATTTAATATTTAGGGTTTCCTAATTTTCATAACGCACAACATATATATATATATATATATATATATATATATATATATATATATATACATATCATATAACACAGTTATATAATAGTATTAAATTTTCTATTTACATTGATAAACGTGGTTAAATCAATTAATGCTAGGGTTTGAGTCAATATATACTGTAATTGACTAACCCTCAATATTACGTACATACAGTACATATTCATAGCACTGAAAAATTAAAATATAATTAATATTATATTATTATTCTCATACCTTGACAATAATCCAAAATTAGAGTTTGGATTCCATATCTAATTTATTCTTCATATTTAACCTTAATAATTAAGGTAAATTTTATTAACTTAATAATCTGTACTAAAATTACTATAATAAAATAATTATTATAATTATTTTTAAAAAATCACTCCATATATTATTTAGATAATATATGATTATATTTTCATGGAAAATAATTAATAAAAACATTTCAATCTTTAAATTAATTATGATAAGAATATACTTTATAATGATCAATAACTCTAAAATAAATTTATTTATAAATATTTATGTAATAAATATATTTTTATTTACCACATAAATACATATACACATTATCTTGTACAAATCCTCATCTTTAAAATAAAAAAAAATTATACGCAAAATTTCTTATTTATTTATATAGAAAATATCGGGTTGTCACATTCACCCTTCCTTATAAAGAACCCGTCCCCGGAATCACCACTTTAAAACCTACACATATCCGGGTATATAACATACAAACTCTTCGCAAGTAGATCTCGATCATCTTCGATCGAACTGATCTTTAACTAATCACATAAAACTTGTCTTTCTGATTAAACGGAAATTTGATTTCTAAAAGAACTCAAATTCTTCCTTCAAATTTCTTTATAAAATAATTTACTATAAATAGAAAAATTATAAATATGCAATTAAAAGTTATTCGAATATTACCTGGAACTGCATTGCCAGCTGCCACCGTGTCTTGAACAGTCATGTTGAAGACCCTTGATGTTGACTTAGTTGGTTTGTTCGATGATGTCGGTCCCGTGATGGCTAACGTTCCACTATCCTTACCAGTATTCTCCTTTCCTGCCTCCACCCTCCTGTTCGAACAATCCTTCACCCTGTGCTCCATTGATCCACAAATAAAACAACCACTGTTCATTCTAGGATTTGGGCAGTTGGGAGAGATATGGCCCTCCTGCCCGCATTTGTAGTAGACAAATTTCCCTTTCAAACACTCTCCAGAGTGGTTCTTTCCACATGTCTTGCACTGAACTGCCTGTCTTTTCACTCCCTCTTGCTTCACCTGCACATTTCCAAAGTAGTTTCCCTTCCTTTTTCCATCAACACTCCTGCTTCCACTATTAATTCTAACCTTTTCAGCTCCCTCAACCTTGCCCTTATTTTTCTTTTCCTTGTTGTAGAGGCTCATAGCCTCACTCCTTTCCTCAGCAATTATTACCTTCTCCATAAGTGCTGCAAATGTTGGAATCTGCAACACTGCCACCTTATTATAGAGCCAGAGTTTTAATCCCAGCTCAAATCTCCTCGCCTTTCTAGCATCCGTATCAACTTGATGCGGAGCAAACCTAGCTAACTCATTGAATTTCGCAGCATATTCCGCCACCGACATATCCCCTTGCTTCAACTCCAGAAATTTTACCTCCATTCTAGACTGCATACTAGCTAAAAAATAATTCTCGAAAAATAAAGTCTTAAATCTATCCCATGTTACCACACCTGCTCCTGCCCTCACCTGATTCGCTTCCCACCAGAAATTTGCCTCACCCTTCATCATGTAGGTGGCAAAAGAGGTCTTTTTCCCCTCAGCTACCCTAGCTATTATAAACGCCTTCTCAATTTCCTTAACCCAAGTTCGGGCTTCTACAGGGTCAGTCGTACCTTTAAATTCTGGCGGTCCTATAACCTTAAAGTCTTTGAAATTTGCCAAGTGATTATCTGGCTGGTTCCCTTGTTGCATAGCCTGGGCTACCATATTTGCGAACTACTGCATTGAGTCCGCTTGTTGTTGTCCTTCAACATTGTTGACAGACTCTTCTGCCCTATGATTTTGAGTTTGACGTATTGGCGGCATTATCTGGTTAAGTAAAACCATAAATTAACTTACATTCTAAACCTTATCATATAAGTTTAATGTATTAAACTTGTTTCATAATTCAAACTTGGATTCATATTCATTCATTGATTTCAAAATACTTTACATAACACAGCACATAGTGCTTTAAACATCAGTTATCCCTTTGTGACAGCAAAAGTCAGGATTTACTTCACCACTTGTATAAAAGTTTAGAATAATATATTACACAGACATACTAAGCACACATATTATATTAAACATGTCTACACAACAGAACCTACACTACCTATTTACTAAGCTTTCTTTCTTGGACAGCTTCTCGCCTGATGATCTTCCTTTCCACAAAAAAAACATGCTCCCCGTTTATAGTCAGGACAATACAAAGTAGTATGCCCTTCATAACCGTAAAGATAACATATTCTTTTCCATTTCTTCTTACCAGGTTTTCCTAAATCATGGTCTTCTACCTTCCTTTTTCCCTTATCTCTCGGAGCTGCACACGAAGTGTTGCTTGAGGCTCCCATCTGATTAATTTTGAGTTTAAGCTTATCCAGCTCTTCCATTGATTCTATTAACGCTTGACGCAACTGACTATTAAGCAGCTTTTCTATCTCCCATAACCCTTCTAGAGAAGAAACCTTGTTCCTCAAATCCTGCACCTCCATTGGTGCTTGATCAGCTTCAGCTTTAGGGTCTGAATCACTATCTATCAAATCCACTATTTTCGGATCTGGTACTATGTTTTCCACGATAACCACCTCGTCCGAGTTGGTTTCATTATGAGCTTCTATTTCCGCTATTGGCTTCGATATTAGCTCATTCTTTACGATCTGTGGGTATCCTAATCCTTTTTCACTTGACATCTACACACAGCAATTATCCTGATTAACATATAATATATACACATAACAAATAAAGGTTTTATATAAGTTATCTTTTAGTTTGTTTGACGATGAATTTATCCGATTCATCTATTTTAAACTCTATATGAGTTATTTATATTTTTAACGTTTCCTTCTGTTCTAAGGTTATAGCCTAAGGTCTAACCCACGGAAGGTTTCTAACCCTATAGCTCTGATACCAAGTTGTGAGGTCCCCGATCCGGATACTTGAAACCCGAACTCGGTACTTCACGATACCTTTTCTATGAGTGGAATATTACTAATAATAATAACAATAACATAGAACTTAAACTTAATTTACATATACATCAGAGTCTACCTCACAAGTACGTAACCTTTAGTCATTCATTACATGATATTAGATAAATACATATCATAAATACATATCATAGTCTTCATAATCTTATAAAACTATTACAAATACTGCCAAAATTCTTAATTTGTTAGCTTTCCTTTTCCTTTGTTTCGGCCTGAGCTTTCTGGTTCTTCACACTTAGCTGAAAACATTTAAATTAAGCAAGGATGAGCATTTGAGTGCCCATCAAGTATTATATATATATAAGCTGAAAGAATTTAAATGTTTTCTTTATAATATTCTTCTATAACCAGTCAATAGTTGTGAAGTAATCTGTACCAATAATAATAACATAACAACCCTCTTTCAAATTTTTAAAACTGTGTAATGACTATACATGGGGTTTCTGTGACATACTATGAACATTGTTTTCATTTTCGAAAGGGTTTAAACAGAAATTCATCTGTAAATCGTCATGACTTACGGGTACGGAGGGTGATCAGCCCCATTGTACCCTGTATTGATCAATACTACATGTACAAGAAAGAAGTTATCGTTCACTCTGTCCGCCTTGGGCGCATAAAATTTTTACCATTATCGGGATGTTCATACCTGTCGGGTTTTCATAACAAAGGTTTTATCTTGTTCAACAATAATATATAATTCAACGTATAAATATATCAAAGGTGTATCAACATGTGATTAAATACAATGATTATCCAAGTGGGGACACTTGTATAATCATTTCTAGAAATTAACGAATAGAATATATATCCGAATTATCATATACTAACATGTTGATAATCAAAGGGTGTATATAATATAGGTTTAATAATCTGTACATTAATAATAATAATTCTGAACTTCTCACTTCTGTCCATTGCATAAAGAAAATGCAAAGTTAGGATACTTGCCTGATGCGCTGTTTACAATTACGCAACTTAGATTTATCTTTTCTATCACGACCTATCATTAATCAGATTATTTTACTGATTAGTATATCATAACGTAACACATAACACTGCCTATTGCAGTCAGCACATTCCTAATCACATAGTCACATAACCTTAACAACCATTGAATCACAAATAAACAGTTAACTTAAACATCAGTCGCACTATTTTTCATCGCCTTATAATAATTATTAAATAATTATTACCATTTACCATAATTTTTTAAATATCAGAATCATTATTAAATGATTTAAATATCAAACAATTCTATTATCATTAACATTTAATCAATATTAAACTATTAATGAAATCATTGCCAAAATATTAAAGTTATGTATAATAACTCAAAATATTCTTAACGTATTAATATTACCCTTAAATGATTTTTAAAACATTTAAAATCATCATTAAATAATTACCATTAATATTTAAATATTAATGAACTATTATCTAAATATTAAAAGTCATTAATTATAAATTAAAATATTTTTAATTCGTTTATACCCTTTTTAAATGATTTTTAAATTAATAAAACCATTTTAAACTATTTATTTAATATAATTATTAAATAAATTTAATATCATTAATATTAAATTATTAATGAAATTATCCTTTAAACATTAAAAGTTATATTTTATAACTTAAAATATCTTTAAATACTTTATTTTCATTTAAAATGATTATTATAATATTAAAATCATTTTTAAACTAAATTATTTAATATAATTATTAAATAATTTTAATATCATTAATAATAATTAATTAATGAAATTTTCCTTTAAATATTAAAAGTTATATTTCATAACTTAAAATATTTTTAAATACCTTATTCTTATTTAAAATGATTTTTAATATAATAAAATCATTTTTAATTAATTTATTTAATTCATTTAGTAAATAACTTAATTATCATTAATATTAAGTTATTAATGAAAAATATCAACTAATATTAAAAGTTATTAAAAATAACTTAAAATATTTTCTTATATCATAATATAATTTTAAATGATTTTTCAAATATTAAAATCATTTTTAAATAATTTATTTAATATTATCATTAAATAAATTAAATACTTTTAATATTCCAAAAATATTAAATATTTTTGAAATATATTTAAAATAATTAAAAACTAATTTTCAGAATTTAAAATGATTTTTAATAATTTATTTTGTATTTTTAATAATTAAAAACTATTTTTTTCTATTTATTAATTAATTTTCAGAAAATAATATATTATCTATCGCTAAAGACCACCTATAGCGACAGAACCGTCGCTATAGGTGTTCTTCATGTTCTTCATACAAATCCAGAAAATCAAGTCAGTGTTGAGGATGCTAGGTTTGACCATGAATAACTCAGTGTGTGTCGTGATTCTAGACTCAGTTTTGGTCAGATCATGTAGTACAAATACAAGACTACAAGATACAACAATCAACATGGACAAATCACATAACACCAAACAGATATAATAGTCCAAACTTACTGTCAGAGGCTGTTCTTCATTTCTGGGTTTCCCAAAATTGATGAACAGACCGACTGACCACTTTTGATTGCCATTAACTTGCAACATATGAACTGCTTTTGCGATCTAAGAGCTTTAGTGTGTAGAAAACATGCAAGGCTACAACTCTATTACATATCAATGATCTAACAACCACAGATCTAGCCGAAAATCTCCGGTCAACCACTGTCAGAAATAACCCACAAAATTTTTTGGAAAATTTCCAGAAAACAAAACCGTGAGCGATTGAGCTACTTTGACCATCCACTGTGTTCGATCTATTACATATTTCAGGGATCTAATAGTCTTTAACTATAGTCCATATACCATTCTACAAAATTAATTAAACAACAACAACAAAACATTAAAAACCTGTCAGATATAAAGCTCACAAAATGTTGTCAGACACTGTTCTTGCTGTTCTTCGTTGCCCAGATTTTGACCGGTCATGCACGGTCAACGAGGTTTGACCGATCATAACTAGAAATCTAGACATTCAATGACTATGATTCGTTTTGCATCTTAAAGAACACATTACAGACTACATATTACAACATTTAAACAACATAAATCACGTAACATACCAAGATCTATGATGACTGACATTTGACTGTCAGACTCAAAATTAAAAAATTTCAGATTTTTGAAAACACCAATTTCGTGTATTTAAATGTTACGGATCTATCAAATACCAACCCAGATCATCATTATATACTATAACCAACATGTATAACACAAAAAAACCAACATCTAACATCAGATTTTTGGACATATTATAGCTAGGGTTTTATACCTTTTTCTTTGAAATTTTCTGATCTTTGGCTTCTGATTTGATTATGAATTTCGTTGGGCTGTGTTTTGGGACAGAAATACTTAAGGAATTCGTTGCTTAGAGAGAGAGAGAGAGGGACTTGGTTGAGTGTTGGACAAAATTTAGTGTACCAAATGATTTTCTCTCTCCTTTAATTCATTTATAGACAAGTATGATGCATGTATTATTGGTATAGAGGCTGAGTGCTGGCATTTTTGTGTCACGTGGAGTGGTTGGAGTTGGTTAACAACTCAAGATTTAACTAGATTTACAAGTTATCTCAATAAAATATCCAAAGAGGGGTATTTTAGTCTTTTTGCATGGAATTTTAATGGCCATTTTGTCATTTGGCAAACCCTTAGGGTTTGACCCTTAGGGTTTAACCCTTAGGGTTTAGCACAAATCAAATGTAGGATTTCCAATTTAGGATTTGCACAAAAATAAAATTAAATAAAATAAATTTTAGTTTCTAAAATTTTGAAAATTTAAAATTGTTAATTAGGTAAGTTAGTAATTATATTATACATGAACATTAGGGTTTTGTACCACTAATCATAATTAACCTTGCCAAAATAGCAATTAGGGTTTAGCGTTTTGATAATTAGGGTTAAATAATTATAATTAAGGTTTTCTAATTATCAAATTAGGGTTCTAGGTTTTAGGGTTTTAATTTACTAATTAGGTTTACTTTAATTAGCAATTAAAGTCTATCGTACGTGTTATTAAACACAGTAACACAATTTCTGACTTATCACGAACTCCAATTTAGATTTCAAATTAGGGTTTTCTAATATTTAGAATATACAAATATAAACTAGGGTTTTAAAATTAACATTTAGGGTTTCCTAATTTTCATAACACACAACATATATATATATATATATATATATATATATATATATATATATATATATATATATATATATATATATATATATATATATCATATAACACAGTTATATAATAGTATTAAATTTTCCATTTACATTGATAAACGTGGTTAAATCAATTAATGCTAGGGTTTGAGTCAATATATACCGTAATTGACCAACCCTCAATATTATGTACATACAGTACATATTCATAGCACTGAAAAATCAAAATATAATTAATATTATATTATTATTCTCATACCTTGACAATAATCCAAAATTAGGGTTTGGATTCCATATCTGATTTATTCTTCATATTTAACCTTAATAATTAAGGTAAATTTTATTAACTTAATAATCTGTACTAAAATTCCTATAATAAAATAATTATTATAATTATTCTAAAAAATCACTCCATATATTATTTAGATAATATATGATTATATTTTCATGGAAAATAATTAATAAAAACATTTCAATCTTTAAATTAATTATTATAAAAATATACTTTATAATGATCAATAATTCTAAAATAAATTTATTAATAAATATTTATGTAATACATATATTTTTATTTACCACATAAATACATATACACAATATCTTGTACAAATCCTTATCTTTAAAAAAAAAAAAAATTATACACAAAATTTCTTATTTATTTATATAGAAAATATCGGGTTGTCACATTATATTCTTCATAATGTTGTTATTCTTTCAATATCATTATACTGACATATTGGTATGGGTCTTATTGTGGAATTTCTACCTTTTTGAGTCGGGGTTACTGTTAACGTATACGACACTATTCACGTATACAGCACTATTCATGTATATGGAACTATTTACGTATATGACAATATTTATGTATACGATACTATGTACGAATACGGAGTACTATTCACGAGTTACTATTCATGAGTTACTATTCACGAATACTATTCACGACAAAATTGGTTTCTTTTTCTGACCAAATTATCGTTGATTTATGAATCTTACTCTTGAGATTAAATCTATATATTGATTATATTATTTTTTATAACAATTTTATAACCCTAATGATGATATTAATTTCTCTTTGACTTGAGTGTAAAGATGGGTAGATTATTGGTATGATCATGACTATGGGTTTTCTTTGGCCAGTAGTGCAAAGTTGAATTGTTGACTGGTATGATCATGACCATTGAATTTATAATTGAATATCTTTAGCTTAACTGCAAAGGTGAAATGATCAACATGGTTATAATTATTATTTATATAAATTCAGAAATGATTATATATTTCTTAACGATATTAATATATTTGGCCTGTAGTACAAATATGAACTGTTGATGAATATATTTGGTCTGTAGTGCAAAGATGAATTGTTGATGAATATCTTTAGCCCGTAGTACAAATATGACCTGTTGTTGAATATCTTTGGCCTGTAGTGCAAAGATGGTCTGTTGATGAATATCTTTGGTCCGTAGTGCAAAGATAAATTTATTAGTATGATTATGAACATGAACTGTGATTTGGTATAACCATGATCTTTGATGTTTCAGGTGATGACAATTATCTCCGTCCTGGGTGCGAAGAGGAATTTAGAATCACATTTATGATTATTAGTTATTCATATAATTGTGGAAAGGAACTGTTGAGCGATGTTATGGGGATAAAACACTGCTGGTGGACTTTTAATGTGGAGAAGATAATAGACTTTATGGTATATTTGACTCTTCTAATTGATTACTCGTTCCGCTGCAACTATGGTTGAAAAGTTTTAACATCTACCATATGTTCTAAATCTCTGATTTATTATTGATGAAGTCTATTGATAATTTAATTATATTTAGTCATGATATTCTTTACTGAGCTAGTTGTGTTCACCCTTTTGCTTCACAATTCTTTTTCAGGTAATAAGCGTGTAGCTGGGTCGAGCAGGGGTAACAGGGGAATAGATCGGTGGTCATCATTTAGTAGTTATATTTGGTGAATCAAATAGGGTGAGGCGAACCCAACGTTGGAAGGGTGTTTTTCCACTATCATACAAGATGTCTAAAGACATACAACCTCATGTCATCATAAGACAGGGTTGTGCACATCCGCTTACTGAGTATATCTACGCGCACTACCTATATGATCTTGGTGTTTGTTTGAAGTATAATTCTCAATTAGAGACAATGGAGATAATTATATGTCAAGAGAAGACTCACCATTAGAAAGAATATGATAGTAATCTTCTCATTTTTCTTTGGGGTCTATTGGGTCAACCAAGGATAATTCTGTGGCCATATGATATCTATTATAACCTAGACGCATGGCCTCCCATGTATGAAGGTTTTCTTGAGACTTCCCAAAGATTCTAATTTCTAAAATAGTTTTTGACTATACCTTTATGTAAGGTGTCATGGTGACGTGCTACCCAAGTTGGTGTCAAGAGTCATAGTTGATATATATATTTGTATCAAAACTCACAACACATGAGTTGTTGTATTTGCACGACAATTGTTGTAATAAAGTTGTAGTTGTTTTTTGTACCATATATTTGGCAACTCAGAATGGGTTGAATGGAATGGACCTATTTTGGGGTTGTCACAAATAGAGTAAATGTTGTTGATGTACAAATTTAAAACCATTAGGATGTTGTTGATGGACAAATTTAAAATCATCTTTAAGATGATGATGGATAAATATAAAACCATCGTTCGTAAGTTAGAGTTGAAAAGTTTCAGATGGAACAAATTAAAAATGTGCTATAGCGAAGCTATGGAAAAAATTTGAGTAAAAGATGTTAGTCGTTGAAATCATAGTTCGTTATGATTTCTGGACGAATATGTAATGTTAGTTAATGAACCAGAATAATTAGGGTTTTATAAGAATGTTAGAGAACATTGAAAATGTGAGTCGTAGGCTCGAGAACAAACTCATTCGAGTATCGGATGAGTAAGTTATGAACGAACGAACGATAAACGTTAAAAATGTAAAATGAACAACGAAGGAATTTTAAGTCATTTGAAAGGCTTATTAACAGATTTAAAAAATTATTTTGTCCGTGAGAAATTGTAGTATGTAATGGTAGCAAGAATTTGGCTCGAGAATGAATTTATTCCGAGTTGGAATGATGAAGTTACGAGTTAGTAAAGTGAGCATCAAAATTGTCGTTGAAAACTTAAAAAAAATTCAAGAGATTAAGCTTGGCGATGCAACACCGGTTAAGGCTTGGAGTCGGGCGCCACATCGTTGGTTCGGGAAGGTAGCTCCTGACTTCAAGCGTCGTACCGCCAGATTATAACTGGATCTGGGCACCGCAGCGCAGGAGCAGGGCAAAGCCCAGTGATGAGTGTTTATCAACTCAAATCTTGGGGAAAGGATATGGAACGATTATGAACTTAAAGTTCACTTAATGTAACACTTTAAGGAGTGATTAAAACCTTAGCTAAAGGTTGAACGTTGATTAAAAGATTAAGAATTATAAGTCTAAATTACTTAAGCAATGTAAATGTGTAATATATGCGTTGGGTGAATGTTCTTAACATACATAAGGTTGTATGTCTTAGACATTGATAAATGATAAAGATGTATGACGTTTAAACGTCGGGAAGCCGTAACGAATGGTAATGAATGTTCTGAATTAAATAAATCGGATAAAGTACAATATATGAGGAGTTGATGTTAAACAATTAAACTAAATCGAAGAGTGTTATGAATGGTGGTAGGATCGTGCTGAGCATATGCAAGGGTGTATGGGTCGGACGTTCGCAAAGGCTATGATAGGTATACGGTGATCAAGGGCCAAAACACTATAACAAGTAATAATAAACTTGAGAAGTTCTCCAAGTCTAATGACACATAAAGCGTAATGAGTAAAGCTAACATAAACCAGATTTGGTGGCGTTATATGCTGAATTGGTGTGTTATAGTTAATATAAATGTTTAGGACATTTGAAAGACGAATATCGTCACGATTATAAAGAACACTAAAGGCAAGTTTCTAATCTTGTACAAGTTTTACTTGTGACAAGTTTCTAACTCTTGTATTAAATTTATTGTTAGTTCCCAGTAGGCACAATAGATCTAGAAGGGGGGGTTGAATAGATCCTTTTTATTTCAAATACTTTTCTCTTTTATTTTGTATTGCTATTACATAAGCATATGAAAAACATAAGAATCTTTTCAAGCATAGCGGAATAAGTAAAAGATCCCCTTCACTTATATATTCATAATCAAACATACATTGTTCGTAGAGTTAGTTTGGTTGTAAGCAGTTAAAACATACATAGCAGTTATAGCAGTTATAGTACATAATGTAAATGATATAATATAAAAGACACAAGGGGTTTTAAGTGGTTCAGAGACTCAAGCTCCTAATCCACTCTTCTGCTTTCAACTAGCAGGATTTCCACTAAGGAAGGGCAGCACCCTGAATCATTAAGATTCTTTCAAGGCCAGCAGCCTTGGGACTTCAGTTCACTAAGAAATCTTCAAGGCCAGCATCCTTGGCACTCCTCTAGTTCCCTAGGATCTCTTCAAGCCTTGCAGGCTTGGAGCTTCGTTTAGTCCCTCCGGATAAGGACCCCTCAGGCCCTAGCTTCATTTAGTACCTTCGGACAAGGACCCCTCTGGCCCTGGCTTCGGTTGAGTTATTTGTTTGTTTATTGGAGTTGGTGCTGAGCTGCTAAGATGTCTTCATGCTCTGAACATCTTCTGTACTTAGAAGCTTGGCGTGATCATCCTTGAAGTACAGTTGAGTGTTGCATGATGCTCAGCTTCTTCAGTTAGTCAACCACTTCGGATGATCCCTTGATGAATGCCTTGAAGATCTTTCCTCTTGATACATGATGGTTGCACATGATAGGTTTCTAAGATGACTGTAAGTTCTTCTGCTAGGTACTTAGAAACCCTCTTATACTTGCCACTATGATGGCGTGTGCGATCTCCCTGCTTGATACTTGATGTCTTCTCATGATGGACTTGCTAAGATGACTGTGAGTTCTTCTCTATTGTACTTAGAGTCTTCCCATGATGGACACCAAGATGACATGATGCTCTTCTTTCTCTCAGTAGTTCAGAACACTCTTCTTGTAGTAGAACTTCCACTTCTACATAGTAGAACTCTCACTTCTACTTCTTCCTTTTCATGTATCTGAGTTTTCTTGGTGGATAGTAGAGTGAGCCTTCAGACTAACTATTTTACGTGGTTTAGAACAGTCCACCTTCTCTCCAAACTCGGCAACTCCAGCAACCCTCGATCTTTGAAGCTCTTCCTGGTTTATACTTCTTCCCAATCTTTCTGTTGGAAAGTAGCCGTTGAAGGCTATTCAAATATATTCACAGATCTCGAGTTGGCAGTGGTAGACTGCTGATGTGATATGTCATACGTTATCTGACATTACAGTCTACTATTTCACCTACCCATCAGAGATGTCACTTTAATATCTTGGGCAGGTTGAAGACTTTATTTCCTCCTTCTGATTTCTCGATCAGAGGTTGTCTTTTTGCATCGATGCTCTCAATAAGCACTTGTCCGAATATTACCCTTCAGATTGAACCGTTGCCAATGCATCAGTCTTCAGCTTATTCGAACTCTATGATTCTGATGCATGTCTTCGAGGACCTGATCATAGTGTTATGTTGAGTGTTGCTTATTGACTGATAGAGTTAACACTACGATCTTGAAGAGTGTTGATTAGATCTCCAATGTAGTACACCTCTTCCTTCCATTGTGCAGTGCTTCAACACTTTTGTTTGATTCAACTATTCTCAGAGACTGATGGCCTAACTCCTTGCTTTGTTCCCCTCTGAATAGCAAGACACTTCAGATTTGTGGCGCGTCCAGCTCGCTTTCTCCTTGTGATCTCTCGTTCACTTATCATTAATAGATTGACCCTACGCTTAATCACTTTAGCCTTGTTCTTCAAAGGCTAACCAATATCTCGGTTCACTTTCCATCAGTTCTTTCTTTGTTTTGCAAACACTACGATCTTGGTTGCTTCCAAGATCGTTGTCTTTTGTTCACTTGACAACTACTGCACTTGCTGACTTTCCTTAGTCAGTTACTGAAGTCTTCTTATGATCATCTTATGGAACACTTCATCTCGAATGGCTTTACAACTCAATCTTGATGTTGATTGGGTTGGTGCATAGATCTTCTGTTAGCTTGCATGCCATTCGTTGAGTGCTCTCTGGTTACCTTCAGGTAGGATGTATCTTTGTAGTGCCAACCAGATGCTTTGTTCCTTTGGATATTCTGGGAGTGCTCATTAGTTGAGAATCGTATTTGTTCTACGATTCTGCTTTGGCATTGTGAGCACATTCTGTTGAGGTCGTAGTTCTGCACTCTACGATTCATCTTCGGCTGTGCAGACACTACGACTTCGGGATCAGATCTTGACACTCTACAATTTCTGTCTTTATGCTAGATGTCTTCATCTGATATAGCTTGACTACGATATCTGCATGTAATCAGTAAACTCTACGAACTCAGAGTGTAGTCTACGATCCTTGACATGGCTTCGGCATCAGTAGACTCTACGACCTCGACTGTAGTCTACGATCCTTGACTTGGCTTCGGCATCGGTAGACTCTACGACTCCGAGTGTAGTCTACGTTTCTGACTTGGCTTCGGCAGATGATCGGTCGGCTCGTAGGCAGGCTGTCTCTACGATTCTGAACATGACTTTCTCAGCACACTACGATCCCGAAGAAGTTCTTCTCGACACAGTATGATCCTTCCTCGTCTCTCCTGGCATTCTACGAACTCCGAGATCTACTATCTTGCAGACTACGATTCTGCCTCGACAGCTCTCGAGTTTTCCTTGACTCTCCTGACAGACTACGATTTCTGGTGCAGTGCTCGACGATCAGACAAGCCTATCTATTACATCATAAGATCAACCTAACATGCTTGATCTTTCTATATTTATAGTCCTTGTACATCATTTCTTTTTAAGGACTTTACAAAGTTGTTTTGCTTATATAGGATCAAACTAACATACTTGACCAATTCATTCTAAGTCCTTGTACACATGTTTCTATTATCTATCAAAGGACTTTTACAGTTTTGTTTAATGCCAACATACTTGCATATTCATTCATATATATATATCATAATCAAATCATATGTAAATGGGAATATCATTCATATGTTTATTCCTGACAATTGGTACGATCCACCAAGGGATCATCCGAAGTCTACCGAAGGCTCACTCTACAATCCACCAAGAACACTCAGATACATGCAAAGGAAGAAGTAGAAGTGAAAGTTCTATTATGTAGAAGTGGGAGTTGTACTACAAGAAGAGTGTTCTGAACTGTCGAGAGAAAGAAGAGCATCATGTCATCTTGGTGTCCATCATGGGAAGACTCTAAGTACAATAGAGAAGAACTCGCAATCATCTTAGCAAGTCCATCATAAGAAGACATCAAGTATCAAGAAGAGAGATCACATACGTCATTATGGTGGCAAGCATGAGAAGGTTTCTAAGTACCTAGCAGAAGAACATACAGTCATCTTAGAAACCTATCATGTGTATCCATCATGTATCAAGAGGAAAGATCTTCAAGGCAATCATCAAGGGATCATCCGAAGTGGTTGAGTAACTGAAGAAGCTGAGCATCATGCAACACTCAATTGCACTTCAAGGATGATAACGCCAAGCTTCTAAGTACAAAAGATGTTCAGAGCATGAAGATATCTTAGTAGCTCAGCACCAACTCCAACAAACAAACAAATAAATAATTCAACCGAAGCCATGGCTTGAGGGGTCCTTGTTCGAAGGGACTAAATCAAGCTAGGGTCTGAGGGGTTCTTGTCCGGAGGGACTAAACGAAGTTCCAAGCCTGCTGGGCTTGAAGAGTCCCTAGGGAACTAGAGGAGTCCCAAGGCTGCTGGCCTTAAAGAGTTCTTAGTGAACTGAAGTCCCAAGGCTGCTGGCCTTGAAGGAATCTTAATGATTCAGGGTGCTGCTCTTCCTTAGTGGAAATCCTGCTAGTTGAAAGCAGAAGAGTGGATTAGGAGTTTGAGTCTCTGAACCACTTAAAACCCCTTGTGTCTTTTACATTATGTCATTTACATTATGTACTATAACTGCAATAACTGCTGTGTATGTTTTAACTGCTTACAACCAAACTAACTCTACGAACAATGTATGTATGATTATGAATATATCAATGAAGGAGATCTTTTACTTATTCCGTTGTGCTTGAAAAGATTCTTATGTTTGTCATATGCTAATTTAATGGCTATACAAAATAAAAGAGAAAAGTATTTAAAATAAAAAGGATCTATTCAACTCCCCCTTCTAGATCTAATGTGCCTACTGGGAACTAACATTTATGTTATGCAGTTTCTTTGTAAGATATAACTTATCTGTTATACAAGTTTTTCAACTCTTGTCTATACTTTACGTTAGGCAAGTTTTTTAACTTCGTTAATTTTATTCAAATGAGGTTTATATAATGTGGTTAAGATTAATTATACATAATTCTTGTATGAATATGTGTATTTTTTTTACTTATACAAATCTTTTAGTATTTGTACAAGTATTCAAGACATGCTATGACATGAATTGTATAAGAAAGTGTCGATGCCTTTTGATTCGACTAGACAAATGTTAAAATGTTTTGTTGATTTATTTATAAGTATTTCAAAATATTATTGATGTTATCCTAAACAAATTTCTTTGGTAAGAATTCAAAGGGTAAGCCTGAAAAAGAATAAACTAATGGTTTTAGTCGAGTTTTTGACTGACACGCAAGGTTACCACAACTTAAACACAAGTGTCATTTAACGAATTAATAGGCTGATCACCTAGAAGTATTCGTAATCTAAAGCAGATGTATGGTTTGAGTACAAGAAGTCTTTTTCAATAAAAAGAAAGAAAGTTAATGGTCTTTTGACCAACTCATAATTTAAATGACTGATATGTCATTTGGAAATATTTTAAAGGAAAGAAAAGCGCTATTTTGTTATTCATAGTACTTAACAACTATTTTTTTCAATTGTTGAATGAAATCATATGATTCTTGATTTTGTTGTTGAATTATTAGAATTTCTGAGCAATGTAATGCTCATCCTTGCTTAAATTATATGATTCCAGCTAAGGTCGAACGTATTGGAGAATCTAGTAAGGATAAATAAAGGACAAAAAGTAAGAACTAGAAGATTGTGTAAGAGTTTAATATTTTTATGTAATGTGTTACGACATTAAGAAGATATAATGGTTTCAAAATCTGGGATTAAACGTATATGATGTAATAATATAGAATTACATTCGGGTAATTAAGCTTATATTATTAGATATATGTGGATATTGAGTACCCGAATTTGGGGGCGTCACAGATTGGTATCGGAGTTGATAGGTTAGAAACCTTAAGTAAAGATACCTGAGGCTATAACTTTAGAAGAGATAGAAGAATTAGTAAACAGATAAACTCAGAAAGAGTTGGTAGGAAGTAAATTAAGGAAATTCATTGGAAGAAGTCTAAAGAAGTAAAAATAACATATATAAAATAAATTATTGTTTGTATTAACTATTGTTATATGTTAGTCAAGTTGAAAAATTAATTGTAGAATGTCGTGAGACGATAAGACTAGAGATATCCATGGGGACACTGAAATGTTAGCGATTGCACCAGAGTTATTAGCCGAGGTGTTGACACAGAATGATTGGAAAAATGTTAAGGAAGAAGATTTTGAAGAGAACTTAGAAGTGTCAGCTGAAGTAGTTGACGGTGCAGTGGTTAAGACTATATTTTCTAAAGAGATCTTAATAGGGGAACCTATAGTAGATCTAGAAGGTGATCCTGAAAATCACATTGAGATGAAAATAAGTGATGAAGGAAAAGATTTTCAAAGTAGAGATAGAAGCAGAAGATAAAGGTATAGCATTAACCATAGATGGTTAAGTATCAACGGAAGTATAGGCTTTGAACAAAAAGGTGTTCACCCTGGAGGAAAGAGAGAAGAACGATAGAATTTAAATATGTCAGTTGGCAATGGCGCTAATAGGAATGGCAGAAGAGTGCGATAAATTAAAGGCACAAGTTGATAGAATGAGAGCAAAGTGTAGTATATTATGTGAAGCTTCGAGTAAGAAGAAGAAATGGAAATGGATTAATAAAGATGAAAGTAAGCAGAGACTCTAAGAAGTGGAGTAAAAGATGTAAAAAATGTGGGAAGACTCGTATGGGAGTCTGTTTGATGGGGAAGGCTGTATGTTATAAATGTGGGAAGAAGGGATATATTCAGGGGCGAAGCTAGGGTGAAAATGTGGGGTCAATTGACCCCACTCAATTTTTGAAAGCACTTAATTTTTTTTTTACCCCACTCAATTTTTGACCCTCACTCAATTTTTGACCCCACTCAGATTTTTTTTTAATTAGAGATACCCAAGCGGCCAAACCTCAGTCCTAAATCTCATACATCAATATTTGTTCAGCACTTCAGCCACAAAATAGAGAGACATGGGGCAAAGTCAAACCTCACTTTTGTTTTCAGAAATCAATTGTGATTTCTCCTTTTTGTTAGTATTATTAAATTGGATATTTGGATGCATTTGTCTAACCAAAAAGTATAAAGTATTAAAAAAATGACTGCCTGAACCCCCGTCAAATTTTTTTTAACTTACTAATAATTTTGACCCCACTACTATAACTTTCTGGCTTCGCCACTGGATATATTTCTCCTAACTGTCCCAACCAGAGAAAGGGAATGTGCTTCAGGTGTGGAGCATTTTATAATTTACATAAGAATTTCCCGATAAAGGGACATGTGGAGTAAGTGAAAGAAGGAAGAACGGTAGGATGAACTACGCTCGTACAACTTTGGAGGAGCAAGTCCAAGATAGGGTATGATCTTACCCTGAAGAGGTAGGACAAATTGTCATACTAGTAATCGGGGCCACATGATAGTCGTTACCGAAGAAAAATATTATAATGTTAGTAAAGAAGTCTATCGTAGTAATATAGACGGTGTATAGATATATGTATATCAGAAGATATATATGTGTGTGTGTAATGATGTGAATCCCAGCTTTTGTATAAATAGCGGTATATCTTTTGTAAATAAGTTGTGGAATAGCTATCTAACTCTTATCTGTGAGTAATAGAGAAAAGTAGATTGTAAATAGCAGCAAGTGCTATGCTATAAGAGTGTAAAAAGCGATAAGTGCTATAAAATTGTAAATAACAGAAGTTATAACGATGTAAGAAATATAAATTGTAAGAAGTATGAATTGTAAGAAGCATATTAATATGTAGTACTTGTGAAATTAAAACTATATTTGTAGTTTTTATTATATCCGTATTAGACCCTTAGAACTAAATATGTATATTAGGTATTGCATAGAGCTCATGAGTCATAAAATGTAATATTTAAGTTGATTGAATTTATGAACACCTAAGCATTGGGTATTTCTTTAACCCAATCTTGTCATTGGTTATTGATACTCTATAACCAAGGACTATTGAAGTAGTTATCTGGCCTTCCATTGTGTAAATTTTCATCTTTTCAGTTTTCCATAAAGTTAGCAATGATGCTTGAAAATGTGCAACAAGACCACCTTTTATCTAAATTTTAACTTCTTTGGTGGTAATTTTCCCCAGGTTCTTGCCTTATGTTGGTTGGGTGGCAATCATTATAACTGAAAAGCCTAACATTAATGTTTAGTTTCTTAACAAATCTATTTTTTACGGCAATCTGTTTAAAAGTCTGATTTGATTTTATCAAATGGTTTCTCCAATTTCTTCATTCTTCATTTCCTGAGAATAATTACAACATATAAAAAAATATACCTGAAGGATGGAAAATTGCTGGGAATTTCAAACCATTTTATTTACCCTTGTATTCATTCTGGATGTGATTCTCTTTCATCAATCCCATTGCTTTCAGGTCAATTGTTTTGAAAATCTAAATTTCTTCTTCTTCTTCTTCTTCTTGTTAAATTTTTTAGTTGGATGCAATTTGGATTATGTTAGGCTAGGCTTTAACACTAATATAAATCATTTCTGCATTTGAATTATGAGATTTCATTTCGGCATCCTGAAAGAAGTGGACTTAATAGTTCTATTCTTTTCCTTTAATTCTACAATCCAAATATATGTAGGTAGACTGCTCAAGCTAGACTTTGTGATGATTGTTTTTAGATAAAATTACCACGATTATTTGATGTCTAATGTTTTTGTTGTTTCTTCTTTTTATTCTAGGATTTCTAATATTCTTTTCTTTATGAATGCGTTTGGCAGTGGTGGTAGAGATCTTAGTGGGAACAAAAGGACCAACAAGGATCAATCATTTGATCAAAATTTTAAGGAATACAATGAGGCTTTATGATTTAGCTGTAAAAAGGGCTATCATGTTCGATTAGTTAGGTAAATATACTGTCCATTTATGGCACTCAGCACATGTTGTCCAGTTTTAATCATTAAAATGTTATACTAGAGTTGAGTTATTAGGCTCCATTAAAGGGCTGTGTATTTATTACTGAAACTGATTATTGGTAATAGAGAGACTTCAAATGAGCCTATAATGAATCATTTCTGCTTGTATACTTGTGTTATTTATTCTTTATAGTCTTAAACAGACGTCAACAATTAATTGCATGCTGATTGCTTAAACTAAGCCTTGATTGTTAAAGTATAATACTCCCTCCGTCCCAAATTATTATCTGCTGTTTTAGCAAAAAAAAATTGTCCCACAATATCTGCTTTTTTAAGATTTCAATGCATTTTTTCCATTTGTTTTCCAAATTTGCCACTTTATCTTAATTGTTGATAATCATTACTCTCATTAACGTCTCTCCTCTTTTTTAAACATCCACATTCATGCCTCTCTCTCTCTCTCTTTAATTAATAATTGTTTCTCTCTATCTCTCTTCAATTAATGTGCTGCTTTCTCTCCCTCACTTCAATGTTTCTCTCTCTCTCCAATTAATTAGTTGCTTTTTCTTTCTCTTCAATTAATAAAAAAGTCAGCACAAAGGGTATTTTAGTATTTTTATCATACATATTGGTATCTGTGTGAAACTCTAGAACAACAGATAATTTGGGGCGGAGGGAGTACAAAACTATATTATTAAATGCTTAAACTGATAACAAAAACTGAAAACATAAAGTGTTGCAGCGCCATTAGCTGGTGCAGTAGTTGGTGCTCCAACATCTTGTGACGACCTCCAAAACTAGTGAAAACCATAACAACCATCATTGAGATTATGAGAGCAGCAGAAAACTTGGAGCCTTCCACGAATAGTAGGGATTGCTTGTTTGAATTTAATAACTAAAATTACTCTGGCTTGAAACCTTTCCCTTTCAATGCCCAGGAACCAACACGTGATAGATTTGAGTTTCGTGTCCACAAACGTGTGATTAACCTCATCAACTCTCCTGATGTTTTTAAGCAGATTACTTCCATTACCATTGAACCTGGTGTTGATGTCGAGATTACCATTGTTGATTCCTAAATATGCCTCGTCTTTCTTTGATTAGGTAGTGTGAACCTTGTGTTTGTATTAGGCTTCATGTAGTAAGAGTTTTATTATTACAATTTTTATGTTGAAAAGTTATTTGAATTCAAGAAACGGATTGCTTTGTTGTTATTTTCAATTTCAAGATTGTTGAATGCAATTTTATATTTATGGCAACAACTTCATTTATTTAGATTTCAAAATTAAATTATGAAATTAAATATTTGTAATTTATTGTTAATGAACATATTGAGACAGATTTTGAGACGAATTCTTCATATCTCAGAGAATGTGCAATTTTGGCGCAAAATTTGACATGGATTTTGAGACGACTGTTGCACATCTCAAAATATACACTCAAAAAGATATTGGCGCCAAAGTTGAAACAGAATTGAGACGGATGGTAACCGTCTCAAAATATGCGTTGGAAAAATAGTTGCTATCAATTTTGAGACGGATTTGAAATAGCGTTTTCCATCTCAAATTACGTGTACTAAAAAAGGGCGCCAATTTTGCCCGCCAAAATTGATATCGGCATAATCCTTTTCAAAATGCAGCTGCCCATGGGTCAATTTTTAGACGAATTTGAGACGGATGTTTTCTGTATCTAATTTTTTAGACGGATTTAAGACGAACATTTTCTGTATTTTTTTTAAAAACGGACAGATTAGCGATGCGACCTACTGACACAGATTTTTAAACGGACAAAATCCGTCTCAAAATCGATTTTGAGACTAACTCTGCTAAATTTGAGACGGATTTTTCCATCTCAGATGCCTAGATTGTTGGTAGTGTATTTGTCTAATGTATTAATTAGCTAGTTTATCATGTTTTATGACTCGTTAACATTATCATACATAATCATAAGCTTAAATATGAATACGTTCATAAGTTCTAGCATAAAAATTTATGAATGAATTAACATACGAAATAAACGATTATATGTTTACCTCTTAAAGTACCAACTTTTTTATCATTGATCCTACTTAACTTGATCGACTTTCCTTTCCTTCTCTCAACTAACAAGTAATCTTAGTTATGATTCTCACTTTTCTCTTTCTTTAGCTTTATGAATTGGTGAAGGAACTAACGAAGGATGATGGGTTCTTTTTATAGGCCACCAAGACTTAGCCCTTAAACTAATTTGCCAACCAATCACCTACCAAGCTTAGCCTTCAAGTTTTGTGCCTAACAAGTTATCCCATACAAAATTGGCCAACAAGGTCATGCAACCCATGGCTAGTAAAGAGACCACAACACACTATGATATGCTTAAAAACTAACCAAAAGGAAGCAAAGACCAACTTGACAACTACTTAACATGACAAACAACAATATTTACAAGCTTGTAATTAAGCTTTCCTAATGCCTAAAATGGCCTTCCAAATTCGGTCCCCTCTTGGTTAACTTAGTTTGCTTTCTAGTTTGGTTACTCTAAAATGTAGTTTACTTTCTAGTTAGCTTTCCTAGCTAATTTATAGTTAGTCGCAATTGTTGATTTTTATTTTTCTGAATTTGATTTTTCTATATTTTTGAAAAGTAATTTCGTATTTATACATCGTATAAATATTTAGGTCTAATACGACATGCCATATATATAATTGAGTAGTGTTTTATATTTATTTTCTATGCTTATACATATAATTAAATTACACACATTAAACTCCAAAACACATAGTCTAGGTTACTAAATTAACCTTTATTAATCACATAAAATTTTGTTATAAGTCGTATATATATTCAAGGTATTACAGAGGGCGTCACATGAGCTCACCCCTTTTTCATAATTTCTTTCAGAAAATGAGAGTGTAGCTGGGGCTAGCGGGGAGAATAGAGGAATGGAATTATGGTCCGAGTTAGTAGTTGTAATAGTCCTCACCAAGTTCTGAAATAGTGTGACAATAATTGTGGTGAGAACTTAGTGTGTGTACTATCATACTATACACGACATTTTAATAATTATAAATAGGATAATTTATGTATATTATTTGTATTTTGGCGACTCAAAATAGGTAGTGTAGGCTTGAATTTGAGAGCGTCAAAATTATAGTTGTGTTCTCTCACTATAATGATTATTTATTATTTTACCCTTTCAATTTGTTAAAAAACTATAATGTCACGTATATACTTTGTTGTTTACTTCAATAATCATTTTATGACATGACAACTTTAATTATTTTAAATGAGAAAAAAATTAGGAGTTAAATTTCATTGATAAGAAAAATCAAAATGACACGTTGCAAATTAAGTGAGATGAAGGATATAACAATAATTATGTTATTAGAGTAATAAGTGTCACTCAAAATTTTAAATGTCATTAAAACAAGTGTAAAATATTGTTAAATACATATGTTGGGAGAATGCATAGTATGATTTGATGTTTAATGTATATGCTCGTGATTATTTGTAAGGTCCTTAAATGAATATATGTACAAGGACTTAGTGATAGATCAAAACTATTAGGTTGATCTAAGCTCTCAACGTGTACCATTCTGTTAAAGAATGTATAGATAGAAAGATCAAAACTGTTAGGTTGATCTTGAGATGTAATAGATTAGTCTTGAAGAAATCATAGTGCATCAATCTGATCAACATTGCAGAAGTCAAGGCAGAAAACGTAGAGCCTGAAGATCGTAGTGTGCCTGCCTTGAAGGGAACTCTTCGGACATCGTAGAGTAGTCCCAATGTTTGCCGAGCCAACTCCACGATCGTAGTATGCTAAAGGAAACATGAAGTTTACAAGTCAACGATCGTAATGTACTCTCGGAAACGTAGAGTTAACAAAACGAGCAAGAGAAGATCGTAGTGGGCTCTCGGGAACGTAGACTCGACAACAAAAGCAAGAGAAGATCGTAGTGTGCAATGATGTCAAGACGCTACGATCTGAATCGTAGAGAACCACGATCCAAATCGTAGAGCATCATCTGTCTCATGTCAGAAAACGTCAAGCCTCATGATTTGTGATTTCAACATGCGAGGAATGGATCCGATAAGCTGCAGTGCTCATCAATCCCAGAATATATGAAATATCCTTAATATATAACAAAGAAGCGTATTGGAGAAGCTAAGGATAGTACCATGGGTATGTGGGATAAAACACCTTTTCAGGTGGTAGGTGAGAAACCAGTCTGCAGTGTCAGTGGGCCAGAATGCAGAAGATGTGCAAAAATGTCTCCATCACAATACAAAAAGTTCAGACGCATTTAATTCCACAACGGATGGATCCAACGGATAGTTTTCAACATCACATATATACAGATCAGACAGATGAGAGAGAGACAAGCAAGCAATCAAACATTTAACGTGAAGAATTCTCTAAGGCTCAACTCTACGATCTGAGATATTGCAAAGCTTGCTCAGCTACTCAGTTCTTTAGAACAAGTGCTTACACAGTAACTAAGTAGCAACCATTAAGAACTCAACAACTATCAATCAACTGAAGAAGAGTACCAAGTCTGCTGGACTTGAAGAGTTCGTAGTGAACTGTAAGAAAGCCAAGCCTACTGGACTTGAAGAGTTCAAGAGTGAACTGGAGAAGTTCCTAGACTGCTGGTCTAGAAGGAATCTGTGTGATTCAGAAGATTGTAAAAGACATCCTTAGTGGATATCCTACTCGTTGAGTAGAAGAGTTGATTAGGAGCTTTGAGTGCTCTGAACCACTTAAAAACAACTGTGTCATTTACATTTATGCTATATCTGCTATAACTTCCTTACTCGCTCATAACTCCATTGTTTGGTAAAGAAGATTAAAAAAATACTAATTCCGCTAAGTTTTAATCATTATCTAAGAACCAGTTTAAAAAGGAAAAGATTTTCAATTATCTATTTAACTCCCCCCCCCCCCCTTCTAGATAACTTGTGCCTACTAGGAACTAACAAATGGTATCAGAGCAGGTTCTATTTTACAGCTTACACGCTTTAATAGATCCAAATGGCACTCGTACCAAGCGAATCCAGGACCGGGGGAGGCAGCAAGCCACCAATGTTCAACAAGGATAAATTTGCTAACTGGAAAGTCAGGATGCAAGCTTACATGGACTCAATAGATGAAGATCTATTTGAAACTATTCTTAATGGGCCCTATATACCAACGAAGCTTGCACCAACCATGGACGATCCAAACAGAGTACAAATCAAAGTTAAAGAAGAATGGACAGACACAGAGAAGAGAGTTGTCCAACTTGATAAAAAGGCGAAGAACATCCTGTTCCAATCCATAGAGGACGATATGTTTGTAAATGTTGTAAACAACAAAACAGCTAACGAAGTTTGGGAAGCACTGCTAATTATGTATGAAGGAACTGAAGAAGTCAGAGAGAACAAACAGTCTCTCCTGACACAGCAGTATGAAATGTTTGCTCATGTGCAGGAGAAAACGTGACTGCAACCTGTGAAAGATTCAACATTCTGCTCAACTCTCTACGAGTGTATGGGAAGATCTATCCTAACAAGGATCTAACCATAAAGTTCATGAGAGCCCTACTGAGCAGGTGGGATGCAAAGACCACGGCAATAAGAGAATCAAATAATCTTAATGAGATGACAGTTCAACAACTGTATGGAAATCTCTTGACCTACGAACTTGAGCTGACCCAACGCGCCGAAACCTTATCAGAAGGAAGAAGAAAGGATAAGGGTGATGCTCTCAAAGCAAATGAAGGTGTATCAAAAGTCATCACTGAGATTGACTCCGATGATGATGAAGAGGATGACGATGACGATGTCTTTGCTATGCCGGTAAAGAGACTAAGAAGTTTCATGCGACAAGGCAAAACCAGCAAGCCAAAGTAAGTCAGCAACTACGTCAGCCATGAACAAATGAATGATTTATGCTACAACTGCAAGAAACCTGGTCATTTCATTGCCAACTGCAACAAGCCTATCAAAGAAGAACTAAAGAATAAATCTCATACAAAGAAAGAATACAAAGGAACGAAGAGGCCTCAGAAAAGAGACAAATGCCTGGTTGCCGGAGGATCGTGGAGTGATTCAGATAATGACTCAAATGCAGACTCCGGAGATGAGGAAGAACCACATATGGCCAATCTGTGCTTAATGGCAAAACATGCAAAGGACAAACAAAGCCTAAACATACATGATGTAAGTCTCGATGAGGTATTTGATTTTAATTCTCCTGATGTAGATATAAATGACTTAAGAACTGCTTTGCATGGCATAACCACTGACCTACATCAATACATGAAGTGGTTCAGAGTCTTGTCTAAAGATCATTTACTTCTTCAAGAGGAGAAGAAGAAAGTTCAAGAAGAGCTTGAAACAGCCCTTCTAAGCACCAATCTTCTTTCCAAACTTGAGGCTGAGAATGAAACTTTAAAACAGACAAACACACTCAATGCACAAAGAGAGTCTAAGCTAACCTCTAAAATTGAGGATCTAGAGAAGACTATCTCTACATGGAACAAATCCTCATCATCCATGGACTTCCTGTTCTCTAGTCAGAGAAGCACATTCGACAGAACAAGCTTAGGCTTTGGGGAATCCATTTAAACTAAGTGCGGAAAAGACAATGGAACCTAGCACTAATAATGTCTCAAGTTTTGGTAGAGGCATTGCTTTTGTGAAATCCTCACAGTTGGAAGAACCAGTTCAACCTTGTTCTACTGTTTCTAGTTATACTCAGAGAAGTAAAGGATCTCATGCTGACCTGGGATTCATAAAGGAGAAAAGTAACCCAACCTCTACTTACCAACCTCGCAAAATCGTAAAGTTAAGCAAAACCAACTCTAAGAATCAACTGGGAAAGTACAGTAGAGGTAAGGTACACTCATCACCATTTATGAAACCTAAGGACATGTGGAAGAAAGAGAATCAGTTTAATAGAAGGTTAACTAAGGAACCACACAAGTCCAAGTGGAAGATGAATCACCACACACGCACAGGCATGCATCATAAAAGATGTTTCATATGCAATAAAAATGGTCATAGGGCTACAAAGAGTTATTATAACTCCATGCATGTGAGACCCAAGATTAAAAAAATTTGGGTCCCCAAAGGCACTAACAATGAAGGACCAATGCAAATATGGGTACCAAAATGAAGGTTCAAATGTTTTGACAGGAAAAGAGCTCCACGACCTCAACATGGTATCTGGACAGTGGTTGCTCGAGGCATATGACAAGGAACAAAGTTCTACTATCCAACTATATAGAAAAGGAGGGTCCCTCAGTCATCTTTGGAGATAACAGCTCGGGCAAGACAAGAGGATATGGCTCTGCTGGAAATGGTGCAGTATCTTTCTGCAAAGTAGCTTATGTGGAAGGACTTCAACACAACCTACTAAGCATCAGCCAACTCTGCGACAAGGGTCACCAAGTAACATTTCTCAATAATCATTGTCAAGTCAGAGATTTAAAGACATCTGTCATAAAGCTGACCGGAACAAGAGAAGGAAATGTCTACACAGTAGATCTTGGTCAACTAAGCTCTAATGAAACAATATGTGTTCTGGCAAAAGCATCCGAGGAAATGAGCTGGCTATGGCATAGAAGGCTGTCTCACTTAAACTTCAAAAGCATGTCCAAACTGGCATCAAAAGATCTCGTAGCTGGCCTACCCAAGTTGAACTTTGTGAAGGAAAGGCCATGCAACGCCTGCCATCTTGGAAAGCAAACCAGAAGCTCATTCAAGAGCAAGACTGTCAACTACATTGACAAGCCCCTGCAGTTGCTCCACATGGATCTCTTTGGGCCAATCCCAATAACCAATCTTAGAGGAAAAAGATACTCTCTAGTTATAGTTGACGACTACACCAGATTCACATGGGTATTCTTCCTAACTTCAAAGGATGAAACGAGCTCTGAATTAATCAAGATGTTCAGACTGGTGATGAACGAGAAAGGAGAGAAAATCAAGGCAATAAGGAGTGATAGTGGAAGAGAATTCGATTTCTTAGAAATAGACAAGTTCTACTCAGACAATGGCATCAGTCATAACTTCTCAGCTCCACGAACTCCTCAACAAAATGGAGTTGCTGAAAGAAAGAACAGAACCCTGATAGAGGCTGGAAGGACTCTACTAGCAGTAGCTCGTCTGCCTGAATACTTCTGGGCAGAAGCTGTCAAAACTACATGCTACACATAGAACAGATCATTAATTCACTCTATGATCAAGAAGACACCCTACGAACTATGGATAGGAAGGAAGCCAAGTGTCAGCTATTTCCATGTCTTTGGCTGTGCATGCTATATTCTCAACAATGGAAAACAGTATCTGACAAAATTCCAGCTCAAGTCAGACGAAGGGATCTTTCTTGGATATGCCACAGACATCAAAGTTTACAGGGTGCTCAACAAGAAAACACTAAATGTCGAAGTCTCAATACACATCATCTTTGATGAAACTGACTTAGACAAAGAAGTGCCTCAAGACACTACGACCGATAGTGCAGACACTACGAATGAAGTCGTCGAGCTCAACACTACGATCGTAGTGCCAGATAGTGAAATCGTAGTGCATGATAATGAAATCGTAGAGAGGTCCATCCAAGACAACGAGCCTCTACTCCAAGAAGAAGAGATAGACCTTGAAGACCTAAGACAGGAAGACATCAGGACAGATGTCCCAATCAGGAACAGATGGGCAAGAGATCATACTCAGGATTTAATCATTGGAGATCCAAGTGCAAGAGTAAAAACAAGACCTGCTACTCAAAATGAATGCTTCTATCTAAGCTTCCTGTCACAAATAGAGCCAAAGAAAATAGAGGATGCTATGGAAGACTACAGTTAGATAGAAGCCATGCATGAAGAACTCAACCAATATGAACAAATCAGAGTTTCGGGATTGGTACTCAGACCAAAGAGTCATCCTGTCATAGAAACCAAGTTGGTCTTCAGGAACAAAATGGATGAAGACGGGGTCATTACCAGAAACAAGGCAAGATTAGTGGCAAAGGGCTATTCTCAAGAATAAGGTATTGACTATGATAAGACATTTGCACCTGTTGCCAGACTAGAAGCCATCAAAATCTTTCTTGCCTTTGCTGCCCACATGAAGTTCAAAGTCTTCCAGGTGGATGTCAAGAGTGCATTTCTAAATGGAGAGCTTCAAGAAGAAGTCTACGTAGAACAACCTCCAAGTTTCATCAATTCGTCTCTTTCCAATTATGTCTATAGATTAGATAAAGCCTTATATGGTCTTAAACAAGCACCTAGAGCATGGTATGAAACACTGACTAACTTCTTAATAGAAAATGGGTTCACTAGAGGTAGGGTAGACACCACACTATTTCTTAGAAAGCATAAAGACAAAGTCTTACTAGTTCAAATATATGTTGATGATATCATATTTGGTTATACTAACGAAAAGTTATATAAGAGATTCTCTAAGCTAATGCAGAGCAAGTTTGAAATGAGCATGATGGGTGAGCTGAATTTCTTCCTTGGACTGCAAGTGAAGCAGACTGATGAAGGAATATTCATCAACTAAGCCAAATACATCAAAGACTTACTAAAGAAGTATGGAATGGAATCAGCCTCTCCCATGAAAACACCAATTGCTCCTGCAACCAAGCTTGACAAGGATGAGAAAGGTAAAAGTATTTATATCACTCAATACAGAGGTATGATAGGGTATCTTTTATACCTAACTGCCAATAGACCAGATATAATGTTTGCAACATGCATAAGTGATAGATTGTAGGCTAACCCTAAAGAGTCACATTTGTCTACTATAAAGAGGATCTTCAGGTATCTCAAGGGTACACCCTACTTGGGGCTGTGGTATCCCAAGGAATCCTCATTTGAACTACTAGGATGCACAGATGCTGATTTTGCAGGATGCAAAATAGATAGAAAAAGTACCAGTGGCACCTGTCAACTTCTTGGAAACAGACTTGTGTCCTGGTTTAGCAAAATACAAAACTCAGTGTCTACTTAAACTACAGAAGGTGAATATATTGCTGCTGGCAGTTGCTGTGCTCAGATCCTATGGATGAGAAATTAGCTAGCTGACTATGGGTTCAATTTCAAATCTATTCCCATACACTGTGATAACACAAGTGCCATAGTAATAACTCATAATCCTGTCATGCATTCTAGGACCAAGCATATAGAAATAAGGTATCACTTCATTACGGATCATGTGCAAAATGGAACTATATCTTTACAATATATCCCTACTGAAAATCAACTTGCTGATGTTTTTACAAAACCACTAGATGAATCCAGATTTAACAAGTTAATAAGTGAGCTAGGCATGCTAAATCTTCAACCATGAAATATATGCTCTAGGCTGTGCTAACAATGACAAATATAAAAACTGAACTCAAAATCATAGACATGATCAAGGAAAGTTCACGATCATAGAGATGAACAGACAACTACCTCAACGATCATTGCAAAGACTCAACTATCATAGTACAGACTCGACGATGACCAAAAGCCCTTTCAACAAGCAAAGTGCATCCTGTGATGATAAGCTTCATAACAAAGCAATCTCTCTAAGAGGTGCCTCAGGGACAAACCTAACCCTTGAATCACTCCAAGAGGTTGGCCTTTCCTGAGCTACCTTAAAAGAATGCGTTATCAAAAACTCATCACAAGGATTCGGACAGACTCAACAATTGCAGGACAGACTCGACGATCACAGGACAGACTCAACGAATGCTGATCAGACTCAACGACTGCCAGACAGACTCGACAATCGTAGGACAGACTCGACGATCGCAAGACAGACTCAACGAATGCTGATCAAACTCAACGACTGCCAGATAGACTCGACGATCGCAGGAAAGACTCAACGAATAGAAGACTACCTCTACGATCGTAGTCATCCTAATGACACCTCAGCTCTGAAGACACAAAGGGCAAACCAGTACATTCCTATAAAGTCAAAATCATAGAGCCAAGCAAAAGGCGACACCTGTCCCACTAAATGAAATAGAGAGAGGGAAGCTACAAGTACAAATTTGGAACCGTGTTTTTTGAAATCTGAAGTTCAAAAGATTAACCCTCATTCTCTCTCTCTCTCACTCAAAGAAAAACCCTAAATCGGAAGAAAGCTCAGTCGGATTTCACCTCTCAACTACAGAATCAATGGCTACTTCAAATGTAATTTTAGGCTACAGACTCTGTTTCGACGAGTTCAAGGATGCTCCACAAAAATTTCACAAGACCTTAGCGCTACTGAAGAAGGAGGGTCTCGAAGAGGCGCTGAGCACCGACACCCTCATTTATCCCAAGCTAATGAAGGAGTTCTACAAGAATGGAGTGTACGAACATAACACCATCACTACTCGAGTAAAGGGAGTAGAAATGAGACTCGAGGAAGAAGACTTCAACCTGGCCCTAGGTTTTAAAAATCTGGGGCACCCATTTTTAGATAGCATAGGCTTCCAAGAGGGACTGAAGAAAATGCATCACAAAATGAATCCCTATGTGAAAGGCTACAAAAAAAAGGAGTTCCCTCAGAGGTACGAATTTTTGGCTGACATTATTGGGAAATGCATCTGCTGTAAAATCTCAGGTCATGACTCGATAAATGAGACTCAGCTTAAGCTTATGACGGCCATGGTTCATGGTACACAACTCAACTATGGGGCTGTGTTGCTCGAATGGATCGGCAAGTGGATCGTCAACTCGAAGAAATCAAAGAGCACCCCGAAGATGCTGTATGGGAGATTCATAAGCATCATTCTACAATCTGCACTGGGTGACAAAATAGGGGATGAAGGAAAAGCCATCAACCTAAATCGAAGAATGACCCAGCAGTTGTTTAAGAACTGGGAAAGAAACCCTGCTGAGTATGTAAGAATGATGACTGAGTCCAGTGGAAGAACTGGGGATCTGAAGAACGCAGGCATTCCAGGAAATATGTCTGTTGTACGGGAAGTTGAAGAAGAAGGAGAAACAGACAAGGAAGAACCCTCTGCTCTTGTCAGAAAAAGCAAGGGCCAGAGAAAGCTAAGGGCAAGACAAATTGAAGAGCCTCAAGGATCTACAACTGACATTCCTGTAGAGTCCTCTGACATGGAGACTCTAAGGAGGCTAAGAAAGATGCAACAGCAAGAAGAAGCTGAAGAGGATCAAGCCACCATATCACAGATCCTAAAGAAGAACAAAACTGGTCATAAGTCCAAAAGAACAATAGTTTCTTTGATTGTAGAGTGGCAGAAATGGAAGAAGCTACTTCAAGAAGAGTGGTTGTTCAACATGGCAAAGAAAAGACTCAAGATAATCCAGAAATGGTGGCTAAACCCAGCAAATCAAAGAGGAAGCTGGTCAAGAAGTATATTCTTGAGAATGAAAAAGTGCTGAAAAAAGAAGCCAAGAATATGGCTGCAAAAGTAGAACTGCCCCAAGCAAACGAAGAGGACAGTGCTCCAGCTGAGGGGGAGATCCTTGAAATTCTCATGATTGAGTATACACCAGCTGAGGGGGAGAAGTCTACATCTCAAGAAGATGTTCCAGCTGAAGGGGACATTCTGAACTTAGAAGAAGATATACCAGCTGAGGGGGAGTTTCTAAATCTCCAAGAAGATGTTCATGCTGAGGGGGAGCCTCATGATATCCCAATGGCTGAAGAAAAGGTCCTTGCTCAAGATGAAATTGAGCCAATGCCAAACCTTCCAGAGACCATTGAGATAATGGAATCTTCAGAAGAAAACAAAGAAGAAAAAGATGATGATGAAGATGAGCTTGAAATCACTAGTGTAGGGAAAGATGGATTTAGGAGCTATATGTACACTCAACTATTTTCTTACCTACCCATGATGGCATACCATCAAACTCAAATCCTAAACTCATGGGATCACATGTTCTGGAGCTTCAAGGAATATCCAGCAATCTCAGTTCTGGCCCATGGATTTCCAAGGAAAGTCATCTTCGCCAAGAAGCTGCTTACTAATCACTCCTCATCAAAAGACAAACCTGAGGTACTGTCTATCCCTACCAGTTTTAGAGTTAATCACCTGTCATCATCTTCATTTAGCTACTTTTATGGATTTCCTCAATGGCTGGAAGTGATTCTCAATCCAGTAAATCAGTTTCCAGTTTCAGAATACCAAAATTCTGTAATTGAAGAACCAGAAGAAATCAACCTTACCCTGCTCCCTCAAATCACTAACTCTACGACTCCAAACTCCAGCCACATCGTAGAGTCCAACATTAAAATCGTAGAGTCACCTATCCCAGACTACTTCAGTCTTGATCTCGCTCTGTACAATTTGTAAGATCAATCCTAACCAAGAACCCCACTAATGGACAATCCTCAAGCAAATGATACCTTCCTAAGCCTGCCCACCAAGGATGACTTAAAAGAAAATTTTGAGCAGATGATCAAGTCTATCGAAGCAAGTTTGGAATCTCACTCTGATCTCCTTAACATCCGGCGGAATCAAATGATAACAGTTGTAAACAATTTCCCTGGCACTATGAATACTGAGCTTACAAAGAGGCTAAGGGAAATTATCAAAGAGATTCTGAAGAGTATGTTAGACAGAGATGAGATCCACTTCCAGATAGCTGCCAAGCAAAGAGAGGCTGTGCTTGAAATGCAGAAATACCAAGATCTTCAACATCAAATTATGATGGACAATATTCTCAACTTGAAAGCTTCTGTTTATGACTTCCAAAAATCTTATGGCAATCAGAAGAAGCATAATGATATGATTCTGACAGTCCTCCAAAATAAAGAAGCTAGAGCTGAAAAACAGATCAAGGAAAATTGAGAGGACATTGCTCAAACCCAAAGCCAACTAAATGAGCTTGTTCAAGGAGTTAATCGGTTGTCTGCAGATATTCGAACCCTTGATGCTGACATAAAGGGGGAGAATAATAAAGGGAAAGTAGATCAAGGAGGTCAGGGAGGCCATGGAACTCAAGAAAGGGGAAGAAGCCAATTTCATGCTCAGACATCACGAAGCCCTTCTGCAAGACGTCATCAAACTCAACGATCGGGTCAGCATGCCATTGTAACAGCTATTCCTCTGAGTCGCCAGGAGCCAACTCCCAGCTCAAAAGACATAACTACTGTACGCATAAGAATGCCAACTGGAGATCCTGATTCATACGCAGACACGAGGATAATCCAGTTTCAAGTCTAAGCGAGCTGGAGGAGTTAGCAAGAAATGAAGAAGCTCAAAGCAAAAGAAGGGCTGAGGAGTATGCCAATCCATCTCCACAAAAGAGGCCAAGAAAACAGAGATAAGTTGAAACTTTAAATTCCTATTGATGTAATGCTGAATTGTAATATCTTCTGATCATCAATAAATTCATGCTTATTCTCTAGAAATTTCAACTGCTCACTGAAATACTAAGTCATGTTTAAATTTCCTGCAAATGCATCTAGTCACTAATAATTATGACAATAAATCTCCTTGGTTATGTCAATATCAAATAGGGGGAGATTGTTGGGAGAATGCATAGTATGATTTGATGTTTAATGTATATGCTCATGATTATTTGTAAGGTCCTTAAATGAATATATGTACAAGGACTTAGTGATAGATCAAAATTATTAGGTTGATCTAAGCTCTCAACGGGTACCATTCTGTTAAAGAATGTATAGATAGAAAGATCAAAACTGTTAGGTTGATCTTGAGATATAATAGATTAGTCTTGAAGAAATCATAGTGCATCAATCTGATCAACTTGCAGAAGTTAAGGCAGAAAACGTAGAGCCTGAAGGGAACTCTTCGGACATCGTAGAGTAGTCCCAACGTTTACCGAGCCAACTCTATGATCGTAGTGTGCTAAAGGAAACATGAAGTTTACAAGTCAACGATCGTAATGTACTCTCGGAAATGTAGAGTTAACAAAACGAGCAAGAGAAGATCGTAGTGGGCTCTCGGGAACGTAGAGTCGACAATAAGAGTAAGAGAAGATCATAGTGTGCAATGATGTCAAGACACTACGATCTGAATCGTAGAGCACCACGATCCAAATCATAGAGCATCATCTGTCTCATATCAGAAAACGTCAAGCCTCGTGATTTGTGATTTCAACATGCGAGGAATGGATCCGAGAAGCTGCAGTGCTTATCAGTCCCAGAATATATGAAATATCCTTAGTATATAACAAAGAAGCGTATTGGAGAAGTTAAGGATAGTACCATGGGTAAGTGGGACAAAACACCTTTTCAGGTGGTAAGTGAAAAAGCAGTCTGCAGTGTCAGTGGGCCAGAATACAGAATTCAGAAGATGTGCAGAAATGTCTCCATCACAGTACAAAAAGTTCAGACGTGTTTAATTCCACAACAGATGAATCCAACAGATAGTTTTCAACATCACATATATACAGATCAGACAGATGAGAGAGAGACAAGCAAGCAATCAAACATTAAATGTGAAGAATTCTCTAAGGCTCAACTCTACGATCTGAGATATTGCAAAGCTTGCTCAGCTACTCAGTTCTTTAGAACAAGTGCTTACACAGCAACTGAGTAGCAACCATCAAGAACTCAACAACTATCAATCAACTGAAGAAGAGTACCAAGTCTGCTGGACTTGAAGAGTTCGTAGTGAACTATAAGAAAGCCAAGTCTACTGGACTTGAAGAGTTCAAGAGTGAACTAGAGAAGTTCCTAGACTACTGGTCTAGAAGGAATCTGTGTGATTCAGAAGATTGTAAAAGACATCCTTAGTGGATATCCTACTCGCTGAGTAGAAGAGTGGATTAGGAGCTTTGAGTGCTCTGAACCACTTAAAAACAATTGTGTCGTTTACATTCATGTTATATCTGCTATAACTGCCTTACTCGCTCATAAATCCATTGCTTGGTAAAGATGATTAAAACAAATACTAATCCCGCTAAGTTTTAACAATTATCTAAGAACCAGATTAAAAAGGAAAAGATTTTTAAATATCAATTTAACCCCCCCCCCCTTCTAGATAACTTGTGCCTACTAGGAACTAACATCATATTTATTGTGGCAATATAATTATTAGTCTATTATTATCAACCACCATTCAATTCGTATTTGGTTTACAAATTTAGCAATAATAATTTGGTGACTAAAATTTAATATTAGTGCTACACTTGGATTGAAATAATGAAATTGGTGAAAAAATAAATTTGGAAGGGAATGGAATGAAGAGTTGAACAATTCATATCATTTATGACTAAAATGATTCATTTTATATCCGCTTCAATGAACAAAATTCATAAATCGGATAGAAATTGTGACGCTCCCAAATTAGGTATACATCACCCATTCTGAGTCACCAAATACATGGTACAGAATATAAATTCAAACTTAAATATACAACATGAGCTGTGAGTTTTTAATACAAATATTATCTTCTAGACAGTATTCAAACTCAAAATAAGTCCTCAATACATTTATTACCATACTATTTCATAGAATAGTGATGACTACTAATGCAAACATCTGGACCGTCACTCCATTCCCCGACTAGTCCGAGCTATATTCTCATTTCTTTGAAAAAAAGAGTATTTCAACTGGTATAGCGGGGATATTCTTGAAGAAAACTTATATTGTTTTCTACGCTCAAAGCTTTCTAAAACTCGAAAGAAATACGGGATAAATCACTTTTTGGTCACTGTACTAGGGTCTGGTAACTACAATGAAAACCAGAATAAAAATCGGACCCTTGTACAGTAACCAAAAAGTATATTATCTTGACTACAAATCCACGTGGGAATGCAACCTACATGTCACCTCAGTGCCACTTGGATTCTGTTAGTCTACTAAGCATTTCCGTCTGATTTTTGGATGAAAATTAAAATTAATGACCATTTTCTAATATTTTAGAGTAAAATTATTCGATTGTAATAAAAAAAAAGTTTCGTTAACTACAATGAAAATCGAACCATAGTACAATGACCAAAAAGTGATTTATCCCAAAGAAATACGCTCAATATTATAGAAGAAGAATTCTCTATTTCTGGTATGATTTTCAATTCAAACTAAGCATCTTATTTATAGGAGAATGGAAAAGATACTATTTCAATTTAGAAAATCACGGATTGCACAGTAAATATTCGACGAATTCACGGGCGAACAAATTCGTCTAAAACTTTTAAAATTTTGATTTTACTATTCATTACCGTGCAATAAAATATTCTAATAAAACAAAAACTTTAAATAAAATATAATATATTCTATTTATAATCAAATAAAACAAAACATATAATAATAATAATAATAATAATAATAACCTTTGCCTTACGGCAAATGCAAAACTCTCATCCCCCTTTAAATTCTTCAAACACACACACACACACACACACACACATATATATATATATATATATAATTCCATCCAATTCACGTTATGTACTCCCCCCCCCCCCTTTCTGACAATTCATAACAATTCACATGTGGGTTGTGACAACCCCAAAATAGGTTCATTCCATCCAACCCATTCTGAGTAGCCAAATACATGGTACAGAAAACAACTACAACTTTATTACAACAATTGTCGTGCAAAATACAACAACACATATGCTGTGAGTTTGGATACAAATATATACCAACTGTAACTCTGGACACCAACTTTGGATAGCACGTCACAATGACACCTTAAATAAAGGTATAGTCAAAAACTGTTTTAGAAATTAGAATCTTTGAGAAGTGCTCAAGAAAACCTTCGTACATGGGAGGTCATGCTTCTAGGTTATGATAGATATCATATGGCCACAGAATTATCCTTGGTTGACCCAATAGACCCCAAAGAAAAATGAGAAGATTACTATCATATTCTTCCCAATGGTGAGTCTTCTCTTGACATATATTTATCTCCACTGTCTCTAATTGGGTATTATACTCCAAACAAACACCAAGATTATATAGGTAGTGCTTGTAAATATACTCAGCAAGTGGATGAGCAAAACCCTGTCTTATGATGACACGAGGTTGTATGTCATTAGACATCTTGTATGATAGTGTCAAAACACCCTTCCAAATTAAATTCACCTCACCCTCAACATCTATAGACCACCGTTCTATTCCCCTGTTATTCCCCGCTTGTCCCAACTACACTTTTATTACCAGAAAGGAATTGTGAAGCAAAATGGTGAGCACAACTAGCTCAGTAAAGAATATCATAACTAAAGATAAATAAATTATCAATAGCCTTCAACAGTAATAAATCAAAGATTTAGAACATATGGTAGATGATAAAACTTTTCAACCATAGTTGCAGCGGAACGAGCAATCCATTAGAAGAGTCAAATAGACCATAAAATCTATTATCTTTTCCATGTTAAAAGTCCATCAATAATGTTTTATCCCTGTAACATTAATAAAAAATTCATGTCCACAATCACGTGTCTAACTCATAATCGTAATTGTAGTTCTAAATTCCTTTCCTCATCCAGGACAAAGTTAATTTTCATCACCTGAAACCTCAAAGATCATGGTTATACCAAATCATAGTTCCTGTTCATAATCATACTGATAAATTCATCTTTGCACTACGGGCCAAAGATATTCATCAACAGTTCATCTTTGCACTACTGGCCAAAGATATTCAACAACATGTCATCTTTGCACTACCGGCCAAAGATATTCATCAGTTGGTTATGTTCATCTAAACGCATGTTCATCTTCGAACTACTGGCCAAAGATATTCATCAGAAATCATTCATCTTTGCACTACAAGCCAAAGATATTCAGTTATATCATCATTTAGGACTGAGGATGATGAAAAATATTTTAAAGAAAACGAATCCAGTGAAACAAAATAATAAATATTAAGGATTCGTACTTCAGTTATTCCATGTCCAAAAATACCTCATAAATAATCATAGTGGAGTAAAATTCAAGAATGATCAAAACATGGATACAATCAAAGCTATTATCCATAACAGATATTTTGGACAAAAAACGAAAATTTAATTTTTTTGTGAATAGTGTCGTATTCGTGAATAGTGTTGTATACGTAAATAGTGTTGTATACGTAAATAGTAACTCCGACACTGAAAGATAGAAATTTCACAAAAAAATAATCATGCTTCGTGAATAGTAACTCATGAATAGTAACCCCGACATGAAAAAGTTTCAAATTTGATAAAAATTCAAATCAATATTTCGGCATAATGATATTGAAGAAATAATATCATTTATGAAGAAAATAATCTCCCTTACCTCAGAAAGAATAGTACTTCTGACTGAAATACTGGATATAGTGCTAAAAGAACTTGCACCGTATAGCAATATTCAAAGTACTAAAATACTTACAAAAATACGCTCGATATATAGAGAGAGAAAGAGAGAGAAATCTTCAGTTTCTAGTGTGATTTTCAATTCTAACATAAGCACCCTATTTATAGGAAAATGCTTAGAACACCAAAGCAGAAAATTTAATATAATAATATTATTATTATTCCACAACTTCCTACGCACACTCATTGGATCCAACATCAGCCACACATGTTCCAAAGACAACAAAAACGTTTTTGTTAATAAAAATAATTAAAACTTTCAAAAATCAATTATTTCTAAACTTTGGAACTTCAATAATTTATAATAAATAGACCTTTTATCAGAAAATTCGAATCCTGCGACTTTTTATAGGAAATTAAATTCTCTACAACTTTGCAGAAGAAAGTTTTTCTAAATTCCAAATAGAAATTGACCGAAATCCATAAACGGGCGATTTTACAGGCTATAATTAAATTTCAGTTAAGAAATAGGCCCACAGACATGTTTAACATGTTTTAAACAACTTTTGCAACAAAAATACTCTTCCTCCTCATATACTCATATATCCCACATTCATTGTAAAATATCATCATTATTATATTATAATAATATAATAAAATATTATTTTATCAAAAAAGATAAAATATCGATTTTCAATAATTGTCACTTTAAAAATTTTCTCCATCTATATCCACATAAAATGAATATTTTCCTCATCATATAAATCAATAATTAATTATTCATAAATAATATTACAGAATCACAATATTGACAACCAGACAATTTCCAGGAAAGAGATGGCTTTCCAATAAGAATTTCTCCTTACTGGCGCGCAATTAGGTGACCAAACCTCTCCTTAGACAGAACTTTCTAGACATTACTAGTACTGTTATCTAATAATATTATTCAGATAATATGAATTATTACTTCAATAATGAAAACTACTGTGTAGTGACAATTATTGAAACAACGGTAATATAAAATATTAACGCAACAATTATTGAATCAATAAAATAAAATACTGAACAGTAACTACTGTAACAATTATTGAGTAGTGCATTCTTACGTAAGAATCAATAATTGGTGCGATACCGTGTGCTACTGTACAACAACGCGTATTACTGTATTTTAACTATCAGATATTCCAACAGTGTTAACGGTAACAACTACGTCGTTATTTACAAACAACATATACTTGTCGTTTTCTTCATCCAATTGCTTTCCGTTATGGGCCCACAAAAGACTGCGCCATTGTACGAATATTCCCCGACAGCAAGAATATTCCATGACCAAACGAATATTCCCAGACAACAATGAACATTTTATAATCACCTGCTTATTTTAAAAAAAATTCATATATCACCCTTAACTTTAACTTTTATCAATTTAACCATTTACTGAATTGTAATTATAAGAAAAATTGAATACTTTTATTTCATAAAATTCGGGGTCTACATGGGCCCCATATGTGGGCCCACTTTTATAATATAAAAAAATACTGAATAACTTTCTACCGATTATTTTGAAAAATAGGTAAATGGAGGTCCATAAAATAAGCAAAATTTATAACAAATACTTCATAAAAATCCCTTCACTATTTTTAACAACCTTTATTCATATTATTATAACTCGCAATATTAACAACTAGATCGTTCCCAGGAAAGAGGGGTCTTTCCAATAAGGATTTATCCCTATTGGCGTGCAATTAGGTGACCAAACCCCTTTCCTTGACAGAACTTTCTAGACATTGTTAATTCTGCATATAACAATTAGAATAACTTATCATCTCAATTATTGATTTAATAATATAAAAAATATTGACAATAATTGAATTAAATAATGTGAGATACTATGCAGCAATTACTGTAGCAATAATTGAGTAAAACTGAGCGACTTCTCACGTAAGCATCCATAATTAATATCGTGTTCTACTATGCAACCACGCGTATTACTGTACTTTTAACACTAGGTATTTCAATAGTTAACGGTAAAACTTTCACCGTTATTTTTATAAAAAGATATTTCTGTCATTTTTCTCATTCCGACAATAATTAGGTTGTGGGATCTACCAATGATTGTGTCGTTGTACGAATATTTCCTGTTAAAACGAATATTCCCCGACCAATCGAATATAATATAACAACTTGTATACCTTGCAAAATTTATAAATATTACCCACAACTATAACATTATATCAAATTTACTCCTTAATATTCAAAAATAATATTTATAGAAAATTCATCTTTATTCATGAAAGTTGGGGTCTTACAACCTCCCGTTCTTATAAAATTTTGCCCTCAAAATTAGGGTACATACCTGGTATGACGAAGAGGTGAGGATACCTTGATATCATTTTAGATTCTAACTCCCAGGTCATTTCCTCAACATTGTGCTTTCTCCACAAAGCTTTGACTTGAGGTATAACCTTGGAGCGTAAAATATGTTCCTTCTTATCCAAGATTTTAAAAAGAACCTCTTTAAACGTTAAATCTTCCGCTATTTTGTCCGGTTCTAACTCAATAATGTGGTTTGGGTCTACCACATATTTACATAACATGGATATGTGAAAAACGTTATGAACACGAGACATACTTGGCGGTAAAGCGAGTCTATAGGCTACAGTTCCTACTCGGTCAAGGATTTCAAATGGGCCAATGAATCGAGGATTGAGCTTTCCTCTCTTTCCAAATCTCGTAACTCCTTTCCATGGAGTCACATGTAACAACACATGATCTCCAATATTGAATTCCACGTCCTTTGGATGAAGATCAGCATAACTCTTTTGTTGATCTTGTGAGGTTTTTATACATTGCCAGATCATTTGAATCTTTTCCGTAGTCATGCGTACCAATTCCGGTCCCAACAACATTCCTTCACCTACCTCAGCCCAGCCTACTGGAGAACGACACTTTCTTCCATACAACGCCTCAAATGGAGCCATGCCGATACTTGCTTGATAACTATTGTTAAAATTTCCACCAATGGTAAGAAATTGTCCCAACTTCCTTTAAAGTCAAGGACATAGAGTCTTAATAGATCTTCAAGAGTTTGAATAGTCCACTCCGACTGCCCGTCCGTTTGAGGATGATATGCCGAACTAAATCATAAATCCGTGCCCATAGCTTTTTACAAACAAACCCAAAATCATGAAGTGAATCTTGGGTCTCGGTCAGAAACTATGGATACTGGCATACCATGCAGTCTTACAATCTCATTTATGTACATACGAGCAAGAAGTTCAAGTGTATAAGTTTCTCGTATAGGTAAGAAATGAGCAGATTTGGTCAATCTATCAACAATGACCCAAATTGCATATATGCCTTGAGAAACCTTGGGAAGACCACTAACGAAATCTATGGTAATGTGCTCCCACTTCCACTCTGGAATTTCAAGTGGTTGCAATAGACCTTTTGGCACTTGATGCTCCGCCTTGACACGTTGATAAGTTAAACACCTTGAGATAAACTTCGCGATCTCTCTCTTCATATTGCTCCACCATAATGTATGTCGAAGATCACGATACAATTTGGTACTCCCAGGATGGATTGATGTGACGTCCCCAAATCCGTGTAACATCGATTACAGGAAAATGGTGCTCATGACACAACATACATCATCATCTATCTAAGTAACTCTAATAATAATAATAATAATAATAATAATAATAATAATAATAACTATTAAATACTTATTCCAAATAAAGTCCCAAGTCTTTACAACCATTAATAAACTGAAACTTAAACTTAGCGTTTATCGCTACATTACATCATATGCGGAAATATAATTCTTACATAAATAACTCTCATCATTTCATCTTAGACTTTCCCTTATCCTTGCCCGAGCCCTCAGCGTTATCAACCTTAACTGAAAGGTTTAAGCAAGAATGAGCACAAATTGCCCAGCAAGTATATAAAGTAGTTTGAGAACATACATCAGAAGTAAAAGCATTAGTATGAATATTTCTCAACAGTTGAAATAAATATCAAGAGATAAACTGGAATATCAAGATAAGAGTTCTGGAATTCTCAATAGCATACTAAGGGGTGTTAGATACCCTGAACATTACTTTGTTTCATCAAAAATAATTAGACGGTTTAACAATCAAATAGATTGTAAACAGTCTTTGCAAGTACTCCAGGTGATCAGCCTATCGTACCCTACATTGTGCACAAGTATAAAGTTTAAACGCATAAGCGTATATGGGACTATATGCCCGACATGAGTTACCCTGTTATCCGAGTTGTTCATCTTAGTTTCATGCGAGACCGTACCAAAGAAATTTGGATTGGTAGACTTAAATAGCTACAATGAATTTGGAATAGTTCAAATAATATAACTTTTCCCATCTATAATATCTAACCGAATCAAATGGTCAAATTGCATTCTTGAAAGCAGTTCATAAATAATTAAGAACTTTAAGGCATAAACAACTGAATTAATAATTGAGTAATCACCAATAGAACTTGCACTATATATAAGTTTGTACAAGTTATAACTTGCAACATACGAGACTTGTACACAATGATAAATTGTACAAGTAAAGGGAACTTACATTCACTGCAATAAAAGTGAATAAAGTTAAGAAACTTGGCTGATACGTCTTGTACAATTACTTCTATCTACTAGCCCTTCACGTAACATATTCAAATGCGTCACGTTAAGCAATTTGGTTCTTAGACACCACTTTGAAGTGTAATGGTTCCCTTTTATTTTAATAAGGCGATTAAACTCACACGTATTCAAATACAATTCGATTACATAAGATGTTGCTACGTATAGGCCACGTGGTTAAATAAAAGAAACTGGGAAACATAAATTTGTGACATTTTTTGGACCAAAACCTCTATCAAAAATCTGCATAAAATATGCTTAAGGGTCTCAAGTCAAAAAATCTCATTTTCCATAGTAATGACATCACATATATAATTAAATTCATTTATCCATATAACATCATTTATATGAAAAATATCAAATCAGTCTCAAAAATATTTATTTTCTAGAATTTTGTAGAATATAGTCCCACATTTAACATATATATTTCCAGGAATTTTTAAAATCCATATACTATTTTTAAATAGTCCATAATAACCAAATATTCTCATATTTTTCATAAATCGAGATTAGATCCAAAATTTCTAAAATTTTCAGGGTAAACTCCAGTTATACACATGTACTTCCAATAAAAACTTTGTAATTTTTGGACTTATACACGGAGAGTTATTCGGGTATCTTTTCAAATAGTGATCTTAACCATAAAATTCATAACTCTCAAACCGTATGGCCAAATATTCTCAAATTTTTACAGGACCTTCATATCTTCTTATATTAATACTCCAAAGTTTTCCAGAATTTTTAAATTAAAAAATAGTGGACGAAAATGCCCCAAGACAGACTGATCCAAACAGTCCAAAGAAAGACATCAAAATTTTGTTTCTTGCAGCCACTTTCGCGATTTTATTCCCACTAAACTACAGATGATATGACCATGATACTTGGACACAATAAACTTCATACATCCAGGTATTTTACAAAAATATAACATTCATGAAATTAGCATTCTAAGACCACAAACCAATTGCATAAAAAAGCGTGCCAGCACTGGTTCTATACTTAGAAAAAATTTGGAAATTCCAGATTTTCTGCAGATTTTTTTATGAACATGTTTGCTTACGATTTTCATAACTTGATCATTATAACTCCAATTCAAGTGAAATTTGGGCCAGATTAGACTTCATACTATTTTAAAAAATTATTATATATGTTAATCGAGTCATATAAACCATGATTCTGAGGCTCCGAAAAACCCAAAAATCACAGATTTCACATTCAACCAACTTTGAATTTTTTTTGCTTTCGATTCTAGCGTGCATGGGCTTGACTCCTACTGTCTAGATCACTTCTACCAACATAAATAAACATGTTACAACCAACCAACTCACTAACTTACCATGCTTTAAACAAATTGACTACTAAGAGGCATTTTATCCAACATATCGCATACATACATGAAATCTTTGATTATCTATGTAATTGTAACATGTTTAAACCATAATTTTCATTCCTTATCATCCTCATAATGGAAACCAACATTAACATAGCCTCACGAAATCAACATAAACCATTTACCATGGCTATACATGCTTTTTCACTATTTTTCTTCAAGAACATGAAAAAGAGATTTTCATAGCTTACCTTTTTGGAAGAATTTTCCATGTGTTAATTTGATTATCCCTCTTCCTTGCTTGCTAGTTTCTATGTAAACTCCAGTATTTGTTTTCCCCCTCTCAAGCTATCATTCTCTCAATTTCTCTCTTTTTTTGCTCTCTTGATGAAATTTTCCAAATGAGAGGAATATATGAGTGGAGAGTATATATGTATATGATATTACCATAGGCTTCCCTTGCCTCTTACATTCCCAAATCATTAGTTATGCATATATTACTCATAATGCATAGGTTTAATATGGAGAGGGTAGTTAAGAAAATGAAAAGTTTTGGTTTATTACACAAGTGTAACTCCCTCTCCCTCAATATCTTGTAATACGTATACTTCCTCCTCCCTTGTCCCAATTCTTGAGTCACAGGATCCCACCAGCTGCTGACTAATTAAATAAACACATTATAATATTATTTTAATCATTTAAATGCCCATTTTGACCATTTTGCCCTTCGTAGCCAAACGTGGTCGATACTTATATCGATTCCTACAAAAGTTAATGTTCCGAACGTCATGGAACTATTCGTTTCATCAAAATCATCACCCGAAATTCGTGGTTGCTTCTTTCTAAAAAAAAGTCAACTGCTTGACTTTGACCAAAAAGTCAATCGTGACACATTTTCGTGGTTACAGTCTAAACTGACTAATTTCGACGTTCCGGACTCGATTACGTAGTCCGCGTCTCTAAATTCCACTCCAAAATCCAACTCATGATTTAATACCAACCCACGTAATTAAAAGAATTAATTCCCCACTTAATAAATTTAAATAGTTAAATAAAACTAAACCAACCATTTAAGTACATCTCATCACATATCTTGAAATAACACATATATGTACAACACATATACATCTAATAAATGAAATCACCCAAAAGTTTCACATAAAATCGTTTATTGATAATTCTTAAATTACATAGAAAATCTCGGATATTACATTCACCCTCCCTTATAAGGATTCCGTCCCCAGAATCATTACACGTCAAACAAAAAGATTAGTGTAATTTTTCATCATTTTCTCCTTGAGTTCCACGTAGCCTCATCGGCGTTGTGGTTCATCCATACTACCTTAACAAAAGGTATTATCTTATTTCTTAACACTCGTTCTTTTCTATCGATTATCTGCAATGGGACCACTTCATAGGTTAAGTCCTTTTTAAACTGAATAGGTTCATACTCTACTACATGCTTGTAATCCTGCTTATAGGGTCGTAAAATTGAAACGTGGAACACGTTGTGTATATGTTCTAACTCTGGAGGTAAAGCTATTTCATAGTTACCTCACCCACTCGCCTCAACACTTCGAAGGGTCCTACGAATCTGGAACTAAGTTTTCCCTTCTTCCCAAATCTCATTTTCCCTTTCCAAGGCGACACTTTCAAAAACACATAAGTGCCGACGTCGAAGTCGCGTTGTTGCCGATGTTGATTTGTATATTTCTTCTGTCAATTCTGAGCCATCACTAGCCTCGCTCATATTATTTTGATCACATATGGCGTTCTGCATTTCCTTCCATATAAAGCTTAATAAGGTGGCATATCGATGCTCACGTGATAACTGTTGTTGTACCCAAATTCCACCAATGGTAGGTGGTCATCCCAGCTCCCTTTGAAATCAATAACAAATGCTCTCAGCATGTCCTCTAACGTTTGAATAGTTCTCTCGCTCTACCCATCTGTTTGAGGATGATACGCCGTTCTCAACCTCAGTTGTGTTCCCATGCATTCTTGAAAAATTACCCAAAAAATTTTTGTGAACCGCGGATCGCGACCTGACACAATTGATATAGGTACCCCGTGCCTGGAAAAAATCTATTTGATGTAAATCTTTACAAACTGATCCAAGATATATTTGATCTTGATTGGCACAAAATGTACTGACTTGGTCAATCGATCATCGATCACCCATACTGCATCGTAACCCTTCTGCGTAGTTGGAAGTCCTACCACGAAGTCCATCTTGATATACTCCCACTTCCATTCTGGAATTTCTAAAGGTTGAAGTAACCCGCTCGGTTTCTGATGTTCCGCCTTAACTCGCTGGCATGTTAAACACTTGCTGACGCACTCTGCGACTTCTGTTTTTATATTGGGCCACCAATAATATTGGCGGAGATCCTGATACATCTTTTTACTTCCAGGTTGGATTGAGTATCTTGAGCTATGAGCTTCTTTCAAGATTTCTTCCTTTAATTCAGACACCGCTGGCACCCAAATTCTCTTCTCAAATCTTAATAGTCCATCACCCCCCATACTGAATTTAAGCTTTTCTCCATCTGAAATTATTTTCGTCACCTTCACACATTACTCATCGATGCCTTGTGCTTCCTTGATTTTGTTCAATAGAGTCGGATGAGCCTCCATTGCGAACAATTTCCCCTCTAACTCCCTTGGACTTTTTATCTCGAGTTCCAATCTAGCCATCTCCTTAATTAACTCCTCTTAAGCTATTAGCATTGCCAATCTACCACTTCCCTTTCTTCTTAGCGCAACTGCTACCACGTTCGCTTTTCCCGGATGATATAAAATGTCAAAATCGTAATCCTTTATAAGCTCTAACCATATTCTATGTCTCATATTCAACTCCTTCTGCGTGAAGATATACTTCAGACTTTTATGGTCCGTGTATATTTCACACCTTACACCATATAAATAGTGCCTCCATATCTTTAGGGCAAATACTAGCGTCGCCAATTCCAGGTCATGGGTAGCATATCCTTTCTCATAATCCTTCAATTGACGTAATGCGTACGTAATAACTTTACCATGTTGCATAAGCACACAGCCAAGTCCTTTGTGTGACGCATCACTGAAAATCACGAAGTCGCCTGTATCGTCAGGTAAAGACAACACTGGTGCTTCACTTAGTCTTTTCTTGAGTTCCTTAAAACTCTCTTCACACTTCTTTGTCCAGAAAAATTTTACCGACTTCTTCGTTAAGTTCGTCAATGTTCCCGCTATCTTTGAAAAATCTTGGATAAACCGTCTATAATAGCCTGCCAGTCCTAAGAAACTTCTTACTTTGGTCGGTGACTTTGGTTGTTCCCAATTATGAACTGCTTCCACCTTCGCTGGATCCACAGAAATTTCATCCTTGTTGATCACGTGACCCAAAAATTGAACTTTCTCCAACCAAAACTCACACTTTGAGAATTTTGCGTATAAATTATCCTTCCTCAATGCCCTCAACACTAACCTTAAATGGTCAGCATGATCTTCCCGAGCCTTGGAATAGATCAGGATATCATCTATGAAAACAACTACGAATTTATCTAAGTATTACTTGAATACCCGATTCATTATATCCATAAACTCTTTCGGCGCATTTGTTAACCCGAATGACATCATCAAGAACTCGTAGTGACCGTAACTAGTCCTGAATGTTGTCTTAGGTACATCCTCCTTCCTCACCTTTAACTGGTGATATCCCATCCTCAAGTCGATCTTGGAAAAATATTTTGCTCCCTTCAACTGATCAAACAGATCATCTATCCTAGGTAACGGGTACTTGTTCTTAATCGTCACCTTGTTTAACTCTCGATAGTCGATACATAGTCTCATCGATCCGTCTTTCTTTTTCACAAATAAAACTGGTGCTCCCCAAGGAGACACGCTTGGTTGAATATACTTCTTATCCAATAACTCTTACAACTTTACCATCAACTCCTTCATTTCTGCCAGTGCCATTCTGTAAGGGGCTTTCAAAATCGGTGTCGTTCCCGGTACTAAATCTATAACGAATTCGACCTCTCGATCCGGCAGAAGTCCTGGCAATTCCTCTGGAAATACATCCAAAAATTTGTTCACCACTAGAATATATCCCATCTCTATCCCTGCTTTCTGCGTATCGACGATATGGGCCAAATATCCTACACATCCATTTCTTAGTAACTTCCTCGCTTGCATCATCGTCAGACAACTTGAGTGTCTCGGCGACCTACTTCCATAGAATGCTACCTTATACTGATCTGGAGTCCTAAGGTTTATACACTTCTTTTTGGCAATCTATCATCGCTCCATAGTTAAATAACCAATCCATTCCTAGAATTACATCAAATTCTCCTAATTGAATTGTAATTAAATCCACAGGTAACTTATATCCCCTGATGTCTACAACACAATTTCTATAGACATGGCTAACAAAAATTATTTCCTTATTAGCAACTTCTATGTTCATAGGATATTCTAATTCTTCCTGGGGTAAGTTTAATCGTTGGGAGAATTCATGCGATACGAAGGAACAAGTTGCACCTGAATCAAATAATATGTAAGCAGATATATCATTGATCGGAATGATACCTGAAACCACGTCCCTGGATGCGACCGCATCCTAAACCGTCATGTTGAAAGTCCTTGTTGTTGGTCGATTCTGAGTTGGTGGTCCATTAATCATGAGATTCCCACCGCTTGGTCCCCTTCCTCCATTTCCACATGTTGTGTTCTTCTTTGGACAATTCCTTGCCTGATGATCTAATGCTCCACAGTTGAAGCATCCATTTCTCTTTGGTACAGAGCAATTGGGAGAGATGTACCCCTCCTGCCCGTAGTTGAAACAGACATTCTTCCCTTTTAGACATGCCCCCGAGTGATTCCTCTCACACTCCTTGCATGCCTCAGTTCTCTTCTTTTCTTCCCCTGATTTTCCCCTAGAGTTTCCCGAATTGAATTTGTTGCTACTACTATTGTTATTGTTCCACTTCCTCTTGTTTGCACCACTACTGCTGCTACCTTCCCCATGATTCCCTCCTTAATTCTTCTACTTTTTCTCCTTGTTAAATTTCATCAGGGCCTCACTTCCGCCCTCAGCGATTATAGCTTTCTCCAGGAGAGTCACGAAGCTATTCGTCTGTAACACTGAGAGTCTTCTATATAGCCATGGTTTGAGACCCTGCCCAAACCTCCTAATTTTTCTCTCCTCAGTGTCGACTTGGTAAGGCGCGAACCTCGCCAACTCGTTGAATTTTACTGCATATTGAGGTACCGTCATGTCTTCTTGCTTCAGCTCCAGGAATCGCATCTCCATGCGACTCTGCAGACTAACCAAAAAATAGTTCTCGAAAAAGATTTTTTTAAACCCTTCCCAAGGTATCACACCTTCTCCAGCTCTGGTCTAGCTTGCCTCCCACCAGAAGTTGGCTTCACCCTTCAGAATGTAAGTGGCGAAGATTGTTTTCTGATCATCACCTACTCGGGCGATTACGAATGCTTTTTCAATTTCCTTGACCCAAGTTTGCGCTTCGATGGGATCATTGGTTCCTTTGAACTCAGGGGGTCCAGCGCTCTTGAAGTCCTTAAAGTGTACCACTAGAGGGTTATGGGCATTCGGGGTTCGATTCTGAAGTGCCCCCACTAACATGTCTACAAACTGCTGCATAGGGTTCGGTGGATCCCCAGCATTACCGCCTGACCCCTCGGGTGTTTGACGATGTCTTCTTCTAGCCATCTATCTGTTTAAAATGAACTTAATGTTATTATCTTATCACTTACTCTACAGAATATATCATTTATAAGAAGAGAACTTAATCATCACATCATATACATAAATAAAAGCATATTTATTTATAAACATAAAACCCAAGGTATTTCATCATCTTATGGCATTAAGCCATTTACATCACTTTAAACCAACATACTTGGTAAAAACCGAAACCAAGTTTTTTATTAATAGGTAAGCGTTCTATAAGCTAGTAGTAAAAGTTCATCATAATAAACTAAAAGCCACACCTAATGGCATCCTCATGCTCGTCATCTGCTATCTCCATGCCCTCGGCTTATAACACGTCTATACCAGTGCTCCTCACTTGTAAAGTGATTCACCCTATGTTGGAACCTTCCATGTGCTGACTTAAATGCGTACTTCATCTTGTCTATCTTAACCTCCTTATCTCTCACCTCTCCTTCTAACTCGCCAGTTAGCTTCTCATCCTGAACACGGTCTCTCCTCTCATCTCCCCCATAATGTAGTAATAATCTGTTTGTCAGTTTGGAGACTCTGAATCCTCGACTCTAACCCATTAATGGTATTCCCAAGTGGGTCCTAGTAGCTTCTTTCTCGTCCTCCAGCCTATCCGCCTTCTGGTCTGATGCCCACAACTTGTCAGTCAGATCCCCGTTCCTAATTATCAGGTGGTGCACCAATGCCTCAAGCAATGCTGCAGCTTGCTGCTCCCCCTGATACAGCTCCTCCAACTCATGGACCTTTTCATCCAACTCCATAATCCTATCCATCAACTCATCCAACAAAGTATCCTCAGGTGCTTCTTTTGAGTCCTCATCGGGCTCCTCTCCCTCTTCAAGATATTCCTTTGGGTCTGAGTCAGCTATAGGCTCAGGTACAGCTGTCATTAACTGCTCACTCACAACGTTGATATATCTAACATCCTCTTCTCCTGACATCCTTCAAACAAGACAAAATAACTCTGTTACTATTTTAAAATAGATGTTTTTGTTTTTAGAAAAAAAATATAGATTTGACACAACCCCTAGAACTCTACGTGAGTTCATCTCCTTATTATCTCCACTAACTTTCCTAAGGTTATAGTCTAAGGTTCCCCACCTAAGGTTTATAACATATCGCTTTGATACCAACCTGTGACGCTCCCAAATCCGTGTAACATCGATTACAGGACATGGTGTTCACAACACAACATACATCATCATCTATCTAAGTAACTCTAATAATAATAATATTAACTATTACATACTTATTCAAAATAAAGTCCCACATCTTTACAACCTTTAATAAACTGAAACTTAAACTTAGCGTTTATCGCTACATTACATCATATGCAGAAAAATAATTATTACATAAATTACTCTCATCATTTCATCTTAGACTTCCCCTTGTCCTTGCCCGAGCCCTCAGCGTTATCAACCTTAACTGAAAGGTTTAAGCAAGAATGAGCTCAAACTGCCCAGCAAGTATATAAAGTAGTTTGAGAACATACATCAGAAGTAAAAGCATTAGTATGAATATTTCTCAATAGTTGAAATAAATATCAAGAGATAAACTGGAATATCAAGATAAGAGTTCTGGAATTCTCAATAGCATACTAAGGGGTGTTAGATACCCTGAACATTACTTTGTTTCATTAAAAACCATCGGAAGGTTTAACAATCAAATAGATTATAAACAGTCTCTGCAAGTACTCTAGGTGATCAGCCTATCGTACCCTACATAGTGCACAATTATAAAGTTTTAACGCATAAGCATAAATGGAACTATATGCCCGACATCAGTTACCCCGTTATCTGGGTTATTCATCTTAGTTTCATGCGAGACCACACCAAAGCAATTTAGATTGGTAAACTTAAATAACTACAATGAATTTGGAATAGTTCAAATAATACAACATTTCCCATCTATAATATCTAACCGAATCAAATGGTCAGATCACATTCTTGAAAGCAGTTCATAAATAATTAAGAACTTTAAGGCATAAACAACTGAATTAATAATTGAGTAATCATCAATAGAACTTGCACTATATATAAGTTTGTACGAGTAATAACTTGCAACATACGAGACTTGTACACAATGATAAATTGTACAAGTTAATGGAACTTACATTCACTGCAATAAAGTGAATAAAGTTAGGAAACTTGGTTGATACGTCTTCTACAATTACTGCTATCTACTAGCCCTTCACGTAACCTATTCAAATGTGTCACGTTAAGCAATTTGGTTCTTGAACACCACTTTGAAGTGTAATGGTTCCCTTTTATTTTAATAAGGCGATTAAACTCACACGTATTCAAATACAATTCAATTACATAACATGTTGCTACGTATAGGCCACATGGTTAAATAAAAGAAATTGGGAAACATAAATTTGTGACATTTTTTGGACCAAAACCTCTATCAAAAATCTGCATAAAATATGCTTAAGGGTCTCAAGTCAAAAATCCACATTTTCCATAATTATGACATCACATATATAATTAAATTCATTTATCCATATAACATCATTTATATTAAAAATACCAAATCAGTCTCAAAAATATTTATTTTCTGGGATTTTGTAGAATCTAGTCCCACATTGAACATATATTTTTCCCGGAATTTTTAAAATCCATCTACTATTTTTAAATAGTCCATAATAGCCAAATATTCTCAAATTTTTCATAAATCGAGATTACCTCCAACATTTCTAAAATTTTCAGGGTTAACTCCTGTTATACACATGTACTTCCAATAAAAACTTTGTAATTTTTGGACTTGTACACAGAGAGTTATTCGGGTATCTTTTCAAATAGTGTCCTTAACCTTAAAATTCATAACTCTCAAACCGTATGGCCAAGTATTCTCAAATCTTTACAGGACCTTCATATCTTCTTATATTAATACTCCAAAATTTTCTAAAATTTTAAAGTACAAAATAATGGACGAAAATGCCCCTGAGACAGACTGATCCAAACAGTCACATGAAAGACATCAAATTTTTATTTCTTGCAACCACTTTTGCGATTTTATTCCCACTAAACTACAGATGATATGACCATGATACTTGGACACAATAAACTTCAAACATCAAGGTATTTTACAAAAATATAACATTCATGAAACTAGCATGCTAAGACCACAAACCAACTGCATAGAAAAACGTGTCAGCACTGGTTCTATACTTGGAAAAAATCTTGAAATTCCAAATTTTCTGTAGATTTTATTATGAACATGCTTGCTTACAATTTTCATAACTTGATCATTATAACTTCAATTCAAATGAAATTTGGGCCAGATTAGACATCATACTACATACTATGTTATAAAATAATTACATACGTTAATCGAGTCATATAAACCATGATTCCGAGGCTCCGAAAAACCCAAAAATCACAGATTTCGCATTCAAACAACTTTGAAAAATTTTGTGATTTCGATTCTAGCATGCATGGGATTGACTCCTACAGTCCAGATCACTTCTACCAACATATATGAACATGTTACAACCAACCAACTCACTAACTTACCATGCTTTGAATAAATTGACTACTAAGAGGCATTTTATCCAACATATCGCATACACATATGAAATCTTTGATTCTCTATGTAATTGCAACATGTTTAAATCATAATTTTCATTCCTTATCATCCTCATAACAGAAACAACATTAGCATAGCTTCACGAAATCAACATAAACCATTTACCATGGCTATACATGCTTTTTCACTATTTTTCTTCAAAAACATGAAAAAGAGATTTTCATGTTTTTGGATGAATTTCACTTGTGTTAATTTGATTATCTCTCTTCCTTGCTTGCTAGTTGCTATGTAATCTCCAGTATTCGTTTTCCCCCTCTAAAGCTCTCATTCTCTCAATTTCTCTCTTTTTTTGTTCTCTTGATGAAATTTTGCAAATGATAGGAATATATGAGTGGAGAGTATATATGTATATAATATTAGCATAGGCTTCCCTTGCCTCTTCCATTCCCAAATCATTAGTTATGCATATATTTCTCATAATGCATAGGTTTAATATGGAGAGTGGAGTTAAGAAAATGAAAAGTTTTGGTTTATTACACAAGTGTAACTCCCTCTCCCTCAATATCTTGTAATACGTATACTTCCTCCTCCCTTGTTCCAATCTGTGAGTAACAGGATCCCACCAGCTGCTGACCAATTAAATAAACACATTATAATATTATTTTAATCCTTTAAATGCCCATTTTGACCATTTTACCCTCTGTAGCCAAACGTGTTTGATACTTATATCGATTCCTAAAAAAGTCAATGTTTTGGACGTCATGGAACTATTCATTTCATCAAAATCATCAGCGAAATTCGTGGTTGACTTTTTCTCTGAAAAAGTCAACCAGTTGCCTTTGTCCAAAAAATCAATCGTGATGCATTTTCGTGATTACAGTCTAACCTGACTAATTTCAACGTTCTGGACTCGAATACGCAGTCCTCATCTCTAAATTTTGCTCCAAACTCCAACTCATGATTTAATACCTACCCACGTAATAAGAAGAATTAATTCCCCACTTAAACAATTTAAATAGTTAAATAAAACTAAACCAACCATTTAAGTACATCTCATCACATATCTTGAAATAACACATATATGTACAACACATATACATCTAATAAATGAAATCACCCAAAAGCTTCATTTAAAATCGTTTATTGATAATTCTTAAATTACGTAGAAAATCTCGGATATTACAATTGCAAACTGTGTGTTGTGCGCCTCCATCATGATTTTATACTTTAAATTAGGGTCGTTAGGAACACATAGTCTGGAGTTGACTCTAAGTATTCTTTCTTCATCGATTATTGCTTCCAGAATAGCATCTTCTTGCATTTCCTTCTTCATATGCATCAGCTCCAGGTCTGTATATTGAGCAACTTTAACTTTAAATTTATGTACATACGAGCAAGACGTTAAAGTGTATAAATCTCTCGTATAGGTAATACATGAGCAGATTTGGTTAATCTATCAACAATGACCCAAATTGCATTTATGCCTTGAGAAACCTTGGGAAGACCACTAACAAAATCTATGGTAATGTGCTCCCACTTCCACTCTGGAATTTTAAGTGGTTGCAATGGACCTTTTGGCACTTGATGCTCCGCCTTAACACGTTGACAAGTTAAACACCTTGAGATAAACTACGAGATCTCTCTCTTTATATTGCTCCACTAAAATGTATGTCGAAGATCATGATACATTTTGGTACTCCCAAGATGGATTGCAAACGATGTGTTGTGCGCCTCCATCATGATTTTATACTTTAAATTAGGGTCATTAGGAACACAAAGTCTGGAGTTGACTCTAAGTATTCCTTCTTCATCAATTCTTGTTTTCGGGATAACACCTTCTTACACTTTCTTCTTCATACGCATCAGCTCCAGGTCTGTATCTTGAGCAACTTTAACTTTATCAATTAAAGTCGGCTCATCTCGTATATTTGCCATCAGTACGTTGGTCCTTGGAGTCTTTAACTCTATCTCCATCCTTTGCAAGTCATATAAAATGGGCCTTTACGTTGACAATATCGCACTCGTACTTGCATATGATATTCTACTCAATGCGTCAGCTACCACGTTCGCTTTTCTAGGATGGTATTGAATGGTATGATCATAATCATTCAACAGTTCAAGCCAACGTCGTTGCCGCATGTTTAGTTCGTTTTAGGTGAAGAAATATTTGAGGCTTTTATGATCCGTATAGATCTCCACTTTCTCCCCCATACAAGTAATGCCTCCAAATTTTAAGTGTGAAGACAACAGCTGCCAACTCTAGATCATGAGTAGGATAATTCTTCTCATATTCTTTGAGTTATCTAGAGGTATAGGCTATGAATTTCTCATGTTACATGAGAACACATCCTAACCCTTTGCCTGAAGCATCACTGTAGAAGAAAAATCCCTCCGAGCCGGCTGGTATTGTCAGAACTGATGCTGAAATGAGTCTCCTCTTGAGTTCTTGAAAACTCTTCTCACATTTCTCGCTCCAACCGAATTTTGTATCTTTTCGAGTCAGCTGAGTTAATGGAGTAGCGATTCGATAAAATCCTTCCATGAATCTCCGATAATAACCAGCTAAGCCGAGAAAGCTACGTACTTCGGTCACTAACTTAGGTTGCTCTCGGCTTTGAATTGATTCAATCTTCGCTGGGTCAACAGATATTCCATGATATGATATCACGTGCCCAAGGAATGCAACTTCCTCAAGCAAGAATTCGCATTTCTTCAACTTGGCATAAAACTTGTTTTCACGAAACTTTTGGAGTATTAGCCTCAAATGTTTCTCATTATCTTCACAGATTTTGTAGTAAATGAGGATGTCATCAATAAAGAAAACCATGAAATGATCCAAATATTCCTTGAATACTTGGTTCATCATATCTATGAAGGCCGCAGGAGTATTAGTCAAACCAAAAGATATGACTAAGATATCGTAATGCCCGAACCGAGTTCTGAAAGCCGTCTTTAGAATGTGATCGGTTTTAATCTTCAATTGGTGATATCCAGAACGTAGATCAATCCTTGAAAAGAATTTGCCTCCTTGCAACTAGTCAAACATGTCATCAATGCGAGGCAACGGGTATCTATTTTTGACAGCGACATGGTTCAACTCCCGATAATCAATACAAAATTACATACTACCATCTTTCTTCTTCACGAATAGAATAGGAGCACCCCAAGGGGACATACTAGGACGAATAAAACTGATGTCTAACAATTCTTGCAGTTGGGTTTTTAACTCATGAAGTTCAATAGGAGCCATTCGATATGGGCCTTTGGAAATGGGTTTTTGTACCGAATTCAAGGTCGATACAAAATTTAATTTCACGCTCTGGGGGTAGGCCAGGAAGTTCTTCAGGGAATACGTCAGGAAATTTATTAACAATAGAAATATCATTCAAAACTGACATATTTTTGTTTAAATCTGTGACATGAGCTAAGAAAGCTTGACATCCGTTTTTTAATAAACGAATAGCTTTATGGCTTAAGATGACAGTGATTGATTTTAATGGTTTGGTCGCTTGAATTTACATAATAGGTTGGTTAGAAATATTAAAGCTAACAACCTTACGAAAATAATTAATTTTTGAATGATGAGTATTTAACCGATCAATCCCTAGAATTATGTTAAACGCGAGTATTTTTAAGGAAATAAGATCGACATGTAATGTGAGGGTACCGATTTGAACCAAACAAGACTTATAAACAGTGGATGTAATGAAGGTTTCTCCCAACGGAGTTTCAACAGATAAGTCAAAGTCTAATTTCTCCGGAGTCAAATTTAAACGTTGAGCGCAAGTATGAGAAATAAAAGAATGGGTAGAACCAATATCAAATAAGGTATATATTTCATTAGAGTTTATGATAAGCTTACCCGTGATGACCTCGTTCGGGTTCCTTGCTTTCTGGGAGGTCACAACAAACGCTCTCCCTTGAACTATTAGTTTTGACTTGTTTGGGATGGCATTTGGTGTCATCGTTCCACCTGGACTTGGCTTCCCTGTACAATAAAATCTAGCTAGGTGACTTTCTCTTCCACAATTGTAACACATTTTGGACTGCTACGCACAATTTGGACTGATGTGTCCCTCCCCTCCATATTTGAAGCATATGATAGGTGGTCGCTCTCCTTCCTTAACAACGGGTGCTTGTGCTGACATATTTCCATCATTATTAAATCTCCTCTTCTTGAAATGTCCATTTTTATTATCTTGGTCATGATTACCATCGAAGTGCTTACTATTTTTGGCATGTAGATTCCCTCCACGTTTGTTGTCACCGCTTCGATGGCTGCTACCACTGGTATTATCACTTTGTCGGCCGCTTTTTCTTGTTTGGGTTAACTCGTTATCGCATTCCAATAATTGAGCCCTATTTACAACATCTGAATACAAATACAGTTTGTGACAAATTAGATATTGACGTATCTCGGGTTTCAAACGTCTTAGAAACATCCGGGTTATTCTCTCCTCATTATCAACTAAGTGGAATGAAAATCGGGACAACTCGGCAAACTTAGCTTCGTACTGCGACACGGTCATATTGTTCTGCTCCAGCTTGATGAATTCTACCTCCTTCATATGACGAATACTTTCTGGAAATTACTTGTCGTTGAATAGTTCTTGGAACTTCTCCCAAGACATCTTCAGTGCGTCAGGTTGAGTACGCTTTACCGATTCTCACCAGTAATTTGCCTCTCCTCGCAACATAAAGGTGTCAAAGGGAACCTTTTTCTTCTCGGAGCATCCCAAAACATCAAATATCTTGGTGATCTGCTTTATCCACGTCTCCACCTTAAGTGGTTTTGGCTCTCCAATAAACTCTGGTGGTCCCATCTCCTTGAACTGCTTAGCGGTGACCGTCCGAGAGTTGCCAGTGTTTCCACCTGCATTTTGGATAGGAGTATCTCTTGCCTGATGTTGTATGAATTGTAAAAGGCTCCTAAACATTCCGTCGTTCACCATTTGGTCGGTGTTGTTGTTCACTTGAGGATTATTGCCTTTCTGATGCACATTATCCTGAGTGTTGATCTGTGGTGACTCAACGGTCTCCTATGCTCCATTGCTATTCTCAACATTCTCAGATGTCATTTTCAAACACTGCCACAAAACAAGGGTTAATTGACATGCCACATATTATCCCTATATTCTGACTGACCATTTAAATACCAAATAAATTTAGGTATGTTATACTAGTGAATGAATTTTCCGTCTCTCCCCTCCTAGGTCTTGTCTCACATCTCTGCCAGGGATCATATCCCTAAGCTTTGATACCAACTGTGACGCCCCCCAAAATAGGAATACATCACCCATTCTGAGTCGCCAAATACATGGTACATAATACAAATACAAACTTAAATATACAACATGAGCTGTGAGTTTTTAATACAAATATTATCTTTTAGAGAGTATTCAAACTCAAAATAAGTCCTTAATACATTTATTATCACACTATTTCATAGAATAGTGAAGACTCCTAATGCAAACATCTGGACCATCACTCCGTTCCCCAACTAGTCCCAACTATATTCTCATTTCCTTGAAAAGAAGAGTATTCCAACTGGTATAGCAGGAATATTCTTAAAGAAAACTTATATTTTTTTCTACGCTCAAAACTTCTAAAACTCGAAAGAAATACGCTCAATATTATAGAAAAAAAAATTCTCTGATTCTGGTGTGATTTTCAATTCTAACTAAGCTTCCTATTTATAGGAGAATGGAAATGATACTATTTGAATTTAGAAAATCACAGACTACACAGTAAATATTTGACGAATTCATGGGCGAACGAATTCGTCTGAAACTTTTAAAATTTTGATTTTACTATTCATTAATGTGCAATAAAATATTCTAATAAAATAAAAACTTTAAAGAAAATATAATATATTCTATTTATAATCAAATAAAACAAAACTTATAATATATAATAATAATAATAATAATAATAATAATAATAATAATAATAATAATAATAATAACATTTGCCTTACGGCAAAGGCAAAACTCCCATCCCCCTTTAAATTCTTCAAACACATGTATATATATATATATATAACAACTTATAGCATCTATATATATAATTCCCTCCAATTCACGTTATGTACTCCCCCCCCCCCTTCTGACAATTCATAACAATTCACATGTGGGTCCACCTTTATTGTAAGACCCCGAATTTTATAAAATAAAAGTATTCAATTTTTCTTATAATTCCAATTCAGTAAATGGTTAAATTGATAAAAGTTAAAGTTAAGGGTAATATATGAATTTTTTTTCAAAATATGCAAGTGGTTATAAAATATTCTTTCTGTCGGGAAATATTCGTTTGGTCGTGGAATATTCTTTCTGTTGGGGAATATTCGTACGACGGCGCAACCTTTTGTGGGCCGCATAAGAGAATTACTGTCGGATGAAGAAAATAACAAATTAAAGTTTTTATAAATAACGGCGTAGTGGTTACCGTTAACACTGTTGGAATACCCGGTGGGTAAAGTAAAGTAATACGCGTTGTTGCACAGTAACACACGGTATTACACAGTATTTTTGAATTATTGATTCTTACGTAAGAAGGCACTACTGAATAATTATTACAGTAATTACTATTCAGTATTATATTTTATTGATTCAATAATTGCTGCGTTGATATTTTATATTACTATTGTTTCAATAATTGTCACTACACAGTATTTTCCATTATCGGAGCAATAATTCATATTATCTGAATAATATTATTAGAAAATATTATTGGAAATTTCTAGAAAGTTCTGTCTAAGGAGAGGTTTGGTCACCTAATTGCGCGCCAGTAAGGAGAAATTCTTATTAGAAAGCCCCCTCTTTCCTGGGAACTGTCTGGTTGCCATTATTGTGATTCTGTAATATTATTTGTGAATAATTAATTATTGATTTATATGATGAGAAAAATATTCATTTTATGTGGATATAGATGGAGAAAAATTTTAAAGTGACAATTGTTGAAAATCGATATTTTACCTTTTCTGATAAAATAATATTTTATTATATTATTATAATATAATAATTGTGATATTTTTATAATGAATGTGGGATATATGAGTATATGAGGAGGAATAGTATTTTTATTGCATTAAATGATTAACACATGTTTTGTGTGTCGGTGGACCCCATTTCTTGACTGAAATTTGATTATAGGCTGTAAAATCACCCGTTTATGGATTTCGATCAATTTCTGTTTGAAATTAAGAAAAACTTTCTTCTGTAAAGTTGTAGAGAATTGAATTTTCTATAAAAATAAGCGAGATTCGAATTTTCATATAAAAGGGCTATTTATTATGAATTATTGAAGTTTCGTGGTTCCGAAATAATTAATTTTTGAAAGTTTTATTTAATTTTAATAACAAAAACATTTTTGTTATGTTTGGGGGGGCCACTGGTGGTTGAAATTAGTTGAATTCAGATTTCTTGGGTGTGCGTAAGAAAATTTTATAATTATATTATTAATTTATTAAATTTTTTGCTTTGGTGTTCTAAGCAATTTCCTATAAATAGGTGCTTAGGTTAGAATTAAAAATCACACCAGAAACTGAAGTTTTCTCTCTATTTCTCTCTCTATATTATCGAGTGTATTCTTGTAAGTATTTTGATATCTTGAGTGTTGCTATATAGTGCAAGTTCGTTCAGCGTTATTCCAGTCAGAAGTACTGCTCTTTTGAGGTACGGGATTGTAGGGGATAGTAAGGGAGATTATTTTCTTCATAAATGATATTATTTCTTCAATATCATTATGCCGAAATATTGGTTTGAACTTTTATCAAATTTAGAACTTTTTCATGTCGGGGTTACTATTCATGAGTTACTATTCACAAATTACTATTCATGAGTTACTATTCACGAGTTACTATTCACAATTTACTATTCACGAGTTACTATTTACAACGGGTTACTATTCATGAGTATTCACGAGTTACTATTCACGAGTTATTATTCACGGGTACTATTCACTACAAAATTGGTTTTTTTTTTCTAACCAAATTATAGCTGATTTATGAATATTACTCCGGAGATTAAAACTATGTATTGATTATATTGTTTTTATTATCATATATAACATTTTTATAACCCTGATGTTGAAATTCTCTTTCACTGGAGTGTAAAGATGGGTAGATTATTGGTATGATCATGACTAGGGTTCTCTTTGGCCAGTAGTGAAAAGTTGAATTGTGACTGTTATGATCATGACCATTGAATTTATAATTGAATATCTTTAGCTTAAGTGCAAAGGTGAATTGATCAACATGGTTATAATTATGGTTTATATAAATTCTAAAATGATTATGTATTTCTTTGAGATATGAATGTCTTTGGCCTGTAGTGTAAAGATGACCTGTTGTTGAATATCTTTGGCCAGTAGTACAAAGATGAACTGTTGATGAATATCTTTGGCCCGTAGTGCAAAGATGAATTTATCAGTATGATTATGAACAGGAACTGTGATTTGGTATAACCATGATCTTTGATGTTTCAGCTGATGAAAATTAACTTTGTCCTGGATGAGGAAAGGAATTTAGAACTACAATTACGATTATGAGCTATACACGTGATTGTGGACAGGAATTATTGATTAATGTTATAGGGATAAAACATTGTTGATGGACTTTTAACATGGAGAAGATAATAGATTTTATGGTCTATTTGACTCTTCTAATGGATTGCTCGTTCCGCTGCAACTATGGTTGAAAAGTTTTATCATCAACCATATGTTCTAAATCTCTGATTTATTACTGTTGAAGGCTATTGATAATTTATTTATCTTTAGTCATGATATTCTTTAATGAGCTAGTTGTGTTCCCCTTTTTGTTTCACAATTCATTTCAGGTAATAAAAGTGTAGCTGGGTCGAGCGGGGGATAGCGAGGGAATAAAATGGTGGTCTATAGATGTTGAGGGTGAGGTGAATTTAACTTGGAAGGGTGTTTTGTCACTATCATACAAGATGTTTAATGACATACAACCTCGTGTCATCATAAGACAGGGTTGTGCTCATCCACTTGCTGAGTATATTTACAAGCACTACCTATATAATCTTGGTGTTTGTTTGGAGTTTAATTCCCAATTAGAGACAGTGGAGATAATGATATGTCAAGAGAAGACTCATCATTGGGAGGAATATGATAGTAATCTTCTCGTTTTTCTTTGGGGTCTATTGGGTCAACCAAGGATAATTCTGTGGCCATATGATATCTACCATAACCTAGAAGCATGGCCTCCCATGTATGAAGGTTTCCTTGAGCACTTCCCAAAGTTTCTAATTTCTAAAACAGTTTTCGACTATACCTTTATGTAAGGTGTCATTATGAGGTGCTGTCTACGGTTGGGACATGAGTCACAGTTGATATATATTTGTTTCCAAACTCACAGCATATGTGTTGTTGTATTTTGCACGACAATTGTTGTAATAAAGTTGTAATTATTTTCTGTACCATGTATTTGGTGACTCAGAATGGGTTGGATGGAATGGACCTATTTTGGGGTTGTTACATTTATAATATAAAAACAATAATGAATAATTTTCTACCGATTATTTTGAAAAATAGGTAAATATGGGTCCATAAAATAAGCAAAATTTACAACAAATACTTCATAAAAATCCCTTCAATATTTTTAACAACCTTTATTCATATTATTAGAAGTCGAAATATTAACAACCAGATCGTTCTTAGGAAAGAGGGGGCTTTCCAAAAAGGATTTCTCCCTATTGGTGCGCAATTAGGTGACCAAACCCTTTTTCTAGAAGCATGGCCTCCCATGTATGAAGGTTTCCTTGAGCACTTCCCAAAGATTCTAATTTCTAAAACAGTTTTCAACTATACCTTTATGTAAGGTGTCATTATGAGGTGCTGTCCACGGTTGGGACATGAGTCACAGTTGATATATATTTGTTTCCAAACTCACAGTATATGTGTTGTTGTATTTTGCACGACAATTGTTGTAATAAAGTTGTAATTATTTTCTGTACCATGTATTTGGTGACTCAGAATGGGTTGGATGGAATGGACCTATTTTGGGGTTGTTACATTTATAATATAAAAACAATAATGAATAATTTTCTACCGATTATTTTGAAAAATAGGTAAATATGGGTCCATAAAATAAGCAAAATTTACAACAAATACTTCATAAAAATCCCTTCAATATTTTTAACAACCTTTATTCATATTATTATAAGTCGAAATATTAACAACCAGATCGTTCTTAGGAAAGAGGGGGCTTTCCAAAAAGGATTTCTCCCTATTGGTGCGCAATTAGGTGACCAAACCCTTTTTCTAGAAGCATGGCCTCCCATGTATGAAGGTTTCCTTGAGCACTTCCCAAAGATTCTAATTTCTAAAACAGTTTTCGACTATACCTTTATGTAAGGTGTCATTATGAGGTGTTGTCCACGGTTGGGACATGAGTCACAGTTGATATATATTTGTTTCCAAACTCACAGCATATGTGTTGTTGTATTTTGCACGACAATTGTTGTAATAAAGTTGTAATTATTTTCTGTACCATGTATTTGGTGACTCAGAATGGGTTGGATGGAATGGACCTATTTTGGGGTTGTTACATTTATAATATAAAAACAATAATGAATAATTTTCTACCGATTATTTTGAAAAATAGGTAAATGTGGGTCCATAAAATAAGCAAAATTTACAACAAATACTTCATAAAAATCCCTTCAATATTTTTAACAACCTTTATTCATATTATTATAACTCGAAATATTAACAACCAGATCGTTCTTAGGAAAGAGGGGGCTTTCCAAAAAGGATTTCTCCCTATTGGTGCGCAATTAGGTGACCAAACCCTTTTTCTCGACAAAACTTTCTAGACATTGTTAATTATGCATATAATAATTAGAATAACTTGTCATCTCAATTATTGATTTAATAATATATAAAATATTAACAATAATTGAATCAAATAACGTGAGATATTATGCAACAATTACTGTAGCAATAATTGAGTAAAACTAAGTGACTTCTCACGTAAGCATCAATAATTAATATCATGTGCTACTATACAACCACGCGTATTACTATACTTTTAACATCGGGTATTTCAACAGTTAACGATAAAACTTCCGCCGTTATTTTTATAAAAAGATATTTTTGTCATTTTCTCATTTCGACAATAATTACGTTGTGGGGTCCACCAATAATTATGCCGTCATACGAATATTCCCTGTTAAAACGAATATTCCCCGACCAATCGAATATAATATTACAACTTGTGTACCTTGCAAAATTTATAAATATTACCCACAACTATAACATTATATCAAATTTACTCCTTAATATTCAAAAATGATATTTATAGAAAATTTATCTTTATTCATAAAAGTTGGGGTCTTACAGAAATGATTATCGTTTATTCTAATCCAAATTTTCAATAGAACAGTCAAACATAATTTTTTTTCATTCCATAAAAATAATTCATTAAATTCTCACTCTCATTAATTCCATCCAAACGTAGTATTAAAAGTGTATATTAAATGGTGTGGTTAACTGTGATTAGTACTCCCTCCGTTACTTAATATATGTCGTTTTAGAGTTATGCACATGTATTAAGGAAATACTTGTAAAACATTAAATATAATATCAATTATTTATATTACCCTTAAATTAGAAAATGATAGTGTTATTTATTGGGCAAAAAATAGTGAGAGAATTAACGTTATATTTAATATTTAAGGTAATATTGAAAACTAAGCAATTAATGCTTACTTAAAATGTAAGATCCCGAGTTTTGTGAATAAAGATTAATTTTCTCTAAATATCATTTTGAATATTATGGTGTAGATTTGATATAATATTATAGTTATGGGTACTATTTACAAATTTTATAAAGTAAGTAAGTTGTTATAAAATATTCGTTTGGTCGGAGAATATTTGTTTTATCAGGGAATATTCGTACGATGACACAATCATTGGTGGATCCCACAACGAAATTACTGTCGGAGTTAGAAAACGACATAAATAACTTTTTATAAAAATAACAACAAAATTTTTACTGTTAACTGTTAAAATACCCGATGATAAAAGTACAGTAATACGCGTGGTTGTATAGTAACACACTGTATTTGTAAGACCCCGAATTTTATGAAATAAAAGTATTCATTTTTTTTCTTATAATTACTATTCAGTAAATGGTTAAATTGATAAGAGGTTAAAGTTAAAGGGTGATATATGTAAATATTTTAAATAAGAAAGTGGTTATAAAATACTCATTTTTGTCGGGTAATATTCGTTTGGTCGTGGAATATTCTTGTTGTCGGGGAATATTCATACGACGGCGCAGCCATTTATGGGCCCCATAACAGAATAACTGTCGGATGAAGAAAACGACAAGTATGAATTTTTTTATAAATAACGGCGTAGTTGTTACAGTTAAAACTGTTGGAATACCTGGAGGGTAAAGTAAAGTAATACGCGTTGTTGCACAGTAGCACACGGTATTGCACAGTATTTATGGATTATTGATTCTTACGTATGAAGGCACTACTCAATAATTGTTACAGTAATTATTGTTCAATATTTTATTTTATTGAGTCAATAATTGCTACGTTGATATTTTATATTATTGTTGTTTCAATAATTGTCACTGCACTTCCATTATTAGATCAATAATTCATAATATTTGAATAATATTGTTAGATAGCATTATTGGCAATGTCTAAGGAATTTCTGTCTAAGAAAGGGGTTTGGTCATCTAATTGCGCGCCAGTAAGGAGAAATCGTTATCGGAAAGCCTGCTCTTTCCTGGGAACGACCTGGTTGTCATAATTGTGATTCGGTAATATTATTTGTGAATAATTAATTATTGATTTATATGATAAGAAAATATTTATTTAAATGGAGATATAAATGGAGGAATTTTTAGAAAGGTGATAATTGTTAAAAAATGATATTTTATCTTTTCTGATAAAATAATTTATTCAAATATATTATTATATTACATTATAATTGTATAATGTGGTTATATAATAATATAATAATGGTGATATCTTTACACTAAATTCACGGTGCATGAATCAAATGAGAGAAATTTAGAAATCAAAAGAAGAACAAAATTTGGGATTTTCAGATAAATTAGTTTATTACTTGATTTTGTAAAATTCATAACTCTTTGTGTATATTGAGTTAGGAGATTAACCATATATCAAAAGGAAGTCCTGGAAGTACGCTAAACGCAAAAATTTCAATCACCCAAATATTCTTTATGGATTTTTCGTGGTGACTGTTTGAGTGAAACTGGCACGAGGGACTTATAGTCCAAAAATTAAATCAGTGTTCTTAAAGCTCTATTGTGTGAGTTATAATTTTAATCCGACCGTTGAATTGTTGTGATTTTTGGATATGTTATACATATAAATTAACGTATGATTTGTTATGAATTTTAAGAGGTGTTGAAAATCGTCTGTATGTGGATTTCGATCATTTTTCGTTTGGAATTTGGAAAAACTTTCTTCTACAAAGTTGTAGAGAATTCAATTTCCTATGGAATGGACATAAAATTTGTATATTTCTGATAAATGGGCTATTTATTATGAATTATTGAAGTTTCAGAAAATAAATATTTTTATTAAAAATATGGGTGGGCCCCACTTGTGGTTGGTGAGAAAAATTGATGAATTGGTGGGTCCCACTTGTGGTGGCTGAAGTTTGTTCAAAGTGGTGTGCGTAGAAAAAAAATGTAATATTATTTTATTAATTTAGTCTGCTTTGGCGTTCTAGCATTTTCCTATAAATAGGGTGCTTAGTTAGAATTGAAAATCACACCGGAATCATAAGTTTTATCTCTCTATATTATCGAGTGTATTTTGTGAGTATTAAGATACTTTGAGGGTTGTTATTCAGTGAAAGTTCTTTCAGCGTTATATCCGATATTCCAGCCATAAATAATATTCTTTTGAGGTAAGGGATGTTATTTTCTTCATAATGATGTTATTCTTTCAATATCATTATACCAAAATATTGGTATGGATTTTATTGTGAAATTTCTATCATTTTTATGTCGAGTTACTATTTATGAGTTACTATTCACGAGTTACTATTCACGGTGTACTATTCACGAAAAAATTGGTTTCTTTTTCTGACCAAATTATCGTTGATTTATGAATATTACTCTTAAAATTAAATCCATATTTTGATCATATTGTTTTTATTATCATATATAACATTTTTATAATCTTGGTGATGAAATTTCTCTTTCACTTGAGTATAAAGATGGGTAGATTATTGGTATGATCGTGACTATAGGTTATTTTTGGCCAGTAGTGCAAAGATGAATTATTGACTGATATGATCATTACCATTGAGTTTATAAACGATTATCTTTAGCTTAAGTGTAAAGGTGAATTGATCAACATGGTTATAATTATTGTTTATATAAATTCTGAAATGATTATATATTTTTTTTTGAGATATTAATATCTTTGGCCCGTAGTGCAAATATGACCTGTTGTTGAATATCTTTGGCCCGTAGTGCAAATATGACCTATTATTGAATATCTTTGGCTTGTAGTGCAAAGATGAATTGTTGATAAATATCTTTGGCCCGTAGTGCAAAGATGTCATGTTGTTAAATATCTTTGGCTTGTAGTGCAAAGATGAACCGTTGATGAATATCTTTGGCACGTAGTGCAAAGATGAATTTATTAGTATGATTATGAACAAGAACTGTGATTTAGTACAACCATGATCTTTGATGTTTTAGGTAAAGACAGGTGATGAAAATTATCTTCGTCCTGGATGAGAAGAAGAATTTAAAACTACAATTATGATTATGTGTTATACATGTGATTGTGGACAGAAACTGTTGATTGATGTTACAGGGATAAAACATTATTGGTGCACTTTTAACATGGAGAAGATAATAGACCGTATGGTATATTTGACTCTTCTAATGGATTGTTCGTTCCGCTGAAAAGTTTTATCATATACCATATGTTCTAAATCTCTAATTTATTATCGATGAAGACTATTGATAATTTAATTATCTTTAGTTATGATATTCTTTACTGGGCTAGTTGTGCTCACCCTTTTGTTTCACAATTCCTTTTAGGTAATAAGAGTGTAGCTGGGTCGAGCGTGGGTAACAAGGGAATAGAACGATGGTCTATAGCTATTGAGATTCTCCCTAAACAGTATGAAAATAATTTTATTAAGAATTTGAGATAAGTTTGTCGTATTTTATACGTCATTTAACCGCTGATTTTGGTGAATCGATTAGGGTGAGGTGAACCCAACTTTGGAAGGGTATTTTGCCACTATCATACAAGATGTCTAATGACCTACGACTTCGTGTTATCATAAGACAAGTTTGTACACATCCACTTGCTGAGTATATCTACGAGCAATACCTATATAATCTTGGAGTTTGGTTGAAATATAATTCTCAATTGGAGACAATAGAGATAATTATGTGTCAAGAGAAGACTCACCATTGGAAAGAACATGATAGCAATCTTCTCATTTTTCTTTGGGGTCTATTGGGTCAACCAAGGATAATTCTCCAGTCATATGATATTTATTATAACTTAGATGCATGGCCTCCCATGTACGACATTTCCTTGAATATTTTCCAAAGATTTTAATTTCTAAAACAGTTATTGACTGTACTTTTATGTAAGGTGTCATTGTGACGTTCTATCCAAGGTTGGGATGAGAGTCACAGTTGATATATATTTTTATCAAAACTCACAGCATATGTGTTGTTGTATTTTGCACGATAATTGTAATAATAAAGTTAAAGTTATTTTTTGTACCATATATTTGGCGACTCAGAATGGGTTGGGTGGATTCGACCTATTTTGGGGGCGTCACAGTATTGTTGTGACGCCCCCAAAATAGGTATACATCACCCATTCTGAGTCGCCAAATACATGGTACAGAAACAACTGCAACTTTATTAATACAACATAAAAACTGTGAGTTTAAATACAAATATTGTCATCTAGACAATATCCACACTCAAATAAGTCCTCATTATAATTATTAATACATTATTTTACAGAATAGTGAGGACTACTAAAACAACTTCTAGAACCATCATTCCACACCCCGACTAGTGCTCGCTACATACTCGCCTCCTGAGAAGAAAAATGGAACAACGAGGAAAAGGGTGAGCTCAACTAGCCCAGTAAAGAACATTATGACTAAGATAATATAGAACAAATTATCGTTAGTTCTCAACAGAGAAAAATCTAATAGAATACAATAGACAGCCAGTTTTAAATCAATCTTCGCAGCGGAAGTAATAATTCATTAGAAGAGTTAAGTAGAGAATGCAAACTACTATCTTCTATATATGAATTTAAAAGTTCATCGTCGATATTTTATCCCTGTAACATCAATCAATATATATCTGGAATCAAATATTCATCTTTGCACTACAAGCCAAAAATATTCATCAGTTGGTCATGTTCATCTAAACACCTGTTCATCTTTTTACTACGGGCCAAATATATTAATCAGTCGATCATGTTCATCTCAACACATGTTCGTCTTTGCACTACGGGCCAAAGATCTTCATCAGTTAGTCATGTTCATCTAAACACCTGTTTATTTTTGCACTATGGCTCAAAGATATTCATCAGAAAATAATTCATCTTTGCACTACAGGCCAAAGATATTCAGTAATATCATCATTTAGGACTGACGATGCTGAAAAATATTTTAAAGGAAACGAATCCAGTGAAACAAAAGAATAAATATTAAGGATCGTACTTTATACAATCCAAGTCCAAAAATACTTCATAAATAATCAGAGTGAAGTAAAATTCAAGAATGAAGACCAAAACATAGATCCAATCAAAGATAGGAATCGTAAAGACGGTCTTAGACACAGAAAAGAAAATTTAATTTTTCTGTGAATAGTGTCGTATACGTGAATAGTGCCGTATACGTGAATAGTAACTCCGACACTAAAAGATAGAAATTTCACAAAAATATCAGCATGCTTCGTCAATAGTAACTCGTGAATAGTAACTCATGAATAGTAACTCGTGAATAGTAACTAATGAATAGTAACCCCAACATGAAAAAGTTCTAAATTTGATATAAAAAAAAAGTTCCAACCAATATTTCAGCATAATGATATTGAAGAAATAATATCATTTGAGAAGAAAATAACATCCCTTACCTCAGAAAGAATAGTACTTCTGACTGGAATACTGGATATAGTGCTGAAAGAACTTGCACCGTATAGTAATACTCAAAGTACTAAAATACTCACAAAATAAGCTCGATATTATAGAGAGAGAAATCTTTAGTTTCTGGTGTGATCTTCAATTCTAACCTAAGCACCCTATTTTTAAGAAATTGCTTAGAACACCAAAGCAGAAAATTGAATATAATAATATTATATATAAACAAAATTCATACGCCCACATCTTGAATCTGAATTCAGCCACCATGCACATGTTAAAGATGCCCACAACATATAAAAAACGTTTTTATTAATAAAAATAAATAAAACTTCCAAAAATTAATTATTTTGGAACTTCAGAACTTCAATAATTCATAATAAATAGCTCTTTTATCATAAAATTCGAATCTCACAACTTTTTATAGGAAATTCAATTCTCTACAACTTTGCAGAAGAAAGTTTTTCTAAATTCCAAACAGAAATTGACCGAAATCCACATACGGACGATTTTACAGGCTATAATAAAATTTCAGTCAAGAAATAGGGTCCACCGACACACAAAACATGTGTTAATCATTTAATGCAACAAAAATACTCTTCCTCCTCATATACTCATATATCCCACATTCATTGTAAAAATATCATCATTATTCTATTATAATAATATAATAAAATATTATTTTGTCATAAAAGATAAAATATCAATTTTTTTAACAATTGTCACTTTAAAAATTTTCTCCATCTATATCCACATAAAATCAATATTTTTCTCATCATATAAATCAATAATTAATTATTCATAAATAATATTACAGAATCACAATACTGGCAACCAGGCCGTTCCCAGGAAAGAGGGGGATTTCCAATAAGAATTTCTCCTTACTGGCGCGCAATTAGGTGACCAAACCTCTACTTAGACAGAACTTTCTAGACATTGCCAATAATGTTTTCTAATAATATTATTCAGATAATATGAATTATTGCTTCGATAATGGAAAATATTGTGTAGTGACAATTATTGAAACAACAGTAATATAAAATATCAACGCAGCAATTATTGAATCAATAAAATAAAATATTGAACAGTAACTACTGTAACAATTATTGAGTAGTGCCTTCTTACGTAAGAATCAATAATTGGTGCAATATCGTGTGCTACTGTGCAATAACACGTATTACTGTGTTTTAACCGCTGGGTATTCCAACAGTATCAACGGTAACAACTACGCCGTTATTTATAAACAACTTATACTTGTCATTTTCTTCATCCAATCACTTTCTGTTATGGGGCCCACACAAGGCTGCGCCGTCGTACGAATATTCCCCGACAGCAAGAATATCCCACGACCAAACGAAAATTCTTCGAAAATAATGAGTATTTTATAACCACTTGCTTATTTAAAATATTTGCACATTTTACCCATAACTAACCACATTAATTAAATCAACCCTTACTATTTCAAAATGATAAATAGAGGAAATTAAATTTCAATTATTAATAATTTGGGGTCTTACAACCTCCCCTCCTTATGAAATTTCATCCTCAAAATTGACGTACGTACCTGGTGTTTCAAAAAGATGAGGATACCTCGCTTTCATTTCCGTTTCCAACTCCCAGGTCATTTCCTCAATAGCATGGTTTCTCCACAAAACTTTAACTTGTGGTATGACCTTCGTACGTAGGACATGCTCCTTCCTATCCAAAATCTTGATAGGTACCTCTTCATACGTTAAGTCTTCGGCTATCTCGTCCGGTTCTAACTCAATAATGTGGTTCGGGTCGTCCATATATTTATGTAACATCGATACGCGAAAAATATTATGAACACGCGTCATACTTGGCTGTAAAGTGAGTCTATAGGCCATAGTTCCTATTCAATCGAGGATTTCAAATGGACTAATAAATCAAAGGTTGAGATTTCTTCTCTTCATCAACTCTTACTTCTAGAATAACGCCTTTATTCACCTTCTTCTTTATATTCATAAGCTTCGGTGTGTAGCTTGAGCGGTTTTAACTTTATCGATTAAAGTCGGTTCTATGCGTATATTCGTTATCTTCACGCAGATTCTTGGAATCTTTAACTCTATCTCCATCTTCTGTAAGTCGTACGAAATGGGTCTTTATGTTAACAATATCGCACGTGTAACCATATACGATTTTCTACTCAACACGTCAGCTACCACATTCATTTTTTTCCAGGATGGTATTGAATGGTATGGCCGTAATCTTTCAACAGCTCGAGCCAACGTCGTTGCCGCATGTTGAGTTCTACATTCCTCGCTCCATTCGAATTTTGTATCTTTTCGAGTCAGCTGAGTTAATAGAGTAGCGATTCGAGAAAATCTTTCCACAAAATCTTCGATAATAACCAACTAAGCATAGAAAGCTACGTATTTCGATTACTGACTTAGGTTGCTCTCAACTGTGACACATATCCCAATCTTGGATAACACGTCACAATGACACCTATCAGTTTACTGAAAGTAGTATGCACACAAGCCAATCATGTTTGATGATAAAGCATATACTTTGTAAACAATCTTATTCATTTATTAATAAAAAGTATTAATTAATTAAAGGCTTTTAATTATCTACATGATGCTGTTTTATAATATGTGATAAACCCATAGTTTTAAGCAATGCTTTTAGAATAATGATGATGATCATTCTAATGAGATCTAAATTCTTAGAAAGCTTAAAACTAAAATAGTTCCCAATCGTTGGATTACTAAATTGGGGATTAGTGAATCCGGATAGATTGGTACATACGTTGCTTGCTCATTGGATGAGGATGATTGATCTCATAATCATTTGTGTGGAGATACTAAAGCAAGTATGTAGGTGCTAATTAGAGAATAAGTTCACTGAACGTGACTCGCTAAGGAATACCTAATGGAGTTTTACTTGCCTGTCAATAGGAATTCCTGTAGTGATAGTAGTACAAGTGATCCTTGGACTTGAGATCATCATAGTATCTTGTGTATGATGAGTTATACTTTGACTTATTCCTTAAGACCCTTAGGGTATATCAAAGGGTATGTTTGGGTATAATAAGTTGTACATGGAGATAATGTATGATCAATAAAGAATCTACCACTTCTAGTAAAAGAAGAAAAATGTCCTATGTGATTCGATAAATGACAACCCAGTAGTCCTTGGCCAAGGCAGAATGAAATTAGAAAGGAGTTTCTAATTTGCATTATTTGGAGTTGTGCATTTAAGAGTCGAAATACATATAATTAAATAAAATAAGACTTGACAGTAATTTCATGTCTTATATTTAATTGGGACATTGTATGGTGGAAGGATTGAATTGTACAGTAACTATTTACTCAAAGGTTCTTTTATGATTAATGTTGAAATCTATATTATCTGGAAAGTCGTTGATCGCTAGGGAGGCTTATCCCTATTGTAGAATAAATATTATTTATTTAAATAAATTATTAGTTTAATTTATTTATTTAAATAAGATTAGAATTGTTCTAATTAATTTATTCACAACCGGTTTAATATGGAGAACCTAAAGGGTCACACCATAAAAGGAAGAATAATTATTTAAGAAGTTAATGACATAATCGTAATAATAAGTTAAGTATATTTAATTTAATCTATGGTGATAGAATAAATTAAATAGCTTAATATTTATTATTTAATATTTTGGAAATATTAAATATAAATTAATAAGAGGAGTCTTATTATTATTATTACTATTATTATTATTATTTAATTCCTAAAGGAGTTTGGGAATTAATTAATAAAAGTACTCTCGTATATCCTAATAAGATTAGGAGGCCAATTAATTAAAAGAGTTTAATTAATTATTCCTAATAAGATTGGGAGCCTAATTAATTAAAGGAATTTAATTAATTAAAATAAAACTCAATTCTTTAATTGTTAAGGAGGGTTGCCCACATCTATAAATAAGAGGAGTCTTATTATGGGTGAAGGGGTTGTTGACTTTTACAACATACGTAATTCCAATAGTTGGGAGAGTACGTCTTTTCTATAGAGATAGAAAACTAGGGTTTTGCCAAATACCCTTCTTCTTGAATCCTTCTTCTTCCTTGGTGGATCACCTCTAGAGGACAAACACTTGGGTGGCTAACGTTGATCAAAGGAATGAACCAAACCCGGTGGATTCAAGTTGAACGCGAAAAGGATTGGAGGTGAACTTGTACCTGAGGAAGCTCGGATCTTCAAGGGTATGATTCTTGTTCTTTCTTTTTCGTTTAATTAATAATTATGCATAAAGGGTGATCCGAGTTTATGGTTTGTAAAATTTTTAAACTCTGATTTTCCACGCTTCCGCTAATTTTGTGCAATTTGATTGCGTTCATGAATATTACAAACCTAACATTTACTACCACACAAATATGGCGTCCCCTATAGAGAGTATGGCTTTGGTGCATTCCACAAAGGAAGTCACCAGATAAAGGCTCGAGTACCAAATTCTATGGTTGAATTTTTAACTCCTGAAGTTCAATAGGAGCCATGAGATTTTAGAAAATGGGTTTTGTACCGGGTTCAAAGTCGATACAAAATTCAATATCACACTTTGGGAGTAAGCCAAGAAATTCTTCAGGAAATACATCAGGAAATTTACTAACAATAGAAATATCATTCAAATCTGACGTATTTTTGTTTAAGTCCATAACATGGGCTAAGAAAACTTGACATCCGTTTTTCAATAAACGGATGACTTTATGGCTTGATATGAAAGTGTTTGACTTCAATGATTTGGTTGCTTGAATTCGAATCACAGCTTGCTTTGGAATATAAAAACTAACAACCTTACGAAGCAATCAATTTTGGCATGATGAGTAGTTAATCAATCAATCCCCAAAATCACATCAGAAGCAAGTATCTTTAAAGAAATAAGGTCAACATGTAATACGATGGTGCCAACTTTGATCAAACAAGATTTATAAATAGTGGATGTGATGAAAGTTTCTCCTAACGGAGTTTTCACAGATAGGTCAAAGTCTAATTTCTCCGGAGTCAAGTTTAAACGTTGAGCACAAGCAGGAGAGATAAATGAATGGGTAGCACCGGTATCTAGTAATCTATAAACTTCGCATGAATTTATGATTAGCTTACCCGTGATCACCTCATTTGGGTTCCTCGCATGTTGACCAGTCACGACAAACGCTCTTCCAGGAACCGTTGACTTTGATTTTTCTGGGACAGTCTTTTGATTCACCATCCCCACTGGGCTTGGTTTCGCTACCATACAATCTCGAGCGATATATCCTTCCTTTCCATAATTATAGCATACCTTGAACTGTGAACAGTTTGGACTTATATGTCCCTCCTCTCCGCATTTGTAGCATCTAACTGACGGTCGTTCTTTTCCCCTAGAATTTGTTGTTGGTGCTGGTGCTGCTGCCGACGTCTTCCCTTCATCGTTAAATCTTCTCTTCTTAGATCGGACATCTTTTTCCACAATATCAACGCGTAGGCGGCTTTAACCCATGCATCACTCATTCTCACTAGTTCAGTTATTTCTCTTTCAGCTCAGATTCCAGCTTTATCTTCTTATACTCTGCCAAAGAGTGCTTCTGTTCAAGCATCACATATCGGGTAACACAAGCTTGAATCGTTGCATCCTTTTGCTCCACGACCGCCTGCCGTTCTTCAGCCTGCTCTTCTAACTTATGAATACGATTTTGCAATTCTACATTTTGATCAAAAAATACCTCTAATAAATTCTCCTCAGGTACCTCTTTTTCCCCTTCTTCCTCACTCTCAGCTGTTACCTCTACGACTATCTCGGGTACAACTATAAATTCATCACTCACCATATGGATATCTCTAATTCCTTCTTCGCCTGACATCACATTAGCCAGGTTGGTGACTAAAGGTGTCTCCACAATCTCATTCACTCTATTGTTAACGTTATCAGTTGTAATTCTTAAATACTGCCATAAAACAAGGGTTAATTAAACAAATTAACAAATCACATAATACCTTTATATTATGACCGACCAACAAATAAGCTTAGGTAGGACACACTAGCGATGGATTTACTCGTCTCTCCCCTCCTAGTTCTATTCCCCGATCTCCGCCAGAGATCATATCCCTAAGCTCTGATACCAACTGTGACGCCCCCAAAATAGGTATACATCACCCATTCTGAGTCGCCAAATACATGGTACAGAAACAACTACAACTTTATTAATACAACATAAAAACTGTGAGTTTAAATACAAATATTGTCATCTAGACAATATCCACACTCAAATAAGTCCTCGTTATAATTATTAATACATTATTTTACAGAATAGTGAGGACTACTAAAACAACTTCTAGAACCATCATTCCACACCTCGGCTAGTACTCGCTACATTCTCGTCTCCTGAGAAGAAAAATGGAACAACAAGGAAAAGGGTGAGCTCAACTAGCCCAGTAAAGAACATTATGACTAAGATAATATAGAACAAATTATCGTTAGTCCTCAACAGGGAAAAATCTAATAGAATACAATAGACAACCAATTTTAAATTAATCTTCGCAGCAGAAATAATAAATCATTAGAAGACTTAAGTAGAGAATGCAAACTACTATCTTCTATATATGAATTTAAAAGTTCATCGTCGATATTTTATCCCTGTAACATCAATCAATATATATCTGGAATCAAATATTCATCTTTGCATTACAAGCCAAAGATATTCATCAGTTGGTCATGTTCATCTAAACACCTGTTCATCTTTGCATTACGGGCCAAAGATATTAATCAGTCGGTCATGTTCATCTCAACACCTGTTCATCTTTGCACTACGGGCCAAAGATCTTCATCAGTTGGTCATGTTCATCTAAACACTTGTTTATCTTTGCACTACTGCCCAAAGATATTCATCAGAAAATCATTCATATTTGCACTACAGGCCAAAGATATTCAGTAATATCATCATTCAGGACTAACGATGATGAAAAATATTTTAAAGGAAACGAATCTGGTGAAACAAAAGAACAAATATTAAGGATTCGTACTTTATACAATCCAAGTCCAAAAATACTTCATAAATAATCAGAGTGGAGTAAAATTCAAGAATGAAGACCAAAACATAGATCCAATCAAAGATAAGAATCATAACAGACGGTCTTGGACACAGAAAAGAAAATTTAATTTGTCTGTGAATAGTGTCGTATTCGTGAATAGTGCCGTATACGTGAATAGTAACTTCGACACCAAAAGATAGAAATTTCATAAAAAATATCAGCATGCTTCGTGTTGGTTCCATTTCGCAACCGATAAACACGCGCAAGTATACGCGGTCAACAAGTAATATAATGATAAGAGAGTTGTCGAACCCACGAGGAATTATCACTAATGATTAACCAAGTACTAACTTTAAATCGCCTCAGTCTTATTTAAACATTTAATTGAAATGATAAATTATGATTATAATTAATCAAAATAACAGAAAAACAAAACATAGATAGATAGATAGATAAAGAGCTAAGAACACAATATCCACACACAAGCATTTTGTCAAACACTTGGCGTGCATCACTTTATTCAAATCTCTTAACTCTTTTTATGATCATGGCGGCCACTATGAATTGGCAATACATAAATTATGCATATACATAATCACATAAAGAACCAATTTGCATGACACCAATCAAAAAGAAAGCAAATTAGAAGTTTAATTCATAATAAATAAATCAAACTATTCCAAATATTAGGTAATCATCCAATGGATCATACAAGTATCAAAGAAAAGCTAGAAGTTTAATTCAATTCCTTGCCTCCATAGGTGTTACAAAAGTTTGCACTAGATCCCCAAGAATGAGTTCTAGCCACTAGAGGAAAAAGGAAGAAAGAAATGATGGCTTCCCTTAGTTGTTGGTTGAAGCTCTTCCATTGATGTTGTTGAAGCTCCCACCATTGATGCTCCTTGAAGCTCTTGAAGAACCATGGCCAAGAGCCATGACCTCCCTCTTCTCCAAGCCACCACCTCTCTCTATTTCTCCTCTAGGTTGCAAGTAGAAGTGAAGGATTATGTTTTTGGGTCATTAGGTTGAGCATTTAATAGCTAAAATCTGTCCAAAATTCGTGTCTGGCGCTGCGGCGCCATGATTTGGCTTGAATGGGGCGCTGCGGCGCGGAAGAAGAGGCTGGGTACTGCTAAGTGGCGCTGCGGCGCCGCAAATACACTAGCACCTCGCGCTGCGGCGCCGGGCCATTTTCTGCTCAGACATCTGTTGGGAAAATGGCCATAACTTCTTCATACGAACTCCGATTGAGGCGATTCAAGATGATCCGGAAAGAGGAGAAGTAGATCTACAACTTTCATTCTTTGAGTTCTTCGAAATAATGGCTAGATCAATGCTCAAATTGGCCTTGAAGTGACTGTTATGCAAATAGCAGTTGGTAGTTTCCAGATTTGACACCCGTTGGGAAAATGGCCATAACTCTCGTATACGAACTCCGATTGAGGCGATTCAAAATGATCCGGAAAGAGGAGACGTTGATCTACAACTTCCATTCTTGAATTTTGGACAGACAATGACCAGATCATGGCTAAAATTGGGCTTTACGGGACTGCTACGTCAATGGCAAACCGAAAATGCAAATTTGGCGATTCCAACCATCGACCCAAATGACATTCCATCCAATTCCTACAAAACAAAGTAAAAATACATAAAACTAATAAAAATATACATAAAAGGAATATAAAACTATATTACACAACAATACAATGAAAACACATAAAAACCAAATAAACTAGCTTAGGATTTACAAATTATCAAACTCAAAAGTACCTAATTTGTGTATATAAAACACACTCATCACTTCGTGAATAGTAACTCATGAATAGTAACCCCGACATGAAAAAGTTCCAAATTTGATAAAAAAAAAAAGTTCCAACCAATATTTCAGCATAATGATATTGAAGAAATAATATCATTTGAGAAGAAAATAACATCCCTTATCTTAGAAAGAATAGTACTTCTGACTGGAATACTGGATATAGTGCTGAAAGAACTTGCACCGTATAGAAATACTCAAAGTACTAAAATATTCACAAAATACGCTCGATATTATAGAGAGAGAAAGAGAGAGAAATCTTTAGTTTCTGGTGTGATTTTCAATTTTAACCTAAGCACCCTATTTATAGGAAATTGCTTAGAACACTAAAGCAGAAAATTGAATATAATAATATTATATATAAACAAAATTCATACGCCCACATCTTGAATCTGAATTCAGCCACCATGCACATGTTAAAGTTGCCCACAACATATAAAAAACGTTTTTATTAAAAAAAATAAATAAAACTTCCAAAAATTAATTATTTCGGAACTTCAGAACTTTAAAAATTCATAATAAATAGCTCTATTATCAGAAAATTCGAATCTCGCGATTTTTATAGGAAATTCAATTCTCTACAACTTTACAGAAGAAAGTTTTTCAAAATTCCACACAGAAATTGACCGAAATCCACATACGGACGATTTTACAGGCTATAATCAAATTTCAGTCAAGAAATGGGGTCCACCGACACACAAAACATGTATTAATCATTTAATGCAACAAAAATACTCTTTCTCCTCATATACTCATATATCCCACATTCATTGTAAAAATATCATCATTATTCTATTATAATAATATAATAAAATATTATTTTATCAGAAAAGATAAAATATTAATTTTTTAACAATTGTCACTTTAAAAATTTTCTCCATCTATATCCACATAAAATTAATATATTTCTCATCATATAAATCAATAATTAATTATTCACAAATAATATTACAGAATCACCGTACTGGCAACCAGGCCGTTCCCAGGAAAGAGGGGGCTTTCCAATAAGAATATCCCTTTACTGGCGCGCAATTAGGTGACCAAACTTCTCCTTAGACAAAACTTTCTAGACATTGCCAATAATGTTTTCTAATAATATTATTCAGATAATATGAATTATTGATTCGATAATGGAAAATACTGTGTAGTGACAATTATTGAAACAACAGTAATATAAAATATCAACGCAACAATTATTGAATCAATAAAATAAAATACTGAACAGTAACTACTGTAACAATTATTGAGTAGTGCCTTCTTACGTAAGAATCAGTAATTGGTACAATACCGTGTGCTACTGTGCAACAACGCGTATTACTGTGTTTTAACCATCGGGTACTCCAACAGTATTAACAGTAACAACTACGCCGTTATTTATAAACAACTTATACTTGTCGTTTTCTTCATTCAATCGCTTTTCGTTATGGGGCCCACACAAGGCTGCGCCGTCGTACGAATATTCCCCGACAGCAAAAATATTCCACGACCAAACGAATATTCTCCGACAACAATGAGTATTTTATAACCACTTGCTTATTTGAAATATTTGCGCACTTTACCCATAACTAACCACATTAATCAAATCAACCCTTACTATTTCAAAATGATAAATAGAGGAAATTAAATTTCAATTATTAATAATTTGGGGTCTTACAATTGTACAGTATCTTTAATTATTGATGAATACGTGAGAGGTCACTCAGTTTTATTCAATTATTGTCATAGTAATTGTTGCATAATATCTCACGTTATTGATTCAATTATTGTCACAATATTTTATATTATTAAATCAATAATTGAGATGAAAAAGTTATTCATATTATTATTTACATTATTAACGATGTCTAGAAAGTTTTGTCAAGAAACAGGGTTTGGTCACCTAATTGCGCGCCAATAAGGAGAAATTTTTATCGGAAAGCCCCCTCTTTCCTGGAAATTATCTGATTGTTAATATTATGAATTATAATATTAATGATGAATGTTATTAAAAATATATTTTGTGAAGCCAAATGAATTTAGATAAATAGAGTGATATTTTATGAAGTATTTGTTGTAAATTTAGCTTATTACTTGGACCCCCACTTACCCATTTTTCAAAACTCTCGGTAGAAAGTATCTCAGTTTTGTTATATATATATATATATATACAGACAGGATCAGGTAAGGGCTCCCTTATTTTGTTAAAATGCGGACCTTTTTTTTTTGATTTTTTTTGGTTTTTTTTTTTAAAACAACTAAAAAAAATATTTAATATTTTATGGAACTGAAATTTTTCCATAATATAATATTTTGGGCGTGTTTTGAATACCTATACCAAAAAGTGGTGGTACAGTCTGCCCAGACTGTACATACATATTTTTGTTATACGTACCCAAATCACATCCAAAACACTGTATTATGAAAAAATTTCAATTCCATAATTTTTTATTTATTTTTTTTTAGTTGTTTTAAAAAAAAAAGCAAAAAAAAAATATATAAAGGTCCGTATTTTAACTAGGTGCGGGAGCCCGCACCTGATCCGCTCCCTATATATATATATATATATATATATATATATATATATATATATATATATATATATATATATATATTAATAATTTTTGTTTTTTAATGAAAATTAAAATATATTATATTTTATTATATGCATAGTACTGCATAGTGTTGCATAGTGAAAATCAATTTTTTTCAGCCAACCAAAATTCGCCTGTGACTTTTCCTTACTGTGCGTCCAAATAGTATCATGTCGTTATCCTATAAATAAGATGCTCAGTTTAGAAAATAAAATCACATCAGAATCAGAGAATTCTTCTTCTATAATATTGATCGTATTTTTTTAGAGTTTAAGTAAGCTTTGAGTGTAGAAAATAATATAAATTTTCTTCAAGAATATATCTGCTATACCAGTCGAAATTACTCTCTTTTTAAGGCAATGAGTATTATTTATTTCATATTCGCTTACGATATTATTTTTCGTATTCGTAAGAAATTTTATTTTCGTTCAATATTCGTAAGTAATATTATTTTCGTTCAATATTCGGAAGGAATATTATCTTCGTTCAATATTATAAGGGATATTATTTTTGTTCAATATTCGTAAGAAATAATATTTTCTTCCATACTTTGTAGTATGTAAGTAATATTATTTCGTTTCATATTCCGAATTCTACACTCATTTTGTTAAGTATTGCTTATATACTCCTTAAAATTAGAAGAATATCCTTAAAATTTGTGCTTCATCTAGTATCGTTTCATAAGGATATTTTTTTAACATTCTTGTTAAATTTTAAGCTTTTCATGTCGGAGTACTATTTATGGGTACTATTCATTTATACGACACTATTCATACGTACGTTACTATTCATACGTAAGGTACTATTTATATATACGACACTATTCATGAAGTACTATCCACTCGGGTACTATTCACCCAGGGTACTATTCACGACGAAAAATTCATTCTTTTCTGTCTAAATTATTTTTAATACGTGAATATTATTCTTGAATTTTACTTCACAAAGCATTTATCATGTTGATAATTTGGATATTTTAAACTCTGGATAAATTTAAAGTCTTTTATATTTATCCTTGATTTCGTTTAATTGATGCTTATATTATTGTCATCATCCTCATATTTATATTGTAATGAAAATCATCTTTGGCCCGTAGTGCATAGATGGATTGTTGATTGGTATGATTATGACAATGAATTATTCGGTATATTCATGGCCTGTAATATTACAAATGATGTGGTAAAAGTCCTCATTGGCTCGTAGTGCATTGATGGACAATTGTTGGTATGATCATGACCATGGGTTCTCTTCGACCAATGGTGCAAAGATGAATTGTTGTTTGGTATGATCATGACCATTGGTGATTACACGAATCTCATTGGCCCGTAGTGCATGGATAATTCATGGATGTGATAATAATGAATATCATTGGCCCGTAGTGCATGGATAATTCAGTGATGTGAATTATTTATTAAGTTACATCTCAGCGATAAAATTGATGATAAACTTTTAAATCATAGAAGATGGTAGATATCATTCTCTACTTGACTCTTCTAATGGATTGCTTATTCCGCTGCAATTGTTGATCTAAAATTTGTTGTCTATTATATTCTATCAGTTGTTATACTGTTGAAGGCTAAGGATAATTTATTCTGCATTATCTTAGTCATAATATTCTTTACTGGGCTAGTTGAGCTCGTCCTTTTCTTTCATTGTTCTATTCAGAAAATGAGAATATAGGTAGGACTAGTCAGGGAATGGAGTGACGGTCCAAATGGTTGTTATAGTAATCCTCACTGTTCTATAAAATAGTGTGATAATAATTGTAATGAGGACTTATTTTAAGTTTCGATATTGTCTAGAAGACAATATTAATATTAAAACTCACAACTTATATTTTGTCGTATTCTGCACGACACTTAACCGTTGTATAAATTAAGTTTGTATTTAAATTATATACCATGTATTTGACGACTCAAAATAGAAGATATATACCTATTTTGAGGGCGTTACATAAAATTTTCAAATGATTTATATTAAGAAATAAATTTTTTTCTTCTAAAACAATCTATATTAGGGAACGGAGATAATGTTACCATTAAGCTTACCCACTCATGATAAATTATTAATTAATTATAATTTTACACATAAAAAATATAAATATAAAAGGTACCCAAGAAGATGAAGGAAAAGTCAAAAGCATTTAAGAGCAGTTACTACCGGTCTATGACTATTATTATAAATGTAAAAACAGTTGCATTTAAGGCCAACGCGGGCTCGGGTCGCCGCATTAGCACGGACTACGCACTGCATGCACCACCACACCATAAAGTTTACACGTCGCTTGCCAAAGACACCTAAACCAATACACTCTTGCCACGTGTACTTCAACTTGCATCCCAAGAAATGGAAAGCTGACCTCACTCCACTACTCTCTTTCTTTCCCATCAACAAGAGTTATGACTTATGCATATGAGGTGGGCACTCGAGGGAATATATACTTCATTTCACCACTATCTCTATCTCTATCTCCAAACATATAAACAAAAATTAATGATTATTCTCTTGCAAACATATTAAGTTGATAAAGACTAGACATTTTTAACATGTTATTATAGTTGTTGATGATTTGAATTGCATATATTTAAGGGAATTGATATATATATATATATATATATATATATATATATATATATATATTATATTTTTACATAAATTATCATTAATGTTTTTGAACTTGGATGGTCGTCTCTTCAATTCTTGTGAAGTCTTTAAATTATTAGTTTTTTTATTTTTATTAATTAAATTTATCACGTCATAAATCGATATTGTGTTTTACTAATTAAACTTAAATAATAAACATATATAACTCATCATACCTAAATGTAACTTTTTTTTTAATTACAATAAGTAATATAGTACTCCCTCGATTCTTATTTATTTGATGCTTTAGAATGTTACACACTTATTAATTAAATCATTTATTGTTCTAATTTTATCATTAAAATTGATATGTATAATTAGCACAACTATTATGAATTAAGAAAATATATATATAAAGTTGTCTAAATAAATGATAGATATATTATGAAAGAACATATATACTTGAAAATAATATAGAAAAAATTGTAATTAATATTTTTTTTAAAATTTACTAACGTCAAATATATAGAAATTTTTTAATAAATGGAGTAGTATAGTAAAAGAAGGATTTCAACTGAATAAGATTGTCATTTTTTATGAAGCCAAGCCATTGAATGATATAATTCAAAATTGTGTCGAAGCTTGCAGTGTCGTATAAATGAGATGACTTAAAATTCTTAAATTTATAATTATACAAGTGTTTACAGTATTTGTAGGGTTAGTGTTTACTACACAGTCTGCGGTACAGGCCACAATTACCAAAAAATAATATGGCACATTTAAGCTTTATATGATGCATTAATAAGTTATACTCCCTCCGTCCTATAGTTATAGGTTGATTTTTTATTTTGAGATGTCCCAATATATAAGCTACTTACTATTTATAAAATTTAGTTGGTTCATTATTTTACTTTTATGCCCTTATAATAAATATTCAACCATTACTCTTTTTTTTGAAGAAATAATATTCAATGTCTTTATTTTTATCACCACATTTAATGTTGTTGTATTCTCTTTGGTTTAAGTTCTATGGTTATGGATTTTAATGGTCAGTACACGTCAATCAATGAAGTTGAGAGTTCCAATGTGATAAGTTTAGGAAGGGGGCCATTAAATTAAGGACCCGGGGTCCAGGCTACCTTGACCTTTTCTTTTTTTTAAAAAAAATCCCTTTATATTTTTGTCTTTGAACTTCCAAGTTTTTTTTTGGTAAAATTAAAAACATGTAGAAAGAGTTGCTAAAAAATTATCTAATAGTGAATGTTGAGATTTAGAACAAATTACGAAAGAATTAATCTGTATGAAAAAATGAGGATTGTAATTTTTTGAGTTTTAAGGAAGAATGAAAAATGTCAATCTTTAATATATTATGATTTTGTTAAATAAATTTTATGTTACTAACTATTAAAAGATTTTTATATTTATATTTTTATTACTAAAATTAGGTTACATTTGAGCATGTTACATTATGTCCCGGTCCATCAAAAAGAAATTGAAAAAATGACAGTATACACCCGAGCACAGTTAGAATTACTATATCATTAAAATAAAAATAATTTTATTATACATATGACGCGCCTACTTTATTAATAATATCATTATCTTAATATATAATAAAAGGAAAAAAATGTGTGTACACAGCTGTGTATTACACAGTAGGCTATAACGACGATTTTTTGGGCTATAGCGACGGTTTCACCCGTCGTCATAGCTATTCGGGCTATGGCGACAGTTTACCGTCGCTATAACCCAAAAAATCTGTCGTCTTAGGCCTACTGTGTAATACACAACTGTGTATATACATATAGCCCATAATAAAATATAAATAATTTTAAATTTTTTGCTCATTCTAATAAATCATCTGAACCGTTCAAAATTTATAATAAATCACACCGTTTATAATGTCAGAGACACATGACTTTGTTATCTTAATATGACACAACTACTTTATTAATAATGTCAATAGTAGTATCTTAATACTGCTAATTTGTGTGTTCTGTCAATATAAGTAGTACTTACTATATTAAACTCTCAATACCTCAGCAAAATTTACATTTCCGATGTCATAATAAAGGAAAACAAAACCCAAAAATGGTAAAAAAAACTTGAGTAAACAAAATAAAATAAAAGAACAAAATTATCTCCCTCTCTCTCTCTTTCTCATTAGAAAAAGATGAAAAACTGCAACTCACTGGCTTTCTTGATTCTATTGATTTTGTTCTTCATCTCTCATCTCTTGTTCTGGTTTTTCGACTGTCCCAAATTGCTTGCCCTCCTCCGTATTCAAACTTTTCCCCGCCGCATCACCAAACAAACAAGAAGCCTTGCTAGACATGGGAGTGGCCAAGAACGTTGGCTTTACATCTCCGGCCATTATCACCACAATCTTCTCTTCAAGCACTGTCGAAAAAGACTTCACCGCCGAATTATCTGGCTTCTCATCGCCGGCCTCGAGATCTCCCTGATCCTCTCCCGCCGCACGGCGGCCGGAGAGCTTCCAGTAGGAGCAAGCGAGGATCAAGAGAGCAAAGGCTATTAAACCCAGCATCGCCGCTAAACCCCCGAAGAGATAGGGCACCGGTGAGTGCCACGGCGACCGTTGTATGATAGTCGCCGGCGGCGAAAATGTGGTTTTTGCTGTTGTCGTCGTCGTTGTCATTGTTGATGCGAGGTTTAAGGTAACTCCAGTTCTCATTTTTTCCCCGAGTAATGTCAGATTAGAGGTTTTTTTATATTATTTATTTTTTGCAGTTTTGGTCGAGGAAGAAGAGGGGTGAAGTTGTCTGTGGGTTTGTGAAATGAAGAGAAAGGGTGATGTGTATTTATAGGGAAAGTATGAGAGAGAGAAAAAGAGAGAAATGTTAATTGCTGGTTATATTTGTTTATAGTTCACGGATTCGGGCAGGCTAAAGGTAAAGAAAGGCAGCACTAGAGGGAACTTGGATCCCATTTAGCAGGTTCGTGTCCAAGAATGGGCTCCATGGAACAAACTAGTTGTCCATCTTTCATATAATACTTTATTTAAAACTTCAGAAAGGCTTTAAAAAAAGAAGGGAAGTCTCTCTCTGTCTCTGTCTATGTATATATGGGGAAGTGATTCAAAGCAAATGTTTGTTATGATTATAATTGAATAAATTTGTTTTTGGCCTCTCATCTATATAATAAAATAGAACTAAATTTGAATTTATTCACACTCTAAAATTTGAGAAATCATAATAACATTTCAAATTTTATCTCAATTCTTCTAACTTAATCTAGGCTCAGATTTTATTTCACAAAAAAAAATAAAAATCGCCCAATCAAAACCCTCTCTACACTCTACCCAGGTCATGCCTCCTTCCCTTGTACTCTCCTCCACCTCCAAATCCCGTAGTACAAACTATTTCCTTCCAATTACATCGACAACTGTAACGATCGGGAAATTTATAATTTAATTTAAATATTTATTGAATTAAATAAATATTTTAAATAATTTATTTATTGAGAAAATAAATAATTGATGAATTGTAGTGAATTAATTTAGTAACTAAATTGATTTATGATAATTAAATTGAGTAATGATAATTTTATCTAATGGATTTAATTTAAGAAAATAATTAAATTAAATCAATTGCTTAGTATTTAAGGAAATAATTAAATAAATTAAATTAATTTTTTAATTTAAAGAAAATAAATAAATTAAATAAAGTGATGTTTCTAATTTATTAATTAAATTAGATATATAATTATTTATTAATTATAAGTATAATGGTAATAAAATTTTAATTTTTATTATTATTATAAGTTATCTAACTTAACTAAATTAAGGTATGACACAAAGTAACTATATAATATAAATAATATATAAATAATTTAGTTTTGGGGGGAATTTTTGGTTAGTCAAACATGGCTTTGTGGCCTTTAGTCTTGTGTAACTGACGCAGGCGTATTATTTTTTTAACTGAAATACGCGGGCTTCAGTTTATTTACACGTCTATTTCCTAAGGTTAGCGCTCAGTTGGCTCTTATTTCACGTACTTTGCTAAGGAGGAATAACAGAGTGTTGAGAGAGCTTGGTAGGAGAGAATTGTCTGAAAACTTTGCTAAAGAGTTGGAGTATTAAGGTCCTTATCACTCTTCTTCTCAACAATCAAGGATTTAGCTATAATTTACCCTAAATCTAATATACAGTTTTTGTAATTTCTTTTAGTTCTATGTAAATACTTTTGTTGATTTGTTGTTTCAAACATGATTATATGATGAGGGTTGTATTGTTGAATCTGTTGTCATCATATGTGAGTATTATTTGATTTCCAAACACGTGAATTTGGGTTTATATGAAGAAAACATATAACAGTGTTTATGCTTGAGAAAATGGCTTAGAAAGTACCAATTTAAGTGATCAATTTATATGTTAAATTGTAAATTGAAGCTTGTTTATGCTAGTTCATTAAGAAACGAAGATAACATAGTTTGAACGAAGTGACTTGGTGAAAAATTGAGATGTCAGTGATGATTTTTGTGAAAAAGTTCAAAAATGGAGTTTTATATGAAAATATGGAATTTTGAGAAATTAAACTAGTTACAGATAATGTACTTGATAATGTATGATGTTTAATAGATGTTGAGTTATAAAGTTTAAGTTTTATCCGATGTATAAAGGGTATTGAACATAGATGTAAGTTTTATTTATTAACTCTGATAAAGTGAGTAATAAACTAAGTATGGTTCAAAGGTAGGTAAAGATAAAGGTTTTGAGATATGTACTTGATAAGTTATGATGTGAAATTTCATATTTAGTTGTAAATTTTGAGCTACTCAATGTATAAGGGATATCGAGCTGAGATGTAAGATTTTATATAATAACTCTGATGAAGTGAATCATAAAATAAATTTGAATCAGAGATATGTAGATGATAAAGGTTTTGATTTAGGAAATTAAAGTAAGAAGGAAAGTTTAAATTATTCCGCATTTTATTAAGTTTAACATCGAATAATGATGCAAAATCAGAAGTTAGACATATTGTTAACGCCCGAAGTCGAGAGATGAATTGTATGAATTTTGGGGTCGTCACACAAAAGATCTTCCAGTCTCATTAGTTCTTAATGATCTAGTGTAATGGGGATTGTTTCATATGGTTGTTGAAATGTGATTTGGTTGATCCCACAACAATGTATTGACAGTACATCTGGGATTGAATTCCATTAGTGTAATTGCCACACAGAAAATAAACATATATGAAAAAGACATCGTAAACTAACATAACTACAAGACAAAGTTTCTTTTTGTAATCAACAAGATAAACATTTTTTGTAACTACCACAAGCTGTGTATATTCAACATTGCATCTTTATATACAACAAAGAAGAATACACCATATATACATGTGACGAAATTCAAACTTACATATTCGAAGACGGTTGGTTGTTTAGTTGATTAGATCTCCGATTGCTTGGTTGCTATTCTCACAAATAGTAGCAGGAAGCCCAAACTATTGGTTGTTTAGATCTCAAATGCACAAGAAACCCTAACTATTGGTTACAAAATTTATTTAGCGAAATAAGAGTCTGTAGTTTAGTTCTGCGGACTGATATTAACTTCAAACGGTGTCGTTTTACTAAATAAACCTAGCAGTATTAAACTGCAGACGATAGTTAATAATAAAACATCATTGTTTTATCTATATAAAACAAACATACACTTTTGACTTCTTTTTTTAATAAAAACTGCACCGTTTTAATATTAAACCATCGTACACGGTATTAAACTGCGGATGTGACTTAATATTAAAATGACATTTTTCTACATAAAAAAACATCAAATATGGACATGTTTTTATTAAAAACGACACCGTTTTAAAATTAAAACATCATCGTCAGTATTAAATTATGGATGAGAACTTTAGACAAGAACAATTCAATTTAAAACTATTAGTCTTCCATTTCTCCTAGGTAATCTTATTGCAGATTCATCTTATTTAGATTGTTGATAAGAATACCTAAGAACAAATAGAAAAGGTAATAGCTTTAAATCGAACTATACTCGTCGTAGATCGGTACTATAAAAATGAGATGAGATCCACAAATATATATATCTTATTAAAGCTAAAAATCATCTATTATTTCTCTTGAATATTCTTGTTAGTTGTTACAGATTCATGTAATCTAGGATGTTAAAATACATCCATGGCTAAAAAAATGGAAAAATGGATATATACTAATGGGAAAAAGTGTTTTCAATATATCATTCCATTTGTTAGCCATGAATTTGCCTCATTAGCACAGATAACATTATTCATGTTCAAATAATAAAACTACGCAAGAAGAGAGAGAAAATTCTTGAGCTTTAATTCAAACTCTTCTAATTCTTCATAAAAATTGTCAAAATGAGATAAGAAAATCCTAGATCCAAAAGTCATTATATGAAGTATGAAGTTTGTATAAGAAATTGGTCATACTTATACTGGACCTAGCGTTCGCAATATTAAATTGTGGATGAGAGATTTTGCCTCTAAGACTGAAACGACGTCATCCCGTATCATAAGGGAAGTTAGCATCCGCAGTTTAATACTGTGGATGAGAGAATTTTTCAAAGAGGGGTATTTTGGTCATTTGTCACATCCACAATATTAAATTGCGGAATACTGGAAATTAAACTGCAGACGGGAGCAATATAGGTCATTAAATATCCAGATGGACAATCAGAATTTGTTTTAAGGATAAATAATTTTTTTACAATGTTAGCTATAGATCAGCCCCCTATATATATAATTTCTCCAGTGAACCGGGAAAAACAAACTAAAGATAAACCGACTATAGCAACGGTTCGTCCGTTGCTAAATCACAGAAAAATCAATTTTATGAACCATCGTCATAGTTATAGAGTCAACTTTTTACGCTATAGCGACAGATTGAATAGTCGTTATAGCTAGTTCGCTGACAAACTGGTACGTTGGACAAGCAAAAAATATATATATGTATGTATGTATGTATGAATGTATGTGTGTGTGTGTGCTAAAATAGATTTCTTTCTAAATTAATACTCCTATTAAAAATAGGAGTTTTTCCTTTTCATATTAGCAATTCTTTTATAAATAGGATTCGAGGAGTATCCCAATAATTCCTCCCTTGACTCGAATCTCCGAATACTTCAACTTTATATCTGAATAGGATTTGAAGAGTTTCCCAATAATTCCTCCATCGACTCGAATCCTCCGCAAACTCTTCAACTTCATCACTGTCACCGTTGTCATAATCTCTGCATCATCTGCATGATCCGCATTACCCACACTATCACCATCATCTGCGTCATCCACGTCGCATCATCCTCACCATTTGCATAATCAGAATTATTTGCATCATCTTCATCATCATTGTCTTTATCTTCATTAGCATCTTCATGATCTTCATCTAGCAACTACAACGGCGATCCTCCATAACTGCAAAATCTTTTATTCATCTGCATCATGATGAAACTCGAATTCAAGTCATTCATTCTTCACTCTCGTTATTTGTCACCCCAATGCGACTAATTCCTCTTCTACCGTGAATCCAATCAACCTAACTCTGATATCACTTGTTGGGAATTAAGTCAACGCAAACCACACAATAAAATAAAGAGAGATAAAACAACACAAGATTTAATGTGGAACCCTTAAAGGGAAAAAGCACAGACCAAACTCCAAATCTCTACTCTATTTAAAATAATGGGCTTACAATAATCATCCTAAGTTTTACGCACTAAAACTTGAGGTTCCACAATATTGCGATACAAATTTTTGCACGGAATAAAAGCTACAAAACTCTCTCACCCACAATACAACTTTTTTGCACGAAATATAAAAATTGCAAAAACCCTCACCCTCACACAAAAACAAAACCATCCTCTCTCAACTCGTAGAATGCTGCATGATTTTTGATTGTGCTACACTACAATAACTCAACTTAATACTCTATTTATAGAGTACCCACAATTCTCCTCTTCCTATTCAAAATAGGACACTTCTAAAATAAAACTATACTACAAATAGATTTCTTTCTAAAATAATACACCTATTAAAAATAGGAGTTCTTCCTTTCCATATTACCAATTCTTTTATGAATAGAATTCGAGGAGTATCCCAACAAACAAAATTTGATCCATTTTCGCGTAAGTAGAAAGATTAATTTATGATATGTTTGGATTGTAGAAATCAAGGTAGGATGTAATAACTCATTCATACGAAATGCAAAATATTGTGTTTGTTTGTTCCATTCGAATGGAATAAATCATTTTGATTCCTACCAAATATTTGAATTTTATTCCTTGGCAGAGAATACGGAATGACACAGTCCAATTATGAATGGAATGAATAATTTCACTTGCCAATTCATTCTATTCTCTATTCTATTTATTTATAAATTTTATTTCTACAATCCAAACATAACATTAATATCTCTGTACTTATTTGCTAAGTTCGATATGCTGACTTTTCATATCAATGCAGAGTTAATGTGGAAGAATTATAAGAAAGTTGTGAACTTGTAGATATTCTATTCGTTTATAAGTCTTACTAACTGAAAAATGAATTTTAAGAAAGATTTGACAAGTTGAGATCTTGCAAATATATGGTGGAATCCATTAAATGGAATGAAATATTAAGATGCTTTCCCCTTTTACATTATCCCAAAACCATGAAAAGGAAATGCCAATGTAACTTTTGAGTTTATGAAAAGATTTGCTATGCTGAATTTTGGTAAAAATTATTCTTTATGGGATTATCGTAGCAAACAATTTGTTCAAATTGATTAATTGTTTCAAATACTACATTGGTTTGAAGGAAAAATAAACCATAAACGATAGACATTATGTGTGTGTGAACCTATACAATGTTGTAGTTTACGTTTTAAGTATTCCGTCTACAAATACATTCACAAAACTAAAATTCAAATAAATTGATGAGATCCTAGTCAAACAGTGAAGCATGTAGTTTAATTTGATACATGGGCTATTTTTATTGATTTTTTTGCACAAATATTATATTTGTACATATTTTTTATAAAGAAAAATAGAAAAAAAAATTCATTTTATCTTTTAATATTTTGCATTTTCCATCGGAATAATATTTTATTTGACTTTACTAAAATGAACTTTAATTTGAGAAATCCACGATCTTTAATACACATACTGGTCATGAGAGCAGATCCTCTGTCCCCATTTTTCATGTCCCTCCACTTAAATGTTGACACCTAGTCTTTTACTTAACATCAATTAACTCTAAAATTAAATAAGAGACTAGGTGTCAAAATTTAAGTGAGGGACACAAGAGAAACAGGGAAAATGGGGACAGAGGATCTTCTCTCACTCATCATGGGGTAAGTTTGTTTGTAAAAATAATAGAGAAGATAATACTCCTTCCGTATTAAGATAGATAAGATTATTATTGATTTTTTAAAGTTAATTTAAAATATTTTAAAATTAAAATTGATATAAAATTTTAATTTTAGTCAATACAAAAGTGATTATTGTAAACTATTTAAAAAGTACTACTCTTTGTAATATTTATTGTTTCTTAATTTTTAATAAATCATTTTAATTTCGAGTGTCAAAATATTTCAAATTGACTTTCAAAAGTCAATAATAATCTTATAATTTAAAACGGAGGAAGTACTATTTATAACAACCAAATATTATTACCAAATATTTTATTTCATTAATTTTTTTATTTAATTCCATTAATTATGTTTTTGTGTGATATATAGAAGGATTCTACAATGGATGAATATATAGATATTCCTATAAGTCTTGCTATATATATAATAATAAATTTGTGCCGATAATAAATATGACAATTATGAATACATAGGATAGAAGAGAATTGAGAAGGATTCCATATTAAATTATTATCACTTAAAATTTCATTAATAAATTTATGCCAAACATAAATAGGGTAATTATAAATACATAGGATAGAAGAGAATTGAGAAGGATCTCACATTAAATTATTATATTTTTATCATTTAAAATTTTACATTAATTATAATTTAATTTATCATAAAATTTGTGTGACATACAAATCATTTCTTAGACATTGAAAATTTCCAACAGCACTTAAGCGGCGGACCGTAATAATTATGGATAATAATAGTAGTTTAATAATTAGATACGGAGCCTATCATGAAATCAAAACACAAAGCAAATGATGATACAATGCTAAAAGCCACATTTGCTTGTTGTCACTTTACCCACAATTCTAATCTTTATTTATATTCACTTGATCATTATGCTCACCTCACCTTCATTGTTTACACTTTACACATCTCATCACACTAAAAAAGTAGTGCTTTTTCACTGTACCTTGAGAATGACCACTCTTTGGAATCAATTAGTGTTACATCGTCATTTTAATATTATACTCCCTAAAACATTCCCTTCCTAGCTATAGAGGAGAGATGACAAATTTGGAATATTGCAAATTATAAAAGAATTAGTTCTTTTATTATGTATTTTATTTTTATTCTTTCCAATAGTCCACTCCCCTCAAGGGATAAATTTTCACATATTATAATTGATATTTTTACAACAATAATATCGCTATATATATATATGTATATATATATATATGTATATATATATGAGATTCCATCCACAGCAACTGATTGTTGGGAGCAACCCATTTTTGGCCCAGCCACTACAGGTTGTAGCGGCTTATAATTTTTTTTTTTGATAATGGCCGATACAGCTTGTAGCGGCTGGATAAAATGGGTTGCTCTCCAACAATCGGTTGCTGTAGATGAGATCCATATATATATAAGGACGATGAAAACTGTTGTTATAAGATCTATAGTAACGATTTTGTTGTAAAAATATTATTTTTGTAAGACCCCAACTTTTTGAATAAAGATTAAATTTTCTTGAAATATATTTTTGAATATTATAGTGTGGATTTGATATAATGTTATAGTTGTGGGTAATATTTACAAATTTTGTAAAGTACACAAGTTGTTATATAATATTCGATTGGTCGGGGAATATTCGTACAACAACACAATCATTGGTGGACCCCCCACAACGGAATTATTGTCGGATTGAGAAAACGACAAAAATACTTTATGAAAATAACGGCGGAAGTTTTTCTGTTAACTGTTGAACTACCCGGTAGTAAAAATACAGTAATACGCGTGGTTGCATAGTAGCACACGGTATTGATTATTGATACTTACGTGAGAAGTCACTCAGTTATACTCAATTATTGTTACAATAATTGTTGCATCATATCTCTCATATTATTGATTCGATTATTGTCATAGTATCATCTGCATAATATGTTATTTTATTAAATCAATAATTGAGACGACAAAGTTATTCATATTATTAAATTGCAATATTTATAATGTCTAGAAGTTCTATCAAGGAGAGGTTTGGTAACCTAATTGCGCGCCAATAGGGAGAAATCCTTATTTGAAAGCCCCATCTTTCTTGGGAACGACCTGGTTGATAAATATTATGAGTTATAATATTAATGATGAATGTTATTAAAATTGAAGTTGTGTTCAGATTGGAATTTGGAGACGCGGACGTGATATTTGAGTCCGAAACGAAGAAATTAGTAAAAATCGTCTATAAACACAAATTTTTTCAGAATTCACTATTTGGTCAAAAAGTCAACAATTGACTTTTTTGGGAAAAGTCAAACTTTAAAATTTCAAAATTTATATTTTTGATAAAAATAGTTTCATTGTGTTGGAATTTCTTGTGTTAGTGAAAATCGACAATTATTTCGATAATAATTGATGTCTGGAGGTTATATTGACCAATCATGTATTTAACCGGATAAATGAGCAATTGATTGCTATTATTTCACATGATTATAACTATTTGTTTACATGTGTTTACTATTGTTTCACATTCTTGTTACTATTATGGGAGTTGGTGCAAGATTGATAATACTTGCATGACTAAGTTAAAAATGGAGGTATAGATGGAGGTACTATACTGTAATTCGTATTATTATATGTCTAGAACTATTGATTTACATAATTTACTATTTTATTTACTATTAGGGGAGGTGGTGCAAGTTTGATAATACTTCCATGACTAAATTAAAAATAAAGGAAAATTTGGAGGTATTGTACTATAATTTTTCGAGCCCCAAAACATGCAGTTATCGAAAATATATTTTTCTATAAATAGAAGCTCAATCTTTTTTTATTTCTCACTAATTCACAAAAGCTTTAGAGCTATTATTATTGAGAGAAATTACAGAAAGAAGAAGAAAAGTCTGCTACCTCATTATTCCAGTATCCAATTTTTCTAAGGTAGGGAGTATTATTTCTTTCTTATATATGAAGAGAACTTCCGTTATTCCATTCTTTATTATTCTGTTGGAATAAACTGTATACACGGGCTACCCTATACTTGGTGAAATTCTTCTGTTGTTCCATTTTTTATCATTCTGTTGGAACATCATGTCTGTGCGTTCCACGCCGGACCTGGTTCCGTCTTTATTATTATGTTGGAATATCATGTCTGTGCGTTTTACGCCGGACCTAATTTCGTCTTTATTATTCTGTTGGAATATCCTGTCTGTGCGTTTTACGCCGGACCTGATTCCGTCTTTATTATTCTGTTGGAATATCCTGTCTGTGCATTTTACGCCGGACCTGATTCCGTTATTTATTATTCTGTTGGAATAACCTGCATGTGTGGTCTATCTCATGCCTGTGATTTCTTTTGTTATTCCATTCCTTATTATACTCAGTTGGTTAAAGTTTTAACTTCTATACTCCATGAAATTAGTGGAATATCCTTGATATTTGCGCTTCATCCAGTATCTTTTCATGGACATATTCTTCTGAGCATTCTTGAATTTTACTCTACAAAGCAGTATTATGTTGACAATTTGGACGTTATTAGTTCCTGGATAAAATAATTCTTGAACTTGTTTTATTGAATTCTTATATCATTGTCATCATCCTCATGTTTATATTATATTGAAAGTAATCTGTGGCCTGTAGTGCATAGATGGACTTGGTATGATTATGATCAGGGATTATTCGGTGTAATCATGACCGTAATGTTACAAATGATGTGGTAAAAGTCCCCATTGGCCCGTAGTACATTGATGGACAGTTGTTGGCATGATCATGACCATTATTGAATACACAAATATTCTTGGCCCGTAGTGCACGGATAATTGTGGTCGTGATACTAAAGAATCTCCTTGGCCGTAGTGCAAGGGTGATTCGATGATATGGATTATTTATTAAGCTGAGTCCCAACGATAAAAGTGATGAAAAACCTTTTAGATCATTAAAGATAGTAGATTTTATTCTTTACTTGACTCTTTTAATGGATTGCTTGTTCCGCTGCAGTTAAACTTGATGGTTGTTATATTGTATCAGTTTAACACTGTTGAAGGCTAACAATAATATATTATGCATTATCTTAGTCATAATATTTCCTACTGGGCTAGTTGAGCTCACCGTTTTACTTTTATTGTTCTCTTCAGGAAATGAGAACGTAGCAGGGACTAGTCGGGGAACGGAGTGACGGACCAGATGATAGCATTAGTAGTCCTCACTATTCAGTGAAATAGTAGAAAATAAATGTAATAATATTGAATTTGAGTTTAAATATTGTCTAGACGACAATAATTGTATTAAAACTCACAGCTTATGTTTTGTCGTACTTTACACAACAGTTGTATAATTAAGTTGTATTTGTATTCTGTACCATGTATTTGACGACTCAGAATAGGTGATGTATACCTATTTTGGGGGCATCACAGTTGGTATCAAAGATTAGGGATATGATCCCTGGCTAAGATGTGAGACTAGAACTAGGAGGAGAGAGACGGGGAATTCCTTCGCTGCTATGACCTACCTAAGTTTATTTGGTATTTAATTGGTCAGTCAGAGTGTAGGGATAATATGTTTCATGTCAATTAACCCTTGTTTTATGAAAGTATTTGAATACGGCATCCGAGAATGTTGAGAACATCAATGGAGCACAGGAGACCGTTGAGTCTCCACAAATTAATAACCAAGACAATGTGTATCAAGAAGGCGACAATCCTCATGCAAGCAACAACACTGACCAAATGATGAATGATGGAATATTCCGAGGCTTCATGTAATTCATGCAACATTAGGCGAGAGCGGCTCCTGTCCAAAATACAGGTGGAAACACTGGCAACTCTTGGATGGTCATTTCCAAACAGTTCAAGGAGCTGGGACCACCTGAGTTTATTGGAGAGCCAAAACCACTTAAGGTGGAAGCATGGATAAAGCAGATAACCAAGATATTTGATGTCTTGGGATGCTCCGAGGAACAAAAGGTTCCCTTCGCCACCTTTATGTTGCGTGAAGAGGCAGATTACTGGTGGGAATCTATAAAACGTACCCAGCCTGACGCACTCAAGATGTATTGGGAGAAGTTCCAAGAGCTATTCAACGACAAGTACTTTCCCGAGAGTATTCGTCACATGAAAGAAGTGGAGTTTATCAAATTGGAACAAAATAATATGACCGTGTCGCAATACGAGGCTAAATTTGCGGAGTTATCGTGGTTTGCATCCCATTTGGTTGATAATGAGGAGCGAATGACCCGAATGTTTTTAAGAGGTTTGAAACCAGAGATACGACAATATCTTATTTCTCATAAACTGTGTTTGTATTCAGATGTTGTAAATAGGGCTCAATTGTTGGAGCGCGATAACGAGTCAACGCAACCAAGAGAAAGCAGCCGACAGAATGAAAATACCAGTGGTAACAGTCATCGAAGCGGTGACAACAAACATGGAGGGAATCAACATGCCAGAAATTATAACCACTTCGGTGGTAATTATAGCCAAGACAATAAAAATGGACATTTCAAGAAAAGGAGATTCAACAATGATGGAAAGACATCAACATCATCACCCGTTGTTAAGAAAGGAGAACGACCACCTATCATATCCTTCAAATGCAGAGGGGAGGGACACATCAGTCCAAACTGCGCGATAACGTCCAAAGCATATTATAATTATGGAAGAGAAGGTCACTTAGCTCAATTTTGTCGTTCACCGAAGACAAATTCAGCTATGATGGAGGCACCAAAGGCCGTCCCAGAAAAGTTAAAGCCGGTAGTGCAAGGGAGAGCGTTTGTTGTGACCTCCCAGAAAGCAAGGAACCCAAATGAGGTTATCACGGGTAAGCTTAGCATAAACTCTAGTGAAGTCTATACCTTATTTGATACCGATTCTACCCATTCTTTTATTTCTCCTACTTGCGCTCAACGTTTAAATTTGACTCCGGAGAAATTAGATTTTGACTTATCTGTTGAAACTCCATTAGGAGAAACCTTCATTACATCCACTATTTATAAGTCTTGTTTGATTCAAATTGGTAACCGCACGTTACCTGTCGATCTTATCTCCTTAAAACTACTTGCATTTGACGTGATTCTAGGGATTGATTGGTTAACTACTCATCATACTAAAATTGATTGTTTTCGTAAGGTTGTTAGCTTTCATATTCTTAATAAACCTATTATGCGAATTCAAGCGACCAAACAATTAAAATCAATCACGGTCATCTCAAGCCATAAAGCTATTCATTTATTAAAAAATGGATGTCAAGCTTTCTTAGCTCATGTCACGGATTTAAACAAAAATACATCATATTTGAAGGATATTTCTATTGTTAATAAATTTCCTGACGTATTCCCTGAAGAACTTCCTGGCCTACCCCCAGAGCGTGAAGTTGAATTTTGTATCGACCTTGAACCCGGTACAAAACCCATTTCCAAAGCCCCATATCGAATGGCTCCTATTGAACTTCACGAGTTAAAGACCCAATTGCAGGAATTGTTAGACATTGGTTTTATTCACCCTAGTACGTCTCCTTGGGGTGCTCCTGTTCTATTCATGAAGAAGAAAGATGGGAGTATGTAACTTTGTATTGATTATCGGGAGTTGAATCATGTCACCATCAAAATAGGTACCCATTGCCACGTATTGATGACCTGTTTGATCAGTTACAAGGAGCATAATTTTTTTCAAAGATCAATCTTCGTTCTGGATATCATCAGCTGAAGGTTAAAACTGAGGATATTCCAAAGACTGTCTTCAGAACTCAGTACGGGCATTATGAATTCTTAGTCATGTCTTTTGGATTGACTAATGTTCCTACTGCCTTCATGGATATGATGAACCGAGTATTCAAGGAATATTTGAATCACTTTGTGGTCATCTTTATTGATGACATCCTTATTTATTCCAAAAGATGTGAAGATCATGAGCAACACTTGAGGCTGATACTCCAAAAACTTCGTGAATATAAGCTTTATGCCAAGTTAAAGAAATGCGAGTTCTGGCTTGAGAAAGTAGTATTCCTTGGGCACGTAGTATCAAGTCATGGAATATCCATTGACCCGGCAAAGATTGAAGCTATTCAAAGCTGGGAGCAACCCAAATCAGTGACCGAAGTACGTATCTTTCTCGGTTTAGCTAGTTATTATCGTAGATTCGTGGAAGGATTTTCTTGAATCGCTACTCCATTAACTCAGCTGACTTGGAAAGATACAAAGTTTGGTTGGAGTGAGGATTGTGAGGAGAGTTTTCAAGAACTCAAAAGGAGACTCAATTCAGCACCTGCTCTGACAATACCATCTGATTCGGAGGGATTTGTCATCTACAGTGATGTTTCGGGCAAAGGGTTAGGATGTGTTCTCATGCAACATGGGAAAGTCATAGCCTATGCCTCAAGACAACTCAAAGAATATGAGAGGAATTATCCTACTCATGATCTAGATTTGGCAGCTGTTGTCTTCGCACTTAAAATTTGGAGGCATTACTTGTATGGAGAGAAAGTGGAGATCTTTACGGATCATAAAAGCCTCAAATATTTCTTCACTCATAAGGAACTCAACCTGCGACAACGACGTTGGCTTGAACTGTTGAAAGATTATGATCATACCATCCAATACCATCCTGGAAAAGCGAACATGATAGTTGACGCATTGAGTAGAAGATCATATGCGGGTACGAGTGCAATATTCACAACACAAAAGCCCATTTTGTGTGACTCGCAAAGGATGAAGATAGAGTTAAAGACTCTAGAGACCCATGTGATGATGGCGAATATACGAGTAGAACCGACTTTAATTGATAAATTTAAAGTTGCTCAATTTACAGATCCGGAGTTGATGCGTATGAGGAAGAAAGTGCAAGAAGGTGCTATGCCGGAAGCAAGAATCGATGAAAAAGGAATACTTCGAATCAACTCCAAACTTTGTGTTCCTAACGACCCTGATTTAAAGTATAAAATCATGATGGAGGCGCACAACACACCGTTTGCAATCCATCCTGGGAGTTCCAAAATGTATCGTGATCTTCGTCATACATTTTGGTGGAGCAATATGAAGAGAGAGATAGCACTATTTATCTCAAGGTGTCTAATTTGTCAACGAGTTAAAGCGGAGCATCAAGTACCAAAAGGTCCATTGCAACCACTTGAAATTCCAGAATGGAAGTGGGAGCACATTACCATGGATTTCGTTACCGGTCTTCCCAAAGTTTTTCAAGGCATATATGCGATTTGGGTCATTGTTGATAAATTAACCAAGTCTGCTCATTTCTTATCGATACGAGAAACTTATACACTTGAACGTCTTGCTCGTATATACATAAACGAGGTTGTAAGATTTCATGGTATGCCAGTATCCATAATTTCTGATCGAGACCCAAGATTCACTTCAAGATTTTGGGTTAGTTTGCAAAAAGCTATGGGCACAGATTTACGATTTAGCTCGGCATATCATCCTCAGACGGACGGGTAGTCGGAGAGGACAATTCAAACTCTTGAAGAGCTATTAAGACTCTGTGTCCTTGACTTCAAGGGAAGTTGGGACAAGTTCTTACCATTGGTGGAGTTTTCCTATAACAACAGTTATCAAGCAAGTATTGGCATGGCTCCATTCGAGGCGTTGTATGGAAGAAAGTGTCGTTCTCCAGTATGCTGGGATGAGGTGGGTAAAGCAACGTTGTTGGGACCAGAGTTGGTACGTATGACTACAGAAAAGATTCAAATGATCGGAGAACGTATAAAAACCTCACAAGATCGACAAAAGAGTTATGCTGATCTTTATCGAAAGGACGTAAAATTTGATATTGGAGATCATGTGTTGTTACGTGTTGTTCCATGGAAAAGAGTTACAAGATTTGGAAAGAGAGGAGAGCTCAATCCTCGATTCATTGGCCCATTTTTAATCCTCGATCGAGTAGGAACTGTGGCGTATAGACTTGCGTTACCGCCAAGTATGTCTCGTGTTCATAACATTTTTCACATATCCATGTTACGTAAATATGTGAAAGACCCGAACCACATTATTGAGTTATAACCGGACGAAATAGGGGAAGATTTAACGTATGAAGAGGTTCCTGTTAAAATCTTGGATACGAAGGAACATATTCTACGCTCCAAGGTTATACCTCAAGTCAAAGTTTTGTGGAGAAACCACGATGTTGAGGAAATGACCCGGGAGTTAGAATCTGAAATGAAATCAAAGTATCCTCACCTCTTCGACATACCAGGTATACACCCTAATTTCGAAGACAAAATTTCACAAGAAGGGGAGGTTGTAAGACCCCAACTTTTTGAGTAAAGATTAAATTTTCTCGAAATATATTTTTGAATATTATGGTGTGGATTTGATATAATGTTATAGTTGTGGGTAATATTTACAAATTTTGCAAAGTACGCAAGTTGTTATATAATATTTGATTGGTCGGGGAATATTCATTTTAACAGGGAATATTCGTACAACGGCACAATCATTGGTGGACCCCGCACAACGGAATTATTATCGAATTGAGAAAACGACAAAAATACTTTATGAAAATAACAGCGGAATTTTTACCGTTAACTGTTGAACTACCTGGTAGTAAAAGTACAGTAATACACGTGGTTGCATAGTAGCACACGGTATTGATTATTGATGCTTACGTAAGAAGTCACTCAGTTATACTCAATTATTGCTACAGTAATTGCTGCATCATATCTCTCATATTATTGATTCTATTATTGTCATAGTATCATATGCATAATATGTTATTTTATTAAATCAATAATTGAGACGACAAAGTTATTCATATTATTAAATTGTCATATTTACAATGTAAAGAAGTTCTGTCAAGGAGAGGTTTGGTCACCTAATTGCTCGCCAATAGGGAGAAATCCTTATTGGAAAGCCCCCTCTTTCCTGGGAACGACCTGGTTTATAAATATTATGAGTTATAATATTAATGATGAATGTTATTAAAATTGAAGTTGTGTTCAGATTTGAATTTGGAGACGCAGACGTGATATTTGAGTCCGGAACGATGAAATTAGTAAAAATAGTCTATAAACACAAAATTTTCTAGAATTCACTATTTGGTCAAAAAGTCAATAGTTGACTTTTTCGGGAAAAGTCAAACTTTTAAATTTCAAAATTTATATTTTTGATAAAAATGGTTTCATTGTGTTGGAATTATTTGTGTTAGTGAAAATCGACAATTATTTCGATAATAATTGATGTTTGGAGGTTATATTGACCAATCGAGTATTTAACCGGATAAATGAGCAATTGATTGCTATTATTTCACATGATTATAACTATTTGTTTACATGTGTATACTATTGTTTCACATTCTTGTTACTATTAGGGGAGTTGGTGCAAGATTGATAATACTTGCATGACTATGTTAAAAATGGAGGTATAGATGGAGGTACTATACTGTAATTCGTATTTTCACATGTCTAAAACTATTGATTCACATAATTTACTATTGAATCACATTATTTACTATTAGGGGAGGTGGTGCAAGTTTGATAATACTTCCATGACTAAATTAAAAATAAAGGAAAAGTTGGAGGTATTGTACTGTAATTTTTTGAGCCCCAAAACTTGCAATTATCGAAACTATATTTTTCTATAAATAGAAGCTCATTCTTCCTTCATTTCTCACCAATTCACAAAAGCTTTAGAGCGATTATTATAGAGAGAAATTATAGAAAGAAGAAGAAAAGTCTGCTACCTCACTATTCCAGTGTCCAGTTTTTCTAAGGTAGAGAGTATTATTTCTTTCTTATCTATGAAGAGAACTTCTGTTATTCCATTCTTTATTATTTTGTTAGAATAACCTATATACGCGGGCTACCATATACTTGGTGAAATTCTTCTGTTGTTTCGTTCTTTATCATTCTGTTGGAACATCTTGTCTGTGCGTTCTACGCCGGACCTGGTTCCGTCTTTATTATTCTATTGGAATATCCTGTCTATGCATTTTATGCCGGACCTGATTCCGTCTTTATTATTCTATTAGAATATCCTGTCTATGCGTTTTACACCGTACCTGATTCCGTCTTTATTATTCTCTTGTCTGTGCGTTTTACGCCGGACCGGATTCCGTCTTTATTATTCTGTTGGAATATCCTGTCTGTGAGTTTTACGCTGGACCTGATTCCGTTATTTATTATTCTGTTAGAATAACCTGCCTGTGCGGTCTATCGCATGCCTGGTGATTTCTTTTGTTATTCCATTCCTTATTATACTCAGTTAGTTAAAGTTTTGACTTCTATATTCCATGAAATTAGTGGAATATCCTTGATATTTGCGTTTCATCCATTATCTTTTCATGAACATATTCTTCTGAGCATTCTTGAATTTTACTCTACAAAGCAGTATCATGTTGACAATTTGGACGTTATTAGTTCTTGGATAAAATAATTATTGAACTTGTTTTATTGAATTCTTATATCATTGTCATCATCCTCATGTTTATATTTTGTTGAAAGTCATCTGTGGCTTATAGTGCATAGATGAACTTGGTATGATTATGACCAGGGATTATTCAGTGTAATCATGACCGTAATGTTACAAATGATGTGGTAAAAGTCCTCATTGGCCCGTAGTGTATTGATGGACAGTCATGATCATGACCATTATTGAATACACAAATATTCTTGGCTCGTAGTGCACGGATAATTGTGGTCGTGATACTAAAGAATATCCTTGGTCGTAGTGCAGGGGTGATTCGATGATGTGGATTATTTATTAAGCTGAGTCCCAGCGATAAAAGTGATGAAAATCCTTTTAAATCATAAAAGATAGTAGATTTTATTCTCTACTTGACTCTTTTAATAGATTACTTGTTCCGCTGCAGTTAAACTTGATGGTTGTTATATTGTATCAGTTTAACACTGTTGAAGGCTAAAGATAATATATTCTACATTATCTTAATCATAATATTTCCTACTGGGCTAGTTGAGCTCACCGTTTTACTTTTATTATTCTCTTCAGGAAATGAGAACGTAGCAGGGACTAGTCGGGGAACGGAGTGGCGGACCAGATGATAGCATTAGTAGTCCTCACTATTCAGTGAAATAGTGGAAAATAAATGTAATAATACTGAATTTGAGTTTGAATATTGTCTAGACGACAATAATTGTATTAAAACTCACAGCTTATATTTTGTCGTACTTTACACGACAGTTGTATAATTAAGTTGTATTTATATTCTGTACCATGTATTTGACGACTCAGAATAGGTAATGTATACCTATTTTGGGGGCGTCACAATTTTCTTATGAGTTTATTAGTTTCTTATCTATATTATAGCTTCTATTGTTGAATAAATTATACAGGAATGTACTATTGCATAGAATAAAATAAAATTAATAATCATATATTAAGTACTTACATGAATTCAGAGAAGTCATCTTGTATGTATCACGCTTCCGCTGCGCTTAAGGGTGAAAGTGTAAGACCCCGAATTTTATGAAATAAAAGTATTCAATTTTTTCTATTTAGTAAATAGTTACATTAATAAAAGTTTAAAGTTATGGGTAAAATGTGCAAATTTTGCAAAATAAGCAAGTGGTTATAAAATATTCATTGTTGTCAATGAATATTCGTTTGGTCGTGGAATATTCTTGTTGTCGGGGAAAATTCATACGACGGCGCATCCATTTGTTTGCCCCATAACAAAATAACTGTCGGATGAAGAAAATGACAAATTTGAGTTTTTATAAATAACGGCGTAATCGTTACCGTTAACACTGTTGGAATACCCGATGGTTAAAATACAATAATACGCGTGGTTGCATAGTAGCACATGGTATTGCACAATATTTTTTTTTGAATTATTGATTCTTACGTAAGAAGACACTACTCAATTATTGTTACAGTAATTACTGTTCAGTATTTTATTTTATTGATTCAATAATTGCTACGTTGATATTTTATATTATTGTTGTTTCAATAATTGTCACTGCACAATATTTTCCATTATCAGATCAATAATTCATATTATTTGAATAATATTATTAGATATCATTATTGGCAATGTCTAAGGAAGTTTTGTCTAGGAAAGGGGTTTGGTTACCTAATTGCGCGCCAATAAGGAGAAATCCTTATCGAAAAGCCCCCTCTTTCATGGAAACGGCCTAGTTGTCATAATTGTGATTCTGTAATATTATTTGTGAATAATTAATTATTGATTTATATGATAAAGAAATATTTATTTTATATGGATATAAAGGAAGGAATTAATGCTGAGGTGTTTTATCAATATTTTGTTGGAATGGAGGAATTCTTAGAAAAGTATCAGTTGTTGAAAATTGATATTTTATCTTACATTATAAATATATAATGTGGTTATATAATAATATAATAATGGTGATATTTTTACACTAAATTCACGGTGCATGAATCTAATGAAAGAAATCTAGAAATCAAAAGAAGAACCAAATATGGGATTTTCATAAAAAATTAGTTTATTACTCGATTTTGTAAAATCCATAACTCTTTATGTATAATGAGTTAGGAGATGAGCCATATATCAAAAGAAATCCCTGGAAGTAAGCTAAACGCATAAATTTGAATCACCTAAATATTATTTGTGAATTTTTCGTGGTGATTGTTTGAGTGAAACTGGTACGAGGGACTTATAGTCCGAAAATCAAACCAGTGTTCTTAAAGCTCTATTGTGTGAGTTATAATTTTAATCCGACCGTTGGATCGATGTGATTTTTGGATATGTTATACATGTATAAGTTGAGTATACGTCCACAAATTTTGAACCGTTAAAGATTAATGAATGATTTTTTATGAATTTTAAGAGGTGTTGAAAATCGTCCGTATGTGGATTTCGGTCATTTTTCGTTTGGAATTTGGAAAATCTTTCTTCTACAAAGTTGTAGAGAATTTGATTTCCTATGGAATGGACATAAAATTCATATTTTTCTAATAAAAGGGCTATTTATTATGAATTATTGAAGTTTCAAAAATAAATATTTTTATTAAAAATATGGGTGGGCCCCACTTTTGATTGGTGTGGAAAATTACTGAATTGGTGGGTCCCACTTCTGGTGGCTGAAGTTGGGGCAAAGATGGTGGGCGTATATTTTTTTTATAAAATATTAATTTTTTAAATTTTAGTCTACAATGGCGTTCTAGCGTTTTCCTATAAATAGGGTGCTTAGTTAGAATTAAAAATCACACCAGAAATAAGTTTTCTCTCTCTATATTATCAAGCGTATTTTGTGAGTATTTAGATACTCTGAGAGTTGTTATTCAGTGCAAGTTTCATTCGGCATTACATCCAAAATTCTAACCAGAAGTACTATTCTTTTGAGGTAAGGGATAATAAGGGATGTTATTTTCTTCATAAATGATATTATTTCTTTTGATATCAATATACCAAAATGTTGATATGAATTTTATTCTGAATTTTTTACATTTTCGTGTCGGGGTTATTATTCACGTATACGATACTATTCACGTATACAATTATGATTAGTACCCGTAAATAGTAACTCGTGAATAATAACTCATGAATTTAGAACCACAATTATGATTATGAGTTATTCACATGATTATGGATCGGAACTGTTGATTAATGTTACAGGAATAAAACATTGTTGGTGGTCTTTTAACATGGAGAAAATAATAGACTTTATGGTCTATTTGACTCTTCTAATGGATTGCTCGTTCCGCTGCAACTATGGTTGAAAAGTTTTATCATCTACCATATGTTCTAAATCTTTGATTCATTACTGACGAAGGCTACATATAATTTAATTATCTTTAGTCATGATATTCTTTACTGGGCTAGTTGTGATCACTCTTTTGCTTCACAATTCCTTTCAGGTACTAAGAGTATAGCTGGGTCAAGCGGGGGTAACAGGGGAATAGAACGGTGGTCTCTAGCTGTGGAGGTTCTCCCTAAACAATATGGAAATGATTTTATTGAGAACTTTAGAATAGTGTGTTGTATTTTATACATCATTTAGTAGTTATATTTGGTGAATCAAATAGGGTGAGGCGAACCCAATGTTGGAAGGGTGTTTTGCCACTATCATACAAGATGTCTAATGGCATGCGACTTCGTGTTATCATAAGATATGGTTGTGCACATCCACTTGCTGAGTATATCTATAAGCACTACCTATATAATCTTGAAGTTGGATTGAAATATAATTCTCAATTGGAAATAATGGAGATAATTATATGTCAAGAGAAGACTCACCATTGGAAAGAACATGATGACAATCTTCTCGTTTTTCTTTGGGGTCTATTGGGTTAACCAAGGATAATTCTCGAGTCATATTATATCTATTATAACTTAGATGCATGACCTCCCATGTACGAAGGTTTCCTTGAGCATTTTCCAAAGATTTTAATTTCTAAAACAGTTATTGACTGTACTTTATGTAAGGTACCGCTGTAAGGTATCATTGTGAGGTGATATCCTGGTAAAGGGATGAAAGTCACAGTTGGTATCTATTTGTATTAAAACTCACAACCTATGTGTTGTCGTATTTTGCACGACAATTGTAATAATGAAGTTTTTAATTGGAAAATTCATTGAGTGTATTTTCGTGGCGACTTATTTTGGGGGTGTTACAGAAAGTCTTCAATTGTCTCTCTCAATCTTAGGATAAATGTATAGGTGTGTATATAAAATTCTTGAGATGACAATTGGGACCAAACCCTAACTGTTTTATTTATAGAATAGCTAAGTGTCAAAATCGTCCATCAAGATTATGAAACCCTATGGTTCATTATGCCAAATACTATTAGGAATATTATTTGTAGGCCACATAATTAATTACCAAACCCATAAATAAAGTGATTAAATTAATACAATATGTAAGCCAAATAATTACATAAATAGTAGAGGCCACATAAGGAATAAAATATTCCAACATTCTCTGACTTGGCCGATATACTATTTATATACAAAATGTAACACTTACAATCATTAATTTGGCCAAGTATTAATTTAATCTCTACATCTTGTTCAAATAAAAATACCAATGCGAATTAATACAATCTTTTTGTCACTATTAACACAAGATCAAGATCCCTATTAGTTACACAATTAGTATTTTTATTAAAACAAAGATTAACATTAAGCATAACAAATATGAATAGAGTTTACATAAGTGGTAATAGATTAAACTCATTCATATGGTCCAAAACATAACCGTACCGTTTGCTCACAAGTTCTCAAGTGTGCACAATAAAGAAAATATCAAACTATAAACATAAAGTGAATTTCAAAATAACGAGCTCAAAATTGTTGTCTTACATCAAAATAACTCACTAATTAAGACTAACAGTTAAACCCATGCTGGCAACATGCTCTAAAAAAGCTTGGGTGGTAAGCCTTTCGTAAGTGGATCCGCTAACATATCATGCGTACTAATATACTTAATGACAACACTTTGATCTTCAACTCTTTCCCTGATAAATAAGTACTTAGTGTCGAGGTATAGTCCAGCACCACTCGAACTAGTGATGTTGGAAAAACTAATAGCAGAATCATTATCACAAAATACTTTCAATGACCTTGAAATGGAATCTACAACCTTAAGTCCTGAAATAAGATTCCTCAATAATACGGCGTGACAAGTAGCATGATAACAATCTACATATTCTGCCATCATCGTGGAAGTGATAGTTAACTCCAGCTTACACTACAACAAAAAGGGTTATTTTCGACGGAATATTCTGTCGGTAGTAAGGATATTTCGCCTAGGTAACCTTATTTCCGACGGAACATTCGGTCGTATATAAGCAGGTCAAAATTAAGTCCGTCCATCTTTTGATCGGGGATACTTAACCTCGAAAAAATTATCATCGACCGAATATTCAGTCGGGGTTAATATATTTTTGACTGAAAATAGTCTATCGAGGATATTCGGTTGATGATAAGCATGCCACGTGGCAGCCTGTCAAAAATGGTAAAGCCCTTAAACGCAACGGAAATCCATCAATATTACCACTATTCCGTCGAGAATATATGTGACACGTGGCACATGACCAAAATGGTAAGGACTTATTTCCGACGGAAATTCGTCGAGAATAGGACTATTCCGTCGAGAATAATTTTTTTTGTAAAAAATGTTTTATTTGTTTTTACAATATCCAGGGATTTAACCCACATCTGATGTACCTGTTCATGTTTTTCAAAACAGCATATACCAAGGCCAACAATATGTCAAAAACCAACTAAATGAAAAGTAAAAATGTCAAAAACATCCCATTAATCTAAACTAAACTATATCAAACTTCCCATTAAGCTAAATTAAACTAAATGTCTAACCGCAACAAAACTAAAGTAAAGTGTGACGCCCCCAAAATTAGGTATACATCACCCATCTTGGGTCGTCAGATACATGGTACAAAATTTAAATACAACTTACTAATACAACGGTCGTGTACAATACGACAAAACATAACTGTGAGTTTGAATACAATTATTGTCTACTAGAGATTATACAAACTCAAAAAGAGTCCTCATTACAATTATTAACACACTATTTCACATAATAGTGAGGACTACTAATGCTATCCTCTGGACCGTCATTCCGTTCCCCGACTAGTCCCTGCTATGTTCTCATTTCCTGAAGAGAACAATGAAAGAAAGGGTGAGCTCAACTAGCCCAGTAAGAAATATTATGACTAAGATAATGCAGAATAAATTATCGTTAGCCTTCAACAGTATTAAACTAATAAAATATAACAACATCAGGTTTAACAACAGCAGATCAAGAAATCCATTAAAAGAGTCAAGTAGAGAATAGAATCTACAATCTTTTATGATTTAAAAAGTTTTTCATCACTTTTATCGTTGAGACTCAGCTCAATAAATAATCCATATCATTAAATCATCCCTGCACTACAGGCCAAGGATATTCTTTAGTATCACGACCATGAATTATCCATGCACTACAGGCCAAAGATAATCGTGTTTTTATCAACGGTCCTGATCATGCCATAAACCAATTCATCTTTGCTCCCTTGGCCGAAGAGAATCCATAGCCATAATCATACCAAAAACTGTCGATCAATGCACTACGGGCCAATGAGGACTTTTAATTTTCACAATATTTGTAACATTATGGTCATGATTATACCGAATAATCCCTGGTCATTATCATACCAAGTTCATCTATGCATTACAGGCCACAGATGACTTTCAACATAACATAAACATGAGGATGATGACAATGATATAAGAATTCAATAAAACAAGTTCAAGAATTAATTTGTCCAAGAACTACTAACGTCCAGATTGTCAACATGATACTGCTTTATAGAGTAAAATTCAAGAATGATCAGAAGAATATTTCCATGAAAAGATACTGGATGAAGCGCAAATATCAAGGATATTCTACTAATTTCATGGAGTATAGAAGTCAAAACTTTAACCAACTAAGTATAATAAAGAATGGAATAACAACAGAAATCACCATGCATGCGGTACTTTGTATAGACAGGTTATTCCAACAGAATAATAATAACGGAACCAGGTCAGGCAAAATTTGCACCGACAGGATGTTCCAACAAAATAATAAAGACGGAACCAGGTCCGGTGTAAAACACACAGACAGGATGTTCCAACGGAATAATAATAAAGAAGGAACCAGGTCCGGTGTAAAACACACAGACAGGATGTTCCAACAGAATAATAAAAGAATGTCACCAAGTATAGGGTAGACCGCGTATACAGGTTATTCCAACAAAATAATAAGAAATGGAATAACAAGAGTTCTCTTCATGAATAAGAAAGAATAACACCCCTTACCGTAACAGAAACTGGATATAGGAAAAGGAAAAGTTAAGTAGCAAAACGCTTTTCTTCTATCTCTCTATAGTTTCTCTCTCTAGAGTTCAGTGAATTCGTAAGAAAATAATGAAGGATTGAACTTCTATTTATAGGAAAATAGAATGCATAGTAACTAATCCATGAATGGTCCAGATTAATTTACTTTAATCTGACGGTCCATATTTAAAGATAAATCTTTTAAATAAAATATAATATATTCTATTTATATAAAAAGATTTTTACTATGCAAATACTATGCAACACTATGCAAAATACTATACATAATAAAATATAATATATTCTATTTATAGAATAACTTTAATAAAGTATTCTGTTTTATATAAAAAGATGTTTCTGTTTTATTACGTTAATAATACGAATAAAACAAAACGTCATCATCGCTATAATAATTCATATTATTAATCGACAATAATTGAATCAAACCGAGCGACTTCTCAAATAAATATCAATAATCAATACCGTGTGCTACTATGCAACAACGCGTATTACTGTACTTTTACTACCCAGTAGTTCAACAGTATCAACGGTAAAACTTCCACCATTATTTTCAATAAAATATTTTTGTCGTTTTCTCAATCCGACAATAATTCCGTTGTGGGGTTCACCAATAATTGTACCGTCGTACGAATATTTTCCGACACAAAGAATATTTCCTGACCAATCAAATATAATATAACAACTTGCATACTTTGCAAAATTTATAAATACTACCCACAACTATAATATTATCTCAAATTCACACCATAATATTAAAAAATTATTTCGAGAAAATTAATTCTTTATTCATAAAATCTGGGGTTTCATAATCTCACCTCCTTATGGAATTTCACCCTTGAAATTTACGTACGTACCTGGTATTCCGAACAGGTGAGGATACCTTGACTTCACTTCAAATTCTAACTCTTGAGATATAACCTTTGAGTGTTGAATACGATTCTTCTTATCCAAGATTGTAACACGTATCTCTTCAAATGTTAAATCATCCGTTATCTCGTCCGGTTCTAAATTAATAATGTGGTTCGAGTCGTCCACATATTTACGTAACATCGATATGAAAAAAAATGTTATGAACACGCAATATATTTGGCGGTAAAACGAGTCTATAAGCCACAGTTCCTACTCAATCGAGGATTTTAAATGGGCCAATTAAATCGAGGGTTGAGATTTCCTCTCTTCAGCAACTCTTGCTTCTAAAATAACACCCTCTTGAACCTTCTTCTTCACATTCATCAGATTCGGGTATGTAGCTTGAGCGTCTTTAACTTTATCGATCAAAGTCAATTTTACTCGTATATTCGTTATCTTCACGTGGGTCCCTAGAGTCTTTAACTCTATTTTCATCATTTGTAAGTTATACAAAATGACTCTTTGTGTTAACAACATCGCACTTGTAAACGCATACGATCTTCTACTCAACATGTCAGCTACCACGTTCGCTCTTCCACGATGATATTGAATAGTACGATCGTAATCTTCAACAGCTCGATTCAACGTCTTTGGTGCATGTTACTTTCGTTTTAGTTGAAAAAATTATTTTGAAGGTTTAAGAAATGGGTTTTGTACTGGTGTCAATACAAAATTTGATTTCACGCTCTGGGGTAGGCTAAGAAGTCTTCAGGAATACGTCAAGAAATTTATTAATGATAAAAATATCATTCAAAACTGTTACTCACATCCAAGACTTGGATAGTACGTCACATTGATACCAACTGTGACTTTTATCCCTTAACCTAGATAGCACCTCACAATGATACCTATCAACTTGTTATCATCATTCACGACGTCCCCTATAGAAAGTCTGGCTTCGGTGCATTCCACACAAGGAAGTCATCAACAAAAGGACCGGGGCTCTTTACTTATGGCTTGATATGACAATGATTGAATTTAGTGGTTTGGTTGCTTGAATTCGCATAATAGGTTGGTTAAGAATATGAAAGCTAACAACCTTACGAAAAACATGATGAGTAGTTAACCAATCGTTTCCTAAAATCGCATCAAAGGCAAGTATTTTCAAAGAGACAAGATCAACATGTAACGTGAAAGTGTCGATTTGAATCAAATAAGATTTATAAACAGTGGAGGTAACGAAGGTTTCTCCCAATGGAGTTTCAATAGATAAATCAAAGTTTAACTTCTTTGGAGTTAAGTACAAACATTGAACACAACTAGGTGAAATAAAAGAGTGAGTAGAACCGGTATCTAACACGGTATAGACTTCGTAAGAGATTATGATTAACTAACCCGTGATAATTTTATTCAGGTTCCTCGTCACGAGAAAAAAAACACTCTCTCTTAAACTACCGGCTTTGGCTTGTCTGGGACATCCTTTGACATCACTATCCTAGCTGGGCTTGACTTCACCATACGACAAAATCGAGCTAGGTGACCTTCTCTTCCGCAATTAAAACACGTTTTGGATTGTTGCGTACAGTTTGGACGAATGTGTCCCTCATGTCCTCATTTGAAACATACGACCGGTGGTCGTTCTTCATCTTTTGAAACGGGTGCTGGTGTTGACGTCTTCACGTCATTGTTGAACCTTCTCTTCTTGAAATGTCCATCTTTATTGTTTTGGCCATGATTGCCACCGAAGTGGTTACCATTTCTGGCATGATAATTTCCCCCATGATGGTTATCATTGTTCCGATGACCGTTGCCACCGGTATGATTATTATCGTGTTGTTGGTCGTTACCTTTTGGTTATGCTGACTCATTATCGCGCTCCAATAACTGAGCCCTATTCACAATATCTGAATACAAACAAAGTTTATGAGAAATTAGGTATTGACGTATATTGGGTTTCAAACCTCGCAGAAACATTCGCGTCATTCTCTCCTCATTATCGACCAAATGGGATGCAAACCAGGATAACTCTGCAAACTTAGCCTCGTACTGCGACACGGCCATATTATTTTGCTCTAACTTGATAAATTCCACCTCCTTCATGTGATGAATGCTTTCGGGGAAGTACTTGTCATTGAACAGCTCTTAAAATTTCTCCCAAGACATCTTGAGTGCATCAGGATGGGTACGTTTTACAGATTCCCACTAATAATCCGCCTCTCCTCACAACATGAAGGTGGCAAAGGGAACCTTTTGCTCCTCGGAGCATCCCAAGACATCAAATATCTTGGTGATTTGCTTTAACCACATCTCCGCCTTAAGTGGTTCTAGCTCTCCTAAAAACTCTGGTGGTCCTAGCTCCTTGAACTGCTTAACAGTGACCAACCTTGGGGTGTCATTGTTTCCACCTGCATTATGGACAGGAGCCGCATTCGCCTGATGTTGCATGAATTCTAAAAAGCTCCTAAATGTACCGTCGTTCGTTAATTGATCAGTATTATTGTTTACAGGAGGATTATCGCCATCCTGTTGCACATTGTACTGGTTATTGATCTCTGGAGACTCAACGGTCTCCTGTGCTCCATTGATATTCTCAACATTCTCGGATGCTATTTTCAAATACTGCCACAAAATAAAGGTTAAATAACATATCACATATTATCCCTATACTCTGACCGACCAATTAAATACCAAATAAACTTAGGTAGGTCATACTAGCGAAGGAATTCCCTGTCTCTCCCCTCCTAGTTCTTATCTCACATCTCAACCATGGATCATATCCCTAAGCTTTGATACCAACTGTGACGCCCCCAAAATTAGGTATACATCACCCATCTTGGGTCGTCAGATACATGGTAAAAAATTTAAATACAACTTACTAATACAACTGTCGTGTACAATACGATAAAACATAACTGTGAGTTTGAATACAATTATTGTCTACTAGAGATTATACAAACTCAAAAAGAGTCCTCATTACAATTATTAACACACTATTTCACATAATAGTGAGGACTACTAATGCTATCCTCTGGACCGTCACTCCGTTCCCCGACTAGTCCCTGCTATGTTATCATTTCCTGAAGAGAACAGTGAAAGAAAGGGTGAACTCAACTAACCTAGTAAGAAATATTATGACTAAGATAATGCAGAATAAATTACCATTAGCCTTCAACAGTATTAAACTGATAAAATATAACAACATCAGGTTTAACAGCAGCAGATCAAGCAATCCATTAAAAGAGTCAAGTGGAGAATAAAATCTACTATCTTTTATGATTTAAAAAGTTTTTCATCACTTTTATCACTGAGACTCAGCTCAATAAATAATCCACATCATTAAATTATCTCTGCACCACAGGCCAATGATATTCTTTAGTATCACGACCGCGAATTATCCATGCACTACAGGCCAAAGATAATCATGTTTTTATCAACGGTCCTGATCATGCCATAAATCAATTCATCTTTGCTCCCTTGGCCGAAGAGAATCCATAGCCATAATCATACCAAAAACTGTCCATCAATGCACTACGAGCCAATGATGACTTTTAATTTTTACATTATTTGTAACATTACGGTCATGATTATACCGAATAATCCCTGGTCATAATTATACCAAGTCCATATATGCACTACAGGCCACATATGACTTTCAACATAACATAAACATGAGGATGATGACAATGATATAAGAATTCAATAAAACAAGTTCAAGAATTAATTTGTCCAAGAACTACTAACGTCCAAATTGTCAACATGATACTTCTTTGTAGAGTAAAATTCAAGAATGATCAGAAGAATATTTCCATGAAAAGATACTGGATGAAGCGCAAATATCAAAGATATTCTACTAATTTCATGGAGTATAGAAGTCAAAACTTTAACCAACTGAGTATAATAAAGAATGGAATAACAACAGAAATCACCATGCATGCGGTACTTCGCATAGACAGGTTATTCCAACAGAATAATAATAACGGAACCAGGTCAGGCAAAATTTGCACCGACAGGATGTTCCAACAGAATAATAAAGACGGAACCAGGTCCGGTGTAAAACACACAGACATAATGTTCCAACGGAATAATAATAAAGACAGAACCAGGTCCGGTGTAAAACACACAGACAGGATGTTCGAACAGAATAATAGAAGAATGTCACCAAGTATAAGGTAGACCGCGTATACAGGTTACTCCAACAGAATAATAAGAAATGAAATAACAACAGTTCTCTTCATGAATAAGAAAGAATAACACCCCTTACCGTAACAGAAACTGGATATAGGAAAAGAAAAGTTAAGTAGCAAAAAGCTTTTCTTCTATCTCTCTATAGTTTCTCTCTCTAGAGTTCAGTGAATTCGTAAGAAAATAATGAAGGAATGAGCTTCTATTTATAGGAAAATAGAATGCATAGTAACTAATCCATGAACGGTCCAGATTGATTTACTTTAATCTGACGGTCCATATTTAAAGAAAAATCTTTTAAATAAAATATAATATATTCTATTTATATAAAAAGATTTTTACTATGCAAATACTATGCAACACTATGCAAAACACTATGCATAATAAAATATAATATATTCTATTTATAGAATAACTTTAATAAAGTATTCTGTTTTATATAAAAAGATGTTTCTGTTTTATTACGTTAATAATACGAATAAAACAAAACGTCATCATCGCTATAATAATTCATATTATTAATCGAAAATAATTGAATCAAACTGAGCGACTTTTCACATAAATATCAGTAATCAATATCGTGTACTACTATGCAACAACGCGTATTACTGTACTTTTACTACCCAGTAGTTCAATAGTATCAACGGTAAAACTTCCGCCGTTATTTTCAATAAAATATTTTTGTCGTTTTCTCAATCCGACAATAATTCCGTTGTGGGGTCCACCAAAAATTGTACCGTCGTATGAATATTTTTCGACACAAAGAATATTCCCTGACCAATCGACTATAATATAAAAACTTGCATACTTTGCAAAATTTATAAATACTACCCACAACTATAATATTATCTCAAATTCACACCATAATATTAAAAAATTATTTCGAGAAAATTAATTCTTTATTCATAAAATCTGGGGTTTCACATAAAGAGATATTTCAAACTATAGTAATGACAAGGTTTAAATTATAATACGTCAAAAATAATGTAAACTATAAAATAATGTAACTCAGAAGAATGTAAACTAAGTCAAAAATAATGTAAACTACAAAAGAATGTAAACTAAGTCAAGCTAGTAGAGCCCCCGGTATGAGGAGGATCATCGGGTAGGCGTCGACGCTGTTCTGGAGTATGAAAATTGCCATCATCGTCATCCCGCTCGTCAGTCCGCTCATCACCCTGTTGATACAATATAATGTAACTCATTAGTCCATATATATGATTCAGTTAAAGATAACTAATTGAAAATTAAACTAATCTCGAGCAGTCTCCTTGTCTTGAGATAAACTAATCTCGGGCAAAGGGATGGTGGAGTCTAACGTCTCAGTATCGCCCCTAGCAGACTGTAACTCCGTTATACACTGGCTGTAGAGCTTGTCATACCGCTCCTATAATTTGATATATGTATATGTGAGTTATCTTGGTATCATCATATAAATTACGTAATATTATCCTAAATAATATTTATTATAGTAAATGTGTTACCCGTATAGCTAGTGCTGCTGTAGACATCGTTGACCCCGAAGTAGAGCCCTTCGGCGTATGAACTCTATCCCAAAACTCCATCATAGTATGAGGTCCACCCAAGCTACTCCGCATGGCCTAAATCATATACATTAAATAATATCACCTTAATTTACTATAGTTGCAGTTTAATATTAAACTAAACTAAATGGAAATGCATACCGACTTAACCTTCTGAAACGATTGCGAGCCAGAAGTATGTACAACTCGCAGCTTGCCACGATTCTTTTTCATCTGCTCCGACTTGGTCTTGAAAGTAACATCATCCCAGTACGCACATATCGCAGCCCATGGTGCATCTGATACTACCGACAGCTGATGCTCTCGCAAAGTAGTCCCTGGTGATTCTTCTACCACCCGAACTGCCCTATATCGCATCTCGTACAACCAGCCGGCATAATTCTTTGAGTGTGTCCAATTATGAGCTTTAACGTACCCTATTGCTCTCAACTTGCCATGCTCCTTCCTAGGCGGTGGAAATGTCAAATAATTTAGCCATCCCAGTACATCGCTGCCCGATAAGTGACCAACAACCCCCTTCTTTTATGTTTTTCTATTGAACTGTGTAGACATCTTTCTATAACTGTGCTCAACAGGCAAGAATCTTCGAGTAGTTCCAAAGAAACTAGGTTTTCTCCCATGATGCAGTTGTGTGCCCTGCACATCCCCATACAGACTGGACATGACAACTTACCATGGGTCGACCAACCACTGACCATCCCAAGTACCGGAAAGTCAGTGATAGTCCACGATAAGGCTGCATTCATCAAAAAATTTTGCCCGACAGATTTATCAAAAGTCTGAACCCTTGTTTCCCATAACATCTTAAGTTCATCGAATAACGGTTTAAGGTACACATTAATGTCTTTTGTAGGATCCCCCGATATTAGTAAAGTCAAGAAAATATACGGATCCCTTATTCACATTGATGGTGGAAGATTGTAAGCTACCATAATCACTAGCCAAACAGAGTATGGCTGACTAAAATTATTAAACGGACAAAATCCATATGTAGCCATGCCAAGCATGACATTCTTAACTTCGTCGGCAAATTTTGGAAAATTGGCATCAAAATTCTTCCACTCATCTCCATTTGCTGGGTGAGTAAGCTGACCAGGGACGACGTCCCTTGTCCTATGCCAACGTATACAGGGTGTAGTATGCGAAGACATGAATAGCCGCTGCAACCTCTGCGCAAGAGGAAAGTACCGTAATATCTTCTTCGGAACATGTTTCTCCTTCCCCCCACATTTTATGATTTTGTATCGAGAAAAATTGCATATATCACACGACACCTTATCTTTGTCCTCCCCATAGTATAACATACAGTCCTTATCACAAGCATCGAATTCTCATACTCAAGATTCAACCCCTTAACCATTTTCTTCACTTCATAGTAACTCGTGGGCAGGGTATTATCCTTAGGTAAGAACTCCTTGAAAATAGCAAGCAAATCATTGAATCCCCTCTCACTGTAATCATGCTCATTCTTATAGTATAAAAGCTTCGTCACTGTAGAAAGCCTGGTGTGCTTGTCGTGTTCAGGATACAATGGGGTCCCTGATTTAGATAGCATCTTCTAGAAGACAACTGCTGAATCATTTGGCTTTTGTTGATCAGCACTGCTTGACGTAGGCTCATTTTTAGCCCAGTCAATATTCGTAGGGCCATACACATCTACCAACATCTCCACGACATCATAGTTATTTGACTGGTCTACAGTACTGTCTGACAGTTCTCTAAACTTAACAGATTCTCCATGATGAATCCATACCGAATACCCATCCATAAACCCACGTGAATATAAGTTAAATTTCACTTCATCGGCAGTCTTCCATATCATGTTCTTACACTTGAGACACATTCATCTCATCTTTCCGTTCAGATCATCAGCATGTTCTATTGCTTTGTTCATAAAATTGGACACCCCGTCACGGTACGCATCAACTAATCCCCTCCCATCAATCTTTATCCTACGGTATATCCAACTCCGATCGGCATCCATATTTAATTGAAGAAAATACCTAATTAGATCAAGAATAATCATGAATGTGGTCTAAGCAAGAATTTAGTTTACCTAGTTTATATCTCCACTCTACAGGGGTTAGGCTTCTATCCCGTTCCTGGATGCGTCTCCTCACTAGTGCCAATCTTAAGCACGTTTCTACTATTTTAAAAAAAATTTAGCAGCACCTCCCCATGGTCTCCAAGTACACGAAATAGACCAAAAAAACTTAGTCTAAGTATGCACTCGGAGAACATGTAGAGACACCAACTGAAAGTTCCTCAAAATTTATAAAAACGCACCCAATGTATTGGCATCGACCTAGGTAAGAGACATAACATCCAGTAGCGGTCCCAAACTGGGGACTATTCGACATGCACTCTTAATGAGTGAATGTCGAACGGGTTTCTAAGTTGACACCTCCAAAGCATGTATGTCTTCATCAAGATAAACTAAGTATAGCATTTGATTAGTTTAAACGATATGATCTGGTTTTCATATTTTATTATGGGAACCAGATCATATCATTCAAACTAAGCAAATGTTACTTAGTTTATTTTGCCAATGAAAAACTAAGTAAGTGCTACTTAGTTTAATTTGCAAATGAAAAACTAAGTAAGTGCTACTTAGTTTATTGAATATTGCATCTCAACTAACCAAATGCTACTTAGTTATTAATTGTATTTAATTGTACTTAATTTTATTTAATTTTATTTTATTTTATTTAATTGTATTATATTATATTGCATCCCAACTAAACAAATGCTACTTAGTAATTTTGATTTTATTTTATTATATAATTTTTTATTAAATTAAAATTATTTTATTTTATTAAATTAAAATTATTTTATTTTATTAAATTAAAATTATTTTATTTTATTTTATTTTCAATTTATTTTATGTTATATATAATAATATGTTTAGTTTATTAAATTAAATTAATTTTATTATATTGAATTTAATTTATTATATTCTAATATTATATTAATTTTATTATTTTATAATATATTATCTAATATTATATTATAAGTTAGTTTATGTTATTATATTATTTGATTTTATTTAGAAGTGACAAAACTAAGTAAATGCTACTATTATGTATTATATTGTATAATTTATTTTAATCTAATTTATTATTATTATTATTTAAATTTTTATTATATTATATTATATAGTTTAATAAATTTATTTTATGTTATTAAATAATTTTATTTTAGTGTATTATATTATATTATAAAATTTATTAGTGTTATTTAATTTTCCTAGTATTTTATTTTGTATTAATTTATTAGCATCTTTAAGTTCCACAGAAATTCCGTCGAAAAATTCGTCAGAAATAACATTCAACCAATTAATAAGAGAACACTGCAAATTATAAGTTTTCAACAAATCCACACAACAAATTGAACACTGCAAATTATACCAACCAAATCCACACAACACTGCAAATAACATTGTTATAACCAAATTGAACCAAATATATGGCAGCAAAAAAAATCAGATTATAAGGCAAACCCACATGCATTTCAGTTCACTATATAAACAGATTATATATTTAGAGCATTGAACCAAATTAGATAATTTATTAAGAGTTTAGAAAATTTGAAGGTATACACTGAATATTCAAAACAACATGAATCATTAATTCATTATTACCCAATATCAATAATTTAGGCAAAATTAATTTAGGGCTAATTACCTTAAGCTGGAGATAATGAAAGGGAGAGATAAAATTGAAGCCGTGTACTGAAGCCGCCGACGCGTGTACTGAAGCAGCTTCTCGCTGGTCGCTGTTGGTGCCCTTTGTTGCGTCGCCGCTGCTTTGATGATGTCCAAAAAATTAAGGGTTGGGTCGTCACCGAGATGCGAAGAGAGGGAGAGCTAGGAGCTTGAAACGAAGAACGAGAGACATAGAGCTAGGTTGGGTAGTCTGTTGGGTAAAATCTAATTACGCACAACACACAAGTATACATGGTCAACAAGTAATAAAGTGAAAGTAGAGTATCGTTCCCATGAAGAATTGTTTAATATAAATCATCAAGTACTAACCCGTAACTAACTAAATCTTATTTAAACGAATGAATTTCAATTTATAATTAAACTACTATTAAATTACACTAGTTAAATTAAGATTACGGAGATTTAAGATCACAACTTTACTTATTGCTTCATTTAAGTTAACACACTTCTCATCAATTATTCTCTATCATGAATTGTTAATCAAGAACACTAAAGCAGATAAAATCATCGCTTGATGCATAATATCCATACTCACTTAAATCCACAGATGATAGAATTAAACAAGACACACTAATTAACTAATCCACTATATCTCTATGTGAATCACAATTAAAAAGGATTTAAAGCACAAGTTCTCTATAAGATTACTGATGAGTGAGTTTTATACACATAAATTGGATACATTCGAGCTTAATTTATTGTTGTTCTCAAGTCTTTTAGGATGTTTTTATGTGTTTGTGTCTATTCATGCATGTTTTATATTGTTTTGTAGGCATTGGGACAAAAGTTACTTGGATCGACGTTTGGGGTGGCTAGATTCGCTTTTTCGGCTTGCCATTTACACAACAGTCACTTCAAAGCCAATTTGACTATAGTTCTGGATATTATTTCGAAAAACTTAAAGAAAGAAAGTTGTAGCTCTACTTCTCCTCTTTTCGGGACATCTTAAATCATCAAAATCGAAGTTTGGACGAAGAAGTTATGGCCATTTTCCCAAAGGACATCAGAACTTGTAACAGCGCCGGGGCGCTAATTTTAAGCCTATTTGCAGCGCCGGGGAGCTATAACGCAGATTCTCAGTGTCGTGAATAGTGCTGGGGCGCTGGGGAAGAGGCTTGGTGCGGCCTGGACGCATTTTGGGCGAATTTTGACACCTTTTTCACTCCAAATTGGATTAGGTTTGTTCCTAAGCTAAAAATTGGACTTGTAACCTATAAATACATGATGTAAGGCATAAAATAGAAAAAGAGTACATAGATTAGACTAGATTAAACACTCCTTTAGATTAGAACATAACCCTAGTTCTTATTAGTTTTGGAGATTGAAGTAACTTGGAGACCATTGAAGATTCAAAGCAGGAGCGAAAGAGGAGTCTCAAGGCTACTGACAATAGATTATATTCTCTTCTCTTTTCTTACTTTTATCTTTTAATGTCTATTCAATTGTGGATTCTTAATTTTAATTCATTAATTATGAACTAACTCTTTCATTAAGATTTTAATTGAACTTTTTACGATTATGAATTGATTATTTGATTTATTCTAATTATTTATGTTGAAGTGAATTGTTCATCTTGCTTTGTGCTTATTGATTAATTATCTGATCAGTAATTACCTTGTTACTCTAGAAGGAATTGAGAAAGGAATTTTAGGGTTAGAACTGGGCATGGTAACATGTGACTTAGTTATTTGCACAGTGAATAATTAGGTTTGTGAATAGAATGAGAATATCTATTTGTCGCTTGTAACACATAAGGAATTGGGATTGTAACGAGTTTAATTCAATTGTTTTGCATAGAGATATAGCAAAATTAATCTGGGTTAAATAGAAGGCAAATGATCATTTGAGAAAGGGCTTTTGGCATTTGAGAATTTTTGTTAACAATTCAGTAGACATAATAATTGGAATAGTTGAATAATTGATTTATAATTCATAATTGGGGATATTGGAGTCTTAATCCTTATTTATCTGAATTCATTCAAATTTTAGTTGTTTATTTGTTTTCTTTTAGAATAATCTCTTTTAATTGTTTTAATTTAGTTTTCTTAATTAGAAAAATCATAATTTACGATTGTTTAAATAAAATTGACTTGGTTAAGAGTTAGTACTTGGTAATTTTTATTAAATAATTCCTCATGGAAACGATACTCTACTTTCACTTTATTACTTGTTGACCGTGTATACTTGCACGTATTCATTGATTGCGAAATCGATCAACAAGTTTTTGGCGCCGTTGTCGAGGAATTAATTTAATAATTATTTTTCGATATTAATTTCAATCAAATTAGTCTTAATTTAAACATTTTTATTTTTTTTTGTTTTTTTATTTTTAATTCTCTTCCTATATTTCTCTCTTTTTAGGAACCATGGATGACTTTGCGTATCAATGGCTATACACGAACATGACTCAACCAAGGGAAGCAGAGATTGACAGACTTGAGAAACTTTCTACATTGTTAGCACATATGGATACACTTTCGAAGATGGTCAACGCTTTTGTAGCTCAACGTCGTCAAAGTGTGGCGGTTACTTGTGATTATTGTGCTGGAAATCATATGAGTCATCAATGCGCCATCAGTTTCGAGCCGGTACAGTATAGGGGCGATTATCCCAATAGTTATGTCTATCCCAACAACTTTCATCAAAATTGGGGGTATCACTCGAATTTTTCATGGAGTAACAATCAAGATCAATTTTATGCTCCAAGTCCAACATACCCACCGGATTTTTCGTGTCCACCTCCACTACAACAGGAAGAACATTCAAATTGGGAGGAAGCCTTGGAAAAATTTATTACAGCTTTTGAAAAAGAGTACGAGGAACAAGAAAAAAGATTTAATCAAATAGAGCTGAATATACAAAGCCAAGGTGAGTCAATAAAGAATCTGGAAAATCAATTAGGGCAGATAGCACATGCGTTGAACAACCGTCCTCAAAATACTTGGCTCTATGACATGGATAACGAGACTGATGATGAGCCCGATGGTGAGCCCGAGCCAAATCTACAACTGGATGAGCCACGAGATGAAAAAGAGGAGACAAGTGGGGATAATGACAACAAGGTCGGTGCAGAACTAATTATGAGAACCAATGATGATGAGCCAATGTTATTTATGCCTCAAGTGCCTTCTCCTCCACAGTTCAAGAGTCCGATTAGATTTGCAAAACCTTGTCCGCTAGGTAGTCATGTCGTCGGCAATACTCCTTGTGACGTAAAAGCGAGTACAACTTCGAAGCCATTGTTCAATGAGTTGGAGAAGATAGAAGAATATATTGTTGTGTCTGACAAGCCTCAATGCCAGAATCTATTCGCAGACACATTAGAAAAAACACCTAGATGTTGGACGTTCTTGAATGTGATCTTATCTAAAGAAAGCATTCTAGGTGACTTTAATACAATGACTATCGTAAATGGGAACCTACCAAAAGCTATATTATTTCCGATGGATGGAGGGTTCCTCAACTTTTGAAGAGGAATTGGATAGCATTGACCAGACAAAGTCAGGCTAAGACTATAAAACAAGCGCTTATTGGGAGGCAACCCAAGTTTAATTTTTATTTTTAGTTTTTATTAAGTTTTATATTAGTAGTTTTTAATGTGAATTTATTTAGGATTTAATAAAATTGCTTCTATCATGGTTTTACAAGTTATTCAAGTCAAATTCAAGTGTGGTGCCCAATTTGTTCCATGTGCTTAGCCTATTCTCCAAACTTAGCGGGCAAGGATGAAGATTGCTATATTTTCAGGGAAGTCCTCTTCTTTAATTTTTTCCATTTCAGTCATCGGGGACAATGTCTAGTTTAAGTTTGGTGGCATTTTAGTGTCGTATTGCATATAGTTAGTTATTTACACTGTAGTTCGTTATGTTTTCGGGTTATTGACATTTAGTTTTTGCATTCAGTTTTTTGTTTAATTTTTTTTTTAAAAAATTCGCAAAAATAGTTGTTAGTTTACTATGTTTGTTGCGGTTAGTTTTTATTTGCATGATTCCAACTGTTAGATAGTAAAAGTCTATTTTGGCCAATGATGAGACCGGAGTTAAGTAGATAAGTATAGTATTTAATATTCAGGATTTGATGTGATTTCTTGTTATGAATTGAATCTTTTCCTGTTTGAAATTGGTATAATTAAGGTTAGCACCTTAATAACAGCTATGTTGACTGATTAAGTTTAAATTGATACATAATGGATTTCTTAATGATAATACTAGTGTGAAGGAATGAAAGACATGAATAGGCGGAGATGACTAAATTTTGATAAAAACTTAAGTTTGAGGGGAAAATTTGGGATATATAAGCTTCGCTAAAAAAAAGAGAAAAAGAAAAAAAAATTACCGTGGCTAGTTTTGTTTTGGGGCCTTTGTTACTTGAGCAAGTACGCCTGAAGGGGTATCTTAAAACCTAGCGCCCTAAGGTCTTATATGGTCTGGGAGTCGTTGGTCGAAAGCTCGCTAAGGGGTGACACTGTTAGCCTAATGGAATGAGATATTGCACAGTCATGGTTAAAAAAAAGTAAAAAAAAAATAATAAAACGGGAAAAGAGCAAAAAGCCCCCGTAATGAAAAGTAAAGAATAAGTATCCCGGATTGGACTCTTGAACTTGGTGGATGTTTGACTTTAGTTGGATCTAGCTTGTTCGTGAATTTTGTGAGTTTTCATTGTATGATGCCTTTAAAGAGACCTACTATGTGTTAAATTTGATTTTATATCAGTTAACATTGTTGTGGAGCACACACACACACACTATATCAGTGATAACAGTCTAAGATTTGATGATTGATTGGGAAATTACTGATTTGTTTTAATATGATGTATTATCATGTTTATTTGGTTTCTCTAAGGCCGGTTGAATAGACTTGTTTCTGTCGTTACTGTTGGAGTCATAGGCATATAAATTAGTTTCATTACATTGTATTGCATAACATTTTTGTGTTTTTGTTTGAGGACAAACAAAGGTTAAAGTTTGGAGGTATTTGATGAGTGAGTTTTATACACATGAATTGGATACATTCGGGCATAATTTATTGTTGTTCTCAAGTCTTTTAGGATGTTTTTATGTGTTTGTGTCTATTCATGCATGTTTTATATTGTTTTGTAGGAATTGGGACAAAAGTTACTTGGATCGACGTTTGGGGTGGCTAGATTCGCGTTTTCGGCTTGCCATTTACACAGCAGTCACTTCAAAGCCAATTTGACTATAGTTCCGGATATTATTTCTAAAAAACTTAAAGAAAGAAAGTTGTAGCTCTACTTCTCCTCTTTCCGGGACATCTTGAATCATCAAAATCGGAGTTTGGACGAAGAAGTTATGGCCATTTTCCCAAAGGACATCGGAGCAGAAAATGTCAGAACTTGTAACAGCGTCGGGGCGCTAATTTTAAGCCTATATGCAGCGCTGGGGCGCTATAACGCAGATTTTCAGTGTCGTGAACAGTGCTGGGGCACTGGGGAAGAGGCTTGGTGCGGCCTAGACGCATTTTGGGAGAATTTTGACACCTTTTTCACTGCAAATTGGATTAGGTTTGTTCCTAAGCTAAAAATTGGACTTGTAACCTATAAATACATGATGTAAGGCATAGAATAGGAAGAGAGTACATAGATTAGACTAGATTAAACACTCCTTTAGATTAGAACATAACCCTAGTTCTTATTAGTTTTGGAGATTGAAGCAACTTGGAGACCATTGAAGATTCAAAGCAGGAGCGAAAGAGTTGTCTCAAGGCTACTGACAATAGATTATATTCTCTTCTCTTCTCTTACTTTTATCTTTTAATGTCTATTCAATTGTGGATTCTTAATTTTAATTCATTAATTATGAACTAACTCTTTCATTAAGATTTCAATTGAACTTTTTACGATTATGAATTGATTATTTGATTTATTCTAATTATTTATGTTGAAGTGAATTGTTCATCTTGCTTTGTGCTTATTGATTAATTATCTGATCAGTAATTACCTTGTTACTCTAGAAGGAATTGAGAAATGAATTCTAGGGTTATAACTGGGCATGGTAACATGTGACTTAGTTATTTGCACAGTGAATAATTAGGTTTGTGAATAGAATGAGAATATCTATTTGCCGCTTGTAACACATAAGGAATTGGGATTATAACGAGTTTAATTCAATTGTTTTGCATAGAGATATAGCAAAATTAATCTGGGTTAAATAGAAGGCAAATGATCACTTGAGAAAGGGCTTTTGGCATTTGAGAATTTCTGTTAACAATTCAGTGGACATAATAATTGGAATAGTTGAATAATTGATTTATAATTCATAATTGGGGATATTGGAGTCTTAATCCTTATTTATCTGAATTCATTCAAATTTTAGTTGTTTATTTGCTTTCTTTTAGAATAATCTCATTTAATTGTTTTAATTTAGTTTTCTTAATTAGAAAAATCACAATTTGCGATTGTTTAAATAAAATTGACTTGGTTAAGAGTTAGTACTTGGTAATTTTTATTAAATAATTCCTCGTGGGAACGATACTCTACTTTCACTTTATTACTTGTTGACCGTGTATACTTACACGTATTCATTGATTGCGAAATCGATCAACAAGTTTTTGGCGCCATTGTCGAGGAATTAATTTAATAATTATTTTTAGATATTAATTTCAATCAAATTAGTCTTAATTTAAAAATTTTTATTTTCTATTGTTTTTTTTATTTTTAATTCTCTTCCTATATTTCTCTCTTTTTAGGAACCATGGATGACTTTGCGTATCAATGGCTATACACAAACATGACTCAACCAAGGGAAGCAGAGATTGACAGACTTGAGAAACTTTCTGCATTGTTAGCACAGATGGATACACTTTCGAAGATGGTCAACGCTTTTGTAGCTCAACGTCGTCAAAGTGTGGCGGTTACTTGTGATTATTGTGCTGGAAATCATATGAGTCATCAATGCGCCATCAGTTTCGAGCCGGTACAGTATAGGGGCGATTATCCCAACAGTTATGTCTATCCCAACAACTTTCATCAAAATTGGGGGTATCACTCGAATTTTTCATTGAGTAACAATCAAGATCAATTTTATGCTCCAAGTCCAACATACCCACCAGATTTTTCGTGTCCACCTCCACTACAACAGGAAGAACATTCAAATTGGGAGGAAGCCTTGGAAAAATTTATTACAACTTTTGAAAAAGAGTACGAGGAACAAGAAAAAAGATTTAATCAAATAGAGCTGAATATACAAAGCCAAGGTGAGTCAATAAAGAATCTGGAAAATCAATTGGGGCAGATAGCACATGCGTTGAACAACCGTCCTCAAAACACTTGGCTCTATGACATGGATAACAAGACTGATGATGAACCCGATGGTAAGCCCGAGCCAAATCTACAACTGGATGAGCCATGAGATGAAAAAGAGGAGACAAGTGGGGATAATGACAACAAGGTCGGTGCAGAACTAATTATGAGAACCAATGATGATGAGCCAATGTTATTTATGCCTCAAGTGCCTTCTCCTCCACAGTTCAAGAGTCCGATTAGATTTGCAAAACCTTGTCCGCTAGGTAGTCATGTCGTCGGCAATACTCCTTGTGACGTAAAAGCGAGTACAACTTCGAAGCCATGGTTCAATGAGTTGGAGAAGATAGAAGAAGATATTGTTGTGTCTGACAAGCCTCAATGCCAGAATCTATTCGCAGACACAATGGAAAAAACACCTAGATGTTGGACGTTCTTGAATGTGATCTTATCTAAAGAAAGCATTCTAGGTGACTTTAATACAACGGCTATCGTAAATGGGAACCTACCAAAAGTTATATTATTTCCGATGGATGGAGGGTTCCTCAACTTTTGAAGAGGAATTGGATAGCATTGACCAGACAAAGTCAGGCTGAAACTATAAAGCAAACGCTTATTGGGAGGCAACCCAAGTTTAATTTTTATTTTTAGTTTTTATTAAGTTTTATATTAGTAGTTTTGAATTTGAATTTATTTAGGATTTAATAAAATTGATTCTATCATGGTTTTACAAGTTATTCAAGTCAAATTCAAGTGTGGTGCCCAATTTGTTCCATGTGCTTAGCCTATTCTCCAAACTTAGCGGGCAAGGAGGAAGATTGCTATATTTTCAGGGAAGTCCTCTGCTTTAATTTTTTCCATTTCAGTCGTTGGGGACAATGTCTAGTTTAAGTTTGGGGGCATTTTAGTGTCGTGTTGCATATAGTTAGTTATTTACACTGTAGTTCGTTATGTTTTCAGGTTATTTACATTTAGTTTTTGCATTCAGTTTTTTGTTTAATTTTTTTTTAAAAATTCGCAAAATAGTAGTTAGTTTACTATGTTTGTTGCGGTTAGTTTATATTTGCATGATTCCAACTGTTAGATAGTAAAAGTCTATTTTGACCAATGATGAGACTGGAGTTAAGTAGATAAGTATAGTATTTAATATTCAGGATTTGATGTGATTTCTTGTTATGAATTGAATCTTTTCCTGTTTGAAACTGGTATAATTAAGGTTAACATGTTAATAACAGCTATGTTGACTGATTAAGTTTAAATTGATACATAATGGATTTCTTAAGGATAATACTAGTGTGAAGGAATGAAAGACATGAATAGGCGGAGATGACTAAATTTTGATAAAAACTTAAGTTTGAGGGGAAAATTTGGGATATATAAGCTTCGCTAAAAAAAAGAGAAAAATAATTTTTTTTACCGTGGCTAGTTTTGTTTTGGGGCCTTTGTTACTTGAGCAAGTACGCTTGAAGGGGTATCTTAAAACCTAGCGCCCTAAGGTCTTATATGGTCTGGGAGTCGTTGGTCGAAAGCTCGCTAAGGGGTGACACTGTTAGCCTAATGGAATGAGACATTGCACAGTCATGGTTAAAAAAAAGTAAAAAAAAAACAATAAAACGGGAAAAGAGCAAAAATCCCCCGTAATGAAAAGTAAAACATAAGTATCCCGGATTGGACTCTTGAACTTGGTGGATGTTTGACTTTAGTTGGATCTAGCTTGTTCGTGAATTTTGTGAGTTTTCATTGTATGATGCCTTTAAAGAGACCTATTATGTGTTAAATTTGATTTTATATCAGTTAACATTTTTGTGGAGCACACACACACTATATCAGTGATAACAGTCTAAGATTTGATGATTGATTGGGAAATTACTGATTTGTTTTAATATGATGTATTATCATGTTTATTTGATTTCTCTAAGGCCGGTTGAATAGACTTGTTTCTGTCGTTACTGTTGGAGTCATAGGCATATAGATTAGTTTCATTACATTGTATTGCATAACATTTTTGTGTTTTTGCTTGAGGACAAGCAAATGTTTAAGTTTGGGGGTATTTGATGAGTGAGTTTTATACACATGAATTGGATACATTTGGGCATAATTTATTGTTGTTCTCAAGTCTTTTAGGATGTTTTTATGTGTTTGTGTCTATTCATGCATGTTTTATATTGTTTTGTAGGAATTGGGACAAAAGTTACTTGGATCGACGTTTGGGGTGTCTAGATTCGCGTTTTCGGCTTGCCATTTACACAGCAGTCACTTCAAAGCCAATTTGACTATAGTTCCGGATATTATTTCGAAAAACTTAAAGAAAGAAAGTTGTAGCTCTACTTCTCCTCTTTCAGGGACATCTTGAATCATCAAAATCGGAGTTTGGACGAAGAAGTTATGGCCATTTTCCCAAAGGACATCGGAGCAGAAAATGTCAGAACTTGTAACAGCGCCGGGGCGCTAATTTTAAGCCTATTTGCAGCGCTGGGGCGCTATAACGCAGATTTTCAGTGTCGTGAACAGTGCTGGGGCACTGGGGAAGAGGCTTGGTGCGGCCTAGACGCATTTTGGGAGAATTTTGACACCTTTTTCACTGCAAATTGGATTAGGTTTGTTCCTAAGCTAAAAATTGGACTTGTAACCTATAAATACATGATGTAAGACATAGAATAGGAAGAGAGTACATAGATTAGACTAGATTAAACACTCCTTTAGATTAGAACATAACCCTAGTTCTTATTAGTTTTGGAGATTGAAGCAACTTGGAGACCATTGAAGATTCAAAGCAGGAGCGAAAGAGTTGTCTCAAGGCTACTGACAATAGATTATATTCTCTTCTCTTCTCTTACTTTTATCTTTTAATGTCTATTCAATTGTGGATTCTTAATTTTAATTCATTAATTATGAACTAACTCTTTCATTAAGATTTCAATTGAACTTTTTACGATTATGAATTGATTATTTGATTTATTCTAATTATTTATGTTGAAGTGAATTGTTCATCTTGCTTTGTGCTTATTGATTAATTATCTGATCAGTAATTACCTTGTTACTCTAGAAGGAATTGAGAAAGGAATTCTAGGGTTATAACTGGGCATGGTAACATGTGACTTAGTTATTTGCACAGTGAATAATTAGGTTTGTGAATAGAATGAGAATATCTATTTGCCGCTTGTAACACATAAGGAATTGGGATTATAACGAGGTTAATTCAATTGTTTTGCATAGAGATATAGCAAAATTAATCTGGGTTAAATAGAAGGCAAATGATCACTTGAGAAAGGGCTTTTGGCATTTGAGAATTTCTGTTAACAATTCAGTAGACATAATAATTGGAATAGTTGAATAAATGATTTATAATTCATAATTGGGGATATTGGAGTCTTAATCCTTATTTATCTGAATTTATTCAAATTTTAGTTGTTTATTTTCTTTCTTTTAGAATAATCTCTTTTAATTGTTTTAATTTAGTTTTCTTAATTAGAAAAATCACAATTTGCGATTGTTTAAATAAAATTGATTTGGTTAAGAGTTAGTACTTGGTAATTTTTATTAAATAATTCTTCGTGGGAATGATACTCTACTTTCACTTTATTACTTGTTGACCGTGTATACTTGCACGTATTCATTGATTGTGAAATCGATCAACAATTACATATGGCGTAAAGGCATATCTCTATCCTAAACACGAATCATGAATTCCATCTATGCAGAAATCACAAACACATGCTATTATGATAAGATCTAAATAAATACTTCATTTCTCGAGTTCATATAGATTATCACGATAATTGTTAGCTAGGCAATTAAGCAATTAAGTCTAAATCACAATAGACAATCCTCACAATAGAACATAATAATTGATAGCGAAGTATATTAAAATAAACTACACAATAAGATCCATTGTAATCTCAAACAAAGAATTAGTTCATTGAATTAAAACTAAGAATCCACAATTGAATAATCATTAAAAGATAAAGATAGAAGAAGATAAAAAGATAGAATCTATTGACTGTAGATTTGAAGCTCCCTCCTTGCTCCTACTTTGAATCTTCAATGGTCTCCAAGTTGCTTCGATCTCCAAATCTAACAAGAACTAGGGTTTTGATCTAATTTAGTCTAATCTAATCTAATGGAATGCTATCTCCCTAGTCTAAGCTGCCTTTATTTTATGCCTTACATCATGTATTTATAGGTTACAAGTCCAATTTTTAGCTTAGGAACAAACCCAATACTATTTGGAGTAAAACAATTGTCAAAATTCACCCCAAAACGCGTCCAAGCTTGACCAAACTCTTCCCCAGCACCCCGGAGCTGGGCACGACTCTGACACACTGCCTCCCAGCTCCTCGGCGCTGGGCATATGCCTTGTTTGGGCTCCCCGGCGCTGGGCCCTTTTCTAAAAATTTTCTGCTCTGACGTCCTTTGGGAAAATGGCAATAACATCTTCGCCCGAACTCCGATTTTAATGATTCAAAATGTTCCGAAAAGAGGAGGCGTAGATATACAACTTTCATTCTTTGCATTTTTAGAAATAAGGTGTGGAACAATGCTGAAATTGTCTTTGAAGTGGCTGCTATGTAAATGATAAGCCGAAAACGTGCATCTAGCCACCCCAAACGTCGATCCACATAAATTTTGTCCCAATTCCTACAAAACAACATAAAATATGCAAGAATAGACACAAACACTTAAAAACTTCCAAAAGATTAAGATCAAATGCACTCAATTCATGAGTATAAAACTCACTCATCATAGTCTGAGAATGAAGAGAGAGGGGGGGGGGGTGTTATGTTTAGACTGAAGCGACCGAAGAGGAAGTAATGAAATGTAGGTTTAAGTTAGATTTATTTTCGACGAAATTCAGTCGATTTTAATTCCTCGAAACTATATTATTTTACGACGGATGTTCCGTCGACAATAAGTTACCCCCGTCGACCTTAGACTACGCGCTGACGGGAACTTTTTGGCGCCCTTGGAAGAACTAGTTTCGACGGATATCTGCCGAGCTTACTTTATCGTCGATGAAATTATTGTCGACAGATTATTCAATCAGAAATAGCCTAAGGTCAACTGAATGTGGTCTGTCGAAGTTAAATCCGTCAGAACTAAGCTATTTTCTTGTAGTATTATGACTTCTCAACGAAATAGGCCCCCCCAAAGCATAAAAATGTACCCTGATGTAGATTTCTTTTTGTCTTTACACTTAGCAAAATCAGAATCAGAATAACCAACAACTTCAAGGTTATCTGTTTTTCTGAATGTAAGCATAAAATCCTTAGTACCCTGTAAGTAGCGTAAAACCTTTTTGGCTATTTTCCAGTGATCTAAACCTAGATTTGACTGATAACCTCCAAGCATGCCAGTTACATGCGCTATATCTAGACATGTACAAACTTGAGCGTACATAAGATGTAAAACCCGACTTTTATAAAATAAAAGTCTAATTTAATTTATGATTATTATTTTTAAAATTATAAAATGATAAATTGATAAATGGTCAAATGAACAATTAATCGGTTAAATGAGCAAATAAAAGAGGAACGTGAATTAATGAAATGTTGATAATTGAGAAGAAAGAGAGTAAGTGGGAAATGATTAGTGAAATAATTATGGGAGGAATGCTGATTTTCTATATGCTCCAAACCTTTCATAATTCATTCACCAAAAAAGTCTTTTATGGTTGGTGATTTTCAAATGTTAGGCATGTGTGGGGTAAATATGTTGGCTATCTTATTAGCCTACTAAGGCAATTATCAACCTCCTTTTCCATTCCATCCTCCCGTAGCAACAATTTGGGGGAAAAGAAAAGAGAGAATGGAAGAAAAGAAAAGGAAAAAAAGGAGAAATGGAAGAATAGAAAGAGAAAATAGAGAGGTACGAGAAGGTTGAAGTGGAAGAAGAGTTAAACCCACAATTTCATATCTTTTTCATCCTTAATCATTCCATGATCACTATATTCATCTTCATCCATTAAAACATCTAAGAAGCTAGTGGGTGTAATGGAAAAGCTTGAGGAAATTAAAAAGGTATATTTAAAAATCTTTGATTTATTCTTAGATTTAAGTTTTTATAGATTTTATATAAGGAGTACATACTTATGTATGTATTGGATGATTTAAACATGCAAATACATGAATCAAATGAGAGAAATCTTGAAATTAAAAGAAGAACAAAATCTGGAAATTTTCAGAAAATTAGTTTACTACTTGATTTTGTAAAATCCATAACTCTTTGTGTATATTGAGTTAGGAGATGATCCATATATCAACAGAAATCCCTGGAAGTAAGCCAAACGCATAAGTTTGAATCACCAAAAAATTCTTTGTGAATTTTTTGTGGTGACTGTTTAAGTGAAATTGGTCGAAGAACTTATAGTCCGAAAAATCAGTGTTCTTAAGCTTTATTGCGTGAGTTATAATTTATAATTTGACCGTTGGATCGTTGTAATTTTTGGATATGTTATACATATATAAGCTGAGTATATGTCCACAAAGTTTGAACCGTTAATGATTAACATATGATTCGTTATGAATTTTGTGAGGTGGCTGGTTCGGAAATCTTCGAACAAAATTTTTCGGTAAGAATATCTCTTTATGTTAGAGTCATAATTTGGAAAAACATTTTTCGGTAAGAATATTGATTGTATTTTTAAGCTATTTATAGTTAGTTTAAAAATAGAGGAAATTCATAGAAAATTCTATGAATGGTAGAAAATTATGAACTTTGCTGAAAAATATTATAATAATATAAGATTAATATTGATGATGTTTTAAAGATATAAAAGTATGTGGAGTGAGTTAGAATTGAAAATCACACCAGAATTCATAAGTTTTCTCTCTTTTGCTCTCTAGATTATCGAGTGTATTTTGTGAGTATTTAGATACTTGGTGAGTTTCTATTCATTAGTGGAAGTTTCCTTAAGCGTCATATCCGATATCCAGTTAGAAGTGTTGCTCTTTTGAGGTAAGGGATAGTAAGGGATATTAAGGGATGTTATATTCTTCATAATGATTTTATTCTTTCAATATCATTATACTAAAATATTGGTATGAATTTTATTGTGAAATTTCTACCTTTTTGAGTCGGGGTTACTATTCACGTATATGACACTATTCACGTATACGACACTATTCATGTATAAGACACTATTTACGTATATGACATTATTTACGTATACGGTACTATGTACGAATACGGAGTACTATTCATGAGTTACTATTCATGAGTTACTATTCACGAGTTACTATTTATGAGTTACTATTCACGAGTTACTATTCATGAGTTACTATTCACGGTTACTATTTACAGAAAAATTGGTTTCTTTTTTTGACCAAATTATCGGTGATTTATGAATCTTATTCTTGAAATTAAATCTGTGTTTTGATCATATTGTTTTTATTATCATATATAACATTTTTATAATCCTGGTGATGAAATTTCTCTTTGAGTTGAGTGTAAAGATGGGTAGATTATTGGTATGATCATGACTATGGGTTCTCTTTGGAAAGTAGTGCAAAGTTGAATTGTTGACTGGTATGATCATGACCATTGAATTTATAATTGAATATCTTTAGCTTAAGTGCAAAGGTGAAATGATCAACATGGTTATAATTATTGTTTATATAAATTGTGAAATGATTATATATTTCTTTGAGATATTAATAAATTTGGCCTGTAGTGCAAATATGAACTGTTGATGAATATATTTGGCCTATAGTGCAAATATGAACTGTTAAGGAATATCTTTGGCCTGTAGTGCAAAGATGAATTGTTGATGAATATCTTTGGCCTGTAGTGCAAAGATGAACTGTGACAACCCGAGAATTTAGACAATTTATGAAAATCTTAAATAATTGATTTAAGGTCAAATAATAGACCTAGACAGAAAATAAGTGTATGCGTTTAATGTTATTGAGAAGGAATTTTGAGGGTTTCAAAATTCTGTGAACGATATAGGTGAATTATTCAGGATTAAGGATTTATGTAAATTATGTTCTGTGTTTATGGTTAATGATGTGTTTAGAATGTGGTTAAGGGTCATGGTTTGATCAGATAAATTATATCTGTGACAAACCCTAAGTATATTTTAAGAACGACAACGTTCGGTTAGAAAATCCTAGCGTTTAACAAGAAACCCTAGAAATCGGTTCTGGAAACCCTAGTTTCAGTTCCGGGAGTCCGAAACCCTAAATCGGATATTGAAAACCCTAGATTGGGAATGCAATGTTATGTACAAGGTTAAACGCCAATAATTATAAATTAATTAGGGAAAACCCTAATGAATTATCTAAAATTTTAATTGATTATTTGAAAACCCTAATACCAGATCTGAAAATTCTAATTTCAGATTCTGATAAAATGAAGCCCTAATCTGGGAATATAACGGAGAATTTTAATATTTTAGTGCTATGAATTAAGTACTAATTAGGATAAAGGTTAATTAATTAATAAACCCTAATTTTCAATTTATGGAACCCTAATTGTTCCATCAGAAACCCTAATGTTCAATTGTGGATTTAATTGCTAAAATTAGCAATGCTAATTAGGAAACCCTAATCCTAATTATTTTAATTTATGAGTAATTAGAAAACCCTAATCTAATTACGAGATTTAATTTATAAATGAGAAAAAATTAGTTTTTCTATTTAAAACCCTAAAATGTGGTTTTGAACTCTAATCTGTAATTTTGACCCTAATTGCGTAATTAGCGATTGTAATTATGAAATGTTAATCCTAATTAGCAAGAATGAAATTATAATTAAGAAATTTTATATAATTAGAAAATTCTAATTATAAGTTAAAAATGTTAATTTTTATAACCGAAATTCGGAAATGCTAGAAATTAAATTTTATTGCAAAGTTAAGGGTTAAAACCTAAACCCTAAAATGTCTAAACCCTAATCCTTAAGGGTTTGTAACAAATGACCAAACTAGAATTAAAATGGTGGAGAAAATGGTTATTTTGCATTATGTCACATTTTTTTTCTTTAAGTAGCTTGCAAATCTTGCAAAATCTTGGGTTGTTGAGCAACCCTAGCCCTAGCCTAGCATAGCCTTTGACAAAAATCCAGCAATCAGCCACATCTTGCTATCCAATTCATTGAACCCAATCAAAATATAAATTAATAGAGAGAGAGAAAAGCTCACTTTCTATTTCATTTTTGCCAACCTTGTCTCTCTCATCTATTTCAAAATTTTAGTGTGAGAGGGAGTGAGAAGTTAGATCATGATCATCTTGTAGCAAGCTAAGGATCAGATCAATGGATCAGAATCATAGATCAAAGCTCAAAGTGGTATAAACCCTAAATCTTAAAATTTTATGATCTGATGTTTGATGTTGTAATTGATTGGTTAAATATGTGTTTTAAGGTGTCAAATGATGATCTGGGTTGTCAAAACACATACCCATAACATCAAAGTGCTCGGATTTGATGATTTTTGAAATCTGGAAAAATGGGAAAATAGTGGCCTGACAGTCATATGTCAGGGCCCATAGATCGTTGTATGTTTATGATCTGTTAAGTTTTAAGTTATACATGTGTAGTATGCCATTAAGGCTTTATTCTGGAACAGGAATCAAGGTTATATCATGTCTAGATTGAAAGATACAAGCGGTCAAAGACCGTTGACCATTCACAAAATCTGGTTTCTGGGCAACCTAGAACATAGTTTAAATTCCGGTCAAACCTACCCACTCGGTATCTGTCAAGAACACTCAAGAACACCAAGAACACCTATAGCGACGGTTCTGTCGCTATAGGGCCCTTTAGCGACACTTATTTTCGGAAATTACAGAAAAATGATTAAAAAATAGAAAAAAATAGTTTTTAATTATTAAAAATACTAAATAAATTATGAAAAATTATTTTAAAGTCTGAAAAATAGTTTTTAACTATTTTATGTATATTTCGAAAATATTTATTTTTTTTGGAATATAAATGGTATTTATTTATTTAATTATAATATTAAATAAATTATATAAAAATAATTTTAATTCATGAAAAATCATGAAAAATTATTTTATGGTATAAGAAAATATTTTAAGTTATTTTTGATGACTTTTAATATTTTGGAATGAATTTCATTAATTAATCAATATTAATGATAATTAGTTTATTTAATAGATATATTAAATAAATTAAGGAAAAATGGAATTAATGCTTTATAAATCATATAAAAATAATTTAAGTTTTATAAAAATATTTGAAGTTATAAAATATAACTTTTGATATTTTGGCATGAAAATATTAATATTTTAATATTAATATTAATTATCGGATAATGGATTTAAGTGTTTAAAAATCATATAATTATGATTTTAAGGTGTTAAAAATATTTTGAAATATTATAATTATATTATAATATTATGTAATGATTTTTATTAATATTTTATATTAAATAAATATTAATGATTAAGGAATAATGTGGTATTTAATTCATTTAAATTCGGTTTTAAGGATTGAAAAATGTTGATAAATGGTAATAATTATCTGAAAATTATTACGAGCCTAGGAAAAATGTTTTGACTGATAAGAAATTATCTGTGATAATTGTTAAATGTTTAGGAAGAGTTTAATTGAACTTAAACTTGATATTCGTCCGACTAGACCGTCGGGATGATAGAATGGTGTCGGTTTCAACTCAGACTGCAATAGTTTGACTTGATACCTAGTCTTATGTGTTGTAAAGACTGAAAGGGTTATGTGGTAATGTGTTTAGGTTATTCTGTGAATAAAAATATAACAGTAATATACTATGATGATATTATTCTAATATTGGAGATCTATATTATTAATATTAGGTCTTCGGGTAAATCGTTATAAATTGCGTTGCGGTAATCAACGGTGCAAACAAGTTTTTTAGTTCTATTATGTTTGTGGATGGAATGTGTTATGAGTTAAATTACATATTATGCTCTATGAATTGTTAAAAGTCAAAATATGACTAAGTTAATTGGGTTATGGAACTCAATCAATATGTGATTATATGTTGTATGATGTAACTTGATAAATTAGAAATGTATAATGCATGAATTAACATTTTGTAAGAAATTATGGATGCATGTAGGATATGTTTAGTAAAGAATATATGTTGCATGCAGATATGCATATTAAAGGAAATGTAGTGCATATAGAATTGCGTGCTATGTTAAACATGATAGATTGTTAAATTTGCTGGGCTGTCGAGCTCAATCTTGCAAACATAAACTTTTTGCAGGTTAATGATGTTAGACAATATTATTTGCTATACAGATGATGAAGATTGAACGATGCATAAAATGAATACATTTTCTTGATTTAGAAATGGTATAGATCTATGATTGATAGTTTTATCAAATGTAATTTTTAGCTATGTACAGTTTGAAATGTTGTATAGATAAAGAAGGTTTATTTTGAAATAAGAATAGATATGATTCTTAAACAAATGAATTATTGATAGGTACGATAATGCTAAGTTCAGCTTGGGACATAAAGTGCGGCTAGTTGTATTAGCATATTGTGATAAATATTGTTGTGTAATAGATAATTGATGAATTGTATTTAAGTTAAGGTTACTCGATCTTGGGGATAAGTGTGTAAAGTTTAATGTATAAACAATTTATGTTTATATCTTCCGCAATTAGTGAAAGAATTAGTGTACCGAGTCCGCGGCTATTTGGGGCCCAAATTCGGGGCTACTACATGAACTGTTGTTGAATATCTTTGGCCTGTAGTGCAAAGATGAAACGATAATTAATATCTTTTGTAAGACCCCAGTTTTTATAAATAAAGATGAATTTTTATAATTATTATTTTTGAATATTATGGAATAAATTTGATATAATGTTATAGTTGTGGGTAATATTTATAAATTTTGCAAAGTACGCAAGTTGTTATAAAATATTCGTTTGGTCGGGGAATATTCTTTTTGTCGGGGAATATTCATACGACGACACAATCATTGGTGGACCCCACAACGGAAGTATTGTCGTAGTTAGAAAACGACAAAATTAGCTTTCTATAAAATAAACGGCGAAGGTGTTACCGTTAAAACTGTTGAACTACTCGGTAGTAAAAGTACAGTAATACGCGTTGTTGCATAGTAGCACACGGTATTGATTATTAATGCTTACGTGAGAAATCACTCAGCTATACTCAATTATTGCTACAGTAATTGCTGCATCATATCTCTTATATTATTGATTCAATTATTGTCACAGTATCATCTGTATAATATCTTATATTATTTAAACAATAATTGAGACGACAAGTTATAAATGATTAATAATTGTTGAAAGATTAAATATGTGTTGATTAAAAATAAAATGATTTTTGGTAATTTTTATTCAATCCTTGATGTATATAAAGAGTCTATTATTAGACGTTTGTGGTAAGTTTAATTATTTATGGGGGGCCATATGTCATCATCTAAGAGTCTTTTTCGTAAATAGTAATTACCTTTGTAAATAGTAATTACCTTCGTAAATAGTAATTACCTTTGTAAATAGTAATTACCTTCGTAAATAGTAATTACCTTCGTCAATAGTAATTACCTTTGTAAATAGTAATTACCTTCGTAAATAGTAAATACTTTCATAAATAGTAATAAATCTTCTATAAATAGAGGCCTAGGGCTTCATTATTTTTCACGAATTCGCTCAAGCTATAGAGAGAGAAAGTATAGAGAGAATAAGAGAGAAAGAAGAAGAGTATTCGGTTATTACACTGCTGCAGTATTCAATCTCCTAAATAAAGTAAGGGGTGTTATTCTTTCTTCTTGAAGAGAACTTATGTTATTCCATTCTTTGTTATTCTGTTGGAATAACCTGTAAAAGTGGCATACCCTATACATGACCTGTATACGCGGTATACCCTATACTTGGTGAAATCCTTATGTTATTCCATTCATTATTATTCTGTTGGAATAACCGGTATACGCGGAATACCCTATACTTGGTGACATCCATTTACTATTCTGTCTTTACATTTCTGTCGGAATATCATGTCTGTGCTATACGCCGGACCTGGTTCCATTCTTTATTATTCTGTTAGAATATCCTGTCTGTGTGCTATACGTCGGACCTGGTTCCATTCTTTATTATTATGTTGGAATATCCCGTCTGTGTGTTTTACACCGGACCTGGTTCCATTCTTTATTATTCTGTTGGAATATCCTGTCTGTGTGTTTTACACCGGACCTGGTTCCATTCTTTATTATTCTGTTGGAATATCCTGTTTGTGCGTTTTACGCCGGACCTGGTTCCGTTATTTATTATTCTGTTGGAATAACCTGCTTGTGCGGTCTATCGCATGCATGGTGATTTCTTTTGTTATCTCATTCTTTATTATACTCAGTTGGTTAAAACTTTGACTTCTATACTCCATGAAATTAGTGGAATATCCTTGATATTTGCGCTTCATCCAGTATCCTTTCATGGAAATCTTCTTCTGATCATTCTTGAATTTTACACCACAAAACAGTATCGTGTTGACAAATTTGGACGTTAATAATTCCTGGATAAAATAATTCTTGAACTTGTTTTATTGAATTTTTATATCATTGTCATCATCCTTATGTTTATATTTTGTTGAAAGTCATCTGTGGCCTGTAGTGCATAGATGGACTTGGTATGATTATGACCAGGGATTATTCGGTGTAATCATGACCGTAATATTACAAATGATGTAAAAATTAAAAATCATCATTGGCCCGTAGTGCATTGATGGACAGTTGTTGGCATGATCATGACCATTAATGAATACACAAATATTCTTGGTCGTAGTGCATGAATAATTGTGGTCGTGATACTAAAGAATATCATTGGCCGTAGTGCGGGGGTGATTCGATGATGTGGAATATTTATTAAGCTGAGTCTCAGCTATAACGATGATGAAAAACCTTTTAAATCATAAAAGATAGTAGATTTTATTTTCTACTTGACTCTTTTAATGGATTGCTTGTTCCGCTGTAGTTAAACTTGATGTTTATTGTATTTTATTAGTTTAACACTGTTGAAGGCTAATGATAAATTTATTCTGCATTATCTTAGTCATAATATTTCTTACTGGGCTAGTTGAGCTCACCCTTTCTTTCACTGTTCTCTTCAGGAAATGAGAATATAGCTGGGACGAGTCGGGGAACGGAGTGATGGACCAGAGAATAGTATTAGTAGTCCTCACTATTCTGTTAAATAGTGTGACAATAATTGTATTGAGGACACCTTTTGAGTTTGTATGATCGCTAGTAGACAATAATTGTATTCAAACTCACAGTTATGTTTTGTCGTATTGTACACGATAGTTGTATTAGTAAGCTGTATTTGAATTCTGTACCATATATCTGGCGACTCAAGATGGGTGATGTATACCTAATTTTTGGGGCGTCACATCTTTGGCCCGTAGTACAAAGATGAATTTATTAGTATGATTATAAACATGAACTGTGATTTGGTAAAACCATGATCTTTGATGTTTAAGGTGATGAAAATTATCTTTGTCCTGGATGAGAAAAGGAATTTAGAACTACAATTACGATTATGAGTTATACATGTGATTGTGGACATGATTTGTTGATTGATGTTACAGGGATAAAACATTGTTGGTGGACTTTTCACATGGAGAAGATAATAGAATTTATGGTCTATTTGACTCTTCTAATGGATTGCTCGTTCCGCTGCAACTATGGTTGAAATTTTTTATCATCTACTATATGTTCTAAATCTCTGATTTATTATTGATGAAGGCTATTGATAATTTAATTATCTTTAGTCATGATATTTTTTACTGAGCTAGTTGTGCTCACCCTTTTGCTTCACAATTCCTTTCAGGTAATAAGAGTGTAGCTGGGTCGAGCAAGGGTAACAGGGGAATAGAACGGTGGTCATCATTTAGTAGTTATATTTGGTGAATCAAATAGGGTGAGGCAAACCAAACATTGGAAGGGTGTTTTGCCACTATCATACAAGATGTCTAAAGACATACAACCTCGTGTTATCATAAGACAGGGTTGTGCACATCCACTTGCGGAGTATATCTACGAGCACTACCTATATAATCTTGGTGTTTGTTTGAAGTATAATTCTCACTTGGAGACAACGGAGATAATTATATGTCAAGAGAAGACTCACCACTGGAAAGAACATAATAGTAATCTTCTCATTTTTCTTTGGGGTCTATTAGGTCAACCAAGGATAATTCTGTGGGCATATGATATCTATTATAACCTATATGCATGGCCTCCCATGTACGAAGGTTTACTTGAGCACTTCCCAAAGATTCTAATTTCTAAAATAATTTTTGACTATACCTTTATGTAAGGTGCCATTGTGACGTGCTATCCAAAGTTGGGATGTGAGTCACAGTTGGTATATATTTGTATCCAAACTCACATCATATGTGTTGTTGTATTTTATACGACAATTGTTGTAATAAAGTTGTAGTTGTTTTCTGTACCATGTATTTGGCGACTCAGAATAGGTTGGGTGAAATGGACCTATTTTGGGGTTGTCACACACATCATCCCTGCACTACGACCAAGAATATTCATTAGTATGACGACCACAAATTATCCATGCACTACAGGCCAAGGATATTCGTGTCTTCATCAATGGTCATGATCATGCCAACAACTATCCATCAATGAACTACAGGCCAATGAGGACTTTTACCACATCATTTGTAACATTACGGTCATGATTATTTCGAATAATCCATGGTCATAATCATACCAAGTCCATATATTCACTATAGGCCACACATGACTTTCAACATATTATAAACATGAGGATGATGACAATGATATAAGAATTCAATAAAATAAGTTCAAGGATAAATTTTTAAAGATTTATAATTTAATTTATCCAGAAATCAATAACATCCAAATTGTCAACATGATACTGCTTTGTGGAGTAAAATTCAAGAATAATATTGTACCAAAAATAATTTGGACCGAAAACGAATCAATTTTTATCATAAATAGTACCCTGGGTGAATAGTACTCGAGTTAATAGTATCCCGTGAATAGTACTTCAGGAATAGTAACCCCGTGAATAGTACTCCGGCATGAAAAAGTTAAAACTTATCAAGAATGCTCAGAATAATATTTCCATAAAAAGATACGGGATGAAGCGCAAATTTCAAGGATATTCTACTAATTTCATGGAGTATAGAAGCCAAAATTTTAACAAACGAGTATAAAATTCGAAATCTGAAACGAAATAATATTACTTGCATACTACAGAGTATGGAAGAAAATATTATTTCAAGCGAATATTGAACAAAAATAACACCCCTTACCTTGAAAAGAAGAGTATTCCAACAGGTATAACAGGGATATTTTTGAAGAAAACTTTCACTATTTTGTACGCTAAAAGCTTTTGAAAACTCAAAAGAAATATGCTCAAGATTATAGAAGAAGAATTCTCTGATTCTGGTGTGATTTTCAATTATAACTTAAGCGCCTATTTATAGGAAAATGTTAGAACGCCATAGGAGACTAAAATAATAAAATAATATTTTATTTTATTTTTTTCCTTACGCATGCCAAGACCATGACTATCAGGGCATGCCATTCTTGAAAAATCTCAGCACATGTTTTGACAAAAACAATAGTGGGTCCTACCCATAATTTTTATAAAAATATTTTAATTTCCGAAACTTCAACAATTCATAATAAATAGCATTTTTATCAGAAAAATACGAATTTTATATCCATTTCACACGAAATTGAATTCTCTACAACTTTGCAGAAGAAAGTTTTTCCAAATTTCAAACAAAAAATATCCGAAATCCACAAACGGATGATTTTCAATACCTCATAAATTTCATTACAAATCATACGTTAATTTTTAACGGTTCAAAATTTGTGGACATATACTCAACTTATATATGTATAACATATCCAAAAATCACAACGATCCAATGGTCGGATCAAAATTATAACTCATGCAATAGAGCTTTAAGAACACCGATTTGATTTTTAATACCTCCAATCCGATAAAATACTGATAAAAAACCTCAACATTAATTCCTTCATTTATAACCACATAAAATAAATATTTTCCTATCTATCATTTATGTGCACATAAAATATATATTTCCTTATCATATAAATCAATAATTAATTATTTATAAATAATATTATAAAATCACAATAATGACAACCAGGCCGTTCTCAGGAAAGAGGGGGCTTTTCGATAAGGATTTCTCCTTACTGATGTGTAATTAGGTGACATAACCTCTCATTGACAGAACTTTCTAGACTTTGCCAATAATGTTATCTAATAATATTATTTAAATAATATGAATTATTGATTTGATAATGAGAAATATTGTGCAGAGAAAATTATTGAAACAACAATAATATAAAATATCAACGCAACAATTATTGAATCAATAAAATAAAATATTGAACAATAATTAATGTAGCAATTATTGAGTAGTGCCTTTTTACGTAAGAATCAATAATTCAAAAATACTGTGCAATACCGTGTGTTACTGTGCAACAATGCGTATTACTTTATTTTAACCACCAGGTATTCCAATAGTGTTAACGGTAAAACTTTCGCCGTTATTTTATAAAAAGATATTTTTGTTATTTTCTCAATTCGACAATAATTCTGTTGTGGGTTCCACCAATGAGTGTGCCGTCGTACGAATATTCCCTATTAAAACGAATATTCCCCGACCAATCGAATATTATATAACAACTTGCGTACTTTACGAAATTTATAAATATTACCCACAACTATAACATTATATCAAATTCACTCCATAATATTCAATAATGATATTTATAGAAAATTCATCTTTATTCATAAAAGTTGGGGTCTTACAACTTCCCATTCTTATGAAATTTCGCCCTCAAAATTAGGGTACGTACCTGGTATGTCGAAGAGGTAAGGATACCTTGATTTCATTTCAAATTCTAACTCCCAGGTCATTTCCTCAACATCGTGGTTTTTTCACAAAATTTTGACTTGAGGTATAACCTTGGAGCGTAAAATATGTTCCTTCTTATCCAAGATTTTAGCAGGAACCTCTTCATACGTTAAATCTTTAGCTATTTCGTCCTGTTCTAACTCAATAATGTGGTTCGGGTCTTTCACATATTTACGTAACATATATATGTGAAAAAAATGTTATGAACACGAGATATACTTGGCGGTAAGGCGAGTCTATAGGCCACAGTTCCTACTCGTTCGAAGATTAAAAATGGGCCAATGAATCGAGGATTGAGCTTTCCTCTTTTTCCAAATCTCGTAACTCCTTTCCATGGAGCAACACGTAACAACACATGATCTCCAATATCAAATTCTACGTCCTTTCGATGAAGATCAACATAACTCTTTCGTCGATCTTGTGAGGTTTTTATACGTTGTCGAATCGTTTGAATCTTTTCTATAGTTATACGTACCAACTCTAGTCCCAACAATGTTGCTTCACCCACCTCATCCCAGCATACTGGAGAACGACACTTTCTTCCATACAACGCCTCGAATGGAGCCATGCCAATACTTGCTTGATAACTGCTGTTGTAGGAAAACTCCACCAATGGTAAGAACTTGTCCCAACTTCCCTTGAAGTCAAGGACACAGAGTCTTAATAGATCTTCAAGAGTTTGAATAGTCCTCTCTGACTGTCCGTCCGTGTGAGGATGATATGCTGAGCTAAATCGTAAATCTGTGCCCATAGCTTTCTGCAAACTAACCCAAAATCGTGAAGTGAATTTTGGGTCTCGATCAGAAACTATGGATATTGGCATACCATGCAGTCCTACAATCTCATTTATGTACATACGAGCAAGACGTTCAAGTGTATAAGTTTCTCGTATAGGTAAGAAGTGAGCAGACTTGGTCAATCTATCAACAATGACCCAAATTACATCTATTCCTTGAAAACATTGGGAAGACCAGTAACAAAATCCATGGTAATGTACTCCCACATCTATTCTGGAATTTCAAGTGGTTGCAATGGACCTTTTGGTACTTGATGCTCCGCCTTGACTCGTTGACAAGTTAAACACCTTGAGATAAACTCCGTTATCTCTCTCTACATTTTACTCCACCAAAATGTATGTCGAAGATCATGATACATTTTGGTACTCCAAGGATGGATTTCAAACGGTGTGTTGTGTGAGACCCCAGATTTTATGAATAAAGATTTAATTTTCTCGAAATATATTTTATAATATTGTGGTGTGGATTTGAGATAATATTATAGTTGTGGGTAGTATTTATAAATTTTGAAAAGTATGCAAGTTGTTGTATAATATTCGATTGGTCGAGGGGAATATTCTTTTTGTCGGGGAATATCCGTACGACGGTACAATCATTGGTGGACCCCACAACGGAATTATTGTCAGATTGAGAAAACGACAAAAATATTTTATGAAAATAACGGCGAAAGTTTTACCGTTAATACTGTTGAACTACTCGGTAGTAAAAGTACAGTAATACGCGTGGTTGCATAGTAGCACACGGTATTGATTATTGATGCTTACGAGATAAGTCACTCAGTTTTATTTTATTAGTATTATTAATGTAATAAAATAGAAAATCTTTTTATATAAAACAAAATACTTTTATAAAGTTATTCATTTTATTAGACTATAAATAGAATATATTATATTCTATTATGCATAGTGTTTTGCATAGTAATTTTTTTTTATATAAAACAGAATACTTTTATAAAGTTATTTATTTTATTAGACTATAAATATAATATATTATATTTTATTATGCATAGTGTTGCATAGTGCTTGCATAGTGTTGCATAGTATCTGCATAGTATTTTGTATAGTAAAATCTTTTTATATAAAACAGAATACTTTTATAAAGTTATTCGTTTTATTAGATTATAAATAGAATATATTATATTTTTTTTAAAAGATTATGGACCGTCCGATTAAAAGTAAATCATCTGGACCGTTCATGAATTAGTTACTATGCAGTCCATTCTTCTATAAATAGAAGCTCATTCCTTCATTATTTCTTACGAATTCATTGAAACTCTAGAGAGAGAAACTATAGAGAGAGTTCTTCTTCTATAATCTTGAGCGTATTTCTTTAGAGTTTAAGAAGTTTTGAGCGTAGTGTAAGTTTTCTTCAAGAATATCCTCGCCCTACCAGTCGGAATACTATTTTTTTACGGTAAGGGATATTATTTGTTGTACTCGTAAGGGCTATTATTCTTTCATATTCATGAAGAGAACTATTTTTCTTTCAATACTCGTAAGGGGTATTATTCTTTCATATTCATGAAGAGAACTATTTTTCTTTCAATACTCGTAAGGGATATTATTTGTTGTACTCGTAAGGGATATTATTTCTTTCTTATTCGTGAAGAGGACTTCTGTTATTCCATTCTTTATTATTCTGTTAGAATAACCTGTATACGCGGGATACCCTATACGTGGTGAAATTCTTCTGTTATTCAATCCTTTATTATTCTGTTGGAATAACCTATATACGCGGGATACCCTATACTTGGTAAAATTCTTCTATTATTCCATTCTTTATTATAATGTTGGAATAACCTGTTTATGCAAAGTACTCCATACATGGTGAAATTCTTCTATTATTCCATTCTTTATTATTTTGTTGGAATATCATGTCGGTGCGTATTACGCCTGACCTGGTTCCATTATTTATTATTTTGTTGGAATATCCTGTCTATGCTTTACGCATGACCTGGTTCCGTTATTTATTATTCTGTTGGAATAACCTGTCTGTCCGATCTATCGTATGCCTGGTGATTTCTTTTGTTATTCCATTCTTTATTATACTCAGTTGGTTAAAGTTTTGACTTCTATACTCCATGAAATTAGTGGAATATCCTTGATATTTGTGCTTCATCCAGTATCTTTTCATGGAAATATTCTTATGAGCATTCTTGAATTTTTACTCCACAAAGCAGTATCATGTTGACAATTTGGACGTTATTGGTTCCTGGATAAATTAATTCTTGAACTTGTTTTATTGAATTATTATGTCAATGTCATCATCCTCATGTCTATATTATGTTGAAAGTCATATGTGGCCTGTAGTGCATATATGGACTTGGTATAATTATGACCAGGGATTATTCGGTATAATCATGACCGTAATATTACAAATGATGTGGTAAAAGTCCTCATTAGTCCATAGTGCATTGATGGACAGTTTTTGGTATGATTATGACTATGGATTCTCTTCGGCTAAGGGTGAAAAGATGGATTATTTTATGGCATGATCAGGACCGTTGATGAAAACACGATTATCTTTGACCCGTAGTGCAAGGATAATTCGTGGTCGTGATACTAAAGAGTATCCTTGTCATGTAATGCAAGGATGATTTAATGATGTGGATTATTTATTAAGCTGAGTCTCAGTGATAAAAGTGATGAAAAACCTTTTAAATCATAGAAGATAGTAAATTTTATTCTCTACTTGACTCTTCTAATGGATTTCTTATTTCGCTGCTGTTAAACTTGATGTTTGTTATATTGTATCAGTTTAACACTTTTGAAGGCTAACGATAATTTATTATGCATTATCTTAGTCATAATATTTCTTACTGGGCTAGTTGAGCTCACCCTTTTGCTTTCATTTTTCTCCTCAGGAAATGAGAACGTAGCAGAGACTAGTCGAGGGAAACAGAGTGATGGTCCTAGATGGTGCATTAGTAGTCCTCACTATTCTGTGAAATATTGTGATAATAATTGTAACGAGGACACCATTGAGTTTGTATATTGTCTAGATGACAATATTTGTATTAAAACTCACAACATATGTTTAGTCGTATTTTACACGACTGTTGTATAATTAAGTTGTATTTGAAATTTTGTACCATGTATTTGGCGACTCAGAATAGGTGATGTATACCTATTTTGGGGGCGTCACAGTTGGTATCAAAGCTTAGGGATATGATCCCTGGCTAGGATGTGAGAATAGAACTAGGAGGGGAGAGACGGGTAATTCATTCGCTAGTATGACCTACCTAAGTTTATTTGGTATTTAATTGGTCGGTCAGAATATAGGGATAATATGTTACATGTCAATTAACCTTTGTTTTGTGGCAGTATCTAAAAATAACATCCGAGAATGTTGAGAATATCAATGGAGCACAGGAGACTGTTGATTCTCCACAGATCTATAATAAGGACAATGTGCAACAAGATGGTGATAATCCTCCTGTAAACAACAACACTGATCAATTGACGAACGACGGTACGTTTAGGAGCCTTTTAGAATTCGTGCAACATAAGGCAAAGGCAGCTCCTGTTCATAATGCAGGAGGAAATAATGGCAACCCACGGTTGGTCACCGCAAAGCAATTCAAGGAGTTGGGACCACCGGAGTTTTTGGGAAAGCCAGAACCACTTACGGCTGAGACGTGGTTAAAGCAGATCAACAAGATATTTGATGTCTTGGGATGCTCCGAGGAGCAAAAGGTTCCCTTTGCCACCTTTATGTTGCATGAAGAGGCAGATCACTGGTGGAAATCTGTAAAACATACCCAGCCTGGCGCACTCAAAATGTCTTGGGAGAAGTTCCAAGAGCTGTTCAATGACAAGTGCTTTCCCAAAAGCATTCGTCACATGAAGGAGATGGAATTTATCAAGTTAGAGCAAAAAAACATGACCGTGTCGCATTATGAAGCCAAGTTTGCCAAGTTGTCCCGATTTGCGTCCCACTTAGTTTATAATGAAGAGAGAATGATGCGGATGTTTTTAAGAGGTTTGAAGACAGAGATACGTCAATATCTTATTTCTCATAAACTATGTTTGTATTCAGATGTTGTAAATAGGGCTCAGTTAGTGGAGCACGATAACAAGTCAACGCAACCAAAAGAGAGCAGACAGTAAAATGATAATACCGGTGATAACAGCCATCAAAACGGTGACAATAAGCATGGAGGGAATCAATATGCCAGAAATGGTAACCACTTCGGTGGTAATCACAGTAAAAATAATAAGAATGGACATTTCAAGAAGAGAAGGTTCAACAATGACGTGAAGACGTTGGCACCAGCACCCGTTTCAAAGGAAGAAGAATAACCACCGGTCGTATGTTTCAAATGCGGACAGGAGGGACACATCCATCTAAACTGTACGCAGCAATCCAAAATGTGTTTTAATTACCGAAGAGAAGGTCACCTAGCTCGATTTTGTTGTATGGTGAAGTCAAGTCCAGCTGGGATAGTGATGCTAAAGGATGTCCCATACAAGCTAAAATTGGTAGTTTAAGAGAGAGCGTTTTTTTTCATGACAAAGAATCTGAATAAAATTATCACGGGTATATTAGTTATAAAATCTTGTGAAGTCTATATCGTGTTAGATACCGGTTCTACTTACTCTTTTATTTCACCTAGTTGTGTTCAATGTTTGAAGTTAACTCCGGAGAAGTTAGACTTTGATATATCTGTTTAAACTCAGTTGGGAGAAACCTTCGTTACATCCACTATTTATAAATCTTGTTCAAATCAACACTTTCACGTTACGTGTCGAACTTGTCTCTTTAAAAATACTTGCCTTTGATGCGATTTTAGGAATCGATTGGTTAACTACTCAACATGCTTTTCGTAAGGTTGTTAGCTTTCATATTCCTAACCAACCTGTTATACGAATTCAAGCAACCAAACCACTAAATTCAATCATTGTCATATCAAGCCATAAGTAAAGAGCCCCGGTCCTTTCGTTGTTGACTTTCTTGTGTGGAATTCACTGAAGCCAGACTTTCTGTAGGCGACGTCGTGAATGACGATGGCAAGTTGATAGGTATCAATGTGACGTACTATCCAAGTCTTGGATGAGGGCCACAGTTTTGAATGATATTTCTATTGTTAATGAATTTCCTGACGTATTCTTGAAGACTTTTTAGCCTACCCCTAGAGCGTGAAATCAAATTTTGTATTGACCCTAGTACAAAACCCATTTCTAAAACCCTCAAATATTTCTTTACTTAAAATGAACGTAACATGCGCCAAAGACGTTGGTTCGAGCTATTGAAGATTACGATCATACCATGCAATATCATCGTGGAAGTGCGAACGTGGTAGCTGACGCGTTGAATAGAAGATCGTATGCGGTTACAAGTGTAAATATATGAACCCACGTAAAGATAACGAATATACTATTAGAATCGACTTTAATCGATAAAGTTAAAGTCACTCAAGCTACATACTCAGAGCTAATGAATGTGAAGAAGAAGGTTCAAGAGGGCGTTATTGTAGCGCCACCAAATCTGGGTATCTTCCAACCTGACAGATGGTGCTATACTGTACAACATTCATACATTCATTCAATTGAAAAGTCTCAAAGAACAAACATAACTTCTTTATATTTAAAGTAATATTTACATTTCCCAGGTTCTATACCCATTACAAAGGTTCTTTGTCATAATATCAGTTATATTACAACAATAGACCTATACTATTACAAGACAACTTAGTAATCTGCCTTAGCTTTTCCCTTATCCTTTTTCGATCCTTCGGGACGTTCAGTCTTAGCTGCATTCATATGGTTCAAACAAGAGTGAACATAACTAGCTCAGCAAGTATAACAATTCAAGAACAACAGATTTGAAACATACAAATCGTATATCTTCATTAACTGAACAATAGTTATGAAGTACTATTGATAATTCAAAATAGCAGTTCATCTTTTCTTTCAAAATGTTTTACAACAGTTACAATATTTAGTAAAACATTCACTCCAGTCAGAGACCTTGAGTATTCATTCTTTATTGGAAAAGGACAACCCGGAAGCAAGTCCGTAAGCCCGATATCACTTACGAGCACTTCTACGTGATCAACCTATTGTACTCTATGTTGATCAACACTACATCCATTAAACGTAAGCACGTTTAAGCATTTGGCAACCTCACGTGCCTGTCGTTTTACCGATAAAACATTTGTTTAACATTTCAGTATTCTTTTGAAAACTATATCAAGTAGTTGACAAAAGATAGCAACATTTTATAATACATGAATAGATTATCAATACATCAAGTCTAGCCAAAGGAATTGGCTTCAACTTCAACATACCTCAATTCATGCGAAAGAATACATGAACCTCAAAAACTTGTTCAGATTGAACTGAGACAAGAGTTAGAATACTTGCCTTCAGCGTCTGCTACAATATATTAACTTTATGTACAAGTCATTCAAGTCTCTACAATACATGATCACATAATTCCTTACATTAGGTCACATATAATCAAGTATGTATATGACTATATCATACCCTTTATTTCAATCTAATTGTGTATTAGATTCAGTTACTATTCGTTCCGGTTTATCATAACCCTTGCATTTATATTTGACAAGGTTATCTCAACCTTTATACAACATCCTTAAGGTTTAACAAAGTTTAACAATGTTACATTACATTCCTTAAGTTATGTTTACTTTTAAATAAATTAACATTCTTTTCTTTGTATTTAGAAACCTTATTTAATATCCTTATTCAGAGACTGGCGCTACGGCGCCAGCTTTATACTTATATCTCATGCTACAATGCGAGTTTATTGTATCTCTGTCCTGGACTTGGCGCTGCGGCGCGAGTCCTTACTTAATGGGCCGCGCTGCGGCGCCACTCTCTAGAGGATTTTGGTACTGTACATGGCGCTGCAGCGCCACATATTGTACTATAGTTTGCGCTATGGCGAACTCTTGTAGTAGGCTCGAACACTGTTCCGTGCTGCGGCGTGAGTCATTTTGCCTAGGGTTGGCGCCGCGGCGCCAACTCTGTGCACTAGAAAACAATTTCAGTTTTGAATTTTTTGTGAACTTCCCGGACGCATAACTTCTTCATTATAAGTATAAATTGGCTCGTTCAAAAGCCTACGGTTCACAAATTATGTAATCTACATGATCATGCAAGAATTTTATCTATTTGACTTCGTTTGCTAAAAATTCACCTATTGGTTCATATTTTAACGAAAACGATAAACGTTCGTGAACGTTCAACGCTCGTTTCTTCGTTCTAAGTCAGAATCCGGTCATTTTTGAGTCCGCAACTCTTAAATGCCAAATATGACTTGTCTCTATTGGAAAACCATGGTTCCATGATCAAACACAAAATTTGACTTCCATTTCGAGAATTTTACGAATTCGACGTTTATCGTCCAATCGTGCAAATTCCGACAATTCTTCATTCATATGATTTGTTCAACATTACAAATGAACCACATTCATTATGTGAACATCTTAACATACTTAATACAACAATTTATGTTTATTGTTGGATTTTGACTTATTCTTAATGGGCTTATAACTTGTCAAATTATAAACTACTTAAGATTTGATTATTCATGACTTATGACAATTAGAGTTTCTTAATCATCATACCTTACATGTTCTTCACATATAACTTTACTTAGGTATATATGATATATATAATCATATAAGTTCTTAATTCACTTCTCTTAATAAACTCATTACAAGTTCATATTTTCATACTTATCATTCAAGGTTAACTTATAATAAGTTGATAACTTTTATAAGTTCAAATGACTTATTGCCAACTGATGTGGCTTAAGTTCATGACTTACTCATTCTTCTTGCTTCTTACCATCCATGTTCCTTAATTCCTACTTTTCTTATCAACTTATCATGGTAGAGATAGAAGATAATTTAGAGAAGAAGTCTTACTTTTTGTAGTCTTGGTAAAGTAGCTTGCTTCTTCTTCTTACTTATGGAATAACTTATGTGTACCTTATTCTATCTAACACTTAAGCACTTTTGAGATGTTAAATTATTTGAACAACTAACAAATGGCTTGTAAGCCTTCTCTATTTATAGAACTTGCAAAGCTAGGGTAGTTTAGTCATTAAATCACCCACCTCCTCAAGCAACCTACTTACTATTCATTACTTGGCTAGCACAACTTTTATCCTACACTTGGTCATTACTTCAAAGTCTTGGTCACCACTCTAACTTGTTCACCACATTACTTGGTCACCACAATACTTGGTCACCATAATAACCATATCAATATGGTTTGTCCCATGGGTCACACAACTCATGGATTCCATCTTGGGCTTTCATTAAATCATCCTTTGGGCTTTGCATTAATAAACCTTGTTTGTTCATTCATTAATGATTGGGCCTCTCCCTTTAATTCACTTGGACTTGTATTAATTCAATCAATCTTTACAAGTCTATTAGCATTACTTAATACATATACATATAGTTTATGTATTATTTTTGTATTGTAATTCATATAGAAAATATACAATATTTCATTCTTCATACAAACTCGTATAATACTTCGTATTATACTCGTTTTCATTACTTTGTACAATACCTAAGTATCATAAAATTATTACTTATTCATTACTAATTCGCCTTACTTAAAGTTTATAAATTTAGTCCACAAGAGAATTATTACTTTTTCCATAAGTAGATTTTTATTACATAATCCATCTTACCTTGTTATTTCATCATTACGTATTTCTCGGAAACTCAAAATTATATTCCGACCAAATACCGATGAATAGTGTTTTTCGAAAAATTTCTCGAAAAACTTTTATTTTTGTCTTGAAAATTCAAACACTTTAATTCATCCACGTAGCTCAAATACTACAACATTCTAACATCAATAGGTTATACAATGACAACCATCTTCATAACACATGAAATATGATTTTATTATTATTTAATTTAATAAAATCATTTTACAATAAGATCCGAATTTCTCGGTCGTTACATTCTTCCCCCCTTATAAAGATTCTGTCCCCAGAATCTCGTCTTACTTTAATCAAAATAGATGAGGAAAATTTTTCTTCATCTTTTCTTCTAGTTCCCACGTTGCTTCTTCATCATCATGGTTCTTCCATAATACCTTTACTGATGGTATTACCTTATTCATCAGAACTTGTTCCTTTCTATCAATGATCTGCATCGGCGACTCTTCATATGTTAAGTCTTTCTTGATATGAATCGGCTCATACTCGATTACATGCTTATAGTCTGGCTTATATGGACGTAATACAGATACGTGAAACACGTTATGTATTCGTTCTAGGTCTGGAGGTAATGCTATCATATAAGCTACCTCTCCCACCCGTTTTAACACCTCAAAAGGTCCTATAAACCTTGGACTTAGCTTTCCTTTCTTTCCAAAGCGTATCTTTCATTTCCAGGGAGATACCTTTAAAAACACATACGAGCCCACCTCAAACTCTTGACTTAGTCTAAGTGAGTCTGCATACTTCTTCTGTCTGTCCTGAGCTGTGACAAGACACATCCGAATTAACTTTACCACATCCGCTATCTGCTGCACCAATTCTGGTCCTAGCATCCGGCGTTCTCCCACCTCATCCCAACACAAAGGTGTTCTGCACTTTCTCCCATACAAAGCTTCGTACGGCGGCATGACTATGCTTGCATGAAAACTTTTGTTATATGCAAACTCTACTAGTGGTAGGTGATCATCCCAACTACCCTTGAAATCCATGACGCACGACCTTAACATGTCTTCAAGCATCTGAATTGTTCTCTCGCTCTGCCCATCAGTTTGTGAATGATAAGCTGTGGTTAACCTCAGTTGCGTTCCCAACTATTCTTGCAAACTCTTTCAAAAGTTTAATGTGAATCGTGGATCACAATCCGACACAATCGATACTGGTACTCCATGTCTGGAAATGATTTCCTTAACATAAAGTTTAGCTAACTGGTCAAAGTTATACTTGACCCTTATTGGCAAAAAGTGAGCCGACTTCGTCAACCGATCCACTATTATTCAAATTGAATCGTACCTTTTTTGCGTCGTCGGATGTCCCACCACGAAGTCCATCGTGATATGATCCCACTTCCATTATGAAATCTCCAATGACTGTAATAAACCATTGGGATGTTGATGTTCGGCCTTAACTTTTTGACAAATTAAGCACTTACTCACATACTCTTCTGTTTCTCTCTTCATGTTTGGCCATTAAAAACTCTGTCGAAGGTCTTGATACATCTTAGTGATACCAGGATGTATCGAGTACCTCGAGCTATGAGCTTCTTGTAACACTTTCTACTTTAATTCCGTCTCATTCGGAACCCAAATTCATCCCTCAAATCTTAATAATCCCTCATTAACAAGACTATACTTAACATCTTCCTTCTCGGATAACCGCTTCTTCATTTGGTTACACTTGTCCGTCTTAAGTTGTACCTCCTTGACTCTGTCTACGATGGTAAATTGCATCTCCGTCGCAAAGAGTAACTGCCCCAAATCATTAAACATTTTGACTTCTATTTCCATTCTAGCCATCTCTGTTATTAACTCATTTTGAGCCGTTAACATAGACAACTTTTCCCGACCCTTCTTACTTAAGGTGTCAGCAACTACATTGGCCTTTCCAGGGTGATACATGATTTCACAATCATAATCCTTTATCAACTCCAGCCATCTTCTCTGTCTCATATTCAACTCCTTCTGAGTGAAGATATACTTTAGACTTTTATGGTCCGTATATATCTCACATTTTTTCCCATAAAGATAATGTCTCCATATCTTTAGGGCAAACACTACCGCATCCAGTTCTAGATCATGAGTAGGATAAACTTTCTCATAATCCTTCAACTGTCGAGATGCATACGCAATGACTTTACTATGCTACATAAGCACACAACCAAGTCCTCTATGCGAAACATCACTATATACTACAAAATTTCCTGTGTCATCTGGCAATGACAAAACAGGCGCTTCACTTAATCTTTTCTTCAGTTCTTGAAAACTGTCCTCACATTTATCCGTCCATACATATTTCACCATCTTCCTTGTTAAATTAGTCAACGAGGTAGCTATCTTCGAAAAATCTTGGATAAATATTCGATATTACCCTGCTAACCCTAGGAAACTCCGCACCTCAGTCGGAATTTTTGGTTGTTCCCATTTCATTGCTGCTTCCACCTTCGCTGGATCCACTGAAATCCCCTCTTTGTCAATGCCATGACCTAAAAACTTCACCTTTTCCAACCAAAATTCACATTTGGTGAACTTTACATATAACTTCTCCTTCCTTAGTGTCTCCAACACTAATCTTAAGTGTTCAGCATGATCTTCTGGCGTCTTAGAATAGACTAGAATATCATCGATAAACACCACGATGAACTTGTCCAAATATAATTTGAACACTCTCTTCATCATATCCATAAATGCAGCAGGTGCATTCGTCAACCCAAATGACATCACCAGAGACTCGTAATGACCATAACGAGTCTTGAATGCAGTCTTTGGTACATCTTCCTTCCTAACCTCCAACTGATGATACCCCATCAGCAAATCTATTTTAGAAAAATACTTTGCCCCTTTTAATTGATCAAAGAGTTCATCGATCCTGGGTAATGGGTATTTATTCTTTATCGTTAACTTGTTCAACTCCCAATAGTCGATACAAAGCCATAACGATCCGTCTTTCTTCTTGACAAACAACACCGGTGCCCCCCCACGGAGAAACACTTGGTTGAATGTAATTTTTGTCCAATAGTTCCTGTAGCTGAACCATTAGTTCTTTCATTTCCACAGGCGCCAAATGGTATGGTGCCCTTGAGACTAGTGCCGTTCCTGGTACAGTGTCTATCACAAATTCGATCTCCTTATCTGGCGGTAAACCAGGTAACTCACTTGGAAATACATCCATGAATTTGTTTACTATAAGTATTTGTTCCATGGTTGCTCCCACTTTTTGGGTATCAACAACATGTCATAGGTAACCTACACAACCCTTCCTTAAGAGTTTTCTAGTTTGTATCATTGTAAGTCAACACGAACGTCCCGAAAATTTACTACCGTAAATTACTACAGGAGGTTGCTTCAACGTCCTGATGCTCACACATTTATTTTGGCAATCTATAATTGCTCCATGGTTAATTAACCAATCCATCCCTAGAATTACATCGAATTCTCCTAACTTTATCAGTATTAAATCTACCTATAATTTACGACCACGTACACCTACGCAACAACTCCTATGAATATCTTCAACATGAATTATCTCCTCGTTTGCTACCTTAATGTTCAAAGGTATAAGTAATTTTTCGAGAAATAATTCTAGTCGTCTAGCAAAATCACATGCTATAAATGAACAAGTAGCACCCGAATCAAATAGCACGTATGCATTTATATTGTTGATCGGAATAATACCTGCAACTACATCCCCTGATGCCACCACATCTTGGACCATCATATTAAAAGTGTGGGCCATTGATTTCCCTGGCTGAGCTGGACCACTAATAGCTAACTTCCCGCTATTAGTTCCCTTATTTTCTTCTATCCCCTTCTTCGGGCAGTTCTTTGCTATGTGGTCAGTTGATCCACATACAAAGCATCCATAATTTTTCTTTGGATTGGAACAGTTAGGCGAAATATGCCCTTCCTGTCCATAATTATAACACACCGCCTTTCCTTTGAGACAAACTCCTAAGTGAGTCTTCTCGCATGTTTTACAGGCCTCCATCCTCCTCTTAGAGTCCCCTTGTTTTACTCCGGTATTCCCAGAGTTAAAGCCCTTCCTCTTCTGACCGTTTCCACTTCCACTGGCTCCCTCGGTCTTGGTTCCTCCATCAACCTTGCCCGTGTTCTTCTTATCCTTGTGGTACTGGCTGAGAGCCTCATTCCCACCTTCAGCAATTATTGCCTTTTCTAGTATGGTTCCAAAGGAAGTACTTTGGAACACAGAGATTCGGCTATAGATCCAGGGTTTCAAGCCCTGCTCGAATCTTCTAGCTTTTCTCACTTCAGTGTCCACTTGATGTGGAGCAAATCGTGCCAGTTCATTAAACTTGGCAGCATACTGGGGAACTGTCATGTCCCCTTATCTCAATTCAAGAAACCTCATCTCCATCCTCCCTTGTATACTCGTGGGAAAATAGTTCTCGAAGAAAATCTCCTTGAACCTCTCCCACGTTAGGTTTCCTATATCGGCCCTAGCATGGTTTGCCTCCCACCAGAAGATGACCTCTCCTTTCATTAAATAGGTTGCAAAGGCAACCTTTTGACCCTCCTCAACATTTGCTATTACAAATGCTTTCTCGATTTCTTTTACCCATGTCTGGGCTTCTATAGGGTCCGTAGTTCCTTTGAACTCCGACGGGCCTACACTTTTAAAATCCTTAAAAGTAGTAGCTCGTACTACTCCAGGAATCACGAGTACATTAGCCCCCGTTCTATTAAATGCAGCCGTTAAAAGATTAACGAACTCCTGCATTGGATTAACTGGACCACCCTCCGGTTGGTTAACATTAGCACCCTGATTTCGTTGTCTCCTTCTTGGCGGCATTTTGCTGCTAAGAAAACAACACATCATTATTACTTTATTCTTGTTGGTTTGTTATTATTTGTAATAAAACAATAACTCATACTCATTACTCAACATATTCCATAAAAAGACGTATATTGATTCATAACTTATAGTATAACACTACATTGTTTACATTACTCAGCCTTAGCTGATTACATTACCATCCCGCAATTACTTTGCAAAAATTTGGATTTACAAAAGACTACATTTTTTATACAAAAGAGGGTTTTACGTCACTACTAGATACATAATATTTACATATCTATTCTACTCTAGCTATTGCTAGACTACATCTGTCTTAGGGCATTCTCAAAATCCTTGCTGGCCAGACCGGCAATAACATCTCTACTGATAGTGTGTCGGGTCTGTCCTGCTTCTATCTGATATCCAGCTACATGCTGCTAGAAATCTACGTGAGAACTCCTATATATATAGGACATCCTCTCGAACTTCCTCTTTTTAGTCTTTATCTCCTGCTTGAGCTCAAACACTTCACATTTCAGCTCTCGGACCTTGTCCTTAGCTAAAACTCTATCATCATGTTCCTCTTCCCACATTCCCTCCATGCTATCCTTATCCTCCCGGACAGCTTGGAGTTCCTCTTTCAACTCCTTAACATCTTAGCAGTAATGGAGATTCCTATCCAATACCGACATAAACAATGCCTTCAACGATTCCCCCATAGACATTTCCTCTGTAGGTGGTGTGACAACCCGAGAAATTAGACAATTTATGAAAATCTTAAATGATTGATTTAAGGTTAAATAATAGACCTAGACAAGGAATGAGTGTATGAGTTTGATGTTATTGGGATTGAATTTTGAGGATTTCAAAATTCGGTGAAGGATATAGGTGAATTATTCAGGATTAAGGATTTATGAGAATATGTTTTGTGTTTATGGTTGTGTATGTGTTCAGAATGTGGTTAAGGGTCAAGGGTTGACCAGATTAATTATATATGTGTCAAACCCTAATCGTATATTAAGAACGACAACGTTCAGTTAGAAAACCCTAATGTCTAATAAGAAACTCTAGAAATCAGTTCTAGAAACCCTAGTTTCTGTTCCGGGAATTCGAAACCCTAAATTCATGATATGAATATGGTGATTAAGTTAGAAAACTCTAGCGATATGTTCAGAAACCCTAATTTCAGTTTCGAGAATTTAAACCCTAATTTGGGAATCCTAAATGCAAAGTATTAAACCCTAAGGGTTAAAAAGTTGTGTGTAAGGAATATGAATATTATGTGATGTTTTATATTTGTTTATTATATAAACAAACAAAAGAAACTAGTGTAACCCTAATTATATATTAGGAATGAAGGATTTAATAACTTAAGGGTTATGGAAAAAGAGAATTGTGGTATTTAGGATACTTGCTAATTCTAGAAGATTTATTTTATATATCTCAAATGATTAATTTTATAACCTAATTATAGCAAGTCTAATTGGGTTAAGGAAATAAGTGTGCATGAGTAAGGATTTGTGTTATAATTGAGGAAGTAAAAACCCTAATTAAATTATTTGGGTTGGATAAGAATTTAAGGTATTGGATTATATATATTTTATAGCCTAAGTGTTGGCCAATGAAATTAGTTAGAGGCTCAAGCAATACATTAATTGAGTAGCTCGAATATTGTTATTGATAAGCTGAATTGAAGGAATGGCATGATGGACATCTGATATTAGTAAAAGTGTTGGACTATGATTAATTTACATGGTCGGTGGATAGAGAAGGAAAAAGGAGGAAAGATTGAGCGTGTGACTAAGATTTATTTTGGTATTTTATTTGTCTAAAGTTGGTTACCAACTCTTCCACCAACTCTCCACCAACTCCCACCTACTCCTCTTATGTGTCATCTTATTATTTTGCCAATACTTATGGACATTCTTGCAAGCAAAGCTTTAGTGGTTAGTGTGGGAGAGAAAGATCAAGAATTAGTGGGATCTAGTAATGCTACATGGTCGGTTATGGAAGGGAAGAAAAGAGAGGGTGACATTTAATAAATTGAGCCACAATTTGTAAAGATATGTACAAGAATGCTAGGTGTCAAATGCTTGAAGAAGACACCTTATTTCACCAAGATTTCAAACAATCTAAGAGATATTGGAAGATATTGGGTCAAAAGGCAAGACTAGAAATAAAAGGAAATGTCATTTATACCATTTTGTCACATTTTTAATAAGTTGAGTGTAGATCTTGTCATGATCTTGGGTGGGTGAACTAACCCTAACCCTAACCTAAACCCTAAGAGTTTTTCAAACCCTAAATCCTAGATTGCTCAAAACCTAAACCCTAAGGGTTTGCAACAAATGGAAATTCTAGAAATAAAAGGAAAAGTCCAAAATGACCCTCTTGTATTTAATTAAGTTGGAGTGCAAATCTTGCATTACCTTTGGTTGTTCACCAACCCTAAACCTAAACCTAAACCTAAACCTACCTTGGCATGTGACTTTTATATCTAGCATGCCACCTTGCAATGTATAGATACATTGTATCAATTTAAAAGACTAGAAAGAGAGAGAAAAGCTCCATTTTATTTTGCAAAACAACCAAGTCCCATCTCTCTCTCTATATTTCGGATCTTGGAGTGTGAAATTGTAAGAAACCAAGTTAGGATCGTGTAAAAACACATCAATAACAGATCATGCGGATCAGAAATCAAAATCAAGAGGATTATCACAAAAGGTATAAAATCCTAACTAGTTTATGTATTTGATTTTTGGTTATTTTGAACCATGAAGTTTATGATCTTGAACATGAGAACTATAGATCTACTTGTTAAATGGTGTGTTAAGCTTAGATCTAACTATTTTGAGTATTAAAAGTTTAATCAAAACAAGAAAAGCAAAACAATTTTCAAACCTTAAAGAAAAAAAATCTAGTGGACTGCTGTCTCTAAAAGGAAAATTCCAGATTTGTTAGGGTGCTCTAAAAATTCTGGACATGTGATATGTTGTAGTACACTAAATAAGCTTTCCATAGACTCCGGAACGGACTAATTCCGACTCCGGATGAAGTAGTTATGACGTTCGGAAGAAGCATGATCAAAACTGCGAAAAACAAAATTTTTGGAGAAACCAAGCATGAAATGGAAATGATCTTATCTCTCATTCTACTTTGAATTTTTGAGTATGGTCAGTTTGTGGAGCTAGATATATGTGTTAGGGATAAAATCCCTTTGGAATTACTTAATTAGGTTGAATATTGAACAAGTTATGGGATTTCTCCCAAACTATTCAAAGATAAGAAAAACTGTTAGAAGGACAGTTTTTAATAGCCATTTTCGGGCTAAATTACGGAAGCTTAACATGTCCAAATATGGATTGTGATAGATGAAAACTGTAGTTCGGAAAAATAGGAACCCAACAAAATTGGCGGATCATTAATCGGAGTTATAGATTTCATTCTATTTAAGTTTTGGTAAAGGACTCTAAAACTGCCAAAGTGCAAAAAGTTGCTGCCTAAAATTTTTCGGGGTCTGTTTCAGACATTTATTTAATGAGAAAAATTATAGACTTTTGGGAAATAACAATATATGGTATTATGTAGCTCGTGTCCAAAAATGAGTTAATTCCGAGTAAAAACGAACAATTTATGACCATTACAATTTTTGTGATTTTCCGACGGAAATCGCTATAAACGGAGTTCTACAACTCCGATTGCCACGAAATTTAAAATGGAGCATCACGTTAACATATATAAGGTTATCCCAGGAGATGGGAATGTTTGGAGTTAAGCACGAGGTAGCTATTTTCTTAAGCTACGCACTAGAAATTAATTTTTGAAAAATATCAAAGGAAGTTGAAAAATTATGGAAAAATAATTTTTGTGTATGAAATACATATATATATGTTTGACCAAAGGATAGAAAAATAATAAGTTGATTTGAAATTTTCGTGAAGAAGAATAGTGAATTCAGGTTGCTGGATTAGTATTTGACTTACTAAGTGTTAACGAATAACTTATGAAATGAAAAAGCGAATGTTAAATCATATAAATGTGATTCTAAGTAATTGTTAAGTGTTTAGGCAGAGTTTAATTGAAATTAAACTCGAGTATTGTCTGACTAGACTGTCGGGATGTTAGAATTGTGTCGGGTTCAACTCAGACTGAAATAGTTTGATCTGATACCAAGTCTTATGTGAATTATAGACTGATAGGGTTATGTGGAAATGTGTTTAGGTTATTCTGTGAATATAAATATAACAATATTATACTGTGATGATATTATTCTAATATTGGAGATCTATATTATTAATATTAGGTCTTCGGGGAAAGCGTTATAAATTGCGTTGCGGTAATCAACGGTTCAGGCAAGTTTCTTTGTACTTAACTCTAATAAGAGTAGTTTCTTCAAGCTTATGGTTAATCATTGTTGATTGCCATAAAATTTGTACTCTGTACATCTTGCATATATAAGTCAGGTATGAAAGGCTGATCACCTTCATTACCAGTTAGTTCAGAAATGTTTGTTCATGTTTAAAACTTGTTCAGTCAAAAATTTGTTCGCGCTAGTTCTCAATTATATTGATGAATTATTGCAAGCTCATTATTCATACTCTTCAATCATGATATATCGTTATATTGTTGTATATAAACTTGCTGGGCAACTTTCATGCTCACCCTTGCTATATCATGATAAAACATTGCAGATAAGACGAACGTGTTCGGATACAGGAAAAAGATAATGCCAAGTTCAGCTTGGGATATAAAGTGCGGCTAGTTTGTAATAGCGTATTTTGAAAAATGTGTTGTATTTTAGATAGTTTATGAATTGTGTAAAAGTTAAGGTTACTCTATCTTGGGGAATAGTGTGTAAAGTTTAATGTATAAACAATTTATGTTTATATCTTCCGCAAATAGTTATAGAAATAGTATACCGGATCCGAGGTGATTTGGGGCTCGGATTCGGGGATACAACAGGTGGAACCTGGTCAAAGGACATCACGTCCACCTCCTCCTCTAGCATGCCATCAAATATAGACATGTAGTCTAAATAGTCTGAGTCTCCCGACTCGATTGTCACCAACTCTGGCTCTACCGCTACGAGATTTGGTAGTATCTCTACCCGATTAACTGAATCCTCGCTCACTATATGTATATCTCTATACATATCATTTTCTCCTGACATCTACAATAAAATAATATATTTTGATTAGTACACGTCACTAAAATAATAGAAATACATAACATAATATAATGCATTTTTATAAGGTTACTTTCCATCTTTTACTTCTTTATTCTTTCTTAAGGTTATGACTTAAGGTTCTACTTTCCCCCTTAAGTTTTATAACCTAGGCTTTGATAGCAGCTTGTAGCGCCCCTAAATCCGGGTATTTTCCAACCCGACAGATGGTGCTATACTGTACAACATTCATACATTCATTCAATTGAAAAGTCTCAAAGAACGAACATAACTTCTATATATTTAAAGTAATATTTACATTTCCCAGGTTCTATACCCATTACAAAGGTTCTTTGTCATAATATCAGTTATATTACAACAATAGACCTATACTATTACAAGACAACTTAGTAATCTGCCTTAGCTTTTCCCTTATCCTTTTTCGATCGTTCGGGACGTTCAGTCTTAGCTGCATTCATATGGTTCAAGCAAGAGTGAGCATAACTAGCTCAACAAGTATAACAATTCAATAACAACATGCTTGAAATATAAAAATCGTATATCTTCAATATTTGAATAATAGTTATGAAGTACTATTGATAATTCAAAATAGCACTTCATCTTTTCTTTTAAAATGTTTTACAATAGTTACAATATTTAGTAAAACATTCACTCCTGTCAGAGACCTTGAGTATTCATTCTTTATTAGAAAAGGACAACCCAGAAGCAAGTCCGTAAGCCCAATATCACTTACGAGCACTTCTACGTGATCAGCCTATTGTACTATATGTTGATCAACACTACATCTATTAAACATATGCATGTTTAAGCATTTGGCAACCTCACGTGCCTGTCGTTTTACCGACAAAACATTTGTTTAACATTTCAGTATTCTTTTGAAAACTATATCAAGTAGTTGACAAAAGATAGCAACATTTGATAATACATGAATAGATTATCAATACATCAAGTCTAGCCAAAGGAATTGGCTTCAACTTCAACATACCTCAATTCATGCGAAAGAATACATGAACCTCAAAAACTTGTTCAGATTGAACTGAGACAAGAGTTAGAATACTTGCCTTTAGCGTCTGCTATGGTATATTAACTTTATGTTCAAGTCGTTCAAGTCTCTATAATACATGATCACATACTGCCTTACATGAGGTCACATATAATCAAGTATGTATATGACTATATCATACCCTCTATTTCAATCTAATTGTGTATTAGATTCAGTTACTATTCGTTCCGGTTTATCATTACCCTTGCATTTATATTTGACTAGGTTATCTCAACCTTTATACAACATCCTTAAGGTTTAACAAAGTTTAACAATGTTACATTACATTCCTTAAGTTATGTTTACTTTTAAATAAATTAACTTTCTTTTCTTTGTATTTAGAAACCTTCATTACTATCCTTGTTCTGAGACTGGCGCTACGACGCCAGCTTTATACTTATATCTCGTGCTGTGGCGCGAGTGTATTGTAACTCTATCCCGAACTTGGCGCTGCGACGCGAGTCCTTACTTAATGGGCCGCGCTGCGGCGCCACTCTCTAGAGGATTTTGGTATTGTACATGGTGTTACGGCACCACATATTTTACTATAGTTCGCGCTGTGGTGAACTCTTGCAGTAGGTTCGAACACTGTTCCGCGCTGCGGCGCGAGTCATTTTACCTAGGGTTGGCGCCGTGGCGCCAACTCTGTGCACCAGAAAACAGTTTCAGTTTTGAATTTTTTGTGAACTTCCCGGACGCATAACTTCTTCGTTATAAGTACAAATTGGCTCATTCCAAAGCCTTCGTTTCAAAAATTACGTAATCTACATGATCATGCAAGAATTTTATCTATTTGACTTCGTTTGCTAAAAATTCACCTATTGGTTCATTTTTTAACGAAAATGATAAACGTTCGTGAATGTTCAACGCTCGTTTCTTCATTCTAAGTCGGAATCCGGTCATTTTCGAGTCTACAACTCTTAAATGCCAAATATGACTTGTCTCTATTTGAAAACCATTGTTCCGTGATCAAACACAAAATTTAACTTCCATTCCGAGAATTTTACGAATTCGACATTTATCGTCCAATCGTGCAAATTTCGGCAATTATTCATTCTTATGATTTGTTCAACATTACAAATGAACCTCATTCATCATGTGAACATCTTAACATACTTAATACAATAACTTATGTTCATTGTTGGATTTTGACTTATTCTTCATGGGCTTATAACTTGTCAAATTATAAACTACTTAAGATTTGATTATTCATGACTTATGACAATTAGATTTTCTTAATCATCATACTTTACATGTTCTTCACATATAACTTTACTTAGGTATATATGATACATATAATCATATAAGTTCTTAATTCACCTCTCTTAACTCATTTCAAGTTCATATTTTCATACTTATCATTCAAGGTTAACTTATAATAAGTTGATAACTTTTATAAGTTCAAATGACTTATTGCCAACTTATGTGGCTTAAGTTCATGACTTACTCATTCTTCTTTCTTCTTACCATCCATGTTCCTTAATTCCAACTTTTCATATCAACTTATCATGGTAGAGATAGAAGATAATTTAGAGAAGAAGTCTTACTATTTGTAGTCTTGGTAAAGTAGCTTGCTTCTTATTCTTACTTATGGAATGACTTATGTGTAGCTTATTCTCTCTCACACTTAAGCACTTTTGAGATGTTAAATTATTTGAACAACTAACAAATGGCTTGTAAGCCTTCTCTATTTATAGAACTTGCAAAGCTAGGGTAGTTTAGTCATTAAATCACCCACCTCCTCAAGCCACCTCCTTACTATTCATTACTTGGCTAGCACAACTTTTATCCTACACTTGGTCATTACTTCAAAGTCTTGGTCACCACAATACTTGGTCACCATAATAACCATATCAATATGGTTTGCCCCATGGGTCATACAACTCATGGATTCCATCTTGGGCTTTCATTAAATCATCCTTTGGGCTTTGCATTAATAAACCTAGTTTGTTCATTCATTAATGATTGGGCCTCTCCCTTTAATTCACTTGGACTTGTATTAATTCAATCAATCTTTACAAGTCCATTAGCATTAATTAATACACATACATATAGTTTATGTATTATTTTTGTATTCTAATTCATATAGAAAATATACAATATTTCATTCTTCATACAAACTCGTATAATACTTCGTATTATACTCGTTTTCATTACTTTGTACAATACCTAAGCATCATACAATTATTACTTATTCATTACTAATTCGCCTTACTTAAAGTTTATAAATCAAGTCCACAAGCGAATTATTACTTTTTCCATAACTAGATTTTTATTACATAATCCATCTTACCTTGTTATTTTATCATTACGTATTTCTCGAAAACTCAAAATTATATCCCGAGCAAATACCGATGAATAGTGTTTTTTGGAAAATTTCTCGAAAAACTTTTATTTTCGTCTTGGAAATTCAAACGCTTTAATTCATCCTTGTAGCTCAAATACTACGACATTCTAACATCAATAGGTTATACAATGACAACCATCTTGATAACACATGAAATATGATTTTATTATTATTTAATTTAATAAAATCATTTTACAATAAGATCCGAATTTCTCGGTCGTTACAGTTATTCTAGAAGTAAGAATTGACGAAGATAGGAAAACTCAACCCACGATTTAATTGACCCATTTGAAATCCTTGATGAAGTAGGAACTGTGGCCTATAAACTCGTTTTACCGCCAAGTATGTTGCGTGTTCAGAATGTTTTTTTTACGTATCAATGTTACGTAAATATGTGGACAACCCGAACCACATTATTAATTTAGAATTAGACTAGATAGTAGAAGATTTAATATATGAGGAGATAAGTGTTAACATCTTGGATAAGAAAGATCATATTCGACGCTCAAAGGTTATACCTCAAGAGTTAGAATTTGAAGTGAAGTCAAGGTACCCTCACCTGTTCGGCATACCAGGTACGTATGTAAATTTCGAGGGCGAAATTTCATAAGGAGGGGAGATTGTGAGACCCCAGATTTTATGAATAAAGATTTATTTTTCTCAAAATATTTTTTTTAATATTATGGTGTGGATTTGAGATAATGTTATAGTTGTGGGTAATATTTATAAATTTTGAAAAGTATGCAAGTTGTTGTATAATATTCTATTGGTCGGGGAATATTCTTTTAGTCGAGGAATATCCGTACGACGGTACAATCATTGGTGGACCCCACAACGGAATTATTGTCTGATTGAGAAAACGACAAAAATATTTTACGAAAATAACGGCGGAAGTTTTACCGTTAATACTGTTGAACTACTCGGTAGTAAAAATACAGTAATACTCGTGGTTGCATAGTAGCAAATGTTATTGATTATTGATGCTTACGTGATAAGTCACTCAGTTTTGTTTTATTAGTATTATTAATGTAATAAAACAGAAAATCTTTTTATATAAAACAGAATACTTTTATAAAGTTATTCGTTTTATTAGACTATAAATAGAATATATTATATTCTATTATGCATAGTATTTTGCATAATAAAATCTTTTTATATAAAACAAAATACTTTTATAAAGTTATTTGTTTTATTAGACTATAAATAGAATATATTATATTTTATTATGCATAGTGTTGCATAGTGCGTGCATAGTGTTACATAGTGTTTTGCATAGTAAAATCTTTTTATATAAAACAGAATACTTTTATAAAGTTATTCGTTTTATTAGATTATAAATAGAATATATTATATTTTATTTAAAAGATTTTGCTTTAAATATGGACCGTCCGATTAAAAGTAAATCTATCTGAACCGTTCATGAATTAGTTACTATGCAATCCATTCTTCTATAAATAGAAGCTCATTCCTTCATTATTTTTTACGAATTCATTGAAACTCTAGAGAGAGAAACTATAGAGAGAGTTCTTCTTCTATAATCTTGAGCGTATTTCTTTAGAGTTTAAGAAGCTTTGAGCGTAGTGTAAGTTTTCTTGAAGAATATTCTCGCCCTACCAGTCGGAATACTATTTTTTACGATAAGGGATATTATGTGTTGTACTCGTAAGGGGTATTATTCTTTCATATTCATGAAGAGAACTATTTTTCTTTCAATACTCGTAAGGGATATTATTCTTTCATATTCATGAAGAGAACTATTTTTCTTTCAATACTCGTAAGGGATATTATTTGTTTTACTCGTAAGGGGTATTATTTCTTTCTTATTCGTGAAGAAGACTTCTGTTATTCCATTCTTTATTATTCTATTGGAATAACCTGTATACACGGGATACCCTATACTTGGTGAAATTCTTCTGTTATTCCATTCTTTATTATTCTGTTGGAATAACCTGTATACGCGGGATACCCTATACTTGGTGAAATTCTTCTGTTATTCCATTCTTTATTATTATGTTGGAATAACTTGTTTATACAAAGTACCGCATACATGGTGAAATTCTTCTGTTATTCCATTCATTATTATTCTATTGGAATATCCTGTCGATGCGTATTACGCCTGACCAGGTTCCATTATTTATTATTCTTTTGGAATATCATGTCTGTGCTTTACGCATGACCTTGTTCCGTTATTTATTATTCTGTTGGAATAACCTGTATGTGCGGTCTGTCACATGCCTGGTTATTTCTTTTGTTATTCTATTCTTTATTATACTCAGTTGGTTAAAGTTTTGACTTCTATACTCCATGAAATTAGTGGAAAATCCTTGATATTTGCACTTCATCCCGTATCTTTTCATGGAAATATTCTTCTGAGCATTCTTGAATTTTTACTCCATAAAGCAGTATCATGTTGACAATTTGGACATTATTGGTTCATGGATAAATTAATTCTTGAACTTGTTTTATTGAATTATTATGTCATTGTCATCATCCTCATGTTTATATTATGTTGAAAGTCATATGTGGCCTGTAGTGCATAGATGGACTTGGTATGATTATGACTAGGGATTATTCGGTATAATCATGACCGTAATGTTACAAATGATGTGATAAAAGTCCTCATTAGCCCGCAGTGCATTGATGAACAGTTTTTGATATGATTATGGCTATGGATTCTCTTCAGCCAAGGGTGAAACTAAAGAATATCCTTGTCATTTAGTGAAGGGATGATTTGATGATGTGGATTATTTATTAAGCTGAGTCTCAGCGATAAAAGTGATGAAAAACCTTTTAAATCATATAATATAGTAGATTTTATTCTCTACTTGACTCTTCTAATGGATTGCTTGTTCCGCTGCAGTTAAACTTGATGTTTGTTATATTGTATCAGTTTAACACTGTTGAAGGCTAACAATAATTTATTCTGCATCATCTTAGTCATAATATTTCTTACTGGGCTAGTTGAGCTCACTCTTTTGCTTTCATTGTTCTCTTCAGGAAATGAGAACGTAGCATAGACTAGTCGGGGGAAACAGAGTGATGGTCCTAGATGGTGCATTAGTAGTCCTCACTATTCTGTGAAATAGTGTAATAATAAATATAATAAGGACACCATTGAGTTTGTATATTGTCTAGATGAAAATATTTGTATTAAAACTCACAGCATATGTTTAGTCGTATTTTACACGACTGTTGTATAATTAAGTTATATTTGAATTTTTGTACCATGTATTTGGCGACTTAGAATAGGTGATGTATACCTATGACTAAGATAATATACAACAAATTATCGTTAGTCATCAACAGGGAAAAAAAATCTGATAAAATATAATCGACAACAAGTTTTAGATCAACAAATGCAGCAGAAACAACAATCCATTAGAAGAGTCACGTAGAGAATGAATTCTACTGTCTTCTAAGATTTAAAAGTCTATCATCAATATTTCATCCATGTAACAACAATCAATATACATCTTTAATCATCTTTGCACTACAGGCCAAAGATATTCATTTGTATCACCAGTTGGTCATGTTTATCTCAACACCTGTTCATCTTTGCACTACGGGCCAAAGAGATTCATCAGTTTAATCATTCATCTTTGCACTACAGGCCAAAGATATTCATCAAGTATCACCATTAAGGACTGATGATGATGAAAAATATTTTTAAGAACGAATCAAGTGAGATAGAAGGACAAATATTAGGGATTCGTACAACAGTTTGTCCAAAATCAATAATACTTCATAACAACTGATTTTGAAGCAGAACTCAAATATAACGATCAAAACATGGATACAATCAAAGATAGTAGCCAAAATAGATATTTTGGACAAAAAGAAGAAATTTCATTTTTCGATGAATAGTGCTGTATTCGTGAATAATGTCGTATACGTGAATAGTGTCGTACACGTGAATAGTAACTCCGACACCAAAAGATAGAAATTTAACAAAAATATCATCACGCTTCGTGAATAGTACTCGTAAATAAGAACTCGTGAATAGTAACTAATGAATAGTAACTCGTGAATAGTAACTCGTGAATAGTAACTCATGAATAATAACTCTGACATGAAAAAGTTCCAAATTGATAAAAAGTTCAGAACAATATTTTGGCATAATGATATTGAAGAAGATAATATCATTTAAGAAGAAAATAATATCCCTTACATCAAAATAACCGTACTTCTGACTGAATTTCGGTATAGTGCTGACAGAAACTCGCATCGTATAGCAACAATCAAAGTATACTCACAAGAATACGCTCGATAATATAGAGAGAGAAAGAGAGAAAACTTGTTTCTAGTGTGATTTTGAATTCTAACCTAAGCACCCTATTTATAGGAAAATGCTTAGAACACTAAAGGAGATTAAATAATAAAATATTAATATATATATTATAAATTCCTTAGCCCACCTTTGAAGACCTGAAATCAACCACCTTGCACATGTTTAATGTAGCCCACCAAGCAAGAAAACGTTTTTCTTCAAAATAATAATTAAAACTTCCAAAAATTAATTATTTCGGAACTCTGGAACTTCAATAATTCACAATAAATTGCCCCTTTGTCAGAAAAATTCAAAACTTACGACGTTTCAGAGAAATTCCATTATCTACAACTTTGCAGAAGGAAGTTTTTCCAAATTCCAAATAAAAATTGACCGAAATCCACAAACAGACGATTTTACATGCTATAATCAAATTTCGGTCAATAATTGGGGTCCACCGACACACAAAATATGTGTTAATCATTTAATGTCACAAAAATACTCTTCCTCCTCATATACTCATATATCCCACATTCATTGTAAAAATATCACCGTTAATATATTATTAAAATAATATATTTAAATAAATTATTTTATCAGAAAAAGATAAAATATAAATTTTCAACAATTGTCACATTAAAAATCTTCTCCATCTATATCCACATAAAATCAATATTTTCCTTATCATATAAATCAATAATTAATTATTCATAAATAATATTATAGAATCACAGTACTGACAACCAGGCCGTTCCCAGGATAGAGGGTGCTTTCCAATAAGGATTTCTCCTTACTGGCGCGCAATTAGGTGACCAAACCTCTCCTTAGACAGAACTTTCTAGACATTGCCAATAATGTTATCTGATAATATTATTCAAATAATATGAATTATTGATCTGATAATGGAAAATACTGTGCAGTGACAATTATTGAAACAATAATAATATAAATATCAACGTAGCAATTATTGAATCAATAAAATAAAATAATGAAAAATAATTACTGTAACAATTATTGAGTAGTGCCTTCTTATGTAAGGATCAATAATTTAACAATAATGTGCAATATTATGTGCTACTGTGCAACCACGCATATTACTGTATTTTAACCACCGGGTATTCCAACAGTGTTAACGGTAACAATTTACGCCGTTATTTATAAAACTCAATCTTTGTCGTTTTCTTTCATCCAACCATTTTTTGTTATGGGCCCACAAATGACTGCGCCGTCGTACGGAGATTCCCGACAAAAAGAATATTCCACGACCAAACGAATATTCCCCGACAATCATGAATATTTTATAACCACTTGCTTATTTTGTAAACTTTGCACATTTTACCCATAACCAAAGCATTATATCAAATTAATACCTTATTATTCACAAATATAATTAGAGGAAATTCGATTTTATTTATAATAAGTTGGGGTCTTACAACCTCCCCTCCTTATGAAATTTCGTCCTCGAAATTGACGTACGTACCTGGTGTTTCGAACAGGTGAGGGTACCTCGCTTTCATTTCCGATTCCAACTCCCATGTCATTTCCTCAATTGCATGGTTTCACCACAAAACCTTAACTTGTGGATAACCTTCGTGCGTAAGACATGCTCTTTCCTATCCAAAATCTCAACAAGTATCTCCTCGTATGTTAAATCTTCAGCTATCTCATCTGGTTCTAACTCAATAATATGGTTCGGTTCATCCACATATTTACGTAACATTGGTACTTAAAAAAACGTTATAAACACGTGACATACTTGATAGTAAAGCGAGTCTATAGGCCACAGTTCCTATTCGATCGAGAATTTCAAATGGATTAATAAATCGAAGGTTTGAGCTTTCCTCACCTCGCCAATTCTCGCTTTTGGAATAACAATTTCTTGTACATCCTTCTTCATATTCATCAGCTCCGGTGTGTAGCTTGAACGTTTTTAACTTTATCGATTAAAGTCGGTTCTACTTGTATATCATCACGTGAGTCCCTAGAGTCTTTAACTCTATATCTATCATTTGTAAGTTATATGAAATGGGTCTTTGACAATATCGCATTCGTACTCGTATACGATCTTTTACTCAACACGTCAGCTACCACGTTCTCTTTTCTAGGATGGTATGGTCAGAACATGTGCCGAAATGAGTCTCCTTATTGATTTCTTCGAAGCTCTTCCCACATTCCTTGATCCATTCGAATTTTTTATCTCTACGAGTCAGCTGCGTTAATGGAGTAGCGATTCGAGAAAATCTTTCCACAAAATCTTCCCACATTATTGACTTAGGTTGATCTCAACTGTGACTCATATCCTAAACTTGGATGGCACGTCACAATGACACCTATCAGTTTACTATCGTACGAATATGACGTCCCGTACGGAGAGTCTGGCTTCGGTGTATTCCACAAAAGAAGTCACCAGATAGAGGCTCGGTTATCAACTTCTATAGTTTGGATTTTTAAATCCTGAAGTTCAATAGGAGCCATTCGATATGAGATTTTAGAAATGGGTTTTGTACCAGATTTAAAGTCGATACAAATTCAATATCACGCTCTGGGAGTAGGCCAAGAAATTCTTCAGGAAATACGTCAGGAAATTCACTATCAACAAAAATATCATTCAAATCTGACGTATTAGTGTTCAAGTCCATAACATGGCTAAGAAAGCTTGACATTCATTTTTTCAATAAACAAATAACTTTGTAGTTTGATATGACAGTGACTGATTTTAGTGGTTTAGTGGTTTGAATTCGTATGACAGGTTGGTTAGGAATATGAAAACTAACAATCTTACGAAAATAATCAATTTTGGCATGATGAGTGGTTAACCAGTCAATTCCTAAAGTCACATCAATAGCAAGTATCTTTAAAGAAATAAGATCAACAGGTAATGTGATGGTGCCAACTTGAATCAAACAAGATTTATAAACTGTAGATGTAACGAAGGTTTCACCCAACGGAGTTTCAACAGATAAATCAAAGTCTAATTTCTCCGGAGTCAAGTTCAAATGTTGAGCGCAAACAAGAGAGATAAAAGAATGGGTAGAACCGGTATCTAGTAAGGTATAAACTTCGTAAGAATTATAATTAACTAACCCGTGCTAAACTTCGTTCGGGTTCCTCGTATTTTGACCGGTCACGATAAACCCTTTTCTAAGAACCGTTGACTTTGACTTTTCTGGGACATCCTTTTGAGTCACCATTCTCGCTGGACTGGGTTTTGCTATCGTAAAATCTCGAGCGATATGACCTTCTTTTCCACAATTATAACATATCTTGGAAGGTTGTGAACAGTTTGAACTTATATATCCCTCTTCTCCGCATTTGTAGCATCTAACTGGCGGTCTTTCTCCTCCTCTAAAATTCGTTACTAGTGTTGGTGCTGCTATCGACATCTTCCCGTCATCGTTAAATCTTCTCTTCTTGAAATTTCCACTTGAGTCACCTCTTCTATTATCATGGTCACGATTACCACCTGGGTGGTTACCGCCTTTGTCCGTATTCTTTCCTCCTCGCTGGTTATCATCGTTCTGATGACTGCTGTCACCGATATAACCCTGGTTGTGGTCCCTTGATTGAGTATACTCACTATCTTGCTCTAACAATTGAGCCCTGTTTATAACATCTGAATACAGAGAAAATTTATGAGATATAAGGTATTGACGAATCTCAGGTTTTAGACCTATCAGAAACATCCGCATCATACGTTCCTCATTCTCCACCAAATGAGGTGCAAACCTGGATAACTCTGCGAACTTTGCCTCGTACTGAGACACCGTCATGTCGTTCTGTTCAAGTCTAATAAACTCTACCTCTTTCATATGACGAATACTTTCAGGAAAGTACTTGTCATTGAGAAGTTTCTGAAATCTTTCCCAAGACATGTTGAGTGCGGCTGGCTGGGTGTGCTTCACAGATTCCCACCAGTAATCTGCTTCACCACGAAACATAAAGGTGGGGAATGGAACCTTCTGTTCCTCCGTGCACCCCAAGACATCGAATATCTTTGTAATTTGCTTGACCCACATTTCTGCCTTGATCGGATACGGCTTTCCCTGGAAATCTGGTGGTCCCAACTCCTTGAACTGCTTAGCCGTGACAGACCGCGCGTTGCCATCAATTCCACCCGTATTTTGTACACGAGTCTCCCTCGTCTGATTTTGCATGAACTGCAAAAAGTTCCTAAACATTCCATCATTCATCGTTTGCTCGGTAACATTGTTTACAGGAGGAGTATTGCCTTCCTGTTGCACGTTCCCCTGGGTGGTGATTAAAGGTATTTCCACTGTCTCATTAACTCCACCGTTAATATTCTCAGCTGCCATTCTTAAATACTGCCATAAAACAAGGGTTAATTAAATAAATTAATATATCCTATAAAATCCCTATATTATGACCGACCAACAATTAAGCTTAGTAGGATACACTAGCAAAGGATTTACTCATCTCTCCCCTCCTAGTTCTATTCCCCGATCTCCGCTAGAGAACATATCCCTAAGCTTTGATACCAACTGTGACGCCCCCAAAACAGGTATACAACACCCATTCTGAGTCGCCAAATACATGGTACATAAAGCAAACTACAACTTCAATAATACAAATGTCGTGTGAAATACGACAATACATACTGTGAGTTTAAATACAAATATTGTCTTCTAGATAATTTCCACACGCAAATAAGTCCTCATTACAATTATTCAAACACTATTTTACAGAAATAGTGAGGACTGCTAAAATATCTTTCTATAAACCTCACTCCATACCCCTACTCGATCCTGCTATGTTCTCACCTCCTGAATGAAACAAAAAGTAAAAAGGGTGAGCTCAACTAGCCCAGTAAAGAACATTATGACTAAGATAATATACAACAAATTATCATTAGTCTTCAACAGGGAAAAAAAATCTGATAAATATAACCGACAACAAGTTTTAGATCAACAAATGCAGCAGAAATAGTAATCCATTAGAAGAGTCACGTAGAGAATGAATTCTACTGTCTTCTAAGATTTAAAAGTCCATCATCAATATTTCATCCCTGTAACAACAATTAATATACATCTTTAATCATCTTTGAACTATAAGCCAAAGATATTCATTTGTATCACCAGTTGGTCATGTTCATCTCAACATCTGTTCATCTTTGCACTACGGGCCAAAGAGATTCATCAGTTTAATCATTCATCTTTGCACTACAGGCCAAAGATATTCATCAAGTATCACCATTAAGGATTGAGGATGATGAAAAATATTTTTAAGAACGAATCAAGTGAGATAGAAGGACAAATATTAGGGATTCGTACAACAGTTCGTCCAAAATCAATAATACTTCATAACAACTGATTTTGAAGCAGAACTCAAAAATAACGATCAAAACATGGATACAATCAAAGATAGTAGCCAAAATAGATATTTTGGAAAAAAAAAAGAAATTTCATTTTTCGATGAATAGTGCCGTACACGTGAATAGTGTCGTACACGTGAATAGTAACTCCAACACCAAAAGATAGAAATTTCACAAAAACATCATCACGCTTCGTGAATAGTACTTGTAAATAGTAACTCGTGAATAGTAACTCATGAATAATAACTCTGACATGAAAAAGTTCCAAATTGATAAAAAGTTCAGAACAATATTTTGGCATAATGATATTGAAAAAGATAATATCATTTAAGAAGAAAATAATATCCCTTACATCAAAATAATCGTACTTCTGACTGAATTTCGGTATAGTGCTGACAGAAACTCGCATCGTATAGCAACACTCAAAGTATACTCACAAGAATACGCTCGATAATATAGAGAGAGAAAGAGAGAAAACTTGTTTCTAGTGTGATTTTGAATTCTAACCTAAGCACCCTATTTATAGGAAAATGCTTAGAACACCAAAGGAGACTAAATAATAAAATATTAATATATATATTATAAATTCCTTAGCCCACCTTTGAAGACCTGAAATCAGCCACCTTGCACATGTTTAATGCAGCCCACCAAGCAAGAAAACTTATTTCTTCAAAATAATAATTAAAACTTCTAAAAATCAATTATTTCGGAACTCCAGAACTTCAATAATTCACAATAAATTGCCCCTTTGTCAGAAAAATTCAAAACTCACATCTTTTCATAGGAAATTCCAGTATCTACAACTTTGCAGAAGGAAGTTATTCCAAATTCCAAATAAAAATTGACCGAAATCCACAAACGGGCGATTTTACATGCTATAATCAAATTTCAGTCAATAATTGGGGTCCACCGACACACAAAATATGTGTTAATCATTTAATGTCACAAAAATAATCTTCCTCCTCATATACTCATATATTCCACATTCATTGTAAAAATATCACTGTTAATATATTTTTAAAATAATATATTTAAATAAATTATTTTATCAGAAAAATATAAAATATAAATTTTCAACAGTTGTCACATTAAAAATCTTCTCCATCTATATCCACATAAAATTAATATTTTCCTTATCATATAAATCAATAATTAATTATTCATAAATAATATTACAGAATCACAGTACTGACAACCAGGCCGTTCCCAGGATAGAGGGGGCTTTCCAATAAGGATTTCTCCTTACTGGCGCGCAATTAGGTGACCAAACCTCTCCTTAGATAGAAATTTCTATACATTGCCAATAATGTTATCTGATAATATTATTCAAATAATATGAATTATTGATCTGATAATAGAAAATATTGCGTAGTGACAATTATTGAAACAATAATAATATAAATATCAATGCATCAATTATTGAATCAATAAAATAAAATAATGAACAGTAATTACTGTAACAATTATTGAGTAGTGCCTTCTTACGTAAGGATCAATAATTTAACAATACTATGCAATATTGTGTGCTACTGTGCAACCACGCATATTACTGTATTTTAACTACCGGGTATTCCAACAGTGTTAACGGTAACAATTTTCGTCGTTATTTATAAAACTCAATCTTTATCATTTTCTTTCATCCAACCATTTTTCGTTATGGGCCCACAAATGACTTCGCCGTCGTACGGAGATTCCATACAAAAAATAATATTCCACGACCAAACGAATATTTCCCGACAATAATGAATATTTTATAATCACTTGCTTATTTTGTAAACTTTGCACATTTTACCCATAACCAACGCATTATATCAAATTAATACCTTATTATTCACAAATATAATTAGAGGAAATTCTATTTTATTTATAATAAGTTGGGGTCTTACACGTCACATGTTGTGCGCCTCCATCATGATTTTATACTTTAAATCAGGGTCGTTAGGAATACAAAGTTTAGAGTTGACTCGAAGTATTCCTTCTCAATCGATTCTTGCTTCCGGCATAGTACCTTCTTGCACTTTCTTCCTCATACGCATCAGCTCCATGTTTGTGGCTTGAGCAGCTTTAACTTTATCGATTAAAGTCGGTTCTACTCGTATATTCTCCATCATCACGCGGGTCCCTGGAGTCTGTAATTATATCTCCATCCTTTGCAAGTCATATAAAATGGGCATTTACTTTGACAATATTGCACTTGTACCCGCATATGATCTTAAACTCAATGCGTCAGCTACGACGTTCGCTTTACCAGGATGGTATTGAATGGTATGATCATAATCTTTTAACAGTTCAAGCCAACGTCGTTGCCGTATGTTGAGTTCATTTTAGGTGAAGAAATATTTGAGGTTTTTATGATCCATAAAGATCTCCATTTTCTCCCCACACAGGTAATGCCTCCAAATTTTAAGTGTGAAGACAACAGCTGCCAACTCTAGATCATGAGTAGGATAATTCCTCTCATATTCTTTGACTTGCCGAGAGGCATAGGCTATGACTTTCCCATATTGCATGAGAACACATCTTAACCCTTTGCCCAAAGCATCACTGTAGATGACAAATCCCTCCGAGCCAGATGGTATTGTCAGAACAGGTGCTGAAATGAGTCTCCTCTTGAGTTCTTGAAAACTCTTCTTACATTCCACGCTCTAACCGAATTTTGTATCTTTCCGAGTCAGCTGAGTTAATGGAGTAGTGATTCGAGAAAACCCTTATACGAATCTCCAATAATAACCAACTAAGCCGAGAAAGCTACGTACTTCGGTAACAGATTTAGGTTACTCCAAGCTTTAAATAGCTTCAATCTTTACCAGGTCAACAGATATTCCATGACTTGATACTACGTGCCCAAGGAATGCTACTTCCTCAAGCCAGAACTCGCATTTTTTCAACTTGGCATAAAGCTTGTTTTCATGAAGTTTTTGGAGTATCAGCCTCAAGTGTTGTTCATGATCATCACGGCTTTTGGAATATATGAGGATGTCCTCAATAAAGACAACTCCAAAGTGATCCAAATATTCCTTGAATACTTAGTTCATCATATCCATGAAGGCAGCATGAGCATTAGTCAATCCAAAAGACATGACTAGGAATTCATAATTCCCGTACCGAGTTATGAAAGTCGTTTTTAGAATGTCATCGGTTCTAATCTTTAATTGATGATATCCAGAACGAAGATCGATCTTTGAAAAGAATTTGGCGCCTTGTAACTGGTCAAACAGGTCATCAATACGTGGTAATGGGTACCTATTCTTGATGGTGACATGATTCAACTCCCGATAATCAATACAAAGTCGCATACTCCCACCTTTTTTATTCACGAATAGAACAGGAGCACCCCAAGGAGACGTACTAGGATGAATAAAACTGATGTCTAACAATTCCTGCAATTGGGTCTTTAACTCCTGAAGTTCAATAGGAGCCATTAGATATGGGGATTTGGAAAGGTGTTTTGTACCGGGTTCAAGGTCGATACAAAATTCAATTTCACGCTCTAGGGGTAGACCAGGAAGTTCTTCAGGGAATACGTCAGGAAATTTATTAACAATAGAAATATCATTCAAAACTGACGTATTTTTGTTTAAATCCGTGACATGAACTAAGAAAGCTTGACATCCATTTTTCAATAAACGAATAGCTTTATGGCTTGAGATGACAGTGATTGATTTTAATGGTTTGGTTGCTTGAATTCACATAATAGGTTGGTTAGAAATATAAAATCTAACAACCTTACGAAAACAATCAATTTTTGCATAATGAGTAGTTAACCAATCAATCCCTAGAATCACGTCAAATGCAAGTATTTTCAACGAAATAAGATCGACATGTAATGTGAGGGTACCAATTTGAACCAAACAAGACTTATAAACAGTGGATGTAATGAAGGTTTCTCCAAACGGAGTTTCCACATATACGTTAAAGTCTAATTTCTCCGGAGTCAAATTTAAACGTTGAGCGCAAGTAGGAGAGATAAAAGAATGGATAGAACCGGTATCAATTAACGTATAGACTTCACTAGAGTTTATGATAAGCTTACCCGTGATGACCTCGTTCGGATTCCTTGCTTTCTGGGAGGTCACAACAAATGTTATCCCTTGAACTACTGGTTTTGACTTGTCTGGGACGACATTTTGTGTTACCATTCCAACTGGACTTGGCTTCCCAGTACGCCAAAATCTAGCTAGGTGACCTTCTATTCCACAATTGTAACACGTTTTGGACTGCTGCGCAAAGTTTGGTATGATGTGTCCCTCCCCTCCGTATTTGAAGTATATGATAGGTGGTCGTTCTCTTTCCTTAACATTGGGTGTTGGTGCTGACGTCTTTCCATCATTGTTGAATCTCCTATTCTTGAAATGTCCACTTTTATTGTCTTGCCCATGATTACCACCGAAGTGGTTACCATTTCTGGCATGTTGATTCCCTCCACGTTTGTTGTCACCGCTTCGATGACTTCTACCACTAGTATTATCATTTTACCACCTATTTTCTCTTGGTTGGGTTGACTCGTTATCGCGCTCCAATAACTGAGCCCTATTTACAACATCTGAATACAAACACAGTTTATGAGAAATTAGATATTGACGTATCTCGGGTTTCAAACCTCTTAGAAACATCTGCATCATTCTCTCCTCATTATCAACCAAGTGAGACGCAAACTGGGACAACTCGATAAACTTAGCTTCATACTGCAACACAATCATATTGTTCTGCTCCAACTTGATGAACTCTACCTCTTTCATGTGATGAATACTTTCAGGAAAGTACTTTTCGTTGAATAGTTCTTAGAACTTCTCCCAAGACATCTTCAGTGCGGTAGGTTGAGTACACTTTACCGATTCCGGCCAGTAATATGCATCTCCTCACAACATAAAGGTGGCAAAGGGAACCTTTTTCTCCTCGAAGCATCCCAAGACATCAAATATCTTGGTGATCTTCTTTATCCACGCTTCCGCCTTAAGTGTTTTTGGCTCTCCAATAAACTTTGGTGGTCCCAGCTCCTTGAACTGTTTAGCGATGACCGTCCGAGAATTTCCAGTGTTTCCACCTACATTTTGAACAGGAGCCGCTCTCTTCTGATGTTGCATGAATTGCATAAAGCCTCTAAACATTCCATCGTTCATCATTTGGTCAGTGTTGTTATTTGCATGAGGATTGTCGCCTTCCTGATGCACATTATCCTGATTGTTGATCTGTGGAGACTCAACAATCTCCTATGCTCCATTGCTATTCTCAACATTCTCAGAGGTTATTTTCAAATACTGCCACAAAACAAGGGTTAATTGACATGCAACATATTATTCACATACTATGACCGACCAATTAAATACCAAATAAACTTAGGTAGGTCATACTAGCAAAGGAATTCCCCGTCTCTCCCCTTCTAGTTCTAGTCTCACATTTTAGCCAGGGATCATATCCCTAAGCTTTGATACCACATGTGATGCCCCCAAAATAGGTATACATCACCCATCTTGAGTCGCCAAATACATGGTACAAAATTCAAATATAACTTAATAATGCAACTGTCGTGTATAATACGACAAAACATAAACTGAGAGTTTTAATACGAATATTGTCTTCTAGACCGTATTCAACTCAAATGGAGTCCTCAATACAATTATTATCACACTATTTCATAGAATAGTGAGGACTACTTATGCTATCATCTGGACCGTCACTCCGTTCCCCGACTAATCCCAACTACGTTCTCATTTCCTGAAGAGGACAATGAAAGCAAAAAGGGTGAGCTTAACTAGCCCAGTAAAAAATATTATGACTAAGATAATGCAGAATAATTTATCGTTAGCCTTCAACAGTGTTAAACTGATAAAATATAACAAATATCAAGTTTAACTACAGCGGAACAAGCAATCCATTAGAAGAGTCAAGTAGAGAATAAAATCTACTATCTTCTATGATTTAAAAGGTTTTTCATCACTTTTATCATTGAGACTCAACTTAATAAATAATCCACATCATCCCTGCACTACGGCCAAAGATATTCATTAGTATCACGACCATAAATTATCCATGCACTATGGGCCAAAGATATTCGTGTATTCATCAATGGTCATGATCATGCCAACAACTGTCCATCAATGCACTACGGGCCAATGATGACTTTTACCCCATCATTTATAACATTACGATCATGATTATACCGAATAATCCCTGGTCATAATCATACCAAGTTCATCTATGCACTATAGGCCACAGATGACTCTCAACATATTATAAACATGAGGATGATGACAATGATATAAGAATTCAATAAAACAAGTTCAAGGATAAATTTTTAAAGATTTATAATTTAATTTATCCAGAAATCAATAACGTTTAAATTGTCAACATGATATTGCTTTGTGGAGTAAAATTCAAGAATAATATTGTACCAAAAATAATTTGGACCGAAAATGAATCAATTTTTATCATGAATAGTACCCCTGGTAAATAGTACTCAAGTGAATAGTAACCCTATGAATAGTATGTTAGTTCCTAGTTGGCACAATAGTTATCTAGAAGGGGGGGTTGAATAGATATTTAAAAAATCTTTTCATTTTAAAATTATTCGTTGATGATGATTAAAACTTAGCGGAATTAATGTTTGTTTTAATCTCCTTTACGAAGTAGTGGAGTTATGAAAGTGAGGCAGTTATAGCAGTTTTGGCAGTTATAGCAGTTATCGTATGAAAGTAAAAGACATAGTCGTTTTAGGTGGTTCAGAGCACTTAAAGCTCCTAGTCCACTCTTCTACTCCTCGAGTAGGAAATCCTCTTAGGATGTCTTTTACAACTTCTGAATCACACAGATTCCTTCTAGACCAGCAGTCTAGGAACTTCTTAGTTCACTCTTGAACTCTTCAAGTCCAGCAGACTTGGCTCTCTTACAGTTTACTTAGAACTCTTCAAGTCTAGCAGATTTGGTACTTTTCTTCAGTTGATTGGTAGATGTTGAGTTCTTGATGGTTGCTACTCAGTTGCTGTTTAAGCACTTGTTCGAAAAGAACTGAGTAGCTGAGCAAGCCTTTTCTATTTCTCATATCGTAGAGTTGAGCTTTTAGAGTTCTTCATGTTTTTTGTTCAATGCTTGCTAGTCTCTCTCATCTGCTTGATTTGCATATATGCGATCTTCAAAACTATCCGTTGGTTCCATCCATTGAAGCATTAAATGCGTTTGACCTTTCTGATCTTTGATGGAGACTTTTCTGCATATCTTCTAAATTGCATTCTGGCCCATTGAAACAGCAGATTTCTTTCTCACCTAACACCTGAAAAGGTGTTTTCCCCCTTACCAATGGTATTTTCCTTAGCTTCTTCAATACGCTTCTTTGTTGCATACTAAGGATATTTCTTATGACTTTGGGACTGGTGAGTACTGCAACGTTTAGAATCCATTCCTCATATGTTGAAGTCTGTCTCCACACAAATCATGAGGCTTAGACGTTTCTGACACAAGACAGATGATACTCTACGATTCAGATCGTGGTTACTTGTCGCCTAGGTGGCTGGTCTGATGCTATCAGCCGAGAGCACTACGATTTCTCTTATATCTTTGCACACTACGATCATCAGTTGCTTGAGTTGTAAACTCTACATTTCCGAGAGCACACTACGATCTCTGAGTTAGCTCGACAAATGTTGGGACCACTCTACGATTTTCGAAGAGGCCCTTCAAGGCAGACACACTACGATCTTTGAAGCTCTACGTTTCTGCCTTGACTTCTGCAATGTTGATCAGATTTATACACTATGAATTCTTCGAAGCCTATTTATTACATCTCAAGATCAACCTAACAACTTTGATCTTTCTATCTATACATTCATTTTCAGAATGATACACGTTAAGAGCTTAGATCAACCTAACAGATTTTATCTATCACTAAGTCTTTGTACATATATTCCTTGAAGGACTTTACAAATAATCATGAGCATATACATTTAAAACATCAAATCATAATATGCATTCTCCCAATAATCTCCCCCTATTTGATGTTGACATAACCAAGGAGATTAGTTGTCATGATTATTAGTGTCTAGATGCATTTGCAGGAAATTTAAACATGACTTAGTATTTCAGTGAGCAGCTGAAATTTCTTGAGAATAAACATAAATTTATTGATGATTGAAGAGTATTACAGTTTAGCTTTACATCAATAAGAATTTAAACTTTTACTTATCTCTATTTCTTTGGTCTTTTGCGTGGAGGATTGACATACTCCTCAGCCCTTCTTTTCCTGCTAGCTTCATCCCTTATGGCTATTTCTTCCAGCTCACTTGGGCTTACTATCGGGTTGTGATCATGCATATTCATGAATGTTGGATCTCCAATTGGCATTCTTAGGCCTATAGTGGTCACAATTTGTGAGCTGGTAGTTGGCCCTTGACCCCTTAATGGTTGAGACATCAAGACTTCCTGTTGATCATATCGTTGAGTCTGATTGTTTGATCATGGAGTCTGATGATTGAATTGTCTTGCAGGAGGGCTTGGTGAAACTTGAGTGTGAAATTGTCCTTTACCCCTTTCTTGGCTTCTTTGACCTCCTCTGCCTCTGTCCTGGCCTCCATGGCTTCCTTGAACTCCTTTCCCTTTATTCTCCCCCTTTATGTCAGCATCAAGGGTTCGAATATCTGCAGAAAGTCAATTTACTCCTTGGACAAGCTCATTGAGTTGGCTTTATGTTTGAGCAATGTCCGATCGACTTTCCTTGATCAGGGCTTCAGATCTAGCTTCTTTGTTTCAGAGGGCAGTGAGAACAGTGTCAGTTTGTTGTTCCTGGTTTACATAGGCTTTCTAAAATTCTATGACTGAAGCTTTCAGGTTGATGATTTTCTCCATCATAAGGTTATTTTGGGCTTCTTGAGTTTTCTGTAATTCAAGAACAGTCTATGTTTGTTTGGTGGCTATTCGGAAGTGAATTTCATCTATGTCCTTCATGCTTTGAATCATTTCCTTGATAATTTCTCTCAGCTTCTTTGTAAGCTCAGCGTTCAGAGTGCCTGGGAGATTATTTACACCAGTGATCATTTGAGTTAGCCTGAGATGAATGACTTCTGTATGAGTTTCCAGGCTCTCATCGATGTTCTTGACCATATTTTTGGACACTTCATTCAAGTCATCTTTCGTGGGTAGATTTGTGAGTGGATCATTGGGTTGAGGATTGTTGAATGGAGGGGATGACTTCTGGGATTGATCTTGTAGGGAGTAGAGAGCAAGATCAAGGCTAAAATATTCATTGGAGGATGATGATGGAATATCTGATGGAGGGGCCTTGGTTTGGATGTTTGAGTTTGGTGACTCTACAATTTGAGGTGGAGACTCTGTAATGAGGCTAGAGTCCGTGATCGTAGAGATGATAGTTTGTGGGGGAATTATGAAGTTGACTACATTTGGTTCCTTAGTTACAGAATTTTGGGATTCTGCAACTGGAAATTGATGTAGTGGATGAAGTATCACTTCCAAACATCGTGGGAATTCATAAAATTGGCTAAATGAGGATGATGGCAAGTGATTAACTCTGAAGAGGGTTGGGATAGACAGTACCTCAGGTTTATCCTTTGAGGAAGAGTTGTTAGTAATTAATTTCTTGACAAAGTTGAATCTTCCTGGGAAACCATTGGCTAGTACTGAGATGGCCGGATACTCTTTGAAACTCCAGAACATGTGGGTCCAAGAGTTTAGGATTTGGGCTTGATGATATGGCATCATGGGTAGGTAAGAGAACATCTGATTGTAGAGATAGCTTCTATACCCATCTTTGCCCACACCAGTGATCTCAATCTCATCATCATCTTCTTCCCCTTCTATGTTCTCATTGGAGGATTCCATTATTTCAATGGCCTCTTGATGTTCTTGCACTGATTCTTCTTCATTTCTAGCATGACCTCTTCTTCTGCCATGGAGATATCATGAGGTTCCCCCTCAACTTGATCATCTTCTTGTAATCTCAAAAGCTCCCCCTCAGCTGGAGAATTTTCTAGAGCTACATGCATCTCCCCCTCAGCTAGTGTATTCTTTATTATTAGAATCTTAGGGATCTCCCCCTCAGCTGGAGCATTGTCCTCTTGACTTTCTTTGGTCAGTTTCTCTTTGGCAACCATGCTATTGTCTTCCTTCTTGAGCACTTTTTCATTCTCAAGGATGTATTTCTTGACCAGCTTCCTTCTTGATTTTCTAGGTTGAGCCACAGCCTCAGGACTTTCTTGAACAGCTAACATGCTTGATGCAGCTACTTCCTTGCCTGATGTTTCTGGTCTAGTCTCTACGTTCAGTAGAGACTCTACGATTGAGGAGATGGATGGCTTTTTGGGTTTGTGGCTGATTTTCTTCTTCTTCAGCAGTTGAGATATGGTGGCTCTATCTTCTTCAGCCTCAGCCTGCTATTGCTTCTTTCTCAGAATCCTTAGAGTCTCAATGTCAGAGGACTCTATTGGTTTATCAGTTGTGGATCCCTAGGGTTTTTCTTCCATCCTTTCCTTAAGCTTCCTCTTGCCCTTGCTTTTTCTGACAAGTACAGAGGGCTCTTCTTTGTTTGTTTCTTCTTCTTCTTTCATTTCCTTGATAACAAACATGTTTCCTGGAAGGCCTGAATCTTTCAGATCACCAGTTCTTCCACTGGACTCGGTCATCATAAGAACATACTCAACTGGGTTCCTCTTCTAATTTTCAAATAATTGCTGGGTCATTCGTCTGTTTGGGTTGATAGCTTCTCCTTCTTCGTCCCCAATTTTGTCACCTAGAGCAGACTATAGAATGATACTTATGAATCGCCCATAGAAAATCTTTTGAGGGCTTTTTGACTTCTTTGAGTTGACGATCCACTTCCCAATCCATTCGAGCAATATGGCTCCATAGTTGAGTTGTATTCCATAACACATGGCAGTTATGAGCTTGAGTTATACTTCATTCACAGAGTCATGACCTGAGCTCTTGCAGCATATACATTTTCCAACAATATCAGCTAGAAATTCATACCTCTGTGGAAACTCCTTCTTGTATCCTTTTATAGAGGGGAGTTTCTTATGATGCATTCTGTTAAGTCTCTCTTGGAAGTCTACGCTATCTATGACTGGATACCCTTCATTTTTAAGACCTAGGGCGAGGTTGATGTCTTCGGCCTTCAGTCTGATTTCCACTTCTTTTACTCTCGTAGTGATGGTGTTGAATTCAAACACACTATTCTTGTAGAATTCTTTCACTAGCTTGGGATAGATCAATGTGTCTGTGCCCAAGGCTTCTTCGCGCCTTCTTTAATAGAGCCAAAGTTTTGTGAAATTTGGGTTCAGCTGTTTTGAACTCGTCAAAATAGAGTCTGTAGCTGGAGATAACACTGGTAGCCGCCATTGAATTTTTTGCTAGAAGTGTGATTTGACTGAGCTTTCTTCTGATTTAGGGTTTCTACTTTGAGAGAGGATGAGAGAGATAATCTTTTGAACTTCTGATTTCAAAATGACGATTTCAATTTGTACTTGTAACTTCCCTCTCTCCTTTTTGCTTAGTGGGACAGGTGTCGACTTTTGTTTGGCTCTACGAGTTTGACTAATAAGGATTATACTGATTTGCCCTTGGCACTTGCAGAGCTGATGTGTCCTTAGAGAGGACTACGATCGTTGAGGTAGTTTTGTGATCATTGAGTCTGCTTTGCATTTGTCGAGTCTGAGCTACGATCGTCGAGTCTGTCCAGCATTCGTCGTGTCTGAGCTACAATCGTTGAGTCTGTCCAGCAATCGTTGTCTCTGAGCTATGATCGTCAAGTCTGTCCAGCAATCGTTGTGTTCAAGCTACGATCGACGAGTCTGACCGGATCCTTGTGATGAGTTTTTGACATAGCATTCTTTTAAGATAGCTCAGGAAGGGCCAACCTCTCACTACTACAAAACAGTAAATAGATAACACTTAAACCACAACGGTTTTTATAAAAACGTTGTGGTATTTTTTTCACAGCGTTTTTTAAAAAAACGTTGTAGATATATATGCAAAAACGTTATCTATTTAAAAGGGCAAATTTTTGGTTTTAACTAGATAACATTTTTTTTAAAAAATGTTATCTATTGTAAAAACACGGAGCAAGAAACACGCCGAAGTGAAAACTTAAAATTAAAAAAAAGTGAACGAGAGTGCATCCCTGAGGGTTTAAAGAGAGAGGCTCCTCATTCTCTCTATATTTTTCCCCTCTCCATCTACCATCACCTCCTCCTCCACTTGCTCATCTGACCCCTCCACCATAGAACTCTCTTTCTAGTAGCTTCACCCGTCGTTTTAATACTCGAGCCGAGTCCAACAATGGCGCCGGGCTCGCCAGTATAATTTTGACCTCTTCACAATCGGCGCTGGCAGCGGCGGTGTTGGGACTTCACGTTTTGCAGCCAATTTTGGTGCTTCGGTCACAGTGATGGCTCGAACCCTGGTGAGCCCATCGGCAGTGATGGCATACGGGTTGAATGACGCTGCTAATTGGTGGGACCTCATAAATGAGTCTCAAGAATGGCAGAATCGAATATTTCACGTTATCGCGGCTCTTTACGGCATCGTAGTGTGTGTTGCTCTGGTAATTTTGTTTCCTGTTAGTTTGCTTTGTTAATTTTGAGTAATTGATGAGTGTTGGGGATTCGCATTGCTTCGTTAATCTTAATATTTTAGGTAGGAAAGTTTAATCTTAATGCTTCGTTAATCTCGCGGCTCTTAGTGTTGGGGCTTCTTTTTTTGTTTGTGAGTATGCATTGATTATTTGATTAAACCTTTTTCTTTGAATATCTTCCAGATTATCTTGTGGTTGGTTATATGGTGGAATCCCATCCCAGTTTTGGTCATCCTGTCGAAGATGTTCTTTGCTGGTTCGTGTTTAGATAGTATATTATATTTTATTGTTGTTTTGGTAAATTATGCTATAAAACTGAAACTTTTTTAAGCTTCTCCTTATCTACATGCTTTGGCAGGTGTATCTTTGTTTGCAGCCTTAGAATTTCTCCTTTATGGTGGAAGGTAATTCCCATTTCTTTTCTTAATTTATATATTCTTCGTATGCTCCTATAATAATTTTCTATTGGATCGTTTATTTTTGTAGTTCTAAGAATTTTGCTTATTAATATCTGATGGAACTTTACATCTATTTAGTGATTATATTGAATAAAGTTTCCAAGTCAAATAATAATAATTGTTTTTTACATAAAATTCCATTTAGTTATTATTTTTACTCCGTTATGAGTTTGGCCTGGTTTGCTTATTTCGAACATCCATTGATTTTTGATCATACAGAGTTTTGCAGTCTTGATGAACAGTCTTGATGGACAGCCACAGGACAGGACATGGGTCTTCAAAACAATAACATAAATAAAATTGAATAAACAATTTTGTTGGGAGAATGCATATTATGATTTGATGTTTTAATGCATGTGTTCATGATTATTTGTAAGGTACTTAAATGAATATATGTACAAGGACTTAGTGATAGATCAAAATTGTTAGGCTGATCTAAGCTTTCAACGTGTATCATTCTATTAAAGAATGTATAGATAGAAAGATCAAAACTGTTAGGTTGATCTTAAGATGTAAAAGATTAGTCTTGAAGAAATCATAGTGCATCAGTTTGATCAACATTGTAGAAGTCAAGGCAGAAAACGTAGAGCCTGAAGATCGTAGTGTACCTGCCTTGAAGGAGACTCTTCGGACTTTGTAGAGTGGTCCCAATGATTGCCGAGCTAACTCCACGATCGTACTGTGCTCTCGGGAATGTAGAGTCAACAACACGAGAAAGAGAAGATCGTAGTGTACGAAGGTTTTAAAGGGAAATCGTAGTGCTCTCAATTAATAGCATCGTAGTGTGCAAAGATGTAAAAGACACTACGATCTAAATCGTAGAACACCATGATCCAAATCTTAGAGCATCATCTGTCTCACATCAGAAAACGTCGAGCCAAATGATCTGTGTTTTCAACAAGTGAGGAATGGATCCCAGATGCTGCAGTACTCATCAATCCTAGATTGTATGAAATATTCTTAGTATGCAACAAAGAAGCGTATTGAAGAAGCTAAGGATAGTACTATGGGTAAGAGGGACAAAACACCTTTTCAGGTGGTAGGTGAGAAAGCAGCCTGCAGTGTTAGTGGGCCAGAATGCAGAATTCAGAAAATGTGCAGAAATGTCTCCATCACAGTATAGAAAGTTCAGATGTATTTAATGCCACAATGGATGGATCCAACGGATAGTTTTCAACATCACATATATACAGATCATACAGATGAGAGAGAAAAAGCAATCATTAATCAAACAACGTGAACATCTTTCTCAAGCTCAACTCTACGATTTGAGATATTGCGAAGCTTGCTCAGCTACTCAGTTCTTAACGAACCAGTGCTTACACAGCAACTAAGTAGCAACCATCAAGAACTCAACAACTATCAATCAACTGAAGAAGTATACCAAGTCTGCTGGACTTGAAGAGTTCGTAGTGAACTGTAAGAAAGCCAAGTTTACTGGACTTGAAGAGTTCAAGAGTGAACTAGAGAAGTTCCTAGACTGTTGGTCTAGAAGGAATTTGTGATTCAGAAGATTGTAAAAGACATCCTTAGTGGATATCCTACTCGTTGAGTAGAAGAGTTGACTAGGAGCTTTGAGTGCTCTGAACCACTTAAAAACAACTGTGTCGTTTACATTCATGTTATAACTGCTATATCTGCTATAATTGCCTTACTTGCTCATAACTCCATTGCTTGGTAAAGAAGATTAAAACAAATACTAATTTTGCAAAGTTTTAATCATTATCTAAGAACAAGTTAAAACGAAAAGATTTTCAAATATCTATTCAACCCCACCTTCTAGATAACTTGTGCCTACTAGGAACTAACAATTGGTATCAGAGCAGGTTCTATTTTACAGCTTACACGCTTTAGTAGATCCAAATGGCACTCGTACCAAGCGAATCCAGGACCGGGGGAGGCAGCAAGCCACCAATGTGCAACAAAGATAAATTTTCTAACTGGAAAGTCTGGAGGCAAGCTTACATGGACTCAATAGATGAAGATCTATTTGAGACTGTTCTTAATGGGCCCTATATACCGACAAAGCTTGCACCAACCATTGACGATCCAAACAGAGTACAAATAAAAGTGAAAGAAGAATGGACAGACACAGAGAAGAGAGCTGTCCAACTTGATAAAAAGGCAAAGAACATCCTGTTCCAATCCTTAGAGGACGATCTGTTTGAAAATGTTGTAAACATCAAAACAGCTAAGGAAGTTTAGGAAGCACTGTTAATTATGCACGAAGGAACTGGAGAAGTCAGAGAGATCAAGCAGTCTCTCCTGACACAGCAGTATGAAATGTTCACTCATGTGCAGGGAGAAAACATGAGTGCAAATTATGAAAAATTTAACGTTCTGCTCAACTCTCTACGAGCATATAGGAAGATCTATCCTAACAAGGATCTAACCATAAAGTTCATGAGAGCCCTGCCGAGCAGGTGGGATGCAAAGACCACAGCAATAAGAGAATCAAAGAAACTTAATGAGATGACAATTCAACAACTGTATGAAAATCTCCTGACGTACGAACTAGAGCTGACCCAACGCGCAGAAACCTTATCAGAAGGAAGAAGAAAGGATAAGGGTGTTGCTGTCAAGGCAAATGAAAGTGCATTGAAAGTCATCACTGAGATTAACTCTGATGATGATGAAGACGATGACGATGACTTTGCTATGCTGGTAAAGAGACTAAGAAGGTTCATGCAACAAGGCAGAATCGGCAAGACAAAGAAAGTCAGTAACTACGTCAGCCACGAACAAATGAATGATTTATACTACAACTGCAAGAAACCTGGTCATTTCATTGCCAACTGCAACAAGCCTATCAAAGAAGAGCTAAAGAAGAAATCTCAGGCAAAGAAATAATACAAAGAAACCAAGAGGCCTCAGAAAAGAGACAAAGGCCTGGTTGCCGGAGGATCGTGGAGTGATTTAGAGAATGACTTAAATGCAAACTCCGGAGATGAAGAAGAACCACATATGGTCAATCTGTGCTTAATGGCCAAACATACAAAGGATAAACAAAGCCTAAACATACATGATGTAAGTATCGATGAGGTATTTGACTTTAATTCTCCTGATGTAGATATAAGTGACTTGAGAACTGCTTTGCATGACATAACCACTGACCTACATCAATACATGAAGTGGTTCAGAGTCTTGTCTAAAGATCATTCACTTCTTCAAGAGGAGAAGAAGAAAGTTCAAGAATAGATTGAAATAGCTCTTCTAAGTACTAATCTTCTCTCCAAGCTTGAAGCTGAGAATGAAACTTTAAAACAAACAAACACACATCATGCACAAAAAGAGTCTAAGCTAACCTCTAAAATAGAGGATCTAGAGAAGACTATCTCTGCATGAAACAGATCCTCATCATCCATGGACTGCCTGCTCTCTAGTCAAAGAAGCACATTCGACAGAACAGGCTTAGGCTTTGGGGAATCCATCTCAGAGCTAAGTGTGGAAAGACAATGGAAACTAGCACTAGTAATGTCTTATGTTTTGGTAGAGGCATTGCTTTTGTGAAATCCTCACAGTTGGAAGAACCAGTTCACCCTTGTTCTACTGTCTCTAGTTATACTCAGAGAAGTAAAGGATCTCATGTTGGTCTGGGTTTCATCAAGGAAAAGAGTAATCCAACCTCTACTTACCAACCTCGAAGAATCGTAGAGTCAAACAAAATCAACTCTACGAATCAACTGGGAAGGTATAGTAGTGGTAAGGCACACTCATCACTATTTATGAAACCTAAGGACACATGAAAGAAAGAGAATCAGTTTAACAGAAGGTTAACTAAGGAACCACACAAGTCCAAGTGGAAGATGAATCACCACACACACACATGCATGCATTATAATTGATGCTTCATATGCAATAAAAATGGTCATAGGGCTACAAAGTGTTATTATAATTTCATGCATATGAGACCCAAGATTAGACAAATTTAGGTCCCCAAAGGCACTAACAAAGAAGGAACCATTCAAATATGGGTACCAAAATGAAGGTTAAAATGTTTTGACAGGAAAAGAGATCCACGACTTCAACATGGTATCTGGACAGTGGTTGCTCGAGGCATATGACAGGGAACAAATCTCTACTATCCAACTATTTAAAAAAGGAGGGTCTCTCAGTCATCTATGGAGATAACGACTCAGGCAAGACAAAAGGATATGGCTCTGCTGGCAATGGTGCAGTAACTTTCAACAAAGTAGCTTATGTGGAAGGACTCTAACACAATCTTCTAAGTATCAGCCAACTCTGCGATAAGGGTCCCCAAGTAACATTTCTCAACAACCAATGTCTAGTCAGAGATTTAAAGACATCTGTCATAAAGTTGACCAGAACAAGAAAAGGAAATGTCTACACAGTAGATCTTGGTCAACTAAGCTCTGATGAGACAATATGTTTTTTGGCAAAAGCATCTGAGGAAATGAGTTGGCTATGGCATAGAAGGCTGTCTCACTTAAACTTCAAAAACATATCCAAACTGGCATCAAAAGATCTCGTAGCTGGCCTACCCAAGTTCAACTTTGTGAAGGAAAGGCCATGCAACGTCTGCCAGCTTGGAAAGCAAACCAGAAACTCATTCAAGAACAAGACTGCCAACTCCATTGACAAACCCCTGCAGCTGCTCCATATGGATCTTTTTGGACCAATCCCAACAGCTAGTCTTGGAGGCAAAAGATACTCTCTAGTCATAGTCGACGACTTCACCAGATTCATATGGGTATTCTTCCTAACTTCAAAGGGTGAAACGAGCTCCGAATTAATCAAAATGTTCATACTGGTGATAAATGAGAAAGAAGAGAAAATCAAGGCAATAAGGAGTGATCATGGAAGAGAATTCGATTTCTCAGAAATAGACAAGTTCTGCTCAGACAATGACATCAGTCATAACTTCTCAGCTCCACGTACTCCTCAACAAAATGGAGTTGCTGAAAGAAAGAATAGAATTCTGATAGAGGCTGGAAGGACCCTACTAGCAGCAGCTCGTCTGCCTGAATACTTGTGGGCAGAAGCTGTCAACACAGCATGCTACACACAGAACAGATCATTAATTCACTCTACGATCAAGAGGACACCCTACGAACTGTGGAAAGGAAGGAAACCAAGTGTCAGCTATTTCCATGTCTTTGGCTGTGCATGCTATATTCTCAATAATGGAAAGCAGTATCTGATAATATTCCAGCCCAAGTCAGAAGAAGGGATCTTTCTTGGATATTCCATAGACAACAAAGCTTACAGGGTGTTCAACAAGAAAACACTGAATGTCGAAGTCTCAATACACATCATCTTCGATGAAACTGACACAGACAAAGAAGTGCCTCTAGACACTACAACCGATAGTACAGACATTACGAATGCAATCGTCGAGCTCAACACTACGATCGTAGTACCAGACAGTGAAATCGTAGAGAGGTCCATCCAAGATAGCGAGCCTCCACTCCAAGAAGAAGACATAGACCTTGAAGACCTAAAACAGGAATGGATCAGGACAGATGTCCCAACAGGGAACAGATGGGCAAGGGATCATACTCAGGATCTAATCATTGGAGATCCAAGTGCAAGAGTTAAAACAAGAGCTACTACTCAAAATGAATGCTTCTATCTAAGCTTCCTGTCACAGATAGAGCCAAAGAAGATAGAGGATGCTATGGAAGACTCCAGTTGGATAGAAGCCATGCAGGAAGAACTCAATCAATTTGAACGAAGCAAAGTGTGGAGATTGGTACCAAGACCAAAGAGTCATCCTGTCATAGGAACCAAGTGGGTCTTCAGGAACCAAATGGATGAAGATGGGGTCATCACTAGAAATAAAGAAAGATTAGTGGCAAAGGACTATTCTCAAGAAGAAGGCATTGACTATGATGAGACATTTGCACCTGTTCCCAGACTAAAAGCCATCAGAATCTTTCTTGCCTTTGCTGCCCACATGAAGTTCAAAGTCTTCCAAATGGATGTCAAGAGTGCATTTCTAAATGGAGAGCTTCAAGAAGAAGTCTACGTAGAACAACCTCCAGGTTTCATCAATTCATTTCTTTCCAATTATGTCTATAGATTAGACAAAGCTTTATATGATCTTAAACAAGCACCTAGAGCATGGTATGAAACACTGACAAACTTTTTAATAGAAAATGGGTTCAGTAGAGGTAGAGTAGATACCACACTATTTCTTAGAAAGCATAAAGACAAAGTCTTACTAGTTCAAATATATGTTGATGATATCATTTTTGGTTCTACTGACGAAAAGTTATGTAAGAGATTCTCTAAGCTAATGCAGAGCAAATTTGAAATGAGCATGATGGGTGAGCTGAATTTCTTCCTTGTTCTGCAAATAAAGTAAACTGATGAAGGAATATTCATTAACCAAGCCAAATACAACAAAGACTTACTAAAGAAGTATGGCATGGAATCAGCCTCTCCCATGAAAACACCAATTGCTCCTAAAACCAAGCTTGGCAAGGATACGAAGGGTAAATGTATTGATATAACTCAATACAGAGGTATGATAGGTTCTCTTTTATACCTAACTGCCAGTAGACCAGATATAATGTTTGCAACATGCATATGTGCTAGATTTCAGGCTAACCCTAAAGAGTCACATTTGTCTGCTGTAAAGAGGATCTCCAGGTATCTCAAGGGTACACCCTACTTGGGGCTATGGTATCCCAAGGAATCCTCATTTAAACTGATAGGATATATAGATGCTAATTTTGCAGGATGCAAAATAGACAGAAAAAGTACCAGTGGCACCTGTCAACTTCTTGGAAACAGACTTGTGTCGTGGTTTAGCAAAAAGCAAAACTCAGTGTCTACTTCAACTGTAGAAGCAGAATTTATTGCTGCTGGTAGCTGCTGTGCTCAGATCCTATGGATGAGAAATCAGCTAGCTGACTATGGGTTCGATTTCAAATTTATTCCCATACATTGTGATAACACAAGTGCCATAGTAATAACTTATAATCTTGTCATGCATTCTAGGACCAAGCATATAGAAATAAGGTATCACTTCATTAGGGATCATGTACAAAATAGAACTATATCTTTATAATATAGCCCTACTGAAAATCAAATTACTGATGTTTTTACAAAACCACTAGATGAATCCAGATTTAACAAGTTAATAAGTGAGCTAGGCATGCTAAATCTTCAACCATGAACTGTATGCTCTAGATTGTGCTAACCATGATAGATATAAAGGCTATACTCAAAATCATAGACATTATCAAGTGAAGTTCACGATCGTAGAGCCTAACAGACAACTACCTCAACGATCGTAACAAAGACTCAACTATCATAGTGCAGACTCGACGATGACCTAAAGCCCTTCCAACAAGCAAAGTGAATCCTGTGATGACAAGCCTCATAATAATGCAATCTCTCTAAGAGGTGCCTTAGGGAAAAACCTAACCCTTGAATCACTAAGAGGTTGGCCCTTCCTGAGTTACCTTAAAAAGAATGCTTAGTCAAAAACTCATCACAAGGATTCGGACAGACTCTACGATCGTAGGACAGACTCTACGAATGGTGATCAGACTCAACGACTGCCAAAAAGACTCGACGATCACAGGACAGACTCAACGACCAGAAGACTATCTCTACGATCGTAGTCATCCTAAGGACATCTCAGCACTGAAGACTCAAAGGGAAAATCACTACATTCTTGCATAGTCAAAATCGTAGAGCCAAGCACAAGGCGACACCTGTCCCACTAAGTCAAAAAAAGAGAGAGGTAAGCTACAAGTACAAATTGGAACCGTGTTTTTTGAAATCTGAAGTTCAAAAGATTATCTCTCTCTCTCTCAGCAAAACCCTAACTCAAGAGAAACCTCAGTCATATTCCACTTCTCAACAACAGAATCATGGCTGCTTCAAATATAATCTCAGGCTACAGACTCTTTTTCGATGAGTTCAAGGATGCTCCACCAAAATTTCACAAGGCCTTAGCATTACTAAAGAAGGAAGGTCTCGAAGAGGCGCTGAGCACCGACACCCTCATCTATCCCAAGCTAGTGAAGGAATTTTACAAGAATGGAGTATACGAACACAACACCATCACTACACGAGTAAGAGGAGTTGAAATGATGCTAAGGGAAGAAAACTTCAATCTGGCCCTAGGTTTCAAAAACGTGGGACACCCATTTCTAGACAGCATAAGCTTCCAAGAGAGTTTGAAGAAAATGCACCACAAGAAGAATCCCTCTGTGAAAGGCTACAAAAAGAAAGAGTTCCCTCAAAGGTACGAATTTTTGGCTGACATTATTGAAAAATGCATCTGTTGCAAGAGCTCAGGTCATGACTCGGTAAATGAGACTCAGCTCAAGCTCATGTCTGCTTTGATTCATGGTACTCAACTCAATTATGGGCCTGTATTACTCGAGTGGATCGTCAGCTCAAAGAAATCAAAGAGTACTCCGAAAATGCTGTATGAGAGATTCATTAGCATCATTCTATAATCTTCATTGGGTTACAAAATTAGGGATGATGAAGGATAAGCTATCAACCCAAATCGAAGAATGACATAGCAGTTGTTTAAGAACTGGGAAAGGAACCATGCTGATTATGTAAGAATGATGACAGAGTCCATTGGGAGAACTGGGGAACAAAAGGAAGCAGGCTTTCCAGGAGGAATGTCTGTTGTCAAAGAAGTTAAAGAAGAAGAAGAAACAGACAAGGGAGAACCCTCTGCTCTTGCCAGAAAAAGCAAGGGTAAGAGAAAGCTAAGGGCAAGACAAGTCGAAGAGCCTTAAGGATCTACAACTAACATTCCTGTAGAGTCCTCTGACATAGAGACTCTAAAGAGGCTAAGGAACATGCAACAGTAAGAGGAAGCTAAAGAGGATCAAGCCACTATTTCACAGATCTTAAAGAAGAACAAGACTGGTCATAAGTCCAAAAGACCAACAGTGTCTTTGATCGTAGAGTGTCTGTTGTTTTTCGAGACCCGGACAAGTGTGGTAGAAATGGAAGAAGCTGCTTCAAGAAGAGTGGCTGATCAACGTGGCAAAACAAAGACTCAAGAAAGTTCAGAAGTGGTGACTAAAACCAGCAAAACAAGGAGAAATCTGGTCAAGAAGTATATTCTTGAGAATGAAAAAATATTGAAGAAGGAAGCCAAGAGTGTGGCTGCAAAAGTAGAACTATCCCAAGTAAACTTAGAAGAAGATGCTCCAGTTGAGGGGGGGATTCCTGAAATTCTCATGATCGAGTATACATCGGCTGAGGGGGAGAAGCCTACTGCTCAAGAAAAGGTTCCAGCTGGAAGGGACTCTCTGAACTTAGAAGAAGATTTACCAGCTGAGGGGGAGTTTCTAAACCTCCAAGAAGATGTTCATAGTGAGGGGGAGCCTCATAATATCCCAATGGCTAAAGAAGAGGTCCTTGCTCAAGATGGAGATGAACCAATGCCAAACCTTCCAGAGGCCATTGAGATAATGGATTCTTCAGAAGAATCCAAAGAAGTGGAAGAAAATGATGATGATGAGCTTGAAATTACTGGTGTAGGGAAAGATGGATACAGAAGCTATCTGTACAACCAAATGTTTTCTTACCTACCCATGATGGCATACCATCAAGCTCAAATCCTGAAATTATGGGATCACATGTTCTGGAGCTTCAAGGAATATCCAGCAATCTCAGTTTTGTCTCATGGATTTCCAAGGAAAGTCATCTTCGCCAAAAAGCTGCTTACCAACCATTCCTTATAAAAAGACAAACCTGAGGTATTGACTATCCCTACCAGTTTTAGAGTTAATCACCTGCCATCATCTTCATTTAGCTATTTCTATGAATTTCCTAAATGGCTGGAAGTGATTCCCAATCCAATAAATCAGTTTCCAGTTGTAGAATCCCAAAATTCTATAACTGAAGAACCAGAAGAAGTCAACCTTACCCTACTCCCTCAAATCACCAACTCTACGATTACAAACTCAAGCCACATCGTAGAGTCCAATGTTGAAATTATAGAGTCACATATCAAAGATATCCAAACCCAAACCCCTTCAGCTGATATACTATCCTCCTCATCACATGACTTTTTCAGTCTTGATCTTGCGTTGTACAATTTGCATGATCAATCTCCACCAAAAACTCAAATGGACAATCCCCAATCAAATAATGCTCTCCCGAGCCTGCCTACCAAGGATGACTTAAAAGAAACCTCTGAGTAGATGATCAAGTCTATCGAAGCAAGTCTGGAATCCCACTCTGATCTCCTCAACATCCGCCCGAGTAAAATGATAAAAGCTGCAAACAAATTCCCTAGTACAATGAATACTGAGCTCACTACGAGGCTAAGGGAAATTATCAAAGAGATTCTGAAGAGTATATCAGATAGAGATGAGATTCATTTCCAGGTTGCTGCCAAACAAAGAGAGGTTGTTCTTGAAATGTAGAAAAACTAAGATCATCAACATCAAATTATGCTGGACAATATTCTCAACTTGAAAGCTTCTGTCTATGACTTCCAGAAATCTTATGCCAATCAGGAGCAGCATAATGATATGATTCTGACAGTCCTTCAAAATAAAGAAGCTAGAGCTAAAAAACAGATCAAGGAGAATAGTGAGGACATTGCTCAAACTCAAAGCCAACTGAATGAGCTTGTTCAAGGAGTTAATCGGCCGTCTGCCGATATTCGAATCCTTGATGCTGACATAAAGGGGGAGAATAATAAAAGGAAAGGAGATCAAGGAGGTCAAAGCAGAGGAAGAGGTCATGAAACTCAAGAAATGGGGAGAAGTCAATTTCATGCTCAGACATCACAAAGCCCTCCTGCAAGATATCATCAGACTCAACGATCTGGTCAGCAGAAAATTGTAACAACTATTCCTACAGCTATTCCTCTGAGTCATAAGGAGCCAACTACTAGCTTACAAGAAGTGTCTACGGTACGCATAAGAATGCTAATTGGAGATCCTGTATTCATGCGCAGACATGAAGAGAATCCAGTTCTAAGTCTAAGCGAGCTGGAAGAGTTAGCAAGGAATGAGGAAGCTCAAAGGAAGAGAAGGGCTGAAGAGTATGCCAATCCTCCTCCACATAAGAGACCAAGAAAATAGAGATTAGTTGAGAGTTTAATGTTTTATTAATGTAATGTTATATTGTAATATCTTCTGATCATCTATAAATTCATGCTTATTCTCTAGAAATTTCAGCTGCTCACTGAAATACTAAGTCATGTTTAAATTTCCTGCAAATGCATCTAGTCACTAATAATCATGACAACAAATCGCCTTGGTTATGTCAACATCAAATAGGGGGAGATTGTTGGGAGAATGCATATTATGATTTGATGTTTTAATGCATGTGTTCATGATTATTTGTAAGGTCCTTAAATGAATATATGTACAAAGACTTAGTGATAGATCAAAATTGTTAGGCTGATCTAAGCTTTCAACGTGTATCATTATGTTACAGAATGTATAGATAGAAAGATCAAAACTGTTGGGTTGATCTTAAGATGTAATATATTAGTCTTGAAGAAATCATAGTGCATCAGTTTGATCAACATTGTAGAAGTCAAGGCAGAAAACGTAGAGCCTGAAGATCGTAGTGTGCCTGCCTTGAAGGAGACTCTTCGAACTTCATAGAGTGGTCCCAACGATTGCCGAGCTAACTCCATGATCGTAGTGTGCTGAAGGAAACATGAAGTTTACAAGTCAACAATCGTAGTGTGCTCTCGGGAACGTAGAGTCAACAACACGAGCAATAGAAGATCGTAGTGTACGAAGGTTTTATTGGGAAATCGTAGTGCTCTCAACTAATAGCATCGTAGTGTGCAAAGATGTAAAAGACACTACGATCTAAATCGTAGAACACAACGATCCAAATCATAGAGCATCATCTGACTCACGTCAGAAAACATCGAGCCAAATGATCTGTGTTTTCAACAAGTGAGGAATGGATCCCAGATGCTGCAGTACTCATCAGTCCCAGATTGTATGAAATATCCTTAGTATAAAATAAAGATGCGTATTGAACAAGCTAAGGATAGTATTATGGGTAAGAGGGATAAAAAACTTTTTCAGGTGGTAGGTGAGAAAGCATCTTGCAGTGTCAGTGGGCCAGAATGCAGAATTTAGAAAATGTGCAGAAATGTCTCCATCATAGTACATAAAGTTCAGATGTATTTAATGCCACAACGGATGGATCCAATTGGTAGTTTTCAACATCACATATATACAGATCATACAGATGAGAGAGAAAAAGCAATCATTAATCAAACAACGTGAACATCTATCTCAAGCTCAACTCTACGATCTGGGATATTGCAAAGCTTGCTCAGCTACTCAGTTCTTAACGAACCAATGCTTACACAGCAACTGAGTAGCAACCATCAAGAACTCAACAACTATCAATCAACTGAAGAAGTATACCAAGTCTGCTGGACTTAAAGAGTTCGTAGTGAACTGTAAGAAAGCCAAGTCTGCTGGACTTGAAGAGTTCAAGAGTGAACTAGAGAAGTTCCTAGACTGCTGGTCTAGAAGGACTCTGTGTGATTCAAAAGATTGTAAAAAACATCCTTAGTGGATATCCTACTCGTTGAGTAGAAGAGTGGACTAGGAGCTTTGAGTGCTCTGAACCACTTAAAAACAATTGTGTCATTTACATTTATGCTATAACTGCTATATCTGTTATATCTGCCTTACTCGCTCATAACTCCATTGCTTGGTAAAGAAGATTAAAACAAATACTAATTTCGCAAAGTTTTAATCATTATCTACGAACAAGTTAAAAAGAAAAGATTTTCAAATATCTATTCAACCCCCCCCCCCCTCTTGTAGATAACTTGTGCCTACTAGGAACTAACAAATTTCTTAAAAGAAAAGTATTAACTCTATTGTCTATGTATGTACTCTCTCAAATTACTAGTAGTAGGATTCTAAATAGAAGTTTTTGGTTTTTATGCATGATAAATTATGGAAACTCTAATTCATATTTTTATGTAGGACAATAGGGCCGCGTGATAAAGTGCTAAAAGGAAGCCAGGTTGCTTGTAGTTTCCCAGCCTGCAAGGGGCTTGAGACTCTAGTCCGCCATTTCTCTGGCTGTAAGACCCGAGTCCCTGGTGGATGCATGCACTGCAAGGGCATGTGGCAGCTTCTTGAACTACATTATCGCATGTGCAATAATCCTGATTATTGCAAGGTTTCTCTTTATAGGTAAGTTTATAGCTTGTAGTAACCGTATGACGCATATTAGGTGTTTTGTGCCTACTATTTGTCATGTGTAGCACAACGTACCTTGTCTCAAAAATATACTCCCTTCGTCCCTATGTTGTACTAACTTTCAAAAAGTCAATTCGCTTTATCCCTTCGTTGTATATGCTTTAATGACGATTAACTTAACAAGGTGCTATGATCTTAAGATGCTATATTTTATTACTTTTCGGTATTTCCTGCGTGTGATTGGAATGGTGGTATTCTATCTCTCAGGCATTTCAAGGAGAAAATGCAGCAGCAACAGCATAGAAAGAAGGATAAAACAAAGTTGGTAAGCAAAGTGGTAGCAGCAAAAAATACTATGGGGCCATTCTCATCTCGGCGGTAAGCTATTTTATGACCTCTATATACATCTGTTGTCTATTTAATCATATCATAAGCAGCCAATATTTTGCCGGCTTTAGTTACAAATAACGTAATAATTGTAATGTACATTTCAAAGATGAGTAGAAAATTGTTCTATCAAGTTAGCTACTTGGGGGTTATGGCCATCTGGATGTGGGCTGATGATGAATTAGCAAAATGGGTATGTTGTCTCAAGGAAAACATTGTTGATGTAGTAAGTTATAATTGGTGAGAATTACAATAACCCCACCATGTATATATTAGAATAACATTGTTGATGTAGTAAGTTATAATTGGTGAGAATTACATATTAAGATGTTTTTGGAGTATTGCATAGTACTATATGTTAATGCAATATCTCCTCACTGTTCAAGTTTCTGTTCTTGCAGGATCAGCGGACAAAGAGATGAAGGCTGATTCATTGAAGGAAAAAAACTCTACAAGTTAGCAACCTCAGTCCACTTCTCACAGTGGATCAATTAAAACAACTTTTTAGTTTTTGTGGTACAGTTGTAGAATGTAGTATAACTGATTCAAAGCATTTTGCTTACATAGAATACTCAAAACCTGAAGAAGCAACTGCAGGCTTATTTTCTAGCAGGTACTTAATACAGGCTCCTCCATGATTGAACCGTTCCTAACAGGTACTTAATGCAGGCTTATTTTCTGAAACTGCTTTGGACATGATAGAATTCTAGTACCATCGTCATTCTTATTTTCTACTTCTACTTCATTGTCTTGTTCTTTATTACTTCTACTTTATTTGCTTTAGGGACAAGGATGGGTACCACTGGCTCACTGGGAGAGTTGATGATGTTATCAATGTTAGGTACCTTCTACTTATCCATAACAGGTCTAAATTTCACACAACTCACTAAAGAAGTCCAACACAGAAGTTATGTTCCTACATGCAGATATATGATTTTTTGCAGTTGACAACAATGCATTTTTAAGAATTTATATTCTACTCAAGTAATTATAATAGATGGACCAATTTATATATCCTCCATGATATCCACACATAAGCTAAAAAAAACTAGCAAATTCTCAAGGCGATTGACCAGCATGATGTAAATTTTGAAGATTTTTCTAGATTTTGCTTCTTTAATTCTTTATTCATTCTGGAACATACACAGTGGGCATCGTATCGGCACTACAGAAGTTGAATTTGCTATTGTTTCTCATACCCAATGTACTGAAGCTGCTGTAGTTGGTGTTGAACACGAGTTGCCTACATCAGTTCTAAGTTCTAATTATGCCAAAGTGTTGACTGCTGGTTTACCTTTTGCATCTTCAGGTCAGTTTGTCATTTTGAAGTTACAGGCCAAGTCATTGTTGATGTTGGTTTGCCTACGCTTTTTTGCACATGCTTAGGTAGTTACTTAATTTTATGAATAGTTTGGTTTATTGTGGTTTATTTTCTGGATTGAAAAGTGAATTTGAGATGTATATATGGATATTTTGGTATATATTTTGTGGATGTAGTAATTTGAAACTATAAACGATTAGTATTATTGGGATGTATTTTGAATGGTTGATACATTTTGGCTATATATCATGGCATTAGCATATTGCAGGTGCATTGGTATTTACCACAACGTTTTTCTGACTGAAACCATAACATTTTTTCCGCGTTATCTATTTACTGTTTTTTAGTAGTATCTTGGAGTGAGTCAAGGGTTAGGTTTGTTCCTGAGGCGCTTATCAAAGAGATTGTTTTGTTATGAAGCTTATCATCACATGATGCATTTTGGTTTTGTTGATGGGGCTTTTATCGTTGTTGAGTCTGCACTACGATGGTTGAGTATTTGCTACGATCGTTGAGGTAGTTTTGTCTCTTCAGCTCTACGATCGTGGACTTCCCTTGATCATGTCTTCGATTTTGAGTTTAGCCTTTGTATCTGTTATGTTTAGCACAAACTAGAGCACATATTTTATGGTTGTAGATTTAGCATGCCTAGCACACTTATTAACTTATTGAATCTGGATTCATCTAGAGGCTTTGTAAAAACATCAGCAAGTTGATTTTCAGTAGGGATGTATTGTAAAGATATAGTTCCATTTTGCACATGATCCCTAATGAAGTGATACCTTATTTCTATATGCTTAGTCCTACAATGCATAACAGGATTATGAGTTATTGCTATGGCACTTGTGTTATCACAGTGAATGGGAATGGAATTGAAATCAAACCCATAATTAGCTAGCTGATTTTTCATCCATAGGATCTGAGCACAGCAGCTAGCAGCAGCAATTTATTCAGCTTCTGCAGTTGAAGTAGACACTAAGTTTTGCTTTTTGCTAAAGCAGGACACAAGTATGTTTCCTAGCAATTGACAGGTGCCAATGGTACTCTTTCTATCTATTTTGAAGCCTGCAAAATCATCATCTGTGTATCCTGTTAGTTCAAATGAGGATTCCTTGGGGTACCAAAGCCCCAAGTAAGGTGTACCTTTGAGATACCTGAAAATCCTCTTTACAGCAGATAAATGAGATTCTTTAGGGTTAGCCTAAAATCTAGTACATATGCATATTGCAAATATTATGTCTGGTTTACTGGCAGTTAGATATAAAAGAGAGCCTATCATACCTCTGTATTGAGTTATATCAATACTTTTACCTTTTTCATCTTTGTCAAGTTTGGTTGCATGAGCAATTGGGGTTTTCATGGGAGAGGCTGATTCCATGCCATACTTCTTGAGTAGGCCTTTGATGTATTTGGCTTGGTTTATGAAGATTCCTTCATCAGTCTGCTTTATTTGCAGTCCAAGAAAGAAATTCAGCTCACCCATCATGCTCATTTCAAACTTGCTCTGCATTATCTTGGAGAATCTCTTGCAGAACTTTTCGTCAGTAGAACCAAAAATAATATCATCAACATATATTTGAACTAATAAGACTTTGTCTTTATGCTTTTTAAGAAATAACGTGGTATCTACTCTACCTCTAGTGAACCCATTTTCAATCAAGAAGTTAGTTAGTGTTTCATATCATGCTCTAGGTGCTTGTTTAAGACTATATAAGGCTTTGTCTAATCTATAAACATAATTGGAAAGAATTGGATTGATGAAACTTAGAGGTTGCTCTACATAGACTTCGTCTTGGAGTTCTCTATTTAGGAATGCACTTTTGACATCCATCTGAAAGACTTTGAACTTCATGTGAATAACAAAGGCAATGAAGACTCTGATGGCTTCTAGTCTGGCAACAGGTGCAAATGTTTCATCGTAGTCAATGCCTTCTTCTTGAGAGTAGCCCTTTGCCACTAATCTTTCCTTGTTCCTGGTTATAACTCCATCTTCATCCATTTTGTTTCTGAAGACCCACTTGGTTCCAATGATAGGATGACTCTTTGGTCTTGGTAACAATCTCCATACTTTGTTTCGTTCAAATTAGTTGAGTTCTTCCTGCATGGCTTCTATCCAACTAGAGTCTTCTATAGCATCCTCCATCTTATTTGGTTCTATTTGTCACAGGAAGCTTAGATAAAAGCATTCATTTTGGGTGGCAGCTCTTATTTTGACTCTAGCACTCGGATCTCCAATGATTAGATCTTAAGTGTGATCTCTGGCCCATCTGTTTTCGGATGGGACATCTATTCTGATGCCTTCTTGTCTTAAGTCTTCAAGATTTATTTCTTCTTCTTGGTGTGGAGGTTCGTTGTCTTGTATAGACCTCTCTACGATCTCATTTTCTTGCTTAACGATTTCACTATCTGGCACTACAATCGTAGTGTTGAGCTCGACGACTTCATTCGTAGTATCCACACTATCGGTCGTAGTGTCTTGAAGCATTGTGTTGTCTAAGTCTGTTTCATCAATGATGATGTGAATCGAGACTTCAACACTCAGTGTCTTCTTGTTGAACACTCTATAGGCCTTACTGTCTGTGGCATATCCAATAAAGATTCCTTCTTCTGACTTGGGTTGAAATTTTGTCAAGTACTGCTTTCCATTGTTGAGAATGTAGCATGCACAGCCGAAAGCATGAAAGTAGTTGACACTTGGCTTTCTTCCTTTCCACAGTTCGTAGGGCTTCTTCTTGATCGTAGAGTGTATTAGTGATCTGTCCTGCGTATAGCATGTAATGTTGACAGCTTCTGCCCAGAAGTATTTAGGCAGATGAGCTACTGCTAGTAGAGCTCTTCCAGCCTCTATCAAGGTTCTGTTCTTTCTTTCAGCTACAATATTTTGTTGAGGAGTTCGTGGAGCTGAGAAGTTATGACTGATGTCATTGTCTGTGCAGAACTGGTCCATTTCTGAGAAGTCAAATTCTCTTCCATGATCACTCCTTATGACCTTGATTTTTTTTCCTTTCTCGTGCATTACCAGTCTGAACATCTTGATTAATTGGGAGCTCGTTTCATCTTTTGAAGTTAGGAAGAATACCCATGTGAATCTGGTGTAGTCGTCGACTATAACTAGAGAGTATTTTTTTTCCTCCAAGTCTAGTTGTTGGAATTGGCCCAAATAGAACCATGTGGAGCAACTGCAGGGGCTTGTCGATAGAGTTGGTATTTTTGCTCTTGAATGAGCTTCTGGTTTGCTTTCTAAGCTGACAGGCATTGCATGGCCTTTCTTTTACAAAGTTGAACTTAGGTAGGCCAGCTACGAGATCTTTTGATGTCAGTTTGGACATGCTTTTGAAGTTTAAGTGAGGCAACCGTCTATGCCATAGCAAACTCATTTCTTCAGATGCTTTTGCCATAAAACATATTGTCTTGTTTGAGCTTAGTTGACCAAGATTCACTATGTAGACATTTCCTTCTATTGTCTTGGTTAGCTTTATAGTAGAAGTCTTCAGATCTCTGACTTGACACTGGTTGTTGAGGAATGTTACTGGGTGACCCTTGTCGTAGAGTTGACTGATGCTTAGAAGGTTGTGTTGGAGAACTTCCACATATGCTACTTTACTGAAAGATATTGCACCATTGCCAACAGAGTCGTATCCTATTGTCTTGCCCGAGCCATTGTCTCCAAAGATGACTGAGGGACCCTCCTTTTCTACGTAGTTAGACAGAAGGGCTTTGTTCTGTGTCATGTGTCTTCAGCATCCACTGTCCAGATACCAGGTTGTGATCGTGGAGCTCTTTTTCTGTCATAAAGTTTAACCTTCATTTTGGTACCCATATTTGCATGGGTCCTATTTTGTTAGTGCCCTTGGGGACCCAAATCTGTTTGATCTTGGGTCTCACATGCATGGAATTATAATAACACTTGGCAGCCTTGTGACCAAATTTAGTGCATATAAAACATCTAGTATGATGCATGCCTGTATGTGTATGATAATTCATCCTCCATTTGGACTTGTGTGGTTCTTTAGTTATCCTTCTGTTAAACTGATTCTCCTTCTTCCATGTGTCCTTGGGTTTCATAAATAGTGATGAGTGTGCCTTACCTCTACTGTACTTTCCCAGTTGATTCGTAGAGTTGGTCTTGCTTAACTCTACGATTCTTTGAGGTTGATGAGTAGAGGTTGGGTTACTCTTTTCTTTTATGAATCCCAGGCCAACATAAGATCCTTTGCTCCTTTGAGTATGAATGGAAATAGTAGAACAAGGTTGAATTGATTCTTCCTTCTGTGAGGATTTCACAAAGATAATGCTTCTACTAAAACTTGAGGCATTGCTAGTGCTAGTTTCCTTTATCTTTTCCACACATGGCTCTGAAATGGATTTCCCAAAGCCTAGGTCTGTTCTGTCGAATGTACTTCTGTGACTAGAGAGCAGGGAGTCCATGGATGATGATGATTTGTTCCATGTAGAGATAGTCTTTTCTAGTTCCTCAATTTTAGAGGTTAGATTAGACTCTCTTTGTTTATTGAGTTTATTTGTCTGTTTTAAGATTTCATTCTCAGCCTCAAGCTTGGAGAGAAGGTTAGTACTTAGAAGGGCTGTGTCAAGCTCTTCTTGAACTTTCTTTTTCTCTTCTTGAAGAAGTGAATGATCCTTAGACAAAACTCTGAACCACTTCATGTATTGATGTAGATCAGTGGTTATGCCATGCAGTGCAGTTCTTAAATCATTTATGTCTACATCAGGAGAGTTGAAGTCAAATACCTCATCGAGACTTACATCATGTATGTTGAAATTTTGTTTGTCCTTTGCATGTTTGGCCATTAGGCATAGATTAGCCATTTTTGGTTCTTCATCATCTCCGAAATAAGGATTGGAGTCATTGCCTAAATCACTCCACAATCCTCCAGCTACCAGGCCTTTGTCTCTCTTCTGAGGCCTTTTGTTGCCTTTGTATTCCTTCTTTGCATGTGATTTCTTCTTTAGTTCTTCTCTGAGAGGTTTGTTGCAGTTGGAAATGAAGTGGCCAGGCTTCTTGCAGTTGTAGCATAGATCATTCATTTGCTCCTGGATGCAGTAATTGCTGACCTTCTTTGGCTTGCTGGTTTTGCCTTGACGCATGAACCTTCTTAGTTTTTTACCAGCATAGCAAGGTCTTCATCATCGTCTTCATCATAATCAGAATCAATCTTAGTGTTGACCTTAGATGCACCTTCATATGCCTTGAGAGCAACTCCCTTATCCTTCCTTCTTCCTTCTGATAAGGTTTCATCTCGTTGAGTCAGTTCTATTTCATATGTCAGGAGTTTGTCATATAGTTGTTGAACTATCATCTCGTGAAGATTCTATGACTCTCTTATAGCAGTGGTTTTGGCATCCCACCTGCTCAGTAGGGCCCTCATGAACTTTATGATCAGATCTTTGTTTGGATAGATCTTCCCATATGCTCGTAGAGAGTTAAGCAGAATGTTGAATCTCTCATAGGTGGCAGTTACATTTTCTCCTTGAACATGAGCAAACATTTCATACTGCTGTGTCAAGAGTGATTGTTTGTTTTCTCTTACTTTTTTAGTTCCTTCATGCATGATGAGCAGTACTTCCCAAACATCCTTAGTTATTTTGCCGTTGACAACGTTTTTGAGCAGATCGTCTTCTAAGGATTGGAATAGGATGTTTTTGGCCTTTTTGTCAAGTTGGACAGCTCTCTTCTCGTTATCTGTCCACTCTTCTTTGACTTTAATTTGTATTTTTCTTGGATCGTCAGTGGTTGGTGCAAGCTTTGTTGGAACATAGGGCCCATTCTGAACAGTATCAAATAGATCTTCATCTATTGAGTCCATGTATGCTTGCATCCTGACTTTCCAGTTTGCAAATTTATCCTTGTTGTAAATTGGTGGCTTGTTTCCTCCTCCAGTCCTTGAATCGCTAGGTACGTGTGCCATTGGATCTACTAAAGCTTGTAAGCTATAAAATAAAACCAGCTCTGATACCAATTTTTAGTTCCTAGTTGGCACAATAGTTATCTAGAAGGGGGGAGGTTGAATAGATATTTAAAAAATCTTTTCATTTTAAACTTGTTCGTTGATGATGATTAAAACTTAGCGGAATTAATGTTTGTTTTAACCTCCTTTACGAAGTAGTGGAGTTATGAAAGTGAGGCAGTTATAGCAGTTATGGCAGATATAGCAGTTATCATATGAAAGTAAAAGACACAGTCGTTTGAAGTGGTTCAGAGCACTTAAAGCTCCTAGTCCACTCTTCTACTCCTCAAGTAGGAAATCCACTAAATATGTCTTTTACAACTTCTGAATCACATAGATTCCTTCTAGACCAGCAGTTTAGAAACTTCTTAGTTCACTCTTGAACTCTTCAAGTCCAGCAGACTTGGCTCTCCTATAGTTCACTTAGAACTCTTCAAGTCCAGCAGACTTGGTACTTTTCTTCAGTTGATTGGTAGATGTTGAGTTCTTGATGGTTGTTGCTCAGTTGCTGTTTAAGCACTTGTTCGAAAGAACTGAGTAGCTGAGCAAGCCTTTTCTATTTCTCAGATCGTAGAGTTAAGCTTTTCGAGTTCTTCACATTTTTTGTTCAATGCTTGCTTGTCTCTCTCATCTGCTTTATTTGCATATATGTGATCTTCAAAACTATCCGTTGGATCCATCCGTTGAAGCATTAAATGCGTTTGACCTTTTTGATCTTTGATGGAGACATTTCTTCAAATCTTCTGAATTGCATTCTGGCCCACTGACACAGCAGACTGGTTTCTCACCTAACACCTGAAAAGGTGTTTCCCCCCTTACCAATGGTACTTTCCTTAGCTTCTTCAATACGCTTCTTTGTTGCATACTAAGGATATTTCTTATGACTTTGGGACTGGTGAGTACTGCAATGTTTATAATCCATTCCTCATATATTGAAGTCTGTCTCCACACAAATCATGAGGCTTTGACGTTTCTGACACAAGACAAATGATACTCTACGATTCAGATCGTGATACTCTACGATTCAGATCGTGGCACTCTACGATTCAAATCGTGGTAACTTGTCGCCTTGGTGCCTGGTCTGATGCTATCAGCCGTGAGCACTATGATTTCTCTTAAATTTTTGCACACTACGATCTTCGCTTGCTTGATTTGTAAACTCTACGTTTCCGAGAGCACACTACGATCTCTGAGTTGGCTTGGCAAATGTTGGGACCACTCTACGATTTTTGAAGTGGCCCTTCAAGGCAGGAACACTACGATCTTTAAAGCACTACGTTTCTGCCTTGACTTCTGCAATGTTGATCAGATTTATACACTACGAATTCTTTGAAGCCTATTTATTACATCTCAAGATCAACCTAACAGCTTTGATTTTTCTATCTATACATTCATTTTCAGAATGATACACGTTAAGAGCTTAGATCAACCTAACAGATTTGATCTATCACTAAGTCCTTGTACATATATTCCTTGAAGGACTTTACAAATAATCATGAGCATATACATTTAAAACATCAAATCATAATATGCATTCTCCCAACATAATACTCCGACATGAAAAGTTAAAACTTATCAAGAATGTTCAGAATAATATTTCCATGAAAAGATACTAGATGAAACGCAAATATCAAGGATATTCTAAAAATTTCATGGAGTATAGAAGCCAAAACTTTAACAAACGAGTGTAGAATTCGAAATCTGAAATGAAATAATATTACTTACATGCTACAAAGTATGGAAGAAAATATTATTTCAAGCGAATATTGAACAAAAATAACATCCCTTACCTTGAAAAGAAACACATTCCAACTGGTATAACGGGGATATTCTTGAAGAAAATTTTCACTATTTTCTACGCTCAAAGCTTTTTAAAACTTGAAAGAAATACGCTCAAGATTATAGAAGAAGAATTCTCTGATTCTGGTGTGATTTTCAATTCTAACTTAAGCACCTATTTATAGGAAAATGCTAGAACGCCATAGGAGACTAAAATAATAAAATAATATTTTATTTTATTTTTCCTTACGCATGCCAAGACCATGACTATCAAGGCTTGCCATTCTTGAAAAATCTCAGCACATATTTTGACAAAAACAAAAGTGGGTCCCACCCATAATTTTAATAAAAATATTTTAATTTCCAAAACTTTAACAATTCATAATAAATAGTCCTTTTATCAGAAAAATATGAATTTTATGTCCATTCCACATGAAATCGAATTCTCTACAACTTTACAGAAGAAAATTTTTCCAAATTCCAAACAAAAAATATCCGAAATCCACAAACGGATGATTTTCAATACCTCATAAAATTCATAACAAATCATACGTTAATTTTTAACGGTTCAAAATTTGTGGACATATACTCAACTTATATATGTATAACATATCCAAAAATCACAACAATCCAACGGTCGGATCAAAATTATAACACATTCAATAGAGCTTTAAGAACACCAATTTGATTTTTAATACCTCAAATCCGACAAAATACTGACAAAACACCTCAACATTAATTCTTTCATTTATAACCACATAAAATAAATATTTTCCTATCTATCATTTATGTCCACATAAAATAAATATTTCCTTATCATATGAATTAATAATTAATTATTCACAAATAATATTATAGAATCACAATAATGACAACCAGGCCGTTCCCAGAAAAGTGGGGGTTTTTCTATAAGGATTTCTCCTTACTGGCGCACAATTAGGTGACCAAATCTCTCATTGACAGAACTTTCTAGACATTGCCAATAATTCTATCTAATAATATTATTCAAATAACATAAATTATTGATTTGATAATGGAAAATATTGTGCAGAGAAAATTATTGAAACAACAATAATATAAAATATCAACGCAGGAATTATTGAATCAATAAAATAAAATATTGAACAGTAATTATTGTAAAAATTATTGAGTAGTGACTTCTTACGTAAGAATCAATAATTCAAAAATACTGTGCAATACCGTGTGCTACTGTGCAACAATGCGTATTACTGTATTTTAACCACCAGGTATTCCAACAGTGTTAACGGTAAAACTTTCGCCGTTATTTTATAAAAAGATATATTTGTCGTTTTCTCAATCCGACAATAATTCCGTTGTGGGGTCCACCAATGATTGTGCCGTCGTACGAATATTTCATATTAAAACGAATATTCTCCAACCAATTGAATATTATATAACAACTTGCGTACTTTGTAAAATTTATAAATATTACCCACAACTATAACATTATATCAAATTCACTCCATAATATTTAAAAATGATATTTATAGAAAATTCATCTTTATTCATAAAAGTTGTGGTCTTACAAATTATACATACACTACGGCCAAGGATATTCGTTATTATCACAAGTGGTCATGATCATGTCATACACCTGTCCTTCTTTGCACTACGGGCCAAAGCTACTAATTAACAGTTCATCTTTGCACTACGACCAAAGATATCAATCAACAGTTCTTCCACTACGGAACAAAGACATACAACTGTAAAACCAATAACTAACCGTCCATCTATGCACGTAAGCCACATATGACTTTCATTACAATATAAGTATAAAGATGATGACAATAATATAAGCATTAATCAAACGAAATCAAGGATAAATATTAAAGACTTTAAATTTATCCAGAGTTTAAAAATATCCAAATTGTCAACATGATAATGCTTTATGGAGTAAAATTCAAGAATAATATTCATGTATAAAAAATAATTTGGACAGAAAAGAAATATATATTCTGGGTGAGTAGTACCCTGTAAATAGTACTTCGAGAATAGTACCTCGTGACTAGTACCCGACATGAAAAGTGCCTCAAATACCCCAATGAATAATATTTGAGTGAATAGTAACTGGGTGAATAGTAACTCGTGAATATTACTCTGGCATAAAAAGTGTCCCGAATACCTGGTGAATAATATTCGAGTTAATAATAACCGGGTGAATAGTAACTCATGAATAATAACTCATAAATAGTAACTGGTGAAAAGTATTCCGGCATAAAAAGATCAATAATTATCAAGAAAGATCATAATAATATTTCCATTAAAAGATACTGGATGAAACACAAATATCAAGGATATTCTACTAATTTCACAGAGTATATAAGCAATACTTCAACAAAATGAGTGTCGAAGTAGCAATTCGAAATGAAATAATATTACTTACATACTACAGAGTATGGAAAAAATATTATTTCATACGACTATTGAACGAAGATAATATCCATACGAATATGAAATAAATAATACCCCTTACCTCACAAGAAGACTGGATACTGGAATAGTGAAGTAGCAGACTTCTCTTCTTCTTTCTCTCTATAGCTTCTCTCTCTATAATTGCTCTTGTGAGTCTTAGTGAATTGGTGAGAATGAAAGAAGAATGAGCTTCTATTTATAGGAAAATATAGTTTCGATAATTTCATGTTTTGGAGCTCGAAATATTACCGTATAATACCTTCATTTTTTCCTTCATTTTTAATTTAGTCCTGCAAGTATTATTAAACTTGCACCACCTCCCTTAATAGTACATCATGTGAATCAATAGTACAATCATGTGAATCAATAGTTCTAGACATATGAAAAAAATAATTACAGTATAGTACATTCACCTATACCTCCATTTTTAATTTAGTCATGCAAGTATTATCAATATTGCACCACCTTCCCTAATAGTACATGCATGTGAATCAATAGCAATTAATTGCTCACTTATCCGATCAATTACCCGATTGGTCGATATAACCTCTAGACATCAATTATTATCGAAATATATATCGATTTCCATTAACACTAATAATCCCAACACAATGAAAATATCAATTTCATCTTTAATCAACACGAACTTATTCATCATTAATATTATAACTCACAATATTTAACAACCAAATCATTCCCAGGAAAAAGGGGGTTTTTCAATAAGGATTTCTCTCTATTGGCGCACAATTAGGTGACCAAACTTCTCCTCGACAGAACTTTCTAGACATCGTCAATATTGCAAATAATAATATAAATAACTTTGTTGTCTCAATTATTGATTTAACAATAATAAATATTATGCAGATGATACTGTGACAATAATTGAATTAATAATATGAGAGATATTATGCAGCAATTACTGTAGCAATAATTGAGTATAACTGAGTGACTTATCGCGTAAGCATTAATAATCAATACCGTGTGCTACTATGCAACCACGTGTATTACTGTACTTTTACTACCGGTTAGTTCAACAGTTTAACGGTAAAACTTTCGCCGATATTTTTCAAAATATTTCTTATATTTTCTAACTACGACAATACTTCCATTGTGCGGTCCACCAATAATTCTGTCGTCGTACGAATATTGTAGCAGCCCCGAATCCGGGCCCCGAATCGCCGCGGATCCGGTATACTATTTCTATAACTAATTGCGGAAGATATAAACATAAATTGTTTATACATTATATTACACACATTACTCCATGGTCGAGTAACCTTAACTTATACACAAATCATAAACTATTTATCACACAACAATATTTATCAAAGTATACTATTACAAACTAGCCGCACATTTTATCCCAAGCCGGACTTGGCATTATCTTTCACTTTATCCGAACGCATTCGTCTTATCTGCAATGTTTTATCATGATATAGCAAGGGTGAGCATTAAAGTTGCCCCGCAAGTTTAAATACAATAATATAACAATATATCATGATTGAAGAGTATGAATAATAAGCTGGCTATAATTCATCAATATAATTGAGAACTAGCACGAACAAACTTTTGACTGAACAAGTTTTAATCATGAACAAACATTTCTGAACCAACTGGTAATGAAGGTGATCAGCCTTTCATATCTGACTTATACATGCAAGATGTACAGAGTACAATTTTCATGGCAATCAGCAATGATTAACCATAAGCTTGAATAACATACTCTTAGTAGAGTTTAGTAAAAAGAAACTTGCTTGAACCGTTGATTACCGCAACGCAATTTATAACGCTTTATCCGAAGACCTAATATTAATAATATAGATCTCCAATATTAGAATAATATCATCACAGTATAATATTGTTATATTTATATCCACAGAATAACCTAAACACATTACCACATAAGCCTATCAGTCTATACAACACATAAGACTAGGTATCAAGTCAAACTATTGCAGTCTGAGTTGAACCCGACATAATTCTAACATCCCGACGGTCTACTCGGACTTTTATCGAGTTTAAGTTCAATTAAACTCTTCCTAAATACTTAACAATTATCCCAGATAATTTTCTTAGCAATCAAAATAATTTTTAAAGACTTATAATAATTTTCAGATAATTATTACCATTTATCACCATTTTTCAATCATTAAAACCTTATTTAAATGAATTAAATACCACTTAATACCTTAATCATTAATATTCATTTAATATAAAATATTAATGAAAATCATTACATAATATTATAATATAATTATAATATCACAAAGTATTTTTAATACTTTAAAAATCATTTTTATATTATTTTTAAACCATTAAATCCATTATCTGATAATTAATATTAATATTGAAATATTAATATTTTCATGACTAAATATCAAAAGTTATAATTTATAACTTCAAATATTTTTCTAACACTTAAATCATTTTAATATGATTCATAAATCATTTATTCTATTTTTCCATAATTTATTTAATATATTTATTAAATAAACTAATTATCATTAATATTAATTAATTAATGAAATTCATCCCAAAATATTAAAAGTCATCAAATATAACTTCAAATATTTTCTTATACCATAAAATAATTTTTCATGATTTTTCATAAATTAAAATTATTTTTAAATAATTTATCTAATATTATAATTAAATAAATAAATACCATTTATATTCCAAAAATATTAAATATTTTTGAAATATACCCAAAATATTTAAAAACTATTTTTCAAACTTTAAAATAATTTTTCAGAATTTATTATGTATTTTTAATAATTTAAAATCATTTTTTTCTATTTATTTAATTAATTTCCGGAAAATAGAAAATAAATTGTCACTAAAGGGCCCTATAGCGACAGAACCGTCGTTATAGGTGTTCTTGGTGTTCTTGGCCAATTTCTAGATCTTTATGTCAGATTTCGGGTGAGTATGTTTGACCGGATTTAATTTCTTGTTCTGTGTGTTTCTGGGCTGGCTATTGTTCTAATCATGTAGTATAAGTGTAACACTACAACTAAAATCAAACTTCATGGCCATAACACTTTACAACTGAGAGATCTAAGCTCTCAAACTACCTGTCAAACGTGTTCTTCGGTTTCTGGATTTTCCAGAATTTAAAGCACCTACTTTGAGTCCTTATAACGTTTATTTCATGTTCGGTTTATGTGATCTAGAGGTTGAATCTTGTAGAACATATGTCAGGCTATAATTCTATATCATCATATCATCAAATTAACACCACAAACAAAAGATCTAGCTCGATCAAACTAGGGGTCAGAACGTGTTCTTGAACAAATTTGGGTTTTCCAGATTGTTCTTGAAGCAGTTCGGTCAACTACGTTTGACCATAAATATTTATGATTCTAACAAGTATCTGAGTGATATAAAAACTGCAGTATGTAGTATCCATGTCATGCTACACGATTAAACCAACTAAATATCATAAACACTAACAGACTGCGAGATCCGAGCATTCAAAACTGGTTGTCAGACTTTCTGGGCAAAATCTGGGCTGACCAGAAACAGAAATCGTGTCCGGTCAACTAGGTTTGACCGTTTGTAACTTTTAATCTAGACATGATATAACCTTGATTCCTGTTCCAGAATAAAGCCTTCATGGCATACTACACTTATATAACTTAAAACTTAACAAATCAAAAACATACAACGATCTATGGGCCCTGACATATGGCTGTCAGGCCATATTTTTCAATTTTTCCAGATTTTCAAAACTGCTAGATTCGTGCATCTAAGTGTTATGGATCTGGGATTTAACAACCCAGATCACTAAATGACACCTTAATACACTATATTAACCAACCAACAACAACATTTAACATTAAATTCAAAGATTTTGAAATTTAGGGTTCTTATACCTTTTGAGCTTTAATCTTGAATCTGATCATCAAGATCTGTTCTTGATGTTATAAGTGCTTGAATATAGACTGGTTTACTTAAGAATTTCGGATTGCTAAGAGAGAGAGAGAGAGTTGTTGAGATCAAGATAGCAAATGAAAAAAATTTATAGACTTTCTCTCTCTTTAATCTCCTATATAATATAAATACAATGTATGTTGCTGATTTTGCTGAGATTGTTGGTCATATAAGTCACATGCTAGTGCTAGGGTTGGTCACCAACTCACACTAGGGCAAGACTTGCAAGTTACATCCATTAATACACTTAAGGGCATTTACGTTTTTTCCATTTAATTTTAATGGCATTCTTGTAATTGGTCCAAACCCTTAGGGTTTAGGTTTGAAAATATTTAGGGTTTAGGTTTTAACCCTTAACTTTGTAATTTAATTTCTACATTTTCGAATTTTGGTTTTCAAAATAGAAAATTAATATTTCAAAATTATAATTAGGATTTACTAATTATATTAAAATTCCTTAATCATACTTAAATCTTGCTAATTAGGATTAATAATTCCTAATTAAAATTGCTAATTACGTAATTAGGGTCAAAATCACAGATTAGGGTTTATAACCCACTAATTAGGGTTTCTAATAGAAAATTAATTTTCTAATTTTAGAAATTAAATATCGTAATTAGATTAGAGTTTTCTAATTACTTAACTTGAAATAATTAGTATTAGGGTTTCCTAATTAACATTGCTAATTTTAGCAATTAAATCCACAATTGAGCATTAGGGTTTCTAACGGAACAATTTTGGTTCCAAAAATTAGAAATTAGGGTTTGCTAATTAATTAACTTTTACCCTAATTAGTAGTATAATTAATACCACATAAGCATTATAATTATCCTTTCTATTCCCAGATTAGGGCTTCAATTTATCAGGATCTGAAACTAGGGTTTTCAGATCTGATTTTAGGGTTTTCTAATAATCAAATCGGGTTTCAAATTCGGAATTAGGGTTTTGTAATCAATTTTTTAAGATTAACCCTAATTAATCCTTTAATTAATTACACTTATGCCATTAAGTTCCCAATTTAGGGTTTCAAATTACCGAAATCTGAAATTAGGGTTTCCAGATCGGGTATTATGGTTTTCTAATAATCAATTCGGGTTTCAGGTAATTCATTAGGGTTTTCCCTAATTAATTTATAATTAATAACGTTAAACCTTATACATATCATTGCATTCCCAATCTAGGATTTTCATGCACCGAATTAGGGTTTCAGAACCGATTTCTAGGATTTCTTATTAATCGCTAGGATTTTCTAACCGAACGTTAAAGTTCTTAATATATAATTAGGGTTTGACACATATATAATTAATATGGTCAACCCTTGACCTTTAACCGCATTCAGAACACAAACATAACCATAAACACAAAACAAATTCACATAAGTCCTTAATCCTGAATAATTCACCTTAATCCTTCACAAAATTTTGAAATCATCAAAATTTCACCCTAATAATATCAAACGCATACACTTATTTTCTGTCTAGGTCTATTATTTGACCTTAAATCAATCATTTAAGATTTTAATAAATTGTCTAAATTCTCGGGTTGTCACAAATATTTCCTGTTAAAACGAATATTCCCAGACCAATCAAATATTTTATAACAACTTGTTTACTTTGCAAAATTTGTAATTATTACCCACAACTATAACATTATATCAAATCCAGACCACAATATTCAAAAATATATTTCAAGAAAAAATAATTTTTATTCATAAAAGTTATGGTCTTACAATGACCATGGATTATTTGGTATAATTATGACCATTGGTGAATACACGAATATCCTTGGCCCGTAGTGCATGGATAATTCGTGGTCATGATACTATTGAGCTGAGTCTCAGCGTTATTGATTTTACAGTTGTATGTCTTAGGCTTGTATTGCAAAGATGGACTGTTAATTTACCTGATTATAAATATGAATTGTGATTTAATTATAATCTGTGGTGGTTCAGGTGAAGACAGGTGATCAGAGTTATCTTTGTCTTAACAAAGAACTGTTGATGAGTATTACAGGAATGAAATATTAACGATGGACTTTTAATCTAGAGGAGATAGTAGACATTATGTTCTACTTGACTCTTCTAATGGATTGTTGATTATGCTGCTATTATGATTGAAAACTTTTATCTTCTACCTTATGTTCTAAATATCTGAATTATTTTGATAATTTATTTATCTTAAGTCATGATATTTTTTACTTGGCTATTTATGTTCACCCTTTTACTTCACCACCCGTTTCAGGTAATAAAAGTGTAGCTGGTACTAGCAGGGAGAACATGTGTATAAAGTGGTGATACGAATTAGTCACAAGCCTAATCAAATTATGAAACGGTGGGGCATAATAAATGTACTGAGAATTTAAAATGTGTGTGACATATTTTATACATCATTTAATAGTTATATTTGGTGAACTAAATAGGGTGATGTGAACTCGACTTTGAAAGCGTCAAAATGCACTTTATTAGAATGAGGAAGACATAAATATTCTCGTATTCCTTTGGAGACTTGAAATATTTGTTGTTGTACTTTATATGGCATTGTAATAATTTGATTATGAATATTGTCGTATTATATATGTTACAATATTTGTATTGAAACTCACAGTATATGTGTCATGGTATTTTGGATGACAATTGTAATGATGATGTTGTAGTTGATTTTGTACCATGTATTTGGTGACTCAGAATGGGTGATGTATACCTATTTTCGGGGCGTCCCATAAGACTCCCAACCACAGAAGCATAGGGAATAAGATTCATTTGATCACATTCAAGTTGATTCTTAAGGCATGTATCAGAGTGTTTACCATAATACTCTCCGCCTCTATCTGATCTCACTACTATAATTTTTCGATCAAGTTGATTTTCAACTTCAACTTTCGTTAAAATATACCGAAAGACCTTATATCATATTTAATAAAACTATTATACGGGATTAATCTCACTACCATAACAACACAATTATTTTATTTTATACAATAGCGAAACCATGGCTGTGATACCAAATGTTGAATAAATTATACAGGAACGTACTATTGCATAGAATAAAATAAAATCAATAATCATATATTAAGTACTTACATGAATTGAGAGAAGTCATCTTGTATGTATCACGCTTCCGCTGCGCTTAAGGATGAAAGTCTTCAATTACCTCTCTCAATCTTAGAATGGATGTATAGGTGTGTATATAAAATTCTTGAGACGACAATTGAGACCAAACCCTAACTATTTTATTTATAAAATAGCTAAGGGTCAAAATCGTCCATCAAGATTATGAAACCCTAGGGTTCATTATGCCAAATACTATTAAGAATATTATTTATAGGCCACATAATTAATTACCAAACCCATAAATAAAGTGATTAAATTAATACAATATGTAAGCCCAATAATTACATAAATAGTAGAGGCCACATAAAGAATAAAATATTCCAACATCTATTGTTCTAACTTTCGACTAATCCATGATAATCATCAAGGGATAAAGGCTTTTTTATTCATTGTTAGAAGTCATAGGTTTAAAATTACGATTCAGCAAAGTTCAAATTAATCATGTACTACAAATTGTTGATCACCATCCGCCATTGAAATTAACAATGTTATATTAATAAGAAGTATTACAGTCTTAAGTGGCATTTGATTTAATTTTAATACATCTTCATAGTCCACCTCTTATTCGTTAAGGAGACATGAATTTATTTGGTAAAAAAAGTTTTCCCTCTTAATGCCTCTAAATCGTTAACATAGAAAATTAAATCTAAATTATTCAAAGGACCATTTGAACGAAATTGACTATTTTTTGAACAAAAATAAGCTCTTCAATATTACAAAATTCTTTTTATATTCCTAATTACTGTTACCAAGTCAGAATAAGGCAGACCAAAAGTTTTTTTTAGGGAGAGAATTAACAGAGATTTCTAGAGAGAGATAGTCTTTCTAGAGAGAGAAAGTCATAGAGATGAGCAAAAGGGCGTGTCTAGGTGAGGAGGGAGAGAAAGTGAAAATGGTGGTGGTGGGTGGCAGAGATGAACCCGAAGCTACTAGCGGAGATACTGGTGAGTGTTAATGCCAAGATCCTTTAACGCGCTCCAATCACCAAAGCGCGTCCAATCCTGCACAGAAATGGGTAAACACCAAAGGCTTGACGGCTAGGGCCGCCGGGGGATAGCTCCGGTGTTAGAATAAGTACAAACTGATATAAGGTTAACAATGGAGGCTTTATGCTCTAGTGCTAGAAAATAATAAATTGCATGTACCTTAGAAACTGTTAGAATTTTAGGTGGAAATTAAAACATAAATAATACTTACATATGAATCGGTAAGTATCCATGAAGCGGAAGCGGTTGAACCAAATGCCAATTCTACAAGTGACACCATGAACACAGCTATAACGATCCTTCTTACTTCTCGTCAATATATAGTTGTTACAAGCAATCAATGCGAACGAACTATTTAAGTGTTCACACCAAGTACACCTAAGCCTATTGATGGAAGCTTGGAAATACTAGAGAGAGTATTTACAGAGAAACAGTATAGGAAAAATAATACGTTATTTTTCCTTAGCCCTACACATAGTAAGCTTCAGTATTTAACGTAAAACCCAATACGTAAGGGATAAGTCTACAACTGACTAAATCAGGAGAGCTATCTCATATAGAGTCCTACCCATATCACGTATTATTTAAAATACTTCCAAGTGATATGGGACTCTTCCAATCATTATTGGGTTATCTAATACCCATACCCAAGTGGATGTTCATTATCCATAGGTCTAACCCGGATCAATTACTAAAATCTCCCACTCAGATTGGGTTATAAAGGTATATACTCATCTCAAATCAATAATCTCTAGATTTCCTCGTACAGGTGCCTTGGCGTGAGACTGACGAGAAATAAATGATATCAAGGGCGAGAGCTCGCATATTAAGTCTCCATCATAACTAATATGAAGCATCTAAAAAAAAAACAACTCGTCATGTCCTAGACTAGTCGATCACATTCTGTTAAGTATTTCGAATCCCTTATTAATTAAATTTCAGAAATTCACTCAAACCCATTTGCCTTGGTATGCTAACCTTTAAAAAACATATACATATAGTATAATACATAAAGTTTAAAATAGTTATACGCATATAGCATAACCAATGGTTGAATGTGATGCCAAACAAGTGTCTTCCCTAAACTCTCATGTCAATCTTCATTAACTTTGCTTTTTTCCCAAACAAGTACCCATGGAACCTTATTATGTGAACTTAGGAATAAAAACTAGAGTAGCAACACAAAGTCTTTGTTTCATAACATAGGTTCAAGTTACTAAGGACAATAATTAATGTACAGGTCTCACACAATGATTGAATAACGATCCACCACATCACTCTTTTGTATGTCGCTTCTTTTGCACACGAGGTACAATTTTCATGTTACGGTGGAGTGCAAAAAAATGTAGCTCTAGGTAAAAAAACACCGTACAGACAGTAGTTAATCGCTCTCTAGTGTTTAACCTTAGAAAACATTCCTAAGTACTTCAAATAGTATCTAGTATGAATCTAATGTTCGGCAACCCAAAACAAGGCTACACCTCTTACAAGTGTTTGGTATGTATTGATACCTCTTCTTGGACCCAGCTAAGGCGACTAAATCATATTGTCTCAAAAATGGTGCGTAGAGATATGTCGCTCGTAGAGATATGTCTGAGGACCACCTTCTTTCGTGCCACAATATCCCTAATGTAGTGAAATTTAGTCTCAATATGCTTGGCCTTTCCATGGTATTTGGGATCCTTAACGTAAGACAAAGCAGCCGTATTGTCACAATGAATAGTGACAGGGTCACTCGAATATGATCCAACATGCAGGCACTTGAAGAATCTCCATAATCATACTACTTCTTGTACTACAAAGCAACATACAATGTATTCTGACTCCATAGTGAATAAAGCAACATATGGTTGTTTCTTGCTCAACCAACTAATGGCTCCACCACAAAGAAAAAAGTTATACCTAGTGGTAGACTTGCGCTCATCTAAGTCACTAGCCCAATCTTCGTCGATGTACCCCTGTAAGCGTAGCTCACCACCCCGATAACACAATATATAATCCATGGCGCCTCTCAAGTATCGAAGTATCCTCTTAATTGCCACCCAATGAGCAAATCCAGGATTGCTTTGAAACCGACTGACCATCCCCACTGCAAAACTTATATCGGGATGTGTACACATCATTACATACCTCAACTTACCAACTACACTAGCATAAGGAACATGAGCCATCTGCTCTTTTTCTTGATCAGTCTTAGGGCAAAGATCCTGGCTTAGTTTATGACCCTTCTCAATGGGAGTGTCAACTGGTTTAGAATTATACATACGAAAAATGCTCTAAAATAGATTTTATCTAAGTCTCTTGACTTAACCGAAAAATCTTGTAGAGCGATACCTATAGATCTTAATTTCGAGTACAAATTCTGCCACACCCATGTCTTTCATCTCAAAATTAGATGATAACAACTTTTTAGTGGCGACAATCAATCCCATATCATTTCCAGCAATCAAGATGTCATCAACATACAAACACAAGATCATAAAGCTTTTGTCAACCCGTTTAACATACACACAATGATCTTCCTCAATCATTGTAAACCCATGAGCAATGATGGCTTGATGAAATCAAAAATTCCATTGTCTAGATGATTGCAATGATGGCTCGATGAAATCAAAAATACCATTGTCTAGTTGATTGCTTTAAGCCATAAATGGAACGTTTGAGCTTGCACACTTTGCACTCTTATCCCATAACCTCAAAGCCAATTGGTTGATTCATATAATTCTCCTCATCTAGTTCTCCATATAAAAATACAGTTTTAACGTCCATCTAATAAGGCTCTAAATCTAAACATGCGATAATAGCTAGAATAAGGCGAATGGAGCCAATTCTCACAACTGGTGAAAATGTCTCATTATAGTCCACACCTTCCTTCTAGGAGAACCCTTTCACCAGAAGACGAGCCTTATACTTGTTGATTGATCCATCCGCCTTTCGTTTAATTTTGAAAACCCATTTATTTCCAATGGCCTTATGACTAGACGGTAGATCAATCAACTCCCAAACCTGGTTCTTTCCCATAGAACCAATTTCATCTTCCATAGCATCTATCCATTCATTACGAGAAGGTGAATTGAGAGATCCCTTATATGTAAAAGGCTTATTATCATCTTTTAAAGCGCACATAAGGTTCTCTCCTTAAAGCACAAGAAGGGATTCCTCTTCAATTTCAAAAAAAATTGAGATATGTTTGCATGTTTGCTACGACGTGGCTCAAGATTTTGTGAATCAGGTGGTGCCCCGTTAGGCGGTAGATGATTCCCACCATCCTTAGAGACAAAACGATGAGAATTAAATTCCTTCCTTCGCTAAGGGATGGTGAAACGTCTCCCACTGATTCGACCATTTCATATAGCTCAAAATCCTTTCTCGTGTCACCCCTGCTTGGAAACTCATTATCTATGAATTCCATATCTCGTGATTCAATCTCAGTCATTACTCCATCATTTTGTTCACATATCATCACATAACCCTTCGAGTGTTCAGGATACCTTATAAAGATACCCTTCCTTCCTCTAGAGTCTAACTTCCTAAGTTATTGGGAAGAAATGCGCACATATCCTGTCGACCCCCATGGTCTTAAATGATCAAGGGTTGGTTTTCTGCCTTCCTAAGACTCATATGGTGTAGAAGTAACTGACTTACTAGGCACGCGATTAAGGATGTAGGCAGCAGTCATTAGTGTATCTCCCCAAAAATTAATTAGAAGACCAGCTTGTGCCTTCATCGACCTAACCATCTTTAATAGAGTACGATTCCTTTTTTCTGCAACACCATTTTGTTGCGGAGTGCCAGGAATAGTTAGTTGTCTGATGATACCTTTTTCCTCACTGAGTCCTTTAAATTGTTCAGATAAATATTCGCATCCACGATCGGTTCTAAGAACCTTTATGGATCTATCTTTTTTATTCTCAACTTCAGCAACGAAACGTCTAAAGTAATCTAATGCCTATGACTTATGAGAAATTAAATAGACATATCCTTATAGCGAATAATCATCTATAAAAGTGATGAAATAGTCACCACCATGTCGTGCTCTAACATTCATTGAACCACAAATGTCAGAATGAATTAGCTCTAAAGGACTAATGGCCCTTACTGCCTTCCTAAAAGGTTTTCAATTTGCCTTTCCTGCTAAACAAGGTTCACATACTGGAAGGTTAACTTTAGCGAGTGAGCCTAAAAGGCCTTCTTGAGCTAGCCTAGTCATCCTTTCTTGGCCAATATGACCTAATCTAGTATGCCATTTCAATGATTCATTAACAATATAATCATGAGAAGCAATATAAGAAAATTGGGATTCACCTTTATTCAAAACATAAAAACCATTCGATAAAATACCATGTCCTACAAAATCATTTTGAAAATAAATAGATACGCTACTACTACCGAAGGAAAAAGAATACTCTATTCTAACTAAAGCTACAACTGATATTAAGTTCCATCAAATTCCTGGTACATAAAGTGTATCCTCAAGGATTAGTTTGTGACCATTTCACAAAGTCAGTTGATAAGTGCCAAAACTGAGCACTTGCTCCTCTGAACTGTTCCCCATGAACAAACTTTGAGTCCATTTAGAAACTCATCAGTATTCAATGAATCCCTCCCTATCGCGAGTTACATGTTTGGTTGTTTCTGTGTCAATAATCCACGAAGAATCATTTTGAGCAAGAAAAACATGTGAACACAGAAATTATTCATTGCAATAAAGAAATTTAGATTGTACCTTTTTCTGCTCAGTGCTCTTGTGACGCCCCCAAATCCGGGTCTCTTCCAACCCGACAAATGGTGCTACACGGTACTACCATTCATTCACACATTTCCTCAAATAGTCACAAGAGGACTAATATAACTCCATATATATCAAAGTAATATTACATTACCAGGTTCTTTGTAACCCTTTCATTTGTTCTTGTCATAATATCAATATATTATAGACATTCTTCCTATAGTATTACATAAGTATGTTACGGGTTCGTCTTTGCCTTGCCTTTATCCTTGCCGGATCCTTCAGTCCGCTCGATCTTAGCTGTGTTCATATGGTTCAAGCAAGAGTGAGCACGGCTAGCTCAGCAAGTACTATAATTCTAATAGACAACATGCTTGAAACATAGAACTAATATATCTCTAGTAACTGAACAATAGTTATGAAGTACTATCGGTGATTCAAAATAGCACTTTATTTCCTTCAAAACGTTTTTCCATCAATATTCAGTAGAATAACAATTATGGCTCAAGATTATGAGCATACATAAGTTCTTTTGAAAAGGACATCCCAGCACTAAGTCCGTAAGTCCGGCATAGCTTACAAGCACTTCTGAGTGATCAGCTCATAGTACTCTATGTTGATCAACACTACATTCTTTAAACGTGTATACGTTTAATTGTGGCAACCTCACGTGCCTGTCGTTAAACGACAAAAACATTTGAACATGCGTGGTCTTCGATTGAAAACCATATTAATATAACTCGGTAATTTACAAATCATGCTTGACAGAATCATAATATAAGTCTAGCCGGAAGAATTGGCTTAAGACTTCATCATTCTAGATTTCATGTAAAAGAGTACATGAATTACAAAGCTTGTCCAGACTGAACTGGAACAAGGGTTAGAATACTTGCCTTTGGCGTCTGCTTACTGGTTAATACACGTACACTTTAAGTCTCCATGATTCTACAATTCATAATCATATAACGTACCATATTAGGACATAATTAACCAGGTATGTTTTCTATTATACCTTACCCTTCATCTCAATGTAATTTCTAACTTAGTTTCGTTATTAAGGTTTTCAGCTTTCATTACGTCATTCATATCCCGCTCGTCTTTGATTGATTATAAACATGCATTAGTGTATTACAAGCACCTTACAATGTCTTAATTATGTTGTGATTACATCACAATTCATTACTATTAATCCCTCTTTCATTCTACACTTGTAACCCTTTTTCTCTATCTTCTTCCTTGCACTGGCGCCTCGGCGCCACTAATTGGTCTGTAACTCACGCTGCGGCGCGAGTTAGCAGTGTGCCATCATCCGGCCTCGCGCTGCAGTGCGGCCAAGAAGGCTTAGAGTCGCGCCGCGGCGCGGACTCTGGTCCTCAGAAAATTTTGCAGTTTTTTTTGAAAATTTTGTTAACTTCCCGGACGCATAACTTCTTCGTTTTAACTCCAAATTGGTCCGTTCAAAGGCCTACGGTTCACAAATTTCATAATCTACGCGTTCATGCAAGAATTTTATCTATTTGACTTCATTTGCTAAAATTTGACCTATTAGTCCATTTTAACGAAAACGATAAACGTTCGTGAACGTTCAACGCTCATTTCTTCATTCTAAGTCGGAATCCGGTCATTTTCGACTCCGCAACTCTATAATGACTAAAATGACTCGGCTCCATCGAAAACCAACGTTTCCGACTTCCAACACAAAATATGACTTCTATTCCGAGAATTTCACGAATTCGAAGTTAATCGTCTAATCGTGCAAAGTTCGTCAAACCAACCATACTAAGCGTTCTAAGTGGATTTTAACCAACATATAATCACTACAAGTTATTTACTACACCAACTTATAATCAAAGTAGGTCTTGACTTATTTCCATAAGTCATTGACTTTCTCAACTTATGAACTAGAAATCTTCATACTCATGACTTACCAATAATTTAAGTCCTTCAATCAATGTTCTCATGTTATAAACAACATACTAACATCATATGACAAGTCCTTCATGATCCTAACAACTTATTATGGTTCAAGTTGCTTATTCAACTTATTCGGCTTAAGTTCATTCCTTATAACTTATTACATGTTATCCTCAAGCAATCCCCCTTCTCTATCAATTCTATCATAGAAAAGATATAGATAAAAGAAAATGACTCTTACCCTTGAAGACTTCTATTTGCTTTGGAAACTATCAAAGGTTGAAGTGGCTTATAAGTGCTTAAGTGACTTATTCTCTCTACCAAATAAGTAGCTTATATTGTAATGTCCCAAGAGTTTGAGAATATAGTATATGATAATGATCCTTAGGGAAAGATAATGAACGGGTCAAAGAATATGTAATACTCAAATATAATTGAGTCTAAGTAAATGTTATGAAATAAAACGTACAAAAATTTATTATCAAGAATGGTGGGAGTAGGAAATATAAAACCTATATTAAGTTAATGTGTTGAAGTTATTCAACAAAGAGATTTGATGAAAACCTGGGTAAGGTAGGGTTTCAGTGATTCCGAGGACGGAATCCTTATAAGGGAGGGTGAATGTAATATCCTAGATTTTTTCATGTAATTAAACAATTTCAATAAACAAACTTATGTGAAATTATTATTTGACAATTATTTTTAGAAGAATTATTTATTTTATTATATGTTATGTGATAAGATGCATATTAATGGTTGTTACGGTTAGGCCAATTATTTAAATTGGTTAAGGATGAAATTAATTCTAATTAATTTCGTGGGATGACTTACAAATATGAGTTTGAGTTTGGAGCGGAATTTAGAGACGCGGTCTGCGTATTTGAGTCTGAAACGTCGAAAATAGGCAAGATAGACTGTAACCACGAAAATGTGTCACGAAAATGAGACATGCCTCATAATATTTTTATATATCCATCATTCTCTTTTACAATGCTCTTATTTATAGATATATAGACTTGGAAGTTTCAGGACGTAAAACATCACATACAGTCAAATCTATTCTCTTAGAACTTTATTAGATATAATATTATATTAAATTTAGCCCAAACACACTTTGGAGCGACGAATTGTCAACTACGAATTTTGAAGTTGTGTTTGACGAAACGGAGAGTTCCATGATGTCCGGGACGTCGACTTTAGTAGGAATCGATATAAGTATTGACACGTTTGACTACAAAGGGCAAAATGGTCAAAATGACTGGTTAATTGATTAAATGATTAAAATAATATTTTTATTTACATGAAGTTCAGTTGCTGGGAGTTCTTGTGACAATCTATATGGGACAAGGGAGGGAGTATACGTACTATAAGGATTATTGAGGGAGGGGGTTACTCTTGTGTTATTAAACAAAAACCTTTCATTTTCTTAACTCCTACTCATAATTAGCCTGATGAATTGTAAGAGTAATGATATCTGATCATGGGGGAGTTGTAATGGGCTGGAGATTTCAGTTTCATTACACTATATATGAGGTATATACATTCCATCTGAGCCTCTTTTTCCTTTCACAACAACTTTCTAACTAGAGAGCAAAAATAAAGAAAAGAAAAGAAAATATTGAGAGTAATAGATGTTGTTGTGATTTCTGGAGATTTTGGAGATTCTAAGCAAGAAAGGAGTGAGTCACTAACAGATTAAATCAAGAAGAATTCGTCAAAGAGGTAAGCTATGAACCCATTCTCTATGTTCTTCCAAAACTATGAGAGAATATGCATAGGAGACCTTTATAAATGGTTTGTTTTGGAGTATGTGATGGTGTGTAATTGTGGTCTGATTGTTATGGTGTAATAAGAACATAAGTTCTGGACAAATCATGCCATGTATGCTTTAAAAATCCAAAGAGTTATGCCATGCATGCTAAGTGTTTGATATTATGCCTCTTAGTTGCTAATTTGATCAAAACATGAAAAGTTAGATAAATGAATTGTTGTAACATGTATATATATGTTATTAGAAGTGGTCTGGATAATAGGAATCAAACCCATGCATGCTAGAATCAAAATCATGATTTTCTCAAAAGTTGGGTTAAACTAGTTTGCATGATTTTTTTAGGATTTTTGGTCACTCGAAATCATGTCTTAGATAATCCATTTGGTGCATGTAATAATTTTGTAAAATATTTTGTAGCATGAGGTATAACATGTCCAAATTTCGTTCGAATCGAAGCTATTTTGAGTGAGATATGAAAATCGTAAGCAATCATGTTAGAAACCGAAAAGAAAAAAAAACTGTGAACTGCTGACCCTAAAGACAAAATTCGGTACTACCTACAGTTTCTAGAAAGTTATGGGCTTTTGGGTTATTATAGTACACTGAATAAGCTTTCCATAGACTCCGGAACGGACTAATTCCGACTTCGGAACAAGGAGTTATGACTTTTCAAAGTAGTTGTGTCAAATCTGTCCAACAAATTCGGTGCAGTCCTCTTGCACGGATTTTCTGGAATTTTGTGCTTGGAATTTGAAGTTGGTCCATGAACGAAAGTTGTGGCCCCAGAAGTTAGTTTCGCGTGGGCGCAAGAATCGATCAAAAATGTTTTAAAACGAGTTAGTTATGCCTGTTTTAGCGAGATATGGTAAAGCTGAAAATCGTAGAGTCAGTGAAAATCGTAGAGTCTCTGAAAATCGTAGAGTCTCTGAAAATCGTAGAGTAAAAATCGTAGAGTCTCTGAAAATCGTAGAGTCAGTGAAAATCGTAGAGTAAAAATCGTAGAGTCAATGAAAATCGTAGAGTCAATGAAAATCGTAGAGTAAACTCAAAAATCGTAGAGTCAATGAAAATCGTAGAGTAAACTCTGAAAATCGTAGAGTCATTGAAAATAGTAGAGTAAACTCTGAAAATCTTAGAGTCAGTGAAAATCGTAGAGTAAACTCTGAAAATTATAGAGTAAAGTTTATATTATAACTACTATGCGTTGCTAATAGTTGATATGCATGATTATACAATTGTGTAGGGCACGTGAAGTGTAGATAGCTGTAAGCTGTTAATCTATTATTGGTAAACAACGAGCAAGGCAAGTTTCCTAACCCTAATTTCTTTTGGGTATTTATTAAATCCTTACTAATATTATTGCAGTAAGGGTAAGATTTGGACTTGTGTTAGTTATTTATTCGTGCAAGTTCCTAACCTTGAACTTCTAATTATTGTGCAAGTTTCCTAACTCAACTTGAGTTGTTAATTCAAAGTATGTTAGTGGTTAATTAGTGTTGATTATACCACGTCAATAATTTATTGATTCGCACATTGTGCATGTTGTTTATGTTCATCAGGTATGAAAGGCTGATCACCTTCATTACCATAGGTTTCAGTTAAACTTGTTTATGTTAATTGTTGACATCCAATATCATTGGTTCAGTCATTCAATCGTTGAAACTTGATTCATGTTATTTCACAATTATCATATTGTTGAAAACTTGAAAGCTTATTCAATCTTTTCAATCATGATATATATCTTCATTGTATGTAAAACTTGTTGGGCAAATTTGTTGCTCACCCTTGCTATATCATGATACAATTTTCAGATTAAGGAGAAAGCTTGAATATGGTCAGAAGCAAAGTCAAAGTGCAAGGTTAATTTATGTTGCAGTTAAGTCTATAAATTTTCTATTGAAAATAACATTGTAAACCTTTTTAATATTGAAGGTATGTATTAAGTTAAGGTTGTAGACCTTGGGACTGATGTGTAAAGTTTAATGTATAAACAAGGTATGTTTATATCTTCCGCAAATAGTGATAGAATTAGTATACCGGATCCGCGGCGATTTGGAACCCGGATAAATATTATTATTCCTTATTGTTAAGGTTTACTTAGTTAGATGATGGTGTATATTGTATCGTGAGCACCAAGTTCTGTAATCGATGATTATACGAATTTGGGGGCGTCACAAGTTGGTATCAGAGCTGTAGGTTATAAACCTTAGGTAGGTGTACCTTAGGCTATAACCGCGAAGATGATAAGTAATAAACTCGAATAGAGTTTAATCGATAAGAGATGAATTTTTGGAAATTCATTATTAAAGTAAAGAGAAAGATAAAGAAGATTCAAAGAAGAATCTTGAAGAGCTATAAGGATAAGAATCCGGAGTTACCTGACTCCAGTAATAGAGATGAAAGGTGATACTAAATAGACGGTGTCTATAGGATGAAAAGTGTAAATAAAATCATAATATAATATGATTAAAGAGAAGAATAAGAAGATCGTAAAATAAAACGATCGTAAGCATAAGGAGAAATGATTACAAAAATAAGATCACCACGTGATCAGATTAAATCATTGAATGACATATGATTTGTTAAGTGATTGGAATGATATAGCTTTATGCTATAAAGAGAAGGTACTATGAAATGGTACAATGTAAACTCAGAAAAGAGTGGTGAATGTTAAGATACGGATTAAAAAAAAATCTGTATTAAGAAAAAAGAAAGTTAAGAGTATGTGAGTTTTCAATTGAGGACTCAGATCAGTAGCTGAGTTGTATGATTCCTTGTATGGGCGGGGAATTTGTACTTGGTTTTAGAATCACTTAGCTTCCTGGTTGATAGAGTGATTAGGTTGACAAATTCTTTGTATGGGCGGGGAATTGTCCGCTTAGCTTCCTATATTGATTAGTGGCCGAGTTTGGTTTAACAACCACTTAGTTTCTGACATTGATAATCATTGGAACCTAATGTCACGCTATTTGCTATATGTATGTTGAGAAGGTGATTCTTTTCTCATGTGTATAACGAATAGGTAGAGGATATAAGGTTAAGTTGCGAGTTCTTAAAACTCATACTTATGGTAGGTTCGTGACTCATAATTATATGGTATGTTTTTGAACCCATCAGCGAATGGACGCCTATGGTCTGACTAGGATAAGTTCTTAAACTCATATGATTGTGGCAAGTTCCTGAACTCATAACGTGTGGTAAGTTTGACGAACTGGGTATAGATAAGTGTAAATGGAGTATTGAGGATGATAAAAATAGATAGACCTATTAAGCAATGGATCATTATAGAAAGTGGAGTTGATGGTGGAAGCATAGGTACTCTAAATCTACTAGCTATGCTAGACTTTCGAAATTTATTGACTTCGTGCTGATGTTTGCACTTCTATTTTCTTGAAAAACATTGGATCAAATGATGGAACCAATGAGTTTTAACAACAATACTGTTATTCATATGTCTATGCTAATTGCTTCGGCTAGACAAAAATGATTTGTAATATATCAAAATGTATTTTATATCATTAATGCATCATGTAACCTGGTGTAAAGATGATAAAAACGATGGAGTCATCAATGCGGTATTACCTAGTGTTGGATGTGATCTAAGGATCGTCAGCCCACTATGGTATGATGTAGTATGACAAAGTCACAAAATGACGGAATCCTCAACGGACTGTAAATACAGTGCGGTATTATGACGTCATAAAAAGATTTTTGAGATTTCTTTAAGATATGAGAATATATATATATATATATATATATATATATATATATATATATATATATACGTGTATATGTACATTTTGATTGATGTTCGAATTGTTGTAGAAGTCTATGCTATTTGATTCAGCTAGACGAATATTGAAAGATGTTCATGAAATTCAAGTATTTCTTGAGAAGTTATGCCAAACCAAATTATTTTGCTGCGGATTCAGATGTTGAAATGTTGAGGTGAACAACCCTGTAAAAAGGGGACATGTTATTGGAGACAATGTTTTCGAAAGTAACGCATATAGTCGTTACGATGTTAAGATGTAATACGTTGTGCACGACGTAGGGGTACGATAGGCTGATCACCTAGAGTACTTGCAGAGAGTGTTTTCAGTCTGTGTGATTGCTAAACATTCTGTTAAAGATGGTTTATGGTGGTGATACACTGTTAAACCTGGAAAAGAGTTCAAGGTCCGTATAGTCTTATGACTGTTAAAGGTTCAAGTCGAGATACTTGATAACCTAGGGACGTAGTTCAAGGTCTTATGATCCCTCAGCATGATTTGGAAACTTTTAAATTCCTTTTATTCATATCGCTTCCCAATTATTGAGCAATTGAGGAAGATTCTTGTTATTCTGAAAGGTGAAAGTGGAAAGGATGAGACAATTAAGCAAAGCATAAAAATTTCAAGAAAGAATGAAATTTCAGAAAGAAGAGAAATGTAAAACTCTTAAAAGAGGAAGAGGTGAGGAATATGATAATCTTAGAAAGATCCGTAGAGAAAGAATTTGGTTCAGAACCTAATGGATAAATAGATATTAACATAAAATCTATTTTGATAAAAGGAATGAATGAAAATTAGTAAGTCAAAAAAAAAATTTCGAGGACGAAATTCGTAGAAGAAGGGGTGAATGTAATGTCCCAAGAGTTTGAGAATATAGTATATGATAATGATCCTTAGGGAAAGATAATGAACGGGTCAAAGAATATGTAATACTCAAATATAATTGAGTCTAAGTTAATGTTATGAAATAAAACGTACAAAAATTTATTATCAAGAATGGTGGGAGTAGGAAATATAAAACCTATATTAAGTTAATGTGTTGAAGTTATTCAACGAAGAGATTTGATGAAAACCTGGGTAAGGTAGGGTTTCGGTGATTCCGAGGACGGAATCCTTATAAGGGAGGGTGAATGTAATATCCTAGATTTTTCCATGTAATTAAACAATTTCAATAAACAAACTTATGTGAAATTCTTATTTGACAATTATTTTTAGATGAATTATTTATTTTATTATATGTTATGTGATAAGATGCATATTAATGGTTGTTACGGTTAGGCCAATTATTTAAATTGGTTAAGGATGAAATTAATTCTAATTAATTTCGTGGGATGACTTACAAATATGAGTTTGAGTTTGGAGCGGAATTTAGAGACGCGGTCTGCGTATTTGAGTCCGAAACGTCGAAAATAGGCAAGATAGACTGTAACCACGAAAATGTGTCACGAAAATGAGACATGCCTCATAATATTTTTATATATCCATCATTCGCTTTTACAATGCTCTTATTTATAGATATATAGACTTGGAAGTTTCAGGACGCAAAACATCACATACAGTCAAATCTATTCTCTTGGAACTTTATTAGATATAATATTATCTTAAATTTAGCCCAAACACACTTTGGAGCGACGAATTGTCAACTACGAATTTTGAAGTTGTGTTTGACGAAACGGAGAGTTCCATGATGTCCGGGACGTCGACTTTAGTAGGAATTGATATAAGTATTGACACGTTTGACTACAGAGGGCAAAATGGTCAAAATGACTGGTTAATTGATTAAATGATTAAAATAATGTTTTTATTTACATGAAGTTCAGTTGCTGGGAGTTCTTGTGACAATCTATATGGGACAAGGGAGGGAGTATACGTACTATAAGGATTATTGAGGGAGGGGGTTACTCTTGTGTTATTAAACAAAAACCTTTCATTTTCTTAACTCCTACTCATAATTAGCCTGATGAATTGTAAGAGTAATGATATCTGATCATGGGGGAGTTGTAATGGGCTGGAGATTTCAGTTTCATTACACTATATATGAGGTATATACATTCCATCTGAGCCTCTTTTTCCTTTCACAACAACTTTCTAACTAGAGAGCAAAAATAAAGAAAAGAAAAGAAAATATTGAGAGTAATAGATGTTGTTGTGATTTCTGGAGATTTTGGAGATTCTAAGCAAGAAAGGAGTGAGTCACTAACAGATTAAATCAAGAAGAATTCGTCAAAGAGGTAAGCTATGAACCCATTCTCTATGTTCTTCCAAAACTATGAGAGAATATGCATAGGAGACCTTTATAAATGGTTTGTTTTGGAGTATGTGATGGTGTGTAATTGTGGTCTGATTGTTATGGTGTAATAAGAACATAAGTTCTGGACAAATCATGCCATGTATGCTTTAAAAATCCAAAGAGTTATGCCATGCATGCTAAGTGTTTGATATTATGCCTCTTAGTTGCTAATTTGATCAAAACATAAAAAGTTAGATAAATGAATTGTTGTAACATGTTTATATATGTTATTAGAAGTGGTCTGGATAATAGGAATCAAACCCATGCATTCTAGAATCAAAATCATGATTTTCTCAAAAGTTGGTTTAAACTAGTTTGCATGATTTTTTTAGGATTTTTGGTCACTCGAAATCATGTCTTAGATAATCCATTTGGTGCATGTAATAATTTTGTAAAATATTTTGTAGCATGAGGTATAACATGTCCAAATTTCGTTCGAATCGAAGCTATTTTGAGTGAGATATGAAAATCGTAAGCAATCATGTTAGAAACCGAAAAGAAAAAAAAACTGTGAACTGCTGACCCTAAAGACAAAATTCGGTACTACCTACAGTTTCTAGAAAGTTATGGGCTTTTGGGTTATTATAGTACACTGAATAAGCTTTCCATAGACTCCGGAACGGACTAATTCCGACTTCGGAACAAGGAGTTATGACTTTTCAAAGTAGTTGTGTCAAATCTGTCCAACAAATTCGGTGCAGTCCTCTTGCACGGATTTTCTGGAATTTTGTGCTTGGAATTTGAAGTTGGTCCATGAACGAAAGTTGTGGCCCCAGAAGTTAGCTTCGCGTGGGCGCAAGAATCGATCAAAAATGTTTTAAAACGAGTTAGTTATGCCTGTTTTAGCGAGATATGGTAAAGCTGAAAATCGTAGAGTCAGTGAAAATCGTAGAGTCTCTGAAAATCGTAGAGTCTCTGAAAATCGTAGAGTAAAAATCGTAGAGTCTCTGAAAATCGTAGAGTCAGTGAAAATCGTAGAGTAAAAATCGTAGAGTCTCTGAAAATCGTAGAGTCAGTGAAAATCGTAGAGTAAAAATCGTAGAGTCAATGAAAATCGTAGAGTCAATGAAAATCGTAGAGTAAACTCAAAAATCGTAGAGTCAATGAAAATCGTAGAGTAAACTCTGAAAATCGTAGAGTCATTGAAAATAGTAGAGTAAACTCTGAAAATCATAGAGTCAGTGAAAATCGTAGAGTAAACTCTGAAAATTATAGAGTAAAGTTTATATTATAACTACTATTCGTTGCTAATAGTTGATATGCATGATTATACAATTGTGTAGGACACGTGAAGTGTAGATAGCTGTAAGCTGTTAATCTATTATTGGTAAACAACGAGCAAGGCAAGTTTCCTAACCCTAATTTCTTTTGGGTATTTATTAAATCCTTAATAATATTATTGCAGTAAGGGTAAGATTTGGACTTGTGTTAGTTATTTATTCGTGCAAGTTCCTAACCTTGAACTTCTAATTATTGTGCAAGTTTCCTAACTCAACTTGAGTTGTTAATTCAAAGTATGTTAGTGGTTAATTAGTGTTGATTATACCACGTCAATAATTTATTGATTCGCACATTGTGCATGTTGTTTATGTTCATCAGGTATGAAAGGATGATCACCTTCATTACCATAGGTTTCAGTTAAACTTGTTTATGTTAATTGTTGACATCCAATATCATTGGTTCAGTCATTCAATCGTTGAAACTTGATTCATGTTATTTCACAATTATCATATTGTTGAAAACTTGAAAGCTTATTCATTCTTTTCAATCATGATATATATCTTCATTGTATGTAAAACTTGCTGGGCAAATTTGTTACTCACCCTTGCTATATCGTGATAAAATTTTCAGATTAAGGAGAAAGCTTGAATATGGTCAGAAGCAAAGTCAAAGTGCAAGGTTAATTTATGTTGCAGTTAAGTCTATAAATTTTCTATTGAAAATAACATTGTAAACCTTTTTAATATTGAAGGTATGTATTAAGTTAAGGTTGTAGACCTTGGGACTGATGTGTAAAGTTTAATGTATAAACAAGGTATGTTTATATCTTCCGCAAATAGTGATAGAATTAGTATACCGGATCCGCGGCGATTTGGAACCCGGATAAATATTATTATTCCTTATTGTTAAGGTTTACTTAGTTAGATGATGGTGTATATTGTATCGTGAGCACCAAGTTCTGTAATCGATGATTATACGAATTTGGGGGCGTCACATATATGCTTGAGAGGAAAGTGTTGGATGATAACAAAAAAACCAACAAAAATGAAATGAACTTGGTATTTATAGTCCACCAAAGCTTGGGGCAAAATGGACAATAATCAATCCCACCTCCTCATTCCACCTCCTCATTCCACCTCCTTACTATTCACAACTTAACCTTCAAGTCTTCTTGCTAGCCACTTCTTTTACTTGCTCACCACAACACTTGGTCATCACACTTAATCCTTGCCCATCAAGACTACCCACTTCCTCACTTGGTTTGACCCATGGATCTAGGCTTCACCTTGGCTTGGTTAATTAATCCAACTACTTTCCTATTGGGCTTGAGTTACAATAGATTGGACATGTGATAATCATACACTTGGGCTTCTATCAATAAACTAGAAATCCCACAAGTCCATTACCTTAAGTTCAATAACTTAACATACATATCTTGCGTATAATTCTCGTATGTTATCTCGTATACTAATTCGAAATATACGTTATCCTGTTCTTCGTACATAATAATACAATACGTCGTATTATACCTACATTCCTTACTCCATATAATGTTTACACATTATACGATCACAACTTCCTTCTTTTAACGCTTAATAACCTAACTATTTCAAATTAGGTACGCATGCGAAATATTTCATTTTCCATACTTAGATTATTATTACATAATCGATATCATCTCGATATTATAACATTACGTATTTCTCGAAAGTTCAAAAATAATTCCCGAGCAGAAATTGATGAATAGTGTTTTTCGAAAAATTTCTCAGAAAACTTTTATTTTCGTTTTAGAAATTCAAACACTTTAATTCTCCCACGTAGTTCAAATACTACGATGTTACGACGTTTCTAGGTTATAGAACGACATCCATCTTCTCAACACGTAATAATAATAAATAATATTATTTTATTCATTATTAAAAGAAATTACAAAATGTTCAATTTTCTGGGGCGTTACACTCTCTCCCCCTTATAAGGATTCTGTCCCCAGAATCTCGCTATATATAAAAAAAATTACACAAATAAATTCGGGTAATTCTTTTTCATCATTTCTTCTAACTCCCATGTTGCTTCTTCTGCATCGTGGTTCTTCCATATCACCTTTACTAAAACTATAATTTTGTTCCGCAGAACTTGTTCTTTCCTATCGACAATTTGAATTGGTGTTTCCTCGTACGTTAAGTCCTTCTCAATATGAATAGGCTGGTATTCTATCACGTGCTTATAATCCGGCTTATAAGGACGCAATACCGAAACGTGAAATACATTATGTATTCGTTCTAGGTCTAGAGGTAACGCTACCATGTAAGCTACCTCACCTACCCGTTTTAAAACCTCAAAAGGTCCTATAAATCTCGGACTTAACTTTCCTTTCTTTCCAAAACGTATCTTTCCTTTCCAGGGAGATACTTTTAGGAATACGTATGAACCCACTTCAAACTCTCGATTCTCTCTATGCGGATCTGTAAACTTCTTCTATCTGTCTTGAGCTGCTAAGAGACGCATCTGAAACTTTTTAACAATATTCGCTGTCTGTTGCACCAATTCTGGTCCCAACATTCGGCGTTCTCCTACCTCATCCCAATACAGTGGCGTTCTGCATTTCCTACCATACAAAGCTTCGTAATGCAGCATACCTATGCTTGCATGATAACTATTGTTATACACAAACTCCACTAATGGTAGATGATCATCCCAACTACCCTTGAAATCCATAACGCAAGTACTTAGCATATCTTCTAATGTCTGAATTATCCTCTCGCTTTGTCCATCCGTTGGTGGATGATACGCCGTACTCAGCTTCAACTGCATTCCCAACTGCTCTTGCAGAATTCTCCAAAAGTTCGACGTGAATCGTGGATCACGATCTGACACAATCGATACTGGCACTCCATGTCTAGAGATTATTTCCTTAATATAAAGTCTAGCTAACTGGTCTAAGTTATACTTAACCCTAATTGGCAAAAAGTGAGCTGATTTCGTCAATCGGTCCACTATTACCCAAATCGCATCATACCCCTTCTGAGTAGTCGGAAGTCCCACCACAAAATCCATTGTGATATTCTCCCATTTCCACTCTGGAATTTCTAATGACTGTAACAAGCCACTAGGTCGTTGATGTTCAGCCTTAACTCTCTGACAAGTTAAGCACTTACTAACGTACTCAACAATCTCTCTCTTCATGTTCGGCCACCAGAAACTCTGTCGAAGGTCTTGATACATCTTAGTGCTACCAGGATGAATCGAAAACCTTGAAATATGAGCCTCTTGTAGAACCTGCTCCTTTAATTCTGTCTCATCCGAAACCCAAATTCTTTCGTCAAATCTCAATAATCCCTCGTTATCAAGACTATATTTAGTATCTTTTTCATTGGTCAGCCGTTCCTTCATCCGGTCACACTCATCAGTTTTAAGTTGCACCTCCTTAACTCTCTCTACGATGGTTGGTTACATCTCCATTGCAAACAACATTGGTCCTTCTTCTTCACTGGGCAACTTCATCTCTAAATCCATCCTAGCCATCTCTGTTATTAACTCAGTTTGAGCCGTTAACAAAGACAACTTTTCCCGACCCTTTCTACTTAAGGCATCGGCAACTACATTGGCTTTTCCAGGGTGATACAGGATTTCACAGTCGTAATCCTTTATCAACTACAACCATCTTCTCTGCCTCATATTCAACTCCTTCTGTGTGAAGATATATTTTAGACTTTTATGGTCCGTGTATATCTCATATTTTTTCTCCATAAAGATAATGTCTCCATATCTTTAGAGCAAAAACTACTGCAGCTAGTTCTAGATCATGAGTAGGGTAAACTTTCTCATAATCCTTCAACTGCTTAGATGCATACGCAATGACCTTACCATGTTGCATGAGCACGCAACCAAGTCCTCTATGCGGAGCATCACTATAAACTACAAAATTTTCTGTGTCATCCGGTAATGACAACACAGGTGCCTCACTCAACCTCTTCTTTAGTTCTTGGAAACTGTCCTCACACTTGTCAGTCCAAGCGTATTTCACCGTCTTCCTCGTCAAATTAGTCAACGGAGTAGCTATCTTTGAAAAATCCTGGATAAATCTCCGATAGTAACCCGCTAACCCTAGGAAACTCCGCACCTCAGTCGGTGTTTTCGGTTGTTCCCAATTCATCATGGCTTCTACCTTCGCTGGATCCACTGAAATCCCCTCATGGTCAATGACATGACCTAAAAATTGCACCTTCTCTAACCAAAATTCACACTTTGTGAATTTCACATACAACTTCTCCTTCCTTAATGTCTCCAACACTAATCTAAGGTGTTCAGCATGATCTTCTGGCGTCTTAGAATAGACTAGAATATCATCTATAAACACCACGACGAACTTGTCCAAATATTGTTTGAACACTCTGTTCATCATATCCATGAATGCAGCTAGTGCATTTGTCAACCCAAATGACATCACTAAAAACTCGTAATGACCATAACGAGTCCTGAATGCTGTCTTTGGCACGTCCTCCTTCCTAACCTTCAACTGATGATACCCCGTTCGTAAATCTATTTTAGAAAAATAATTAGCCCCTTTCAGCTGATCAAAGAGATCATCGATCCTGGGCAATGGGTATTTATTCTTTATCGTTAACTTGTTCAACTCTCTGTAGTCGATACAAAGTCTTAACGATCCGTCCTTCTTCTTGACAAACAGTACTGGTGCTCCCCACGCTGACACACTCGGCTGAATGTACTTCCTATCCAACAGTTCTTGTAACTGCACCATCAACTCCTTCATCTCTACTGGCGCCATACGGTACGGTGTCCTGGAAACTGGCGCCGCTCCTGGCACAATGTCTATCACAAATTCTGTCTCCCTATCCGGCGGAAGACCAGGTAATTCACTCGGAAATACATCGGCGAATTCCCTCACTATAGGTATTTGTTCCATGGTTGCTACCACTCTTTCGATATCAACAACATGGCACAGATATCCTACGCATCCCTTCCTCAGTAATTTTTTAGTTTGTGTAATGGTTAGACAACACGAACGTCCCGGCGATCTATTCCCATAAAATACTACCCGAGGTTGTTCTAACGTCTTAATGTTCACACACTTCTTTTGACAATCTATTATTGCCCCATGGTTTACTAACCAATCCATTCCAAGAATTACATCGAATTCTTCTAACTTTATTGGTAATAAATCTACCGATAATTTACAACCCCGTATATCTACACAACAACTCCTATGAACATCTTCAATAGGAATTATATCTTCGTTTGCTACCTTAATATTTACAGGTATAGGTAACTTTTCAGGAAGTAGTCCTAATCGTCTAGCAAAACCGCATGCTATAAATGAACAGGTAGCACCCGAATCAAACAGCACGTATGCATTGATATCGTTGATCGGGATAATACCTGCGACGACGTCCCCTGATGCAACCGCATCCTGGACTGTCATGTTAAAGGTGCGACCCATCGGCCTACCCGGCTGAGCTGGACCCCCAATAGCTAACTTACCACTATTAGTGCCCCGATTCCCGTCCGTCCCCTTCTTCGAGCAGTTCTTTGTCATGTGGTCGGTTGATCCACACACAAAGCATCCATGATTCTTTTTCGGACTCGAACAATTTGGCGCAATGTGCCCCTCATGTCCGCAGTTGTAACAGACGGCCTTCCCCTTGAGACAGACTCCTAAGTGAGTCTTTCCACAGGTCTTGCAGGCCTCCATTCTTCTCTTTGGGTCTCCTTGCTTCACTCCGGTATTCCCAGAGTTAATTACCTTCCTCTTCTGACCCTCGCCACTCCCACTGGCTCCCTCAATCTTGACTCTCCCGTCAACCTTCCCCTTATTCCTCTTTTCCTTGTGGTATTGGTTCAACGCCTCACTACCACCTTCGGCGATTATCGCCTTCTCTAAAACGATCCCAAAAGAAGTACTTTGGAATACTGATATACGGTTATAGAGCCAGGGTTTCAAGCCCTGCTCGAACCGTCGCGCCTTTCTCACCTCGGTATCCACTTGGTGTGGAGCGAACCTAGCCAGTTCATTGAACTTGGAAGCGTATTGGGGAACCGTCATTTCCCCTTGTTTCAGCTCTAAAAACCGCATCTCCATCCTTCCCTGCATGCTCGTGGGAAAGTAGTTCTCGAAGAATATCTCCTTGAATCTATCCCACGTTAAAGTCGTTATCCCGACCCTAGCCTGATTGGCTTCCCACCAAAAATTGGCCTCTCCCTTCATCATATAGGTTGCAAAGGCAACCTTCTGGGCCTCATCAACATTTGCAATTACAAATGCCTTCTCTATCTCCTTAACCCACGTTTGGGCTTCGATTGGGTCCGTAGTTCCTTTGAACTCCGGCGGACCTACACTCTTAAAATCCTTAAAGGTAGTAGCTCGTGCTACTCCTGAATTTATGGGGATATTAGCCCCTGTTCTATTAAAGGCGGCTGTTAATAAATTAACAAACTCCTGCATCGCGTTAATCGGACCTCCCTCCGGTTGATTTACGTTCGAACCTTGATTACGTTGCACTCTTCTCGGCGGAATTTTGCCCTTGATACAATAAACACATTGCGTTATTATTCCTTCCTTTATTAGCTATCATTAATATAAAACAATAACTTCAAACATTCATAACTCATTGCTTTCCATAAAACGGTCTTTATATACATTCTTTGTAGTATAATACTACATCGGTTACATACTCAGCCTAAACTGATTACATTACTTTCCCGCTATCACTTTCCAAAAAAATTGGGATTTACAAAAGACTACCCTTTACTATAGAAAAAGGGATTTACATCACTACTACTTACAAAAATATCTATAAACTACTCTAACCACCACTAAACTACACCTGCCTCAAGGCATTATTGAAATCTGCCTTGGCCAGACCGGCAATGATATCACGGCTAATAGTATGCCGCGTTTTCCCTACCTCCACCGGATATCCAGCTACCTACTGCTGAAAATCCGTGTGAGAACTCCTATAAATATAGGACATCCTCCCTATTTTCTGCACTTTTGTCTTGAGCTCCTCCTTGAGCTCCAAGACCTCGTGCTTTAAATCCTGGCTTTGTCCTTAGCAAAAATCCTCTCGTCATGCTCCTGCTCCCACATAGACTCGAGATCAGTCTTGTCCTCTATAAGTATTTAAAGCTCTGCCTTCAGCTCCTTAACCTCCTTACAGTAATGGATATTTCTATCCAACACTGACATAAACAGAGACATCATCGACCCCACAAGAGCTATCTCTGCTGCTATAACCACTGGGTTAAAGGAGACTGTCTCTACCTCCTTCTCTATCATCCCGTCAAATACTGACATGTAGTCAGCTTCTTCTGAGTCTTCAGACTCAATGATTACTACTTCTGGCTCTGCTGCTATAAGGTTCGGTACAACCTCTACTTGGTTCACCGACTCTTCACTTATGGTCTGTTCATAAACAAACATCCCGTTTACTCCTGACATCTACATAAAACAAATAAGTTGATTAGTACACGTCAGTAGAATAATAAAAACACATATCATAATCATAATGCATTTTTATAAGGTTATTTTCTTCTTGTACTTCTTTGATTCTTCCTAAGGTTATGGCTTAAGGTTTTAATTCCCCCCTTAAGTTTTATAACCTCTGGCTCTGATACCAACCTGTGACGCCCCCAAATCCGGGTCTCTTCCAACCCGACAAATGGTGCTACATGGTACTACCATTCATTCACACATTTCCTCAAATAGTCACAAGAGGACTAATATAACTCCACATATATCAAAGTAATATTACATTACCCAGGTTCTTTGTAACCCTTTCTTTTGTTCTTGTCATAATATCAATATATTACAGACATTCTTCCTATACTATTACATAAGTATGCTACGGGTTCGTCTTTGCCTTGCCTTTATCCTTGCCGGATCCTTCAGTCCGCTCGATCTTAGCTGTGTTCATATGGTTCAAGCAAGAGTGAGCATGGCTAGCTCAGCAAGTACTATAATTCTAATAGACAACATGCTTGAAACATAGAACTAATATATCTCTAGTAACTGAACAATAGTTACGAAGTACTATCGGTGATTCAAAATAGCACTTTATTTCCTTCAAAACGTTTTTCCATCAATATTCAGTAGAATAACAATTATGGCTCAAGATTATGAGCATACATAAGTTCTTTTGAAAAGGACATCCCGGCACTAAGTCCGTAAGTCCGGCATAGCTTACGAGCACTTCTGAGTGATCAGCTCATAGTACTTTATGTTGATCAACACTACATTCTTTAAATGTGTATACGTTTAATTGTGGCAACCTCACGTGCCTGTCGTTAAACGACAAAAACATTTGAACATGCGTGGTCTTCGATTGAAAACCATATCAATATAACTTGGTAATTTACAAATCTTGCTTGACAGAATCATAATATAAGTCTAGCCGGAAGAATTGGCTTAAGACTTCATCATTCTAGATTTCATGTAAAAGAGTACATGAATTACAAAGCTTGTCCAGACTGAACTGGAACAAGGGTTAGAATACTTGTCTTTGGCGTCTGCTTACTGGTTAATACACGTACACTTTAAGTCTCCATGATTCTACAATTCATAATCATATAACGTACCATATTAGGTCATAATTAACCATGTATGTTTTCTATTATACCTTACCCTTCATCTCAATGTAATTTCTAACTTAGTTTCGTTATTAAGGTTTTCGGCTTTCATTACGTCATTCATATCCCGCTCGTCTTTGATTGATTATAAACATGCATTAGTGTATTACAAGCACCTTACAATGTCTTAATTATGTTGTGATTACATCACAATTCATTACTATTAATCCCTCTTTCATTCTACACTTGGAACCCTTTTTCTCTATCTTCTTCCTTGCACTGGCGCCGCGGCGCCACTAATTGGTCTGTAACTCGCGCTGCGGCGCGACTTAGCAGTGTACAATCATCCGGCCTCGCACTGCGGCGCGGCCAAGAAGGCTTAAAGTCGCGCCGCGGCGCGGACTCTGGTCCTCAGAAAATTTTGCAGTTTTTTTTTGAAAATTTTTCTAACTTCCCGGACGCATAACTTCTTCGTTTTAACTCCGAATTGGTCCGTTCAAAAGCCTACGGTTCACAAATTTCATAATCTATGCGTTCATGCAAGAATTTTATCTATTTGACTTCATTTGCTAAAATTTGACCTATTAGTCCATTTTAACGAAAACGATAAACGTTCGTGAACGTTCAACGCTCATTTCTTCGTTCTAAGTCGGAATCCAGTCATTTTCGATTTCGCAACTCTATAATGACTAAAATGACTCGTCTCCATCGAAAAACCAACGTTTCCGACTTCCAACACAAAATATGACTTCTATTCCGAGAATTTCACGAATTCGACGTTAATCGTCTAATCGTCTGAAGTTCGTTAAATCAACCATACTAAGCATTCTAAGTGGATTTTAACCAACATATAATCACTACAAGTTATTTACTACAGCAACTTATAATCAAAGTAGGTCTTGACTTATTTCCATAAGTCATTGACTTTCTCAACTTATGAACTAGAAATCTTCATACTCATGACTTACCAATAATTTAAGTCCTTCAATCAATGTTCTCATGTTATAAACAACATACTAACATCATATGACAAGTCCTTCATGATCCTAACAACTTATTAGGGTTCAAGTTGCTTATTCAACTTATTCGGCTTAAGTTCATTCCTTATAACTTATTACATATTATCCTCAAGCAATCCCCCTTCTCTATCAATTCTATCATAGAAAAGATATAGATAAAAGAAAATGAGTCTTACCCTTGAAGACTTCTATTTGCTTTGGAAACTATCAAAGGTTGAAGTGGCTTATAAGTGCTTAAGTGACTTATTCTCTCTACCAAATAAGTAGCTTATATGCTTGAGAGGAAAGTGTTGGATGATAACAAAAAAACCAACAAAAATGAAATGAATTTGGTATTTATAGTCCACCAAAGCTTGGGGCAAAATGGACAATAATCAATCCCACCTCCTCATTCCACCTCCTTATTCCACCTCCTTACTATTCACAACTTAACCTTCAAGTCTTCTTGCTAGCCACTTCTTTTACTTGTTCACCACAACACTTGGTCATCACACTTAATCCTTGCCCATCAAGACTACCCACTTCCTCACTTGGTTTGACCCATGGATCTAGGCTTCACCTTGGCTTGGTTAATTAATCCAACTACTTTCCTATTGGGCTTGAGTTACAATAGATTGGACTTGTGATAATCATACACTTGGGCTTCTATCAATAAACTAGAAATCCCACAAGTCCATTACCTTAAGTTCAATAACTTAACATACATATCTTACGTATAATTCTCGTATGCTATCTCGTATACTAATTCAAAATATACGTTATCCCGTTCTTCGTACATAATAATACAATACGTCGTATTATACCTACATTCCTTACTCCATATAATGTTTACACATTATACGATCACAACTTCCTTCTTTTAACGCTTAATAACCTAAATATCTCAAATTAGGTACGCATGCAAAATATTTCATTTTCCATACTTAGATTATTATTACATAATCGATATCATCTCGATATTATAACATTACGTATTTCTCGAAAGTTCAAAAATAATTCCCGAGCAGAAATTGATGAATAGTGTTTTTCGGAAAATTTCTCAGAAAACTTTTATTTTCGTTTTAGAAATTCAAACACTTTAATTCTCCCACGTAGTTAAAATACTACGACGTTACGACGTTTCTAGGTTATAGAACGACATCCATCTTCTCAACACGTAATAATAATAAATAATATTATTTTATTCATTATTAAAAGAAATTACAAAATGTTCAATTTTCTGGGGCGTTACAGCTCTCACGAAAAAAATGTCCAACCTTCTGATAGTTATATCAAGTCATCTTCTTCTTTCCTCCTCTTTTGTCACTGCGACGCTTAGTATTACCCTTCTATTTTGGTGCATTAGTCTTAACTTGATCATTGCCATTAGTTTTCCTTTTGCATTGTGCGAACCAGCTTGAGCCGTAAAAATAAAGTTGCCATCTTTAGCACCACGACGCTCATATTCAAGCTCAAGATGCCTTTTGAGATCAAAAAGAGTTTTGATATTGTTATTACGTATCATATTCATCGTGAAAGGCTCCCAAGCATTAGGTAAAGACCTGAGAACAACTTGAATCTGTTGCTCTTCAGTAAGGGTTATGCCAGTTGCATTAAGCTCGCGGATCATTGCCAACATTACTTCAAGGTGCTCCCCTATAGTGTGTTTGGGCTCCTTCTTATAAAGGTCCAACATATAATTAAGCTCGCACAACCTAGTAGCAGTAGTCCCACCAAAGGACTTTTTAAGCATATCGCACATTTCCATTGCAGTTTTGCAGGACTCAAATTCGCCAATAAGGTCGTTGTGCATGCTGCTTAACATGGTAAAGCACGCACAGCGATCCTTCTTGACCCATTCATCGTAGGTTTGTTTGTCTCAACAGTACTGAACAGTGGTGCCCTCCTCAAGCAGTTGTATAGTGGTAGCTAAAGTTTCAAGCACATCTAACTCATTAAGCAGATATTGAATTTTTTTGGACCAAAGGTAATAATTTTATCATCCAATTTTTCACCTTTGTTAAGGTCAGCAATCACATTTTTAGAGACCATTTCACTACAATAAGGTTGCACAAAATATGAAAATTAACACACATAATACTTTTGTCATTAAATCCTAAGTAATCACAATTATTTAATCTATGGATAGAAATCAAAAAATCACTAAGCTCATAATCATCATTCCATGTCATAAAATAAATAATTGTGATTAATTTTATTTTATATGATAAATCCAAATAGCCCATTATAACAAAAATAAGGACGAGTTTATGAAACAAAAACCCCTATTGATAATTTAATTGTTCTTTAAGAGATTAAATCAATTAATTAAAGAACAAGTGCAAAATTACATTCCCTTAAAAGGCTAAGATATAAATACATCAATACCAAAATTTTACATCAAAGATACCCACTAGATTAATCTAATAATAAAAATGGGAATACTGCACTTATCTTCTCATAATTATTTTATCGCAGGTCTCTATCACAAAGTGAGAGTCTGTCTCCAAAAACAATTAAATATCAACCCTTTTTAGTCCATCCAAAGCACCATGCAATAACAAATAAGGGGTATGTGCATGAATGGACCCACCACATCTCCCACTAGAAAGCCGGATGTATTTGGTCAAGTCCTAAGGGGACGAACGCAACAAATATGCCCAATAAACATAATAGTTACACACATAAATATACAACAATAAATGTGAAATAATATCCAATGTTACTCAAACTGACCAAATATTTTTCTAACAGTTTGTATACATGAAAATTTAATATTGTGATTTTTCTGGATTTTTCAAAAATATTTTACTATTTAATGCAATTATTTTTCAAATAAATAATAATTAATAGTAAAATAATTTAAGATACTAATTCAATCCAAATCCCAACACCAATAATTGGAGAACTTATAAACATGCATATGAAATCACAGGAAAAAATTTGGCACAAAAAAATTTCTGGACAATTTTTAAATCATTTTAAATAGCTACAAACAATTTTTGAAAATATTTTTCATTGACGGAAAAATTTATAAAAATAATTAAAGTGAACAAAAAATAAAAATATCGCATTATATCTCACACATTCATTGTAAAAATATCACCATTATTATATTATTATATTATCACATTATACATTTATAATGTAATAATATATTTGAATGAATTATTTTATCAGAAAAGATAAAATATCAATTTTCAACAAATGTCACTTTTATAAAAATTCCTCCATTTATATCAACATAAAATAAATATTTTTCTTATCATATAAATCAAAAATTAATTATTCACAAATAATATTAAAGAATCACAATAATGACAATCAGGTCGTTCCCAGGAAAGAGGGGGCCTTTTGGTAAAGATATTTCCTTATTGGAGCGCAATTAAATAACCTCTCCTAGACAGAACTTCTTTAGACATTGCCAATAATGATATCTAATAATATTATTCAAATAATATAAATTATTGATATGATAATTTGAAATACAGTGCAATGGCAATTATTGAATCAACAATATAAAATATCAACGCAACAATTATTGAATCAATAAAATATTGAACAGTAATTATTGTAACCATTATTGAGTAATGACTTCTTACGTAAGAATCAATAACTGGTGAAATACCATGTGCTATTGTGCAACACCGCGTATTACTGTGTTTTAACCACCGGGTATTCCAACAGTGTTAACGGTAATACCTACGCTGTTATTTATAAAAAAAACCCATACTTGTCATTTTATTCATCCAATCGCTTTCCGTTATAGGGCCCACAAAAGACTGCGCCGTCATACGAATATTCCCCGACAGCAAGAATATTCCACGACCAACCGAATATTCCCCGACAATAATGAATATTTTATAATCACTTGCTTATTTTATAAACTTTACATATATCACCTTTAATTTTAACTTTTTATCAATTTAGCCATTTACTAAATAATAATTATAAAAAAATTGAATACTTTTATTTCATAAAATTCGGGATCTTACAATCTCCCCTCCTTATGAAATTTCGTCCCCGAAATTTACGTACCTGGTATTTTTAAGAGTTGAGAATACCTTACTTTTTTCAGATTCCATCTTCCCTGTCCTCATGATTTCTCCATTGCTCATCTCTTGTATTTCAGATATCATTCTAGAATACAGTTTCAAAACAAAGGTTAATTAACATATCACAATTTATCAACTTAAGTAAGAAAATTCAGCTTATGTAAGACACACACTAGCAAAGGATAATACTTGTCTCTCCCCTCCTAGTTCTATTCCCTGATCTCCGCTGGAGACCATATCCCTAAGCTCTGATACCAACTGTGACGCCCCCAAAATAGGTCCAATCCACCTAACCTATTCTGAGTCGCCAAATACATAGTACATAAAATAACTACAACTTCATTATTACAATTATCATGCAAAATACGACAACACATATACTATGAGTTTAAATACAAATATTATCTTCTAGACAGTATTCAAACTCAAATAAGTCCTCATTATAATTATTAATACATTATTTTACAAAATAGTGAGGACTAATAAAATAACTTTCTAGAACCATCATTCTATACCCTAACTAGTACCCGCTACAATCTCGCATCTTGAGAAGAAAAATGAACAAAAAGGAAAATGTTGAGCTCAACTAGCCCAGTAAAGAATATTATGACTAAGATAATGTACAACAAATTATCCTAAGTCTTCAACAGGGAAAAATCTGATAGAATATAATAGACAACAAGTTTTAGATCAACAACTGCAACAGAAACATCAATCCATTAGAAGAGTCAAGTAGTGAATGAATTCTACTATCTTCTAAGATTTAAAAGTCCATTATCAATATTTTATCCTTATAAGATCAATCAATATACATCTTGAATCAAACATTTATCTTTGCACTACATGCTAAAGATATTCATTTGTATCACTAGTTGGTCATTTTTATCTCAATACCTGTTCATCTTTGCACTACGGGCCAAAGATATTCATCTGTTAATCATTCATCTTTGCACTACAAGCCAAAGATATTTAGTTATATCACCATTTAGGACTAAAGAAGATAAAAATATTTTCAAGAAAATGAATCAATAGAGAGATAAAATGACAAAGATTAGTGATTCGTACTTTAGTTTATCCAAGATCAAAAATACTCCATAATAATCAATTATGGAGCAGAAATCAAAAATGAAGATCAAAACATAGATCCAATCAAAGATAGGAACCATACCAGATAATCTTGGACACAGAAAAGAATTTTTTTTCTTCTGTGAATAGTGTCGTATACGTGAATAGTAACCCCGACACTAAAAGGCAGAAATTCCATAAGAAAAATCATCATACTTCGTGAATAGTAACTCATGAATAGTAACCTCAATATGAAAAAGTAAAAATTTCATAATAAAATTCATACCAATATTTCGGTATAATGATATTGAAAGAATAACATCATTTACGAAGAAAATAACTCTCTTACCATCCTTTACTATCCCTTACCATAATAATGACAATATCCCTTACTATCCTTGTAAGACCCCAACTTATTATAAATAAAAATCAAATTTCCTCTAATTATTATTGTGAATAATAAGGTGTTAATTTGATATAATGCTTTGGTTATGGGTGAAATGTGCAAATTTTGCAAAATAAGCAAGTGGTTATAAAATATTCATTTTTATCGGGGAATATTCTTTTGGTCGTGGAATATTCTTGCTATCGGGGTATATTCGTACGACAGCGCAGCCATTTGTGGACCCCATAATGGAAAAAGTTTGGATGAAGAAAACGACAAGTTTAAGTTTTTATAAATAACGACGTAGTTGTTCCGTTAACACTGTTGGAATACTCGGTGGTAAAAATACAGTAATACGCGTGGTTTCACAGCAGCACACGGTATTGCACAGTATTTTTGAATTATTGATTCTTACGTAAGAAGGCACTACTCAATAATTATTACAGTAACTACTGTTCAATATTTTATTTTATTGATTCAATAATTGCTACGTTGATATTTTATATTATTGTTGTTTCAATAATTGTCACTGCACAGTATTTCCCATTATCAGATCAATAATTCATATTAGTTGAATAATATTATTAGATAGCATTATTGACAATGTCTAAGGAAGTTCTGTCTAGAAAAGGGGTTTGGTCACCTAATTGTACGCCAATAAAGAGAAATCCTTATCGGAAAGCCCCCTCTTTCCTGGGAACGACCTGGTTGTCATAATTGTGATTCTGTAATATTATTTGTGAATAATTAATTATTAATTTATATAATAAGGAAATATTTATTTTATGTGGATATAAATGATAGATATATTTATTATGGTTATAAATGAAGGATCTAATGCTGAGGTGTTTTATCAGTATTTTGTCTGAATGGAGGTTTTAAAAATCGTTCGTATGTGGATTTCGGTCATTTTTTGTTTTGAATTTGGAAAAATTTAAACTTATAAAGTTGTAGAGAATTTAATTTCCTATGGAATAGACATGAGATCCAAATTTTTCTGATAAAAGGGCTATTTATTATGAATTATTGAAGTTTCAGAAATAAATATTTTTATTAAAAATATGGTGGGCCCCACTTTTGGTTGATGAAAAATGAAATGTGCTGGAATTTATTTTCAAAAGTGGTGGGCTTGGATAGTAGCAGGTAAAGCCATCAAGTAACAGGTTAGTCTGCTATCGCATTCTAAGCATTTTCCTATAAATAGGGTGCTTAGTTAGAATTAAAAATCACACCAGAAACAAGTTTTCTCTCTTTCTCTCTCTATATTATTGAGCGTATTTTGTGAGTATTTAGATACTTTGTGAGTTGCTATTCATCGGTGCAAGTTTCCTTCAACCTAAATTTCTGAATATCTTTGGCCTGTAGTGCAAAGATGAATGATTAACTAATGAATATCTTTAGCCTGTAGTGCAAAGATGAATGATTACCTAATGAATATCTTTGGCCCATAGTGCAAAGATGAACAGGTGTTGAAATGAACATGACCAACTGGTGATACAAATGAATATCTTTGGCCTATAGTGCAAAGATGAATATTTGATTCAAGATGTCTATTGATTGATGTTACAGGGATAAAATATTGATGATGAACTTCTAAATTTTAGAAGATAGTAGAATTCTTTCTCTACTTGACTCTTCTAATGGATTGATGTTCCGCTGTAGTTGTTGATCTAAAACTTGTTGTCTATTATATTTTATCAGATTTTTCACTGTTGAAGACTAATGATAAATTGTTGTATATTATCTTAGTCATAATATTCTTTACTGGGCTAGTTGAGCTCACATTTTTCCTTTTTGTTCTATATTTCTTCTCAGGAGGTGAGAACATACCAGGAACTAGCCGGGGTATGGAGTGATGGTTCAGGATAGTTGTATTAGTAGACCTTACTATTTTGTAAAATAGTGTATCAATAATTGTAATGAGGACTCTTTTTGAGTTTGTATTCTCTCTATTAGGCAATAGTTGTATTCAAACTCACAGAATGTGTTGTCATATTTTACACGACAATTGTAATACTGAAGTTGTATTTGTTTCTGTACCATGTATTTGGCGACTCAGAATGGGTGATGTATACCTATTTTGGGTGCGTCATAGTTGGTATCAGAGCTTATAGATATGATCTCTGGCTGAGATGAATTTATTTGTTATTTGGTTGGTCGGTCAATTAACCCTTGTTTTGTGGCAGTATTTTAGAATGGCAGCTGGAAATATTAACAATGTAGTGAATGAGACGGTGGAGACACCTTTAATCACCACCTAGGGGAACGTGTAATAGGAAGGTAATATTCCACCTATAAACAACACTACCGAACAAATGATGAATGATTGGATGTTTAGAAGCTTTTTGCAATTCATGCAAAACCAGACGAGGAAGACTCGTGTACAAAATACGGGTGTAAATGATAGTAACTCGCAGCTTATCACAGCTAAGAAGTTCAAAGAGTTGGGACCACTAGAATTTGTGGGAAAGCCTGATCCGATTAAGGCAGAAACGTGGGTCAAACATATTACCAAGATATTTGATGTCTTGGGATGCATGGAGGAACAGAAGGTTCCATTCGCCACCTTTATGTTCCGCGGTGAGGCGGATTACTAGTGGGAATCTGTGAAGCGTACCCATCCAACAACACTCAACATGTCTTGGGAAACATTTTAGAAACTGTTTAATAACAAGTACTTTCCTGAAAGTATTCATCATATGAAGGAGGTGGAGTTTATCAGACTGGAATAAAACAATATGACGGTGTCCTAGTACGAAGCGAAGTTTGCATAGTTATCCAGGTTTGCACCTCATTTGGTCGAGAATGAGGAACGAATGACGAGGATGTTTCTGAGAGGTATAGAACTCGAGATTCGACAATATCTTATCACTAACAAATTTTCTTTATATTCAGATGTTGTCAACAGGGCTCAATTATTAGAGCGAGAAAATGAGTATGCTCAACCAAGGGACCACAATCAGGGTCATACCGGTGACAGCAGTCATCAGAGCGATGATAACCAGCGGGGAGGAAAGAATACAGTCAAAAGCGGTAACCACTCGAGTGGTAATCGTGGCCATGATAATAGGAGAGGTGAGTCAAGTGGAAATTTCAGAAAGAAGAGATTCAACAATGATGGGAAGACATCAACAGCAGCACCAACAGCAAATTCTATGGGAGGAGAACGACCGCCAGTTAGATGCTACAGATGCGGAGAGGAGGGACACATAAGTCCAAACTATTAACAGCCATCTAAGGTGTGTTTTAGTTGTGTAAAAGATGGTCATATAGCCCGGTTTTGTCCGGTAGCGAAGTCAAGTCCAGCTGGGACGGCGACACCAAAGGCGACTACGGACAAAATAAAGTCGGTGGTTCAAGGGAGGGCGTTTGTCGTGACTTGCCAAAATGCGAGAAACCTGAGCGAGGTGATCACGGGTAAGCTAATCATAAACTCTTGCGAAGTTTATACCTTATTAGATATCGGTTCTACACATTATTTTATCTCTCCTGCTTGTGCTCAACGTTTGAACTTGACTCCAGAGAAATTAGACCTTGACATATCTGTTGAGATTCCATTAAGAGAAACTTTCATTACATCTACTGTTTATAAATATTTCTTGATTCAAGTTGGAACCATAACATTACCTGTCGATCTTATTTCATTGAAAATACTTTCTTTTGATGTGATTTTAGGGATTGATTGGTTAACCACGCATCATGCAAAAATTGATTGTTTTTGTAAGGTTGTTAGTTTTCATATTCCTAACCAACCTATTATGCAAATTCAAACAACCAAACCATTAAACTTAATCACTATCATATCAAGCCATAAAGCTATTCGTTTATTAAAAAACGGATGTCAAGCTTTCTTTGCCCATGTCACGGACTTGAACAAAAATACGTCAGATTTGAATAATATTTCTGTTGTTAGTGAATTTCCTGACGTATTTCCTGAAGAACTTCCCGGTCTACCACCAGAATGTGAAGTTGAATTCTTTATTGACCTTGAACCTGGTACAAAGCCCATTTCTAAAACCCCATATTGAATGGCTCCTATTGAACTTCAGGAGTTAAAGGTCTAACTACAGGAGTTGTTGGACATCGGTTTCATTCGTCTTGTATCTCCTTAGGGTGCTCATACGTTATTCGTAAAGAATAAAGATGGGAGTATGCGACTTTTAATTGGCTACCGAGAATTGAAATATGTCACCATCAAGAATAGGTATCTGTTACCTCGTATTGATGACATGTTTGACCAGTTGTAAGGAGCACAATTCTTTTCAAAGATCGATTTTCGTTCTGGATATCATCATCTGAAGATTAAAACTGAGGATATTCCAAAGACTGCCTTTAGAACTCGGTACGGGCATTATGAATTCTTAGTCATGTCTTTTAGATTGACTAATGCTCCTGTTGCTTTTATGGATATGATGAAACGTGTGTTCAAAGAATATTTGGATCAATTCGTTGTTGTCTTTATTGATGACATCCTCATCTATTCCAAAAGCCGTGAAGATCATGAGCACCATTTGAAGCTGGTAATGCAAAGGCTTTGTGATAACAAGCTATATGCCAAGCTGAAGAAATGCGAGTTTTAGTTTAAGGAAGTAGCATTCTTTGGGCACGTGGTGTCAAAACATGGAGTATCTATCGACCTGACAAAGATTGAAGCAATACAAAGTTGGGAGCAACCAAAGTTGGTGACTGAAATACGTAGCTTTCTGGGCTTAGCTGGTTATTATCGGAGATTCGTGGAAGGATTTTCTCGAATTGCTACTCCGTTAACTCAGTTGACTCGTAAAGATACAAAATTTGATTGGAGCGAAGATTGTGAGAAGAGTTTTCAAGAACTCAAGAGGAGACTCATTTCGGCACCTGTTCTGATAATACCATCTAGTTCGGATGGATTTGTTATCTACAATGATGCTTTAGGCAAAGGGTTAAGATGTGTTCTCATGCATCATGGGAAAGTCATAGCCTATGCCTCGCGACAACTCAAAGAATATGAGAGGAATTATCCTACTCATGATTTGGAGTTGGCAGTAGTTGTTTTCACATTGAAGATCTGGAGACACTACCTGTATGGGGGAGAAATTGGAGATCTATACAGATTATAAAAGCCTCAAATATTTTTTCACCCAAAAGGAACTCAATATGCGGCAACGACGTTGGCTCGAGCTGTTGAAAGATTATAATCATACCATCCAATATCATCCTGGAAAAGCAAACGTGGTAGATGACGCATTGAGCGAAGATCATATGCGGGTACGAATGCAATGTTGTTAACACAAAGGTCCATTTTATATGACTTGCAAAGGATGGAGATAGAGGTAAAGGCTCCAAGTACCCACGTGAAGATATCAAACATATGAGTAGAAATGACTTTAATCAATAAAGTTAAAACTGCTCAAGCTACGGACATGGAGCTGATGCGTATGAAGAAGAAAGTGCAAGAAGGTGCTATTCCAGAAGTAAGAATCGATGAAGAAGGAATTCTTCGAGTCAACTCCTGACTTTATGCTCCTAACGATTCTGACTTGAAGCAAAGAATCATGGAGGCACACAACACACCGTTGGCAATCTATCATGGGAATACCAAAATGTATCATGATCTTCGTCATACATTTTGGTGGAGCAATATGAAAAGAGAGATCGCGGAGTTTATCTCGAGGTGTTTAACTTGTCAACGTGTAAAGGCGGAGCATCAAGTGCCGAAGGGTCCATTGCAACAACTTGATATTTTGAAATGGAAGTGGGAACACATTACTATGGATTTCATTACGGGTCTTCCCAAGGTTTCTCAAGGCATAGATGCGATTTGGGTTATTGTTGATAGATTAACCAAGTCTGCTCATTTCTTGCCCATACGGGAGACTTATTCCTTTGAGCGTCTTGCTAGTATATACGTAAATGAGATTGTTAGATTGCATGGCATGCCAATATCCATAGTTTTGGATCGTGACCTAAGATTCACTTCACGATTTTGGGTTAGCTTGCAGAAAGCTATGGGCACGGATTTACGATTCAGTTCGGCATACCATCCTCAAACGGACGGACAATCAGAGAGGACTATTCAAACTCGTGAAGATCTATTAAGACTCTGTGCCCTAGATTTCAAAGGGAGTTGGGATAAATACCTACCATTGGTGGAATTCTCCTACAACAACAGTTATCAAGCAAGTATAGGTGTGGCTCCATTTGAAGCATTGTATGGACGAAAGTGTTGCTCTCCAGTATGATGGGATGAGGTGGGAGAAGCAACGTTGTTGGGACCAGAGTTTGTACGAATGACTACAAAGAAGATCCAAACGATTCGACAACGTATACAAATGGCACAGGATCGACAAAAGAGTTATGCGGATCTTCATCGAAAGGATGTGGAATTTAATATTGGGGATCATGTATTATTATGTATTGCTCCATGGAAAAGAGTTACAAGATTTGGGAAGATAGGAAATCCCAATCCACGATTTATTGGTCCATTTGAGATTCTTGACCGAATAGGAAATGTGGCATATAAACTCGCATTACCTCAAAGCAGGTCTCATGTTCATATTGTTTTTCACATATCTATGCTTCGTAAATATGTGAAAGACCTGAACCACATTATTGAGTTACAACCAGACGAGATAGCCGAAGATTTAACGTACGAGGAGGTACCTGTTAAGATCTTGGATAGGAAAGAGCATGCCCTACGCACCAAGGTTATAACACAAGTTAAGATTTTGTGGAGAAACCATGCTATTGAATAAATGACATGGGAGTTAGAATCATAAATGAAAGCGAGGTATCCTCAGCTTTTTGAAACACCAGGTACGTACATCAATTTTGAGGACAAAATTTCATAAGGAGGGAAGGTTGTAAGACTCCAACTTAATATAAATAAAAATCAAATTTTCTTTAATTATTATTGTGAATAATAAGGTGTAAATTTGATATAATGCTTTGGTTATGGGTGAAATGTGCAAATTTTACAAAATAAACAAGTGGTTATAAAATATTCATTTTTGTCGAGGAATATTCATTTGGTCGTGGAATATTCTTACTGTCTGGGAATATTCGTACGACGGTGCAGCCATTTATGGGCCCCATAACGGAAAACGTTTGGATGAAAAAAACAAAAAGTTTGAGTTTTTATAAATAATTGCGTAGTTATTCCGTTAACACTGTTGGAATACCCCGTGGTTAAAATACAGTAATACGCGTGGTTTCACAGTAGCACACGGTATTGCATAGTATCTTTGAATTATTGATTCTTACGTAAGAAGGCACTACTCAATAATTGTTACAGTAATTACTGTACAATATTTTATTTTATTGATTCAATAATTGCTACGTTGATATTTTATATTATTATTGTTTCAATAATTTTCACTGCACAGTATTTCCCATTATCAGATCAATAATTCAAATTATTTGAATAATATTATTAGATAGCATTATTGGCAATGTCTAAGGAAGTTCTGTCTAGGAAAGGGGTTTGGTCACCTAATTACGTGTCAATAAGGAGAAATCCTTATCGAAAAACCCCCTCTTTCCTGGGAACGACCTGGTTGTCATAATTGTGATTCTGTAATATTATTTATGAATAATTAATTATTGATTTATATGATAAGGAAATATTTATTTTATGCGGATATAAATGATGGATATATTTATTATGGTTATAAATGAAGAAATTAATGATGAGGTGTTTTATCAGTATTTTGTCAGAATAGAGGTTTTGAAAATCGTCCGTATGTGGATTTCAGTTATTTTTCTTTTGGAATTTGGAAAAACATAAACTTAAAAAGTTGTAAATAATTTAATTTCCTATGGAATAGACATGATATTCAAATTTTTCTGATAAAAGGGCTATTTATTATGAATTATTGAAGTTTCGAAAATAAATATTTTTATTAAAAATATAGTGGGCTCCACTTTTGGTTGGTGAAAAATGAAATGTACTGGAATTTATTTGCAAAAGTGATGGGATTGAATAGTAGCAGGTAAAGCCATCAGGTAACAGGTTAGTCTGCTATGGCGTTCTAAGCATTTTCCTATAAATAGGGTGCTTAGTTAGAATTGAAAATCACACCAGAAACAAGTTTTCTCTCTTTCTCTCTCTATATTATCGAGCGCATTTTGTGATTATTTAGATACTTTGTGAGTTGTTATTCATCAATGCAAGTTTCCTTCAGCCTTATACCGATATTCCGATCAGAAGTAATAATATTTTGAGGTTAGGAATGTTATTTCCTTCATAATGATGTTATTCTTTCAATATCATTATACCGAAATATTGATATGGATTTTATTGTGGAATTTCTTCCTTTTTATGTTGGGGTTACTATTCACGTATACGGCACTATTCACGTATACAACACTATTCATGAATACGACACTATTCACCAAAAAATGAAATTTTCTCCTTTTGTCCAAGATGTCTACTATGGTTACTATCTTTGATTGTATCCATGTTTTGATCTTTATTTTTGAATTCTGCTTCACAATTGGTTATTATTGAGTATTTTTGAACTTGGATAAACTAAAGTACGAATCCCTATTCTTTGATCTTTTATCTCACTAGATTCATTTTCTTTAAGATATTTTCATCATCCTCAGTCCTAAATGATGATATTACTGAATACCTTTGGCCTGTTGTGCAAAGATGAATGATTAACTGGTGAATATCTTTGGACTGTAGTGCAAAGATGAATGATTACCTAATGAATATCTTTGGCCCGTAGTGCAAAGATAAACAGGTGTTGAGATGAACATGACCAACTGGTGATACTAATGAATATCTTTGGTTTATAGTTGAAAGATGAATATTTGATTCAAGATGTCTATTGATTGATGTTACAGGGATAAAATATTGATGATGGACTTTAAATCTTAGAAGATATTAGAATTCTTTCTCTACTTGACTCTTCTAATGGATTACTCTTCCGCTACAGTTGTTGATCTAAAACTTGTTGTCTATTATATTTTATCATATTTTTCCCTGTTGAAGACTAATGATAAATTGTTGTATATTATCTTAGTCATAATATTCTTTACTAGGCTAGTTGAGCTCACCCTTTTCCTTTTTGTTCCATTTTTCTTCTCAGGAGGTGAGAACATAGCAGGAACTAGCCGGGGTATGGAGTGATGGTTCAGGATAGTTGTATTAGTAGTCCTCACTATTTTGTAAAATAGTGTATCAAAAATTGTAATGAAGACTCCTTTTGAGTTTGTATACTCTTTATTAGACAATAGTTGTATTCAAACTCACAATATATCTGTTGTCATATTTTGCACGACAATTGTATTACTGAAGTTGTATTTATTTCTGTACCATGTATTTGGCGACTCAGAATGTATGATGTATACCTATTTTGGGGGCGTCACGGTCCCTTACAATCTCTTACCTTAAAAGAACAGTACTTCTGACTGGAATATCGGATATAATGCTGAAGGAAACTTGCACCGTATAGCAACACTCAAAGTATCTAAATACTCACAAAAATACGCTCGATATTATAGAGAGAAAACTTCACATTCTAGTGTGATTTTCAATTCTAACATAAGCATCTTATTTATAGGAAAAATGCTTAGAACACCGAAGCAAAAAATTTAATAAAATAATATTATTTATAAAAAAATTTCTATGCACACTTGAAATCAGATTTCGGAATTTTACACATGTAAGTGGAGCCCGCCAACATGGAAAACATGTTTTAAACATTATTTGTAACAAATAAATTCAGACTCAATTTTCCGAAACTTCAATAATTCATAATAAACAGCCCTTTTATTAGAAAATTTTGAATCTTATGTCCATTCCATAGGAAATTCAATTGTCTACAACTTTGTAGATTTAAGTTTTTCTAAATTCCAAACGAAAAATGACCGAAATTTACATATGGACGATTTTGTAGGCTATAATCAAATTTCAGTCAAAAATGGGATCCACCAACATGTTTAACATATTTTTAGCATTTATTGTAACAAAAATACCCTTCCTCATCATTTATTCATATATCACACATTCATTGTAAAAATATCACCATTATTATATTATTATATTATCGCATTATACATTTATAATGTAATAATATATTTGAATGAATTATTTATCAGAAAATATAAATATCAATTTTCAATAATTGTCACTTTTCTAAAAATTCCTCCATTTATATCCACATAAAATAAATATTTTCTGTATCATATAAATCAATAATTAATTATTCACAAATAATATTACAGAATCACAATAATGACAACCAGGTCGTTCCTAGGAAAGAGGGGGCATTCCGGTAAAGATTTCTCCTTACTGGCGCGCAATTAAATAACATCTCCTAGACAGAACTTCCTTAGACATTGTCAATAATGCTATCTAATAATATTATTCAAATAATATAAATTATTGATATGATAATTTGAAATATTGTGCAATGATAATTATTGAATAAACAATATAAAATATCAACGCAACAATTATTGAATCAATAAAATATTGAACAGTAATTACTGTAACAATTATTGAGTAGTGACTTCTTACGTAAGAATCAATAATTGGTGCAATACTGTGTGCTACTGTGCAACACCGTGTATTACTGTGTTTTAACCATCGGGTATTCCAACAGTGTTAACGGTAACAACTACGCCATTATTTATAAAAAAAAACTCATACTTGTCATTTTCTTCATCCAATCGCTTTCCGTTATGGGACCCACAAAAGGTCTCGCCGTCGTAAAAATATTCCTTGACAACAAGAATATTCCACGACCAACTGAATATTCCCTGACAACAATGAATATTTTATAACCACTTGCTTATTTTGTAAACTTTACATATATCACCCTTAATTTTAACTTTTTATCAATTTAACCATTTACTGAATAATAATTTTAAGAAAAAATGAATACTTTTATTTTATAAAATTCGGGGTCTTACAGATATGGGTGTCTTCCAATCCTTATTGGGTTATCCAATACCCATACCCAAGTGGATGTTCATGATCCATGGGTCCGATATCTGTAATAATTATGTATGTAAGTGCCTTGTATTTATACCCATACCCAAGTGCATTGTACTTATAATAATCTCACCACCTTGTATGCAATCCTTCTTCGAATCAGATTGTGGTTCCCAACCAATGACCAATCCATGATAGGATTGTATCATATTTCCAATAATTAAGGAAGTGGATTCACAGTCCATCACCTCCTTCGAAAGTCAGAGTCCAAATATAATTAGGAAACTCAAACCATAAACCCCCCATCCATTACAACAGCCTTTGGACCAAGTCCTTATAACTCCACATAATTAACGGCTCATTACATCCCAAAGGCCCAAATAATCATGGCCCAACATTGCTCCCAGTCTTCCATCAAATAGAATATTTGATGGAAGAGTATACGAAAAATGGCCCCATCAGCAGAGGAGCTCAAATAAGACCAAACAAGGTCCAATCAACAAAAAAGCTCAATACCGGACACCAACCCTTTAAATCTATCATCATCATCTCCCTTAAATGCGCCGCCCTCGTGATCCAAAAATAACTAAAAAGACAACACTATAAAAACCCATTTTCCCCAATTCATACGGTTTCACCTGCTCATTTGATTTTCAAAAATATCTCGCTCTCTCCTATCTCTCAGCTTCCAATCCTTAATACAACAACAATGGCTTACAAAAACCCATAAAATGCCATACCCATCTCTGTAACCCCCATCTCAGTCATCCCTCCATTTCCCAACACTGCGACTAACTCCCCTACCACCAACACCATGCCAGAACCAACTCCCAAAATTGCTCCCTCTGTTGCCTCCATTTCGGTTTAACAAAACAGACTCTAACTCATGCAACTATACACGAGTCAACAAGTAGTACAGAGTAAGAAAGTATTGATCCCATGAAGAAAGTTGAATAAATATACGCTATCATGTAACAACCTTATCACTATTTCTGTATGCTCAAACGATCAATTAATAAGTAAATTTATATCTAAATTAATTATAAACACGAGAATACTAGTTACTAAATTAAGGGAATCAAAATGGAGAGAAATTGGATCCTAATGTCATTTAATGTTTTATCCAAAAATGCACGCCTCTTGTTATGCCTAATTATTTAATATGGATAGCTAGTCAAGAGCACAAAAGTGATACATAACCGTCTTTCGATGTACTATGTCCAAATCACACAAAATCCACAAAAAGATAGAATTCATGTAAGCATCAAAATTACCTAACCCACTATATGTTTATGTGAATTACAATCAATAATGACTACATATGGTGAACCGATATATGCCTATCCGGGTCACGAATCACAAAACCTAACACAAATAAGTATCATGAACATATGCCAACATGATTAAATCTGTACTTATATTTCCTTTTTTAATTCCATATATATAAGTAATTAGGGTGAATAATGATCAAACATTCAAACATATAAGTGCAACCATGTTGGGTAATCCAATATTAAACATACGAGCATCTCAAATAGGCATACACATATAGACTACACATTAAACTCCATTAGAATCCCATAATGGAAGTTAGTTCATTGCTGAATTAACACCCATTATGGGATTGAAGCCAAGCATTGAAATAAACAATGAAAGCAAGAGATATTAGGGAAATGAGGAATCAAATCTGATAAAACCCTATTTTATAAAGTGTCTTCAAGCGAGTTCAGGTCCACATTCATCAACAAAATTAAAACCCAGTCTTTACAATCGATCAATCTAGAGAGAGAAGCCCAAAACAGTAGAGAAGGGTTATAGAATCTCTCTAGAATATGAAACCCTAATCATAATAATAATAACTAATTATTCACGTCTTTTCAAACCATCCAATATATCTAAAATTAGCAAACACGCTCCAACATTACAAAATAGAAAGTTAGCATATTAATTCAAGTATGACTGGCGCGGCCACGCGGTGTTACAGTGTGATTCGGGCGTGGGCGCGCTGAATGTGTTGCTGCTTTGTGCTTGGCGCGAGCGCGCTTTGTTCCTTTGCTATTTGGGTGCGGCCGCGCGCTTGCATCGTCTGCTTCTGGTTTTCTCCTGACGCGCCGTGTCTTGCCTATAGGGTAGCTCGACCGCATTGGTGCTGAATGCTACTGAACTACTACTGCTTTCTTTTTTCTTCTTCTTGACTTCTTTCTTCTTCATTTGGCCACATCAAAGCCCCTCTAGTTATCCTTCTTAAATGCTTATTCTCAGTTGCCATCTTCATTCTAGCTCAATCCACCATGCCATGCCTTCAATGCTATCACCAGGCCTTGTCATACCATTTTCATTTTCATGTTGTGCCTTAGGAGTTCCAACTATGCACACTGCAAAACAAACACAAAAAGCAATAAAAATATACCAAAAATACTTGACTTGAGCAAAATTCCAGTGAGTTGGTAACCAATAAGTAGGTATACAATCTACTTATCAAATACCCCCAAACTTGAACTATTGCTTGCCCTCAAGCAATACATACAAAAATACGAATTAAATAATGTGAACTACATGCTATGCAAACTACATTATCATGCAAGCGATTGCCAAGATTTTAAGCCATACTAGAATTCCAATCAAATGTGCCTCAGTGAAATGTCTGGATTCAAGAACAAAGTATCAAACTAAGCCACATGCATAATGACAAACAATCAAATAATCTAAACCTACTATAAAGATGTTGTGTGTGTGTGATGTGTTCACAAATAAGCTTGACAAAGGCAAATATTACACATGTTATACTGCTTAAGAAATAAAATTAAAGTTCAAATAAAGAACTATGCATACAAACAAAATAACAACTACTCCAACACATCAATACAAACGAAGGTTCAATAATGGGTTAATTATGCTTTATATTTACTCGCGAGGGCAATTTTTGCAGTTTCTCGCGGTGTTTATTGATTTCTTTTCTTTTTTCCATTACTGTGCAATGCCTCATTCCATTAGGTTAACAGTGCTACCCCTTAGCGAGCTTTCAACCAATGACTCCTAGACCATAAAGACCTTAGGGCGCTAGGTGTAAAGACAATCCCCCTGGGCGTACTTACTCAAGTAACAAAGGCCCCGAAACAAGACTAGCCACTGTAATTTTTCATATTTTTCATATTTTTCTTTTCTTTTACTTTTTTTATTTTTATATATAGCAAGCATACCCATGTGTTCACAAAGTTTGAGTATAAGTGTTTTCATAGTCTATGTTCACTTCCTACACAATTCTATCTTTAAAAACAACGTTTTCTTCTCTGCAGGCAAACAAGTTTTTCTTTAACCAACAAACAAACATGAACACCTCAAGGTATTAACCTAATTCAAGAATCCATCAAATTTCATACTTCATTATTGGCTTAATTAGAATTTAACTAACTAGATACTTGGGAATATGCAATGTTATGTGTTGGTCGATTTCGCAATCGATAAACACGCACAAGTATACGCGGTCTAACAAGTAATACAGTGATAAGGAGTGTGTCGTACCCACGAGGAACTATGACTAATATTTATCAAATACCGACTATGTATCGCTAAAGTCTTATTCGAACAACAGTAAATAGAAGTGTGATTAATATATTTAACTAATAATCAAAGCAAGTAAGTGGATAACGAATGGAAATCTAAGGAAATACAAGCTAAGGTCACAACTTCACCCCCACACAGGCATTCTGTCGAACACCTGGTGTGTTATGTTTCATCAAACTAGCTACCCTATCTCTCTTTGGTCTTAATGATCACGACGATTTATCGACCGAGAACGCACATGTGCTAATGCACCTCTGTCGAGGTATGCACAAACATATCCTCTCCAGATCCACCCTAAAGGGAATAGAACAGAAAGGAACGTCCAAGCTAGATGCAATCATATATATGTCTATGCGAATCGATCATAACAAGGATTTAAGCATATGTTCTCAATTAGGTCGCACGTGGCGCACAAAGATATGTCTATTCTATGCACAACTTATGCAGTCGAAACCCACAATCACATGCCAATATATTTAGGTGTAAATCTACAATTCTTCTGTAGATATCATGCAGATTACCAAAATCATAACTAATGTCTTAGCAAGAATCATAAAGCACAAATATATTAACCCAAATCATATGGTGCCAACCAAAGAGATAACGACAGTCAATTTAAATAACAAATGGATCCATTATAACCTTAGAGCCAATAATCAGTTTATATTTAATAAACCAACAACAAGTCGCAAATAAGACAACATTTATAGATTACAAGACTAGATAAGATAAATGGATAAGAGGAAACTTTGTCAAGGCCCTTAAATCTCCACATACTCTGCTAAAATCAAGTTTTCCAATATGTGTCGCTCGTTGTTCTTGCTCCAAAGAAATACAAACTTATCCCTAAATCTACATAATCTATATTTACAGAAATCAACTAAGGGAAAAAGAGAAAAATTACAAAGAAAACTCTAAACTAAGCTAAGCTATATGATATATGGTGTGAGAGTTAGAGAGCAGAGGCTGGTTCTCTGATATATATGTTTTCTGCCTTGAAGCTAGGTCAAAAGACATTTGGGTCTGCCTGGGCACCGGAGGTCGCACTGCGGCGCGACCAATACACTTAAGGGTGGCGCTGCAGCGCCACGTGTGCAACAAGGAACCGGAACTCGCGCTGCAGTGCGAGTCCATGTAGGGAGTTTGGCGCTGCGGCGTGGTGATGACGTAAGCAAAGACATGGAGGTGGCGCCGCGGCGCGAGTCTTGCACTGTTCATTGGCGCTGCGGCGCCAGTGTATAGGAAATTATAGTTTTGCCCCTGAATGCTAGAAAACACCTAATAAGCCCTGCAATATGTCAATTAAGCACAAAAACACTATAATCATGTAAAAAACATATAAACTCTACTAGAACAGGCAACTATTTAAGTCATAAAATATCCGATTCGCGGGTATAAATCCCACTCATCAAATATCCCCAAACTTAAGTCTTTGTTCGTCCTCGAGCAAACTATCAAAGACAACACTACTCATAAAACACACGCGAAAGAAAACTAAAACTGTAAAGTAGTAACATGGCTTCAAAGCTCTATCATAGCCACTCCCAGAGAATAGGGAAAACACCGAAATGAATAAGGGTTCATTCAATTTCAAGCATAAGACTATATTCAATCCATTCTATGTGTGTGTGTGGAGACCAACCGTCATAACTAATCATAACACAAATAAGCTCGCACAGCTAATTGCTAATATCAATAAGCAAACTTCACAACTTAAGCATTTAACAAGCATTAAGCATAAAATGCAAATGCAGGAAAAGATCAAAAGACTCTAGCATGACGAGAGTAAAATCTGACTCGGATAGTACTTAATTACCTTAGGCTATTCAGAACTACCCATGAATGATCTTTTGATCAGTGACTCCCAAGACAGACGACTTTAGGGCACTAGGTGTAGAACACCCCTATGAATCTAATAACTCGAGCAGTAAAGGCCACGTAATCAACATAAGCCATTGAGATTTTATAACAAAAACGAAGATTATTTAGCGAGTGCATTTTATGCTCCATCTCGATATCGGTCCTGCATTTATGGCCGAGTGCGTTTTACGCTCCATCTCGAACCACCACAAAACTTTCGATATAAACTCTTCTTTTCTATTTTTATTTTCATTTCATTCATTTTTTATATATATATGTCAACATGCCAACCACCAAGATCCAAAACTGTATAAACATCTAAGGGGGTGTTTGATAAAAATTGAATGAATCTGAATCTGAATCTGACATACCCAATGGAGTTTTATAGGCAGTCCTGTAAGCCTATATTGAATCATCTAGCTTCAGCGACTAGTCCTTCCTCGTTGGGTTCACGTTCTTTTCTAGGATTTTCTTCACCTCACGATTCTATACCTCTACATGGCCATTAGTCTGGGGGTGGTAAGCTGTAGCAATTTGGTGATTCACCCCATATTTGGCCAGCAACGCTGTGAACTGACGATTACAAAATGGCTTTCTTCATCACTAATGATTTCCCTGGGAGTCCTAAACCTCGTAAAATGCTTCTTTATAGAAACCTTAGAACCACCCTAGCATCATTCATTGGTAAAGCTACCACTTCCACCCACTTGGATACGTAGTCGACTGCCAATAAGATGTACAAGTTCCCACATGATGAAATGAAAGGCCCCATGAAGTCTATCCCCCAAACATCGAAGATCTTCACCTGGAGGATTGTATTCAAGGGCATTTCATTCCTCTTAGATATGTTCCCTACTCTCTGACATCTGTCATATTTCTAAACAAAGCTATAAGCATCTTTAAAAATAGTTGGCCAATAGAAACCAGCTTGTAAAACTCTAGTCGTTGTCCTTTCACCTCCATACACTGATGCGTGGAAATCCTACAAAATACCCTCTGTCTCGCTGTATGGAATGCACCTTCTAATCATATGATCAGAACACTGCTTGAATAAATACGATTTATCCGAAATATACCATTTTATATCATGTAGAAACTTCTTAATTTGATACCCAGTCAAGTCAGAAGGGATTATCTTGCTTACTAGGAAGTTAGCATAATCTGCGAACCATGGCACTTTGCCTTGCACCATAAATAATTGCTCATCTAGGAATAACTCATTGATCAGAACTTTTTCATTTGCATCCCTTCCCGGATTTTCCAATCGAGATAAGTGGTCCGCCACTTGATTCATAGTCCCCTTTCTGTCCTTGATTTCTAAGATAAATTCTTGCAAAAGAAGTATCCACCTTATCAGACAAGGTTTGGCATCTTTCTTTACCACCAAATACCAGATTTCTGCATCATCTATGTACATAATAACTCTAGTCCCAATTAAATACACTCGAAACTTATCAAAAGCGTACACCACTGCCAAAAGCTCTTTTTTTGTGGTGGTGTAGTTTAACTGGGCATCCGTAAAGGTCTTGTTGTCATAATAAATCACATGGAATAAATTATCCCTATGCTGGCCCAAAACAGCTCCCATAGTAAAGTCACTTGCGTCACACATCAATTCAAAAGGAAGGTCTCAATTTGGTGTTGTAATCATAGGTGTTGTAGTTAACTTCCTCTTCAAATGTTCAAATGCAGTCAGGCATTCTTCATCAAATTTAAACTGGACATCCTTCTCTAACAAACTACAAAGTGGCTTTGTGATCTTCGAGAAGTCCTTTATAAATCTACGGTAGAAACCTTCATGCCCTAAAAACTACGAACACCTTTAACAGAAATCGGTGGAGGTAAATTCTCAATGGTTTACAATTTAGCTCGATCCACCTCTAATCCTTTCTTTGAAACCTTATGTTCCAGTATTATACCTTCTTGTACCATAAAATGGCACTTCTCCCAATTCAAAACCAAATTCGTCTCAACACATCTCTTCAACACCATTACCAAATTTTCCAAACACAGGTTAAATGAATCTCCAAAAACTGAGAAGTCATCCATGAAGACTTCAACATTGTGTTCAACCATATCCAAAAAAAATAGCCATCATACACCTCTGAAATGTGGTTGGGGCATTGCATAACCCAAAAGACATCCTTCTGAACGCAAATGTTTTGTACGGACAAGTAAAGGTAGTCTTTTCCTGGTCTTCTGGAGCTTCACAATCTGATTATAACCTGAGTACCCATCCAGAAGGCAATAATATTCATGACCTGCTAGCCTGTCTAACATCTGATCAATGAACGGGAGGGGGAAATGGTATTTCTTTGTAGCCTTATTCAATCTGCGATAGTCCATGCAGACTCTCCGCCCTGTCACTGTCCTGGTCGGTATTAGCTCATTGTTCTCATTGGATACCATGGTCATTCCCCCTTTTTTTGGCACACACACTGTACCGAGCTTACCCAAGAGTTGTCTGATATCAGATATATTATCCATGCGTCTAACCACTTCAGAACCTTCTTCTTAACCACTTCCTTCATAATCGGGTTCAATCTGCGTTGTTGTTCCACTGAAGGTTTACTATCATCTTCCAGCAGGATCCTGTGAATACAGAATGATGGGTTGATCCCTTTTATGTCTGATATGGTCAATCCTATCACTGATTTGAACTCTTTTAGAACTCGTAGCAGCTTATCTTCCTAGAAAGATGTTAGTGCAGCAAAGATAACAACATGCAACTTTGAAAAATCATTTAAAAATGCATACCTTAGATGGTCTGGAAGAGGTTTAAGTTCAAGATCTGGAGGCATCCCAAGAGATGGCTTGAGTCCTGATGATGTCTCTCCAACAATTTTGAGTGGCTCAACAGGAATCTTACATCTTCGAAACTATGGTGTTGTGTCAAGTATATGTACAAATTCAGCAAACTCATTGTCTTCCATCTCTGAATCCCCTAATATAGCACTCTTCAAAGGCTCATTATCCACCAAATTTCCAACTTCTTCATTCAACATCTTGTCTACCATATCAATCCAAAAGTATTCTTCCTCGTCGATAGGAAACTTAATAGCCTTAAACACATTGAAGGTGACTTCTTGATCATGAACTCTCATTGTCAACTCACCTTTCTGAACATCTATCAAAGTTCTTCTCGTGGCTAAGAAAGGTCTCCCAAGGATGATTGATATATTTCTATCTTCTTCATAATCCAAGATAATTAAGTCAGCTGGGAAGATAAATTTATCCACCTTAAATAACGCACCTTCCACCTTGACCAACACATCTTCCACAATACTATGTGGATAAGTGATGAATCTGTTAACAAGTTGTAGAGTTATATTCATCGGCCTTGGAGCCGACAATCCCAATTGATTAAAAACTGACAGAGGCATCAAGTTGATGCTCGCCCTTAAATCACACAGGCATCTATTGAAAGACAACCTTCCAATGGAGCATGGTATTGTGAAACTGCCTGGGGCCTTAAGCTTTGGAGGTAGCTTACACTGAAGCACTGCACTACACTCTTCTGTCAAGACTACTGTCTCAAAGTCCTCTAGTCGTTTCTTCCTTGACAAAATTCCCTTCATGAACTTTGCGTAGCTTGACATCTGTTCTAATGCTTCTGCGAAGGGTATGTTAATCTGCAGTTTCTTGAATACCTCCAAAAACTTGGCAAATTTTTTATCTTCTCTTTGTTTCTGTAATCTTTGTGGATATGGAACAGGAGGGTAAACAGGTGATGGTTTGGTTATGGGTTTCTGAGGTAACTCTTCATTATCCTTCTCTACTACCTTCTGCTCAGAACTTTCTTTAGTCAAACCATCATGAGAACAAGTTTTTCCATGGCGCGACCGCGCGGTCTCTTCTTGTATATTTGGCTCGAACGTTCCAGCCTGTACATCTGCCAACTATTTTCCTGACCTTAGTGATATAGCCTGACATTGCTCCTTTCCTTCCCTTCTTGGATTCGTTTCCGTATTACTTGGCAAAGCCCCTTGTGGTCTATTGTTCAATGTATTAGCCATTGTGCCCATTTGGGTCCCCAAGTTCTTTATAGACACAACTTGGATCTTGATCATAACTTCTGTATTGGCCATGTACTTCAGCATCATCTCCTCTATTTCTGACTTCTTTTCTGGTTGTGGAGCAGGTGGTGGATGATGTTGCTGTTGTTGTTGGAATCCAGGAGGGTAAGGTGGTTTTGGTGCATATTGTTAGTGAGATGGTTGGGGTTGGTATTAATGTTGAGACTGAAATTGATGTTGTTGTTGGTGTTGTTGGTTGTTCTGATTGTTGTTCCAGCTAAAATTGGGATGGTTACAGTTGTTGGGGTTATAAGAATTCTGAAACTGATTTTGGTTCTTTTGGTAGTTACTCACAAATTGCATTGATTCTAGATTGATAGCACACTGGTCTATTTGATGTGACCCCGCATATATCTCGCATACATAAGCCACTGGCTTGACTTTACTATCCGCTAAAGAATCAATCTTCTTTGCCATAATTGTCATCTAAGCTGACAATTGTGTAATGGCATCCACCTCTAACATTCCCGCAACTTTAGGTTATGGCATCCTGACTGTAGGATTCTAAAAATCGTTCGCTGCCATAGTCTCAATCAACTCGTACGCTTCTTCATAACTTTTGGCCCATAAGGCTCCTCCTGCAGTAGCATCTACTATTGGCCTAGACTGCCAACCCAGTCCATTATAAAAAGTGTTTATAACTACCCAATCAGGCATTCCATGATGGGGACATTTCCTTACCATTTCTTTATAGCGTTCCCAATATTTATACAATGATTCACCATGTTGTTGTTCAAACTGAGAAATCTCAGTTCTCATTTTTGATGTCTTAGCCATAGGGAAAATTTTGGCTAAGAACTTCTGCGCTAAGTCCTCCCATGTAGTGATTAACCCTGCTGGAAATGAATGGAGCCAGCTTCTTGCCTTATCCCTTAAGGAAAATAGAAACAGCCTAAGCCTAATTGCATCTCCTGACACCCTATTGTACTTAAAAGTGTCACAAATCTCTATATATCTCAACAAATGCTCATTCGAGTCATCTACAGTAGCACCCCCAAATTGGACTAAATTCTGCACCATTTCTATCGTACCCGACTTAATCTCGAAATTGTTGGCTGTTATAGCTGGCCTTACTATGCTCGACTGAAACTCATTAATCTTGAGCATGGAATAATCCCTTAAGGATCTGTGAACTTCTCTAGGCTCTTGCCATATTGGATGATGAAGTTTCAGTATTTACTTATGTATTCTGACATGCCCTCGATCTCCAAACTCTATCGTTGATATTATCATGTACAGATATCAACTCAGGATTTGATGATCGCGTGCGCATATAATGTACTCAAGTACCTGAAATGTAAACAAAAATAAAATAGAAATGAGATAAGAATAGAATTGTTCAAGCCAAACAAATCTAGTTTTAGTTGATGACGATAAAAATAAAAATGAGATAAAAATAAATGCCTTTCCACGGAAACGGTGCCAAAAACTTGTTGCCACCATTTTGGTTTTACAAAATAGACTCTAACTCATGCAAGTATACACGGGTCAACAAGCAGTACATAGTAAGAAAGTATCAATCCCACGGAGAAAGATTAATAAATATACGCTATCATGCAACAACCTTATCACTATTTCTGTATGCTCAAACGATCAATTAACAAGTAAATTTATATCTAAATTAATTATCAACACGAGAATACTAGTTACTAAATTAAGGGAATCAAAATGGAGAGAAATCGGATCCTAATGTCATTTAATGTTTTATCCAAAATGCACGCCTCTTGTTATGCTTAATTATTTAATATGGACAGCTAGTCGAGAGCACAAAAGTGACACTTAACCATCGTTCGATGTACTATGTCCAAATCACACAAAATCCACAAAAAGATAGAATTCATCTAAGCATCAAAATTACCTAACCCACTATATGTCTATGTGAATTACAAGCAATAATGATTTAAGCACAAGCTCTCTCAATGACTACACGTGGTGAACCGATATATGCCTATCCGGGTCACGAATCACAAAACCTAACACACGTAAGTATCATGAACTTATGTCAACATGATTAAATCTGTACTTATATTTCATTTTTCAATTCCATATAAATAATTAGGGTGAATGATGATCAAGCATTCAAACATATAAGTGCAACTATGTTGGGAAATCCAATATTAAAAATACGAGCATCACAAATAGGCGTACACATATAGACTACACATTAAACTCCATTAAAATCCCATAATGGAAGTTAGTTCATTGCTGAATCAACACCCATTATGGGATTGAAGCCAAGCATTGAAATAAACAATGAAAGCAAGAGATATTAGGGAAATAAGGAATCAAATCTGATAAAACCCTGCTTTATAAAGTGTCTTCAAGCTAGTTCAGGTCCACATTCATCAACAAAATTAAAACCCAGTCTTTACAATCGATCAATCTAGATAGAGAAGCCTAAAATAGTAGAGCAAGGCTATAGAATCTCTCTAGAATATGAAACCCTAATAATAATAATAATAACTGATTAATCACGTCTTTTCAAACCATCCAATATATCTAAAATTAGCAAACACACTCCAGCATTACAAAATAGAAAGTCAGCATATTAAGTCAAGTATGACTGGCGCAGCCGCGCGGTGTTACAGTGTGATTTGGGCGCGGGCGCGCTGAATGTGTTGATGTCGTGTGCTTGGCGTGGGCGCGCCATGTCCCTTTGTTATTTGGGCGCGGCCGTGCGCTGGCCTCGTCTGCTTCTGGTATTCTTCTGGTGCGGGCGCGCCGTGTCTTGCCTATAGAGCAGCGCGGCCTCGCTGGTGTTGAATGCTACTAAACTACTGTTGTTTGCTTCTGCATTATAGCTGCTTGCTTTCTTCTTCTTCTTCACTTCTTTTTTCTTCATTTGGCCACATCAAAGCCCCTCTAGCTGTCCTCCTCATATGCTTGATCTCAGTTGCAATCTTCATTCTAGCTCAATCCACCATGCCATGCCTTTAATGTTATCATCTTTTCCATGTCGTGCCTTAGGAGTTCCAACTATACACACTGCAAAGCAAACATAAAAAGCAATAAAAACATACCAAAAATACTTGAGTTGAGAAAAATTCCAGTGAGTTGGTAACCAATTAGTAGATATAAAACCTACTTATCACCCTCCTACAGTAAAAATCCTCCAACAACCGATTCACAAAAACCCCCCCTAGAATACCATAAAAAAGACCAATTCCCCCATGCCAATACTCCCTTTAAACTCACAGAGGTTAGCATTCGTGTGATCCGAAAACACTATCAGATCCCAGACACCCATCACCTGAGAACCCCAACACCGACCGACCGAATGTACCACCGTCCCGATGGCTGGACCGCTATGCCACTCACCCTTCTTGAGAAAGGGGTTCGCCTCCCTCTCCACGCCTTTATCATCACCCTTCTAGGGTTCATGGGAATCAGATTAGCCCAACGTGTCCCTAATTACTACATCCATATCCTTGCCTTCATCACCTTCTTCCACGAGATAGGGATTACACCCTCAATTGACTTCTTCTTATCTTTATTTACAAACAAAAACTCCCGCGAACGGGGTTTCAAAATGTTGAGAAAACAAGCCCCAAAACCCAACACCAAATTCAAAAAATGCCCTCTGATAGACACCCCATGATCCCGGAATGGACTTCTCACAAACGCATATCTTTGGACTTCGGCGACATCTCAGACGAACGTGCGATAGAGATGACGAAGCTACTCGAAAAACTTCCTCTGAAGGAATGGAGTTTCGGCCTCTTGAGCAAACAAGCATGGTTGTATGACCTTAAACGTAAGTCTCGAACCCAATGCTTATGCAATTTTTCAAATTTCCTTTAGTAACTAATCTTAGACACCCTTTCCTATCTTATGCAGTATCCCTCATCAAACCAACCTTCATCGACTGAAAAGAGCTCGAAGATTTCCTTTCTGCTAACCCAACTCAAACTTCTGCCGAATCCCAAAACACCGAAACCCAAAACGCTGAACCTGAACCCAAACCATCCCCTGCCGAGGATTCATCACAACCACGTCTGAAGAAAAGAGCCGCCAAAAAACTCAAACACATCCATGTCCCTACACTTAACGAAAGCCTCCTTGATATGCCCATCGTCGAACGTACCCAAATCCTCCGAACTAAAAAGAAACAAACCAAAATAATCCCACTCACTGCCAAAGAACTTAGAGTACCTTCCACCGAAGCCAACCAACCTCCCATCATTCCAATTGAGAGCAACGAAGCCGAGGAAATAGTCGAACCCAATTCCCCCCTTATCAGAAAAAGAAAACATGCTCCAAACAACAAACCGACCTCATCATCCAAACTTCCATCAACAACTTACTCCCCAAACCCAATCGAACAACCAATACCTTCTCCCCAACGACCATCTTCCTCCACCACCGTACCCAAAGTTGTTCGCTCTCCCACCTTATGGCCAAACAACAATGAAGAGTTCCCACTTCACCTTTATAACCATTTCATCCTCAAAACCGACAACCACCGCTTCAAAAATAGTTCCACATCTGACCTTGTTCGAGATGACATGATCCATCAGGCCCGAGTAAGCCAATGTGTTATTCACCACTTTTAGTTATCTTTCTGATACCCCATTCTGACTTCCAAACATCTGCAGGCTAACAGAATCTTCGGGAGGCTCCACAAAAAATACAAGGAGATTGAAGCTGAAGAAGAAACCACCCGTAAAGAAAACAAAATCTTGAAATCTGCCTTAGTGTTGGTGTAAAATCTAATTATGCACAACACGCAAGTATACGTGATCAATAAGTAATATAATGATAAGAACAGAATTGTTCCCACAGAGAATAACAAGAAATTAATCCTAACAATTACCAATTTTATATTAACCCTATTTTATTAAACTAATCGAAATTAGTGATTATAACTAATAAAAACTAAAACTAAAAATACCAATCAATCAACACAACTAAGAACCGTAATTTCAAGCAAATAATGGAGAATTAGGTTTACAACTTTACTTTAAGTCTCAATCCAATTATCACTCCTTAATTCAGTTTAATTCACTATCTCAGTTTATTAATCAAGAACACTTATGTAGAATTAGCCATTTCTCAATGCACTAACACCATATTAACTTAAATCCACAAATTTGATAGAATTAAGTCAAACACACTAATTAACTAATTCACTATATCTCTATGTAAATTAAAATTAAAAAGAGTTTAACTTCCAAATTCTTTAACTGATTACATATGATACTAGGTATATCTCTATCCTAACATAAATCAAGATTCCATTAAATCACAGAATTCAAGAACACGTGATATTGTGGCTAGGTCTAGACTCATACATCATCTCTCGAATCCATACAAATCTACATAAAATTGGTGATCAAGCAATTCATAAATTAATATAAATCACAATAGATAAACTGAATTAATAATTTATTAAACCCAAATCAAGGCATGATAATTGTCATTCAACACTAAAGATCCATTGCAAGCCTTAAAAGTAATTTAGTTCATAATTAATGAATTAAATACCGAATAAATAAAAGAAATCATCATCCCAATTACAAAAATTGAAATTAAAGAAGAATAGTAATACACCACCCTTCTCGCCCTTCAAATCTGCAATCTTCGTGAAATCACCTTCTTCCCTCGTTCCTCCAAGATTGTCTTCTCAGTTATGGCTCTCTAAGTGTAATTCAATTGTTGGATCTCTTCCCCACTCTACTCCTTAGCATAAGTTAATTCATCCCAGCTGAACCAAATCCAATTCTAATCTAAGTCAAAGTCATCCCATAGGAATTCTAATAAAAATTAAACTCCTAATTATCCCCAACAAGTTTTTAAGAAAAGAATTTCAATTACAATGAAATAACTTCCTTGACACACTCCTAATATGACCTTATTACATAAAGAAGTTATTCATCCCAACACAACTCAAGTACATGCAAAATAAACCAACTCAGCTCATGTCCCGTCCGACCGGCGTGCCGCGCGCCGGGTCCCTTGTTAAAGCAGCGCGACCCGCGCTAGTGTAACAGTAACATTGATCCCTACAGCGCGCCCCGCGCCATTTCTTTTATATTATCGGTGTGACCCGCGCTTGTGATGTAGTATGTCCAGAATTTCTTGAGATTTCTTTCAATGCCAACATTTTGATGTGTTTACCATAATATTCTGTAACAAGAACAAAAACCCATCAAAAGCAACATGAAATAATCAAAAACTAACAATATATCAAGCTAAATAAAGATAAATTGTAGGTTAAAAACCTACTCATCAAATTCCCCCAAACTTAACACATTACTTGTCCTCAAGCAAAATGATATGCAATGCAAATAACTACTCTATAACTACGATTCCAGTATTAAGACAGAACATAGTCTAATCATACAGCCTCAGAGAAATCAAGTAAACACGATAGTACATCATATCTAAACCAATCAATAACTTTCCAATCAATCATCAAATCTTAAATTGTTCTTACTAATATATAGTGTGTGTGTGTGTGTGTGTGTGCTCTACAACCAATTTAACTGTTATAATGTTAAATACAACACATAATAAATCTCTTTAAAGGCATCATACAGTGTAAACTCATAAAATCCAAGAACAAGCTAGATCCAACTAAAGTTAAACATTCACCCAGTTCAAGAGTCTAGACGGGATACTTATGCTTTCTACGGGGGCCTTTTGCTCTTATTTCCCGTTTTATTCTCTCTTTTTTATACTCATGGCTATGCAATATCTTATTCCCTTAGGCTTTTTAATGCTACCTTAACGAGATTTCGACCAATGACTCCCAGACCATTAAGACCTTAGGGCGCTAGGTCTAAAGATAATCCCATCGGGCTTACTTACTCAAGTAACAAAGGCCACAAAACTAGACAAGCATGCCACGGTGTTTATTCACAATTTTTTTTTCAAAGCTTATATATATACCCCAAAATTTCCCCTTAAACTTAGGTTTTTGTCTAAATCTAGTCATCTCCGCTTATTCATGTCTTTTATTTATTCAAACTAGTATTATCCTTAAGAATTCCATTATGTGTCAATTTAAACTTAATCAGTCAACACAGTTGTTTTAAAGTGTTAACCTGATTATACCAGTTTCAAACAGAAAAAGATTTAATTCATAATTGGAAGTCACATCAAATCCTAAATAATCAATATTACACTTGTCAACACAATTCCAATCTCATCATTGGCCAAAAAATAGACTTTTACTATCTAATAACTGGATTCATGCAAAATGAACTAATGCAAATGCACATAAATGCCATAAATAGACTTTTCTTTTTCTTTTTTTATATATGCAAAGGAATGTTTTACTAAATTCCATAAAAAATAATTATAAAAACTTATCAGAAACTAACTAAACATGATTATTAAATCGTCACATAAAACTAACCAAGCAAAGCAAAAAATCCCCCCCCCCCCCAAACTTAAATCAAGTAATGTCCTCATTACCACAATATATAGCAAATAAAAGCCTGAGAACTTCCCTGAAAGATGAGTCACTGCTCGTCATCATCCGAAGGAGGGTAAGCTGGGAGGACAGGAGGAACATGCATAGACATCGGGCTGACATTTGGATTACAGCAAGAAAATGCATCAGCAAGCGCGTTGAGCCTGCCACAAGAATTATTTCCATGAACCTTGAGAATGTTGCCCTTCCATTGGATCAGCTGCAACTGGGGGTGAGGGTTGGCGAATCATGATATAATAAATCAGTCTTTCTCGATGCAACTTGAGCTAAGCCAACAGGAACTCAAGTTTGAAGTTGTTAACTCCTCCTACCTGATGGAACAACTAATGTCCAATATGGAGTAGCTCTCCCAAGTGATTAATGATAAAAAGGGGGAGAAAAAGATGCATAGAAAGAGGCAGAGCAAGAGGCACTCAAGAAAGGGCAAGGAAAGCAAAAGGAAATAAGAGAAGAAGACAAAGAAGAAGATAGAAGAAGAAGATGGGTCATCATCTGAGGGGGAGCTAAAGGATGATGAGCCTGTATTTGCCAAGGCTGAGGGGGGAACCAGAAGAAGAAGAAATGAAGTCCACATCCCAGGGGAGCTGGAGCAAAGAAATCAAACAGATGAATAGTTGATCAACAGACATCCTGGAAGCATACATGAAACCAAAGAGGTACATCTCTAACTAGTTAGGTACATTCTGGATCCAGGATGTAAAATGTCATAGTGTATTAAATTCCATATTATTAAATGACATTCATGATTATCTATTTTAGAAATACAGTTGCTCACTATATATAAGATTTGTAAACACTCGAAATTTTCTATACTACTATTACTAACCTTGCAGGAGGACAAATTCGTCTTTTAAGAGAGAACCCTGAAAGACGATCCAAATCCATGTCGGATACTACCGAAAGTTCAGCATTAACCCCGGATCACACTTTAGGAGTAACAGTTCCAACCTCAGATGTAACCCCGAGGCCTGTAGATACAACATCGGAACACAACGGAGAAGACTGATTAATCTTGAAGATAACCCCGAGGTATCCAGTCTCAGTCCCAACCATGGGAATAGCCACCAACCTTGGTGATAACCCCAAGAAATGCAGTTTCGGCGATAACCCCGGAAATGCTTGTTTCAAATGCGACCAGCTTCAATCTCAGCGCTCACAACGAGATACACTACACCAACCCTGCAATAACATCGAGAAGACAGGAACACCTCAAAGGTGACAATGAGGACCTTCAACAATTACAGCAGTCCAATCTCAGCGAAGTCTGAGCAACGTCTGCTTCATCAGCCCAATCCGGCGATAACACCGGTGAGGGGCAACATCGTCATCTCGTCAACACGATGCCACGTCACGTCTCTATGCAACAATGTCCCACAAGACTAACCAATCCCGAGTGACTATTGTGCGGGGTAACGGATGAAAGTTGAAGCTTGAAGATCGGAGGGCATCGTCCCATCTTTAATGACTTCGTACAAACTCTAATCACATGCCATCGTACAACTCTCGACAACGGCGGTCCGAAATAAGTTCTGTATACCTCAAATGGATGCCCGGATTTCACTTCTGAAAGTTCGAGTGGACACTACAGTGCCTGAGTGCACGTACTTCAAGACAACCCGACCCGACAAACTTGGGCCACCCCGAGTTGCCTCTGGTACACCTGCGGCTCAGCTGCAGGTACACCTGTGGCTAAAATGCCTATAAATAGAGGGCTTGGGCAGCCCATTTTGCAAGAGAAAAAGGTGAGGAAGCCATGCCCAATTTGCCCTGCACTCACCCTATGCAGTGTATTTTCCCCTTCTAAACACCTGTGAGCTCATATACAGCCCTTTTGTACCTACAAAAGTCAGTGTTTACCCACTCTAAAGATATAGAAGCCTTCTTTATCAGTCAGTTGTAAGCCTTCTCACACACTTTAGAGTCTTTCTCTTCATCTTTACACACACCCTTCTACACGTTGAGAGTCGTGTTGCTTGCTTTTTCCCGGACTTCGGTCCGTGGATTCATTTTAGTCTGTATATTATATATATATATATATATATATATATATATATATATATATATATATATATATATATATATATAGAGAGAGAGAGAGAGAGAGAGTCCGGATCAGGTCCGGACTCCCGGATTTTGTTAAAATCCGAAACTTTTTTTTTTTTTTTGCTTTTTTTTTTGAAACAACTAAAAAAAAATTATGGAATTGGAATTTTTACATTATACAGTGTTTTGGGCGTGATTTGGATGCCTATAATAAAACATGTCTGTACAGTCTGGGCAGACTGTACATACATTGGTTGGTGTAGGTATTAAAAACACACCCAAAACACTGTATTATTGAAAAATTTCAGTTCCATAAATTTTTATTTTTTTTTAGTTGTTCTACAAAAAAAAAAAAAAATTGGGTCCGGATTTTCTCCCGTCCGGGAGGTCCGAACCTGATCCATTATATATATATATATATATATATATATATATATATATATATATATATATATATATATATATATATATATATATATAAGCGAGTAAACGCACCAGACCGAAGTCTAGGCTCAACGAACAAAGTTCGACACACAGTTAATATATATAAATGTAAATATATATATATATATATATATATATATATATATATATATATATAAACTGTGGTCGGACTTTGTTCGATGTGCCTAGACTTCGATCTGGTGCGTTTACTCTGCTTTTATATATATATATATATATATATATATATATATATATATATATATATATATATGAACTGTGGTTGAACTCTGTTCGATGAGCCTGGATTTTACATCTGGTGCGCTTATTCGCTTTTATATATATATACTTATATATATGAACTGTGGTCGAACTCTGTTCGATGAGCCTGGATTTTATATCCGGTCCGTTTATTCGCTTTTATATATATATATATATATATATATATATATATATATATATTGTCCTACCTAGAGTTTACTTTGTGGCGGTTGACCGTATTTACAGCTTTATTTACGTTTTATCCCACCTGGAGTTTCCTTCGTGGCGGTTGATAGCTTTTTACAGCTTTATATACTTTCTGATCCCCCATGGAGGTGCTTCGTGGTTTGTGATCCTATTTATATATATATATATATATATATATATATATATATATATATATATATTATACCTGTTTATTGCTTTCATACAAACTGCAGTATTTTGTGAGCCTATGAATCATGTGATCACAGATTCATCCCATTGAATCTAGATTCGGTTCTCGTGATAGACATTTTCAACTGTAAGCAGCTTGTAAATTATTTTGTGGTGTCTTAATTTCCTCAGATGGTTTCCATACCCACGAGAAAGTCGACATTATTTTGTACATTATTTTCATACGGATGCCTCACATTCGTAAAATAAAATCAACCAAGCCGAACATTTAATAAAATGGGAGTGTAAAAGGTCTCAATTACTATTGAGCATCAGGGTTTGAAAAACCTCTTTTATAAAACATCATTGCCATATCTTGCTAAAAATTGAATTTTTACATAAATTCAAACCCTGTGTATATATGTGCAAACGAGGCCTCGCACTACTTCCAAATAACAGAACATTGACCCACACACACACACATTCAGATAATAGTTTCTTGAAAAGAGGTGGTCACCATTGTAACACGGATGTCGGGGGGTGCCTAACACCTTCCCCCCGCATAATCAAGTCCCCGGACCCTAATGAATCTCGGTTTCACCGACCCGTTTAGCAGTGTCACATCACTAGGTCAATGCGCAAACCTTTTCTCGGTTGTGTTGGTACAACCATTTAAAAAACCAACTGGCGACTCTTAATAGTCCATCGTCGACATTATACACGTCGGACCTTTTTCACTTATTTTTTCAAACAAATCTCATCTAAAATGAGAACACCAAAGAACAAGTGACGGAAAGGGACATCCAAAAATCCCGACATCGATAGGTGGCGACTCTGCTGGGGACTCCAGTAAGAGGACTTAAGCCGCTATTACAATCTTTTCAAAACAATTATCTGCTTGTTTGTGGATGTTGCATTTACATTTTGATGAATGTGTCCGAATGCATTTCCTTATTGCACTTAATGCTTCGCATCATAATTGCTTGTGATGCTAGTGCTTCGCACCATAACTGCTTGTGATATTAGTGATTCACATCATATCTGCTTGTGATATTAGTGCTTCGCACATGTCATCATTTCCATACGGTGAGACGCGATGTATGTGAATTTATGTTGTGTGGTCCCTCCACCAGGAGGCTATCCTGTCGGTGTTTGATTACTGGACTCGTGAGAAGACTAATTCTCTGAGGCTCAGGAAAGGCACCACCCAAATTCGCTCCAGTTGAAAGACCGAATTAATTTCCCATCAAGTAGATTGCGATGATTTGGGAACCTTCATGCCAAAAAGCCGCGAGAGTAACCTAAGATAGGTCAGCCTCTGATAAACCCAAAACGGAGGAAAATCTCTTCATGCTCTCATTTTAATTACTTGTAAACACAATTACTTGTAATGTCATTTCATATCTATCTCCATGTAATGAGAAATATGAAGAAATGTGTACACATACATGCTACAAATAACTGACATCCGTTGTGCAGGATAAAAATTCCTAAAAAGGACACATCACATAGCATGTTATTATATACATTCCCTAATGACTAAACTATGCAAGTCTTTCGCAGGGAATCAATCGGACCTACTACACGTTCAAAGTCCAAAAAGGCAGCAGGCCTACAGTCAATCATGTCATCATTCGACCAGACTGAACTTAATCCAGTTTCTCGCAAAGAATTCGACGGATTAAGCAAATAAATTACAGATTTGGCTATTTTTCTCAAAGAATTACACTAGTCTACATAGGGTCAGAAAATACCCCTACATGTTGAATCCTCCACACAAGGAGGAATCCAGGTCATTACCATACCTGAATCACAATTGGATACGACCAACAAAACTCATGATGCTACCCATACCACTGAAGATCCAGACATTGGTGACATCAAAAAGAAAGTCCTCCAAATGGAAGAGACCCTTCGTACTATCAAAGGAATTATAACACACGGGAGTGTTTCATATGTTGATATATGTATTTTCCCTGGTGTTCATAATCCGAAAAAATTTAAAACTCCTGACTTTGAAAAATATGACGGGTTAGGAGATCCTTATACACATCTAAAAGTGTTTATTGGGGAACTTGGATCTTATGCAGAGGACGAAAAGCTCAGAATGCAATTATTCCAAAAGAGTCTAACTGGAAAAGCACGTTCGTGGTACACAAGATTAGACAACTCCAAAATCCATAGTTGGGAAGAGCTAGCACATGCCTTCCTCACTCAATACAGCTTTCAAACTCAGATGGCTCCTGATCGGTATCAAATTTCCAAGATCAAGAAACAGTCTAACGAGTCTTTCAGAGAGTATGCTCAGAGGTGGAAACGCCTGGCTGCCCAAGTTAGTCCTGCCATGACAGAATCAGAAATGGTCATGACTTTCATAGACATGCAAGAAGCTCCCTTCTATGAGAGAGTTTTAGCCGGCATCGGCAAACCATTTTCTGAAATGGTCAAACATGGGGAGATGGCTGAGATGGGATTGAAGTCGGGAAAGATTTAAGACCTAGCTGCACTCAAAGTTGATGCTGATCACATCCAATCTGGAAATTTTGGGAACAACCTCGGAGGATCCATAAAAAGAAAGAAAAAGATGTTTCTGTGACAACCCGAAAATTCGGATTGTTCAGAAATTAAGATTTAAAGAATTAGTTATTAATAAAATGAATTTTTATTAATACTATTATGTGCTATGTGTTTATTAATCGTTCTATAACCTAGAATGATTATTAATCAGGAGGATTCTGGCTACAAGCTAGACTGAACGAGTAGGAATTTTCAAGACGAAAATAAAAAAATTTCGGAGACAAAATATTTTTGGGGAAAAAGACGAAATAGGCACTATTCACCCGACGAAACCTAAGGGTTAGGGTTTGAATAACCTAAGCCTTTCCGAGAGTTTGGTATGTCGAAATGACATTCAGTCAAAAGATTTGACGATAATATATCGTGAAAAGTTAAGTAAGCCGATAAAAGTTTTTTTCGAAAAACGTGCAGAAATGGGATAAAATAAAAATGACGAAAAGTACTGTTGTGTACTTTTCACTCGTTTAGCTACGTTAGGGAAAACGTGAAGGAAAACGTTTATCGTAGAAAAGGGTTTTTCAGTTTAACAAAAATTCGAAGAATACGTAATATTCAATCGGTAAAGGAAAGACGAAATATCCAAAAATATTTGGATTCCGAGAATCGCAGTTTTTAAAACTGTCGAACGAAACCCGAAAGACGGAATTACAAAACTTAAGGGCTAAGCAAACTTGAGGGCTAAGTTAAATTAGTCCTTAAGTAATGAATAGTTAGGAGGTTAGGGTGTGAAAAGACCAAAATGCCCCTAGCCTTGAAAATCTATAAATAGGAAGCTTAAGCTCATTTGTTTGGATTATTGAAAATCCTACACTTGAGAAAGAAAGAGAGAGAGTTTGGATGGAAGATGAAAGGGAGAAGAAAGAGGAAAAGTTGGCTTGTGAGCAAACTTTGTCCGACGGAAGGAATTTAAGGATGAACGGTAATCCGAATCCTATTTTCTTCAAAATTTTCTTTAAGTTTTTATGTTCAAAAACATAGATTAATTAAGATAAGAAGTAGATAATTTTAAGAATGAATTCATATGGTTGAATTCATGAGAAAACGAAGAAATAAGAATTAGAAATTTAGTTTATAAATTTCTTAAAGAAGTATAAAATTCGTAAGGATTTTGAGCGATCCGAATGAATCTTATGAATGAGTAGGTTAAATAAGTATGGAATGGTGTTCTATAACATCAAATTCCAAGAAAAAATAAAATCATAATCCAAATTATCGATTAAAAATGAAGAACGAACGAAGAACGCGAAGAATACGCGAAGAACGTTGTTAATGGACAAATTTAAAACCATCGTAGTGTAATTGTTGTTGATGGACAAGTTTAAAACCATCGTGTATAAATTAGATGCTTATTGCTTGGTTAGGAACGTTGGAAACTTTCTTGAAGAACGGATTAGAATTGAGCTATAACGATGTTATGGCAAAAATTTTGTAAAAGAAGTTCGATAATTTGAAAGTTAGTAAATGAACCCAAATGCGTAGGGTTTCATAAGAATGTAAAAAATGTTGAAAACATGAGTTGTGGACTTAAGAACGAATGAGTTCCGAGTTCGGATGATCGAATTACGGACGAACGAACGAAGAACGTTAAAAACGTTAAAATGAACGAAGGGTGAAGATTAAGCTAATTGAATGGAAGGTTAATGGATTCAGAACAAAGTTCTATCCATGAGTAATCAAAGTACGTAAGATAAGTAAGAAAATGGTTTTGGAACAACTCCATTCCGAGTTATAACGAAGAAGTTATGAGATTTCAAAGTACGCATCTGAGAACGACCAAAGACTTAGAAAAAATTTTCGGGAAGAAAGTCTTGGCGCCGCGGTGCCAGGAATGCCTAGAATGGTCGCGCTGCAGTGCCAGGCCGGAGAGCCAGACACTGCTAACTCGCGCCGCAGCTCGAGTCTTAGTATAGAGAGTGGCGCCGCAGCGCCAGCCTCGGCAGTTTGACACTGCAGAGTGGCGCCGCAGCGCGAGAGTTGTAAAGGGGACCGGCGCCGCAGCGCCGGTACAGGGAAAAAGACAGTAATGAGCTTTTAAATGCTCAACTACTGGGGATGTGCAAGAAAGAGATATGAACATGTAGTTTTACTAATGTAACACTTAAGTGAGTGTTTTAAACCTTTGATAAAGGTTGAATGAAAAGATTGAACGAGATTAAAATAATGTAATTACGGGTTACGGGACCGATAGCCGGGGACCGTAGTCGCAATGAATCAAACGTGAGGGATTGCTATGATGGTGATTCCTTAGACGTTGATGGAAGATAGTAATGTATAACATTTCGATGTTATGACATTGTAATGAGATATGAATGTAAAGCGTATAGACGCTGTGAATGCAACGTTGTTGCAATGAACGATCGATCTTAGCATACAACGATCAGTATGACTTCGACATTAAGAAAGAATAATGAACTTGGGGTTCATGGGATGGATAACGATCGAAAGTGATTAAAACCTTGAGTAAAGGTTGAATGAGAGATTAAGAGACGAGCAACGTGAACGTTGAATACGTAATCGATCCTTGTGAATTGTATTCGCGTTTGACGAACGTGATAAGTATACCCTGGTTGTATGACTTAGACGTTGATGAATGTAGTAAGTAAGATACGAATGGTATCAAGAAATTCGTATCGAATGGTAATGAGAGTAATAAAAGTCGAATGTGAATCGGATAAGAATGAATCCTGAGGTATGGCAATTACTTGCCAAAAAGCCATAAGGAATAAGAAATTGACTTAACGAACATTATATTTAATAGTTCGTATAAGTTAACAGAAAGTTAGGTTGTGGTACAATCGTAACCTTTTATGGTTGACATATGGGAGCTGGGCTAAACAATTCCTTCAGAGAGCGAAGGTATATACGAAACTGGCAACCGATCTAACTCACTGTGATGGCAGTGTAGATGAGACGGGAACTTGTTTGTTGGTTGTTTGTGGGAAACCACTCAGAGTACCATATGGACTACCAGCAGAGAAGCGATGTGTGCTGAGTCCTAGAGAAGTTATAAGAAGAAGATAAGAATGTTAATCATCAAAGATGATGAACGTTTTGAGTAAGACATCTCCGTATGTCATGAAGTTGTAGAATGGTAATGAAAGTTGGTCGCGTAAACTTAGATTGCAAGAACGCGAACCTTAAGAAGTAAAGTTAAGTAAACCAATGCGTAAGTCAAGTATATGACTAATTGGTGTACGTGTTATTTCCTTATGTGTTATAGGGAATGGAATGAGCAGTTCAGCGTAAGCTGCAGCTATGCGTAAGGCAGGTTTCCTAACTTCATTTATATTTTAAATGAATGCTAGTTTCTTAAACTTCTCAGATGTTGAACTTGAGAAGTTCTGTCTATGTGAGAATGTGTGATATTTGTACAAGGTGGTAGAACGTATGAGGCCTTGTGCCATAATGTGAACACTTTGGTGTTTCTATGATATGAACTGTTCTGTGATTGAACTTTTCAATAAAAGAATGTTCTGTTTATACATGAACCGTTATTGTTAAGTCTGTGCTATTGATTCTAGCCAGACAGAATGTGTATGAAAGAGAGTAGAGAATGAAAGTATTTCAAAGTGGATGTAACTGATGTTTTAAAATGATAGGAATCGAGATTATTCCTATTATTCAAGCTGCTTCATAACCTTTGTTTGGTTATCGAAGTTCCAAAGGAATGTTAAACTCTTAAAGTTGTTTATTCAACTGCTAAGACTTGCTGAGCAATTGAATGCTCATACTTGCTTTAAATGAAAAACATTTTCAGCGAACGATGTTAGAAAAACTTAAGGATCCCGTATAGATCAAGCTGTCGGTATCCAGATGAAGTGCCATTCAGAATGTGAATGAGCGAGAAGATCAAGTGAAGACTTGTAATGTAGAAAGATGAGAATTAAACTATAGAATAGTTTAATGAACGATTATGTATCCTTGGTGGCGGAAAAAAGTCACTCGTGTAAGATGTAAAGAATAATGTAATTATCATTATTTGTAATGAGAAAAGCTATAAGGTTTTTAGAACCTGGGATTTGAGAGTGTATGTTGTTATATTTCAGTATATAATGATATATGTTGGATGAATGATGTACTAGTGACGAACGGAATTCGGGTGTGAAGATAGACCGGATTTCGGGGCGTTACAAGTTGGTATCAGAGCCGATAGGTTATAAATCTTAGGTATGAGTACCTAAGACTATAATCGTAAATAGAAGGATAAGAAGATCACCACGTGATCATAGTAAATCGTAGTAATAGATGATCTGTTAAACGATGGATGATTTATAGCTAATGCTATGAATGAATGGTACTACGAAGTAGTACTGGAAGAAGAACTCAAATTGAGTGGTAAAGGATAGTATACGAATTAAAGAAAATTCGTATTAAGTAAAGAGAAAGTTAGAAGTTGTAAGATTTCAATTGAGGACTCATCTGATGGCTGAGTTATATGAATCTTTGTATGGACAGAGGTTTGTTCTTGGTGTAACAACCACTCAGTTTCTTATAGTGATAATCATTGAAATTGGTCGCGCTATCAAGATGTATGTGACGAGAAGGTGAATCTTTTCTTATGTATATACTTGATAGGTAGAGAATGATAAGATAGGTGCGGGTTCTTGAAACTCATACTTATGAAAAGTTTGTGACTCATAGTTATATGATATGTTTCTGAGCCCTAAGCATATGGATAGTCCTTGATTTGTTCTTGGATTACATATTGCGAAGATAAGTTCTTAAACACATATGGTTGTGGAAAGTTCCTAAACACATAAAGTGTGGTAAGTGGATGAACTATACTAAGGTATAGGAATGTGTAGACTGAAAACAAGTTATTTTCAGTAGACTTTGCATTGAAGGTGCTAGAGAAGATTATGTATTATCGCAAGTAAGACAATGAAGGAATACAGAGAATAGGATATTTCAAGTCATCTAGCTATGCTAGATTTCGAAGTTTCTTGAAATCGTGCTGATGTGCGCGTTTTGAAAATGAATGAATTGGTTCAATTTTTGAACCCAATGGATTTTAAAAGAACTATTCTTGATATGTCTATGCTAGTTGATTCGGCTAGACAGAAATTGATTTGAAATATCAAAATGAATTTTATATCATCAGTGTATTTGATGCAAGGATGGTAAAAGGATGGAGTTATTAATGCAATTAAACCTGGTGTGGAATTTGATCAGAGGATCAACAACCTGCTATGGTATAATGCATAATGATGAAGTCATAAACTGACGAAGTCCTCAACGTACTATGAAGAGTACGGTATCATGACGTCATGAAACGTTTTGATGTATTATAAAAGAATTTAAAGAAGTAGTCGATGTCAATTGAGTTGACGAGACGAATGTTTCAAGTTGATGTCCAATTTATTGGTATGGTCTAAGCTACTTGATTTGGCTAAGACGAATGGTATGTTATGATTAAAAGAAAATCGAGCTTTCTTTGAAAAGTTATGCCAAACCAAATTGTTTTGGTGTGGAATCTGATGAGTAAGTCTGAGGTGAACATACCCTGAAATGGGGTTATATGATAGGTTGATCACCTACATATAGAAGAGGTAGTTTACCTTCTTTGTGATTGTAAACTTATCATGTAAGAAAGGTTTACGGCGAAAGGCTGTTTAACCTAGTAAGAGTTCATGGTCGATTTGACCCCACAGCAAAAGAATGAAATGTTTTAAAGGAATCTTTATATTCCTCGTTATTCCTTTCACTTCATGATTCTTGATAAGTTATGAAGGGTAGGGAATGAAAGAAAGATAAGAACTTCTTTGAAGAGAAGTTGAAAAGAAGAGTAAGTTAAAATTTCGATGACGAAATTCTATGAAGAAGGGGTGAATGTGATGACCCGGGTATGGGTATGGTTTAAAGAAATTCCGAGGACGGAATTTTTATAAGGGAAAAAGGATGTGACAACCCGAAAATTTGGATTGTTCAGAAATTAAGATTTAAAGAATTAGTTATTAATAAAATGATTTTTTATTAATACTATTATGTTCTATGTGTTTATTAATCATTCTATAACCTAGAATGATTATTAATCGGGAGGATTCTGGCTACGAGCTAGACTGAATGAGTAGGAATTTTCAAGACGAAAATAAAATTTTTTCGGAGACAAAATATTTTTGGGGAAAAAGACGAAATAGGCACTATTCACCCGACGAAACCTAAGGGTTAGGGTTTGAATAACCTAAGTCTTTTCGAGAGTTTGGTATGTCGAAATGACATTCTGTCGAAAGATTTGACGATAATATATCGTGAAAAGTTAAGTAAGCCGATAAAAGTTTTTTTCGAAAAACGTGCAGAAATGGGATAAAATAAAAATGACGAAAAGTACTGCTGTGTACTTTTCACTCGTTTAGCTACGTTAGGAAAAAAACATGAAGAAAAATGCTTATCGTAGAAAAATGTTTTTCAGTTTTTCGAAAATTTGAAGAATACGTAATATTCAATCTGTAAAGTAAAGACGAATATCCAAAAATATTTGGATTCCGAGAATCGCAGTTTTTAAAACTGTCGAACGAAACCCGAAAGACGGAACTACGAAACTTAAGGGCTAAACAAACTTGAGGGCTAAGTTAACTTAGTCCTTAAGTAATGAATAGTTAGGAGGTTAGGGTGTGAAAATACCAAAATGCCCCTAGCCTTGAAAATCTATAAATAGGAAGCTTAAGCTCATTTGTTTGGATTATTGAAAATCCTACACTTGAGAGAGAAAGAGAGAGAGTTTGGATGGAAGATGAAAGGGAGAAGAAAAAGGAAAAGTTGGCTTGTGAGCAAACTTTGTCCGACGGAAGGAATTTAAGGATGAACGGTAATCCGAATCCTATTTTCTTCAAAATTTTCTTTAAGTTTTTATGTTCAAAAACATAGCTTAATGAAGATAAGAAGTAGATAATTTTAAGAATGAATTCATATGGTTGAATTCATGAGAAAATGAAGAAATAAGAATTAGAAATTTAGTTTATAAATTTCTTAAAGAAGTATAAAATTCGTAAGGATTTTGAGCGATCCGAATGAATCTTATAAATGAGTAGGTTAAATAAGTATGGAATGGTGTTCTATAACATCAAATTCCAAGAAAAAATAAAATCGTAATCCAAATTATCGATTAAAAATGAAGAACGAACGAAGAACGCGAAGAACGTTGTTGATGGACAAATTTAAAACCATCATAGTGTAATTGTTGTTGATGGACAAGTTTAAAACCATAGTGTATAAGTTAGATGCTTATTGCTTGGTTAGGAACGTTGGAAACTTTCTTGAAGAACGGATTAGAATTGAGCTATAACAAAGTTATGGAGAAAATTTCGTAAAAGAAGTTCGACAATTTGAAAGTTAGTAAATGAACCCAAATGTGTAGGGTTTCATAAGAATGTAAGAAAATGTTGAAAACAAGAGTCGTGGACTCAATAACGAATGAGTTTCGAGTTCGGATGACCGAATTACGGACAAACGAACGAAGAACGTTAAAAACGTTAAAATGAACGAAGGGAGAAGATTAAACCAATTGAATGGCAGGTTAATGGATTCAGAACAAAGTTCTATCCATGAGTAATCAAAGTACGTAAGATAAGTAAGAAAATGGTTTTGGAACGACTCCATTCCGAGTTATAACGAAGAAGTTATGAGATTTCGAAGTACGCATCTCAGAACGACCAAAGACTTAGAAAAAATTTTCGGGAAGAAGGTCCTTGCGCCGCGGCACCAGGAATGCCTAGAATGGTCGCGCTGCAGCGCCAGGCCAGAGAGCCAGACACTGCTAACTCGCGCCGCAGCGCGAGTCTTAGTGTAGAGAGTGGCGCCGCAGCACCAGCCTCGACAGTTTGACACTGCAGAGTGGCGCCGCAGCGCGAGAGTTGTAAAGGGGACCGGCGCCACAGCGTCGGTACAGGGAAAAAGCCAGTAATGAGCTTTTAAATGCTCAACTACTGGGGATGTGCAAGAAAAAGATATGAACATGTAGTTTTACTAATGTAACACTTAAGTGGGTGTTTTAAACCTTTGATAAAGGTTGAATGAAAAGATTGAATGAGATTAAAAGAATGTAATTACGGGTTACGGGACCGATAGCCGGGGACCGTAGTCGCAATGAATCAAATGTGAGGGATTGCTATGATGGTGATTCCCTAGACGTTGATGGAAGATAGTAATGTATAATATTTCGATGTTATGACATGGTAATGAGATATGAATGTAAAGTGTATAGACGCTGTGAATGAAACGTTGTTGCAATGAACGATCGATCTTAGCATACAACGATCAGTATGACTTCGACATTAAGAAAGAATAATGAACTTGGGGTTCATGGGATTGATAACGATCGAAAGTGATTAAAACCTTGAGTAAAGGTTGAATGAGAGATTAAGAGACGAGCAACGTGAACGTTGAATACGTAATCGATCCTTGTGAATTGTATTCGCGTTTGACGAACGTGATAAGTATACCCTGGTTGTATGACTTAGACGTTGATGAATGTAGTAAGTAAGATACGAATGGTATCAAGAAATTCGTATCGAATGGTAATGAGAGTAATGAAAGTCGAATGTGAATCGGATAAGAATGAATCCTGAGGTATGGCAATTACTTGCCAGAAAGCCATAAGGAATAAGAAATTGACTTAACGAACATTATATTTAATAGTTCGTATAAGTTAACAGAAAGTTAGGTTGTGGTACAATCGTAACCTTTTATGGTTGACATATGGGAGCTGGGCTAAACAATTCCTTCAGAGAGCGAAGGTATATACGAAACTGGCAACCGATCTAACTCACTGTGATGGCAGTGTAGATGAGACGGGAACTTGTTTGTTGGTTATTTGTGGGAAACCACTCAGAGTACCATATGGACTACCAGCAGAGAAGCGATGTGTGCTGAGTCCTAGAGAAGTTTTAAGAAGAAGATAAGAATGTTAATCATCAAAGATGATGAACGTTTTGAGTAAGACATCTCTGTATGTCATGAAGCTGTAGAATGGTAATGAAAGTTGGTCGCGTAAACTTAGATTGCAAGAACGTGAACCTTAAGAAGTAAAGTTAAGTAAACCAATGCGTAAGTCAAGTATATGACTAATTGGTGTACGTGTTATTTCCTTATGTGTTATAGGGAATGGAATGAGCAGTTCAGCGTAAGCTGCAGCTGTGCGTAAGGCAAGTTTCCTAACTTCATTCATATTTTAAATGAATGATAGTTTCTTAAACTTCTCAGATGTTGAACTTGAGAAGTTCTGTCTATGTGCGAATGTGTGATATTTGTACAAGGTGGTAGAACGTATGAGGCCTTGTGCCACAATGTGAACACTTTGGTGTTTCTATGATATGAACTGTTCTGTGATTGAACTTTTCATTAAAAGAATGTTCTGTTTATACATGAACCGTTATTGTTAAGTCTGTGCTATTGATTCTAGCCAGACAGAATGTGTATGAAAGAGAGTAGAGAATGAAAGTATTTCAAAGTGGATGTAACTGATGTTTTAAAATGATAGGAATCGAGATTATTCCTATTGTTCAAGTTGCTTCATAACCTTTGTTCAGTTATCGAAGTTCCAAAGGAATGTTAAACTCTTGAAGTTGTTTATTCAACTGCTAAGACTTGCTGAGCAATTGAATGCTCATACTTATTTTAAATGAAAAATATTTTCAGCGAACGATGTTAGAAGAACTTAAGGATCCCGTATAGATCAAGCTGTCGGTATCCAGATGAAGTGCCATTCAGAATGTGAATGAGCGAGAAGATCAAGTGAAGACTTGTAATGTAGAAAGATGAGAATTAAAATATAGAATAGTTTAATGAACGATTATGTATCCTTGGTGGCGGATAAAAGTCACTCGTGTAAGATGTAAAGAATAATGTAATTATCATTATTTGTAATGAGAAAAGCTATAAGGTTTTTAGAACCTGGGATTTGAGAGTGTATGTTGTTATATTTCAGTATATAATGATGTATGTTGGATGAATGATGTACTAGTGACGCACGAAATTCGGGTGTGAAGATAGACCGGATTTCGGGGCGTTACAGTTTCCCTGATACTACAGGGTCAAAAAGGCAATCAAAACTTGCCTATTCAAAGGAGAAACTACACTCCCTTTCCAGCATAGTCTGTGAACCCTCCAATACCAAAAGGTGGAGAAGTCAAACGCCCTCGAGTGTTTACACCCTTAGGGGATACCCTCGATAACATCTTAAATCTTCTGACAACACAGAAGAAAATTAGGCATCTTCTTCCACCAGCCAGCCCTAATGGACAGGGTTTTAATGCTGCTCGAAAATGTGCTTATCATATCGGGTCACTTGGACATGATACTCAGGATTGTTGGGCCTTGAAACACAAGATCCAGGACCTGATAGACAACAGAGAGATCGTGGTCACTAAACCAGATCAGCCTCACGTACAAGACAACCCTCTTCCTCAACACAAAGAAGAAGAGGTCAACATGATTAATTGGAGCAATGGACAGAGTTCCAATTTTAGTTGTGATTCCTCCCAGACCATCAAAGATGGTGATGACAGATGGGATTATTCCAAGTTACAGTTCACAATGGAACGAAAGATGAAAGCTCTCGGCAAGCAAATTGAACAATTGGCGGAACTGGTGACATAGCATCAAATGACTCGTCAGTTAATCAGCCAGGAGCATGCTAGTCTCCTACCTCTTGTCATGAATATTCCCTCGTCACTTTCAGAAAATGAAATACTTGAAGACAAAGTGACGAAGAGAGCAAATGACAAAGCCCGTCGGGATTTCGCCAACAAAAGGGAATTCACCTATCTTGGCCAACCTATGGAGGAAATCCTTTATATGATAATCAATGAAGGAAGGATCAGTTCCCTTCTACCTCCAATCAACCCTCGTTCAGGACGATACTACTCTGATGGAGTATGTCAATATCACTCCTAGTCTCGTGGTCATAGCACAGAGGAATGCCGGGCAGTCCGCCACCTTATTTAAAATCTAATCAGCAGTGGTGTCCTGCGCCTAGCAGACGATGATACTGTGTTACGTGCAAGTGAGGATACAAGCCCTACTAAGTGGAAAAGTGTGGTAGCAGTTATATCCACTGAAATTGATGGGATTAATACATTGCTTATAACGCTAACAATTCAACTCAAGGGAGGCAACAATCCTTTGAAAGTGGTCGCTCCCGAGCCAATCAACTTGTCTTACAGAGCACAATATCCTATTATTAGCTTAAGCACAGTTCCGTGGAATTATGGAGAAGGTAAAGGATCCACCTCACATACAACTGCTACAGTGTCGAAGGAAAATCCACTATATCTTTCCCAACGGGTGATGAAGCCTTCCACCAAATCAAAGGGGAAAATACCCATGGAGAAGATCGAAAAATTCCTCCGCACTATGGGTCATAATTAAGCTACGGTGGTTTTAAGCTTGAAAGAAGATCCACAAAAAATATCAATTTTGGACTTAGTCCTAACCTCCGAATATCACCAGAAGGTCTTATTAAAGGTTTTAGAAGAAGCCTATTTACCGATATCAGTGGATACGGAAAGGTTTCAACATCTGGTTGATCACATTTTCAACAACAATGTGATATCCTTCACTGATGATGACATACCGCCCGAAGGGACCGGTCATTGCAAGCCGTTGCACATTGCGATCTTATCCTCCGGATATATAGTAGCGGGAGTCTTAATAGATGGAGGCTCCTCACTGAAATTCTGCCCATATGATACCTTGGTGAAGATGAACATCAATCTCAACCGAATCCGGAGTAGCCATACCATCATTAAATCTTTTGATGGAGCCTGGCGAAATTCGGTCGGCGTAATTGAGATGTCAATCGAAATTGGTCCTCACACATTCTGCGTATCTTTCCATGTGCTCAAGATAGATTCGGGATACAACTTGCTCTTGGGACGACCATGGATTCATATGGCTGGGGCAGTCCCTTCCACTCTTCACCAACAGTTGAAATACATTATCAACAATAGCCTGGTCATACTCAACGCTGAACTGGAGATTCCTCAGCACGGAGACATACCATTCATCAATGCCAATGCCGATGTGGAACTAGTCAGTTTTCATGATTTGGAAATAAGCAACACCCAATACCATGCTATTGGGGCACCATTGCCCGAACCCAAGATTTCTGTCGAGGTAATGTCGGCTACTCAAGAAATGATATCTTTGGGTTATAAGCCGGGACAAGGGTTGGGTGAAGATTTCCAGGGTATCAAGTACCCAATTCGCTTAACCAGGCAAATTGGAACAGCTGGGCTAGGCTATTCAGCCAATTCTAATCACAGGAATCCTTATAAACATCAGCAGATTCCTTCAGCTTCAATCATGTGGAGTTTATCTTCGCCTTCAAACTCTGAGTCCGTACAACCTCCCGTAAAGGTTCCAACCAATGTAATGGCTATGTTATGTCCCAAACTGGTACCGGTGAAAGGAAAAGAAATCTTTGTTCCAAATCTCGCAGTGGAAGAAGAGGAACGAAGAATCAAGCAAGACGTCCTACGGATGATGTCCGGTATACGCATCATCGTTCATGACGAGCATACCAATAAATACACCCCAAACGATGATTGCTCAGACGTAATGGTCATCATTCAGGACAAGGAGGATGATGACAATCCCTCCATCACTGCGGTCCACCCAGACTTTGCCCTTGCCAATTGGAACAACATTCCTTGCATTGCTCGTCAAGGGTAAAGTGGGCAGAAACTCTTTCTGCCCTGTAGATATAATAACTGCTTACTTTTCTGTACAGTATTAGCAGTTTATTTTTCCAGTATATGCTAACACTGTGTATGATCAACGCATTTCATATATACTAAGTGAAAGCATATTTTGTTTCAGGACTCTGAATTTAGATGTGCATGTACTTGCTGATACGGTGCCTCTTCTCCACAAGGATTTATACCTTTGATGTAGAGATGAATTCAGCCTTGGTGGACATACAGGATGACATTGAGGTGCCTCCATAAATTCAAGAATGGGTCAAAGACAAACCCAAACCCAAACTTGATCAAACCACTTCTTTCAATCTCGGAACCATAGAAAGCCCTAAGTTAATCCAGATTGGTTCATACCTTACCCCAAACCAACGGAATGACATGGTTACGCTATTAACCCAATTCCAGGATGTGTTTACATGGTCTCATGAAGACATGGTGGGTTTGTCCACTGACATTGTCCTTCATCGCCTTCACATTAAAGAGGATTTAAGCCAGTTAAGAAAAAGCTCAGGCGATTAAAACCTGAATGGAGTTTAAAGGTGAAAGAAGAAATTGTGAAACAATTTTAAGCTGGCTTAATAATGGTGTCTACATATCCTGAGTGGATATCCAACATTGTGCCCGTGCCTAAACCTGGAGGGAAGGTGCGAGTTTACGTGGATTATCGGGACTTGAATAAAGCTTGATTAAAAGATAGCTTTGTCGTGCCATTTATCCACATTCTCATTGACAATACTGCGCAATACAACATGTACTCCTTTGTTGATTGCTTTGCGGGGTATCATCAGATCATGGTTGCTGAGGAGGATCGTGAGAAAACTACTTTCATCACTCTTTGGGAAACTTTTTGCTATAGACGGTTGTCATTCGGCCTCATCAATGCCGGAGCCACCTATCAACGAGCTATGATGGCCCTTTTCCACGACTTAATGCACAAAGAGATTGAGATCTACATGGATGACATCATTGTCAAATCCCGGAAGGAGGATGACCATATAGACCATCTCAGAAAGTTGTTCAACAGGTTGCGTAAGTACAACTTGAAGTTGAATCCAGCTAAATATGCCTTTGGCGTTAAATCAGGCAAGTTGCTAGGATTTCTAGTCAGCCACAAAGGGATTGAGCTGGATCCTTCCAAGATCCAAGCCGTCATCAAAATGCCCATTCCTCAGACAGAAAAGGAAATACGGGGATTTTTGGGAAGAATCAACTTCATTAGCAGGTTTATCTCCCAACTCACAACAACCTGTGAGCCAATCTTCAAGCTATTAAGGAAGAACTCCTCCATGAAATGGAATGACGAGTGTCAGAAGGCCTTCCTTACAATCAAGAAACAGCTAGTAAAAGCTCCCATTTTGGTGCTACCTAGGGATGATGTTCCCCTGTTTATATACTTGTCCATAAGTGATAATGTTATGGGCTGTATGCTGGGACAGAAGGACGATAGAGGCCAAGAACGAGCTATCTATTACCTCAACAAAAGGTTCAGCAGCAGTGAACATAAGTACACTCTGATCGAAAACACGTGTTGTGCTTTAGCATGGGCTTCCATGAGGTTACAGCATTACCTCTTTGGTCACATAACCCATCTCATATCCCGCGTAGATCCTCTCAAGTACGTGTTCAATAAACCTATGTTAAATTGCCGGCTGTCTAGATGGCAGTTTATCTTACTACAATTTGACATCGTATATGTGACTCAAAAGTCCATCAAAGGAGTAATGACAGTGCAACAACACCATCAGTATGATATGCGCCAATCATGGAAGATGTATTTTGATGGAGCTATTAATATGGAAGGTTCTGGAGCTGGAGCAATTCTAGTGTCTGGTACGGGGGAGCAGTATCCCGTTGCCGTCAAATTACAGTTTGTCAGCACCAACAATACGGCTGAGTATGAAGGCTGTCTCATGGGGCTAAAACTTTCCCGTTCAATGGGCATCAGGCGGTTAACTGTCCTTGGAGATTCAGATCTGGTAATCAGACAATCCACCAGAATCTATCAAACCAAGGAACTACATTTGCTGCCTTACCATCGGCAGGTTTTGAAGATGGCTTTGGAGTTCGAATAAATCTCCTTCCTACACATTCCTCGCAATAGGAATGACTTTGCGGACGCATTAGCAACTTTGGCCTCCTTGATTCGCATATCAGACAAGGAACACTTGCTGAGCGTCATGATTTCCCTGCACAAGGCCCCAGCCTATGGGAATTACGTTGGAGAAGTATCAGATGAGATACCTCCCATTTAACTTCATTGGTATCAACATATCAAGGAATATCTATGAGATGGATCTACACCCACTGAGGCGAGCCCGACTGAGAAAAGGTGGATCCATCGACTTGCTATGAAGTTCTACCTGAGTGGAGATGCGCTCTACAAGAGAGATGCAGGACTAGGTCTCCTCAGATGTTTAGACAAAGATCAAGCCCAAAGGCTTATGGATGAAATCCATGGCGGAGTCTGTGGCCCCCACATGAGTGGCCCCCTCTTTGTCAAGAAAGTCCTCAAGACAGGACATTATTGGCTATCTCTCAAAGCTAATTGCAATGACCACGTCAGGAGATGCTATCAGTGCCAGATTCATGGGAATGCTATACACGCCCCTCCACGGGAACTTCACAATATGAGTTCACCTTATCCCTTCTCAATGTGGGGAATGGACGTTATTGGGCCCATTGAGCCTAAAGCCAGTAATGGTCATCGGTTTATCTTCACCATGATCGACTACTTCACCAATTGGGTAGAAGCAGCCTCCTTCCCCAGGGTTACTAAAGAAGTCATCATTTCTTTCATCAGAAACAATGTCGTTTGTCGATATGGACAACCAGGGGTGATTGTGTCAGACAATGCTAAGAACCTCAACAACAGAATGATGGAGGAATTATGCAGTAAATTCCACATCAAACATCTCAACTCTATCATCTATCGTCCGAAGATGAACGGTGTTGTTGAAGCGGCTAACAAAAATATCAAGAAGATTATGCAAAAGATGTCCGCCAACCACTAAGATTGGCCTAACCTATTGCCTCTAACTCTGTTAGCCTACAGAACCTCAATGCGTACGGCCACTGGGGCAACCCCTTACGCTTTAACCTATGGGATGGAAGCAGTGCTCCCCATAGAAGTTGAAATGGAATCCCTCATAGTGTTGATAAACGCTTAGCTGGATGAAGACCAATGGGTACAAGACAGGTATCACCAATTGTCTCTAATAGACGAAAGGCGAACCGCGGCTATCTTCCTTGGTCAGTTATATCAACAAAGGATCGCCAAATCCTACAACAAAAAAGTCTGGCTACGGCAGTTTAAACAACATGACTTGGTTTTGAAGAAAATTCTTGACAACCAAGATCAATCTAAAGGAAAATTCGCTCCTAACTGGGAAGGCCTGTTTGTTGTCAAAGAAGTATTGACAGGAGGCGCTCTTAGATTGCAAGAAATGGATGGCGATGAATTTCAGCAACTCATCAACTCAGACGCCGTGAAACGGTACTATGTCTGAAGTAATTTGCAAACACCCTAGTGTCGGGCCATCAGATCACAAGTCATTCCGGTTCTGTAACCCTTTACCACCTACAACCTTCCTACACTTTGCCCCTCAAGAAAACATACATTTCAAGCCAGCAGCCTGGTTTTCTCCTCTGCGTTCCTACAACTTCGGTAATCCCACCGTGGATTGAACCTCTTGCGTTTGCAGTTTAGCTACCTATATCTGTGACAACCCGATATTTTCTATATAAATAAATCATAAATTTTGCGTATAATTTTTTTTTATTTATTAAAAATAAATATGAATGATATGTGCCAAGGTAATGTGTAATTATAATTATATGTGTGATAAATAAAATTTATTTATTACATTATAATTGTAAATAAACTTATTTTAGAAATATTGGTTATTATAAATGATATTTTTATAGTAATTAATTCTATATTAGAAATGTTTTATTAATTATTTTTCCATGAAATTATATGTTTATATTATTCAAATAATACATGAAATGATTTTGAATAATTATAATAATTATTTTATTATAAGAATTTTGTTCAAGTTATTAAGTAAATTATTTTTACTTAATTATAAGGTTAATTATGGCGGATAAAAATCAGATATGGAATCCAAACCCTAATTTTGGGTTTTGATCAAGGAATGATAATAATATTATAATATTATAATATTTTGATTTTTCAGTGCTATTAATATGTACTGTAAAAGTTATACTATTGATGGATGGTCAATTATGATATATTGACCAAATCCTAGCATTAATTGATTTAACCCTATTTATCAATTTAAATGGGAAATTTTAGATTATTAAATATCTGTGTTATATGATATATATGTTTACGTATTACTTCATGGAGCGCTAATTAGGAAAAACCCTAATTTTGTCGCGAAACTCTAATTTTGTCGCGAAACCCTAATTGCGAAATCGAAACCCTAATCGATATTTCTTTGAACCCTATTTGCTATTTTAAGCACTAATTATTCAAGTGGTAAAGTTAATTACGTTATAATACCCTAATGTCCATGTATAATTAAAGAATTTAATTTATATCAAGAACCCTAATTTAATTAATAGAAACTCTAATTATATATTTTACTAGCCCTAATTATTAAAAATTGTAATCACTAATTGCCAAATTGGCAAGGGTAATTATGATTAGGGGTACTAAACCCTAACATTCATGTATAACGTAATTAGTAAACCTAATCTAATTAACAATCTTAATTTTTAAATTTTAGAAACTAAAATAATTTTTTTTGTTATTTTATTTTTTTGGCACAACCCCTAATTGCTAAATCCTACAAATGCTATGTACTAAATCTTAGGGTTAAACCCTAAGGGTTTGTCAAGTTCCATTTTTGCCATTAAATTAGAAAAACAAATGACCATTTTGCCCTTTTGTGCATTAAAGAGCCTAAGATGTAGGTTTTGACAATAGGTTGAGTTGTTAACCAACTCCAACCACTCCATGTGACACAAAAATGCCAGCAGCAAGTTACCAAGCTCAGCCAATACATTGAACCCAAATTATATAAATAGATCAAGGAGAGAGAAAGCCATTTATTAACTTACATTTTGTGCAACACTCAACAATTCTCTCTCAAGCCCCATATATCCGAAATATTAAACTAGATCAGTTCCATAACCAAGCCCCACGAACATCACAACCAAATCAGAAGCACAGAATCAAAGATTGTTCATAAGGAGGTATAAACCCTAGCTTAATTTCTGCCCAAAATTCTGTGGTTTGATGTTGTTTTTCTTGTGTTAAACATGTTTGTTATAGTGTCTAATGATGATCTGGGTTGCTAGATGTTAGATCCATAACATCTAGAGTCTCGGATTTGAAGATTTGTAAAATCTGGAAAAGTGAGAAATATGGTCTGACAACCAAATGTCAGGTCCCATAGATCTCGTTCTGTTATGTGTTTTTGTGTTTTTAAGCTTTGATCTGGTAGTATGCTGGAAGATCTTTGATCTGAAACTATAATCAAAGTCAAACCTTAAGCCAGTAGAAAGTTATTAGTGGTCAAACCACGTTGACCGGCATTGACCACACGTTTCTGGGTAAACCAGAACGTGCCCAGAAATTTTGACAGCCTGTTCATGCACTTGGATCTTGCTTCTGATTATGTGTTAGACCTTGTTATTGTTGTAATATTGTTGTCTGATGTCTAGTCTACATGAACATGCCTCTAGAATCATAATATCGTTCTCTGAATCAACGAGATCAATAGTCAAAGTAGTAAGGACGAAACTGCCGGTTGAAGTTTCTGGGTAACCCAGAAACCTTCATAAGCAGTTTCGGACTACTACTTTGACCGGTTCATAACTGTCTTATGTGATGTTGTTAAAATGTTTTTATGTAATGAATCTGTAGATTTACATGTGTTCTACATAGTGAAGGCTTAATATCACTAAAAAATTATAATATCAACAAGTTATGGAAGCCCAAAACGAGCCAGTCGAACTGTTCTTCATTTCTGGGTAACCCAGAAAATGAAGAACAGCTCTGACAGCTTGTTTGTGGCTCCAGATCTACTTTGTTATGGGTTGTATGGCTATGTTAGTTGTTGGATCTTGTAGTCGTGCATTAGTACTACAATATCTGACTAATAACATGTCCATTAACATCAGGATCTAACCGGAAATCGTGGTCAAACGCGATACCTTGCAAACTACTATGAATGTTCAAGAACAGCTCAAGAACATGAAGAACACCTATAGCGACGGTTTTGTCGCTATAGGTGGTCTTTAGCGACAGATATTTATTAATTTTTTGGAAATTATTAAATAAATAGAAAAAATATTTTTTAATTATTAAAAATACAAAATAAATTATTAAAAATTATTTTAAATTCTGAAAATTAGTTTTTAATTATTTTAAATATATTTCATAAATATTTAATATTTTTGGAATATTAAAAGTATTTAATTTATTTAATTATAATATTAAATAAATTATTTTAAAATGATTTTAATATTTGAAAAATCATTTTAAATTATATTATGGTATAAGAAAATAATTTAAGTTATTTTTGATAACTTTTAATATTATATGATAATTTTCATTAATAAATTAATATTAATGATAATTAAGTTATTTATTAAATGAATTAAATAAATGAATTAAAAATGATTTTATTAAATTAAAAATCATTTTAAATAAGAATAAGGTATTTAAAAATATTTTAAGTTATAAAATATAACTTTTAATATTTAAAGGTAAATTTCATTAATTAATTATTATTAATGATATTAAAGTTATTTAATAATTATATTAAATAATTTAGTTTAAAAATGATTTTAATATTAAAATAATCATTTTAAATAAAAATAAAGTATTTAAAGATATTTTAAGTTATAAACTATAACTTTTAATATTTAAAGGATAATTTCATTAATAATTTAATATTAATGATATTTATTTAATGATTAATGATATTAAATTTATTTAATAATTATATTAAATAAATAGTTTAAAAATGATTTTATTTATTTAAAAATCATTTAAAAAGGATATAAGTGAATTAAAAATATTTTAAGTTGTAATTAATAACTTTTAATATTTGGATAATGATAAATTAATATTTAAATATTAATGGTAATTATTTAATGATGATTTTAATCATTTAAAGGTAATATAAATATTTCAAAAATAGTTTAAGTTATTTTAAATAACTTAATATTTTGGAAATGATTTCATTAATAGTTTAATATTAATTAAATATTAATGATAATAGAATTGTTTGATATTTAAATCATTCAACAATGATTCTAATATTTCAAAAATTATGATAAATGATAATAATTTAAAAATTATTATAAGGTCATGAAAAATGTTATAACTGGTGTTTAAGATATCTAAGTGGATATTGTATAACTGTATAGAGTCATAGACTCGATAATTACCCGATAAGGTTGTCGGTAGACCGACATATTTCAAAAATTGATCTGGACTTAGCTAGATTGACTGTATAACTGTTTATTTGTGATTCAATGGTGTTAAAGTTATGTGACAATGTGGTTAGGAATGTGCTGACTGCAATAAGCAGTATTATATGATATAATATATTATTCTAATCATACAATGATCTATTTAATGATAGGACTTGATAGAAAAGATATATCTAAGTTGTATAAGCAGCAGACAAGGCAAGTATCTAACCCTTTTCATTTACTTTATGCTAAGGACATGCGTAAGATAATATCTGAACTATTCAAATATTTCAACCTTTGTATATACTTATGCAATGATTCTGTATAAGCAAGCTATTAAGCAATAATTGTTGTACAATTTCCTTTATCCTGTTAATATTGATCAAGTTATTTGTTCTGTTCGTTAATTTCTATAACATGGTTATACAAGTGTCCCCACTTGGATAATCATTATATTTTATCACATGTTGATACATACTTATAGTTGTCTAGTATGTATACCTTGAAATAAAAGTCGTCTAAGCTATTTGATCCAGCTAGACATAAATTTAAAGTTGTTGTTGAACAAGATAAAACTTTACTGTTATCCAATCGAATTGTTTTGGTTTGGATTCAAGACTGTTATGAACATCCCAATTATGGGAAATTTTTATGCGCTAAGGCGAACAAAGGATGAACGATAATATCGTTCTAGTAATGTAGTATTGATCAATACAGGGCATAACGGGCTGATCACCCCCCGTGCCCGTAAGTAATGACGGTTTACAGATGAAGTTCTGTTTAAACCTTTTTAAAAATATAAAACAATGTCCATAGTCTGTCAACTGATCATCATTTATAGTCTGTACATAGTTTCAAAAATTTGAAATCAAAATGACATGTTGTTAATTATTGGTTCAGCTTACTTCACAACTATTGATCCGTTGTAGAAGTTTTGTTCAAAGAAAACATTTAATCCTTTCAGTTAACTATTATTGTTGCTATTACTTGTTGGGCACTCGAATGCTCATTCTTGCTTAATTTTAAATGTTTTTAGTTAAGTGTGAACAAACCGAAGGATCTGCCAAGAACAAGGGAAAAGGGAAAGTTGCTGACTAAATGTTTAAGCTATTCTATGTAATAGTCTGACTTTATGATAAGGATAATAAATATTATTATTATTATCATGTAACGAATGTTTAAAGGTTTCGTACTTGGGAACGAAACTCTGATAATATGTAAATTAAGTTTAAAAAATCTATATTATTGTTATTATTATTAGTATTATTCCGCTCATAGAAATGGTATCGTGAAGCACCGAGTTCGGGTTTCAAGTACCTGGATTTGGGGGCGTCACAATATCTGGGATCAAACTTCTCATACCTACAGTTTATCCTCAACCTAGGATTAAACTTTCTCCTCCCCGCACTCTGACCTGCACATGGGATTACGCTTTACTTCTCATCCTGAGGGGCGAACTACATTGACCTGATCTCCTCTTCAATAGGAGTACGTAGGTAACCATTTCACATGGCTTGGTCGCAATAAAAAAAACATTTCTACCCTCTTCTCCTCACAAAAACAACAAAAACATTCCTACACCATTTCTGCCATATGCAGCGTTGAACCTCTTACACCAGGTTAGAACTATGCAGACCTGATCTCCTCTTCAATAGGAGTACGTAGGCATCCATTCATGGTGCATTCTCACCCCCTACCAAAACACAAACCCTTGTCAACTAGTACTAGGATCATCCTTCAATACACTACATTTCATTTGGCTACAGACCAAGGGGATGGAATTACCTGAACTCCTCCCAAATAGGAGATTCGGTGACCATCTAAGCTGAGTTCATACCTTAAAGAGCAACACCAATCCATAAGAGGTGGAATTAACTAGGCTTCTCCTAAATAGAAGTACTGGCGTCCATCTGTGGTGCATTCAATCTCAGAGAAGAAAGCCACACTCATCTCCACATTTTCATCTAGAAACCAGTCCCAAGACACCAAAGATGGTAGGGATACATATAAATCAATGATCCATTCTGAACTATCCAGAGATAACTCAATGTCCATCCACCCGGGAGGAATTCAGAATACATCAAGACCACAAGCCCTGAAGCAGCAAGCAAAATATCAAGCAAATAGCTAGGCATGTCTAAAAGGGAAGTGATACAAAAATATATTTCCCTTTCATATATAATGCTATTTGATATATATACTATGTAAACTGTACATGACAAAATGGCTAAGCTAGTCCATGCAGGTAAATACAAGCTCATCTACAAGTCAGGGTATATGCGAGCTAACAAGCCCAACATGGCGTCCCTCTCAGAAGACGGAGGTGAAGTTGTGGTCTCCTGTAAGAGAATATCCACACGACCCAAAAGATCTGTAGCCATCTGCATGGTGACCATATGATCATTAATATATGTGTTCATCTCTGCGATCATGCCAGTGGTAAGGGACCTCAATGCAGTACTATCTGTGACGGCTACATCCTGGGCAGATATAGCACTATCCCGCTCAACTATCATTACATCTCTGGCTGATATAGCCGTATCATGTTCAACAACAGCGGCATCTCTGCGATCTAATGCCTTTTCTCTCTCTAATAGAGATGTGTCTCTCCCATCAAGGGCAGTAAACATCATAGATCAAGCCTGATCTCTCTCAAAGGTCATCAGATGAAGACTCTTCTCTAAGTACTGTGCCGAGTGCTGAATCACAAAAGTACTGGTACTAGGAGAATCCAGAAGAAATGCTGGCAACCCAGCAACGGGCTCCTCCTCGATGTAGGTATCGATGTCCTCCATGGGCTCTACATCATCTGACTCACTATCTGGTACTGCATATACTACTGCAGCCGATAGAATCTCTGTCTTCATCCATGCGGAATACTCTGCAGAACTACCTGGATGACTGACAGAAAAAGAAGCTATCTCACGCTGATCCCAACAAGCATACACACGGGATCGATCCTCTGCTGAGAGATATCGAGAAGCTGAACGCTGACCTCTCGCCCCATCAAAAGGATGGAAATCCTGGATCTGGTCAAACTGCGACATCACGGCCAGTGGGTGATAAGTAGTCACGCCCCTCAATCCAGCCAGAGGGAGGAAATCCATGCCCAGAGCATGAGTAATGAAGCTGTATGGTGAGCAAAGCCCCGATCATGGCAATATGCTGAATGGATCTCTAATATCTGACAAAAAAGCGGACCAAGACAGAGCATTTATACACTCCAAACGCTAAAAGGAGTATGACATGACCACATCATGGGAGAAGCAATACCCATGTCGTCTATGGGTACCAGCCGGTCTCAAGTGTGCCATAAACCATACGTACAACATGACCGAACTCCCAATGAACACTCTTGTAGGATACGTGCAACAATAGGATGTCGACCGCAGGGTCTCTGCTACGATCATAGGTACAATGGTGCGACCCTCTCTAAGAGCTCTCACAGCCATAATGACACAGATGTCTATCTCATCCATATATCGTGGCATATAGACATATGAAAATACGCATAGCATCAGTACATCAACCCTGGCCAAATTCCAATGGTCCTCCGGTGCGGTGAATTCCCTGGAATGTCGTGAGTAGCTATCCTCTGAGCCAAATCTGTCATACAGAAAATGCTGGGATATCACATGGCTAGATGTCAACTCGTCCTGCACTACTCTGCGCCGCAATCCTGTGAGAGTCATGAATCGTCTACTCATGTCTCCCAAAGCCAAATGCACGCAAGGTCTGTCTAAAGGCAGCATCGTCAAACGTGCATACTCCTCCAGAGTAGGAGTCAACTCATGGGTGCCAAATCAGAATTCCTGCCTATCTGGTAGCCAATGCTCTAGCATCCCATCTACAAACCCTGTAGGAACCTAAAAAGGCAATAAAGTCATGGTATGCTACAGCAACTGATCTACGGTCACCCTATCTGGTGGTGACATGCTATCGTACCACGATCGCATACCCAATGCCACCAATGATGGTGGGGTATGATCTACACGGCTAACTGTCGAAGAAGACATCTGTGCGGGCCGTGTCATAAGACCATCCAGGGGTCAATGCCAAATATCTCTGGACATACATACATATGCATAACATGATACATGCATAACAGATAATGGATGGCAATATGATATAGGGAATGAAAAAAAATGGTGCATACATTCCTAAGTATATCATCATCTAATACATTAGCTCTGTACAGCTAAAAATACAGAGAAATGGGGCACAGTCGCCCTACTACTAACAGAGGCCTGTCAAAAGATATAGCGAGAATGGGGAACAGCCACCCAATATCTAACAGAGGCCTATCAAAAGATATAACGAGAATATACATTAGAAAAAACCAGGGTCTCGATGTCTACATCCTCAATCCTGTCCACCTGATGTAACTCCTCTTGAGTCACTGGATCTCTATCAACAGGGATGTCAGGCCTATAAAGAGGAGGATCTGCGCCGGCAAAACCGAATGGGTTGTCTAAGGGGACAGCGCCTGAGCTGGAAGGAATAAATGACTCTGCCTCTGCTAGATCTCTGCCCAAATGCCGTATAAATATATGTGCCTGATCCAACTGCTGGGTCAAGCTATCAATCTGGGTCATATGAGTCGGATCTTAGACACAATCTACCTAATCCGTCATCATCAAAGATCCTGGAACCATATCCCCTTTGAACTGTGTGGCGCGAGACTGGGCTCCAATAGTGCGAGGGGACCACCACCACTAGAACGTCTCCTGAGTACATGGACCCTCTGATAATGCAAAACAATCAACCCCCAACAATGGGATATCAATGATGGGTGACTGGTACACGGATCTCCCCTGTGGTGCTCCTAATAGCACACTCTCCTAAATAGAGCTCCCAGCCTCCATCAGTGAAGAGAGGAACTCTCCTAGTGGAAATCAAATACTTGACTCCGGTCAGATGTCCATCCTCAAAGTCGATGGTCAAATGCTCCCCTGAATAGGGAATCCATGTAATGGTACCCGCCGTCAGCAACTCCAGCTGCATATGGCAGTGAATGAATCCCTCAGCTACAGGGACCTCTGGTAAAATAGAATGGTGCCATCGTCGTCCTCGTGGATAGGTATCTAAACCTAACACACTCACAGGACGCAAACATGGGAGCCTCTAATAGGCCCAAAATTGTCAACACAATGGTAAAACATCTACTATCAGTAAACACTCTTAACCTATGAATGGGAAAAGACAAGAGAAATACTCACCAGCAGAAATGGGTAAAATCCTAACCAAGCCTCAGTCAAACCCTATGAGCGCATGCGCATAACCCGTAGGAAATAGGAAAAGGTGTAAGAGCCCCAATCATACTCTCCTATATGGTCCACATCGCGTGTGGCGCTGATCAAAGCAAAGGATACCTTAGAAGAGTTATCTGCTATGAAGCAGCCATGAATGATCATCAGGAACAATCGCCGCAGAACGCGATCCCTGATCCTGACATCATCAGGCATGGGCTAACTCAAAAGCCCACTCATAGTATCTACGTTCAAAGGACCTGAATGGACAGTCCTACCTTTGAGCGCCTCCGCCGGAACTCCTAATAAGGATCTGACAGCAGTAGGGGTGATATTCGACATGCAAGGCACTGGCTCCCCTCCAAACTCCATACCTGTGATAAATCGCCAGTCCATAGGCATCATCATTGATGAATGGGTAGTATACCCATGAATTGGATACATTTGGACTTCAGTTATTGCATTTTTTAGTTATTTAGCAGCATTTTCTTGTGTTTATATCTTGTTTTGCAGATTTGGAAGCTGAAGGGGGCAATTATGGGAAATTCAAGCAAATAATGGCAATTCGGTAATTATGGCGAAGTACAGCGCCGGGGCGCTGGAATTAGTACTATCCACAGCGCCGGGGCGCTGAGCCTCGGCTGGCGTTGACTGGTTACGCGCGTTTGACTTCTGGATGGACTTAATTTGGTCATTGAGAGCTAAAATAAAACCTAATTGGAGAAGGATTGTGGGGATATAAAAAGAAACAAAGTGCTGAAATAAAGGAGTCTCGTTTTTGGACTTTGATTTCTAAGGAAAGGATTCAAGAAGTTCTCTATTGCAGGCTACGTGAGATTGCTTGGAGATTAGGGATTGGCTACAGAGTTTATTCTTTTTCTCCTTATTTTTAATTTATAATTCTTTAAGGATGTTTTGTCAACGATTAATGTTTTTTATTTCCAAGATGCACTAATTCTTTCATTAAGATTTCAATTGAACCTTTTATGACTATAAAGTAGTTATTCATTCATTCTAATTACTTATGTTGAAGTGAATTGCTTATCATGTTTTGACTTTATTGCGTAATTATTTGGCCAATAATTATCCTGTTATTCTAGAAGGAATTGGAAAAGGAATTCTAGGGTTAGAACTGGGCATGATGATATGTGACTTGATTATTTGCATAATTAGGTTTGTGAATTGAATGGAAATATCTTTTCACCACATGTAACACATAGGGAATTGGAATTGGAAAGCGTTTAAGTCAATTGTTTTGCATAGGAATATAGCAAGATTAATCTGGATTAAATAGAAGTCAATTGATCACTTGGAAAAGGACATTTGGCATTTAAGAATTCTTGTTAACAATTCAGTAGACATAGTAATTGGGATGAGTAGGTAACTGATTTATGGTTCATAATTGGGGATATTGAAGTCTTAACCTTTATCTATCGGAAATTATTTAGTCAAGCATTAGTTTATTTAATCGGTTATTTTAGAATAATATCTTTTGGTGTTTAAATCTGTGTTAATAATTCAGAAAATCATAATTTCTTATTGCTCAAATAAAATTGAATTGATATAGTATTAGTAGTTGGGATTTATTAATTAGAATTCTCTGTGGGAACGATACTCAATTTATCACTGTATTACTTGTTGACCACGTATACTTGCGTGTTGTGCGTAACTAGATTTTACTCAACAATCATCACCTCGCAATCTAGCAGATGGAGTGACTGATTCTGATGAAACCATCGCTCAGACAATGCCCTGAGGTAACCCCAGGGACAGTGATGGGGAAGGATGGAGAAGAATGCCCCAAATCCCCACTCATGCACTACCGCTCTGTAGTCAGGATGAAGCGCCTGCTACATGTAGTGAATGCTAAACCAGTTCCCTCGAGGCTGTGTAAAACCAAGAACCTGCATGAAATGCAGATCAACATCAGAACCCTTTAATCCTCATTAATAGGAAAGAAAGAAGATCAAAGTCTAACACCATACCTCGTTAGCATGCAAGTACATCGACGGATGTCTGCTCAAATCACCCAGCAACTCTGGGTTTACCACCTGAATGCTCGGAAGCTCCCTACGAGGGACATGTGTAGCACAAGTGGGATCCTCCATCAAAATATCAGCCTCCTCTTCCTCAACGTCTGGCACATCTACCCGGGCAGGACGAATCACAGCCTCCACCAACCGATGAGGTTGTCTAACAGAATGGGGACGAGGCACTTCAGAAGCCCTCCGCCGTACGCCAGAAGTGGTCCTATAGGAACTACTCGGCTGATCTGGATCCATAATATCTGGACAACAAGTCTCCAAATCACCTCAGAAAGGGTGTGGTATTTCCTTACCTAGAGCTTTTTAAATGCATTTATGACTATATGCATGCATGCATTTACTTTAACATATAATAGAGTTAAAATGCATGACTACCCAATGCCTACATTTGGAAAAAATTTGTCATAGTCTCCTTTGAAAATAGGACTATCCACTTGCACATAGGCATGTCTAGGTGGCCATTCAGTAGCACACCTGCCCCAAAGTTATATACATAATATATGCATTAAAAATCAAAATCATCATGCATAAGGCCAACCTCAATGCTAGGAGTACTTTTCCTTTCTACCTTTTGCTCATTGGACCTCAAATAGGACAAGAAATAGCAGAAAAAGGTGCCAATTTGACTGTCTCAGAAGTCAAATTTTTTCACATCATTATGTTCAGCATGGTTTAATACTAACATTTACTATGTTGAATATTTTTTATCAAGTCATTTGTGCATACATAATCACTACTATGTGTTTAGATGCATTTCGTGCGATAACTCACAATCCAACGAATAGAAACTGGAAAAAATACATGCATACGTTACCAAGATAGTGTAGAACACTTGTACGGTGACAGAATTTGCAGAAAGCAGCCCGAACTCAGCAGATCTAAAGATGGCTCGCGGTTTTCTCTATGCGAAGCAAGTTGAAAGTGACTTGTGAAGACCAACCTGCAAGATTTATGATCCATGGTTGACCGTAGGCTCATCTACGACTGCAGCAGGTGCACCTGCGGCACCCCTATATGGGTCCCACCCCTCCGGCTCGGTCCAGTTTAAGTTGCAAAGGAGTTCTTATGGACTAGAAAGGTCAAATTGAGAATAAAAATGCCACGAGATTGAGCAAAATAGCATACAATCCTAGTTTTCTTGGATAAGACTTTGAATCTGTACATTGCCCATTGGTAGTCACCCAAACACGAGGGATACCCTTCCAATGATCTCATTTGTCATAAATCACATCCAGCAATACCTCGTACAGGTCCAATGCTACCAACTCCGGGTCGTTACCCTAAATGAGATCCCCGACGGGGGTTACAACGTATGTCCCCGATGGGGGTTACAACGTAAATCCCCGGTAGGGGTTACAACACGTTCATCCATTGACATGTCTATCAACGAAGGTCAAGCAGCCTTGACGTTATTTTAGCCGATGATAAATAAACCCATCGAAGCATTGGGAACCGATCGATAATTGTGTACGTACTCATACGTCCCCAGTAGATCCCCGACGGGGGTTACAATGTATATCCCCGACGGGGGTTACAATGTATATCTCTGGAGGGAGTAAAAATGCATGCTCAGCCGTTGACACACATATCAACGAAGGTCAAGCAATCTTGACGTCATTTCAGCCGATAGCATTTAAACCTATCAGAGCTCTAGAGCTATTTGAGGTTTTCATACCCAACTGCTCGTATTCCCCAGCATATCCCTGGCGGGGGTCACAACGCAATGTTTCGTTGATTCACACGTCAACGAAGGTCAAACAACCTTGACGATCTACTCACAGATTCTCAGCCGTTGATTCACACGTCAGCGAAGGTCAAGCAGCCTTGATAGTATATCCCACAGGATTTCTCAGCCGTTGATTCACATGTTGGTGAAGTACACATCAACGAAGGTCAGGCATCCCTGATAGCATTTGCTGTTGGCAGTAAATCCAATAGAATCTTGACATGTCCTGGCGATACCAACCAGGAAAGGTCAATGTTATCAAAGAGGATAAATGATGGAATATGTTATACACATCCTCAAATAGATCAAGCTTTATCCCCACAGATCTCTTGCACATAAGAGGTACCTCTTCGGGATCAAGTCGTTATCAAGAACACAGGAATTTGGTGATAACTCCAACATCAAGATCCTAACAAATTCGGCTTATACATCAAATCTGGTCAGCATTTCTAATCCCCAGTTGAAGCAACAGGGATCCAGCAATCATCCCCAACATGTTGGGCTACAACCCCGTACACATGCATCATATATTTGCATCATTTTGCTACCCATATTACCACATTCATCTTGTTGTGTTTCAAGTGTCTAGGATTCTTTATCCTACCCATGCATTGCCATGTATGAGTATGATAAAGAGGGGCATTTGTAGACACTCGAAATTTTCTGTACTATAGTTACTAACATTGCAGGAGGACAAATTCGTCTTTTAAGAGAGAACCCTGAAAGACGATCCAAATCCATACCGGATACTACCGGAAGTTCAGTATCAACCCCGGATCACACTCTGGGAGTAACAGTTCCAACCTCGGATGTAACCCCGAGGCCTGCAGATACAACACCAGAACACACACTTGAGAAGACCGATTAATCTCGGAGATAACCCCGAGGTATCTAGTCTCAATCCCAACTATGGGAATAGCCACCAACCTTGGTGATAACCCCAAGGAATGCAGTAACGGCGATAACCCCGGAAATGCTTGTTTCAAATACGACCATCTTCAATCTCGGCGCTCACAACGAGATACACTGCACCAACCCAGCAATAACATCGGGAAGACAGGCACACCTCAAAGGGGACAATGAGGACCTTCAACAATTACAGCAGTCCAATCTCAGCGAAGTCTGAGAAACTTCTGCTTCATCAGCCCAATCCGGCGATAACACTGGTGAGGGGCAACATCGTCATCTCATCAACACGATGCCACATCATGTCTCTACGCAATAATGTCCCACAAGACTAACCAATCCCAAGTGACTATTGTGCGGGGTAACGGATGAAAGTTGAAGCTTGAAGACTGGAGGGCATCGTCCCATCTTCAATGACTTCGTACAAACTCTAATCCCATGTCATCGTACAACTCTCAACAATGGCGGTCCGAAATAGGTCATGTATACCTAAAACAGATGCCCGGATTACACTTCTGAAAGTTCGAGGGGACATTACAGTGCCTGAGTGCACGTACTTCAAGACGACCCGACCCGACAAACTCGGGCCAACTCGGGTTGCCTCTGGTACACCTGCGGCTCAGCCGCAGGTACACCTGCGGCTAAAATGCCTATAAATAGAGGGCTTGGGCAGCCCATTTTGCAAGAGAAAAAGGCGAGGAAGCCCTGCCCAATTTGCTCTGCACTCACCCCATGCAGTGTACTTTCCCCTTCTAAACACCTGTGAGCTCATATATAGCCCTTTTGTACCTACAAAAGTCAGTGTTTACCCACTCTAAAGATATAGAAGCCTTCTTTATCAGTCAGCTGTAAACCTTCTCACACACTTTAGAGTCTTTCTCATCATCTTTGCACACACCCTTCTACACGTTGAGAGTCGTGTTGCTTGCTTTTGCCTAGACTTTGGTCCATGGTTTCATTTCAGTCTGAATATATATATATATATATATATATATATATATATATATATATATATATATATATATATATTTACATTTATATATATTAACTGTGTGTCGAACTTTGTTCGATGAGCCTAGACTTCGGTCTGGTGCATTTACTCGCTTTTATATATATATATATATATATATATATATATATATATATATGAACTGTGGTCGGACTTTATTCGATGAGCCTAGACATCGGTCTGGTGCGTTTACTCATATATGTATATATATATATATATATATATATATATATATATGAATTGTGGTCGAACTCTGTTCGATGAGCCTGGAGTTTACTTCGTGGTGGTTGATCGCTTTTACAGCTTTCTTTACGTTTCGTCCTGCCAAAAGTTTTCTTCATGGCAGTTGATCGGTTTTATAGCTTTATTTACATTCTGTCCCGCCTAGAGTTTCCTTCATGACGGTTGACCGTATTTACAGCTTTATTTACGTTTTGTCTCACCTGGAGTTTCCTCTGTGGCGGTTGATAGCTTTTTACAGCTTTATTTACTTTCTGATCCCCCGTGGAGGTGCTTCATGGTTTGTGATCCTGTCTGTATATATATATATATATATATATATATATATATATATATATATATATATATATATACATATATACAACTTCTATATATATACCTGCTTACTGCTTTCATACAAAATGTAGTATTTTGTGAGCCTAGGAATCATGTGATCACAGATTCATCCCATTGAATCTAGATTCGATTCCTGTGATGGACATTTTCAGTTGTAAGCAGGTTGTAAATTATTCTGCGGTGTCTGAATTTTCTCAGATGGTTTCCATACCCACGAGGAAGTCGGCATTATTTTGTACATTATTTTTATACGGATGCCTCGTATTCGTAAAATAAAATCAACCAAGCCGAACATTTAATAAAATGGGAGTGTAAAAGGTCTCAATTACTATTGAGCATCAGGGTTTGAAAAACCTCTTTTATAAAACATCATTACCATATCTTACTAAAAATTGAATTTTTACATTAATTCAAACCCTGTGTATATAGGTGCGAACGAGGCCTCGCACTACTTCCAAAAAATAGCACATTGACCCACACACACACACATTCAGATAATAGTTTCTTGAAAAGAGGCGATCACCGTGGTAACACGGATGTCGGGGGGTACCTAACACCTTCTCCCCGCATAATCAAGTCCCCGGACCCTAATGAATCTCGGTTTCATCGACCCGTTTAGTAGTGTCACATCACTTGGTCAATGTACAAACCTTTTCTCGGTTGTGTTGGTACAACCATTTAAAAAACCAACTGGCGACTCTTAACAGTCCATCGTCGACATTATACATGTCGGACCTTTTTCACTTGTTTTTTCAAACAAATCTCACCTAAAATGAGAACACCAAAGAACAAGTAACGGAAAGGGACATCCAAAAATCCCGACGTTGAAAAGATTCATTCATAACATGTATATGAACTTATTGTTTTTTTCATAATCAAATAGGGGGAGATTGTCAGGAATAAGCATGTGAATGATATTCCTATTTACATATGATTTGATTATGATATATATATATATGAATGAATATGAAAGTATGCTTGCATTAAGAAAATCTGTAAAGTCCTTTGATATATAATAGAAACATATGTACAAGGACTTAGAATGAATTGATTAAATGTGTTAAGTTGATCCTACATAAGCAAAACATCTTTGTTAAAGTTCTTAAAAAGAAATGATGTACAAGGACTATAAATATAGAAAGATCAAGCATGTTAGGTTGATCTTATGATGTAATAGATAGGCTTATCTGATCGTCAAGCACTGCACCAAAAATCGTAGTCTTCCAGGAGAGTCTATGAAAACTCGAGGGCTATTAAGGCAGAATCGTAGTCTGCAAGATAGTAGATCTCGGAGTTCATGGACTGTAAGGAGAGAAGAAGAAGGATCGTAGTGTGTTGAGGAGAACTTCCTCAGAGCCGTAGTCTGTTGAGGAAGTCATGTTCAGAATCATAGAGACAGCCTGCCTACGAGCCGATCGAGCATCTTCCGAAGCCAAGTCAAGAATCGTAGACTACACTCAGAGTCGTAGAATCTACTGATCATATTAGAGGCAGAGATCGTAGTAGAGCAAGATCAGATGAAGACAACAAGCACATCGACAAAAATCGTAGAGTGTCAAGATCTGATCTCGGAGTCGTAGTGTCTACACAGCCGAAGTTGAATCGTAGAGTGTAGAACTAAGACTTCAACAGATGTGCTCACAATGCAAAGACAGAATCATAGAGCAAGTATGATTCTCAATAAATGAGCACTCCCAGAATATCCAAAGGAATGAAGCATCTGGTTGGCACTGCAAAGATACATCCCACCTAAAGGAAATCAGAGAGCACTCAATGAATGGCATACAAGTTAACAGAAGATCTAATCATCAACCCAATTAGCATCCAGATTGAGTTATGAAGTCATTCGAGATGAAGTCTTCCACAAGGAGATCAGAAGAAGATTTCAGTAACTGACTAAGGAAAGTCAGCAAAAGCAGTAGTTGTCAAGTGAACAGAAGACGAAGATCTTGGAAGCAACTAGGATCGTAGTGTTTTCCAAACAAAGAAAGAACTGATGGAGTATACACAGAGATACTGGTCAGCCTCTGAAGAACAAGGCTAAAGTGATTAAGCATTGGGTCAGTCCATTGATGATAAGTAAACGGGAGATCACAAGGAGAAAGCGAGCTGGACACGCCACAAATCTGAAGTGTCTTGCTATTCAGAAGGGGCTAGAAAAAATAAGTCAAGCCATCAGTATCTGAGAGCAGTCGAGGCAAACAGAAGTGTTGAAGCACTGCACAAGAGAAGGAAGAGGTGTTCTACATTGAAGATGCAATCAACACTCTTCAAGATCGTAGGGTTATCTCTACCAGTCAACAAGACACTACGATCAGGTCCAACAAGACATTCATCAGAATCGTAGAGTTCAAACAGCTAAAGATTGAAGCATTGGCAATGGTTCAATCTGAAGGTTGCTATTTGGACAAGAGCATATTGAGAGAATCAATGCAAAAGAACAACCTCTGATAGAGAAATCAGAAGAAGGAAATAAAGTCGTTGACGTACCCAAGACATAGAAGTAACATATCTGATGAGGTAGGTGAAACAATAGACTGCAGTGTCTGAAAATCAGAAAAGGAGATGTCATGTCACATCTGCAGTCTACACCGAATAACTCAAGATCTGCGAAGCATTTCAAAGAGCTTTTAACGACTACTTCTCAACGAGAAGATTGGGAAAGAGTATAAATAATCCAGAGCTTCAACGATCAAGAGTGGCTAATGATTGCGATGTTGCAGAATCGTTGAGTTGGTAGACTACTAACGTTGACTCTACTAGTTCCACCTGAGCTTAAATTGAACAAGTCTCAGTGACAGTGAGACTAAAAAGGTGGAAGTGAAGAAGCTTTGAAGAAGGACTTAAACAGACCAAAGCTTCACTCAACAAAGATGAGAATGTCACTTGAATTGGCACCTAAGCTAAGAGCTGAAAAGGACAAGAAGATAGCATTCAAAAGAGTGGCAAAGCACAAGGCAGACCCTGAGAGCCACTCTATGATTCACCATGAACCTAAAGCTAAAGCAGAGCACGTGCAGAACCATGTCTACCAACATGTTAAGAAGGGTTCAAGAAATGGTGATGGTGCACAACTGACACTACATGAAGATGAGCAGAACAGAAGAAGATTAGTTGCACCAAAGATGATGTGGTCCAGTCTCGAAGTAGAATGAAAAGAAGACCACACCAAGCTGCTAAGTACAAAAGTTGATCAAGCTTAAAGACATCTTAACAACTCAGCACCAACAATAACAAGAAGAAGCCAGGGCCTGAAGGGTTGTCCAGAGGGACTAAATGAAGTTTCAAGCCTGCTGGACTTGAAGAGTTCCCAGGGAACTAGAGAAGTTCTAAGGTTGTTGGCCTTGAAGTGTTCTTAGTGAACTGGAGTCCCAAGGTTGTTGGCCTTGAAGGAATTTTAGTGATTCAAGGTGCTACCCTTCCTTAGTGGAAATCCTGCTAGTTGAAAGCAGAAGAGTGGATTATGAGCTTGAGTCTCTAAACCACTTAAAACCCCTTGTGTCTTTTACTTTATGTCATTTACATTATGTACTATTAACTGCTATAACTACTATGTATGTTTTAACTGCTTACAACTGAACTAACTCTAAGAATAATGTATGTATGATTATGAATATATCAATGAAGGGGATCTTTTACTTATTCCGATGTGCTTGAAAAGATTCTTGTGTTTGTCATATGCTAAAACATTAGCTATACGAAATAAAATAGAAAATTTTTTGAAATTAAAAAGGATCTATTCAACCCCTCCTTCTAGATCTATATTGTGCCTATTGGGAACTAACACTGCAGTCAGCACTGGGTGACAAAATTGGGGATAATGAAGGAGAATCCATCAATCCCAACAGAAGGATGACCCAGTAGCTATTTGAAAACTAGAAAAGAAATCCAACAGAAAATGTCAGGATGATGTTTGAATCTAGTGAAAGAACTGGTGATGCAAAGGAGTCTGGGGTACCAAGAAACATGTCAGTTGTAAAGGAAACTGAAGAAGAATAAGAAGAAATCAACAAGGAGGAACCCATTGCTTTAATCAGAAAAAGCAAGGGTAAGAGAAAAATGAAGGCTCCAATGGTAGAGGAGCCTCAAGGTTCAACTACTGATGCACCTCTAGAGAGTTCAGACACTGAAACTCTGAAGAAATTGAAGAGGAAAGAACAATAGTCTAAGGAAGAAGAAGACAGAGCTACCATCTCTCAGCTGCTTAAGAAAGGAAAGAGCATCCACAAGTCAAAGAAGCCATATTTCTCTTCGATCATAGAGTCTCTACCGATTGTAGAGTCCAGACTTGCCTCCACTCCCGAAGAGGATGCTGCAACAGCTTCTCAGCCTGATCAACCTTTCAGAGCTGAAGCTGAAGAAAGTGTTGAGGTTGTGGCTCAGCCTAAAAAGTCAAAGAGAAAACTGGTCAAGAAGTACAACCTTGTCAATGAAAGAGTGTTAAAAGAGGAAGACAGAAGGATAGCTGTTGAGAAAGGGCTACCCAAAGCTAGTAAGGAGAATATAAAGTTGAGGGAGAGCTTCCTGAAGTTCTTACACTAGAGAATGCTCTAGCTGAGGGGAGCTGCTTGAAATTCAAATGGATGATCAAGTTGAGGGGGAGCCTCACGAAGTCTCTATATCATAAAAGGCTGCATCTGAGGAGGAATTGCCAAGAGATCATCATGAATCTTCCTCAGTCCCTCAAGAGATTCTAGCTTCAGAAATTGTAGAAATGGAAAGGATTGAAGCTATGGAGGATGAGAGAGCAGAAGAACAAAGAAGTCAAGTGGAGATAATTGACGTAGTTGAAACGTCAAATGAAGACAGAGAAAAAGAAGAGGATGATGAAGTTGAGATCATTGCAGTGGGTTGTAATGGACATATGAGAGCTAACTACAATCAATTGTTCTCCTATCTACCTATGATGCCATTTCACAGAGCCCAAATCCTCAACTCCTGAGATCACATGTTCTGGACCTTCATAGCCTATCCGGCAATCTCGGTGCTAGCTCATGGATTCCCAGGAAACCTCAACTTTGCCCGAAAGTTGATCACCAACAGTCCCTCTTCTGAAAATGGGCATGCAGTACAAACTATTCCCATCTCTTTCAGGGTTAGCCACTGTCCACCATCATTTTCAACCAATTCTATGAATTACCAAGATGGTTGGAAGTGTACTTCATCCACTCAATCAATTTCCAGTTACAGAATCCCAACATTTTGTAACTGATGAACCAAATATGCCTAACTTTATGTTGATCGAGTCTCCTATCATCTCTCACTCTACGATTACTAATTCAAATCCAATTATAGAGTCACATGCTCACTTCGTAGAGTCCCCTCCTCCTGAAGCTCAACCACACACACCAGCCCCTCCATCAGATGTCCCTTCCTCATCAACAAAAGAGTATTTCAATCTTGATCTTGCTCTCTACACTATGCAAAATAAATCCACAAGAGCCACTCCTCCAAATAATCAGCAACTCCTTGAGCTCATATCAGATCTTCCCACCAAAACGGAGTTGTCTGAAGTATCCAAGAAGGTGACCAAGGACATACAAGAATACCTTGAAGTTCACTCAGACCTTGTTACCCTAAGGCTGACTCATTTAATCGATGCTGCCAATATGCTCCCCAGCAACCTAAGTTCTGAACTTTCAAAGAAGCTTAGGGAGATTATAAAGGAGATGATTCAGAGTATCAATGAAAGGGATAAAACCCACTTTCAAGCTGCTATGAAACACAAGGAAGTTGTTCTTGTCTTACAGAATAATCAGGAATCCCAGAACAAACTCTTAATGGAAAGTCTCACGAGTCTACGAACTTCAATGAAAGAATTCCAAGGATTCTCCATGGGCCAAATGCAACAGACCAAAAATGTCTTGGCAATTCTCCAAAAGAGGGAAGCTCGAACTGATTCTCTGATTCAAGAATATCATGAAGACATTGCTCAATCCAAGAATCAGCTCAATGAACTTATACAAGGCATGACTCGCCTATCTGACGATATTCAAACCCTTGATGCTAACATAAAAGGGATAATAAATGGGAAAGAGATAAAGGCAAGGGCAGAGGCAGAGGAAAATTCATCGCTCAATCGTCAAGGTGCCCTCCTGCAAGACAGCCTCACCATCAGACTCCACACTCTAAACTATAGCAAATTCTCATGGCTCAACCGCTAAGAAGTCAAGAGCCCAGCCCACAAGGTGCAACCACTACACACCTACACTTGCCTATTGGAGATCATGCGTTCATGAACAGACACGAGATTTGGGAACCGCTAAGTCAAAACGAGCTGGAAGATATATCATAGAGAAACGAAGCCAGCATGAGAAGGAGAGCCCAAGAATATGTCAATCTTCCAAGGAACAAAAGGCAAAAGAAATAGAGATAAGTTGAACTCAATTCCTATTGATGTCACTAAGCTTAATTATGATATTTATCTTTACAAACATCAATAAATTCATGCTTATTCTCTCGAAATTTTAGTTTCTCACTGAAACCCTAAGTCATATTTACTTTCTAGTAACTACATCTAGAAATTGATAATCATGACACAAATCTCCTTGGTTATGTCAAGATCAAATAGGGTGAGATTGTTGGGAGATTACATATTTAAATTTGATGTTGAAAGTAAATGTTCATGATTATATGTAAAGTCCTTCAAGGAACATATGTACAAGGACTTAGTGGTAGATCAAAGATGTTAGGCTGGTCTGAGCTATTAATATTTATCATTCTATAAATGAATGTATAGATGAAGAGATCAAAGCTGATAGGTTGATCTATATCTTAAGATGTAATGGATAGGCTTCAATGGAATCGTAGTCTATCGAGCTGGTCAAGAGATTATAGAAGCCAAGGCAGAATCGTAGAGCATCAAGAATCATAGTGTGTCTGCTTTGGAGGGCCTCTCCAGGAGTCGTAGAGTGGTCCAAATGCTTGCAGTACTGTGGGTCAGCAAAAAAACACATTTTCAGGTGTTAGGTGAGGCAACAGTCTGTTGTGTCAGTGGGCCAGACTACAAATCAGAAGTTGTGTAAAAAGTCTCCATTAAAGTTCAGAAATGTCAAATGCATTTAATGCTTCAATGGATGTCTTCAATAAATACATTTCAAAGGCATCATATATACAAATTATCAACAGAAGAAGATGACCATGCAAGCACTGAACAAAAATGTTGAAGAACACTCAACGCTCAACTCTACGATCTGAAAAAGAAAGTTTGCTCAATTACTCAATTCTTTCGAACATAAGCTTAACGGCAACTGAGTAGCACCACATAAGAACTCAACTACTATCAAGTGAAGTAAGAAGTTCCAAGTCAGAAGGACTTGAAGAGTTCTAAGTGAACTAAGAAGTACCAATTCTAATGGACTTGAAGAGTTCAAAAGTGAACTAAGAAGTTCCAAAACTGTTGGTCTTGAAGGAATCTGTGAGATTCAGAGATTGTAAAGATATTCTTATTGGATTTCTTATTCGAGGAGTAGAAGAGTGGACTAGGAGCTTTAAGTGCTCTTAACCACTTAAAAACACTATGTCACTTATATTCTTGTTATTACTGCTATAACTATGATAACTGTTTAACTCTTATTAACTCGTTATATCTTAAAGGAAAACCAAACAAATCACAATTCCGCTGTGTTTAAGTCATTATCAAAACCAACAAATATTTTAAAAAGAATTTAAAATATTTATTCAACCCCCCTTCTAGATAACTATTGTGCCTCTGGGAACTAACAGAATGGTCTAGAACTTCTTCATGATGACAATAGTGTAAGACTTCTAATTGAAAAAGCTCTAAAAATTGGAAAGATAGATATATACTATGACCATGAGGATAATGAAGAAGCATATGCAGCAGAGGATGTGGTTGATGTCAGAGATGAGGAAGCACCAAAGCATACAGATGATGATTCAAGTGATGCTAGTAATGAGGAAATTGATGAAGAAAGTGATAAGGAGTTTAGTGAAGCTACTGATGATGATGGGAATGAGGAGTTGATAAATATAAGGAAAAGAAAAGAAGAGATAAAAAACAAAAGAATAAGAGTTGGTTGTGAATTGTGAAGTAAACCTTGATGAAGAACCAGTTGATATTGGGGACTTACAAGTTGAGGAGGTTGGGTCTCCATCTATCCCAATAAAGCAGCCTGAGTCCTCAAGTACTGCTAGAGGTAATGTCTTCAAATCAACTACATGTAAGGCTAAAAAACTGACAGTGGATCAACCAAATATGGATGTTGGTACACAAGAGAGCAGCAGTAGGGGGGAAAGGCTAGGAAATATAGAAAAACTAAGAATACAGAGGTTAAAGAGGTTGAAGGTGAACCAACATTTTCAGATGATGATGATGAATTGGTGTTTGGGACAAAAGGAATGAGGCCTTGGGTAGAAAATGAAGAAAATTTTGAAGATGAAATTCCTCTAAGTGGTGATTCTAGTAGTAATAGTGAATGGGAAGGAGAGAAGTCACAGAGGAAAGAGAAAAGAGTTCTTCCAGCATATAATCCTAACACTCCAATTAGCAAGATAAAATTTGAAGTTGATATGACATTCACTTGACCTGAACAATGTAGGGAAGCTATAGTGAATTATGCAGTTGGTTATAGAAAGGGAATATATTATTCTGTAAATGAGAAAATAAGAATACAAGCAAAGTGTGCCAAAAACTGTCCATGGGAGTTGTGGGCTAGTTCTGTGCCAAGGGAGAAGGTGTTTCAAATTAAATTATACAATGAGAAGCATTATTGTGTGAGGAAAACAAGGATTAGGATTGTTAGGTCTAGATGGTTGGTTGACAAGTTTGGGAGTACCATAAGAACAAAACCAAGAATGGGGTTGAGGGAATTACAGGCTACAATTAAATAGAGGTTTGGACTACAATCATCATTACCTCAGTGTCGACGAGTAAAGAAAGTGGTTTTAAGTGAAATTGAGAGCACCTTGAAGGAGCATTATGCTAAAGTATGGGAATATGTGAATGAGATTCTTACTACAAATCCTGATAGCACAGTCCAAATTAGAGGTGATGGAGGCACTCCACCTAGATTCCAAAGAATGTATATTTGTTTCAAAGATGTAAAACAAAATTGGTTGGAGGGATGTAGACACATAATAGGACTTGATAGTTGTTTCTTAAAGACATATTGCAGGAGTGAGTTGTTGTCTGCTATTGGTAGGGATACAAATAACCAAATGTTCCCAATTGCTTGAGCAGTGGTTGAAAGTGAAAACAAGGATTCTTGGAGTTGGTTTCTAAGTATATTACTTGAGGATGTTGGCATGGAATTAGGTAGAGGATGGACCTTGATAACTGACCAACAAAAGGTATAATTTACTTAATTATATTATCATTGAATTTTTCGTTATATTACTAGGTATACTATTATATAATATTAGTACTAAATCTATTTTTACTGATAAAATTACAAGGGTTTGGTGCCTGCCATATAAGAGCTTTTGCCAGAGGCAGAACATAGATGTTGTGCAAGACACATCTATGCTAACTAGAGGAAGAAATTCCCAGGAGCAACCTTGAAGATGATGTTTTGGAGAGAAGCCAAGGCCAATAATCCTCCTGATTTCAGAAGGGCAATGGTTGACATCAAGAAGGAGAGTAAGGATGCTCACACTCATCTATTAAATATTCCTCTTAAGCAATGGAGAAAGGCCTTTTTTTTCTTGTGAAACCAAATGTGATGTTGTGACTAAGAACATGTTTGAATGTTTTAATAGTTGGATCTTAGAGGCTAGGTATAAACCACTACTAACTATGTTTGAAGATATAAAAAGACAAGTCATGGGTAGAATTCATACAAAGAGAAATGAGATGCAAAAAATAGAGGCAAAGTTGGGTCCTAGGATTATGACAAAGGTCAATAAGGCCATTAAGTTAACCAAATACTGTGAGTATGACTGGGATGGGGAAAGTGTCTAATACAAGTGGAAAATACTTCACATGGAACAACCAATTTAGAACTATGTTGATTCTTGCTATTACGTAAAAACTTATCTGAAATCATATAATCACTTGTTAAATCCAATTGGGGGGGTCAAATGAATGGCCTTCTGCCAACATGAAAAAGTTATTGCCTCTACCAACCAAGAGAATAGTAGGCAGACCTAAAAAAATTGGAGGTAGGATCCTAATGAAGAGCCTAGTAGCAAGACCAAGTCATCTAGGAAAGGGACACCTGTTAGGTCTCTAGGTGTAAGGAGTATGGGCATAAGAAGTTAGGTTGTAAGATGACACAACTTACTGGAGAACCAAGGTAAGCTACCCCACAACAATCTAGGACTGAACCAAGGCATACTAAGCTAAAGGTAAGCTATTTTAAAACCAATCCTTGTAATAGTTTTTATGATGTGATTGTATATTAGTTTAAATGTGGTTCTATTATGTAGGTGAAAAGGAAAGAAAGGGGTCAAGGAAAAAAGTCTGGTAGTGGAAATCAAAATGTTCAACAAGTACTACTATATGTATTTAGATTAAATGTTCAATTGAATTGTTTCAATGCTTGTTAAATACCTAAGACTAAATTGTTGTTATGTATATAGGTAAGGAAAATTCCAAGAATGGAAGAAAGTGTAACTGGACCATCTCATGTTGCTAGTGGACCATCTGCAAGCACAAGTGAAACTCCTAGAAGGGCAACAAGTGAAGGTGGACCATCAACCAGTGAGACAAGTAAATGGAAAATAAAGGGTAAAAGAACTCATGTCCAATGAGAGTGGAGTGACTAGAGTGAACATAATATGTAAATAATGGTTTATTAGTTGGCTGCAGTTGGATATTATGAACAAGCTATTTTTGGAGCAATTTTCATCATCTGACTTGATGAAAATTTATTTATGTTATATTTTGATAACCAAATTCTACTTTGAATTGTACTTGTGCTTTGGTTATGTTATAAAGTTGGTTTTAATCAATGAATGGTTGTGTTTATGGAATGTATAGTTATGTTATTGGGTCTATTTTTGGCAATTATTGTTGGCAATTGTTGTTGACTCTGTTTTTGGCAATTGTTGGTGGCAATTGTTTAAGCAATGAATGATTGTGTTTATGGAATGTATGGTTGTGGTTATGGAATGAATGGTTATGTTGTTGGGTCTATTTTTGGCAATTGTTGTTGGGTCTATTTTTGGTAATTGTTGTTGGGTCTGTTTTTGGCAATTGTTGTTGGCTCCATTTTTGGCAATTGTTGTTGGCAATTGTTTAAGCAATGAATGGTTGTGTTTATGGAATGTATGGTTATGGTTATGGAATGAATGGTTATGTTGTTGGGCTTATTTTTGGCAATTGTTGTTGGATCTGTTTTTGGCAATTGTTGTTGGCAATTGTTGTTGGCTCTGTTTATTATCATGAATGGTTGTGTTTATGGAATGTAAACATTAATAATTACATCTTCTGCATTTCAATGGGGGGTACAATAATAATAGTGTGAAAAAATTAAACGATATAATGGTTTTTAATTTGTCCATACCCTATAACAAGATGCACATACCCTATAATGGTTTTCAATTTGTCCATCAACAACTAAATAAACGCTTTACGGTTTTCTTTGATTTTAAAACTTACTTAAACGCTTACGATTACTAATCATACGTGACTTATAATGACTTAATCCACTATTAGTCATCCTTATGACTCCGGAAGAGACATGCTCCACCAAATCATACTTTTCGACGAAAAAGAAATCGAAAAATATCGAAGACTAACGTTTACGAGATATTACCTTTACATTTTTTGCGTTCTTGAGTAAACTCTTGATGATTTGCTTTGAACTCACTTGATTACTTGTTATCACACTTTTCTCTCTCTTAATATATATTGGTCAAGTTTTGTAAATCACCAAATAAACAACATATCCTTCCTTTTATAGAAAAACCAAATGGAGGGTAAAATGGTCATTGAGCTCAACCTCCTTATTATTCATTGTGTAGCCACCAAGTAACCACTTTACTTGGTGGCCAAGTGGCTGGTCCACATGCCTTTTGGGTCCCCCCCCCCCATGGGTTGCCTCATGGGTTTAACCCATCCAGTGACCCATCGGTTCGATCAGCGGTTTATTTTCTTGGTTTGGGCCTTAACAAAAATTTATCTTGGGCTTAACTTCACAAAGCATTGGGCTTGACATAATCCAAGTCTAATTGGATTATGCAAAGTCCATGAACTCGAAGTCCACTTAGACTAATCGTATTTTACGCGTACAATTCTCGTATTCTTTTTGTATATAGTTCATACGCTATTTGTATTATACGTCATAACAATCTTCATATTATACTCGTATAATAACTAGTATCATACTCATATTCCTCACGTATAATAACCCTAATCATTATATGTAGACGCTTAATTCTCGGAACTCACTTTTCCTAACCTTTAGGTATTAAGTCCGCGGGCGAAAACTTCGTTTGCTATAACTGAAATATTATTAGATATTCCATCACGTCTTCGTATTTTTTTCATTACGCGTTTCTCAGAAATTCAAACTTAATCTCCGAGCAGAAATGGATGAATAGTGTTTTTACAGAAATTTCTCAAAAAACATTTATTTTCGTCTTGGAAATTCAAAACAATTAATCCTAGCACATAGCCAGAATACTACCACATCCACACATTCTAGGTCATAGAACGACCTTCAAACATCGTACATACATAAACAATCAATTAAATTCATATAATTTAAATAATCAAATAAAATTTAATTCACGTAAAGATCCGATTTTCTCGGGCGTTACATAGAGTGTATGAGCGATCTGTTCTGAGTGTAGCATGCAGTGTTGACAGCTTCTGCCCAGAAGTATTCAGGCAAATGGGCTGTTGCTAGTAAAGTTCTTCCAGCCTCTATAAACGTTCTATTCTTTCTCTAGGCTACTCCATTTTATTGAGGAGTTCATGGAGCTGAGAAGTTGTGACTGATGCCATTGTCTGTGCAGAACTGGTCCATTTCAAAGAAGTTAAATTCTCTGCCATGATCACTCCTTATAGCCTTGATTTTATTCCCTTTCTCGTTCATCACCAGTCTGAACATTTTGATTAGTTGGGAGCTTGTTTCATCTTTTGAGTTTAGGAAGAACACGCATGTGAATCTGGTGTAGTCATCTACTATGACCAATGAGTATCTCTTCCCTCCAAGGCTTGTAGTTGGAATTGGCCTAAATCCATGTGAAGCCGTTGCAGAGGCTTGTCAATTGAGTTGACATTTTTGCTCTTGAATGAGCTTTTAGTCTACTTTCCAAGTTGACAGGCATTGCATGGCCTTTCTTTGACGAAGCTGAACTTGGTTAAGCCTGCTACTAGATCATTAGAGGCCAGTTTAGACATGCTTTTAAAGTTAAGATGAGACAATCTTCTATGCCATAACCAACTCATTTCTTTAGATGCTTTAGCCAGAAAGCATATCATCTCGTTCGACCTCAGTTGACCAAGATTAACAGTGTAGACATTTCCTTCTCTTGTTCCGGTCAGCTTTATAGAAGATGTCTTTAGATCTTTGACTTGACATTGATTGTTGAGGAATATGACTTGATGACCCTTGTCGCAGAGTTGGATTATGCTCAGAAGATTATGTTGTAATCCTTCCACATAGGCTACTTTACTAAAGGACATTGCACCATTTCCAACTGAGTCATATCCTCTTGTCTTGCCAGAGTCATTGTCTCCAAAGATGACTGAAAGACCCTCCTTCTCTATGAAGTTAGACAGAAGGGCTTTGTTCCCGATCATGTTCCTTGAGCATCCACTATCCAGATACTGATCGTGGAGCTCTGTTCCTGTGGTAAGATTAAACTCTCATTTTGATACCCATACTTACATGGGTCCTACTTTGTTAGTACCCTTGGGAACCCAAATTTGCTTAATTCTGGGTCTCACGTGCATAGGATTATGGTAACATATTGCAGCCTTATGAGCAGTCTTATTACTTACAAAGCATCTAATATGATGTATGCTTGTGTTTGTGTGTGTGGATTCTTCCTCCATTTGGACTTATGTGGGTTCTCAACAATCCTTCCTTTATACTGATTCTCCTTTTTTCATGTGTCCTTATGTTTCATAATTTGTGAGAAGTGAGGCTTAACTCTAGTGTTCCTTCCCAGTTGGTTCATGGAGTTGATTTTACTCGAATCTACAACCCTTCGAGGTTGGAGAGTCATGACTGAGTTACTCTTCTCTTTTCTGAAAACTAGGCCAGCATGAGATCCTTTATTCCTTGGAACATAGAGTGGATCTGAAGAGGATGGTTGGACTGGTTCTTCCTTCTGTGAGGATTTCATAAATGTAATGCTTCTACTAAAACTTGAAACATTACTAGAGCTAGTTTCCTTTATCTTTTCCACATATGGTTCTGAGGTGAATTCCCCAAAACCTAAACATGTTCTATTAGATGCATTTCACTAACTGGAGATCAGGGAGTCTATGGAAGAAGAGGATTTATTCTATGTAGAGCACTACAAAAAAATCAATCATTACCGACAGGCCCTGCCGTCGCCAATGACCCTCCTGTCGTCGGTAATGAGATCATTTGCAACGGGGCATGCCATCGCCCCTTCCGTCGCCCCTCAAGTCGTCGTCCCTGGCTCCCATCGCTAGCCGTCGGGAGCGATGTCATTGCTGATGGGTTCATTGCCGATGGCTTGCCGTAGATACTATATCATTACCGACGGCCACAGCGACGGACAGGCCGTCGGTATTAACCATTCTTAAATTTTAATAATTCAATCATTGCCGACGGCATAACTATCGCCAATGAGTTTACCCCCGTTGCCAATGACCTTTATTTAATTTAGTTCTGGATTCTTCGCTATAGGTCATTGCCGACGGGACCCCGTCGCCAATGACCCACCTGTAAATTTTTTTTTATTAAAATTACAAAATTCCCCTGTTCATTTACATATACATTTTACATGTTATAAACTAAAGAAAAACAAATAATGACAATGTACGCATATCAGTAATAATCATATCTTTTACTATCAACAATCAATATAATTAGATACCAAACTCAAGTTTATATAACTCAAAAGCTAAATACATACATGAAAGTCAAAATATAAATATAAACTAACTACTGCCCAAGATCAGGAATCTTTGTGCCATCGCCTTTGGTCCCATCGTCGGTCCCACCTCAGGTCCCTTCACTGGTCCCATCCTCCATAGTCTCATCAGCATCAGCCCGACGATCATCACCATCTCCTCCACGGGCATCGCCTGTGCCACCATCTCTACCCCCACGAGTCTCATCAACAAGACCCTACAAAATTAAAATATTAATAACGAAGTCCAAAATAGAGCATATTTAAATTATTTTAGTTTGAGTTTTACAAGTGTTGGCGAGTTTTGCAAACTAGGCGATAACTCAGTCTCCGTATGTCAAAATCGAGTCCCGTAAGTTCTAACGCATGTCTATTACCTACACGGTATTATGTGTGTGTTTGCGTGTCATTCAGACGGCCGGTGCAGGTTTTGACCTCTTTTTTGGCTTTTTGCCTAAATGTTGACGAGTTTTGCAAACTGGGCGATAACTTAGTCTTCGTAAGTCAGAATCGAGTCCCGTAAGTTCTAACACATGTCTATTACTTACGCGGTGCTATGTGTGTATTTGCGTGTCATTTGGACAGTCGGTGCGGGTTTTGACCTCTTTTTCGGCTTTTTACCTAAGTGTTGGCGAGTTTTGCAAACTGGGCGATAACTCGGTCTCCGTATGTCAAAATTTAGTCTTATAAGTTCTAACGCGTGTCTATTACCTACGCAGTGCTATGTGTGTATTTGCGTGTCATTCGGATGGTCGGTGCAGGTTTTAACCTCTTTTCGGCTTTTTGCCTAAGTGTTGGTGAGTTTTACAAACTGGGAGATAACTCGGTCTCCATATATCAGAATCGAGTCCCGTAAGTTCTAATGTGTGTCTATTACCTACACAGTGCTATGTGTGTGTTTGCGTGTCATTCGGCTGGCCGGTGCGGGTTTTGACCTCTTTTTCGGTTTTTGCCTAAGTGTTGGCGAGTTTTGCAAACTAGGCGATAACTTGGTCTCCGTATGTCAAAATCGAGTCCCGTAAGTTCTAACACGTGACTATTACCTACGCGGTGTTATGTGTGTGTTTGCGTGTCATTCGAATACAATTACAAATTACAATTATAAATTACTTAAATTAAGTAAAGAAATACAGAATTTAATTATTTTTACCTGTCTAATATGTGGTGGGAAGATGTTGGCCAAGACAACTGCACATACACGATTAGCCTCCTCCCGTACTACACCCATGAGGTCATCAACGGCGGATGTAGGATCTATAGAGCCGTGGAAAACCTCCTGAGCTAGCTGGTAGATCTGATCGTGTGATGGTGCGCCTGACTGCACAACATCGCTCGCCATGCACCCCTCTATGATCCGCCAGAAGAAGTCTTCGGATAATGAAGGGCCAGCACCAGATCCACTCGCACCACTACCTCCAGTGGGTGGGCGCCGCCGAGATCTCGCATCAGGGACTAGGGTGTAAGCTACTAGAATGGATTATTATGCATAACATTAATAGTTAATAGTTAATTCTGTTTATAATGTTAAACTACTGTAGGTTATTTTACAGTTGATAAGGATTCAACCATTGAAAAGTTGGTTTTCAACCGAACTGTCACGCTTTGAGACAGTTATGGAAAGGGCGGGAAGTGATTGCCTTCAAAAGGTGAAAGGGTCAGGAAAGCAGCAATGAGAGCAATTTATAGGCTTGTGTAATTTTTAATTGGATCTTAAATAATGTGATATTGATTTTTTTTTAATAATATTTATTGTCACAATTAATTATAAGAGAGAATGACATTTACTTTGAGACAATTTTAAGAAAAAAACTTTGATTCTAAACATTGTCCGATAACTATTGAGGGGCAGCCTGAAGATTTTGTTCCTAACTTCCTATATATTTTAACAGTCCCTCATTATGGAATTAGATGTATGTATAGGCAAAATTTTAGTTCAAGGTTGGTTTGTCTAATAATATTTGTATTATAGGTGCATAGTAAGGAAAGAAACAAAAACAGAGGTAATTAACATAATAGCAACTATTGTAAGTAAATATAAACCCATACATTCTCATAATAGCACTTCAAGGGACCGACCACTTTGGAGAATCAAACACTTCATACATTCTCATTTTTCGTTTGACATTATCACACACACACAAAAACAAAAAAAAACTCTAGAAAACATTGCAATTGATATTTTCATGTAAACTTGCAAACATTTGAAAGAGAGGAAGATTAACTTGCAAACAATTGCAGTCGAAATTGGGAAGACTGAAATTTGGGGGAAAACTTGCAAACATTATTAGCTAGGTTATATTTGGGGGAAAACTGAAATTGGGAAGATTACATTGCAGTCGAGAGAGATAGAGAGCGAGGGACGATGACGGAAGAGAGACGGCGACGGCAAGAAAAGGGCAGTGGGCGACGGGAAAGAGAAGTCGGCAACGGCGCGAGGAAGAAGGGGGAGAAAAATGAACAAGAGAAATGAAAAAAAATTAAGTTACTGTAAGTAAATATAAACCCATTCTCGATGGCACTCAATACCGACGGCAAAGGCCGTCACCTATGTCCTTTTCCCACGCCTGCCAAAACATTCCCACCAAAATTAGGCCCGGGAAGGGTCATTCTCGACGGTCATCATTGGCGACGGATATGCCATCGAGAATGAGGTTATTGGAGACAGGGGTATTGCCGTCGTTAATGATGACATTGCCAATAACCTGTCTTTTTGTAGTGGAGATTATCCTTTCTAATTCCTCAATTTTAGAGGTTAGGCTTGACTCTCTTTGTGCATTAAGTTCATTTGTCTATTTTCAGAGCTTATTCTCAGCTTCAAGTTTAGAGAGAGAGTTAGTACTTAGAAGATCTGTTTCCAGTTCTTCCTGAACTTTCTCTTTCTCTTTTTAAAGAAGAGAATAATCTTTGGACATAACTCTGAACCATTTAATGTATTGATGCAGATAAGATGTTATGCCATGTAGTGCAGTTCTTAAATCATCAATGTCTACATCAGGAGAATTAAAGTCAAATACATCATCTATACTTAATTCATGAATGTCAGAGCTCTTCTTATCCTTTGCATGTTTGGCCATTAGACAAAGACTTTCCATTTGAGGTTCTTCATCATCTCCAGATTCGGGAGTTGAGTCGTTGTCTGAGTCACTCCACGATCCTCCGGCCACTAGACCTTTGTCTTTCTTCTGAGGCCTTTTATTACCTTTGAATTCTTTCTTTGAATTTGATTTCCTCTTCAGTTTTTCTCTAAGAGGTTTGTTGCAGTTTGTAATGAAGTGGCCAGGCTTCTTGCAGTTATAGCATAAGTTAGTTATCTGCTCCTGGCTACTGTAGTTGTTGACTTTCTTTGGTTTGCTTATTCTGTCTTGACGCATGAACCTTTTGATTCTTCTTATCTGCATTGCAAAGTCCTCATCGTCATCTTCGTCATAATCAGAGTCAATTTCAGTGTTGGATTTGGAAATGTTATATGTTGCTTTGAGAGCAACCCCTTTGTCTTTCTTTCTTCCTTCAGATAGAGTTTCTGCTCGTTGAGTCAGCTCCAGTTCATACGTGAGAAGGTTACCATATAACTGTTGAACAGTCATTTCATGGAGATTCTTTGACTATCTGATGGCAGTGATTTTGGCATCTCACTTGCTAGGTAAAGCTATCATGAACTTTATGATTAGATCTTTATTTAGATAGATCTTTCCATAGGCTCGAAGAGAGTTGAGCAGTACATTGAATCTTTCGTAAGTGGAAGTGACATTTTCTCCTTGAACGTGTGCAAACATTTCATATTGCTGAGTCAGGAGAGATTGCTTATTTTCTATGACTTCTAATGTTCCTTAATGTATGATGAGCAATACTTCCCATACTTCCTTTGTTATTTTGCTATTGACCACATTCTCAAACAGGTCATCTTTTAAAGATTGGAACAAAATGTTCTTGGCCTTTTTGTCAAGTTGGACAGTTTCTTTTCATTGTCAGCCCATTCTTTTTTAACCTTGATCTGAATTCTGGTTGGGTTGTCTGAAGTTGGTGCAAGCTTTGTAGGAACTTAGGGCCCATTCTGAACAGTTTCAAATAGATCTTCATCTATTGAATCCATGTAGCCTTGCATACGAACTTTCTAGTTGGTGAATTTGTCTTTGTTGCACATAGGTGGCTTGTTGCCTCCTCCGGTCTTTGATTCACTTATCAGATGTGCCATTGGATCTACTTAAGCTTTGTAGGCTATTTGATAGAACCTTCTCTGATACAAATTGTTAGTTCCAGAGGCACAATAGTTATCTAGAAGGGGGGTTGAATAGATATTTTAAATTCTTTTCGAAATACTTGTTGGTTTAGATAATGACTTAAACATAGCGGAATTGTGATTTGTTTGTTTTTCCTTTAAGGTATAACGAGTTAATAGGAGATAAGCAGTTATGACAGTTATAACAAGAATATAAGTGACATTATTTTTAAGTGGTTTAGAGCACTTAAAGCTCCTAGTCCATTCTTCTACTCTTCGAGTAGGAAATCCACTAAAGATATCATTACAACCTCTGAATCTCACAGATTCCTTTAAGACCAATAGTCTTGGAACTTCTTAGTTCACTTTTGAACTCTTCAAGTCCAGCAGACTTGGTACTTCTCAGTTCACTTAGAACTCTTCAAGTCCTTCTGACTTGAAACTTCTAGCTTCACTTGATAGTAGTTGAGTTCTTGTGTGGTGCTACTCAATTGTCATTCAGCTTGTGTTCAAAAGAACTGAGTAACTGAGAAATCTTTCTTTTTCAGATCGTAGAGTTGAGCGTTAAGTGTTCTTCAACATTTTTGTTCAGTGCTTGCATGGTCATCTTCTGCTGATAATTTGTATCTATGATGCCTTTGAAATGTATCCGTTGAAGCATTAAATAGTAGTTGAGTTCTTGTGTGGTGCTACTCAATTGTCATTCATCTTGTGTTCAAAAGAACTGAGTAACTGAGAAATCTTTCTTTTTTAGATCGTAGAGTTGAGCGTTAAGTGTTCTTCAACTTTTTTGTTCAGTGCTTGCATGGTCATCTTCTGCTGATAATTTGTATATATGATGCCTTTGAAATGTATCCGTTGAAGCATTAAATGCATTTGACATTTCTGAACTTTGATGAAAACTTTTTGCACAACTTCTGATTTGCTGTCTGGCCCACTGACACAGCAAACTGCTGCCTCACCTAACACCTGAAAAGGTATTTTTCTGCTTACCCATAATACTTTCCTTAGCTTCTTCAATACGTTTATTTGTTATATACTAGGGATGACAGTTGTGTCATTGAGGCTCCCGAGGACTTCAACGTTTATAATCCATTCTATATTTGTTGTGATTTATCTTTACACGAATGGACAAGGCTCGATGCTTCTGATAAAGGCAGATGATGCTCTACGATTCTGACCGTGGTGTCTAGCCACCTTGGTGCTTGATATGATACTAGCAAACAAGAACACTAAGATTTCTCTTAAGTACTGGCACACTACGATCTTCACTTGCTTGACTTGCAGACTTTACGCTTCCGAGAGCACACTACGATCTCTGAGTTGGCTCGGCAAGCGTTTGGACCACTCTACGATTCCTGAAAAGGCCCTCCAAAGCAGACACGCTACGATTCTTGATGCTCTACGATTCTGCCTTGGCTTTTGCAATCTCTTGATCAGTTCGATAGACTACGATTCCATTGAAGCTTATCTATTACATCTTAAGATATAGATTAATCTAACAACTTTGATCTCTTCATCTATACATTCATTTACAGAATGATAGACATTAATAGCTCAGATCAACCTAACAGCTTTGATTTACCACTAAGTCCTTGCACATATGTTCCTTGAAGGACTTTACATATAATCATGAATATTTACTTTCAACATCAAATTTAAATATGTAATCTCCCAACACATTCTTCAAACTAAACCCCACCAATTTGAAGTACATTGCAAAGTTCTTTTTATACCCTAAGTGTTTTACCAACTTCACCATCCTGTCAACATTTAAGTAATCTACATCAGCCCCCTCATAACTTTCTTTCCTTCCACCGTCATAAACATATGATCCATCATCCTTAGTAACAAATTGACCTCCATGGTACAATTCAACATCAAAGTAGTTCATGTTGCATGAAACATAATGCACACTATCAGTACCATGACCATTAACTGAACAAACAAACTACAGGGTCACCAATTAAAGAAATCTGTAAATATTAAAGCAATAACAAATTACATATCTTACAAATTAAACAATGAACACAACTGTAAATATATTACATAACTGTAAACATAAACATATTACAGGGTCACCAATAAAAGAAATTTGTAAACATTAAAAAAATTAACTACTCACTTTTTATACTGTAAACATTAAAGAAACACAACTCTAAACATTAAACAAATTCCCACTTTTTATACTTTTTAAACATTAAAGAAATTAACTACTCAAAATCAGTCAACACAAACAACCACTTTTTATACTTTGTAAACATTAAAGAACTTAACTACTCAAAATCAGTCAACACAAACGACAAATATGTTTCACCCATTTCACTTTAATCACTGTTAATCAACAAAACCCACTATAAACCACAATAATATTACTTTAAACTACTGAAAACAAAACTTTTGTACCAAAACCCCACCATAGCAACGCTATTAAGAAAAACCCAGATGAAAAGGAGTGCAATATTTAAATTTTCAGACAAAACTTACATATTTGGTAGACGATACAAACCCTAACTTTCTTGGAATGACCCCCCACCTTCTTCGTCGCTTTGTGTCGCCTGAGACCCACCCCTTCTTTCTCAATTTTTACTCAGACAAAAGTTAACTTTTGAGCCCTAGATGAATGCTTTCTGTCGTTTCTTTTGTTTTATGTGTTTGATGTGGTTTCCTCCCGCCCATTCCACGCATGATGAACTGATTGGTCTTACTAATTACATCAGTAATTACACGTGTTTTATTTTATTTTTTATAAAGCCACGTAGGAAAAAGTGAGTGATTTTTTAACGTCTGTTACGAAAATTGGACGGAATGACTTGATTTTAAATTTTTAATAAGTACAGTGGGCCAATTAATTTTTTTTAAGTAGTGGTTAATTGTTTAAAACACAACGACTACAGTGAGGTAAAGGTGTTTTTTTCCATATATAAATTATATTGCAGTAATGGGGAGATAGAGGCTGGTGATACATATATTATAAATCTCTAATAGTAGTCTTTTATATATATATATATATATATATATATATATATATATATATATATATATATATATATATATATATATATATATATGATGAATTATTATTGGAAATTGGAAATGCAAGTGTATGAGATTACATGCACGTGTGGGTGGGTTCCGGCAGCGTGAAGGGCGGTGGAGGAGTCCGGTAAGTAATGTCCCCGGGGTGTCGGTGTTTGTTACACATGGCATGATGGTATTGGCAATAGAGGGCCTTGAAGGGAAAAACTAGTTTGCTTTCAGGAAGAGACAGGTTTCATTATTAAATTACTTTCTTTATACTAGATTTTAATGACGGATCGGATCAATCATATCATATTACATGATCTTCTTATTCATACATAATCTGAGTACACTAACATTTTGCAGTACTCTAGCTCATACTGATATTTCTAGCAAATTATGAGATTATTGGAGATAGCGCGGAGCCAAGCGGAAGGAGTATAGTTCAATTAAATAGAGCCTAGCTTACTGTATATATCGTGCAGACGTGCAAATGTTTGCTTAGAGGTGGAATGTCTCTAGCTAGCTAGCTACCAGTAGTACTAGTACTTGGGAAAAAAAATATAAGCAAAAGGTGTCTCGGATCATGAACTTCTTCAAATTATGTTTTCATGGGATCATGGTCTACCTTCTTAATTAATACTCCCTCCGTTCCTAAAAAAATTATCGTTTTAGAAAAAAAAAATTATTCCAAAATTTTGTCGTTTACGACTTTCGAAGAGAATAAAATTATTTATTTTCCTATATTACATGTACCTTCTCTCATTGTCCCAAAAAATTCTCTCCCTTGTATTAATAATTTTCAACTTCGCATAAAGGGATAATAATAAAATTTTAAATATATTTATTTGATAAATGATACTTTCTTAATCCATGTGCAAAAAATTTTAACGACAATATTTTAAAAACGGAGGTAGTAGTACTTATAATCCAAGATTCATATCTCGTTAAATTAATTAATTAACCCAAAAATATACTCCTCCAATAATCATATATATATATATATGGGGTTCCATTGCTGTGGACCAACCCCTATATATATACAGAATGGATCAGGTCCGGACTCCCGGACCTGATCAAAAACGAACCCAAATTTTTATTTTTGTTTTGTTTTTTTTTAAACAACTAAAAAAATATTTAATATTTTATGGAACTGAAATTTTTTCATAATACAATATTTTGGGCATGATTGGAATACCTATACCAAAAAATGGTAGTACAGTCTGCACAGACTGTACATACATATTTCGTTATGCGTACCCAAATCACACCCAAAACACTGTATTATGGAAAATTTTCAATTCTATAAAATATTAAATATTTTTTTTAGTTGTTTTAAAAAAAAGCAAAAAAAAAAGTTCAAATTTTGGTCCGGTCCGAGAGTTCGGACCTAATCCGGCCTATATATATATATATATATATATATATATATATATATATATATATATATATATATATATATATATATATAACAGATCAGGTCCGGACTCCCGTACGGGAGTAAAATCCGGACCTTTTTTTTTTTGCTTTTTTTTTTTTGAAACAACTAAAAAAAAAATTATGGAACTGAAATTTTTCAATAATACAGTGTTTTGGGTGTGTTTTTAATACCTACACCAACCAATGTATGTACAGTCTGCCCAGACTGTACAGACATGTTTTGTTATAGGCATCCAAATTACGCCCAAAACACTGTATAATGAAAAAATTCCAATTCCATAAAAAAAAAAAATTTAGTTGTTTCAAAAAAAAAGCAAAAAAAAAAGTCCGAATTTTAACAAAATCCGGGAGTCCGGACCTGATCCGGACTCTATATATATATATATATATATATATATATATGCAATATCATTCATTCAGTCGTTTCAAATAACATTCGATAACTGAACGAAACGGTCAAACTTTTATGAATCCCAATCAAAATGCTAAATTACTACTCAACCGAACTAAAACAATTCAACTGCCAAATCAATTGAATCAGTTAAATTTATTGAATAAATAAACTGAGAATCTATACATAAATTCGATTTTTGATAGCAATTGAGGAGTTACATTTAAAAGGTTGTACGGTTCATACGATAGTGTGTTCCTCAAAGACACCGTATAGTTATATCCAAATTACAAATATAAATTCTCACCAAAATATATATTCGACCAAATAAATAAGGGTTAAGTTCAGATGATCACCTGGGGTTTGGGCGGTTTTCCACTTAACCACCTGTAGTCAATAAAGCTACATTTAAACTCTCGACCTTTTGAGGTGAAGTGAATAACTGTTTTCCGTCTTAACTCCGTTACTTAAATTGGCTAAAGACTTAATTACCCTCTATATATATATATATTACCCCTCAAGCCCTAGAATCGGAAGCCCTCAGTTCAATCCTCCTCAAGCCCTCAGTTCGATCTCCTTCATCTCATCAGTTCGATCTCCTTGTTCCACACTTCGATTCAGTAAGGACTCGATTCACTAATTGCTCTTGCTGTTATGCTTTTGTTTGATGCTCTGGTATGTTGTTAAAAGTTCCAATCTTAATTCTAAGTGTGGTTGCCCCTCTCTATCATTACTCCATTAAAGCCGATGATCTTCCTCTCGTGCCAGTATTAAATCAACAACCCTTTTCCCTCCTCCTCATCCTCCTCCTCCTCCTCCTCTTCCCTGCCGGGGCTCAACTTACAGTTATGTCTCCCCCTTTAAACTTGTAACTGTGTGAATGAGGCTGTGATGATGTCTTATAAAGAAAGGCAGACCAGGTCCGAATCAATCGTAGCTTGGCAACAAATCTGATGGTCTGATGTGAGAGAAATAAAGAGAGATATATGGAGTTTCCAACTCTTTTTCCCTTTTTTTTCCCTCTCTCATACATGGCAACTGTTGTTGCCAGCCTGTTTGATCTTTGTCTGATTAAAGGTGAATCTGACCCCCCTTGAAAATTGAAATTGAATATTTTTTTGGTTTTACAACGTTGTGAAATTGTGCCAAGTATTCTATAAACCCTTACCCCTGATATTGAGATTTCAATTTTCTCACTTGTGTATGGAAAAACATAGGGTTAGGGTTGGATAGAGACTGATTTTTATCTTATTTTTAATGAAAAAGTGAGATTTAATTTGTTTTCTCTTAAATAATTAGAAAATTGCCCTATTAACGAGTTTGCTATTTTTTGGAAAAATTTGGCTCAAAATTTGTTAAAAGATGGTCGAATCAAGTCTCTGTATCTCCATAGCTAGTTAATTTCTGACCAAAATGTTTGTAGCTATTCTACTATATATATTGATAAAAGATGGTGATGAAAGGTCTATATTCGTAATGAATTACTTGTATACATTAAATGTTTTGGGAATAGAAAGATCTATGAGACATCCAATAACAATAAATGTTAGGGGGATGCTTCAGAAGAAAGAAAATAAACAAAAGAAGAGGGTGACAAGTATAGAGGTGATGCCCGAATCACCAACATTCTTTATTGCACTTGATTTTTGTATAAGAGTGACATAAGAGTGAGTAAATACTTCATTCTTCAATCCGACTTTTTGTGTTAAATTTTGTTGCAGGATATGGGATTCAGTCTCTTTGACTAAGTTGAGTGTTGGTATGTCCCTTCTGAAGTCTTTAGTTTGGCGTAGAAGGCTTTTTGGATTCTCTACTATATTTGATTATGATATTATCATTTGTAACCTCCCAAGTGAAAATTGAAGATATAAATGTCAAGTTTGAGTAAATCTTTTGACAGAGGGTGAATTTCATTATTGGCCTTCTACTATAGTGCTAATATCAGCAAACATATTCATGAATATCAGCAATCTAGTATATTCGATGTAAATTTGATGTAAAATGTAAATGTAAACGCTAACACAGTAAGTTCGATGTAAATGAACAGCCTTCAACTTAATTTGGACAAGTGAAGAAGGGATCTGCAGGAGTACCTCTCCACCTGTACTAATATTGTGTTGAAATATTTTTTGATTTGTTGGATATCTTAATAATATGTTTTTTATTTGACCATGATGTTGTGTTGAATACTTTCAACTTGGAAGCAAGCTGGATTTGTAAATATTCATTAATTGATTGACATGATTGAAAGAAACCACCTAGGGTTTGAGTCTTTCCCACTTAACCATCTGTAATCAAGAAGAGGGTATTTCGGATATTTACCAACCTTTTTTGACCGTTAAAGTCCTTTCTCACGCGCTTTTAACGTTTGACATACACGCACGGTTAAGATAGATGAAAAAAGTGACGTTTTCACTTCAACTCAAAAAGTCGGGAGTTTAAATGTAACTTTACTGACTACAGATAGTTAAGTGGGAAAGCGCCCAAACCCCAAGTGATCATCTAAACTTAACCCAATAAATAATTATAAACTGTTAAACCAGAAGTCCTCCATCAACCATATACTAATAAAAATTAGCGAAAAATCCTCAGTACCTCAACCAACCAAGTGATATTGATGAGCAATTAATTTTTTTTTAAAAATTGATCCAAAAAAATATTTTTTTTCAGAAACCAACTGTTATAATTTATCAAAAATTAAATCAGAAAAAGCACGAGTGGGCAAGTGAAGAACGCCCATCTGGCATGGTCAAAGGAAGGTGAAGATCAGAAAGCGAGGTATTCTTTTCTTCCCCTTAAATATATATTTTTTAATCTCTTTTAAGCTCCTTGAAACCATACACCCGCAGTTGAATCAAATTGAGTTCATTAAGAAAGGAGCGCCAAACAAAAGCAAATGAAGAAGTACCATGTTAATTACAATTCCATGCTAAAATATACAGACAATTAGAATACAACACATGATCAATACAGGAAAGAATGATCCCAAAAATGGTTCCTCCAGCATCAAATTTGATGCCTGGAAGCTAATTATAGGGTGAAGGTACAAGCCATAATGGATTTAAGCAAATGTTGGTTGTCTGGCTCCAAATTATGCCGCTATAGCTGGCCCAGTCTTTCCTGTTAAAACACAAGGGACAAATCTTGAGATTTATGATTGCAAAAGCTTGACATGAAGTGAAAATAGACTAATAAAACAGAAAAATTGTTAGAAAGATGCCGACCATAAAGTAGATCTAAATAGTCCCCTCAGCCACAATATGTCAATTGAACAAAATGATTGACAATGATGGGAGTCTAAAATAAGAAACCCTTCAAAAGACCAGGAAGAATAAAATTAATGCTATGCATCTCGAGCACCGAGTCGTTAGTGTGCTAGTGGTTTTGTTATGTCTGATGCATATAATATTATATATATAAATGAGAGAGAGAGATGCAAATATTCTCAAACCTGAAGCATCTGCATCAGCTTAGGATGCTGCTCTAGAAGTTGGCAAAGCTTATCACGGTCGCTCAATAAAGACTGCCAGAAAGGAAGAATAATAAATTTCTAATGAAGAATAGAACCCTAGTAAGAAGCGACTAAGCAAAAAGTTTATAGAATATGTATAGAACAAATACCTGAATAGCTTCCGGGGAACTAAAATAGTGTTGTAATGACATTCCAATGTCGTCAGGTGGTTGCGGTGTACCATGCCTTTGCTGAACCTGCGGTTGAGTATTTTCAACTCGCTGCTGTTGCATTGTATGTTGAAGGTTTTCTTGTTGCATGGCTGGGTAATACACATGAGCTGGGGAAACTTGGGGTGGTGGTACCATCTGCAACTGTTGTAACTGTAACTGTACAGGACTTTGCAGCAAAGGCACACCTTGCTCTGACTGAGGTGATGCTGGAATAGGCGGCCTAAGATGCTGTGGCGGCTGTGGAGGACGAGGGAGTTGGGGTCGCTGTAATGGCTGCAACGGTTGCAACTGAGCAAGAGACTGTATGGAGTGAATGGAAGATAAAGCAATAGGAAGATTCTGCGAGATACCAGATGGGTTATCCCCCTGATGAGAAGTTGAACTACTTCCATATAGACTAATGGGTATTGAAGTGGGCCTACTGAAAATCAAGGGCGGCATCAAAGGAGGAGGATATGAACTTAGTATGGCCCCAGATGCTGAAAGGTTGTTCAATCGAGTATCGCTGGAAGGTGCAACAGAGGTCTGCAAAAATTCAGTTGATCCAACACTAAACTGATTGTAAATCGAGGACTGGGAAGAAGAAGTTTTAAAAGGTTGTAAAGTAGAAGGGTTGACAGAATAAGGAGGTGGTGTAGGAGGAAGCGGTGGTTGAGGTTGAGGCCTAGAAGATCCACTAGGGGAAGAGATGGATGCCCGTGTATACTTGGTATCTGGTAAGGAATTGGAGGGTGCTAGGGGGGTAGAACTGTTAGTTGATGCTGACATCCGGACCTGCAAAAAGTAGAGGTCAATTAATACAGCAAATCAGATTACCTGGAGTAAAGCACCAGTATAGAACTTTAGAAACAGGGCCATATTTAACGTACATGGAAGCCCGGGGGAAGTGGGGGATGCACTTCTGCCATAGAATTAACAAATGGAGATGACTGACTGTGGACAGGTTCTGCAGTTTGAGATAGTACAGGTGAGATTGTAGGTGGAGGTGGCATTGGAGGTAAAGGTGGTTGACACAACTGAAAATTCTGGTCATAAAATCCTTGAGAACCAATACTAACTTGTTGTAGATTATTTTTCAGATAGAAATTAGGGTGAGGCATCCTAGAATTGACTGGCTGTACTGAAGGTCCAGAAGTCTTATTATGCATCGAAGCAGAAAACCGAGAACTAATTGTTTTTGCAGCAGAGTCAAATCCAATAGAAGTAGTAACTGCAACATTCTCTGCTTCCTCAGACTGCACAGAACAATTCTTATCTGACGAAATACTTGGTTCTCGAGTCAATGAGATATCTGGACGTGAAACTGACATCCTAGAAGAAAACTCACTCCTATTATTTTCATCAACATTAGATGCTAAAGGTGTATCCAAGTGAGAAAACTGACTACTTTCATTTACATCACTCTCCGTCTCTGCAACAACTGAATGAGGAGAACTTTGCTCAACTATAACAGAAGCAGGCTGCTGTAAATTGTCATCAGGTTGAGGAAAAGGCAATTTATCGTCAGAATCTGACTCCTCACCATCGAACACTATATCAATTCCTTGAAGATCATCATCAAGATCCGGTTTCAGCTGTGTAGATTTACCCACCTTCTTAGCATTAGATTCGCTTTCCGGAGGTGCAGCTTTCACCCGTGGTGTTGTTTCACTAATTACGACCCCCACAGGATTTTGACGCTCTCTCTGTCTGGCCATGAATTCATCAACATGAATAGATGGAGGTCTCCCACTTGTAGGTCCTAATCTTGGAACAGCAATTACGTTAGAACTAGTAGTACCATCAACATTTCTTTCTCTGGCAACATAATCATCCACATGCATAGAAGGAGGCCTACTAGTGTTTGGCTTCCGCTGCCGAAATGTATCCCTGCGAGTAGGGCCAGAAGGAGCAGCAGGTACTGAACCTCGCGAGAACGCACTTTGGGCCATATTCTCCGCAGGGGAATGGTCTCCTCTGGGACGCCTGTTTATTCCGTCCAGTGAAGACATTTTTCTTTTCGCAGTAAGAGCCGTCAGTGACATTCCATCACGTAAATTTTCAGGACATTCCCATAGAAACTTATCACCAAATCCGGATAAACTGTAATCTTTGACCCTCTGAGCACTGCTATCTGTTATCTTGTGTATCTTTGAAGAACTGGGAACATCAGTCAATGATATCAGAAAATCAATAGGTATCAAACCATCCCCCTGGTCAAAGTCATTAGACTTTTGCAACAGAAGCAGCAGCAGTTCTGCTAATTCTTTAACCTGCAAGGCCATAGAAAATCAAGTTCAGCCTTTAGAAAATCACATAAGAAAAGGAGGAAAGTTGCAAGGTGAAAAAGATAATAATGGAGTTCTTTATACCTGATTCAAAGTTGAGTTCATATCAGAAGTAGCTGAATATTCATGCTCACTTATCGTTGAACCTAGCAAGGAAGTCAACTCTTCTACATATTTTATGTTATCTCCAGAAAAACCATCCGTGCCACTGACATCATGAGGAAGCCCAAATAAATACTTCACTGCAACAACCCTGTCCATGTTCAAACTGAAAAAGAAACAAAATGAAGAAATGAAAAATAAAGACACAATAAGTAACACCTGTATGTTCAGCAACATTTTGAGAGGGATGCCATACTAAAATAACTTGGAACATTAAGCAAAATTAAGTCCAGAGAGAGGTGCTCTACATGCATATGAACTGTCTAATTTGCCAAGAACTATTTAAAAAAACATAGGAATAATATTTTATCAGTAGCCAACGATGCTCAAGGAACCCTACCTTTTTCCATCCAGACAAAAATGCAAAGCACTTGAAGACAGCGCACCAACAGCCTCAATGACATGTATTTGCGGCACATCTTCCGAATCAATAGATCTTAATAAAGTAAGCCAGCAACACAACAAAGGAGGTTGCTTCTTCCACTCAAATGCATTAATAAGATTATTGATTCCGTCGGTACCATGCTTATTCTCAGGTTCTGCCTCCTGGATACCAGAAGATTGAGTACGCAAATATATGGATTGCAAAGCACTTCGACCTTCATTGGAGAAAACTAGTGCTTTAAAAGCCAACAGGCAAGCAAGCAATTCTCTTCCAACAGGTAGGACCTGGAAATGGGAACACAAATCATGGAAAGTTAAATTCTAAATTAAATTAGAGATAAAGAGACTAAAGGAAACGGGGAGTCACCATTACCATCAAGGAAAGATTACTTTTAAACATTGTCAATTCCCTTAGAAAATGGGACATCAATCTTATTGTTTCGAAATCATAGGCATGTGCATTAAAATTGTAAATAAACACATGTAGAAATCTAGTTAATAAAGGACCGAAATGCAATAAGGTGGTGACAAAGCACCCATGGCCTAGGCAAACGTGAAAAGCAAGGTGTATGCCTGAGCAAATTAGTGAGCTTAGTGTAAAATGAAAATAATCATGTATTTATTACATTTCCTCTCTCCATTCCATTTTGAATGTCATGGCTCAACACCATTTTCGTGGCAGTGAGTTCAAGACGTGAAGTGCATTTCAGTATACTAATTTCATGTGGAATTACATTGTCAGCTTCTGAGAAGATATTAACATGTTAGATAAGTTAAATATTGATCCCAAGGGGATACAACACATTAAAAAGTCGTTGAAACGAAATTTAAAAACTTGTTGCAAAAATCAAGGTGTACGTGGGAATGTAATTAACTCTGCTCTAAGGCTCCATTTGTCACAGGGAAAAACTTCTCCAGGATTCGTTTTAGAAGAAAACGTTTTCTAGAAAATCATTTCTAAGAAAATATTACATGTGCTCGAGAGATAGGCATCCATACACTCTTAAAGGATGTATGGATTTTCAAGGAGAGAGGAGCCATGGTGTGGCCCACGCCCCCAGACCAGTGAATGGAAAGTTATATTTTGGATGTTTGGTCAACAAACTAAAATCGTGGCTGAAAATGTTGCCATGTGTTTTTTGAAAGAAAATAAACTCCACAAATGTTGGTTGTAAATATGTTCTCCCTCCGTCCCATCAAAATATGTTTTAAGTACATCTTTTACACAAATTTAAAAAATGTAGAGGAGATCAGAGAAGTAATATAAGTTCCAATTTTATCCACAATGGATCCCACACAAGTACAGAACAATTCTTTCTTTTCCTAAAAGGCGTGGATCCTACTAGAGTACTTTGAGGGTAAAATAGTCTTTATATTACATTTGCATTGTGTACTTTAGATATTTTTAGGTGACAAAACTTTGTTGTACATTAGACATCTTTTAAGGGACGGAAGGAGTATAAAATTGGTTTCTATTACTCCCTCTATCCCAGAAAAAAGAGTCAATGTCCTCAAATTTGTCATCATTATTTCATTATTATGCAATCACTATTAAACTAACAAATTATCAATTTTAAAGTAAACATGAAACAAAAATACATCCTTAATATTAGTAAAATTTGAATATGGGACTCTTTTTGTGAAACGAATGGGGTATTTCATAATATGAGATAAAACCAGGTACTCCAATGAGAACTTGGCTGTGTTCTGCTAATGAGAACTTTGATCTATTCTACCTGCGAGAAATTTACTCTATTATGCCAATGATAAGTTTTTCACTTCAAAGAATGAGGATAAAACAAGTTACTTCCCATAACTTTGAAAAGGCAAAATGAGACCGAATGCTTCATATAAAGTTCCAAGTATAAAATACATAGTATTAGCACAAAAATGCAACCACTGATAGACAAAACAAACTTCAAGGTTTTCCAACAAAGAAATTTGGTAGATTGCCCACTAAATCTATTGTGTTACTTGTAAAGATGAAGCCTCAACGAAGTATCTAAAATAAACCCCTATTGTTTCAATGGGGAAAAGCTCAATCTACACAAGACATGTACCAAAACAAAGATGAAACAAAGCAGGAACGCACTATTCTCTCAATCATGTATCAGAACCTAATAGTCAAAATGTTCAGTAAAGAGGTGTACGATGGAGGAGTATTTTACAATCAAGGGAAAAAATGATCCTCAAAAATGATAAAAGTAGAGGTAACTTAAGAGTCACGTTTTCAATAGTCAAAAAGCAATAGAGGCAACGCTTGTTCTTATTTCTGTTGTTCCTGTGAGAAGTAGCAAGCAACTTCAAAAGAGCACCAACAGGTACAGGGTAAAAAAAAATTACACATGTTATGATTTCTTCAGATACAGGAATAAAAGAGCATACCATGCAAAATCTAAGGCAATATGTCATCAATGAGAAACAATCTTCAGTTGACAGAGTTTTCAAATTGTGCCTGAAAAACCACCACCAAATACTTTTTTTTGGAAACATAACAAGGAAATCTTTCCAAAAATTAAGAAAAATTAAAAAATAATAAAACAAGATCAGGAATAGAGAAAGCAATGTAAATGTACCAATCATACATGGCTGGATATTGCACAGGAGTCCTAGAATCACAAACCAGGGAGATAGACTTGAATACAGGAATGCACCAACTAAGCAGAGACAACCCATAGTTGGCCAAGATTTTGCTTTCTAAAAATTGGTTGGCATCTGAGCTAGTTACACCAATACAAATTTCAAGCACTTGTGAAAGTACTTGAACAGCCCCCTCTTTCAATAATAATGGCTGGTGAAAAGAAAAGAATTGTAAGCTAAATATTTATCCATTACTTATATATAGGCAGAACAGGTTGGAAACAAACAAAGTTAATAAAAATGAAAACAACACCTTTGCACGTAGATGCTCCAATAAGACAGCGAGAAAATCAAGTAATCTATAAACCTGCAAGGAACAACTGATTCCATGTAATAACAACAGGACAAACCAATTACGCAAAAATATTGCAACAAATGAACAGTTCTCACCTTAAATGCATCTGTGTCAGACAACACAGACAAATCAGAAAGGCGACCACGAATCCACAGTATCATGGGTTTGAGAAGTATAGAAGCATTATTAGCACTTAGGCATGCAATACGAACAATGAAAACCCGAAGCATGTCTTGTATAACCACAAGCGTCTAAGAACAGCAATTCAATCATCAGAAATAAAGATGAAAAGCAAAGTGAATCTATAATCAAACCAACAGTTAAACAAATTACACGTACACTAGTAGCATAGTGTAATATAATCTGTGCAATTTTGTCATGTTGTGGGGTCAACTGGCTGAGGAGCTTCTCAGGGTTTCCGGCCTGCAAGTACCAATTAATCTCTCTTTCTTTCTGTGGCCCTAACAATGTCCTAACAGCCAGAGTTCTAAGAGCACTCAACATGGGCATTCCATTCTTCCAAACCCAGACACCTTCCTCGGGTAATAGGTCATTCTGGTAATGAAACAAAAACGGAGACGATTACATTTCAAAAAATTAGTTGTCAGGTAATATTTTCTCAAATTGATCATCTTTTAAAGCTCTACAAGCAGCAACGAGATAATATAGATTACGAACCAAGAGAAAAATAAAGCTACAGGTTTCCTTTGGACCCAGTGCAAGCATTGAAGTAGCATGAAGACTGTCAAGGAGAAAGTGGAAAAGGCCAGGACTCCAACCATATAAAGGCCAACAGGCAAGTGATGATGCAAGAAGATGGCAAACAGCTTCGCAACCAAGTGCAAAATCAGGGTAAGGATAGAACAAGTCAACAGAACATGCGGCTAACTTGGGGCTGCAATGAAAGAATTCAATCAAGAATATTTGATAGTTACGATCAGTGCTTTCAAATAGTAAGAATGAGACATCTGAACTACCTCACTTCTCGATGCAATTGTAAGAGGGCTTTCAGAAGTTTTGTGTTCCTGTGCTGCTCTTTTGCTTCCTACAAGTAGAGCAATAGAATTATTCATACTGCTATGATAAAGATACTATATATTTATGAAAACTGTTGGCAAGCCCATTGAGGCAAACTAGAGTAAATGAATAATATCAAGTCTGCTAGTCCCGTATAGAACCTAAAGCCCTAAACGGGCTCAAAACAGCTCACTAGATTGATCTCAAGTATGCACACATACAAGTACCATATTTGTGTATAACAAAAACAAAAAATAAAATTAATATTCTTTTTCTCCTCTAAAAATGACTCCCAAATTTTTCATTACTAGGAAAAGCTAAGACTACAAACAAGATGAAGCTCATTTTTTGCATGACAACGGCAAAATAAAAAATACACCACTGTCTTGGCACTCGTTCAGCATTAACCAAACTTTTATTTGAATTTATTATAATTTTGAAATTAGACCATTCTGTGAAAAAAAATTGGATTGCCGATTCAATTTTGTTAGACATAAAATAGATGTATAGAATAAAAGCTGAAACTCTTATATTATGACTTGCAACTTGTTACAAAACATATCCCAAAATTAAAAAGATTTAAAACAAACATAAAATGAAATTATGTTATCCCCAACACTCCCTCTCAAATTGAGATCATCTTCGATTTGCACCAATAAAAAAAATAAAACAATGATGTTTATGTCCAAAATTGATTTCTCACCCCTAATACATAACTTCACACGTCTACTTTCTAAAGATATTATGTGCAGGCTAACGGAAAACACTTCTTTCCAACAACAACGATGAAGGACTCCTTGCCTTCCTCAATAACGAATGACTTTTAAGCCTCCTAACAAATCAAAAGACACATGCCTTCCTCAAACTTCTACCATAAAAATCATTATTCTCCAATCAAAAATCCTACTACATATTTCAACCCGAGAAATCAATTTCTAGGGTTTTCAAATTCTCTCAATATACAAAAAAATGATCTAAACAAAATGATGTAGGACGGAAATTGATGAATAAATAATTAATTGAAAGTGGTAAATCAATAAAGAAAATTAAAAGAACTAGGGTGATCCAACCGCAGGAAAATCACTACCCCTAGGGTTTCCCAACCGCAGTAAGGAAGAAAAGTATTGATCGCAATCAATAATTATGATAATTTCAATATCAAAGTGTCCAATAATCTGTCATGACTTGCATATAATATAATAAAATAAGCTCTAATAGTCCTACGCCCATTAACAATTGGGCCTCAAAATAAATAACTCAATACTAAAATAAACCAATAAATAACAAGTCCACCAACTAAATAAATAAATACACCGATAAATATATAACTAAATTCCACAACGACGACGTCTCACGGATCGATCCCTAGCAACTCTCCTTGACAGTGAAAATGAAGTCTCTAACGAAGTGAAAGCTTCATGTATCTAAAAAAAGTCTGGATCAAGTCGACAAAACTCCTCAACACTAAGCTATGTACAATCATCCGGAGGCCTGTTACGCCACTTCACCAAAAACTGATGGTAACCACCTTGTCTGTTCGACACAACCCACTCATCAAACAAATCATCAATAACCTCTGTTATACGTTGTTTAGGAACAATAGGAGGTGCAAGTGGAACAGGTAAAGGAGGAACAAGTATATGCTCATCAGGGTTAGCAAGTGAAGGAAAAATAGGGGAAGTAGGAGAAGAAGTGGAAGACATGATAGAATCATCTGATCGACCAATGATAAGAAGGAAAGTCTTTCACATTGAATACAGGACCAATACCCATATCACTCGGAATATCCAACTCGTATGCATTAACACTAACCTCCTTTCGAACTCGAAATGAACCCATCCTTTTAGCATGCACTTTCTTCCGTGTGCCCGGAGGTAATCTCTCTGTCTCAGCACAGTGCCGCAGCATCACTCGATCATTCTCATTAAACTATTGATATCTGCGATGAACATATGCAGCAAACTTATAATTTGCATTGCTCAAATTAATTTTCTTTCTCATCTCAACATGCAAATCATGAATGTGTTGCACAAAAGACTCTGCAAACTCACTAACCCCTATATGCAATGGGAAGAGGAGCTAATCAACAGGTTTCCTAGGGTTATCAGCCATAGGTAAAACCTTAGCCCATATAGACACATAATCACCCACAAGACAACATAGCAAATCACCTAGACTTCTATTATTAACAGACTCAATCTGACCATCGGTCTGAGAATGATACGCAGTAGCAAACTTGTGTGGTGTTAAGTTTCTTTTTGAGAGAGTTCCAAAAATAACTCATAAATTTTGCATCTCTATCAGAAATTATAGTCAATGGTAACCCACGCAATCTCACTACATCACTAAAGAAAATCATGGCAATATATGAGGCATTATCAGTTTTGTTGCAAGGAATAAAATGTGTCATCTCTAATTCCAAAAAGTAAATCCACCATTCTTCAGTGATGAGCTCGAAACGGTCCATTATAACAAAAACTAAACATGACCCCTATGAGTCCTCGGTAACCCCATGACAAAATTCATGCTAAGATCCTCCCAAAGTGCATGGAAAACCGGAAATGGAGTGTACAAACTCGTGTTCTACTTCCTACCTTAGGAGACTAACATGTTCGGCATTCATAAACAACATAAGTTACATCCCTCTTGAGACCATAGTTATCAAGGCGGTAAGGCGAGTGCTTAAGTGCCGCTTAGTCATCCATAAAACGACAAGTCGTTTACAATATAAAATTTATATATGTACAATTTTATTTTATTTGTATTGTAATTTTAAAATACATCACATATATAAATATTATATTTTTGAAAAAAAACTATAACATAAATAATATATAACAATATACAAATACATACATATATATATAAATATAAATATGAATATAATATTAAAATATAATAGTTGTTATATATTATTATAATAATTGTGAGATGAACTATTACCATATATAACCCATATAGGAAATGGGATACAGCTATAACCAGCCCTCGGTCCAATGATAAAATGACCTCGTTGTGAGAACACAGAAGTATACCACCCAATTAAATAAGGGTCACGAGCAAGTAACTAAAGCAAAGCAGGCCCACACTCATGTGAACAAACCTGCTGTCTTTAGAGTTTAGAATACCTTTAATGCCACATAACATTTAATAAATAAGGGTCACCTGCAGGTAACTAAAGCAAATTAGGACCACATCCATGTGAACAAACCAGCAGTCTCAGAGTTTAGAATACCTTAATGCCATATAACATTTAATACCGTATCACTAGCGATAAGAAAAAGACAAGCGGAAAATCTTAGATCTATCATTATTTGCCAAGTCCCTTCAATATCTGAACATACCGTAAGGTGCGTCTAAACAAGAAGAGCATTATAGTACAATTTCCGACAGGAAACAAAGATTCACACGCCGGCATGACCCATCGGAATATTCTCCGGCACATCCCTTGGTCGGCACGTGACAACTCCTTTTGTCACTGAAATTTTTCAAGGAGGCTCATTTTTTCTTGTTCTTTGCACTGGTGTGGTTCGTGTGATGCGATCTTAGTGTTTAACCTAGTTACACCAAAGCATAGCCTCACCTTTCCGAATGGTTACCGCTCAGGTGCCTAGGCGTAGCCTTGATAAGCATGTTTGAGACTAAGCCAAAAAAACATATCATCAACAATGGAAATGGTCTTATCTCGACCAAAGTGTTCAGGTAAACCTCCCGTGTGCAACTCCCACAATAAATACTCACGCGTCGATGAACTAGGAACACAAGTGGGTGCCCTTAAAAAGATACTCATCATGGGTACGAAATCACTAGAGGGTGGGGAACTAGGATTCGGTAGGGTAGCATAGATGTCCCTAAAGCCTCGACAAGTAGAATACCCCTTCCTGGATAATGCGTTCAAATCCCACAACCTTCACTCTTAATGAGTTGACAAGGATGTACACCCTACTCAACACATCGACAACCACATTCTCTGTCCCTTTGCAATGCTTAAGGACAAAAGAATACTCCTGAATAAACTCTACCCACCTAGCGTATCGATGACTTAGCTTCTTTTGGAAGTTAAGGTACTATAGTGCTTGATGATCGTAGTAAAGAATAAACTCCCTATGCAACAAATAATTTTTCCAATACCCAAGTGTCTGGACTATAGCATAAAACTTCCTATGATAGGTAGAGTACTTTTGTCGTGCTTCATTCAATTTCTCACTAAAGAACGCTATAGGATGACCCTTATCCATATGCCTGAAGCATCGCATGCTACCTCAAATACTTTACCAAAGTCTGATAGAACGAGAACAAGTGCTTGTGTCGGCCTATTCTTGATTTCCACAAAGACTTTGGTAGCCAATTTAGACCAAATGAACTCTCAATTTTTCAAACTATCAGTGTTGGAGTCATAATGGTACTAAATCCTCTAATGAACCTCCTATAAAACGTAGCTAGCCCATAGAAGCTTCGAACTTTGTGAATATTAAAAGGTTCAAGCCACTCAATAGCTTTTACTTTCTCGTGGTCGGCAGAAACCCCCTCTTTAGAGATCACAAACTCAGAAAATGACCGACTCGTGAACAAAAGAACACTTTTTCAAATAAACATAGTTTCTCACGTATAATAATTGCTAAAATCTCTCGCAAGTAAAGTGCTCATCTCGGGTTTTACTATAAATGAGAATGTCATCAAAATATACCACTACAAACTTGTCTATGAAACGACGTCGCGCCATATTCATAACTTTCGTAAATGTGTTGGGTGCATTGGTTTACCCTGACGAAAGTCGTCATATTGCTCCATTAACCTATCAGTATGTCGTACGGGTAAATAATATTGATTTAGGCGAGTTTTCATCTCCCTCAATGCCTGATAGGTTGTTCACCTAGACGCTCCAAGTCTCTCAACCCCTGACCAGAATAAACTGACAAATTTCACCAATTTCATTTTGGCAAACCACACCTTCCTATCCTCTGACATCTCATACCAGTCAAAATACTTCTTCATAGTTCATACTAGACAATCAAGCAAGGAATGCATTGGGATCAAATCTACCGTCAAACTCTGGTGCATCTACCTTGATTTTCTTATAGTCATTATCAAAAGGATCATGCCTAAGATGCTCATGGTGCCTAACATGTGGATTTTCGACTTGCCTATTACCATTATTCCCCTGAGGTCCCACTACAGGCCGTCTTTGCTCAATGTTATGATCCTATCATTCATTTGACCCAGTTGTGCAACTATGACCACTAATTGGTCCTGAATTTCTTTTAAAGCAGCTTGGGTACGTGTAGACATGATGCAAATGCAAGTGCAGAGCTAAGACAATAAAGAAATTTAATTGAAGCAAATTAAAACTACAAGTTTAAACTTATGCAATCGCAATCCCAAAAGCTAATAATAATAATCGAATAATACGCACTAGATGGAATAATATGTAATTTTAAAAGAATAAATCCAAAAAACGCTTTCAAAAATTTAGAACTAATGAACAAAAGGAATTCAAGTGATTAAATATTGAAAATCCAAAAATTTAAAATGAAATATTTACTTTAACCTTTTTTCTTTTCTTTTTTAATGGACCTTACTGATCAAAAAGTATGACTGGGTGAAAAGTGTTCAGGTTAAAAGTTTAGGGATTAAATGGAGCAGAAGTTTAGGGAACTAAAAAGTAATTTGCAATGCCTTTTAATTTAAATTAGGAAAGTTTGGGTTACCTCCCTATCTCCAAAACAAAGCAGTAACAGATTTTTTTGGATGAACAGTAAACCACGATGAACAGTAACTCCATCGATTTTGATGAGCAGTACTTTTTTGTTTTTTTGAAACCCAAAATCTCCCCCAAAAAAATTGATGGAGAAACCTTAAGCTCTAATATCAATATGATGTAGGACGGATGAATAAATAATTAATTAGAATTTGTAAATCAATAAGGAAAATTAAAAGAACTAGGTTGATCCAATCGCAGGAGAACCACTACCCTTAGGGTTTTCCAACCGCAATAAGGAGGAAAAGTATTGATCGCAATCAATAATTAAAATAATTTCAATATCAAAATATGTCCAATAATCTGTCAGGACTTACATATTTATAATAAAAAGAAACTCTAATAATCCTAAGCCTATTAACAATTGGGCCTCTAAATAAATAACTCAATACTGAAATAAACCAATAAATAACAAGTCTACGAACTAAACAAATAAATAGACACTAATAAATAAATAACAAAATATCCAATCATTCACGATGACGACGTCTCATGGATAGATCCCTATCACAAAAATTAAAACTAACCTGTAATTTCTTTAACAAATTAATCAACAATACTAGAGACGGTATCAAAAGATCAACTAGGCTTTGCTCACGATTACGCTCCAGCAGCAAATCTGAAGTTGAATTGCATTCTGTACCCTCATCAACAAGGTAATCTGCTCGAGAACAAAATAAATCAAATCACAAACTTTGCATATTAAAAAAAAAAAGAATCATTAATCACAATTAGGAAAAAGGTACGTCAGTAAAAAGTAAAGTAAGGACAATTGGACAAATGATCATTTTTCGATTTTCTAGGTGATAAAGGCAAAACATGAATACATACATAACCACCATTCACCATCCAGATAACTGAATGGAAATAGAGTAGTAAATCAAAAAGGAAAACCAGATATTACAGTTTGAACATCCCCCAAGTGATTAATTCTGGGAACACAGCATGCATGTGCAGCAGGGAGAGGAGAAGGAAACACATGCCGCAGCCCAAGAATATTGTTGTAAGACAAGAATTACATGATGCATCAATAATGACATATGCAAACAATTGGCATTAAAACAACAATCACAAATTTTCAGATATTATAGTCGACTATGCAGCAAAGATATTTTCATCAACAATTGTAGGAGTCAATACTTCTTCACATGAGCTGTGAAACTACAATACCATCTTCCAAACAACCCATATCCCCAAACCATTTCCAAATAATAATAAAAATAGGAGCCTTCTCCAAGGAATTGAAAGATAATTACTTGGAGAACATTCCATAAAAGAGAATGGCAGTACCGCAGCAATAGGGTAGTAGCTACTAAGGCTCCACTAAAGCTAACCTATTAAGTCCACTGCACACATTCATATATTGGTATAACGGTGCTTCTATTGAAGCAATTCCACACAGTTTTCTCCAAATTGATCAAAAAAACCAAGAATGCCATGTGAGAAAAAAACCATATATGGAATCAATCATTGTCATATATTAGCATATAGAATAACGCAAACCAAGGCACTGACACCTATTACCCTGAAGTGTAAATGAGTTCACAAATCAAAAAATACACGTGTACAAATACTACACAAATATCACAAACAAAATTGTTTTACAAGTTGTCTAGCAAAGATAGATTTTTCCTCACATAGACAATCCTGATCACAAGTCTCTAGAAGAATACTGTCAAATTCTACAACCATGATATTCTATCATTATAAACCATTCAATGCATCAACTAAAATAAATTGTGGGACCTAAGTCCATAATGCAATCTACCAGATCCTATTGATTATCAATCCATGCCAGCAAAAGGACACTACACTTTGGATAAAGTGAAAAATACTTCTAATAATTATTTAAAAACAAAAAGAATCAATCATTCTAAAAAGTAAAGTCAATTAAGGTTGGTATATATGTGATTCCAATTATCTATAAAATAGAGAAAATTTCAAAGCTAGTAACATTTCATACTGACCATAGTTGTTCGAGGATCTCTCTAGCATGAGCGTACAATCTATGAGAATCGCATGAATAACCGTTACAGCACATTCATCATATAGAGCAGCAGCGACAGCCTTCATCAATCAAACATTGATTAGCAAGGAAGAGTTCACAAACTATAATAAAGCTGTAACATAATTAGCCACATACCGAGTTATCTGAAACCAGTGCCAAAATTCTACATGATGTTGTCAGCTGAGCCACAGAGGAGTCGCGGAGGGTAACACCAAGAAATCTCGTTTCATTAATAGGTTTCCCAAGGAGATTATCAATTAGATTACCATCAGAACTACCGGAAATATCTCCAGCAACATTCTCAACATCCATTGCATCAGATGCTAAAATGTTTGAAGCGGCTATATGTGCATCTCCTCCAGAAGCTAACAAAGCAGCATATCGTAGAAGACCAGAAACCCCAGTTCTATGATACACTACACTAGCATCTACCCACTCCAGAAGCCTTGTAGGAGCATCTTTTCGGCTAGATCCTGGGGAAGAGGAATGTAGAGCCCTGTGAAGTTCCTTAGCATGTTCAATCCAAGATCCCAGGGAAGATGCAGTTGAATCAGTAACAATGACTTCAAATATCTGAACAGCTGAGTGGAATATTGCAAGATTTAGTGGTGAAGCTCCTGCAAAGTCCAGAATTCCAGCCACTTGACATGAATACATGAGGAAAAGTAAAAAAGGAAAACTTGCAGATGTTTAGCAATTGGTTTTGTAGTACCAGTAGTAAAGGAAACTGTATCGAATTCCTTGACGGAATGCAAAGAGGCCATCAACACTCCGACAGCCTACAAAAGAAGAAAAGGTGACACCACAAGTACTGGAAGCATGAAGTAATGCATGACAAAATACAAAAAGGCATGATATTTTGCATTAACAGGAAGTTTATTTTGAATATGCTATAAATAATATGATGGACAAGAAAAATGGCAATTGAACAAGTCAGTAATAGTGATGAGATGTTATCAAATGCTAAACATACTTAGATAAATCCTAGTTATATATTTTTCAATCTTAAATGACGTAGCGTTGCAATAATGGGAACATAATTTAAGCTTTGGACACCAAGGGTAAAATCTCACAAGGAGAAAATTTATGGAAACTGATAAATTCACATATATATATATATATATATATAAACCGTCGTTATAGATCCTATAGCGACGGTGACCGTCACTATACATCTATAACGACACTTTTTATGTGGAAATATCAAAAAGTGTTGTGGAAATATCAATTTCCAAAATTCATTAATACCTCAGGAAAATGTCCTACAGCCAGCAAAGCCTGGCGACCACAATTAGACCTGCAGAAATCATATCAGAAAGAATCAATGATGCTCAAAACAATTAAATATCAAATTAAAGTTTCACATCAACTAAGGAGGTTTAACGAGTACAACCTCGAAAGACAACACAGCTCCCATAACGACCATAAAAGTTCTTCAGATTGCGGCTTCGATGATATCAAACGATCTATAGCGTTAACCTGTAGAACAAGCAAGGGAGTTTCCAGATAGTTAGCTAAAAGATAGGTTGTCTTGCAGCTGAGTGGGGAAGATAAAGAACAATTTTAAAACAGAAAAACAGAGAATAAAGTATAGTAAACAAAAAATATTGGAATTCATATAGCATGACAAGTGAGACTAACTCTCACTTGTTCCTTCATTGTCTTATACATAGTGACATTGTTCTTTATTTGAGGTAACAGCTGCAAATCTCCTTTTTGTATGTTTCAAGGCTTTGAGGGAGAAAGATTGCAACTTTTTTAAGTAGCAGTTGTTCACTATTCTCTAAAGCATTTGGACGGTGAGGAATATTCATATCTTCGGTGGTCGCTCATCACCCCTCCATCTAATTTGGGATACCCTTTCATTCTTAACGCATGTGTGGGCTTCAGTCACAGGGGTTTGCTATTTTTGAATATCTTAATAATTGGAGGCAGTCCCACACTAAGACCTTGTAAGTTTTCCCCTCTTCATGTGGAGGATGACTGATTTTCCTTGCCTCTTGTGTCATCTCTTCTTTCTAATAAAATCTTCATTTATCTTGAAATAAATAAAATCAAAAAGAAAGCTACTGAACTTGACAAAGAATGGAACTTACAACCCTCAAATGTGTCTCAACAATCATTCCAACTTCTTGTGGGCGACAAAAGAAACCCTTTGATATTAAGACAGATGCATAACGAAGTGGAACGGAGTCTTCCTTCTTCAAATCAGATCCCCTTAAGGCATGAATCACAGTAGTGGCAAGCTCACGATCAAGTAGAAGGAAGAGTAAGCCTGAATAAGAAAACACTCAAAATTGTAAAAGCATTTGAAAACTAAAGCCAAGACCTTAAACAAGAAATAAATAGTTGAGTCAAGTATTTATTAAAATAGGTATCCACAAACCTGAGCGACAACAAAGAAGAGAGAGAATTATGGCCTCAATATATGAAATAATATCCAAATATAAGTCCATAGCATGCCCCACTACAGAGCGCAATATAGATGATGCCAACAATGCAGCTGACAAAGGAAGGAAGCCTCTCTCCTACAAGGAAATTTAAGAATTAACTGAAAAATATAGAATAGTATCAACAAATAAGTATGGGGAGAAAAGAGCATGTCTCTTGCATCAAGTAAAATTAGAACCCTGACTACATATGAATTTAGTAAAATTATCCATAAAAATGGATTGCCGCAGAGTGCAGAGACTTTAAAGCTGGTTAACTAAGACAATCTAAAACTCATCTTAATTCTTTTATTAAAGTTACACTTATCAAAAAAAATGAACTTGTATTGAAAAGGAAAACTGAAAGGACGGCACAGCAGATGGACATGTGAAATGTATGAAATGGAAATTAGGCTAAAGACTTGCAGAAAATTTGTATTAAAAAAATAAAAAACTAAAACCCCTATAAAAAATTACTTATAACTATGCCTCTATGAAGTTTCATTCCTAATTACAGAGGAAATATCTGTGAAACTGAGCATAGAGCAATTTAAGAAAATTAAATATAATTCAAAACCCTGTCCCCAACCCAACCAACTCCTTCAGAACGTGTCTTTTAAGGCTTCGATAAAATACTCCATTAATGACGAGGAACCGCAATCAAAGTTCAAAGAAGCAAGGATACTAGGATAGGGTGCGGAGATACCGATTCATCATATGAGGATATGGTGATTCGTCAAATATTAAAAAATGGGATTCGGGTGCAGGGGATTCGCTCATATTTAATTATCATTATACTAATGTTTATATTTATAAGTTATATATATGCGTGTGCGTGTGCGTGTGCGTGTGCGTGTGCGTGTGCGTGTGCGTGTGCTAAAAACATTAAACAACATAGATACTATAAGATAAAAACAAAATAGTCTACCATGAAGTCATAACAGCAATACAAATAGTTCAATATTTGAATACTATTTCTAAGGGAGATAAAACAAAGAAACAGTATACCTTCAGAAGAAATAGCAAGTGCAGATCGATATCTCGGTTCGAAAAGCAACAACTTGATGCAGTAATTAAGGTACTAGTAGCTTTATATGACAAAAGACTGTCTGCTTCACCAAGCAATAGTGATCGGTTTGCACGGGCCACTGGAGAAGGATCTTCGACTGGACCATGGCAATCTAGTAATTTCTGCACCAATACTTGTCAATAAACTTGAATGAATGAAAGAACACATGAGATTTATAAGAGATTAAAGTGGATAACTCATGAGTGGAGACAAGTACACTTGTCCCATACATAAAATAAAAAATTAAAACAAAAGATAATTTAAAAGCCTTCAACTAACCAACAGCTTTTTGAGTTGATGTTTAGCAATAGAAAGCATGTCCTGAGTGACACTAGTTACTTTGCCAATAGAAGAAAGACCTCCCAGTACAGATAATACTGCAAACTGGAAACAAAAAAGAATATCATGAGTTTCAATACACATAATAGTTCATCAAAAGATAAAAGAGATTCGGCAAAACTATGATTTTCACTACTAAACTTGGCACGTTTTATTTAATACACCACTGAACTTTTAATTTGTTGGATTACATCATTAAACAAATTAAATTTTTTAATTAGGTCATTCCGTCCAAAATAGTTAACAGACGTTAAAGTGGCGCAGATGTGGCGCTGATGTGGCAAAAAAATAAAAAAAAATTGCTTATGTGGCAAAAAAAAATCAAAAACAGATTTTTAAAAAAAATTAACATTTTAAAGTTTTAAAAATAACAAAAAGCATAATAATTTAAAAACTGTTTTAAAATCAAAATTTTAAAAAAATCTGTTGTGTTTTATTATGTTTTTGTTATTTTTAAAACTTTAAAATGTTAATTTTTTTTAAAAAAATCTGTTTTTGATTTTTTTTTGCCACATAAGCAAATTTATTTATTTTTTTGCCACATCAGCGCCACATCTGCGCCACTTTAACGTCTGTTAACTATTTTGGACGGAATGACCCAATTAAAAATTTTTAATTAGTTTAATAATGTAATCTAACAAATTAAAAGTTCAGTGGTGTATTAAGTAAAACGTGCCAAGTTTAGTAGCGAAAATAATAATAATAATAATAATCTGAACATAATAATAATAATAATAATAATAATCTGAACATGCACATAACCCAAAAGAAGCACCTACCTCATATCTGGCAGCAACTTCATAACAACGCATGCGATGAAGTATAAAAGTTGACAGAGAGGCAACATCGTGACGCTGCTTTTGCAGTAACAACTTTAACAACTGATTATAACCTTCGCTTATGCCAGAAGGGACATTTTCATCTTCCCTAGGCCACCAACCTAGGAATCCTTCACACCCAATCGAATGTCGGGTAGCCTGCTCAACAACTCCAAGTAACATCAATGTAACAGCACTAGAGTTCTGCATGCCATGACAGAAAATATATCCAAGCTGCTTCATGCCACCACCATTAACAAAGTGAAAGCAGCTCTCTTTGCCAGAGCATAACAAAAGAGCCACACTCAACCACAGAATAGTATTTTTATTCTGAGACAATTATAACATAATCGTGTCACATACATGCAAACAGAGACCAAAAAACAGTGAGGAAAAGCAAGCACTCTTTAATTTACAGAAAGAAGCAGACAATCAATAAATTACCCATGAGAGCTGAGGAAGTCCGTTATTTTCACGATCATTACTAAAATTGAAGTATGTGCTAAATATATCCATCAACTGTTTGGAAGTAACCGGTTCTGCCTCAAATTCAAAAGACATGGTCTCTCTTGAGAATTCATCTGTCAAACTTCCAGATACATGCTGAAGGCTATTATAAAGATGCACAAGTTCTTTTCTCGTCTCAGTAAGATCACAATAAGACGCATCATAATTCTCCAATCTACTCCCTGTGAATTGTTTTTGACTGTTAATCAAGTAATGCAAGCTATGCGTAGCATGGCTTGAGGCATGGCTCGAGGCTGCAGACACAACAGAATAAACAACTGTATTTACTGCATCTCCAAGATTCGGCAGCTTCAAAATATTAAATGTAAGGTGTAAAAAATGCTTCATCTCAACAGAGATATCAGGTGCAACAGGTTCTAGAGATAATGCATTCAGAGGACAGATGAATTTCTCAATCGTCAGATTATTTTGGTGTAATGCAGATGGAAGATCTTCAAGGCTTCCCTCAACAACAGAAACAGTATTAGTCAGGGAGCCATCCAGATCAACTTCTATGTTGAACTGCCCCAAATCTTCAGCTGTGTTCCCATAAATAACCAAGCTAAGGCTCCGGTAGCTGCCCCTTACAATTAAATGATTAGTTACAACAGCCTGCAACAAATTGTGTACAACTTCAAATATACATCATAGAGAAGATACAGTTTTTTCAAAGAAAGACACCATGATGGAGAGGAAGAAAGATCAAACGAGGAAGTAAGCAACAAAACCCTCAGGAAAGGTTCTATTCATAATATTCATCTAATAATAATAACATCATACATGCCTTCTATTTATAAAGTTACAATCGTATGTGCCTTCTATTTACAAAGCTACTATCCTTAAACAAAATGCTAAATTGCACTGTGGGGAGTCTATCACTCGTGTGCCAACTAATTTTGGAAACTATCAACTAATTAGTTAGTCCCTATATTTAGTTTATTTAACCAAGTAGCTCTTGGCTTTAAACTTCCAACATCGTATAACTCACAATTACCAAATACTCTTATAGACCCAGTTAACTGCGTATTGGTACTTGCATTCCCAAACATGGAACTCTAACATACCACTACTCTAAATTTAGCATACCGTAATATCTCTTTGTTGTTTTACATATAGTTACACAAAAAGAAATGAAGTCTCAGAATGAACATGCATGGACATAAGAAACAAATGCTTGTAAAAATGAATCTGCTAAATTGAAAAGGTGAAGATAAACAAATCAGGAAATTCATGATTCATACATATACACACACAAATAAGTATATATATATATAACACAATAATTTTTAGACAAAAATGTATAAGTAGTATGGATACCTCTACTTCAAGCACATTTGATGAAGAATGAGAATACAAGAAAGGCTGACAGAGCCGCCTAAACTTGGTCTCCCCTTCACAATGAACAAAAGCTTCCAAAGCAAATGAAGGAGGCGAAGTGGCTCTGTATGTGGTGACAAAAGAATTACAAGAAAAAGAAAAACAAGTCATTAACAAGCAAATCCAAACTTTTATTTTATTTTTTGATATGTAATGAACAGATTCACAATTTTAAACTTAAAGGATAATTCATGGATTCAAGGCTTCAAACACTACAAAAATTTAGTGAACCAAGTTCCCAAGAAGCCCCAAAAGAAATCATTAGAATTACCTTAAGGTGAGTACAGAGTACAGACTAACTCTGCTTCTTTTTTTCTTTATGGATGATTATAGTCCACAGTGCAAAAATAGATTGTCAACAATGGACAAACGTAAAATAAATTAAACATGACTAAAACTAAAAGACTATCGATTCTACCTTCTTTTTTTCCTTTTTCATTTTCAAATATTCAATAAAGCACGAACCCAAGTACACGCGCAAAATACAAAGTAATTCAAAAGGTGCTCTTCAAAAAGCTTTTAAATATTTCAAAATACTAAGACATCTATTCCTGAATGTTCTTTGCTATTAATTAGAACACAAATAACAAGTATTTCTCAAAAAAATAAATGGTTAACTTCTCTTTTTAAATAACAATCAAATGCATTCAATGGTGGACTTTCAAGTTTCAACTAAGTTCACGCTAATGACGAATGAAACTCTACTTTATATAACCATCGACATGTGTTTATTATGTCAAGCAATTTCCTTTATAATGAGTTCTGTCAACATGCATATTTCTGAAAAAAAAAAAAGAGGATACCGCCAGAACCATAGAATAGCATAACACAAACACTAATCATTGCGCCATCGCCATGTGAGGATATTGTAATATATAATCCACCATCACTCCATCAGTATTTAGTACCACCCTTACCCAATAAGTGTTACTGTTTGCGAGGTGGATGAAGCATTCTGCTCAAGAAATTCGCATGCAGTGATGACGATGGGTTCAGCAAATATCACCTGGACAGAAACAAAATGTGAAAGACGGAAATGAAACAAAACAAAACTCTAATGAGGAGTAATATTAACAAAAGAAATACACCTCGACACCAACAGAACTATATTAATCAAGGGAATGAGGTTGTCTTGGGCATAACCAATAATGATGTAAGAGTTCATCACCATGAACATGACGAGAACTGTTTATAGAAAGTAATTTTCTCATGAAAGCTTCAAGCTTTAGTTTGTTGTTTGTTTTCGACCTACGTTAATCATAAAATCATTAATCTAGATCTGAATGGCTCGATTCAAGTCATCTTGACCGGTTACATGCAAATTAACAGCTAACTGCAGTTACCATTTATCCCTTCCTTACCCCCACCCCCGCGAGGAAGCAAAAAATAATAACTGCAAAAGTATGCAAGTTACAATGGATGCAGATGGAAAAATTGAGAAAATAGCAACATTTATAAAGAGGAAGCATTTAGGTCTACGACATACTTAATTGCAGAGAATATAAAATATTGGAAACTACACCAATTACAATGGAGACTATAAGCATCATTGTAGTCAGCACTGAGAAAAAGAGGGGAAAATATAAACCAGTTGAATCTTAGAAGATAACCGTATGTGTTATCAACAGCATTTTCATCATCGTATAACAACCATCATGATGAATTGCAACTCTTATCACATTGTAACACATAAGATAGTTATAGAACATTGATGAGATGCACGAATTAGAATACACACACATTATATATTTTACAAGGATTGGATATATAGTCCCAAAATAAATATATATTGTAGACAACTATAGCATAGTACAAAAATATACCATCCCTTTGTGCTTTTGTAATGTCTTTTTGTGCTAATGTGCAAGCAGTATATTGTATTTGTAGGTGTTAAATTCGTCTTGTGTATTATTAAGAAGGTCAGAAGATCAGAAGAACCTTAGGATGTGAAGCGCATAGTAGAGAAAGTGAGTAACCCGAGCTAGAGTTGGAGTTTGTAATGGGTTTAATATCTAATGATGTAATCCAAACTTCAATTTTACCCCCAAAAAAATTGTAGCTAGCAACATCTAACTTGTTTCAGAAATAGGAATGGTGAATCATATGCCACAGGCTCTCATATAATTTCAATTCTTTCCAACTTGCTTCAAAAATAAACTAGTATTATAACCTATTTTGTTTATCCTTCCAAATGTGTCCCTTATACAAGATAAAATGGAAAATGACATGTTCATACCAGATTTATCAAATTTAGCAAATAATGGGATCCAATCAAATCAAAAAGTCAAATCCTGAAAAACCTTTTTAGTTTAAAATCTAAATTTGGCTTCTTTATATGTGCATATCCATTGTTTGCTTTAAAGCATCGATGTTTCACAGTGTTTTCCTTCCTTCACACCATCAGCTATTAACCATCAAAGAAAGAAGGGTGGGAGGGGAGGTAGAATATTTTGGTGAGTACGAAAAGCCAGACATGGAACATCAATATTCTCACACCCCAAAAGTATCATAGCATAATTAAATTTACATAAAAACTTATATTAACTAAATTCAATTTTGTAACAGATTAAAAACCAGTAAAAATTTGAGAGATCACAGTAAGGGGTCAGCAAATGAGTCAAAGAGCTTACCTCGTCTACATATTCGTCTAGTTGGGAATGAACAAACGTCTGAGAAAACATGACACAAGGCTCAGGACGACCCATTGCCGCAGATGAATTTTGCTCTCTTCGTTTCTGTTGTGTTTACATGAATGTTTTAATTACATGGAATTGAATATGAAACTTAAACAAGAAAAAAAATTATAGTAAGTACTTGTTCTATTCAACCAAACAGCCGGCTAGGACTGGAATTGGAACCTCAAAATGTATACAGGCTCCAATTCCATGGTGACAAACACAACCTTTAATACCATTGTTACAATTCAATATTGTTAAGTTTGGATTGGAGTAATAAAGGTGGGAATTGAATGACTCATTCCTATGGAATAAAAAAATGTGTTTGGTTGCGATTGGAATGAAAAAAAATTGCGTTTGGTGCCTTGGGGGAGAGAGCGTAGCATAAGGGATGTTTAACAAAACCTATATACACCTACATATATACACATACGCGCCTACACCTTACTGAGAAATTCAGAGGCTTGGGCTTTATTCGACTGATGCTTTATACACATATGCGACTTCTCTTTTTTCTTCTTCTTCTTCCTATAGTCTTTATAAAAGTTTTCTTAAATTTCAAAAAAGCCCCTAAAATTTTACATAGCAGCCCCTATAGTTTTATTTTCTTTTATTTCAACCCCTGAAGTTTCAGAAGTTACAGTTCATCCCCTATTTCATTATATTTCCTGCACTTAAGTCCCTAGAGCAAAAAAAAACATTTCTTATGTTAATCCGACGGAGTCGAGTGTTGATAACTGAATCTTTTTCTCTAAATTATTCATCACCACAAAATTTATATATATTCAATATTTATCAATCAAATCGAGGCTTAAGCCTCGCTCCGCCTCGAGACTTACGCCTCGCCTCGTCCGGAGAAAAACGTTTGATACCGCTTTTAGCTTTTTTGAACATTGATACGTAAATAAAAGTATAGAAAGATAAAATTGTACACACACGCAAAGAGATAAGGAGACCTTTTTCCGGGGTAGAGACAATGCAACAACCAAACCCCAACTAACTATTAAAGAGTTTATGTGATCGCCAATATCACCGGTCACCGCCGTCGACTTAAGTAATTTGAATTGTAGAGACACTCGGGGAAAAGTAGCATGGCGGGTTCAAGTTCTCAATCTTGTAGTCGGTTCAGGTAAATTTTTTAAATTACATTATTAGGTTTCATATCATCATATGGGATAAAAAGAAAACTAATTAAAATATCAAAATATTACTACTCAATCCCACACTCTCAATCATAAATTTTGTTATACTTAAACCGTATTTTTTCCCAATATTCACCCTTAAATAATAAGTTCTTAGCTAAATTATGGTAACGTAATAATTTAGTTATGATTATAAACTTTATATTACAATAATTATGATAATAAGCTTTAAAATATTATATTATTTCTATTATTGTCAACATAAAAAATAATTTTTTTACAACTCAAACTTTTTTGTGAAACAAATAAAATTACTTTTCACTTGTTTTCGTATTTAATTTTAGTGCATCCCTTTTTTGTTTTTTTGTTGCTTTAATAACAACAAAATAAATAAAATTTAAAATTTATAAAAAAATCTTATTTAATATTGATAATTTTAAGTTTTAAAATAATAAACTTTATAATTAACCGTACAAGGCTACGTACCTTATGTGAAGCCCGTGAAATAGATGCAACATATTTTTTCGATCAAGTATGAGCTGCTAAGGCGTGCGCCTTGGGAAACCTTGGTTGTGCCTTGGCTGCGCCTTGAGACGTCATGACGCACACCTTAGCAGTTATGGCCAAATCAAATTATTTTACAGTTCTGATCCATTAATCCATGACCTATCGATTAAAAACTAAGGAGAAAGGAAATAAACCCCTAAAAAACTTTTCAGTAATCGGATTCGACACATCTTTATTAGACTACATATTTGTGATGGTTGGTTGCAACTTTATTTTTTATGTTGTGTTTGTTGAATTCTTCATTTCTTTTACTAATTTTTAATATCAAGTGTTTTGTTTTTGATTGTTATTGCTAAGTATTTACATAATTATGTCTTTAATGTTATTCCATAGTGTTATGTTTTAAGCTTTAATGTATATGAAATTTTATTGCCAATATACTTGTTAAGTAAAATAAACAATATATAAAGTGCATATTGTAAACGACTTGTCGACATACGGACGCCATAGCGTCCAAGCAGTCGGCTACCGCCATGACTCGCCGTGGCGCCGTGACAACTATAATCCTCCTAGACCTCATAGCTTGAAAATGTTCTAAGATATCTTCATTATCAATAGTTTCAAATACATCATTTTCAACATATTTATTTCTGAGTTATAATTTTGACAATTTGCCAAGTTTGCTCTGTTATGTTGTCATTTTCATAACTTGAACTTTTCAAGTTACAGGGAGGGACGAGTCCACAAAAAAAAATACAACCAACAACAGATTTAACCCCAACTCTTAAGTCCTAAAAGTTAAATACATCAGATTAAACCCCAACAGAGTCCACAACAGATTTAACTCCAACTCTACAGGAATTTTTTTTTTAAAAAGCCCTAAAAATTATCAAAAAAAACACTAATTAGCTACCTCTCAAGTCCAATACAACAAATACATCAAATAAATTGAATTGGATTTAACCCCAACTCCTCAAGTTCACAACCAACAACAAATTTAAACAAATTACAATTTTAAAATTATCAAATAAAAAAACCCTAAATTTATTACCTTCTAAATCTCATATGCGCAAAGGGCGAGAAGAGTAGCCGAGGTCGCGGCTGAGAAGAGCTTGACTCGCGGACCAGTGTTGGCTAAATAGTGAAGCAGAAGTGCAGAAGTGTCAAAGAAGTCCCTCTTATCTAACTCTGTGACTCTTATAATGAATTAGATTATAATGGATTCTTTCTTTTTACCCATCAAATTTAACTTCCTTATAAATACACCCCTTGAATTTACTAACTTGTAAATTTTGCCCCTTAAATTAACTTATAAATTTTTCCCCTTAAATTTACATATAAAAAAAGTGCGCATAGACATGCCTATGCAACCCTTGCTTGCTATCCATCCGCCCCTGATTACTGTAAAGATATAATAGGAATTTATCTATTTTTGAATAAGAAAAGGACAAAATTAATAAATACGAAATTATAATAAAACTAAATTTATAGGAGTAACAGAAAAAAGAGATTTGTAACACAGAGCAGTAATTTCATCGTCTGTCCCCAACATATCATCAGTAAACAATTTCTGAAACGGAGGAAGTAAACAATTTCCTACTGTTATATAGAAGATAGAACTGGGGCTGGGCTGGAGCTTGACGGCGGGAGGAGACGACGGGCGAGGGCGAAGGCGGCGGCGGAGAGAAGGGAAGAATAGGATTCTAGGGCTTGAGGGGATCGAACATATAAGGCTTCGGTTTTGCAGCAATCGCGGGGATCAATGGCTTTGCTTTCTCTCTCTTCGATTTTCCAGCAATGGATTTCAAGAGAATCGATTTTGGCAGCGAGGGGTTTTCTGGCGAGAGCGAAGTCTTTCTATTATGACTGACTGAGGAGAGAGAATGAAAAAACGAGGGCATTAAATAGGAATGCTCTTTTAAGGGAGTAATGTTACTTAAGCGTAATACTTTTAAACAGGAGCAATATATATATACTAGCTGGGTCCCGTGCCTCCGGCACTGTATGGACGGTGGAATTTATCTCAAACTTTGAACGGCTCAAATTATTTATTGAGTGAGCGGAAAATTCAAAATCATTTATATTTTATTATATAGATATATATCAATACTGCTCACACAAGAGACTTGCCAGGGTAAAAACGATGAAGGGTGGACTACAGTAAGCTAGGTAACTTCAGATACAGAATAAAGAAGAAGTTCAAAAAGATAAGAATAGAAGGTTAATCAAATTAATCTCAACAAATAGTGAACAAGCAACTTGGCTCTGATACCATATGAGACGCAGAAGGAGGAGCAATCAGATTAAATAGAAGTGCATGAATCAATACAACTTAAATAATAAAACAGTTTATTTGTAAATGAGATATAAAACAAACTGTAAACTTACAATTAATACATTTAACTGGAGAAATAAAAATGAGGGGTTAAGTGGGTTAATCAGAGGTAGAAACTAAAGATTTATCTGAGAGAGAGCTCAGAGTCTTTCTAAGTTTCGAAGTCTGAGGAACTAACTGTGCTCTGCTTCCTTTTATAGCACAAGGAAAGATAACTATTACAAAAACTGGGTAAAGTAAAAATATTTTACTTTAGTGAAAACATTTTACTAAAGTAAAAGTAAAAGTACAGACACTATAATAACTTTTGACTAAATTAAGTAAAAGTACAGACACTATAATAACTTTTGACTAAATTGAACAACTTTTGGCAACTTTTGAACAACTGGCCGACAACTTTAATAATTGAGAGACGCTTGAGTGATTGAGGCTGCTTTAATCTGCTTTCGGTGGAAAAGCAGATTCCTTTGACTAAATGGCTGGGCTGCCCGAGTAGGAGCTGTCTGACCGGAACAGAAAATGTAAGTTACTGACAAAATCAGGAGAATGGATCCTGAGCATCCTGGAGATTAATAGTACCGTATGGATCATAATTACCATCATCATCGGCGAACTGGCTGACTGAATCTCCTTGAGAATAGTGATTAGAAGCTTCCTCGTGTAAAGCTTCATCAATTCTTTTATTGAGTACTTGAGCAATTTTTAACAATTCTTTACTGGTACAATCTTTGAAGTCTAAAATACTGCGAGAACAAGTAGATCCAGTAGGACTGACTTTGGATATTGACTTTTTTGAGACTAAGTTTGACTCCTTATCTTTAATGGTCGTGGAACAAGTATTAACTGGAAGAGCTGGGGTTGGAGTAACAGGGAACTCCAGCTGCACCTGTGTAACTATTCTGTTAATGTTAAATTTATCCCACCACTTAATATAGAAGAGGCGAGATACCCGGGGAAGTGGATCATTGGGAATGCTATTAACTGGAGTATTAGGGGGTGAGAGAGCATATTCCCACTTGATAATCCACGGGATTTTGTATTTACTGACAAATAAAAGAGTGGGTGAAACTCCTTCATTCAATGAGATGGGTTTGTAGTGATTATTAAAATGATTTAACTGGACCTTAAGTGGATCAGGAAGAAGATCATAGCAAGATCCTAACCTATACCACCAGAGAACAAACCAATAGGGAAATGGACTTTTAAATTTATGATCAAATTGAATGAACCAAGAATGGCTTAATGACTCGTTCTGGTGAAGGAGGACCTTATAACAGGCTTCAATGTAGTCATAGTAACAAAATGATTGGTTTTGACTAGAAAGATTCATGAGATCAGAGGGATTTTTCCCCCAATCGGAGATAGAAACAAACTGCTTAATATACATAGAATGATAAAGAACTTTAGACTTATCATTCTAAGCATAAATGGGTTTAATATTTACTGATTTTGTTTCCAGAAGAATATCCTTATAGTACACTAGAGACTTATAAGGAGCTAAGGGCTGGAAATGCCATCCAGGAGGAAAAAACTGGGCAGCAAGTTTACTGGGATCATTTTTTGGTTTCATACTGGGTTCAATATGGAATAAATAGCTTTCCCATCTAAGAATATACTCAGAAGGAGAATGACTATCGACTGAGGACGAGGCCTTAGCCGGATTACTAAAAGGGTCTATTGGAACAGGCTGACTGGCCAAAGCCGAACTGTATGGCTTAGGCATGGTACCAAGAACAGTGAATTTATTACTTATTTGAAGCACTGGGTTAACTGGGTGAGGAACCATGGCTCCTTTGGTTGATTGAAAGGGCCAGAAGGGCGACCTTGGCCCCTTGAGGAAGATGCTCCTCTAGTGCTCATTGTGCTGAATGGTACCTGTATTAATAAATTCTCGAGTGAGAAAATCAGGGATTGAATTGTTACTTCCTTTGATATACTCAATTTCAAAATCAAAAATGCTTAATAAAGTTTTCCATCTAGCAAAAGAATGCTTAGAGGCTAGATTTTCAACGTCTTTTTCTAATATGTATTTTGCTGACTTAAAATCAATACGAACTAAAAAATTTTGGTTTAAAAGATCACTTTGAAATTTGGTAATACATAGAACAAGAGAAAGTATTTCTTTTTTTATAGTACTATAATTTAATTGTGTATTATTCCATGCACCGGAATGGAAGCGAACAATTTGTTCGGGAGAATTAGGAGTTAATTTTTGTTTCAGAATGCCTCCGAACCCAATGTCTGAGGCGTCAGTTTCAATAATTTTAAAAGCTGAGTCATTAGATATGCCAAGACAGGGCAATGCCTTGACGTACTTTTTAACTTGATGGACGACAGAAGTGTGAACGTCAGTCTAGGGTGGAGGATTAACTTGCAAACGCTGAAAAAGAGGTTTGCAAATCTTCTTGAGATTCTTGTAAAACTTGCCTATATAATTTAGCGAGCCAAGAAATCTCTGCAGTTGGGTTTTGTTGGTTATCTTATCGGGAAACTTGTCAGCGAATTGAATAGCTCGTTCAATGGGCTAAACATGTCCTCTAAAGATATTAAGACCAAGAAACCTTATTCTGACCTGAAACAGGCTGCATTTGGAAGGTGAAAGAACTAAACCATTGTCTTTAACTATCTTGAAGAATGATTTCAAATGTTTAATATGTTCATCAACGATCATTGAGAAGACAAGTATATCGTCAATATAGACAACAATGAAATGACTGAAAGGGTTTAGTATGTCATTAAGGATATTTTGAAATTTATTGGGAGCATTTTTCAAATTCCATTCATAATGACCGAATGGAGTGGTGAATGTTGTTTTGTAACTATCATCAGGATGGATGGCAATTTGCCAGAAACCAGATTTAAGGTCAAATTTGCTAAATATTGTGGCATTACTTAGTCTGTTGATTAGATCGTCTTTATTAGGCAGGGGGTACCTAATCCATTCTAAGACCTTATTCAATGGTTTATAATTGATTACTAGACGAGGAACTCCACGTTCTTTCTCTGCTTCATTATTGACATAGAAGGCATGGCAAGACCAAGGAGATTTACTAGGTTTAATAAGACCTTTGCTGAGGAGATCATTGATTTCCTTTTTGCATAACTCCATTTGTTCATGATTCATTTGAATAGGCCTGGCCTTAGTAGGAATTAAATGTTCTTTAAATTCCTTAGCATAAGGGAGCCTAACCATATGTTTCTTCCTATACCAAAAAGCATTAGGAGAGTCTGAGCAAAGATTATCTTTTAAATAGACCTTTAATTATTCAATTTTTTCTTGAACTTTTTTATTCAAAAGTTGTTCTTCAATATGTTTATATTTAATTTCTTCTTTTAAGAAATTCAAATGTGTTGTTTTACAATTTAATAGATTCAATGATTTAGAGATAGATTCTTCTTGAATGAATTTTAAATCTCTCTCTTTAGGTTTAATAAGAAACTTAAATATTATTTTCTTTCCTAAGTGTCTACAGCTTAGACCTTCATTACTAGTAGTAAATGGGTAAAGTAAATATATGAATGGTAATCCTAAGATAACCTTATCTGTAAGATTACGAATCAAAATAAATGATGTTTTAAAACACATATCATCCTGACAGATATGTACTTTAGGTAATTTATATTTAATTTCCATTTGACTACCATTAGCTGAGTTTAATCTTTCACTAGTTTTTCGAAAATACTTGGTTGGGATTAAACCTTCTTGTATACAGTTTAAGTCTGCACCTGTATCAACAAGAGCAGAAAGCCGTATTGAGAAGCTTTTATCAATAACCAGTTTAATAGAGATATACCATTTTTGAATGGTGATATCTTTGATTCGTTTAAGTGTAAGACCTTGTACAAAAAGATCATGATTATCCTTAACTTCAGATGATTCTGGATCATCGTGATTCTCATCACTGGATGAGGAATCGTTAATTTGGAGATCAGACTTTTTATTATCAAGATATTTTCTTAAATTAGAAATTTCTAATTTTAAATTAGCAATCTCCTTTTTGAGTTTATTGACTTCTAGATTTAATTCTGGGAGAGTGATTTCCTTAACAGGAGTTTTAAATCTTTCTAAAGTTTTATTGAGACTAAAAATTGGTTTTTCTTTAGCTTTAATGAATTTCTCATTATTATCCTTGGTTAATAAATCTCTTAATTGTTTAGTATACTGAGTTTTTAATTTAGGATCAGTAATTTTACTAATTAGATCAATTAACAAAGAACTTTCTTCATCATCTTTGCTAATTACATTAATTCTTTTTGAGCAGCAATTTTCATTGCAATTGTCAGCACAAATGGTGACTTCATCCGTGTCGCTGCTGGACGGATTAATAGTATCTGATGAATTAGAGACAATAGGATTTTCATCACTATTATCTTGGTTTTCAATTCTCATAAGTTCTAGTATATGTTCAGTATCTTCACTAGAGATATTTAATTGATTTAGTTTTTGTTTTATTTTGCACTCATTTTTATAATGACCCTTTTGCCCACAATTGTGGTAAACAACTTTACTCTTATCGTATTTTTTGGCCTTAGATTTTTTAATATGCCTTTTATTTATAGTTTTAGGTTTATTATAATAATTGTTTTGCATTTTTTCTTTGTGGTTATCTTGCCTTTTTCTATGATGTTTAATTTTGTGAGAGTCAATATGTTTATGCCTATGCTTCCTTCTGGAAGGAGCAATAGGGGGTAATCCATACTGTTCACAAAAAGTACCTAATTCATATTTAGTTTTTTTCTTATCTTTATTAGCTTGTTTGGCTAACTTAAAATCAATACACATTTTTAATCCGATTTTTTGAATATTACTAATTATATCACCATAAGTTAAATTATCATAATCAATATATCCAAGATTTTTACCTAATTCTTCCCTGACTTTATGAGCAAATAAAGAAGGTAAACCGTTGATGAATTTTTCTTTCCAGAACGGTTTATTACTGTTATTGCGTAACATAACTCTGGAAGTAAAAACATCTTTGTACCATCTAAAGTCACTTAGAGTGGGACAAATGAGATTACTTAATTGATCATGAATTCTTTCTGTAATATTACTGGGAGTGCCTATGAAGTGTTTAATTATGGTAAATATAAGTGTATTAACTCCATCAGGTGGACCGATACCAACATCTTCGTTGAAGATAGGGTTACCGTCATCATCCAGTTGAACTGCATGAATTATTGATATCCTAGCGTCTTCAGTGAGATGTTTTTCCCACCAAGATCGGAGAATACCAGTAAATCCACTGACAAGTAATTCAACAATGTCGGATTGAGACAAATTATTGAATTTAGTGATATAACTGTTTGCTACCATTGACATATGGTTTAACTTGTTCAAAATTTCTTGTTCACTGAACCCATCAATATTCCATTCATAAATCTTATTAGATGAAACTGAGAATTGTTTATCTAGATTTCTCTCTTCAAATTGTAAATCTGGAGGAGTAGGTCTAGAGTATCAATTCCTAGTTATGCTTGTATTTTGAACTGTTAATTTGTTTAATTGATCATTAAAGTTCGTTATTGAATCAGAATCAGTATCAGATTCTTTTGAATGGTTACTGGATTCAATATCATTATTAATAGCTTGATCAATTGTGGCTATTGTACCACTTGGACCAGGCTCATTTTTAAGTTTTTAAATAATTTATCAATAGATTTGACTAAATTATCATCATCAGATGGTAGTCCTAATTTGTATCTATTTTCAGGCAATTTTATTAAGGGATGTTCAATTTTTGAGTCGGGTTTTTTAATAATGGATTCTTCGAATTTTTCTTCAATTCTATCTAACTGTTTTCCAACAGTTGCTAGATACTGGTTACTAAAATTTAGTTGTTCAATAATTTTTTTATCATTGTTATTTGTATCTGAAATTTTAAATGGACTAGCTACAACTGAAGTGTTTTTTACTGAGATCAGAACAGTTTCTAAAGGGGTATGACTAGAGGAAACTTTTGATTTATCTTCTTTAATCCATTGAGTTTTAGTAATTACATTACATTTACTTTGAAATTTTTCGTACCAATCATAAAATGAAATATTCATTCTTTCACTTTTAATGAATCTTTTCCATCTATTGACTATCTTATCACGTTCTTTTTCAGTTGGGTGATTAGATCTAAATAAATGTCTTTGTTCTTTATTAGATTTAGAATTAAAATCTTTTACTAAATTATCTCATTCTAAAATAAATTCTTTCTTAATAACTCTTACTTGATTATTAATAGGAACATCGAAATCTGACTGAGTCGGCAACACAGAAGAAGTGGGAGAAAAAGAACTTTCTTCTTCAACTAAATCTTTATGTGCATAGCATGGGTGACTAGTTTGTCATTTATTAAGAATACCTTTTAATTTAATATCATTGATTGAAAGATTACTAAGAACTTCAGTATCTCTTTTTGAGTAATACGAAGGAGCTGAAGAGCTGGTAAAATCTTCAATAACGACTGGTCTTCTGGTACGTTCAAAACTTATTTTGACAGTACCGTCAGAAAATTGTTTAACATTTTCAATATTTAGGAAATTATTAACAATATGTTGTTGATGTATTTCATTAGGTAAAGTCCACTGACTGGGGAGAGTAATATACTTCCAGAGAATTGTTCTCGGAACTTGAATATTAGCATCAGTAGTAGAACTTTGAATTAATACTGTTAAATCTTTAGGACTTTTATTTAAAGCATGTACATTTAAATTTGTTTTTATTATTTTATAATAAATTCTATAAATTAAAGCAATAGGCTGAGATCCCTCAATCATGTGAGTGATTTCGCCAGAGGTTTTAATATTCAATGTTAAAGCTTTTAATAAATGTTGATCACTAAGGCTTAGGGTGAAATCAGGAAAACAATTAAAATGGACTGGACCATTGTGTAAACTGGATTCCATCGCACCTATTATACTAGGGTGATAATTCAAGAATCTAGCATCTCTAAGGCAGAGATAGATGCATGAATTAATTCCTTTAATATTTAATGGTTTTACAGCAACTTGAACTAGACCAACATGAATAAAATTGTAACCCTTTTTCCTATATTTTTAATGACATCTGGGTCAAGGAGACTACAATTTTCATACTCTTTATTAATTGTATAGACTTTTTCTAATATTTTGACATTATAATCTGTCCTAAAATTATCAAGGAATGTTGACTGATAAATTTCTTTTGGAGAAACTCTTGGGATATTCCAATTATGTAAGGCTTGAATGATATTTTCATAACTATGAGTTTCTTGGTTAACTATGTCAGGAACATGGGGTAAAGTTGACCGATGACTAGATGAAGAGTTGGATCTAAATAAATAAATAAATATATATATATATATATATATATATATATACACACACACACACACACACACAGGATCCTGTCCGGACTCTCGGACAGGTCCTAAAATATGGACCATTTTATTTATTTATTTTTATTTTTTTTGAAACAACTAAAAAAAATTATGTAACTGGAATTTTTACATAATAAAGTGTTTTGGATACCTATACCAAAAAATATATGTACAGTCTGCACAGACTGTACAAACATGTTTTGGTATAGGCATCCAAATCACACCCAAAACACTTTATTATGTAAAAATTCCAGTTCCATAATTTATTTATTTTTTAGTTGTTTCAAAAAAAAAAGCAAAACAAAATGGTCCGTATTTTATAGAGTCCGGAATCCCAGACTGGATCTGAACTCTCTCTCTATATATATATCAGTGGTAAGGATCAAGAGCATTTTTCTTAAATATCATTCCGCCTTAAATAACATTCTTTTATTAAAATTACGTCGTTTTGGAGGGACGCGGTGACATTGTATTTACAAAAATGTCACCGCGTCTCTCCAAAACGACGTAATTTTAATAAAAGAATGTTATTTAAGGCAGAATGCTATTTAAGGAGAATGCTCTTGATCTTGACCGATTATATTAGATGATTTATAATATTCATTGTTGTAAGAACTAAAAATCAAATAACATCGTAACTGAAAATTATCATATCAATAACTATATATAACAAAAAGGAATGATCTTAAATTAAATTAATATGGTTGGTTATCAGTATCTATTTTATGAGTTCAAATTTTTGGCAATTGACTCAAAATATACATCACACTAGATTGACCCAAAATTTATTCTACTACTTATTCGTATATATCACTGTTATATCGATCAAAATATATATAAAATTCAAAATTAAATATTTTTTTTTTCAAAACCCAAAAGTAAAAAACTTAACTTGAAGAGTAAAATTTTGTCATTTTGTTAAGTACCTTCAGTCAAAATTAATTGTGTTACCTTAAATAACATTCTTCACACACATATATATTTGAAAAGAGTAAAATATACTGACAGCCCCTGTAAATAATTATAATAACACTCATCATCCTTCTAGTCTTTCAAGTAACAGTCAGTACCTCTTTAGTCTACAATATGTAACATTCACTACCCTTTGGTTGACCAACTAATATTTAAAAATATTTTTAATATAATGTCTAATACACACTTCAAGTTAAAATGTTTAATTTCTTCACTAAATATAAATTTGTATATCATAATTTTTACTTTACTTGATCTAATTAATTAAATTATGAAATTGTGCAATAAATAACATAAAAGTCAAAAAATAATAAATATTCATTTTATCAGGAAAATAAAGTCATACAATTTTTACTAATTAAATTTCTCAAATATTAAAATTTACGTGATATATATTCAATTATATTTTTTTGTAATTGAAAAGTATAATATTAATACCCATAAAAATTACAAATTAACGCAATAAAATAGTAATTATTTTTTTCAAATATTAAAATTTACGTAAAACAAACTTATTATTACAATTTAAATGAATCTTATTACTCATATAAAAAGTATTAAAAATTATATTAATTATTTTTCTCATATATTAAACTAAACATAAGTCACACTTAAACATAATTATTTACAGTAAAAATGACAAATGTTAACTCAAAATGACAAATTATTTACAGTAAAAATGACAAATGTTGTTACTAAAAAAAAGAAAAAATATATTAAAAGAATTTATTTTTTACAAAATAGAGGTAGTAATAAATATAATTATATTTTTTTTATTTAACATTGCATAAAAACAACGTCACTTGTATACTAAAAAAATGTAAACAAAATCATAAACATCCTAAATTTTTATATATACTCAATAAAATTTAACATATAAAAATTATAATATGAAACTAAAAATTTAAATAATATTTTTTGTTGTTAAGCACCAAAAACTAAACTATCAATATACTCAATCACTCTAATTAGAATAGCTTCATTAATAATTTAATTTAAATTTTTTTAATATTTGTATCACTTATCCAAAAATATGTGTTAATTAAACTAAACTAGTTTTTTATAAGTTACCAACAATTTAAATGAGATAGTTTTAATTACAAATAAAACTATAATTAAAATGTATTGTATTAAAAAAAGGATAATTAAACACACAAACACACACACACACACACACACATATATATATATATATATATATATATATATATATATATATTATTTAGTAATTAAAATTTGATAAAATATAAGGGTAAATATGTAACTTTAGCTATTTAGTCAACCTTAAAAACTTGCAGGGTACTAACTGTTATTTAAAAAACTAGAGGGGAGGTGAGTATTATTATGATTATCTAGAGGGGGTGTCACTGTATTTTACTCATTTGAAAAATAGAGCTTCTCTTAAACACACAAGTTTGTGTGTCTTACTATTTTAAAAGATTTTATTAATAATATTTTTGTCATTTCACCATTTTTATTATAATTGGGGGGCGTCCGGTTCCTTAACGACCGGTACGTCCGGTGCCCCCCCCCTTTTTTTTGTTTTTTTTCCACAATTATGAGAAAAAAAAATAGAGCAAGTTTGAACAAAAAATTATTTACACTGTTTTTTCAATAAAAAAACGTACTTACTTTTACAGTTTTTTGTTCAAACTTGCTCTATTATTTTTTTTTCCTCATAATTGTGAAAAAAAATAAAATTAACACTGTGTACCGGACGTTAGTCCGGTACATTTGCACCGGACGCCCCCCCCCCAACCCCCAACCCCCAACCCCCCAACCCTTTTTATTAATGGTTATTTTGACATTTCATCAATTTGCCAATTAAAAGTAAAGAGACAAGTTTGTGCGTGAAAACACTCCTTTCTCCAACACATATATATAATCTAGTAGTATAAAGTAAATATTTTAATAATGAAACCTGTCTCTTCCTGAAAGCAAACTAGTTTTTCCCTTCAAGGCCCTCTATTGCCAATACCATCATGCCATGTGTAATAAACACCGACACCCCGGGGACATTACTTACCGGCCTCCTCCATCGCCCTTCACACTGCCGGAACCCTCCCACACGTGCATGTAATCTCATACACTTGCATTTCCAATTTCCAATAATAATTCATCATATATATCTATGTAATAAAATATAAATGATTTTGAATTTTTCGCTCACTCAATAAATTATTTTGGCTGTTCAAAGTTTAAGATAAATCATACAGGCACGGGACACATCTAGTATATATATATATATGTGTGTGTGTGTGTGTGTCCCGTGCCTCTGGCACTGTATGGACGGTATGATTTATCTCAAACTTTGAACGGCCCAGATGATTTATTGAGTGAGTGAAAAATTCAAAATCATTTGTATTTAATTAGATAGATGGATGGTGGGATTTATCCCAAACTTTGGACGACCCAGATGATTTATTGAGTGAGCGAAAAATTCAAAATTATTTATATTTTATTAGATAGATAGATAGATAGATAGATATATTAGATAGATGGATGGTGGGATTTATCCCAAACTTTGGACGGCCCAGATGATTTATTGAGTGAGCAAAAAATTTAAAATCATTTGTATTTTATTAGATATATATATATATATATATATATATATATATATAAAAGACTACTATTAGAAATTTATAATATATAATATACGTATCACCAGTGTAAGACCCCGAATTTTATGAAATAAAAGTATTCAATTTTTCTTATAATTACATTTTAGTAAATGGTTAAATTGATAGAAGGTTAAAGTTAAGGGTGATATATGAATTTTTTTTTCAAAATAAGCAAGTGGTTATAAAATACTCATTGTTGTCGGGGAATATTCGTTTGGTCGTGGAATATTCTTTCTGTCGGGGAATATTCGTACGACGGCGCAGCCTTTTGTGGGCCCCGTAACAGAATAAATGTCGGATGAAGAAAATGACAAATTAAAGTTTTTATAAATAACGGCGTAATCGTTACTGTTAATACTGTTGGAATACCCGGTGGGTAAAGTAAAGTAATACGCGTTGTTACACAGTAGCACACGGTATTGCACAATATTTTTTGAATTATTGATTCTTACGTAAGAAGACATTACTCAATAATTGTTACAGTAATTACTGTTCAGTATTTTATTTTATTGATTTAATAATTGCTGCGTTGATATTTTATATTGCTGTTGTTTCAATAATTGTCATTACACAGTATTTTTCATTATCGAAACAATAATTCATATTATCTGAATAATATTATTAGATAACATTATTGGCAATGTCTAGAAAGTTCTGTCTAAAGAGAGGTTTGGTCACCTAATTGTGCGCCAGTAAGGAGAAATTCTTATTGGAAAGCCCCTTCTTTCCTGGGAACTGCCTGGTTGTCAATATTGTGATTCTGTAATATTATTTATGAATAATTAATTATTGATTCATATGATGAGGAAAATATTGATTCTATATGGATATAGATGGAGAAAATTTTTAATGTGACAATTGTTGAAAATTAATATTTTTTCTTTTTCTGATAAAATAATTCATTTAAATATATTATTTTAATAATATATTAACGGTGATATTTTATAATGAATGTGGAATATGTGAGTATATGAGGAGAAAGAGTATTTTTGTGGCATTAAATGTTTAACACATATTTTGTGTGTTGGTGGACACAATTATTGACCGAAATTTGATTATAGCCTGTAAAATTGTCCATTTGTGGATTTCGGTAAATTTCTGTTTGGAATTTGAAAAAACTTCCTTCTGTAAAGTTGTAGAGAATTGAATTTCCTATAAAAAGTCGCGAGTTTCAAATTTTTCTGACAAAAGAGCTATTTATTATGAATTAGTGAAGTTCCGAAGCTCCGAAATAATTGATTTTTGAAAGTTTTAATTATTTTTATTTACAAAAATGTTTTTTACATTTTGTTTCCCTCATTTAACATGTGTTAGTGGCTGATTTCATCTGATGGAGTGCGTATGATGATTTGGAAAATTAATAATATTAATTTATTAAATTTTCTGCTTTGGTGTTCTAAGCATTTTCCTATAAATAGGGTGCTTAGGTTAGAATTGAAAATCATACCAGAAACTGAAGTTTTCTCTCTCTATAATATCGAGCGTATTCTTGTGAGTATTTTGAGTATACTTTGAGTATTGATATACGGTGCAAGTTCAAGTCATAGCCTATATCCGATGTTTCAACTAGAAGTACTGTCTTTCGAGGTAAGGGATAGTAAGGGAGGTTATTTTCTTCTAAAATGATATTATTTCTTCAATATCATTATGCCGAAATATTGGTTGGAACTTTTTATCAAATTTGAAACTTTTTCATATCGGGGTTACTATTCACGAGTTACTATTCACGAGTTATTATTCATGAGTTACTATTCACGAGTTACTATTCATGAGTACTATTCACGAAGTGTGAAGATGTTTTTTTGTGAAATTTCTATCTTTTGGTGTCAGAGTTACTATTCACGTATACGACACTATTCACCGAAAAATGAAATTTCTTCTTTTTGTCTAAAATATCTATTGTGGATACTAGCTTTGATTGTATCCATGTTTTGATCATTCTTGAATTTTACACCACTATGATTATTTTTGAGGTATTTTTGGACATGGATAAAATAAAGTACGAATCCTTAATCCTTGTCATTTTGTTTCACTGGATTCGTTTCTTTAAAAATATTTTTTCATCATCCTCAGTCCTAAATGATGATATAATTGAATATCTTTGGCCTGTAGTGTAAAGATGAATGATTTCTGATGAATATCTTTGGCCCGTAGTGCAAAGATGAACATGTGTTTAGATGAACATGACCAACTGATGAATATCTTTGGCCTGTAGTGCAAAGATAACTTGTTGATGTATATCTTTGGCCTGTAGTGCAAAGATGACTTGTTGATGAATATCTTTGGCCTGTAGTGCAAAGATGACTTATTGATGTATATCTTTGGCCGTAGTGCAAAGATGAATTTATTAGTATGATTATGAACATGAACTGTGATTTGGTATAACCATGATCTTTGATGTTTCAGGTGATAAAAATTATCTTTGTCCTGGATGAGAAAAGGAATTTAGAACAACAATTACGATTATGAGTTATATATGTGATTGTGGACAGGAATTGTTGATTGATGTTATAGGGATAAAACATTGTTGGTGGACTTTTAACATGGAGAAGATAATAGACTTTATAATCTATTTGACTCTTCAAATGGATTGCTCGTTCCGCTGCAACTATGGTTGATTTTTTTTATCATATACCATATGTTCTAAATCTCTGATTTATTACTGTTAAAGGCTATTGATAATTTATTTATCTTTAGTCATGACATTCTTTACTGAGCTAGTTGTGCTCACCTTTTTGCTTCACAATTCCCTTCAGGTAATACGAGTGTAGCTGGGTCGAGCGGGGGATAACAGGGGAATAGAACGGTGGTCATCATTTAGTAGTTATATTTGGCGAATCAACTAGGGTGAAGCGAACCCAACGTTGGAAGGGTGTTTTGCCACTGTCATACAAGATATCTAATGACATACCACCTCGTGTCATCATAAGACATGGATGTGCTCATCCACTTGCTGAGTATATCTACCAGCACTATCTATATGATCTTGGAGTCTATTTGAAATATAACTCTCAATTAGAGACAGTGGAGATAATGATATGTCAGGAGAAAACTTGTCATTGGGAAGAATATGATAGTAATCTTCTTATTTTTCTTTGGGGTCTATTGGGTCAACCAAGGATAATTCTGTGGCCATATGATATCTATAATAACCTAGACGCATGGCCTCCCAAGTACGAAGGTTTCCTTGAGCACTTCCCAAAGATTCTAATTTCTAAAACAGTTTTCGACTATACCTTTATGTAAGGTGTCATTATGAGGTGCTGTCCACGGTTGGGACATGAGTCACAGTTGATATATATTTGTATACAAACTCACAGCATATGTGTCATTATGAGGTGCTGTACCATGTATTTGGCGACTCAGAATGGGTTGGATGGAATGGACCTATTTTGGGGTCGTTACAACCAGCCTCTATCTCCCCATTCCTGCAATATAATTTATATATGGGAAGCAATATAATTTATATATGGGAAAAAACACATTTACCCCACTGTGGTCATTGTGTTTTAAGCAATTAGCTATTACTTAAAAAAAACAATTAGCCCACTGTACTTATTAAAAATATAAAATCAAGTCATTCCGACCAATTTTCGTAACAAACATTAAAAAATCACTCATTTTTTCCTACGTGGCTTTATAAAAAATAAAATAAAACACGTGTAATTACTGATGTAATTAGTAAGACCAATCAGTTTATCATGCGTGGAATGGGCGGGAGGAAACCGCATCAAACATATAAAACAAAAGAAACGACAGAAAGCATTCATCTAGGGCTCAAAATTTAACTTTTGTCTGAGTAAAAATTGAGGAAAAAGGGGTGGGTCTCAGGCGACACAAAGCGACGAAGAAGGTGGGGGGTCATTCCAAGAAAGTTAGGGTTTGTATCGTCGACCAAACATGTAACTTTTGTCTGAAAATTTAAATATTACACTCCTTTTCATCTGGGTTTTTCTTAATAGCGTTGTTATGGTGGGGTTTTGGTACAAAAGTTTTGTTTTCAGTAGTTTAAAGTAATATTATTGTGGTTTATAGTGGGTTTTATTGATTAACAGTGATTAAAGTGAAATGGGTGAAACAGATTTGTCGTTTGTGTTGACTGATTTTGAGTAGTTAATTTCTTTAATGTTTACAAAGTATAAAAAGTGGTCGTTTGTGTTGACTGATTTTGACTAGTTAATTTCTTTAATGTTTACAAAGTATAAAAAGTGGGAATTTGTTTAATGTTTAGAGTTGTGTTTCTTTAATGTTTACAATATAAAAAGTGAGTAGTTAATTTCTTTAATGTTTACAGATTTCTTTAATTGGTGACTCTGTAATATGTTTATGTTTACAGTTGTGTAATATATTTACATTTGTGTTCATTGATTAATTTGTAAGCTATGTAATATTTTATTACTTTAATATTTACATATTTCTTTAATTGGTGACCCTGTAGTTTGTTTATTCAGTTAATGGTCATGGTACTGATAGTGTGCATTATGTTTCATGCAGCATGAACTACTTTGATGTTGAATTGTACAATGGAGGTCAATTTGTTACTAAGCATGATGGATCATATGTTTATGAGGGTGGAAGGAAAAAAAGTTATGGGGGGGGGGGGCTGATGGAGATTACTTGAATGTTGACAGGATGGTGAAGTTGGTAAAACACCTAGGGAATAAATAGAACTATGCTATGTACTTCAAATTGGTGGGGTTTAGTTTGAAGAATGTGTTGGGATATTACATATTTAAATTTGATGTTGAAAGTAAATATTCATGATTATATGTAAAGTCCTTCAAGGAACATATGTACTAGGACTTAGTGGTAGATCAAAGCTGTTAAGTTGATCTGAGCTATTAATGTTTATCATTTTGTAAATGAATGTATAGATGAAGAGATCAAGGCTGTTAGGTTAATCTATATCTTAAGATGTAATAGATAGGCTTCAATGGAATCGTAGTCTATCGAGCTGATCAAGAGATTGTAGAAGCTAATACAGAATCGTAGAGCATCAATAATCGTAGTGTGTCTGCTTTGGAGGGCCTCTCTAGGAATCGTAAAGTGGTTCAAACGCTTGCCGAGCCAACTCAGAGATCGTAGTGTGCTCTCGGAAGCGTAGAGTCTGCAAGTCAAGCGAGTGAAGATCGTAGTGTGCCAGTACTTAAGAGAAATCGTAGTGTTCTCGTTTGCTAGTATCAGATCAAGCACCAAGGTTGCTAGACACCACGATCAGAATCGTAGAACATCATCTGCCTTTATGAGAAGCATCGAGCCTTGTCCATTCGTGTAAAGATAAATCACAACAAATATGGAATAGATTATAAACGTTGAAGTCCTCGGGAGCCTCAATGACACAATCGTCATCCTTAGTATATAACAAAGAAACATATTGAAGAAGCTAAGGAAAGTACTGTGGGTTAGCAGAAAAACACCTTTTCAGGTGTTAGGTGAGGCAGCCGTTTGCTGTGTCAGTGGGCCAGACTGCAAATTAGAAGTTTTCCAAAAAGTCTATCAAAGTTCAGAAATGTCAAATGCATTTAATGCTTCAATGGATGTCTTCAGCGGATACGTTTCAAAGGCATCATATATACAAATTATCAGCAGAAGAAGATGACCATTTAAGCATTGAACAAAAATGTTGAAGAACACTCAACGCTCAAATCTACGATCTGAAAAAGAAAGCTTGCTCAGCTACTCAGTTCTTTCGAACACAAGCTGGACGACAACTGAGTAGCACCACAAAAGAACTCAATTACTATCAAGTGAAGTAAGAAGTTCCAAGTCAGAAGGACTTGAAGAGTTCTAAGTGAACTTAGAAGTACCAAGTCTGTTGGACTTGAAGAGTTCAAAAGTGAACTAAGAAGTTCCAAGACTGTTGGTCTTGAAGGAATCTGTGAGATTCAGAGATTGAAAAAATATCCTTAGTGGATTTCCTACTCGAGGAGTAGAAGAGTGGACTAGGAGCTTTAAGTGCTCTGAACCACTTAAAAACACTATGTCACTTATATTCTTGCTATAACTGCTATAACTATCATAAATGCTTAACTCCTATTAACTCGTTATATCTTAAAGGAAAAACAAACAAATCACAATTCCGTTGTGTTTAAGTCATTATCAAAACCAACAAGTATTTCGAAAAGAATTTAAAATATCTATTCAACTCCCTTCTAAATAACTAGTGTGCCTCTGGGAACTAATAATTGGTATCAGAGCAGGTTCTATCAAATAGCCTACAAAGCTTAAGTAGATCCAATGGCACATCTGATAAGCGAATCAAAGACTGGAGGAGGCAACAAGCCACCCATGTGCAACAAAGACAAATTCACAAACTGGAAAGTTCGTATGCAAGCCTACATGGATTCAATAGATGAAGATCTATTTGAAACTGTTCAGAATGGGCCCTAAGTTCCTACAAAGCTTGCACCAACTTCAGACAACCCAAACAGAATTCAGATTAATGTTAAAGAAGAATGGACTGACAACGAAAAGAAAACTGTCCAACTCGACAAAAAGGCCAAGAACATTTTGTTCCGATCTTTAGAAGATGACCTGTTTGAGAATGTGGTCAATAGAAAACAACAAAGGAAGTATGGAAAGCATTTCTCATCATGCATGAAGGAACAAAAGAAGTCATAGAAAAAAAGCAATCTCTCCCGACTCAGCAATATGAAATGTTTGCACACGTTCAAGGAGAAAATGTCACTTCCACCTACGAAAGATTCAATGTACTGCTCAACTCTCTCCAAGCCTATGGAAAGATTTATCCAAATAAAGATCTAATCATAAATTTCATGAGAGCTTTACCTAACAAGTGGGATGCCAAAACCACTACCATCAAAGAGTCAAAGAATCTCCATGAAATGACGGTTCAACAGTTATTTGGAAACCTTCTCACGTATGAACTGGAGCTGACTCAACGAGCAGAAACTCTATCTGAAGGAAGAAAGAAAGACAAAGGGGTTTCTCTCATAGCAACAGATAATGCAATGACTTAGAAAATCATATATAATATTCAATTATTATAATGTCAAATTTTGCGTATGAAAATTTTTTCTTTGTGTCGTTACTTCTTATTGTGACAAAAAATTTATTTATTTGATTAGTAAGTATCCTAGATTATGAATGGTAAATAGAGTGATGTTGATATATACATTAAATATAATGTTATATAAACATCAAGAATGGAAAGGAAAGCCAACATATCTTAAGTTATGAAATATTCTTGTCTTGAAATTTCTTACGTGATTAATATAATTCAAAAGCATTATTTAATGGTAAATAAGGAAAAATGTTAGATAAAAGTTTCATGTGTGTTAAAATTTTCAAATGTCCACATTGGGCCTTGATAAATTTTGCTATGTAGGCTTGCAAGTCATTTTTGGGTCTATTGCCTATTTACATGTTGTAAGCCTAAGTTAAATCTAATCCTTGCCTTATGTCATAGCCCATCTGAAGTTTAAACTAGAGGGGTTGTTAAGCCCAAATGAAATGAACAGGAAGGTAGTTAGTTGTATCAGTTACATTAGTCAAGTAGTTAACAAGTTATGCATGTCCCAAGTTATTTCTTAGTTTGTAAGATTGGTTCAGGTAGCAGACAACCAGCAGATAAGATAGAACTGCAAAGGATAAGGTAGCAGGTGTTATAGGCTGGTAGGGTGGCGATGTAGGAGCCACTGCAGAGCAATCTAACTACTACAGGTACTGGAGTGTATGCTAGGGGCTAACTAGAGGTGATGCGGTTAACAGTAAAAGAAGCTAGGTTCAGCTATATAACTCCATGTCTCACCCCTTAACTTACTTACCAAGTCTCTAGCATATTAAGAAAGAACAAGAAAAAGCTGACTGATAGTGAGATAAGAAGAGTTTGACTAGAGAAAGAAAAAGAAATTGAACAACAATCAAGTGAAACCTCTAAGCTACTAAGGTAATCTTTTCAATCCTCTTTCCATTCCATTTTCGCGCCACTAGTACTCTGTTATGGACGAATGGCCTGGGTTAGACACAAGGGGCAGTGGTCCTATTATTTTTGGATTGCTAGGTTGACTGTTTAGGATTAAATTAACTATCATGTTGTTGTTGTTTTGTTATGACTGCATATAAATGTCAACTATAATATATGGTGCCAATAAAAGTAGCAGGTGTGACACCCCCAAATCTGGTACATCCATTTCCATAGGATTTGGTGTTCACTGTACAAACATCATTCATCTATCTACCCATAAATAAATGCAAACCATGCAATAGATAGAAATAATAATAAATCTCCCCTTATGGGGTTACATCAACTATATAATAAATAAATCCCAGGTTACTCTAACCTTAAATCATCTGTGCGGAAATATAAATAAATAAGTCTTAAGTAACATCAATTGTAATTATCATTACATAACCACATAAATAATCAATCTTCATTACTTTCTAAGCTTGCCCTTGCATTTACTAGTGGAAGGTTCATCTACTCTTTCGTTCTTAACTGCAATGTTATTACTACGCAAGAGTGAGCACGATTGCCCACAAGTATAACAATATAACAATGAATAATAACATGCGAGAGAAATAATAACTTCGAATATAAAAGCTCAACTTTTGAATCAAGAATGAATAACAGGAATCAAAAAATTTCTGAGGGTCATAAGACCTTGAACTATGTCCTAGGTTATCAAGTGTTATACTTGAAACCTTTAACAGTCATAAGACTATGGACTCTTCTTCTCGTACTTAGGGGGATCAGCCATTAGTACCATATTGTGCACAATATCTTAACGCTAACGCATAAGTAATCCCCTATAATTCATCAAGGTTTCTGAAATTTAGAACGCTCATCAACTATGGACTAGTCGAATCATAAAGGGTTCGCTAGTCTAACAAGGTTTAACAATAATTGATAACTTAACTTGAATAGAATCTCAAAAGGTATACAATAGAATAAGTATTGTATAGCAGCATCATGCTTAAAAGATTAATAACTTTAATATACAAGACAGACTTGTCAATAATAATGAGAACTTGCTCAATATAGAAAGGTGAATTAATCAACTTATATAACGATAACAAGTAGGGTTAGGAAACTTGCCTTGTGCGTAGATTACACTTTAATTAAACTCGTTCTTTGATTTAACTCCTACATATCAATTACGTTCACAATACCAGTCAATAATAACGTACTAAACATCATAAGTTTATTCTTTTGTCTAACTCAAATTAATGACTATACTTAGTCAATTACTACACTTATTGTCAAAAATTAGATTTCATGAACAATAAGCTAACTGTGCATTCGATCATTCAATTCACACGTAATTGTGTTATGGACGCGTTAAGAATTTATTTTAACACCTCATTATATGTCTAACAAGTTTTCATGATCAATAGACTAAGTTAATAACACATTGTTAGACTAAAATATTTTAAAAACTCATTTCTGGCCAATCTGCTAAGTGGCGCTGCGACGCCACTGTTGTACTGGGTCTTGGCGCTGTGGCGGAGGTCTCTGGCGTTGCTGCGCTGTGGCGCTGCAGCGCGGGAATTGTACTTGGAGTTGGTGCCGCGGCGCGACACTCCAGTTTTTGATTTCCAGTTCACGAAGAACACACAATCAGGTAAAATAAACACTATATGGTCATTAAATTCACCAAATTAAACATACCCACATGCTAGAATTCATACATATTCATTACCCAACACTTATAGAGTGATTTTAACCCATTAAACATATAATTACAGAATTAAGTTATGCAAATTGTACTCTTCTTGATGTTCTTGAAGTGTTGAACACAAATCTTAGAATTCAACGCCACAGATTCGTTATGAGGCTAAAACCAACCATTCAAGTTTCGTTTTGTTCATTTTATCATGTATAATCACATACAAGTGTAAAATTTAGGGATAATATACGATCGATATTAAATATCACGTATAAGGCCATATGGCCATATAACATACTCTGTAATCATATACTGTATAATTTCATGAAACTGATGATATGGAATCATGCAATATATATATAAAACATGCTATACTACTCGAATTATTACATATATTCACATAATTGTTACCCTTTCCAACTACAGAAACTTTATAGAAGACTTTAAGCCATATTCATAAAAACTTTAAAAGACGTAAAATAGGAATTGAGTTGAAGAGATTACCCAAGCATAGATTAGAAGGATTGAAACTTTTCCCAATTTCTTCTTAACTCTCACAATCTCTTAACACTCTCTGAACTTTCAAACTCTCTCCCTCTCTTTCTCCTCTCTGTTTTCGCCAGACTTAGAAAAATAATAAAAAGAAGACGTCTGATAATAAAGGAGAAGAACTAACGCAGAAGTGGTCAATTACCCCCCATCATGGTTAACCGCTAAAAACTCCCCTTAGGGCCTCGTTTGGCTGGTAATAAAAGGTTTTAAAAACCATTTAATTTAATAAAACCTTATTATATAGTTTAAATAATGTCACACCCTTTATAAAATAACTCAATTAATTTATTTAATTTACTTTAAATAAAATATAACAATTTCTCATAAATTCACACAGTCACATAATTAAATTTCTCATTGATTAATAATGTCAAATTCTTAAATCTCTAATTAATAATTAAATTAATTAAAATACCAATAGGCTTATTAAATATTTCTTTTACTACAATAAGCTCACATAATCACATACTTCGATAATAAAAATTCTTAACATTAATTTAATAAATATAACACGTATAATTAAATTAATCTACCATAATTTCATCAATTAATTATTTAATCTAATAATTAATACGTCGAAAAATATTTATTCAATCCAATAAATATTAAAAGTAAATTACAAAATCTTGGTTGTCACATCTTTCCCCTCTTAAAAGGATTCTGTCCCCAGAATCACAACTCAAACAATTCGTCCCGTTACATTCTCCCCCCTTACAAAGATTTTGTCCCCAGAATCGCTTATAATAATCTAAGTAAATAAATGAGGATAATTCTTCATCATATTCTCTTCGAGTTCCCACGTAGCTTTTTCAGCGTTGTGGTTCCTCCAAATTACCTTAACAGAAGGTATTACTTTATTTCTTAGAACTTGTTTTTTTTGGTCGACAATTTGAACAGGAATTTCTTCGTAAGATGAGTCTTTGTCGAAATGTAGGGGTTCATATTCAATGACGTGCTTGTAATCGGGTTTGTAGGGTCGTAGGACTAAGACATGGAAAACGTTGTGGACATTCTCTAGAGCTGGAGGTAAGGCTACCTTATAAGCAACTTCTCCGACCCTTCTCAGAACTTCAAAGGGTCCAATGAATCTTGGGCTTAATTTCCTTTTCTTTCCAAACCTGATCTTTCCCTTCCAGGAGAGACCTTTAAAACACATAACTACCTAGCTCGAACTCAACATTTTTACGGTGTGGATCTGCGTACTTCTTCTATCTATCTTGAGCTGCTATCAATCTTGTTCGGATCACTTTGACTATTTCTGTTGTTTGTTGTACCAATTCCGGGCCTAGTAATTGTCTTTCGCCAACCTCATCCCAATATAGCGGAGTTCTGCACTTTTTGCCGTATAACGCTTCATAAGGTGGCATTCAAATACTAGCGTAGTAACTGTTGTTGTAACCGAACTCTACGAGCGGTAAATGATCATCCCAATTTCTTTTAAAGTCCATCACACAGGCTCTTATCATATATTCTAATGTCTGAATCGTTCTTTCGCTCTGTCCGTCTGTTTGAGGGTGGTAAGCTGTACTTATTTGCAATTGTGTACCCATGCATTCCTGTAGACGTTTCCAGAATTTTGATGTGAGGCGCGGATCCCTATCAGAAACAATTGACACTTGCACTCCGTGCCTCGAAACAAACTCTTTCACATATAACCTTTCCAACTGATCTAAGTTGAATATGATTTTTATCGGAAGGAAGTGTGCAGATTTCGTCAGTCGGTCAACGATAACCCATACTGCGTCGTAGCCTTTCTGAGTCATCGGAAGGCCAACCACGAAGTCCATTGTAATATGTTCCTATTTCTATTCTGGGATCTCCAACGGTTGTAGCAATCCACTCGGTCTCTGATGTTCTGCTTTCACTTTCTGATAGGTCAGACACTTGGTAACACATTCCGCAACATCACGTTTCAAATTCGACCACCAGAAATGTTGTCGAAGATCTTGGTACTACCAGGGTGAATCGAATATTGTGAACTATGAGCTTCGCTCAAAATGTCTTCCTTAATCTCTTGTACTGGCGGTACCCAAATTCTGCTCTCAAATCTCAGTATTCCTTCCTTATCCATCTTGAACCTCGGTTTAGTTCCTTCAGATATCTTCTTTATCACCTTTTTGCATTCTTCGTCCTGAAGCTAAGCCTCCTTAACTTTATCCAGTAGGGTTGTACCAAATTGCATCTGAAATAGATTCTCATCAATCTCCATAGGATATTTCACTTCCAATTCCAGTTTCTCCATTTTTGCAATTAGCTCCTCCTGAGCAGTCAACATCATCAACTTCTCCCGACCCTTTCTACTTAAGGCATCAGCAACGACATTCGCCTTACCCGGATGGTATAAAATCTCACAATCGTAGTCCTTAATTAACTCCAACCACCTTTTTTGACGCATATTCAAGTCCTTTTGCGTGAAAATATATTTCAGACTCTTGTGGTCCGTATATATTTCACACTTCCCCCCCGTAGAGATAGTGCCTCCAAATTTTCAAAGCAAAAACAACTGCAGCTAATTCCAAGTTATGGGTCAAATATCCCTTCTCCTAATCCTTCAATTATCGTGATGCGTACGCAATGACTTTGCCATTTTGCATCAGCACACAACCAAGTCCTTTATTCGACGCATCACTATAAACAACAAAATTTCATGTGTTATCTGGAAGAGATAAAACCAGTGTTGAACTTAACCTCTTCTTTAATTCTTGAAAGATTTCCTCATACTTCTCCGTCCAAACAAATTTCACCGATTTCCTAGTCAAATTCGTCACCGGAGTTGCGATCTTGGAAAAATCCTGGATAAATCTTCTGTAATAACCCGCTAATCCAAGAAAACTTCTTACTTCTGACGGTGTCTTCGGCTGATCCCAATTAATTACAGCTTCGACTTTGGAGGGATCCACCGAAATTCCATTTCTATCAATCACATGTCCAAGAAATTGTACCCTTTCGATCCAGAATTCACATTTTGAAAACTTGGCATACAACTTCTCCCTTCTCAATATTTCCAATGTTAATCTCAAATGTTCTTCATGTTTTTCTTTGGTTTTCGAATAAACCAAAATGTCATCTATAAATACCACTACGAACTCGTCCAAAAATGGTTTGAACACACCATTCATTAGTCCCATAAATGATGTAGGAGCATTCGTAAGACCAAACGACATTACCAAAAATTCGTAGTGACCATATCGCGTTCTAAACGCTGTCTTCGGTACATCCTCTAGTCTCACCTTCAGTTGATGATAACCGCTTCTCAAGTCTATCTTGGAAAAGTATCTCGCTCCCTTCAATTGATCAAACAGGTCGTCGATCCTCGGTAATGGATATCTATTCTTGATCGTGGCCTTATTCAGTTCTCTATAGTCTATGCCGAGTCGCATTATCCCATCCTTCTTCTTTACAAATAAAACCGACGCTCCCCACGGTGATACACTTGGTTGTATATACTTCTTGTCCAGTAATTCTTGTAGTTGGACCATCAGTTCTTTTATCTCTACCGGTGCCATTCGGTACAGTGCCTTCGATATTGGAGCCATTCCTGGAGCCAAATTGATCACAAATTCAACTGCTCTATCTGGAGGAAGTCCCGATAAATCATCCGGAAATACGTCTGCGAAATCTCTCACTACTGGTATCTCATCTATTTTCGGATTCTCTTTACGACTATCTACTATGTAAGCTAGATATCCTACACAGCCTTGCCTTAATAACCTCCTGACCTGCATCATCGTCAGACAACTCACTTGTCTAGGCGACTTGCTACCATAAAACACAACCTTTGACAGAGTCATAAGGTTAATACGCTTCTTCTGGCAGTCAATTACCGCCCCATAATTGGATAACCAATCCGACCCAAAATAACGTCAAATTCCCCAAGTCGAATAGGGATAAGATCTACGTTCATGATATTACCCTTAATATCCACTCTTCAATTCTTATGCACGTACTTAACAGGGATTATTTCTCTATTCGCAATTTATATGTTCACGGGGTAATCCAATTCATCCTTAGGCAAATCTAAATTCTTAGCAAAGTAATCGGATATAAAGGAACAAGTAGCACCCGAATCAAATAAAACATAAGCATTAATTTTATTGATCAGAATGATACCTGACACCACATCACGAGATTGAACTGCATCCTGCACCGTCATGTTGAAAGTCCTGGCGGTCGGTCGGTTTGTTACGGTTGGTCCGGTGATAGTTAAGGCATTTCCACTGTTGTTTCCCCGGTTTCCTCCTGATCCTGACCCTCGCGATCCCTTCTTAGGACAGTCTCTTGCCAGATGGTCCTTAGAACCACAAGTGAAACAAGCACCCTTCTTTGGGTTTGGACAGTTTGGTACTATGTGGCCTTCCTGACCACAATTGTAGCACACTCGCTTCCCTTTCATGCAAACTCCCAAATGCGCTTTTCCGCAACTTGAGCACGCTTCGATCTTCTTCTTCTGCTCTCCTTGTTGACTTGCAGCTGACGAGTTATCCGTCCACTTCCTCTTCTGATTATGACTACCGCCAGTGCTACTCCCACCAATCTTGTTATTACCTTCATTCTCATTCTTCTTCTTCTGTTCTTGATTATACTTGGTCACCGCATCGCTTCCACCTTCAGTGAGGATGGCCTTTTCCAGTACTCCAGCAAAAGTGTTTATCTGAAACATTTATACCTTACTATATACCCAAGGCTTTAGTCCTTGTTCGAATCTTCTGAATTTTCTCTCGTCCTTCTATACTTGATACGGGGCGAACCTCGCCAACTCGTTGAATCTAGCCGCATAATCAGGTACACTCATATTTCCTTGCTTCAATTCTAGAAATTGAACTTCCATCTGGTTCTGCGAGCTGGTCGGGAAATACATCTCGAAGAACATCTCCTTAAATCTCTCCCAAGTAATTACACCGTCACCTCCACGAACTTTGTTTGCTTGCCACCAATAGCTAGCTTCAGACTTCAGCATAAACGGTGAAAAGGTGGTCTTTTGGTCTTCTCTAACCCTAGTGACGTCGAAAACCTTCTCCATTTCCATAACCCATGTTTGAGCCTCGATCGGGTTCATGGAACCTTTAAATTCTGGCGGTCCCACCGCCTTAAAATCCTTAAATGTAGTATTTGGTGGAGCTTGAGGTTGATTATTCATTGCTCCAGCTAGCAAGTTAATTAATTGCTAAACATGATTAGCATTGACATTATTGTTGTTATTCGTAGACTCTTCCTGAGCTGGTTGACGTTGTTGTCTTCTTCTTGGCGGCATAATTCTGTTAAAATATATGCTTATTAGATCTTTGTTTATTTCTCTAAATAGCTAAGACATTACTCAACAATTTAACATACTTATATAACACATCATCTCAAATAACTTGATATATATTCATTCAAATTAAAAGTTTTAACCTCAAACGATAGCATCACTGCTATTTACATCATCTATCCTGAGATAAAGAATCTACATGATTTAAAATATTAACATATTCCTTCGTACATAAACACATCGAAATTTACATATAAAAACTAGTTAAGTCTTTCACATAACTAAACAAATTCTATCACTGTCTGTCAAGGCGCTGAATAGCTTGCTACACTCCTCTTCCATGATACGAGACATCGTCCTGCGATCCAGCATGTATGATGGAAGTCCTTTGAACTGGATGGGGTACCTTAAAACTCGATCCTGGGCCTCATCCATTGCATGATTAAGTGTAGAGTATGTCTCTCCAAGCTTTGCCTTCTTTGCACGACCATCCTCTTCCGCAAGATCAGCACGACGTGACTCTCTCTCCCAGCCTTCCTCTGCTATGATCAGCCTTTAAGAGCTTTCCTTTAGTTTCTTCTTCAACTTTTCTATCTTTGCGGTCTTATCTTCGGTTTGACCCTTATTGTGGACCAAATACCATTATACATTTCCCAGTCGTGAGTGAAGAGTCGAAATCTTCCTCTCTTTTTCATCGAGAGTAATCTGCTAAATAATCGCCCGCTCAGTCAAATCCTGCACCTCATCTCGTAACTCTACATTACGGTCGTATAATGTGTCATACATCTCAGCATCAATGGAGTGTTGTGGAAACTCCTTTTCTTCCTCTTCCTCTTCCTCGTCAAATTCCTCTTCAGGATCAGTCTCAGGTTCATGCTCCTGACCAACAACGGTGATCAATGGAGATGACTCCCTCTGTACCAACTGTTCCTTAATGACATGAATGTCTCGAAGCTCCTCCTCTGTAGGTACTGTAGGTACTCGAAGTTCCTCCTCCCCTACTCGACTAACTCCTCCAATGTCCGACATCCTGACAACAAAATTTTGAGTTTTAGTTACTAAGTCGTACTAATGAGAACATAATTTAACACATAAGCACATAAAGTCTTTTATTATCTTCAATGAATTACAAAAATTCATTTCCTAGAACTCGATAAGAGTTTTCTATCACTATGTTCTTTCTATAAGGCTACTACCTAAGGTAGTTCCCCCACCTAAAGTTCATAACCTACAGCTTTGATACTAACCTGTGACACCCCCAAATCAGGTACTTCCATTTCCACATGATTTGGTGTTCACTGTACAAACATCATTCATCTATCTACCCATAAATTAATGCAAACCATGCAATAGATAGAAATAATAATAAATCTCCCCTTATGGGGTTACATCAACTACATAATAAATAAATCCCAGGTTACTCTAACCTTAAATCATCTGTGCGAAAGCATAAACAAATAAGTTTTAAGTAACATCAATTCTAATTATCATTACATAACCACATAAATAATCAATCTTCATTACTTGCTAAGCTTGCCCTTGCATTTACTAGTGGAAGGTTCGTCTACTCTTTCGTTCTTAACTGCAATGTTATTACTACGCAAGAGTGAGCACGATTGCCCACAAGTATAACAATATAACAATGAATAATAACATGCGAGAGAAATAATAACTTCGAATATAAAAGCTCAACTTTTGAATCAAGAATGAATAACAAGAATCAAAAGATTTTTGAGGGTCATAAGACCTTGAAGTCCTAGGTTATCAAGGGTTATACTTGAAACCTTTAACAGTCATAAGACTATGGACTCTTCTTCTCGTACTTAGGGGGATCAGCCCTTAGTACCATACTGTGCACAATATCTTAACGCTAACGCATAAGTAATCCCCTATAATTCATCAAGGGCTCTGAAATTTAGAACGCTCATCAACTATGGACTAGTCGAATCATAAAGGGTTCGTTAGTCTAACTAGGTTTAACAATAATTGATAACTTAACTTGAATAGAATCTCAAAAGGTATACAATAGAATAAGTATTGTATAGCAGCATCATGCTTGAAAGATTAATAACTTTAATATACAAGACAGACTTGTCAATAATAATGAGAACTTACTCAATTAGAAAGGTGAATTAATCAACTTATATAACGATAACAAGTAGGGTTAGGAAACTTGCCTTGTGCGTAGATTACACTTTAACTAAACTCGTTCTTTGATTTAACTCCTACATATCAATTACGTTCACAATACCAGTCAATAATAACGTACTAAACATCATAAGTTTATTCTTTTGTCTAACACGAATTCATGACTATACTTAGTCAATTACTACACTTATTGTTAAAAATTAGATTTCACGAACAATAAGCTAACTATGCATTCGATCATTCAATTCACACGTAATTGTGTTATGGACGTGTTAAGAATTTATTTTAACACCTTATTATATGTCTAACAAGTTTTCATGATCAATTGACTAAGTTAATAACACATTGTTAGACTAAAATATTTTAAAAACTCATTTCTGGCCAATCTGCTAAGTGGCGCTGCGGCGCCACTGTTGTACTGGGTCTTGGCGCCGCGGCGCGACACTCCAGTTTTTGATTTCCAATTCACGAAGAACACAAAATCAGGTGAAATAAACACTATATGGTCATTAAATTCACCAAATTAAACATACCCACATGCTAGAATTCATACATATTCATTACCTAACACTTATAGAGTGATTTTAACGCATTAAAACATATAATTACATAATTAAGTAATGCAAATTGTACTCTTCTTGATGTTCTTGAAGTGTTGAACACAAATCATAGAATTCAACGCCACGGATTCGTTATGAGGCCAAAACCAACCATTCAAGTTTCGTTTTGTTCGTTTTATCATGCATGATCACATACAATTGTAAAATTTAGGGATAATATACGATCAACATATGAAATATCACGTATAAGGCCATATGGCCATATAACATGCTCTGTAATCATATACTGTATAATTTCATAAAACTGATGATATGGAATCATGCAATATATATAAAACATGCTATACTACTCGAATTATTACATATATTCACATAATTGTTACCCTTTCCAACTACAGAAACTTTACAGAAGACTTTAAGCCATATTCATAAAAACTTTAAAAGACGTAAAATAGGAATTGGGTTGAAGAGATTACCCAAGCGTAGATTTGAAGGATTGAAACTTTTCCCAATTTCTTCTTAACTCTCACAATCTCTTAACACTCTCTGAACTTTCAAACTCTCTCCCTCTCTTTCTCCTCTCTATTTTTTCCAGACATAGAAAAATAATAAAAAAGAAGACGTCTGATAATAAAGGAGAAGAACTGACGCAGAAGTGGTCAGTTACCCCCCATCATGGTTAACCGCTAAAAACTCCTCTTAGGGCCTCGTTTGGCTGGTAATAAAAGGTTTCAAAAACCATTTAATTTAATAAAACCTTATCATATAGTTTAAATAATGTCACACCCTTTATAAAATAACTCAATTAATTTATTTAATTTACTTTAAATAAAATATAATAATTTCTCATAAATTCACACAGTCACATAATTAAATTTCTCATTGATTAATAATGTCAAATTCTTAAATCGCTAATTAATAATTAAATTAATTAAAATACCAATAGGCTTAATAATTATTTCTTTTACTATAATAAGCTCACATAATCACATATTTCGATAATAAAAATTCTCCACATTAATTTAATAAATATAACATGTATAATTAAATTAATCTACCACAATTTCATCAATTAATTATTTAATCTAATAATTAATACGTCGAAAAATATTTATTCAATCCAATAAATATTAAAATTAAATTACAAAATCTCGGTTGTCACAGCAGGCATGCCTAAAATCTTGGTCAACGTAGTAAAGTAAAGACTGCACCCCAACTGCTTGATGAAATGCTTATGAGAGGACTGTTAGTGTCAACTGTGCCGAATAGGAGTACAGTCAAGTCTAAACCTATGCCAATAATCTATATTAAAATTCTAAAGATACACATGTGCTTCAAGGTCAGTTTTTGCCTTAGCATGAGATGATTATAACTTGTTATTCGAATGTCATGCTTAGAAAGTCTAAGTGAAAATATTTTGTGTTAATGTTCTGACAATTGCATTATTAATGCTTAACATCGCTGTGCAATTATAGAATTATATGATTCTTGATTGAGCCATTTGAACCCAACAAGCCATATACATTAATTTAGGTCGAGCTATTAAACTACTTAACATAAATTGGAATTTCATCAAGGAAGGGGATGTTCTTATAAGAAGGTCATGGACTAAGTTATTGTCTATTAGACTGTTGGTTTCAAACTGTTAGTATAGTACTAACTGAAAAATGGTGCAACCAATAAATAAGATTCCTTGAAATTAAAGCTTTACGGTTATATATGTTAAAGTGATAAATGTGCTCTTTGAATAAGAATTATAAACTAAACTAATATGGTTATAATTAGGTGTGACGCCCCCAAAATAGGTATACAACACCCATTGTTAGTCGCCAAATACATGGTACAAAAAGCAAACTACAACTTCAATAATACAATTGTCGTGCAAAATACGACAACACATACTGTGAGTTTAAATATAAATATTGTCTTCTAGACAATATCCATACTCAAATAAGTCCTCATTATAATTATTCAAACACTATTTTACAGAAATAGTGAGGATTGCTAAAACATCTTTCTAGAACCATCACTCCATATCCCGACTAGATCCTGCTATGTTCTCACCTCCTGAGAAGAAAAATGGAACAAAAAGGAAAAGGGTGAGCTCAACTAGCCCAGCAAAGAATATTATGACTAAGATAATATACAACAAATTATCATTAGTTTTCAACAGGGAAAAAATTTGATAAAATATAATAGACAACAAGTTTTAGATCAACAACTGCAGCGAAAACAGATTTCCATTAGAAGAGTCAAGTAGAGAATGAGTTCTACTATCTTCTAAGATTTAAAAGTCCATCATCAATATTCTATCCCTGTAATAAAAATCAATATACATCTTTAATCAAATATTCATCTTTGCACTACAGGCCAAAGATATTCATTTGTATCACCAGTTGGTCATGTTCATCTTAACACCTGTTCATCTTTGCACTATGGGCCAAAGATATTCATCAGTTAATCATTCATCTTTGCACTACAGGCCAAAGATATTCAGTAAAATCATCATTTAGGACTGAGGATGATGAAAAATATTTTAAAGAAAATGAATCCAGTGAGACAGAAGGACAAATATTAAGGATTCGTATAACAGTTTATCCAAGATCAATAATTCTCCATAATAACTAATTTTGAAGCAGAATTCAAAAATAAAGACCAGAACATGGATATTGTGAGACCCCGAATTTTATGAAATAAAAGTATTCAAATTGTTTTCTATTTTGATAAATAGCACAGTATTGATTATTGATGCTTATTGATAAGTCACTCAGTTTTGTTTTATTGGTATTATTAATGTATTAAACAGAAAAGCTTTTTATATAAAACATAATACTTTTATAAAGTTATTCTATAAATAGAATATATTATATTCTATTGTGCATAATGTTTTGCATAGTAAAATCTTTTTATATAAAACAGAATACTTTTATAAAGTTATCTATTTTATTAGACAATAATTAGAATATATTATATTTTATTAGGCATAGTGTTTGCATAGTGCCTGCATAATGTTTGCATAATAAAATCTTTTATAAAGTTATTCGTTTTATTAGATTATAAATAGAATATATTATATTTTATTTAAAAGGTTTTGCTTTAAATATGGACCGCTAGATTAAAGTAAATCAATATGGACCGTTCACGAGTTAGTTACTATACAGTCCATTTTTCTATAAATAGAAGCTCATTCCTTCATTATTTCTTACGAATTCACTGAAATTCTAGAGAGAGAAACTATAGAGAGAGTTCTTCTTCTATAATCTTGAGCGTATTTCTTTAGAGTTTAAGAAAGCTTTGAGCGTAATACAAGTTTTCTTTGAGTATATTCCCGCCCTGCCAATCGGAATACTTTTCTTTTTAAGGTAGGGGATATAATTGTCATACTCGTAAAAGATATTATTATTATTTATTATTCTGTCGGAATAACCTGTATACGCGGACTACCCTATACTTGGTGATATTCTTCTGTTATTCCATTCTTTATTATTATGTTGGAATAACCTGTTTATGCGAAGTACCGCATACATGGTGAAATTCTTCTAAATTCCGTTCTTTATTATCATGTCTGTGCGTTTATGCCGGACCTGATTCCATTATTTATTATTCTGTCGGAATATCCTGTTTGTGTGTTTACGCCGGACCTGGTTCCATTATTTATTATTCTGTTGGGAATAACTTATCGGTGCAGTCTATCGCACGAATGGTGAATCCTTCTGTTATTCCATTCTTTATTATTCTTTTGGAATAACCTGTATATGTGGATTACCACATGCATGGTGAATGATCCTTCGTATTCATACGAATAGTATTTTCATTAAAAAGGGGTTTCTGCCAGGGACAAATTCGTAATTTTTCTGACCCTAAAAAATTCTGGAAAAATTTGAAATGATAATTTGATGAGTTTTCTAGACTGTGTCCAAAAATGATAATTTTTGGATGTATAGATTAAAAGTTATGGATTTTATGGGAAAAACCTATTTTAAAAGTAAACCCTTATAACTTCTTGTGGTTAACTCCAAAATTGGTGAAATTTTTATTGGGAGTACATGTATATAACAGGAGTATACCCTGTAAATTTTGAAATATTTGGACAAAAGTACAATTTATGATAAATATCTATATATTCGGCAGTTTTTTCCATATGAAAAATAGTAAATAAATTTTAAAAATTCTGAGAAAAATATATGTTCAAGATGGGACTATATTCTGCTAAATCCCAGAAAAGAAATATTTTTGGGATTGATTTGGTATTTTTCATAAAAATGAACTAGTTATGAGTAAATGAATTAAATATGATATGTGAAGTAATAAAATTTGAAAATAGGATTTTATGGCTTGAGAATCCTATATAGGGTATATGCAGGCTTTGATGAGGGATTTGATCATTGATTATGAAATCTTTTGAGTATGACATTTTTGAATGATTAAATGCATTATTTGACAAAGTGTAAACAATTGAAATATATTGTATATAAGTTTAAGAAATGATTAAAATATTGTTATAATATTAATGATATTAGATTATGAGATTATTAGGTGATTGATAACATTTGTTAATTATTGAACGATGGATAAATTGTATTATAAATGTTTAATAATTTGCCTTTATCTCATTTGATTGATTCTTTTATCATTGTCATCATCCTCATGCTTATATTGTATTGAAAGTCATCTGTGGCCTGTAGTGAATAGATGGACTTGGTATGATTATGACCAGGGATTATTCGATATAATCATGACCGTAATGTTACAAATGATGTGGAAAAAGTACTCATTAGCCCGTAGTGCATTAATGAACAGTTTTTGGTATGATTATGGCTATCGATTCTCTTCAGCCAAGGGTGTAAAGAAGAATTATTTTAGGACATGATCAGGACCGTTGACGAAAACACGATTATCTTTGGCCCGTAGTGCACAGATAATTCGTGGTCGTGATACTAATGAATATCCTTGGCCTGTAGTGCAGGGATGATTCGATGATGTGGATTAATTATTGAGCTGAGTCTCAGCGATGAAATATTAATTCATGGATGTGATAATAATGAATATCTTTGGCCGTAATGCATGGATAATTCAGTGATATGGATTGATTATCGAGCTGAGTCTCAGCGATGAAAGATTAATTCATGGATGTGATAATAATGAATATTTTTGGCCGTAGTGTATGGATAATTCAGTGATATGGATTGATTATCAAGCTGAGTCTCAGCGATGAAATATAAATTCATGGATATGATATTAACGAATATCCTTGGCTGTAGTGCAAGGGTGATTCGATGATGTGAATTATTTATTAAGCCGAGTCTTAGCGATAAAATATTTATTATACACTTTTAAATGCGTAGAAGATAGTAGATATCATGTTCTACTTGACTCTTCTAAAATACAGTTGTATGTCTTTGGCATGTAGTGCAAAGATGAATTGTTAATGAATATCTTTGGTCGTGGTGCAAAGATGAATTTATTAGTATGATTATGAGCAGGAATTCTGATTTGGTATAACCATAATTTTTGATGTTTCAGATGTAGATAGGTGATGAGAATTAACTTCATCTTAGTTGCGAAGAAGAATTTAGAACCACAATTATGATTATGAGTTATTTATATGATTGTGGACAGGAATTGTTGATTGATGTTACAGGGATAAAACATTATTGGTGGACTTTTAACATTGAGAAGATAATAGACCTTATGGTCTATTTGACTCTTCTAATGGATTGCTCGTTCCGCTGCAACTATGGTTGAAAAGTTTTATCATCTACCATATAATCTAAATCTTTGATTTATTATTGATGAACGCTATTGATAATTTAATTATCTTTAGTCATGATATTCCTTACTGGGCTAGTTGTGCTCACCCTTTCTGCTTCACAATTCCTTTCAGGTAATAAGAGTGTTGCCATAAGAGTGTTGTCGGGTCGAGCGGGGATAACAGGGGAATAGAACAGTGGCCTCTAGCTGTGGAGGTTCTCCTTAAATAGTATAGAAAAGTGTGTTGTATTCTATACAACATTTAGTAGTTATATTTGGCAAATCAAATAGGGTGAGGTGAACCCAACTTTGGAAGGGTGTTTTGTCACTATTATACAAGATGTCTAATGACATACAATCTCGTGTTATCATAAGACAAGGTTGTGCGCATCCACTTATTGAGTATATTTACGGGCACTGTCTATATATTCTTGGAGTTGATTTAAAATATAATATTCACTTGGAGACAGTGGAGATAGTTGTATGTCAAGAGAAGACTCACCATTGGAAAGAAGATGATAGTAATCTTCTCCTTTTTCTTTGGGGTCTACTGGGTCAACCAAGGATAATTCTGTGGCCATATGATATCTATTATAACCTAGACGCATGACCTCCCATGTACGAAGGTTTCCTTGAGCACTTCACAAAAATTTTAATTTCTAAAACAATCTTTGACTATACTTTTATGTAAAGTACCATTGTAAGGTTGTGGTCGAGGCACCATGAGAGTTACATACATTTGTATTAAAACTCACAGTTAATTGTGGTCGTATTATATACGACAGCTCAACAGTTGTATAAATGAAGTTGTATTTAAATTTTGTACCATGTATCTGGCGACTCAGAATGGGTGATGTATACCTAATTTTGGGGGCGTCACAGATACAATCAAAGATAGTAACCATAATAGAAATATTGGACAAAAAGAAGAAAATTTCATTTTTCGGTGAATAGTGCCGTATTCGTGAATAGTGTCGTATACATGTATAGTGCCGTATACGTGAATAGTAATCCCGATAAAAAAAGTTCCAAATTTGATAAAACGTTCAACCCAATATTTTGGAATAGTGATATCGAATAATAATATCATTTATGAAGAAAATAACATCCCTTACCTCAAAATAACCGTACTTCTGATTGAATTTCGGATATAGTGCAGATAGAAACTTGCACCGTATAGCAACACTAAAAAAATACTCACAAGAATACGCTCGATAATATAGAGGGAGAAAGAGAGAAAACTTGTTTATGGTGTGATTTTCAATTCTAACTTAGCTCTCTATTTATAGAAAAATGTTAGAACGCCATAGGAGACTAAAATAATAAAATATATTATTTCTTTTTCTTCTTCCACGCCACCTCAATTTGTCAAGCCAGCCACCAGCCATCTTTGAACCAAAAGATAGCAGCCCATGTGTTGATAACCAAGTGGGTCCCATCCATAAATTTATAAAAATTATTTTATTTTCTGAAACTTCAACAATTCATAGAAAATAGACTGTTTATCAGAAAAATACGAATTTTATGTCCATTCTGCTTGAAATCGAATTCTCTACAACTTTGTAGCTTTGAGTTTTTTCAAATTCCAAATATAAAATATCCGAAATCCACAAACGGATGATTTTTAATACCTCTACACCGACAAAATACTGATAAAACACCTCAGCATTAATTCCTTCATTTTTATCCACATAAAAAAAATATATCCATCATTTATATCTACATAAAATAAATATTTCCTTATCATATAAATCAATAATTAATTATTCACAAATAATATTATAGAATCACATATATGACAACCAGGCCGTTCCCAGGAATGATGGGGCTTTCCAATAAGAATTTCTCCTTACTGACGCGTAATTAGGTGACCAAACCTCTCATTGACAGAACTTTCAAGACATTGCCAATAATGCTATCAAATAATATTATTCAAATAATATGAATTATTGATCTGATAATGGGAAATACTGTGCAGTAATAATTATTGAAACAACAATAATATAAAATATCAACGCAGCAATTATTGAATCAATAAAATAAAATATTGAACAGTAATTACTGTAACAATTATTGAGTAGTGCCTTCTTACGTAAGAATCAATAATTTAACTATACTGTGCAATACCATGTGCTACTGTGCAACTACGCATATTACTGTATTTTAACCACCGGATATTCCAACAGTGTTAATGGTAACAACTACGCCGTTATTTATAAAAACTCAAATTTGTAATTTTCTTCATCCGACCGTTATCCGTTATGGGGCCCACAAATGGTTGCGCCGTCGTACGAATATTTCTCGACAGAAAGAATATTCCACGACTAAATGAATATTCTCCGACAAAATGAATATTTTATAACCACTTGCTTATTTTGCAAAATTTTCACATTTCATCCATATCCAAAGCATTATATCAAATTAATACCTTATAAATTTAGAATAATGAATAGAGGAAAATTTACTTTTATTTATAATAAGTTGGGGTATTACATTAGGAGTGAGCAAAAAACGGATAAAATCGAACTACCGAACCGAACCGAACTTTTTAAACCGAATTATTTCAATTTTTCATTTTTTTTCTTATTTTGGTTATATCAGATTTATTTCTCATTATTCGGTTTCGGTTTTGGTTTTAAAAAACAGATAATTCGGGTTTTCGAATAACCGAATATTAATATTTAAAAAATAATAAATTTATACTATTATTATTATATGAGTATTTTATAATAATTTTATACTATTATTATTATCTGAGCATCCAAGTCCCATATCTCAAATCAAGAGCTCAGCCATTAATCAAGATCATGTTTCTTCTGAGCCAAACTCCAGCTCCAGTCGGCGGAGGAGGCAGCAGAGCATTATCTACACAAAGATGCTCCCTCAACTCCGCTTTAAAATTCAGTCACCCAATTCCACCCTTCTTTTCTACTCGCAGACCCCCCAATTTCTCTCTCATTTGAGCAAAACCCACTCGCAAATCCCCCATTTTCGTTGTTAATCCCGATGCCAATAGCCCTGCCGCACCTAAACCCACCAACACTGAAGTAGACTCCCCTTCCTCCGCCTCCCTCGTCGGCGAAGAAACTGTCCCTCTTGAAGGTGTCATTCAGTTCGAAAAACCCAATTTTTATACCCGAATTAATTAATGGGGGTAACAAAAATCTCTCTCTATGTGTGTGTATAGTGTATATATATATATATATGTGGGTTTGGTGTGTATTGAATAATTGAGTTGTGGTTTGTTTGTGTTTTTAGTAGTGTGTATTGATGCTGATTCGGTTTTTACCCGAATTACTGAAATTACAATTCGATAATTCGGTATTCGGTAATTCGGTTATTTTCAAATTTTGGTTATTATTTCGGATAGTAAAATTGTCACTAGTTCGATTTTTGGTTATAACCGAATAACTTATTCGATTCGGTTATAACCGAATGAAGTGAATCGTTAATCCGTGCGCATAGCTTTCTGCAAGCTAACACAAAATCGTGAAGTGAATCTTGGGTCAAGATCCAAAACTATGGATACTGGCATGCCACGCAATCTCATAATCTCATTCACGTATATACGAGCAAGTCGTTAAAGGGAATAAGTCTCATGTATCGGCAAGAAATGGGCAGACTTGGTTAATCTATCAACAATAACCCAAATCGCATCTATGCCATAGTAATGTATTCCCACTTCTATTCCGGAATCTCAAGTGGTTGCAATGGACCTTTTGGCACTTGATGCTCCGCCTTTACACGTTGACAAGTTAAGCACCTCGAGATAAACTCTGCGATCTCTCTCTTCATATTGTTCCACCAAAATGTATGTCTAATATCATGATACATTTTGGTACTCCCAGGATGGATTGCAAACGGGGTGTTGTGTGCCTCCATCATGATTCTATGCTTCAAGTCAGAATCGTTAGGAACACAAAGTCTGGAGTTGAATCTAAGTATTCATTCTTCATCGATTCTCGCTTCTGGAATAGCTCCTTCTTGCACTTTCTTCTTCATATGTATCAGCTCTAGGTCCGTAGCTTGAGCATCTTTAATTTTATCGATTAAAGTTGGTTCTACTCGTATATTCGCCATCATCATGTGGGTCCCTGGAGTCTTTAATTCTACCTCCATCCTTTGCAAGTCATACAGAATGGGCCTTTGCATTGACAATATCGTACTCGTACTCGCATATGATCTTCTACTCAATACGTTAGCTACTACGTTCACTTTTCCAAGATGATATTGAATAGTGTGATCATAATCTTTCAATAGTTCAAGCCAACGTCGTTGCCGCATGTTGAGTTCTTTTTGGGTGAAGAAATATTTGAGGCTTTTATGGTCCGTATAAATCTCCACTTTCTCCCCATACAAGTAGTGTCTCCCAATTTTTAACGCGAATACGACTGCTGCCAACTCTAGATCATGAGTAGGATAATTCCTCTCATATTCTTTGAGTTGTCGTGAGGCATATGCTATGACTTTCCCATGTTGCATGAGAACACATCCTAGCCCTTTGCCTGAAGCATCGCTGTAGATAACAAATCCATCCGTACCAGATGGTATTGCCAGAACAAGTGCCGAAATGAGCCTCCTCTTGAGCTCTTGGAAACTCTTCTTGCATTCCTCGCTCCATACGAATTTTGTATCTTTCCAAGTCAGCTGAGTTAACGGAGTAGTGATTCGAGAAAATCCTTCCACGAATCTCCGATAATAACCAGCTAAGCCCAGAAAGCTACGCACTTCGGTCACCGACTTCGGTTTCTCCCAACTTTGTATTGCTTCAATCTTCGCCGGGTCAACTCCATGTTTTGACACCACGTGCCCAAGGAATGCTATTTCCTCAAGCTAGAACTCGCATTTCTTCAGCTTGACATAAAGCTTGTTTTCACGAAGCCTTTCAAGTATCAGCTTCAAATGGTGCTCATGATCTTCACGACTTTTGGAATAGATGAGGATGTCATCAATAAAGACAACAACGAATTGATCCAAATATTCCTTGAATACACGGTTCATCATATCCATGAAAGCAGCTGGAGCATTAGTCAATCCAAAAGACATGACTAAAAATTCATAATGCCCGTACCGAGTTCTGAAGGCAGTCTTTGGAATATCCTCAGTTTTAATCTTCAGCTGATGATATCCAGAACGAAGGTCCATCTTTGAAAAGAATTGTGCTCCTTGCAACTGGTCGAACAGGTCATCAATGCGAGGTAACAGATACCTATTCTTGATGGTGATATAGTTCAATTCTCGGTAGTCAATATAAAGTCGCATACTCCCGTCTTTCTTCTTTACGAATAAAACAGGAGCACCCCAAGGAGATGTACTAGGACGAATGAAACCGATGTCTAATAACTCCTGTAGTTGGACTTTTAACTCTTGAAGTTCAATAGGAGCCATTCGATATGGGGTTTTAGAAATGGGCTTTGTACCCGGTTCAAGGTCAATAAAGAATTCAACATCACGTTCTGGGGGTAGACCGGGAAGTTCTTCAGGAAATACATCAGGAAATTCTCTAACAACAGAAATATTATTCAAATCTGACTTGTCTTTGTTCAAATCCATAACATGGGCTAAGAAAGCTTGACATCCATTTTTCAATAAACGAATAGCTTTGTGGCTGGATATGACAGTGATTTATTTTAGTGGTTTAGTTGTTTAAATTCGTATAACAGGTTGGTTAGGAATATGAAAACTAACAATATTACGAAAACAATCAATTTTGGCATGATAAGTGGTTAACCAATCAATTCCTAAAATCACATAAAAAATAAGTATCTTTAAAGAGATAAGATTAACAGCTAATGTGATAGTGCCAACTTGGATCATGCAAGATTTATAAACTGTAGATGTAACGAAGGTTTCACCCAACGGAGTTTCAATAGATAAGTCAAAGTCCAATTTCTCTAGAGTCAAGTTTAAACGTTGAGCACAAGTAGGAGAGATAAAATAATGGGTATAACCGGTATCTAGTAAGGTATAAACTTCGCAAGAGTTCAAGATTATCTTACCCGTGATCACCTCATTCGGGTTCCTCACGTTTTAGCCAGTCACGACAAACGCTCTTCCAGGAACCACTGATTTCGACTTATCCGGGACAGCCCTTGGAGTTACCATCCCCGTTGAACTTGGTTTTGCTACAGAACAATCCTGAGCTATGTGGCCTTCCTTTCCACAGTTGTAACATACCTTGGATTGTTGTGGACAGTTTGGGCTGATATGTCCCTCTTTCCCGCATTTGTAACATCCAACTGGCGGTCGTTCTCCTCCCCTATAATTTGTTGTTGGTGCTGGTGCTGCTGCTGATGTCTTCCCGTCATTGTTGAATCCCCTCTTTCTGAAATTTCCACTTGATTCACCTCTCCTATTATCATAGCCACGATGACCACCCGAGTGGTTACCGCCTTTGTTCGTATTTTTCCTTCCTCATTGGTTATCATCGCTCTGATGACTGCTATCACCGGTATGACCCTGGTTGTGGTCCCTCGGTTGAACATACTCACTATCTCGCTCTAATAATTGAGCCCTGTTGACAACATCTGAATACAGAGAAAATTTATGAGAGATAAGGTATTGACGAATCTCTGGTTTTAGACCTCTCAGAAACATCCCTGTCATTCGTTCCTCATTCTCTACCAAATGAGCTGCAAACCTGGATAACTCAGCGAACTTCGCCTCGTACTGGGACACCGTCATATTATTTTGTTCCAGTCTGATAAACTCTACCTCCTTCATATGACGAATACTTTCAGGAAAGTATTTATCATTGAATAGTTTCTGAAATATTTCCAAAGACATGTTGAGTGCAGCAGGCTGGGTACACTTCATAGACTCCCACCAGTAGTCTGCCTCACCGCGGAACATAAAGGTGGCGAATAGAACCTTCTGTTCCTCTGTGCATCCCAAGACATCGAATATCTTGGTAATTTGCTTGACCCATGTTTCCGCCTTGATCCGATCCAGCTTTCCAATAAATTCTGGTGGTCCAAACTCCTTGAACTGCTTGGCTGTGACAGATCGCGCGTTGCTATCACTTCCACCCGTATTTTGTACACGAGTCTCCCTCGTCTGATTTTGTATGAACTGCAAAAAGCTCCTAAACATTCCATCATTTATCGTTTGCTCGGTAGTGTTGTTTACAGGAGGAATATTGGTTTCCTATTGCACGTTCTCCTGGTTTGTGACTAAAGGTTATTCCACAGTCTCATACACTCCATTGTTAACGTTCTCAGCAGCCATTCTTAAATACTACCATAAAACAAGGGTTAATTAAACAAATTAACATATCACATAATATCCCTATATTATGACCGACCAACAAATGAGCTTAGATAGGACACACTAGCGAAGGATTTACTCATCTCTCCCCTCCTAGTTCTATTCCTTGATCTCCGCCAGAGACCATATCCCTAAGCTTTGATACCAACTATGACGCCCCCAAAATAGGTATACAACACCCATTCTGAGTCGCCAAATACATGGTACAAAAAGCAAACTACAATTTCAATAATACAATTGTCGTGCAAAATACGACAACACATACTGTGAGTCTAAATATAAATATTGTCTTCTAGACAATATCCACACTCAAATAAGTCCTCATTACAATTATTCAAACACTATTTTATAGAAATAGTGAGGACTGCTAAAATATCTTTCTGGAACCATCACTCCATACCCCGACTAGATCCTGCTATGTTCTCACCTCTTGAGAAGAAAAATGGAACAAAAAGGAAAATGGTGAACTCAACTAGCCCAGTAAAAAATATTATGACTAAGATAATATATAACAAATTATCATTACTTTTCAACAGGGAAAAAATCTGATAACATATAATAGACAACAAGTTTTATATCAACAACTGCAGCGAAAACAACAATCCATTAGAAGAGTCAAGTAGAGAATGAGTTCTACTATCTTCTAAGATTTAAAAGTCCATCATCAATATTTTATCCCTGTAACAAAAATCAATATACATCTTTAATCAAATATTCATCTTTGCACTACAGGCCAAAGATATTCATTTGTATCACCAGTTGGTCATGTTCATCTTAACACCTGTTCATCTTTGCACTATGGGCCAAAGATATTCATCAGTTAATCATTCATCTTTGCACTTCAGGCTAAAGATATTCAGTAATATCATCATTTAGGACTGAGAATGATGAAAAATATTTTAAAGAAAACGAATCTAGTGAGACAGAAGGACAAATATTAAGGATTCGTATAACAGTTTATCCAAGATCAATAATACTCCATAATAACTAATTTTGAAGCAGAATTCAAAAATAAAGACCAAAACATGGATACAATTAAAGATAGTAACCATAATAGACATCTTGGATAAAAAGAAGAAAATTTTATTTTTCGATGAATACTGCCGTATACGTGAATAGTGCCGTATACGTGAATAGTAACCCAACACAAAAAGTTCCAAATTTGATAAAACGTTAAACCCAATATTTTGGCATAATGATATCGAAGAATAATATCATTTATAAAGAAAATAACATCCCTTACCTCAAAATAACCGTACTTCTGACTGAATTTCGGATATAGTGCTGACAGAAACTTACACCGTATAGCAACACTAAAAAAAATACTCATAAGAATACGCTCTATAATATAGAGGGAGAAAGAGAGAAAACTTATTTCTGGTGTGATTTTCAATTTTAACTCAGCCCTCTATTTATAGGAAAATGTTAGAACGCCATAGGAGACTAAAATAATAAAATATATTATTTCTTTTTCTTCTTCCACGCCACCTCAATTTGTCAAGCCAGCCACCAGCCATCTTTGAACCAAAAGATAGCAGCCCATATGTTGATAACCAAGTGGATCCCATCCATAAATTAGTAAAAATCATTTTATTTCCTGAAACTTCAACAATTCATAAAAAATAGACCGTTTATTAGAAAAATACGAATTTTATGTCCATTCTACCTGAAATCAAATTATCTACAACTTTGTAGCATTGAGTTTTTCCAAATTCTAAACATAAAATATCTGAAATCCACAAAATGATGATTTTTAATACCTCTACACCGACAAAATAATGATAAAACACCTCAACATTAATTCCTACATTTTTATCCACATAAAAATAAATATATTCATCATTTATATCCACATAAAATAAATATTTCCTTATTATATAAATCAATAATTAATTATTCATAAATAATATTATATAATCACAATTATGACAACCAAGCCGTTCCCAGGAAAGAGGGGTTTTCCAATAAGAATTTCTCCTTACTAGCGCGCAATTAGGTGACCAAACCTCTCCTTGACAGAACTTTCAAGACATTGTCAATAATGCTATCTAATAATATTATTCAAATAATATGAATTATTGATCTGATAATGGGAAATACTGTGCAGTGATAATTATTGAAAGAACAATAATATAAAATATCAACGCAGCAATTATTAAATCAATAAAATAAAATATTGAACAGTAATTACTGTAACAATTATTGAGTAGTGCCTTTTTACGTAAGAATCAATAATTCAACTATACTGTGCAATACCGTGTGCTACTGTGCAACTACGCGTATTACTGTATTTTAACCACCGGGTATTCCAACAGTGTTAACGGTAACAACTACGCCATTATTTGTAAAAACTCAAATTTGTCGTTTTCTGCATCCGACCATTATCCGTTATGGGGCCCATAAATGGTTGCGCCGTCGTACGAATATTCCCCGACAGAAAGAATATTCCACGACCAAATGAATATTCCCCGACAAAATGAATATTTTATAACCACTTGCTTATTTTGCAAAGTTTTCACATTTCACCCATATCCAAAGCATTATATCAAATTAATACCTTATTAATTTAGAATAATGAATAGAGGAAAATTTACTTTTATTTATAATAAGTTGGGGTCTTACATTAGGAGTGAGCAAAAAACGGATAAAATCGAACTACCGAACCGAACCGAACTTTTTTAACCGAATTATTTCAGTTTTTCGTTTTTTTTCTTATTTCGGTTATATCTGATTTATTTCTCATTATTCGGTTTCGGTTTTGGTTTTAAAAATAGATAATTCGGGTACCCGAATAACCGAATATTAATATTTAAAAAATAATAATTTTATACTATTATTATTATATGAGTATTTTATAATAATTTTATACTATTATTATTATTATCTGAGTATCCAAGTCCCATATCTCAAATCAAGAGCTCAGCCATTAATCAAGAGCATGTTTCTTCTGAGTCAAACTCCAGCTCCAGTCGGCGGAGGAGGCGGCAGAGCATTATCTACACAGAGATGCTCCCTCAACTCCACTTTAAAATCCAGTCACCCAATTCCACCCTTCTTTTCTACTCGCAGACCCCCCAATTTCTCTCCCCTCTGAGCCAAACCCACTCGCAAATCCCCCATTTTCGTTGTTAATCCCGAGGCCAATAGCTCTGCCGCACCTAAACCCACCTACACTGAAGCAGACTCCCCTTCCTCCGCCTCTCTCGTCGGCGAAGAAACTGTCCCTCTTGAAGGCGACATTCAGTTCGAAAAACCTAATTCTTATACCCGAATTGATAAATGGGGGTAACAAAAATCTCTCTCTATGTGTGTGTACAGTTTATATATATATGTGGGTTTGGTGTGTATTGAATAATTGAGTTGTGGTTTGTTTATGTTTTTAGTCGTGTGTATTGATGCTGATTCGGTTTTTACCCGAATTACCAAAATTACAATTCGGTAATTCGGTATTCAGTAATTCGATTATTTTCAAATTTTGGTTATTATTTCGGATAGTAAAATTGTCACTAGTTTGGTTTTCGGTTATAACCGATTAACTTATTCGGTTCGGTTATAACCGAATGATCACTCCTAGTTATAATGGCAAAAATAATATGGTTGGGAAGGGAGTCCAAAATGGTGGGTAAATTCTAACATAAAATTTAGCTATGCTTCGAGTACGCTCTATGACTATGTATGACATGTATTGATGTATCAATTGAGCAAAACAAAATAACAAGAACTGAAAGGGAGAACGCTTTGTTAAATGTGTTGGAAACCTATCCCTGAATAGTTATACCTTGTATTTAGGTCTTTAAATCATGAACATAACAAGTACATTATGTTGTAACACTTGTATTAAGAGTTTGAAGGACTGTTTTCTTTTTTGTGCTATGTTACTGCTATGAACTCAAATGACTGTTATGCTATGGTTATTGCTATAATGACTATCATGCCCAACTGTTGTTAAGTAGTTACTGTTATTGCTTGGCTTAGGCACAAGGAGATAGGTTGGCTGTGGTGTTATAAAGACTTAATGGAGTTATAGAGCAAACAAATAGCTATGACACGAGTAGTTTTAAACTATGCACACCATGTGTTCGACAAAAGTCCCAAGTGGACTGCCTTAAAAAAATTGAAAGGTATAAGCACATTAACTGGAAGTGAGAAGAAAATCTTAACTAAAACCAATGTTAAATAGTTATCATGCCAAGTCCTTGGGCACACTTTTTTTAGCAGTTGTGAAAGTTCAGGGCAGGAGCTTGGCATTATTATTAATAGTTGAGGTTATGCTTAGATTATACTACTGATGGGCTAAAGATTTACTTTTATTACAAATCTTGCAAATTATAACAAATTGAGGGCTGGGTTGAGGTGTAAGGACTGATGTCTATGACAACAGTGGTTGCCACAACACAAATGAAAAATTTAGCAAAAACTGAGGCTAAGGGATGAATGGGAATGGGTCAAAGAGCAGGGACTGCTGATAACAGTAATTGATAGCTTTAAGTAACTGCTATTGCAGACTTTGGCAAATCAGTTGGTTGCATCATTTTTGTATATCAAAATTTTTTAGAGATCCTAAGGTGCTCAAATAGGATCATGAACTGCTGCAAAGACAACAATGAGTAGCAACTATACCAGTTAGTACCAACCTTAAGCAAGTAACTGCATTACCCTTTTGACAACTGAGTGACCTCCTTGACTTTCATTTTAGTTAGGCTATTAATAAACTAAGAAGTAACACAGTTTGAAGATTAAGGGATTAGGTTGCTGTCCAAGGACACCAACTGTTACCTATACCTGCAAGTAGTTAACCACCTCCTATGGATGGTCTTAAATTATCCAATATGGTGAAGTTATATGACTGCTATACATTATGTCAACTAATAGCTAACTTGAAAGTGAAAAGGTGATAAAAATGGAATCATGGGACTGCTAGCAGTCAACAAGAATAGGAGGCCCTAACTAACTGATAAGGTAGTGTCAAGCTTGCCAAACTCAGTTGGAAATGAACCCAATTAAGCTACATAAAGTCCCTTATTGAAAACTTAAAAACTGTTAGTTTCATGAAGTATTATAGGTTTTTGGTAATGTATAAGTAAGTTGGTAAAGGGAGAGGAACCACTGTCTATAGGCAGCAGCAGGCAACTGCTCTGGCAGTTTTAAAAAGCCACTTTTTGGCTTTATGGTGTGATTGAAAAGCTTATCTATCATGCACAAATCCTAAGTAAACATGTAGTGAGCTTCAAACATAGAATATGAAAGAAGAAAAGGGGACAGGGTACTTCCCATTTTTAGCAGCAGTTGACAATAAGAGCTACAGCTGTGAGTTGTTGCTGAAGAAATTTTGGGCAGTCTAGTTTAGACTAGAAATGTAACTTGAGAAATTAACTAAATAAGTATGTATAGAGTATAGTTATAGTTCTATGTAAATAACTTAGTAGTTATATTATACTTAAGACTGTTAAGCCAATGTTCTCACTGCTATGGGCCATGAGACCAAGTATGACCAAGTCAAGTTTGGCTAAGCCCCGCAGGGCCAAACAACACTTGGCTACTAGCATGACCAGTTATGGGGAACTGTGTGGGGTATAAACTTAAAACTTGTTAACCTTAGCACACTAGTAGGTATAAATGAACCTACAAGATAACTAAATATATATTGTGTGTACATGTTATTATACTAGACCCTATTAAAGAGAAAATGGTGATGATAAGAACATGGATTAGATATTTGAAAAATGTATCAAATATAGGAAATCTAACCATGATCATTGAACTACATGATAAATGACTTAGTTATGTGGCTAACATGCTTGGTTAATATAAATAATAACTATAATGTGATTCTTATTACTTATTGTAAGCATGTCGAACCCCGTCAAAGTGAAAAATGTCTATTGTGAAATCATGGATGAGATATTTGAAAAATGTATCAAAAATAAGAATTTAACGACAACCATGATCACTGAAACTATGAGATATTTGAGCTTACAAACTATATAACTTAGCTATGTGATTAACATGTTTGTTAATATAAATAACTGTGTAGGATTTTGTGAGAACACTTCAATTAAGCTGAAATCCTAACAATAGACTACAAACAAGGCAAGTTTCTAACTCTTACTCTTTATTGAGCAATTATTCTATAGTGGACAGGTTCTTTAATTTCTGAACTGCATGTCCTTATTTATGAATAATATAAGGTTAAATAGCCTTTTTATTCTAATCAGCTTTAAAAGAATTGTATATCGAGTGTTCTTAGAATGAGTTACATTGAGTATATGTCAAAACCATTATTTTGGTTAGACAATTGTTGATATATTGATATTATTCATGAAATTATCAGTTAAATGCTTTCCAAACCATTTTGTTGTGGTATGGATTCTTATATAATGCTGTGAACGAACAACCCTTTTAGAGGGGCATATTGTACCGGACATATGATTCTGAACGACATGTAAAGTGTTATTAGACTGTTATGTTGTGCACAATGTAGGGTACTTAGGCTGATCCCCTAAAGTACGAGTCTGGGATCTAAAACAGTTGTTATAAACTGTATGTGTCCATGGATTGTAGTATTATTATTATTATCGATTCTAGTAAAGAGTTCACTGGTCATTTGACCTTACAAAATGCTAAAGTCTAATTTTTCAGACTCAACACTTTTAAAGAATTATCTTGTTCAGTATTTATTATTGAATCCTCATTTTTATAGTATTTCTGTTCCATTATATTTAGCTGATTATTTCCTTGATGAGTAAGCTTGTTGCTCATCCTTGCGTTAAATATAATGTTTTCAGTTAAGAATGAAGTTCCTGGTCCATCTGGAAAAGACAAAGGAAATGGAAATGTTGTTGAATAGTCTTTTATTAACATATGCTTATTTAAGTAGTAAATGTAATAAATACTGTTAGTACTATGTTGTGTAATGATATTCGATTCGTAAGTTATGTAAAGGTCTATTGAACCTGTGATTTAAGTTATGTAATATAAGACAGTTTTCTTTTAGTATGAATGGGTATATTAGTATCGTGAGCACCAAACTCGAGTTAAAGATAACCCAGATTTGGGGGCGTCACAGGTTGGTATAAAAGCTGTTAGGTTATAAACCTTAGGAATGGGGAAAAAACACCTTAGGATTATGACCTTAAGAGAAATAGTTAACTCATTTCAAGTATAAGGATGAATTCGGAGAAATTCATTGTTAAAGAAATTAAAAAGTTTAAATGTGATTACTTGATAATGTTGTATGGAAACTTATCAAGTTTGCTAAAATATTTTGTAGATGCCTGAAATAGCCGAATCCAGTTGAGTCAAGGAGGAGATAAAACAGGAAGAGCCAGAGGAGCATATGGAGGGTTTCTCCGAAGAACCTTTCATAGAAGAAGCCGATGCTCTCATGGAATTAACCTTTAAGAATTTTGAACTAGAGAACCGAGTCCAAGAATTAGTAGGGGAGAGAGAGGAAAAATAAACATCTATAGAGCTATTCGAGTCCTTGGTCGTGCATACCATAGAGAAGAATGTAGAGATTGGCCACACACTCTATTGCTCTGCCTGCCAAAAAGAGGCCCTGAGGCAGGAGAATGTTGTCCTCAAGCATGAGGTGGAAGTCCTGAAGGCTGACCAAATGATGGCTGAACAACAACAGGATAGGGCTTTAGGCAGAGCTTATGAGTTAGAAATGGAAGTTAGGGGTAGAGATGCCAAGATAGATAAAATGGACTATGCATTTGAATATGCATTTAGACGCTGGAAGCAAAGGGTACAGCTACATCCTGTAGATGAAGGTGGAAGCGAGTTAGTGCTAACTCGAAAAAGGGTGTTGGACATCGGGGATGAGTAGCTTCACAGCGCCAAAAGGCGGGGCATGCTTCTCCAGTAGTTGGACTGAGTTCTTATGATGTATTTGTTTAGTATAAATATTTTTGTATTATGTCTTTAGTAGGTAGATGTACCCCTCTTTTGTATACTAAGGGGTTGATACTTTTGAGCCCGACTTTTGTTGATAAGGGCAGTTTAAATGTAAATCCGGACTATATGTAGTCAAGAAGGGATGAAGATATTTTAGCCGTACGAAACAAGATATAATGTGCACAACTTTTAAAAGGCATATAAATATGAATGTTTTTCTGTTATAAAAGGATCTGTATATTTGATAAAAATGTGCATTATTATAACTATTAAATGATAAAGAAGTAAAAACTTATACAAAAAATGCCACCAAGATGGAGAGGAAGAGGAAGAGGAAGACTTGAGGCACCAACCCCATCAACACAAGAAGAGTCCGTGAATAACTTGGAAGGACCTGAAAATCCTATGCATCAGTTTATCAACTTATTAACTCAAGCACTTCAAGGAAGAAATACTGCACAACCCGTAAACCCGAACCCTCCTGAAGGTCGTTTGATTACCTTTAAGGATTTTAAAGCGGTAGGACCCCCAGAGTTCCAGGGAACCAATAATCCGATAGAAGCCCAAACTTGGGTAAATGAAATGGAAAAGGTCTTCAAAGTTTTTCGAGTTGCTGATAATCAAAAGAAAGCTTTCGCCACGTTCATACTGAAAGGAGAAGCACACTATTGGTGGGGAGCTAATAAAAAGCAGAGCTAAAGTAAGAGTCGTGATGTGAGATAGGTTTAAAGAACTATTTTTTGAAGCCTATTTTCCCCGTATCATGAAAAATAAGATAGAAGTTGAATTTCTCGAACTTAAACATGGAAGCATGACGGTACCTGATTATGCTGCAAAATTTACTGAACTGTCGAGGTTTGCACCACATCAGATTGGCACTGAAGAACGGAAAGCTCGGAGATTTGAACAAGGACTGAAGCCGGTTCTTTTCAGCAAGGTTTCGATGTTTCAAATAAATACGTTTACTGGCATACTGGAAAAAGCCATAATCGCTGAAGGAGGAACTGACGCATTGACCAAATTTCACCAAGAGAAGAAGACTAAGAAGATAACTGGAGGACCTCAAGAGGGAAGCAGCAAGGGAAATACTTTTAACAAAAGGAAGTGGAACAATAAGAGAAACAAATTTGGCAATAAGTAGGGAGAACCAAGAAGGAAGATTGAAGTGTGTAAGAAGTGTGAAAAAAATCACCTCGAAATTTGTTTGAAGGGAAAGACTGTCTGTTAAAAATGCGGACATGAGGGTCACATTTCTCCTAACTACACCAACCCAAAGAAGAGTTAAGGATGCTTTGCATGTGGAGCTGCAGATCACCAGATAAAGAATTGTCCAAAGAAAGGAAACATCGATGGGAAGTTGACAATCGAGGGACCAACCCCATTCAATCGACCAACTGTAAGGACATTCAATATATCAGTGCATGATGCAATGACATCAAAGGAGGTGGTGTCAGGTATCATTCCTGTCAATAACATTAATGCCTTTATACTATTTGATTCGGGTGCTACCTGTTCCTTTATATCTAAAGAATTTGCTCAACGGTTAGAATTAACTCCTGAAAGATTTGATCGTCCTTTGAACATAGAGATCGTAAATAAAGAAGTCATTCCTGTGAAGCATGTCCATAAAAATTGTAGTATGGATAAGTTTACAGTAAATTTAGTTCCCATCCGATTAGGTGAATTTGACATGTTACTAGGAATGGATTGGTTATATAACCATGGGGCAGTAATTGATTGCCAAAAGAAATGCATAAACCTTCAGACTCCTAGTAAATCCAAAATTGTGTTTTATGGTAACAAGTCACCAAGACAGTCATGTTATCTGACGATGATGCAGGCCAAAAAGTTGTTAAATAAAGGGTGTGTTGGTTATTTAGCACATATAGTTGACACTCAAAGAATGGAACTGAAAATAGAACAAATACCAATAGTGAGGGAATTCCCGGATGTATTTCCAAATGATTTGCCAGGGTTACCACCAGACCGAGAGATTGAATTCGTGATAGACTTAGTACCTGGCACAAACCCAATTTCAAAAGCTCTATACCGAATGGCTCCGGTAGAGATGAAAGAAGTAATGATTCAGTTACAAGAATTGTTAGACAAAAAGTACATTCAACCAAGTGTGTCTCCCTGGGGAGCACCTTTGTTATTTGTTAAAAAGAAGGATGGATCGCTATGACTATGTATAGATTATAGAGAATTGAACAAAGTCACAATCAAAAATAAGTATCCCTTACCAAGAATCGACGATCTTTTTGATCAACTGAAGGGAGCTCATTATTTTTCTAAGATAGATTTCTGTACGGGTTATCACCAATTAAAAGTGAGGAATGAAGACGAGCCAAAGACCGCATTTAGGACTCGTTACGACCACTATGAGTTCCTAGTGATGTCATTTGGGATGACTAATGCACCGGCAACATTCATGGATTTAATTAACATCGTATTCAAACCTTACTTAGATAAATTCGTGGTGGTATTCATTGACGATATCTTGATCTATTCAAAGACTCGAGAGGATCATGCCGAACATCTGAAGATGGTACTGGAAATCCTGAGAAGACAAAAGTTGTACGCAAAGTTTTCAAAATGCGAGTTCTGGTTGGAAATAGTGCAATTTTTGGGACACGTGATTGACCATGAAGGGATATCTGTGGATCCGACAAAAGTGGAGGCGGTAAGTAACTGGGAATAACCGATGACACCGACTAAAATATGAAGTTTCTTAGGCCCAGCAGGTTATTACCGTAGATTCATCAAATATTTTTCAAAATTGTTAGGACCTTTGACGAATTTGACCCGAAAAGCAGTAAAATTCATTTGGTCAGAAAAATGTGAAGAAAGTTTCCAAGAACTAAAGAAACGATTGAGTGAAGCACTGGTACTATCCTTGCCAGACGATACGAGTAATTTTGTTATTTCCAGCGATGCGTCACATAAAGGGCTTGGATGCATTTTGATGCAGCATGGCAAGGTCATAGCATACGCGTCTTGCCAATTGAAAGATTACGAGAAGGGGTATCCTACGCACGACTTGGAGCTGGCAGCAGTTGTATTCGCTCTAAAAATTTGGAGACACTATCTGTATGGCGAGAAATGTGAGATATACACAGACCATAAAAGTCTGAAGTATATCTTCACACAAATGGAATTAAACATGAGGCAGAGGAGATGATTAGTGTGACGCCCCCAAAATAGGTATACATCACCTATTCTGAGTCACCAAATACATGGTACAGAATACAAATACAATCTTTAATATACAATAAGAGAGTTGTGAGTTTTAATATAAATACTGTCTTCTAGACAATATCCACTCTCAGAATATGTCCTTATTACATTTATTGTCATACTATTTAATAGAATAATGAGGACTACTAGTTAATACTATCATTCGGACCATCACTCCGTTCCCCGACTCGTCCCAGCCACGTTCTCATTTCCTGAAGAGAACAGTGAAAGAAAGGGTGAGCTCAACTAGCCCAGTAAGAAATATTATGACTAAGATAATGCAAAATAATTTATCGTTAGCCTTCAACAGTGTTAAACTGATAAAATATAACAAACATCAAGTTTAACTGCAGCGGAACAAGCAATCCATTAGAAGAGTCAAGTAGAGAATAAAATCTACTATCTTCTATGATTTAAAAGGTTTTTCATGAATTTTATCACTAAGACTCAGCTTAATAAATAATTCACATCATCGAATCACCCCTGCACTACGGCCAAGGATATTCATTAGTATCAAGACCACAATTATCCATGCACTACGGGCCAAGAATATTTGTGTATTCATTAATGGTCATGATCATGCCAAAAATTGTCCATCAATGCACTACGGGCCAATGAGGACTTTTACCACATCATTTGTAACATTACGGTTATGATTACACCGAATAATCCCTAGTCATAATCATACCAAGTCCATCTATGAACTACAGGCCACATATAACTTTCAAAAAACATAAACACGAGGATGATGACAATGATATAAGAATTCAATAAAACAAGTTCAAGAATTAATTTATCCAGGAACTAATAATGTCCAAATTGTCAACATGATACTGCTTTGTAGAGTAAAATTCAAGAATGCTCATAAGAATATTTCCATAAAAAGATACTAGATGAAGAACAAATATCAAGGATATTCCACTAATTTCATAGAGTTTAGAAGTCAAAATTTAACCAACTGAGTATAATAAAGAATGGAATAACAAAAGAAATCACCATGCATGCGGTACTTCGCATAGACAGGTTATTCCAACAGAATAGTAAGTAACGGAACCAGGTCAAGCGAAATTCGCACTGCAGGATGTTCCAACAGAATAATAAAGAATGGAATAACAACAGAAATCACCATGAATGCGGTACTTCGCATAGACAAGTTATTCCAACAAAATACTAATAAGGACGGAATCAGGTCCGGCGTAAAATGCACAGACAAGATATTCCAACAGAATAATAATAAAGACAGAACCAGGTCCGGCGTAAAATGCACAGATAAGGTATTCAACCAGAATAATAAAGACAGAATCAGGTCAGGCGTAAAACGCACAGACAGGATATTCCAACAGAATAGTAAAGACAGAATAATAGAAGAATGTCACCAAGTATAGGGTAGCCCGCGTATACAGGTTATTTCAACAGAATAATAAAGAATGGAATAACATAAGTTCTCTTCATGAATACAAAAGAATAACACCCCTTACGAGTACAATAAATAATATTCCCTACCTTAAGAAGAAGAGTACTGGATATATAAGTAGTGAAGTAGCAGAATACTTTTTTCTTTCTCTCTATAGTTTATCTCTATAGAGTTTCAGTGAATTCGTAAGAAAATAATGAAGGAATGAGCTTTTATTTATAGAAAAATGGATTGTATAGTAACTAACCCATGAACGGTCTAGATTGATTTACTTTAATCTGACGGTCCATATTTAAAGCAAAATCTTTTAAATAAAATATAATATATTCTATTTATAATCTAATAAAATGAATAACTTTATAAAATATTTTACTATGAAAATACTATGCAGGCACTAAGCAAACACTATGCATAATAAAATATAATATATTCCAATTATTGTCTAATAAAATAGATAACTTTATAAAAGTATTCTGTTTTATATAAAAATATTTTACTATACAAAATACTATGCAGACACTATGCATAATAGAATATAATATATTCTATTTATAGAATAACTTTATAAAAGTATTTTGTTTTATATAAATAGATTTTCTGTATTATTATATTAATAATACCAACAAAACTGAGTGACTTATCACATAAGCATCAATAATTAATACCGTGTGCTACTATGCAACCACGCGTATTATGTACTTTTAACATCGGGTGTTTCAATAGTTAACGGTAAAACTTTAGCCATTATTTTTATAAAGTATTTTTGTCATTTTCTTAATCCGACAATAATTCCGTTGTGGGGTCCACCAATGATTGTGCCGTTGTACAAATATTCCCTGTTAAAACGAATATTCCCCGATTAATCGAATATTATATAACAACTTCCGTACTTTGCAAAATTTATAAATATTACCCACAACTATAACATTATATCAATTTCACTCCATAATATTCAAAAATAATATTTATAGAAAATTCATCTTTATTCAAAAAGTTGGGGTTTTACAATCTCCCATTCTTATGAAATTTCGCCCTCAAAATTAGGGTACGTACCTGGTATGTCGAAGAGGTAAGGATACCTTGATTTCATTTCAGATTCTAACTCCCAAGTCATTTCCACAACATCGTGGTTTCTCCATAAAACTTTGACTTGAGGTATAACCTTGGTGCGTAGAATATGTTCCTTCTTATCCAAGATTTGAACAGGAACCTCTTCATACGTCAAATCTTCCGCTATTTCGTCCGGTTCTAACTCAATAATGTGGTTCGGGTCTTCCACATATTTACTTAGCATAGATATGTGAAAAACGTTATGAACACGAGACATACTTGGCGGTAAAGCGAGTCTATAGGCCTCAGTTCCTACTCGATCGAGGATTAAAAATGGGCCGATGAATCGAGGATTGAGCTTTCCTCTCTTTTCAAATCTCGTAACTCCTTTCCATGGAGCAACACGTAACAACACATGATCTCCTATATCGAATTCCACATCCTTTCGATGAAGATCAGCATAACTCTTTTGTCGATCTTGTGAGGTTTTTATACGTTGCCGGATCGTTTGAATCTTTTCTGTAGTCATACGTACCAACTCCGGTCCCAACAACGTTGCTTCTCCCACCTCATCCCAGCATACTGGAGAACGACAATTTCTTCCATACAACGCTTCGAATGGAGCCATGCCAATACTTGCTTGATAACTGTTGTTTTAGGAAAACTCCACCAATGGTAAGAACTTGTCCCAACTTCCCTTGAAATCAAGGACATAGAGTCTTAATAGATCTTCAAGAGTTTGAATAGTCCTCTCCGACTGTCCATCCGTCTAAGGATGATATGCCGAGCTAAATCGTAAATCTGTACCCATAGCTTTCTGCAAACTAACCCAAAATCTTGAAGTGAATCTTGGGTCTCGATCAGAAACTATGGATACTGGCATACCATGCAATCTCACAACCTCGTTTATGTACATATGAGCAACACGTTAAAGTGTATAAGTTTCTCGTATCGGTAAGAAATGAGCAGACTTGGTCAATCTATCAACAATGACCCAAATCGCATCCATGCCTTGAGAAAATTTGGAAAGACCGGTAACGAAATCCATGGTAATGTGCTCCCACTTCCATTCTGGAATTTCAAGTGGTTGCAATGGACCTTTTGGTACTTGATGCTCCGCTTTGACTCGTTGACACGTTAGACACCTTGAGATAAACAGAGCTATCTCTCTCTTCATATTGCTCCACCAAAATGTATGACGAATATCATGATATATTTTGGTACTCCAAGGATGGATTGTAAACGGTGTGTTATGCGCTTCCATCATGATTTTATACTTTAAATCACGGTCGTTAGGAACACAAAGTCTGGAGTTGACTCGAAGTATTCCTTGTTCATCGATTCTTACTTCCGGCATAACACCTTCTTGTACTTTCTTCCTTATACGCATCAGCTCCAGGTCTATAGCTTGAGCAGCTTTAACTTTATCAATTAAAGTCGGTTCTACTCGTATATTCGCCATCATCACATGGGTCCCTGGAGTCTTTAACTTTATCTCCATCCTTTGCAAGTCACACAAAATGGGCCTTTGTGTTGAAAATATCATACTCGTACTTGCATATGATCTTCTACTCAATGCATCAGCTACCACGTTCACTTTTCTAAGATGGTATTGGATGGTATGATCATAATCATTCAACAGTTCAAGCCAACGTCGTTGTCGCATGTTGAGTTCCTTTTGAGTGAAGAAATATTTGAGGCTTTTATGATCCGTAAAGATCTCCACTTTCTCCCCATACAAGTAATGCCTCCAAATTTTAAGTGCGAAGACAACAGCTACAAACTTTAGGTCATGAGTAGGATAATTCCTCACATATTTTTTGAGTTGTCGTGAGGCATAGGCTATGACTTTCCCATGTTGCATGAGAACACATCCTAACCCTTTGCCCGAAGTATCACTGTAGATGACAAATCCCTCCGAATAAGATGGTATTGTCAGAACAGGTGCTGAAATGAGTCTCCTCTTGAGTTCTTGATAACTCTTCTCATATTCCTCGCTCCAACCGAACTTTGTATCTTTTCGAGTCAGCTGAGTTAGTGGAGTAGTGATTATAGAAAACCCTTCTACGAATCTCCGATAATAACCAGCTAAGCCGAAAAAGCTACGTACTTCGGTCACTGATTTAGGTTGCTCCCAGCTTTGAATAACTTCAATCTTTGCTAAGTCAACAGATATTCCATGACTTGATACCACGTTCCCAAGGAATGCTACTTCTTCAAGCCAGAACTCACATTTCTTCAACTTGGCATAAAGCTTGTATTCACGAAGCTTTTGGAGTATCAGCCTCAAGTGTTGCTCATGATCTTCACGACTTTTGGAATTAATAAGGATGTCATCAATAAAGACGACCACAAAGTGATCCAAATATTCCTTGAATACTCGGTTTATCATATCCATGAAGGCAGCAGGAGCATTAGTCAATCCAAAGGACATGACTAGGAATTCATAATGCCCGTACCGAGTTCTGAAAGCCGTCTTTGGAATGTCATCGGTTCTAATCTTCAATTGGTGATATCCGGAACGAAGATTAGTCTTTGAAAAGAATTTGGCTCCTTGCAACTGGTCAAACAGGTCATCAATACGTTGCAATGGGTACCTATTTTTGATGGTGACATGATTCAACTCCCGATAATCAATACAAAGTCGCATACTCCCATCTTTCTTCTTCACGAATAGAACAGGAGCACCCCAAGGAGAAGTACTAGGACAAATAAAGCCAATGTCTAACAATTCCTGTAGTTGAGTCTTTAACTCCTGAAGGTCAATAGGAGCCATTCGATATGGGGCTTTGGAAATGGGTTTTGTACCGGGTTCAAGGTAGATAAAAAATTCAATTCACGCTGTGGGGGTAGGCCAGGAAGTTCTTCAGGGAATACGTCAGGAAATTCATTAACAATTGAAATATTATTCAAAACTGACGTATTTTTGTTTAGATCCGTGACATGAGCTAAGAAAGCTTAACATCCATTTTTCAATAAACGAATAGATTTATGGCTTGAGATGATAGTGATTGATTTTAATGGTTTGGTTGCTTGAATTCGCATAATAGGTTTGTTAGGAATATGAAAGTTAACAACCTTACGAAAACAATCAATTTTTGCATGATGAGTAGTTAACCAATCAATCCCTAAAATCACATCAAATGCAAATATTTTCAATGAAATAAGATCGACAGGTAATGTAAGGGTACCGATTTGAACCAAACAATACTTATAAATAGTGGATGTAATGAAGGTTTCTCCCAACGGAGTTTCCACAGATAAGTCAAAGTCTAATTTCTCCGGAGTCAAATTTAATTGTTGAGCGCAAGTAGGAGAAATAAAAGAATGGGTAGAACCAGTATCAAATAAGGTATAAACTTCGCTAAAGTTTATGATAAGCTTATCCGTGATGACCTCGTTCGGGTTCCTTGCTTTCTGGGAGGTCACGACAAATGTTCTCCCTTGCACCACCGACTTTGACTTTTCTGGGACGACCTTTGGTGCCTCCATCCTAGCTGAACTTATTTTCTGTGAACGACAAAATCGGGCTAGGTGACCTTCTCTTCCACAATTATAACACACTTTGGATGGCATCGCGCAGTTTGGACTGATATGTTCCTCCCCTCTGCATTTGAAGCATATGATAGGTGGTCGTTCTCCTTCCTTAACCACAGTTGCTGGTGCTAACGTCATTTCATCATTGTTGAATCTCCTTTTCTAGAAATGTCCATTTTTACTGTCTTGGCCATGATTACCACCGAAGTGGTTACCATTTCTGTCATGTTGATTTCCTCCACGTTTGTTGTCACCGCTTCGATGACTGATACCACTGGTATTTTCATGCTGCTGGCTGCTTTCTCTTGGTTGCGTTGACTCGTTACCGTGCTCCAATAACTGAGCCATATTTACAACATCTGAGTACAAACACAGTGTATGAGAAATAAGATATTGACGTATCTCCGATTTTAAACCTCTTAAAAACATTCGCGTCATTCGCTCCTCATTATCGACCATATAGGATATTCTAACAGAATAATAATAAAGACAGAACCAGGTTCGGCGTAAAACGCACAGACATGATATTCCAACATAATAATAAAGACGGAATCAGGTCCGGCGTAAAATGCACAGACAGGATATTCCGGCGTAAAACGCACAGACATGATATTCCAACAAAATAATAAAAACGGAATCAGGTCCGGCGTAAAACGTTCAGATAGGATATTCCAACCGAATAGTAAAGACGGAATACTAGAAGAATGTCGCCAACTATAGGGTAGCCCGCGTATACAGGTTATTCTAACAGAATAATAAAGAATGGAATAACATAAGTTCTCTTCATGAATACAAAAGAATAACACCCCTTACGAGTACAACAAATAATATTTCCTACCTTAAGAAGAAGAGTACTGGATATATAAGTAGTGAAGTAGCAGAATACTTTTTTATTTCTCTCTATAGTTTATCTGTCTAGAGTTTCAGTGAATTCGTAAGAAAATAATGAAGGAATGAGCTTCTATTTATAGAAAAATGGACTGCATAGTAACTAACTCATGAACGGTCCAAATTAATTTACTTTAATCCGACGGTCCATATTTAAAGCAAAATCTTTTAAATAAAATATAATATATTCTGTTTATCATCTAATAAAACGAATAACTTTATAAAAGTATTCTGTTTTATATAAAAAGATTTTACTATGCAAAACACTATGCACACACTATGCAACACTATGCATAATAGAATATAATATATTCTATTTATAGAATAACTTTATAAAAGTATTTTGTTTTATTTAAAAAGATTTTCTGTATTATTACATTAATAATACCAACAAAACTGAGTGACTTATCACATAAGCATCAATAATTAATAACGTGTGCTACTATGCAACCACGCGTATTGTAACGACCTCAAAATAGGTCCATTCAATCCAACCCATTCTGAGTCGCCAAATACATGGTACATAAAACAACTACAATTTTATTACAACAATTGTCGTGCAAAATACAACAACACATATACTGTGAGTTTGTATACAAATATATACCAAATGTGACACATGTCCCAACCTTGGACAACACCTCACAGTGATACCTTACATAAAGGTATAATCAAAAACTGTTTTAGAAACTAAAATCTTTGGGAAGTTCTCAAGGAAACCTTTGTACATGGGAGGCCATGCTTTTAGGTTATGATAGATATCATATGGCCACAGAATTATCCTTGGTTGACAAAACATACCCCAAAGAAAAATGAGAAGATTACTATCATGTTCTTCCCAATGGTGAGTCTTCTCTTGATTTATCATTATCTCCACTGTCTCAAATTGAGAATTATAGTTCAAATAAATACCAAGATTATATAGGTAGTTAGGGGTGGGCAAATTTTTCGGTTTTTTCGGTTTTTTGGACGAACCGGACCGGTCCGAACCGGCCGGTTCGGTATAAAAAAACCGGTATATACCGGTTTTTCGGTACCGGTTTCGGTCCGCCACTTTTATGGTTCGGTATATACCGAACCGGACCGGTATATACCGGTTTTCTATTTTTATTATTATTAATAATTTATTAATAATAATAATAATAAAATATTGATTATAATAATAATAATATTAATAAAAATAATAATTATAATAATAATAATAATAAAATAATAATAAAAATAATAAAATAATAATAAAAATAATAAAATAATAATAAAAATAATAATTATATTAATTTTCGGTAAAAACCGGTACCGAACCGGAACCGAACCAGTACCGCCGGTTCGGTATACCGGTTCAACCGGTACCGGTATCGGTACCAAAATTTAAGTAATTTCGGTACCGGTTCGGTTCGGTACCGGTCCGGTTCGGACCGGTTTTTACCGGTTGCCCACCCCTATAGGTAGTGCTCGTAAATATACTCATCAAGTGGATGAGCACAACCTTGTCTTATGATAACACGAGGTTGTATGTCATTAGACATCTTGTATGAAAGTGGCAAAACACCATTCCAACGTTGGGTTCGCCTCTCCCTATATGATTCACCAAATATAACTACTAAAAGATGTATACAACACACTTGTCTATACTGTTTAGGGAGAACTCCACAGCTAGAGACCACCGTTCTATTCCCCTGTTACCCCCGCTCGACCCAGCTACACTCTTATTACCTGAAAGGAATTGTAAAGCGAAAGGGTGAGCACAACTAGCTCAGTAAAGAATATCATGACTAAAGATAATTAAATTATCAATAGCCTTCATCAATAATAAATCAGAGATTTAGAACATATGGTAGATGATAAAAATTTCAACCATGGTTGCAGCGGAACGAGCAATCCATTAGAAGAGTCAAATAGTCTATAAAGTCTATTATCTTCTCCATGTTAAAAATCCACCAACAATGTTTTATCCTTGTAACATCAATCAACAATTCTGGTCCACAATCATATGAATAACTCATAATCATAATTGTAGTTCTAAATTCCTCTTCTCATCTAGGACGAAGATAATTTTCATCACCTATCTTTACCTGAAACATCAAAGATCATGGTTACACCAAATCACATTTCCTGTTCATAATCATACTAATAATTTCATCTTTGCACTACGGCCAAAGATATTCATTTGTATCACCAGTTGGTCATGTTCATCTCAACACATGTTCATCTTTGCACTACTGGCCAAAGATATTCAACAACATGTCATCTTTCCACTACGGGCCAAAGATATTCATCAACAATTCATCTTTGCACTACAGGCTAAAGATATTCCTCAACTGTTCATATTTGCACTACAAGCCAAATATATTCATCAACAGTTCATATTTGCACTACATTCCAAATATATTATCATCTCAAAGAAATATATAATCATTTCAGAATTTATATAAACAATAATTTTAACCATGTTGATCAATTCACCTTTGCACTTAAGCTAAAGATATTCAATTATAAATTCAATGGCCATGATCATATCAGTCAACAATTCAACTTTGCACTATTGGCCAAAGAGAACCCATAGTTATGATCATACCAAAAATCTACCCATCTTTACACTCAAGTCAAAGAGAAATATCATCATTAGGGTTATAGAAATGTTATATATGATAATAAAAATAATAAGATCAACATATAGTTTTAATCTCAAGAGTAATATTCATAAATCAACTATAATTTGGTTAGAAAAAGAAACCAATTTTGTCGTGAATAGTACATGTGAATAGTAACTCGTGAATAGTAACTCATGAATAGTAACTCATGAATAGTAACTCATAAATAGTAAACCTGACACAAAAAAGGTAGAAATTCTACAATAAAATTCGTATGAATAATATTTCTTAAGCTTATAAACAATTTATTTAATTGTTTTACTTTACTAAATAATGCATTTAATCATTCTAAAATGCCAAACTCATAAGATTTCATCACCAATAATCAAAACCCTCATCAAAAATCTGCATATACCTCATATAGGATTCTCAAGCCATAAAATCCTATTTTCCAATTTTCTTCCTTCACATAACATATTTAACTCATTTATTCATAACTAGTCCATTTTCATGAAAAATACTAAATCAGTTCCAAAAATATTTCTTTTCTGGGATTTAGCAGAATATAGTCCCATATTGAACATATATTTTTCTTAGAATTTTTAAAATTCATTTACTATTTTTCATATGGCCAAAACCGCCGAATATTTAGACATTTATCATAAATTGTACTTTAATCCAAAAATTTCAAAATTCATAGAGTACACTGATATTATATAGATGTACTCCCTATAAAAATTTCATTAATTTTGAAGTTAACCAAAAGGAGTTATAAGCGATTACTTTTAAAATAGTCTTTTCCCGTAAAATTCATAACTCTTAATCTATACATCTAAAAATTGCCATTTTTGGACACAATCAATAAAACTCATCAAAATATCATTTCAAAATTTTCCAGAATTTTCTGAAGGACGGAAGAAGTATGAATTGAAAAACATAATAACCCTTAAAATCCCTTACCTCAAAAGAGCAGTATTTCTGACTGGAATATCGGATTAAAAGCCGAAAGAAACTTGCACTGAAAAGTAACCCTCAAAGTATCTAAATACTCACACAAATATGCTTGATAATCTAGAGAGAAAGAAAACTTGTTTCTGGTGTGATTTTCAATTCTAACATAAGCACCTATTTATAGGAAAATGTTAGAACGCCAACAGAGACTAAAATAATAAAATATATTATTTCTTTTTCTTCTTCCACGCCACCTCAACTTGTCAAGCCAGCCACCAGCCATCTTTGAACCAAAAGATAGCAGCCCATGTGTTGATAACCAAGTGGGTTCCACCCATAAATTAATAAAAATCATTTTATTTTTCCAAAACTTCAACAATTCATAGAAAATAGACCGTTTATCAGAAAAATACAAATTTTATGTCCATTCTGCCTGAAATCAAATTCTCTACAACTTTGCAGAAGAAATTTTTTCTAAATTCTAGACCGAAAATATCCGAAATCCACAAACGGATGATTTTAAACACCGTTTCAACACCTTTTAAATTTCATAAAAAAATCATGCATTAATTTTTAACGGTTCAAAATTTGTGGACATATACTCATATATGTATAACATATCCAAAAATCAAAATGATCCAACGGTCAGATTAAAAATTATAACTCACGCAATAGAGCTTTAAAAACACCGATTTGATTTATTAATACCTCCAATCCGATAAAATATTGATAAAACACCTCAACAATAATTCCTTCATTTATAACCACATAAATAAATCCATCATTTATATCCAAATCAAATAAATATTTCATTATCATATAAATAAATAATTAATTATTCACAAATAATATTACAAAATCACAATAATGACAACCAGACAGTTCCCAGGAAAGAGGGGGCTTTCCGATAAGGATATTTCCTTACTGGCGCGCAATTAGGTGACCAAACCTCTCCTTGACAGAACTTTCTAGACATTGCCAATAATGCTATCTAATAATATTATTCAAATAATATGAATTATTGATCTGATAATGGAGATACTGTGCAGTGACAATTATTGAAACATCAATAATATAAAATATCAACGCAGCAATTATTGATTCAATAAAATAAAATATTGAACAGTAATTACTGTAATAATTATTAAGTAGAGCCTTCTTACGTAAGAATCAATAATTTAAAAATGTTGTGTAAAACCGTGTGCTACTGTGCAAACACGCGTATTACTATATTTTAACCACCGAGTATTCCAACAGTGTTAACGGTAACAACTACGCCGTTATTTATAAAAACTCAAATTTGTCATTTTCTTCATCTGACAGTTATTCTGTTATGGGGCCCACAAATAGCTGCGCCATCGTACGAATATTTCCCGACAGAAAGAATATTCCACGACCAAACGAATATTCCTCGATAACAATGAATATTATATAACCACTTGTTTATTTTGAAAAAATTCATATACCACCCTTAACTTTAACCTTTTACTGAATAGTTATTATAAGAAAAATTGAATACTTTTATTTCATAAAATTCGGGGTCTTACACGTATTACTATACTTTTAACACTGGGTGTTTCAACAGTTAACGGTAAAACTTCCGCCATTATTTTCATAATGTATTTTTGTCATTTTCTCAATCCGATAATAATTTCGTTGTGGGGTCCACCAATGATTGTGCCGTTGTACGAATATTTCCTGTTAAAACGAATATTCCTCGACCAATAGAATATTATATAACAACCTGCGTACTTTGCAAAATTTATAAATATTACCCATAACTATAACATTATATCAATTTCACTCCATAATATTCAAAAATAATATTTATAGAAAATTCATCTTTATTCAAAAAGTTGAGGTTTTACAATCTCCCCTTCTTATGAAATTTTGCCCTCGAAATTAAGGTACGTACCTGGTATATTGAATAGGTAAGGATACTTTGATTTCGTTTCAGATTCTAACTCCCAAGTCATTTCTTCAACATCGTGGTTTCTCCACAAAACTTTTACTTGAGGTATAACCTTGGAGCATAGAATATGTTCTTTCTTATCCAAGATTTGAACAGGAACCTCTTCAAACGTCAAATCTTCTGTTATTTCGTCTGGTTCTAACTCAATAATGTGGTTCGGGTCTTCCACATATTTACGTAACATGGATATGTGAAAAACGTTATGAACACGAGACATACTTGGCTGTAAAACGAGTCTATAGGCCATAGTTCCTACTCGATCGAGGATTAAAAATGGGCCAATGAATCGAAGATTGAGCTTTCCTCTCTTTCCAAATCTCGTAACCCCTTTCCATGGAGCAACACGTAACAACACATGATCTCCTATATCGAATTCCACGTCCTTTCGATGAAGATCAGCAAAACTCTTTTGTCGATCTTGTGAGATTTTTATACGTTGCCGAATCGTTTGAATCTTTTCCGTAGTCATACGTACCAACTCCGGTCCCAACAACGTTGCTTCACCCACCTCATCCCAACATACTGGAGAGCGACACTTTCTTCCATACAACGCCTCGAATGGAGCCATGCCAATACTTGCCTGATAACTGTTGTTGTAGAAAAACTCCACCAATGGTAAGAACTTGTCCCAACTTCCCTTGAAGTCAAGGACATAGAGTCTTAATAGATCATCAAGAGTTTGAATCGTCCTCTCTGACTGCCCGTCTGTCTGAGGATGATATGCCAAACTAAATCGTAAATCCATGCCCATAGCTTTTTGTAAACTAACCCAAAATTGTGAAGTGAATCTTGGGTCTCGATCAGAAACTATGGATACTGGCATACCATGCAGTCTTACAATCTCGTTTATGTACATACGAGCAAGACGTTCAAGTGTATAAGTTTCTCGTATTGGTAAAAAATGAGCAGATTTGGTCAATCTATCAACAATGATCCAAATTGCATCAATGCATTGAGAAACCTTGGGAAGACCAGTAACGAAATCCATGGTAATGTACTCCCACTTCCATTCTGGAATTTTAAGTGGTTGCAATGGACCTTTTGGTACTTAATGCTCCGCCTTGACTCGTTGACAAGTTAGACACCTTGAGATAAACAGAGCTATCTCTCTCTTCATATTGCTCCACCAAAATGTATGACGAAGATCACGATACATTTTGGTACTCCCAGGATGGATTACAAACGGTGTGTTGTGCGCCTCCATCATGATTTTATACTTTAACTCAGGATTATTAGGAACACAAAGTCTGGAGTTGACTCGAAGTATTCTTTCATCATCGATTCTTGCTTTCGGCATCACACCTTCTTGCACTTTCTTCCTCATACGCATCAGCTCCAGGTCTTTAGCTTGAGAAACTTTAACTTTATCAATTAAAGTTAGTTCTACTCGTATATTCGCCATCATCACATGGGTCCCTGGAGTCTTTAACTCTATCTCCATCCTTTGCAAGTCACACAAAATGAACCTTTGCGTTGACAATATCGCATTCGCATTTGCATATGATCTTCTACTCAATGCGTCAGCTACCACGTTCGCTTTTCCAGGATGGTATTGGATGGTATGATCGTAATCTGTCAACAGTTCAAGTCAACGTCGTTGTCGCATGTTTAGTTCCTTTTGAGTGAAGAAATATTTGAGGCTTTTATGATCCGTAAAGATCTCCACTTTCTCCCCATACAAGTAATGCCTCCAAATCTTTAGTGCAAAAACGACTGCTGCTAACTCTAGATCATGAGTATGATAATTCCTCTCATATTCTTTGAGTTGTCATGAGGCATAGGTTATGACTTTCCCATGATGCATGAGAACACATCCTAACCCTTTGCCCGAAGCATCACTGTAGATGACAAATCCCTTCGAACCAGATGGTATTGTCAGAACAAGTGCTGAAATGAGTCTCCTCTTGAGTTCTTGAAAACTTTTCTCACATTCCTCACTCCAACGGAACTTTGTATCTTTCCAAGTCAGCTGAGTTAGTGGAGTAGCGATTCGAGAAAACCCTTCTACGAATCTCCAATAATAACCAGCAAAGCCGAGAAAGCTACGTACTTCGGTCACTAATTTAGGTTGCTCCCAGTTTTGAATAGCTTCAATCTTTGCTGGGTCAACAGATATTCCATGACTTAATACCTCGTGCCCAAGGAATGCTACTTCCTCAAGCCAGAACTCACATTTCTTCAACTTGGCATAAAGCTTATATTCATGAAGCTTTTGGAGTATTAGCCTCAAGTGTTGCACATGATCTTCAAGGGTTTTGGAATATATGAGGATGTCATCAATTAAGACGACCACAAAGTGATCCAAATATTCCTTGAATACTCGGTTCATCATATCCATGAAGGCAGCAGGAGCATTAGTAAATCCAAAGGACATGACTAGGAATTCATAATACCCCTATCGAGTTCTGAAAGCCGTCTTTGGAATGTCATCGGTTCTAATATTCAATTGGTGATATCCGGAACGAAGATCAATCTTTTAAAAAAATTTGGCTCCTTGCAACTGGTCAAACAGGTCATCAATACGTGGCAATGGGTACCTATTTTTGATGGTGACATGATTTAACTCCCGATAATCAATACAAAGTCGCATTCTCCCGTCTTTCTGTTTCACGAATAGAATAGGAGCATCCCAAGGAGAAGTACTAAGACGAATAAAGCTAATGTCTAACAATTCCTGCAGTTGGGTCTTTAATTCCTGAAGTTCAATAGGAGCCATTCGATATGGGGCTTTGGAAATAGGTTTTGTACCAGGTTCAAGGTCGATACAAAATTCAATTTCACGCTCTGGGGGTTGGCTAGGAAGTTCTTCAGGGAATACGTCAGGAAATTCATTAACAATAGAAATATCATTCAAAACTGACGTATTTTTGTTTAGATCCGTGACATGAGCTAAGAAAGCTTGACATCCATTTTTCAATTAACGAATAGCTTTATGGCTTGAGATGACAGTGATTGATTTTAATGGTTTGGTTGCTTGAATTCGCATAATAGGTTGGTTAGGAATATGAAAGCTAACAACCTTACGAAAACAATCAATTTTTACATGATGTGTAGTTAACCAATCAATCCCTAGAATCACATCAAATACAAGTATTTTCAAAGAAATAAGATCGACAGGTAACGTGCAGGTGCCAATTTGAACTAAACAAGACTTATAAACAGTGGATGTAATGAAGGTTTCTCCCAACGGAGTTTTAACAGATAAGTCAAAATCTAATTTCTCCAGAGTCAAATTTAATCGTTGAGCGCAAGTAGGAGAAATAAAAGAATGGGTAGAACCAATATTAAATAAGGTATAAACTTCTCTAGAGTTTATGATAAGCTTACCCGTGATGACCTCGTTCGGGTTCCTTGCTTTCTGGGAGGTCACGACAAATGCTCTCCCTTGCACCACCGGCTTTGACTTTTCTGGGATAGCCTTTGGTGCCTCTATCCTGGCTGAACTTGTCTTCGGTGAACGATAAAATCGGGCTAGGTGGCCTTCTCTTCCATAATTATAACACGCTTTGGATGGCATCGCGCAGTTTGGACTGATATGTCCCTCCCCTCTGCATTTGAAGCATATGAAAGGTGGTCGTTCTCCTTCCTTAACTACGATTGCTGGTGCTGACGTCTTTTCATCATTGTTGAATCTCTTTTTCTTGAAATATGCATTTTTACTGTCTTGGCCATGATTACCACCGAAATGGTTACCATTTCTGGCATGTTGATTCCCTCCACGTTTGTTGTCACCGTTTCAATGACTGATACCACTGGTATTTTCATGCTGCCGGCTGCTTTCTCTTGGTTTCGTTGACTCGTTACCGCGCTCCAATATCTGAGCCCTATTTACAACATCTGAGTACAAACACAGTTTATGAGAAATAAGATATTGACGTATCTCCGGTTTCCAACCTCTTAAAAATATTCGCGTCATTCGCTCCTCATTATCTACCAAATGGGATGCAAACCGGGATAACTCCGCAAATTTAGTCTCGTATTGTGACACGGTCATATTGTTTTGTTCCAATTTGATAAACTCCACTTCTTTCATGTGACGAATACTCTCGGGAAAATACTTGTCGTTGAATAGCTCTTGGAACTTCTCGCAAGACATCTTGAATGCGTCAGGTTGGGTACGTTTTATAGATTCCCACCAGTAATCTATCTCTTCACGCAAAATGAAGGTGGCGAAGGGAACCTTTTTCTCCTCGGAGCATCCCAAGACATCAAATATCTTGGTGATATGCTTTATCCATACTTCCGCCTTAAGTTGTTTTGGCTCTCCAATAAACTCCGGTGGTCCCAGCTCCTTGAACTATTTAGCGGTGACCGTCCGAGAGTTTCCAGTGTTTCCACCTACATTTCGGACAGGAGCCGCTCTCGCCTGATATTGCATGAATTGCATAAAGCCTCTGAACAATCCATCATTCATCATTTAGTCCATGTTGTTGTTTGTATGAGGATTATCGCCTTCATGATGCACATTATCCTGATTATTGATATGTGGAGACTCAACGGTCTCTTGTGTTCCATTGCTATTCTCAACATTCTCGGATGTTATTTTCAGATACTGCCACAAAACAAGGGTTAGTTGACATATAACATATTATCTCTAAACTCTGACCAACCAATCCAAATACAAAATAAATTTAAGTAGGTCATACTAGCGAAGGAATTTCCCGTCTTTCCACTCCTAGTTCTAGTCTCACATCTTAGCCAGGGATCATATCCCTAAGCTTTAATACCAACTGTGACGCCCCCAAAATTAGGTATACATCACCCATCTTGAGTCGCCAGATACATGGTACAGAATTCAAATACAACTTAATAATACAACTGTCGTGTACAATACGATAAAACATAAACTGTGAGTTTGAATACAAATATTGTCTACTAGAGAGTATACAAACTCAAAAGGACTCCTCATTACAATTATTATCACCCTATTTCACAGAATAGTGAGGACTACTAATGCACCATCTAGGAACATAACTCTGTTCCCCGACTCGTTCCAGCTATATTCTCATTTCTTGAAGAGAACAGTGAAAGAAAGGGTGAGCTCAACTAGTCCAGTAAGAAATATTATGACTAAGATAATGCAGAATAAATTATCATTAGCCTTAAACAATGTTAAACTGATACAATATAACAAACAACAAGTTTAACTGCAGCGGAACGAGCAATCCATTAAAAGAGTCAAGTAGAGAATAAAATCTACTATCTTTTATGATTTAAAAGGTTTTTCATCACTTTTATCGCTGGGACTCAGCTTAATAAATAATACACATCATCGAATCACCCCTGCACTACGACCAAGAATATTCTTTAGTATCACGACCATAATTATCCATGCACTACGGGCTAAGAATATTTGTGTATTCATTAATGGTCATAATCATGCCAACAACTGTCCATCAATGCACTACGGGCCAATGAGGACTTTTACCACATCATTTGTAACATTACGGTCATGATTACACCGAATAATCCCTGGTCATAATTATTCCAAGTCCATCTATGCACTATAGGCCACATATGACTTTCAAAAAAATATAAATATGAGGATGATGACAATGATATAAGAATTCAATAAAACAAGTTCAAGAATTAATTTGTCCAAGAACCAATAACGTCCAAATTGTCAACATGATATTGCTTTGTAGAGTAAAATTCAAGAATGCTCAGAAGAATATTTCCATGAAAAGATACTGGATGAAGCACAATTATCAATGATATTCCACTAATTTCATGGAGTATAGAAGTCAAAACTTTAACCAACTGAGTATAATAAAGAATGGAATAACAAAAGAAATCACCATGCATGCGGTACTTCACATAGACAGGTTATTCCAACAGAATACTAAATAACGGAACCAGGTCAGGCGAAATTCGCACCGACAGGATGTCCCAACAAAATAATATAGAATGGAACAACAACAGAAATCACCATGCATGCGGTACTTCGCATAGACATGTTATTCCAACAGAATACTAATAAGGACGGAATCACGTCCGGCATGAAACGCACAAACATGATATTCCAACAGAATAATAATAAAGACGGAACCAGGTCCGGCTTAAAACGCAAAGACAGGATATTCCAACAGAATAATAAAGACGGAATCAGGTTGTTGCCTAATGTTTAATAGCACTTTACTACGCAAGTATACACGTTCAATTGTAATATTCAGCAAGCAAGGATATCGTTCCCACGAGGAAATAGACTAATATTTATCAATTACTAATTCTAATGCAATTAATCCTATTTTAAACTACGAAAATTTTGTTTATGATTTGAAAATTAAACTTAACAAAACTAATGATTAAAATCAAAATTTCACAAGAATAACTGCAGATTTAACAGGTTAAGATTACAACTTCCCTTGGTATTTCATTTAAATCAATTCACTTCCCATTTAAAGCAAATAATTCATATGAATCATTATCCAAGAATGATTTATAAAATTCACACACTTTTTCCAAAACACGTGAACAAATCCTCCTAACTCCGATCCTTAAGACACAAAATTACAAGGAACACCCTACTCAATTAATTCACTATATTCCTATGTGAATCAAGTTAATTAGGGTTTACACATAAATTCTTTCAAAGGATACAAAAGACACATAAGTATATTCCTATCCTTCATGCTAATCATATTAACCTTATTCAAATTATATAAACAGATGTTATCATATCCAGATCTCAATCTATACTCCATCTTCCAATTTTATATAGATTATCACAATAATTGTTGGCCAAACAATTAATCAATAAGCAAAAGATATAATAAACAATTCAATAAAAACCAACTTTCATTCAATGGGAAGGTCCAATTTAAACTACATACCAAGTTCCGTTGCAGTCTTAATGAAAATTTAGTTCATGCTAATAATAAAGAAAAACATCATCCAGATTAATAATCCAAACATCCCAGATAATTACAAAAGATAAAACTAGAGAAGAGAAGAAGAAACTCTGAATTTGCTCCAATACTCTCTCTTTGATCTTCAGCCCTTGCAATTCTTCTTCGTGTTTTTCTTCCTTGTTCTCTCTGCAAAAACTCTTGAAAAATTAAGTGATACGTCTTTTCTAAAGTCTCATCCTATTTGTATTAGTCTTCCACCTCATTCAGATTCCTTTTTGGCTTCAAAAATCCACTTGGCAGTAGAAAATCCTCCTTTTTGCCTCACATGAGCGCCTAGGCGCTCAACACAAGCCATTTCCAAGCGCCTAGGCGCTTGACCAGGACCACGTAATTACAAAAATGCCACTCAACTTTAATTTTAATGATTTTTTGACCTTTTCTTCTCCGAAATGACCAATTTGTCCCTCCAGCTCCACCCTACAAGAAATAAACACAAAACAGATAAAAAGATACTAAAAAAAAAATTAAAGATATCAATAATTAAGTTTAATAATATCGAATTCATAGGTATAAAACCTACTCATCAAATACCCCTAAACTTAACCAATTGCTTGTCCTCAAGCAATAAAACACAATGCAATAACTTAATATGCAATACAGCTATCTACGTGCCTAAAATTTTAGCAGTCAAACAGAACAAAATCTATTTATCAAGCCTCAGAGAAATCATATTAAACATGCTAGTACATCATATCAAGACATATCAATAATTTCCTAGTCAATCATCAAATATTACCCTGTTATTACTGATATAGTGTGTGTGTACTGAACAACAATGCTAACTAATATAATGCTAAATACAAAACATAATAGATCTCCTTAAAGGCGTCATATAGTGTCAACTCACAAAATTCACGAACAAGCTAGATCCAACTAAATTCAAACATCCACCAAATTCAAGAGTCCAACCCGGAATACTTATGCTTTACTTATCATTACGGGGGCTTTTTGCTCTTTTCCCGTTTTATTGTTTATCTCTTTTTTTAACCATGACTGTGCAATGTCTCATTCCATTAGGCTAACAGTGCTACCCATTAGCGAGATTTCGACCAATGACTCCCAGACCATATAAGACCTTAGGGCGCTAGGTGTAAAGACACTCCCTCAGGCGTACTTGCTCAAGTAACAAAGGCCCCAAAACAAGACTAGCCACGATATCTTTTTTTTTTTCAAGCTTATATATCCCAAATTTTTCCCCCAAACTTAAGTTTTTGTCTAAATTCAGCCATCTCCGCCTATTCATGTCTTTCATTCATTCAAACTAGTATTATACTCAAGAAGTCCATTATGTGTCAATTTAGACTCAATCAGTCAACATAGTTATTTTTACTGTGCTATCCTTATTATATCAGTTTCAAACAGGTAAAGATTCAAATCATGACAAGAAATCACATCAAAGTCTTAACAGACAGTACTATACTTGTCTACTCAATTCCAATATCATCATTGGCCAAAACAAACTTAAACTATCTAACAGCTGGAAACATGCAAATACTTGATTTTTTTTTCATTTAATTTTTTAATTTTTTTTAAAAGAAATTAGAATGAAAACTACATGAAAAACTACTAAATGAATACTACAAGAATACAACTAGAACTGGATGAATGCACCCCAAACTTCACCTATGCAATGTCCTCATTGTATATAACAAACAAAACATAAGAAATTAGGCACTGAGGACTTCCCTGAAAGATAGATGCCTTATTCTTCGTCAGTATCCTCGTCTTCTTCTTCATCAACCTCATCTTCAGGGAGTAGATCAGCCGGGGGGGGGGGTACACAGATAATGGGGGAAATTGGTAGGGAGCGGCAGCTGGATTCATGCGGTCAAACATCTCTAGGAATGCTGCACTACAGTTCTGATACATCTCTGTTTGTCGCTGAGCTAGGCTATCCTGATTTCTTTTAACCCGGTCAAAACCCTGTTGAACTCTAGTAGCCACCATGTCAATCCTTCTAGTTTGATTTCTTAATTCTTGGCGAATATCTTCAAAAACATTTGGTGATGGCCCAGAACTTCCAGCTTCAGGAGGATTGTAGTGTGATTGTTGATTAGGCTCGACTGCAGACTCGGGAGGTACAATAATGATCCCTAACCCTTTCGGGTGTGGTGTACCCCCACCCCATACCTTGTACTTCTTAATAAGCGAGTGGTCAATCACAGCTAAGGGAGGTTGTCTAGCTTCTTCGACATCCCATTTGACTCCAGCTTGTTGACATAGTCCAGTGATCAAAGATGGGTGAGTTAATCTACCTGAGGTCCCTCCTCGAATTGCTTTGTCAATTGAATCATGTATAACATGACCCACATCTATAGTTTTTCCTTGTGCAATGCAGAAAAGCAATGCTGCCCGTTGATTTATAACATCACTCATATGCCTACACGACATCAACTTGACACAAATAAAGGCATGCCATACTTTCCCATAACTGCTTAGTGCGGATGCAGGGAACAAAACAGCTTCTTGTTGATCTGTTAATTTCCATGTTGTTCCAGGTACACACAAAGCTTGAATGATCTCACTGTAGTCTAGTTCGTGCTCTAAATATTGCATGTAGCCAGTATTGGGTATTATGTTCAAGCCGTAGTAAGCATTTATTGTCCTAAAACTGACCTCTACTGATTTTCCGCAAACCCAAATTATGTTACCAATAACATCTTTTGCATTGGCATAAAATTCCTTAACAATTTTAATGACCGATGAATCCGGTTGGGATGTAAAGTTCACCCATCTTCTACTTCCAATCATTTGTAGTAACTCCCCATCTTCTGCCTCTGGCAATAATCCACGCTCAGGAATTAACGATTTACTAGAAAGCACATTGTAATATCTTTCGGACGCACTAGCACTTATAAATCTCTTTTTGTCATACTTAGTCGAAGTGCCCGAAGTCTCGCCTCTTTGCCTTTTAGTAGCCATGAGTCTTGTGTGTGAATTGCTTGCCCAATAGACGATGTTCAGAGGGTTAGTATGGGCCAATCCTCTTTGTGACACTATATCGAACACTTGGTGTGCACAAATTTTGAACACTATTGGTAGGCACTCCCCCAAACTTAATTTTCACCAAATTTTTCAATAACTAAACACACTAGTCGTCCAATGTAATACAAGCTACAATGAAAAGTACCCAAACCCACTTGAGCCAACACAATGAAAGGACTAACTTTAACTTACTGCCTTAGCTACTGTCCAATCAAATCCAAATAATTTGTAATAAAATCTTGTGCACTTACTTGGTTATAGCCAGAATTGATCCAATAATTTGCAGGAGCAATTTGTTTGAGTTATGAACACTTACTTCGAATAGATGTGTTGTGAATGACAATTCGTGCCAGAATTGTTGATGAAGCTTGCCCAGATGGAGTCTAATTGGTAGGAGATTGAGTGTTCGATTATGCTTATACAAGAAAAAGATAATTATCGTGGCTAGATTAGAGGAGGGATGCGAGTTGAGTGAGTTTGAGTTGGAGTAGGAGAGCAAGAATGTGTTTGATTTGGGTTTGGAGGAGTCTTGCCTGATTAGGGCTTTTTTTTAAGTTTTAGCCAGAGCGCCTAGGCGCTTGGGATTACACTGGTTGGACCGTCTAGGCGGTTGGTTGCAGAATGCTTTGAACGCTTGTAGCGCTTAGGCGCTTGATTTTGCCTAGGTGGGGGCGCTTAGGCGCTTGGTGCTCGTCAGGGCTATTGCAGCTAGGTGCCTAGGCGCTTGGCTTGTGCCTGGCTTGGGCGCCTAGGCGCTTGGGCATGTCTTGGTCTTCTTGGTTTACTGTTTGCTTCTTTGTGCTCCCAACCTGCATACCACAACTTAAATTAAGACTTATTCTAAAACCATAACTAAGATAAAATACATTCTAAAATAAACGAAAACTAACCAACATTAAAGATTCGCCTAAAAAATAAATAAATAAATAAATAACCTACACCACTTAGCAATTCAATAACACTAAAAATGAGGGAAATGATTAGAAAAATAAGAATTTGACAAATGGTTATTCTTCTATTGAGCTCATAAGTGCTTGGCTTCCAGGGGGCGTTGCCCCATTGCAACCCCCGGTAGCTCACCGGCGAGCTGGGCAGCTGCTCGCTCACCCCGACTAGGTAGTCGTAGTGGCCATTAGTCGAACCCGCCAAACATGTAATCTTGTTTCTTACCTTGAAATCAATTAAATATCGTGTTAGAGAACATAAGGGGTGTAACAAAACCTAAACTATAAAAGTTAACCACTAAACAAACTAACAGTAAAGCAAATTAAACAAAATAAAAGTAAAAATAGAAAATAACAATAAAAATTCCTGGGTTGCCTCCCAGTTAGCATTTGGTTTATAGTCTTCAGCCTGACTTTCTTCTCTGTTCTAATCAGCAAGGTTGACCGATGTCTTTGCACGATCAACACAACCCCCATAGTAGTGCTTCAATCTCTGACCGTTGACTTTGAAATTACGTTTAGCATCAAGTTCTTCCACCTCTACAGCTCTGTGAGGATAAACTTTTGTAATAATAAATGGCCCAGACCAACGTGATTTCAACTTTCCTGGGAACAATTTAAGCCTTGAATTGTATAATAGCACTGTTTGCCTTGCTTCAAACTTTCTTTCCAGAATTTTCTCATCATGCCACCTCTTAACTTTTTCTTTATATAACTTTGCATTCTCGTATGATTGGAGTCTGAATTCATCCATTTGGTTCAATTGTAAAAGGCGCTTCTCTCCCGTAGCAGACATATCAAAGTTTAACATCCGAATTGCCCAATAAGCACTGTGTTCTAGTTCAACCGGAAGATGGCATGCCTTTCCATATACTAACCTGTATGGAGACATCCCTATCCGAGTTTTGTAAGCTGTGCGATATGCCCATAAAGCATCATCCAACTTACTAGCCCAATCTTTCCGACTAGGGTTCACTATCTTCTCGAGGATTCGTTTCACTTCTCGGTTAGAGACCTCGGCTTGACCACTTGTTTGTGGATGATAGGCAGTAGCTATCTTATGAGTGACTCCGTACTTAGCGAGAATAGCTGAGAACTGCTTATTACAGAAGTGCGTGCCTTCATCACTAATGATTGCACGAGGAGTGCCGAATTTAGACAAAATATTCTTCCGAATGAACTTAACCACAACCTTAGCATCATTGGTGGGCGATGCTATAGCTTCTACCCACTTTGAAACGTAGTCCACCGCTAGAAGTATATATGAGTTGTTAAAAGATGATGGAAATGGTCCCATAAAGTCGATGCCCCAAACATCAAACAATTCAACTTCTAAGATCATGTTTAGTGGCATCTCTTGTCGCTTTGATATATTACCCACTCTTTGGCATCTGTCACATTTCAATGAAAACACACGAACATCCTTAAAGAGTGTTGGCCAGAAGAATCCACATTGAAGCACCTTAGCTACCGTTCTTTCTCCCACAAAATGTCCACCATAGTCAGATGCATGACATTGGTAGAGAATATTTTCCATTTCAACTTCCGGAACACACCTTCTTATTACTTGATCTCCACACTGTTTAAATAAAAACGGCTCATCCCATAAATACTGTTTCACATCATGGAGAAATTTCTTCTTCTGTTGACTTGTTAAATCTGGCGGAAACACCTTACTCACAATGAAATTTACATAATCTGCATACCATGGAGTATCCATCCTTACCGCGAGCAGTTGTTCATCGGGGAAAAATTCATTGATCATTGTTGTGTCATCTTTTTTTAGTTCTGCATTCTCTAATCGTGATAAATGATTAGCAACCTGATTGTCTGTTCCTTTTCGGTCCCGGATCTCCAAGTCAAACTCTTGTAGCAATAATACCCATCTAATTAATCTCGACTTCACATCCTTCTTTGCTATTAAGTACTTAATTGCCGAATGATCTGTAAACACGATCACTTTTGTCCCAATCAAATATGATCGAAATTTATTAAATGCATAAACAACTGCTAATAGCTCCTTCTCGGTAGTGGTATAATTCAGTTGGGCATCCGTTAATGTCTTACTAGCATAGTATATAGCATGAAAAATTTTATCCTTTCGTTGGCCAAGAACTGTGCCAATCGCAAAGTCGCTAGCATCACACATTAATTCGAATGAGATACTCTAATCTGGCGCTATGATTACAGGTGCGGTAACAAGTTTCTTCTTCAACACATCAAAAGCTTCCAGGCATGTTTGATCAAAGTTGAGTGGGACATCCTTCTCCAAAAGATTGCAAAGTGGTTTCGTGATTTTGGAGAAGTCTTTTATAAATCGTCTATAGAAACCAGCGTGTCCCAAAAAACTTCGAATACCCTTTACTGAAATAGGTGGTGGCAGGCTCTCGATGGTTTTGATCTTAGCTCTATCCACTTCAATTCCTTTTGATGACACTCGATGACCCAAGATTATCCCCTCTTTCACTATAAAATGACATTTCTCCCGGTTTAAAACCAAATTCGTTTTCATACACCGTTTGAGCACGAGAGTGAGATTTTCTAAACAATAATCAAATGAATCCCAAAAAACTGAAAAATCATCCATAAATACCTCGAGATTTTGTTCGACCATATCGGAGAAAATGGCCATCATACACCGTTGAAATGTCGCCGGCGGATTACATAATCCAAAAGTCATTCTGCGAAAAGCAAAGGTACCATATGGGAATGTGAATGTCGTCTTCTCCTGATCCTCGGGTGCAATGGCAATCTAGTTATAACCTGAGTATCCATCCAAAAGACAATAATACTCATGCCCTGCAAGTCTGTCCAACATTTGATCTATGAATGGTAGAGGAAATGGTCCTTACGAGTGGCATTGTTCAACTTTCTATAATCCACACACACCCGCAAACTTGTAACTGTTCGAGTCGGGATTAATTCATTATGCTCATTTGGAACTACTGTCATTCCCCCTTTCTTTGGCACATAATGAACTGGACTTACCCATGAGCTATCTGAGATAGGGTAGATAATCCCCGCATCCAACCATTTAATGATTTCTTTTTTTACAACTTCCTTCATGATGGGATTGAGTCTTCGTTGTTGTTCAATAATCAGTTTTGCTTCATCTTCCAATAGAATCTTATGCATGCAAATTGATGGGCTTATTCCCTTGATATCCACAAGAGTCCACCCAAGAGCAGTCTTGAATTGCCGAAGTACCCTTAGTAGATTTTCTTCTTGAACCTTATCAAGTGATGCAGAAATAATAACTGGAAAGGTAGAAGAATAACCAAGGTAGGCATACCGTAGATGGTTAGCCAATGGCTTAAGTTCCAAGGTGGGCGGTTCTTCTAAAGATGATTTCACATTTTTATCCGGCTTTCCCCAAAAATCCAGAGGTTCAAATTTTTGCAAACATCGTGTGAACTTCGGTGCTGAATCTAACATTTGAACCCATTCTAGCACAGTTGAATCATCAAATAAATTTTCACTAACCATTGCAGTTTCAAGAGGGTCTTCTTTCACAAATTTACTAAATACCTCTCTAGTTGCTTTTTCATTCAGATCAACTCTAAAGCACTCTTCTTCTCCAGTCGGGAATTTCATAGCCTTGAAAACATTAAAATTTACTTCTTCATCTTGGACTCTCATCGTTAAATCTCCCTTTTGTACATCAATTAATGTCATTCCAGTGGCTAAAAATGGTCTTCCAAGGATTATGGGTATGTCTTTATCCTCTTCGTAGTTCAACAAAATGAAGTCGGCTGGAAATATGAATTTGTCCACCTTCACTAATATGTCTTCCACAATGCCCCTAGGGTATGTCACTGATCTATCTGCATGCGAGCTGTAAAGAGATATTTGTTGGCTTTGGTGCTAGTAATCCCAACTGAGTGTAGATTAAAAGCGGCATCAAGTTAATACTCGCACCCAAATCACACAAACATCTGTTAAAGAACTGGGGCCCAATCGTGCACGGTATGGTGAAGCTACCCGGATACTTCAACTTCGGTGGTAACTTTCTTTGTAGAATTGCGCTACATTCTTCTGTCAACGCTACAATCTCGAACTCCCCTAGCTTCCTCTTTCTTGCTAAAATATCTTTCATGAATTTTGCATAGCTAGGCATTTGTTCTAAGGCATCTGCGAATGGAATGTTGATTTGCAGCTTTTTGAACACTTCTAAAAATTTTGAAAATTGTCTATCTAATTTCTGCTTTTGAAATCATTGAGGAAACAACACAGGTGGTACGACTGTTGTTTGCTTATCTTCTTGTTGTTTTTTCACAATATTTTCCTCAGATTTACTTTCTGAATTTCCCATTTCTTTTTCACCATCCTCGGCAGAAATTATTTTCTTTTGTCCGTCTAAATCTGTAGTCAACTCATTCCCACTTCTGAGTGTAACTGCCTTACAATGTTCATTTCCATCATTCCTTGGATTTTTCTCCGTATCACTAGGTAAAGAACCTGGAGTTCTAGTATTCAAAGCACTAGCTATCTGCCCAATTTGGTTCTCAAGATTCTTTATTGCAGCTAATTGGTTTTTCGTTGTGGCTTCAAACTGAGTTGCCAATCTTGCCAACAATTCTTCCATTTGTGATAACTTATCAGGTTGTTGGGATTGTTGATGTGGCTGAAATCCAGGTGGATATGATTGCCTTGGAGCTTGGGCTTGAGCATGTGACTGATTATTACTCCAAGAAAAATTTGAGTTATTTCTCACTCCTGGATTGTAACTGTTTGGATAACTGCCCTGCTGCCTGTTATAACTGGAAACAAACTGGACTGACTTAGGATTTATTGTACATTGATCACTTGAGTGGCTACCCGCACATATTTCACAAATAGTTTCCATTTTCAGAACTGGTTGTACCCCAAGTGCATCTATCTTCTTTGTAAGAGCAGAAATCTGAGCTGTCACTTGAGCTGATAATGCTGTCATTGCATCCACTTTATAAACCCCTACTGTCCTTGGCTGAGTCCTTCTTTCTGTTTGCCACTGATAATTATTAGCTGCCATGGTTTCAAGCAACTGATACCCCTCATCACAATTCTTGGCCATAATAGCTCCTCCCGCTGCAACATCTATACTTGATCTCACTATGCTGAATAAACCGTTATAAAAAGTTTGCACCTGAAGCCATTTAGGAATCCCATGGTGTGGACATTTTCGCAATGAGTCTTTAAATCTCTCCCATGCTTCATATAGTGATTCTGAATCGTGCTGAACGAAAGAGAAGATATCGTTCCGCAACTTTGCTATTTTTGCAGGCGGAAAAAACTTTGCAAGAAATTTCTGGGCTAGGTCGTTCCATGTAGTAATCGAGCCTGGTGGTAGTGAATGGAGCCAACTCTTAGCCTTATCTCTGAGAGTAAATGGAAACAACCTTAGCCTTATTGCATCCTCTGACACATTATTGTACTTGAAAGTATTGCAGATTTCTATAAAGCTGACTATGTGATCTTTCGGATCATCATTTGGTAACCCTCCAAACTGACATGAATTTTGAATCATCTGTATTGTCCCCAGTTTTATCTCAAAACTTGTAGCAGTAATGGCAGGCCTCGTAATACTTGACTGAATTTCAGTAACCTGCGGTGTAGCATAATCCCATAGTGCTTTTTGCCCTTCTTCAGCCATAGTATCTTTCTTATCAAGTGCCTCTTTGGTTTCTTTAACCCACTTACGCAACTGCTGAAACCTTTTGTCGATGTCGTCCTCGTAAGGCAATAAATCTAGCTTCTTCGATCACGTTTGCATGCACTAGTCAAGAACACCTGAATAGAACAGAAAAGAAAAAGTTTAAATGAAGATTAACGCTATAAAAATCAATAATGACAAAATGTTAAACTAATTTCCCCGGCAACGGTGCCAAAAACTTGTTGCCTAATGTTTAATAGCACTTTACCACGCAAGTATATGCGTTCAATTGTAATATTTAGCAAGCAAGGATATCGTTCCCACGAGGAAATAGACTAATATTTATCAATTACTAATTCTAATGCAATTAATTCTATTTTAAACTACGAAAATTTTGTTTATGATTTGAAAATTAAACTTAACAAAACTAATGATTAAAATCAAAATTTCACAAGAATAACTGCAGATTTAACAGGTTAAGATTACAACTTCCCTCGGTATTTCATTTAAATCAATTCACTTCCCATTTAAAGCAATTAATTAATATGAATCATTATCCAAGAATGATTTATAAAATTCACACACTTTTTTCGAAACACGTGAACAAATCCTCCTAACTCCGATCCTTAAGACACAAAATTACAAGGAACACCCTACTCAATTAATTCACTATATTCCTATGTGAATCAAGTTAATTAGGGTTTACGCATAAATTCTTTCAAAGGATACAAAAGACACATAGGTATATTCCTATCCTACATGCTAATCAATTAACCCTATTCAGATTATATGAACAGATGTTATCATATCCAGATCTCAATGTATAATCCATCTTCCAATTTTATATAGATTATCACAATAATTGTTGGCCAAACAATTAATCAATAAGCAAAAGATATAATAAACAATTCAATAAAAACCAACTTTCATTCAATGGGAAGGTCCAATTTAAATTACATACCAAGTTTCGTTGCAATCTTAATAAAAATTTAGTTCATGCTAATAATAAAGAAAAACATCATCCAGATTAATAATCCAAACATCCCAGATAATTACAAAAGATAAAACTAGAGATGAGAAGAAGAAACTCTGAATTTGTTCCAATACTCTCTCTTTGATCTTCAGCCCTTGCAATTCTTCTTCGTCTTTTCCTTCTTTGTTCTCTCTGCAAAAACTCTTGAAAAAGTAAGTGATACGTCTTTTCTAAAGTCTCCTCCTATTTGTATTAGTCTCCCACCTCATTCAGATTCCTTTTTGGCTTCAAAAACCCACTTGGCAGTAGAAAATCCTCCTTTTTGCCGCACATGAGCGCCTAGGTGCTCAACACAAGCCATTTCCAAGAACCTAGGCGCTTGACCAGGACCACGTAATTACAAAAATGTCTCTCAGCTTTAATTTTAATGATTTTTTGACCTTTTTCTTCTCCAAAATGACCAATTTGTCCCTCCAGCTCCACCCTACAAGAAATAAACACAAAACAGATAAAAAGATACTAAAAAAACAATTAAAGATAGCAATAATTAAGTTTAATAATATCAGATTCATAGGTATAAAACCTACTCATCACAGGTCCGGCGTAAAACGCACAGACAGGATATTCCAACAGAATAATAAAGACGGAATCAGGTCCGACGTAAAACGCACAGACAAGATATTCCAACCGAATAGTAAAGACGAAATACTAGAAGAATGTCACCAAGTATAGGGTAGCCCGCGTATACAGGTTATTCCAACAGAATAATAAAGAATAGAATAACATAAGTTCTCTTCATGAATACAAAAGAATAACACCCCTTACGAGTACAACAAATAATATTCCCTGCCTTAAGAAGAAGAGTACTGGATATATAAGTAGTGAAGTAGCAGAATACTTTCTTCTTTCTCTCTATAGTTTATCTCTCTAGAGTTTCAGTGAATTTGTAAGAAAATAATGAAGGAATGAACTTCTATTTATAGAAAAATGGACTGCATAGTAACTAACTCATGAACAGTCCAAATTGATTTACTTTATTCTGACGGTCCATATTTAAAGCAAAATCTTTTAAATAAAATATAATATATTCTGTTTATAATCTAATAAAATGAATAACTTTATAAAAGATTTTACTATGCAAACACTATGTAGGCACTATGCAAACACTATGCATAATAAAATATAATATTTTCTAATTATTGTCTAATAAAACAGATAACTTTATAAAAGTATTCTGTTTTATATAAAAAGATTTTACTATGCAAAACACTATGCAGACACTATGCAACACTATGCATAATAGAATATAATATATTCTATTTATAGAATAACTTTATAAAAATATTCTGTTTTATATAAAAAGATTTTCTGTATTATTACATTAATAATACCAACAAAACTGAGTGACTTATCACGTAATTATCAATAATTAATATCGTGTGCTATTATGCAACCACGCGTATTACTGTACTTTTAACACCGGGTGTTTCAACAGTTAACGGTAAAATTTCCGTCGTTATTTTCATAAAGTATTTTTGTCATTTTCTCAATCCGACAATAATTCCATTGTGGGGTCCACCAATGATTGTGACGTTGTACGAATATTCCTTATTAAAACGAATATTCCACGACCAATCGAATATTATATAACAACATGCGAACTTTGTAAAATCTATAAATATTACCCACAACTATAACATTATATCAATTTCACTCCATAATATTCAAAAATAATATTTATAGAAAATTCATCTTTATTCAAAAAGTTGGGGTTTTACAAATATTATTCAAATAATATGAATTACTAGTAACAGTCCCGTGCCTCCGGCACTATAAACGTTGGAATTTATTCCAAACTTTGGACGACCCAGATGATTTATTGAGTAAGCGAGAAATTTAAAATCATTTGTATTTTATTAGATAGATGGATGGTGGGATTTATCCCAAACTTTGGACGTCCTAGATGATTTATTGAGTTAACGGAAAATTCAAAATCATTTATATTTTATTAGATATAATTAGATATATAGAATATAGATATAGATAGAATTAGATAGATTGTATTTTATTAGATAGATGAATGGTGTGATTTATCCTAAACTTTGGACGGCCCAGATGATTTATTGAATGAGCGGGAAATTCAAAATCATTTGTATTTTATTAGATAGATTGATCTGATAATGGAGATACTGTGCATTGACAATTATTGAACAACAATAATATAAAATATCAACGCAATAATTATTGAATCAATAAAATAAAATATTGAACAGTAACTACTGTGACAATTATTGAGTAGTGCCTTCTTACGTAAGGATCAATAATTCAACAATACTGTGCAATACCGTGTGATACTGTGCAACTACGCGTATTACTATATTTTAACCACCGGGTATTCCAACAGTCTTAACGGTAATAACTACGCCATTATTCAATTTTGTCATTTTCTTCATCCGACCATTATCCATTATGGGGCCCACAAATGGCTGCGTCGTCGTATGAATATTCCCCGACAGAAAGAATATTCCACGACCAAACGAATATTCCCCGACAATTGAATATTTTATAACCACTTGCTTATTTTGAAAAATTTTCACATTTCACCCATAACCAAAGTATTATATCAAATTAATACCATATTATTCACAATAATAAATAGTGGAAATTCGATTTTATTCATTAAAAAGTTGGGGTCTTACATCCTTAGTATGCAACAAAGAAACGTATTGAAGAAGCTAAGGAAAGTACCATTGGTAAGGGGAAAAACACATTTTCAGGTGTTAGGTGAGAAAGCAGTCTGCTGTGCCAGTGGGCCAGAATGTAATTCAGAAGATGTGCAGAAAAGTCTCCATCAAAGAACAGAAATGTCAAACGCATTTAATGCTTCAACGGATGGATCCAACGGATAGTTTTCAAGATCACATATATACAAATCAAGTAGATGAGAGAAGCAATCAAGCATTGAACAAAAACGTACAAGAACTCTCAAAGCTCAACTCTACGATCTGAGAAAAAGAAAAGCTTGCTCAGCTACTCAGTTCTTTCGAACAAGTGCTTAAACAGCAACTGAGTAGCAACCATCAAGAACTCAACATCTACCAATCAACTGAAGAAAAAGTTCCAAGTCAGAAGGACTTGAAGAGTTCTAAGTGAACTGTAAAAGAGCCAAGTCTGCTGGACTTGAAGAGTTCAAGAGTAAACTAAGAAGTTCTTAGACCGCTGGTCTAGAAAGAATCTAAGTGATTCAGAAAGTGTAAAAGACATCCTTAGTGGATTTTCTACTCGAGGAGTAGAAGAGTAGACTAGGAGCTTTAAGTGCTCTGAACCACTTAAAACGACTGTGTCTCTTACATTCTTGCAACAACTGCTATATCTGCTATATCTACCTCATTCTCATAAACTCACTATCTTAAGGGAGATTAAAACTAATATTAATTCCGCTAAAGTTTTAATCATTATCTACTAACAATTTAAAACGAAAAGATTTTTAAATATCTATTCAACCCCCCCTTCTAGATAACTATTGTGCCTCCAGGAACTAACATGTTAGATAAAAGTTTAATGTGTGTTAAAATTTTCAAGTGTCTACATTGGGCCTTAATAAATTTTGCTATGTAGGCTTGCAAGTCATTTTTGTGTCTATTGCCTATTTACTTGTTGTAAGCCCAAGTTAAATCAAATCCTTGCCTTATGTCATAGCCCATCTGAAGTTTAAACTAGAGGGGCTGTTAAGCCCAAATGAAATGAACAGGAAGGTAGTTAGTTGTATCAGTTACATTAGTCAAGTAGTTAACAAGTTATGCAGGTCCCAAGTTACTTCTTAGTTTGTAAGATTAGTATATCTAGCAGACAACCAGCATGTAAGACAAAACTGCAAAGGATAAGGTAACAGGTGCTATGGGCTGGTAGGGTGGTGGTATAGGAGCCACTGCAGAGCAGTCTAACTGCTAGAGGTACTGGAGTGTATGCTAGGGGCCAACTAGAGGTGATGGGGTTAACAATTAAAGAAGCTAAGTTCAGTTATATAACTCCATGTCTCACCCCTTAACTTACTTCCCAAATCTCTATCATAGTAAGAAAGAACAAGAAAAAGCTGACTGATAGTGAGATATGAAGAGTTCGGCTAGAGAAGGAAAAAGAAATTGAACAACAATCAAGTGCAACCTCTAAGCTACTAAGTTTATATTTTCAATCCTCTTTCCATTCCATTTTCGTGCCACTAGTACTCTGTTATGGCCGAATAGCATGGGTTAGACATAAGTGTGACGCCCCCAAAATTAGCTATACATCACCCATTCTGAGTCGCCAGATACATGGTACAAAATTCAAATACAACTTCATTTATACAACTGTTGGACATTCGTATAGAATACGACCACAATTAACTGTGAGCTTTAATAAAAATGTATGTAACTCTCATGGTGCCTCGACCACAACCTTACAATGATACTTTACATAAAAGTATAGTTAAAAACTGTTTTAGAAATTAAAATATTTGGGAAGTGCTCAAGGAAACCTTCGTACATGGGAGGCCATGCGTCTAGGTTATAATAGATATCATATGGCCACAGAATTATCCTTGGTTGACCCAATAGACCCCAAAGAAAAACGAGAAGATTACTATCATCTTCTTTCCAATGGTGAGTCTTCTCTTGACATATAACTATCTCCACAGTTTCCAAGTGAATATTATATTTTAAATCAACTCCAAGATCATATAGGTAGTGCCCGTAGATATACTCAGCAAGTGGATGCGCACAACCCGGTCTTATGATAACACGAGGTTGTATGTCATTAGACATCTTGTATGATAGTGACAAAATACCCTTCCAAAGTTGGGTTCACCTCACCCTATTTGATTCACCAAATATAACTACTAAATGTTGTATAGAATACAACACACTTTTCTATACTATATAGGGAGAACCTTCACAGCTAGAGACCACTGTTCTATTCCCCTGTTATCCCCGCTCGACCCAGCAACACTCTTAAGGCAACACTCTTATTACCTGAAAGGAATTGTGAAACAGAAATGGTGAGCACAACTAGCCCAGTAAAGAATATCATAACTAAAGATAATTAAATTATCAAAAGCTTTCATCAATAATAAATCAGAGATTTAGAACATATGGTAGATGATAAAACTTTTAAACCATAGTTGCAGCAGAACGAGCAATTCATTAGAGGAGTCAAATAGACCATAAGGTCTATTATCTTCTCTATGTTAAAAGTCCACCAATACTGTTTTATCCCTGTAACATCAATCAACAATTCTCGTCCACGTCCATGAGATCATTTTTGGACAAGAGGTAATTTATATCATATACTTTCATGTTCCAAAAGACCAGAATTGTTTTCACAAATTAAGTGGCCGAAACAACCCTTTTAAAATCGTGGAAGCAACCTTTTTCATATTTTGCAGTTTTTCATACTTTGCTAAAATCAGTCCACACGAAAATCTACAACACCTTTTCCAGTGATTCCACTTGAATAAGTTAGAAAACTCATAGACCTAACTCTAGAATTTGACCACACTCAAAAATTCGAAATATAATAAGAGATATGGTCAATTGAATTTCATGTTCCATTTTCACCAAAATCTGATTTTTCAACCCTTTGTGATTTCTAAGAAACTTTCATGTTTTCACATAATAACCAACATAACTCATCATAACACTTACTAATACCACACATACTCATGATTTTCATTAGTCCAATGCTTTTATTATAACTTTCATCATAATCCACGCAAATAGATCATTTCCACAATTTAACAAGGAATGATATACAAATGATCGTTCACCATGCATGTGGTAATCCACATAGACAGGTTATTTCAATAAAATAATAAAGAATGAAATAATAGAAGGATTCACCATGCATGCGATAGAGACCGCACAGACAGGTTATTCCCAATAGAATAATAAATAAGGAACCGGGTCCGGCGTATAACGCACAGACAGAATATTCCAGCAGAATACTAAAGATAGGATATTCCGCACAGACCTCTTCATACCCAGGACAAAGATAATTTTCATCACCTGTCTTCACCTGAAACATCAAAAATCATGGTTATACCAAATCACAATTCGTGCATGTAATCATTAACTCATCTTTGCACTACGGCCAAATATATTCATTATTATTACATCCATGAATTAATATTTCATTGCTGAGACTCAGCTCAATAAATAATCCACATCATCGAATCATCCCTGTACTACAGGCCAATGATATTCTTTAGTATCACGACCACGAATTATCCATGCACTACGGGCCAAAAAAAATCATGTTTTCATCAACGATCCTGATCATGTAATAAAACAATTCATCTTTGCACCCTTGGCCGAAGAGAATCCATAGCCATAATCATACCAAAAACTGTCAATCAATGCACTACGGGACAATGAGGACTTTTTCATTAGTATCACCACCACAAATTATCCATGCACTACGGGAAAAAGATAATCGTGTTTTTATCAACGATCCTGATCATGCTATAAAAAAAATTCATCTTTGCACCCTTGGCCGAAGAGAATCCATAGCCATAATCATACCAAAAACTGTCCATCAATGCACTACAGGCAAATGAGGACTTTTTCATTAGTATCACCACAACAAATTATCCATGCACTACGGGCCAAAGATAATCGTGTTTTTATCAACGGTCCTGATCATACTATAAAACAATTCATCTTTTCACCCTTGGCCGAAGAGAATTCATAGCCATAATCATACCAAAAACTGTCAATCAATGCACTACGGGACAATGAGGACTTTTTCATTAGTATCACCACCACAAATTATCCATGCACTACGGGCCAAAGATAATCGTGTTTTTATCAACAGTCTTGATCATGCTATAAAACAATTCATCTTTGCACCCTTGGCCGAATAGAATCCATAGCCATAATCATACCAAAAACAGTCCATCAATGCACTACGGGCCAATGAGGACTTTTTTATTAGTATCACCACCACAAATTATCCATGAACTACGGGCCAAAGATAATCGTATTTTTATCAACGATCCTGATCATACTATAAAACAATTTATGTTTGCACCTTTGGCCGAAGAGAATCCATAACCATAATCATACCAAAAAATGTCCATCAATGCACTACAGACCAATGAGGACTTTTTTATTAGTATCACCACCACAAATTATCCATGCACTACGGGCTAAAGATAATCGTGTTTTTATCAACGGTCCTGATCATGCTATAAAACAATTAATCTTTGCACCCTTGGCTGAAGAGAATCAATAGCCATAATCATACCTAAAATTGTTCATCAATGCACTACGGGCCAATGAGGACTTTTTCCACATCATTTGCAATATTACGGTCATGAGTATGCCGAATAATCCCTGGTCATAATCATACCAAGTCCATTTATACACTACAGGCCACAGATGACTTTCAACATAATATAAATATGAGGATGATGACAATATTATAAGCATTAATCAAACTAAATCAAGGATATATATTAAAGACTTTAAATTTATCCAGACATTATCAATTACTTAATACATAATCTAATACTGTTAATACTATAACAATATTTTAATCACTTCTTAAACTTATAAACAATTACATTTAATTGTTTACACTTTTCCAAATAATACATTTAATCATTCAAAAATGTCATACTCATAAGCTTTCATCACCAATAATCAAATTACTCATCAAAAATCTGCATATACCTTATATAGGATTTCCAAGCCATAAAATCCTATTCACCAATTCTTCAACTCCACATAACATATTTAATTCATATGTTCGTAGCTATCTATTTTCATGAAAAATACCAAATCAGTCCCAAAAATTATTCTTTTCTGTGGTTTAGCATAATATAGTCCCGTATTGAACATATATTTTTCTTGACATTTTTAAAGTTCATTTACTATTTTTCAAAAATCAATTTTTAATTAATTCCTTAAGAAAATTAGCTACTCATGGTTAACTACAAAAATTCCCAAATCTTGGCAGGATCTTACACAAGCTAACGTGAGCTTTCAGTTTAAATTTCATGGTCATCGGAGTTATAGAACTCTGGTTATAGCGTTTTTCGTCGGAAAAGCCTAAATATTGAAATGATCATAACTTGCTCATTTTAAATCGGAATGAGATCATTTTTGGACAGGAGGTACTTTATATCATATACTTTCATGTCGCAAAAGGCCAGAATTGTTTTCACAAATTAAGTGGCCGAAACAGCCCTTTTAAAATCGTGGAAGCAACCTTTTTCATATTTGCAGTTTTTCGTACTTTGCTAAAATTAGTCCACACAAAAATCTACAACACATTTTCCAGTGATTCCACTAGGATAAGTTACAAAACTCATAGACCTAACTCTAGAACTTGACCACACTCAAAAATTCGAAATATAATAGAAGATATGGTCAATTGAATTTCATGTTCCATTTTCACCAAAATCTGATTTTTCAACCCTTTGTGATTTCTAAGAAACTTTCATGTTTTCACATAATAACCAACATAAATCATCATAACACTTACTAATACCACATATACCCATGATTTTCATAAGTCCAATGCTTTTATTATAACTTTCATCATAATCCACGTAAATAGACCATTTCCATAATTTAACAAGGAATGGAATACAAATGATCGTTCACCATGCATGTGGTAATCCACATAGACATGTTATTCCAATAGAATAATAAAGAATGGAATAATAGAAGGATTCACCATGCATGCGATAGAGACCGCACAGACAGGTTATTCCCAATAGAATAATAAATAAGGAACCGGGTCCGGTGTAAAACGTACAGACAGGATATTCCAGCAGAATAGTAAAGACGGAATCAAGTCCGACGTAAAATGCACAAATAGGATATTCCAACAGAATGGTAAAGACGGAACCAGATCTGACGTAAAACGCACAAACAGAATATTCCAACAGAATAATAAAGAATGGAATAACAGAAGAATTTCACCAAGTATAGGGTAGCCCGCGTATACAGGTTATTCCAACAGAATAATAAAAATAGAATAAGAGAAGTTCTCTTCATGAATATAAAATAAATAATACCCCTTACAAGTACAACAATTAATATTCCCTACCTTTGAAAGAAGAGTATTCTGAATGGTAGGGCGAGGATATACTCGAAGAAACTTGTACTACACTCAAAGCTTTCTTAAACTCTAAAGAAATACGCTTAAGATTATAGAAGAAGAACTCTCTCTATAGTTTTTCTCTTTAGAGTTTTTGTGAATTCGTAAGAAATAATGAAGAAATGAGCTTCTGTTTATAGAAAAATGGACTGCATAGTAACTAACTCATGAGCGGTCCAGATTGATTTAATTTAATCTGACAGTCCATATTTAAAGCAAAATCTTTTAAATAAAATATAATATATTCTATTTATAATCTAATAAAATGAATAACTTTATAAAAGATTTTACTATGCAAACACTATACACGCATTATAAAAACACTACACATAATAAAATATAATATATTTTATTTATAGAAAAACTTTATAAAAGTATTCTGTTTTATATAAAAAGATTTTACTATGCAAAACACTATGCACAATAGAATATAATATATTCTATTTATAGAATAACTTTATAAAAGTATTCTGTTTTATATAAAAAGCTTTTCTGTTTTATTACATTAATAATACCAATAAAACAAAACCGAGTGACTTATCACATAAGCATCAAAAATCAATACCGTGCTATTTACCAAAATAGAAAAAAAATTTGAATACTTTTATTTCATAAAATTTGGGGTCTCACAATCACCCCTCCTTATGAAATTTCGCCCTCAAAATTTACGTACGTACCTGATATTCAAAGAGATGGGAATACCTTGCTTTCTTTTTGGACTGTACCTTCCCGATTATATCCTCTGTATCATGATTTTTTCATTGCTCATCTCCTGTATTTCAGATATCATTCTAGAATATATCTTCAAAACAAAGGATAATTGACATATCACAATTTATCAACTTATAATGTAAACAATTTTAGCTTAGGTAAGTCACACACTAGCGAAATATATAACTCGTCTCTCCCCTCCTAGTTCTAGACTCTGTGACAACCCGAGAATTTGGAGAATTTATTAAAATCATAAATGATTGATTTAAGGTCAAATAATAAACCTAGACAGGAAATAAGTGTATGGAATTGGCAGTTATGTAATGAAATTCCAAGAATTTCAAAAGTTTTGAACAAAACTTGAATTATGTGATAGACTGTAAGTGATAGTCTAGTAATGAGGTATAAGATTATGGTAGATTTAAAATTCTTTTGAAGAATTATCAGGGATAAATATCGAAGTGAATATTAGTTGATATATTTGATTACATATTTGAACCGTAATGATTTGAGATCAAGAATTGATCAGATAAGTTATAACTTTAGCAAAACCCTAAAGTTATGTTAATCATACGTTTATTAAGTTAGAAAAATCTAACGAATTGCTAGAAACCTTAACGGTACGCTCAGAAACTTTAATTTTAGTTTCGGAAATCCGAAACCCTAAATTCATGATATAAATATGGTGATTAAGTTAGAAAACTCTAACGATATATTCTGAAACCCTAGTTTCAGTTTCGAGAATTTAAACCCTAATTTGGAAATCCTAAATGCAAAGTATTATACCTTAAGGGTTAAAAGTTGTGTGTAAGGAATATGAACATTCTGTGAAGGTTTATCTTTGTTTATTATATAAACAAACAAAAGAAACTAGTGAAACCCTAAATATTTATATTAGGAATGAAGGATTTAATAACCTAAGGGTTATGAGAAAAGAGAATTGTGGTATATAGAATACTTACTAATTCTAAGAGATTTTCTTTATACAACTCAGTTGATTAATTTTATAACCTAATTATAGCAAGTCTAATTTGGTTAAGAAAATAAATGTATATGAGCAAGGATTGGTGTTTTAATGGAGAAGTGAAAACTCTAAGCAAATGAATTGGGTTGGATGATAATTTAAGGTAGAGGATTATGTATATTTTATAGCCCAAGTATTGGCGAATGAAATTGGTTAGAGGCCAATCAATACAGTAAAGGAATGACTCAATTTTTAGCCTCAGCGGGAGAGGAATTTTTGGACAATTGTTAAATCAAATAAGCATTAAATCAAAAAGCCAAACTTGGAGCAATTTTTAGGCCATAGGGCCAGCCATGAGAAGCTAGGATAAAGGGGAGATGAATGCATTAATGGTTCCCTTTAGTTGGTGACCAACTACAAACAACTCCCCCCTATGTGTCAATTTGTGATTTTGTCCAACACATTAGCATTTATTGCAAGGAAAGCTTGGTAATTAATAAGGGAGAAAGAGAGAATTGGTGGAACAAAGAAGCCACATGACCGGTTATTGCATGTGAGAAGGAGGGTGGGTGTGGGCAATTAATAAAAAGCTACACAAAAGTCTATCCTATATTTTTCTTTCTTTCATCTCTTTATCTTCCAAGTTGCTAAGGAAAAAGAGAGAGAGGGAGAGGGAGAGAGAGAGAGAGAGAGAGGTTCGGCTGCTCCAAAGAGAGAAAGAGAGAGAGAGGAGATTTTGATCTTCATTCATCCAAGATCCATGATCAAGCTATGGTAGAAGGAGAAGAAGATAAAGCTAAGGTATAAATCCTTTTTGTTTAGTTTATTTTTTTGATGGTTGTAAATCAAAACTTGGAGTTCTTGATCTTCAAAACTCTAGATCTACATGATTTAGAGTGTTTTATGTTTGGATCTATCCATTTTAAGTTTCAAAAGTTAGATCTATAGCATGAATTGGAGGATAGGTTTTCAAAAGATAGAAAACCTAATTTTTTTCTTAAGATTTGATTGTGTTTGATGCTTGTTTGTTGAATCAAGAAACTTTGTTTCTAAACTCAAAAACCATGTATAAGCATGTTAATAAGTGTTTATTGTTTAGATCTAACCATATTAGGTGTTAATTTTGGTTGAAATCAAAAGGAATTGAAGAATGGAATTTTTCCGAAAAGTTTGAACTTATAAGGTGTGAGCTAGGTTTTGATTATTTTTGAAATCTATGATGGATATTTATGATTTATGCTCTTGGGATGTTAGATATATGTGTTAAGGGTAAAATCCCTTTGGAATCATGCAAATAGGTTGAAAAATGACCAAGTTATGGGAATTCTCCCAAACTACACAAAGTTAGGAAAACAGTGAAAAGGACAGTTTTGGAACAGTCACTTCCGGGCTAAATTCTGGGAGCTAAACATATCCAAATATTGATTGTAATATATGAAAACTGTAGTTCGGAAAGATACGAACCCAACAAAATTGACGGATCATTAATCGGAGTTACACATTTCGTTTTATATAAGTTTTAGCAAAGGACTCCAAAACTGCCAAACGACAAAAAGTTTCTGCCCAAAATTTTCCGAGGGCTGTTTCGGACATTTAGTTAATGAGAAAAATTCCAGGCTTTTGGGAAATGAAAATATATGGTAATATGTAGCTCGTGTCCAAAAATGAGCTGATTCCGAGTTAAAATGACCAAGTTATGACCGTTCTAATTTTTGTTATTTTCCGACGGAGATCGCTATAAACGGAGTTCTACAACTCCGATTGCCACGAAATTTAAAATGGAGTATCACGTCAACGTATATAAGGTTATGCCAAAAGATGGGCATTATTGGAGTTAAGCACGAGGTAGCTAATTTCTTAAGCTACGCACTAGAAATTAATTTTTAATAAATATCAAAGGAAGTTGGAAAATTATGGAAAAATACTTTTTATGCATGAGATATGTGTATATATGTTTAACCAAAGGATAGGAGAATAATTCACTGATTTGGTATTTTCGTGATATGGATATAGAAAACAGTTTGATGAATTGAATCCGGTTTGCTGGATTGAGGTTTAAATTGATGAATTTGGAATTCAAGTTGCTGAATTATAAATTTGGTTGTTAGATATAGAATCCAGGGTGCTGGATTAGTGTTTGCCTTATTACATGTTAATGAATAATTTATGAAATGAAAAGCGAGTGTTAAATCATATGGGATATGATATAGTGATCGGAGAATTATCAAATGGTGATATTAATATCGATGTGTTAAGATTGTTATCTAATATTTGATTATGTATTAGATAGTATTATGGAATAAAGTATGTTATACTGATTAAGAGATCAATCTTATAACTGATAGGTCTTTCGTGAGAGATTAAATTAATTTGCATTGCGGTAATCAACGGTTCAGGCAAGTTTTCTCATACTTAACTCTAATAAGAGTAGTTTCTTCAAGCTTATGGTTAATCATTGATGATTGCCACGAAAATTATATTCTGTACATCTTGCATGTATAAGTCAGGTATGAAAGGCTGATCACCTTCATTACCAGTTGGTTCAGAAATATTTGTTCATGTAAAATACTTGTTCAGTCAAAATTTTGTTCCTGCTAGTTCACAATTATATTGTTGAATTATAGCTAGCCAATTATTCATACTCTTCAATCATGATATATCGTTATGTTATTGTATATAAACTTGCTGGGCAATTTTTATGCTCACCCTTGCTATATCATGATAAAATATTGCAGATTAAGGCGAATGCGTCGGAAACAAGGAAATGTCCAAGACAGTTCCAGCTTTAGTAGATGTGTGCAGTTAAATTTGTATTGTATGATATTAATAATGTTATGAGTTAGATAAATTATGAATTGTGTAATAAGTTAAGGTTACACGACCTTGGGGAATAGTGTGTAATGTATTGTATAAACAACTTATGTTTATATCATCCGCAAATAATGATAGAAATAGTGAACTGGATCCGAGGCGATTCGGGGCCCGGATTCGGGGCTGCTACAGTTGGTATCAGAGCTGTTGGTTATGAAGCTTAGGTAGGAATACCTGAGACCAATAGCCGCAGTGATTAGGATAAGACTAACTCAAATAGAGTTAGTTGGTCAGTAAGATTCAAAGACGAATCTCGGCGAGTGTAAAGACACAGAGTTCCCTAACTCTGATAATAAAGTTGAACAGTAATGGTGAATAGATTGAGTCTAAAAGACTGAAAGTCCAGGGATAGAAGATCGTGAAATAAAACGATCAAGTCATAGAATTGAATCGTATTATATACGATAAGATCACCCCGTGATCTGATAAAGGTTATGACAGCTAGAAAGGATCAATCTGATGATTGAAAACGATCATAGTGTATGGAATTGAATCGTAATATATACGATAAGATCACCTCGTGATCTAATAAGGTTATGATATGGGATAAGAATCAATCTGATGATTGAAAAGTTTACAGCAAGATGTTGTTTCTATGTTGTACTATGAAATTGTACTATGAAAACTCATGAAAGAGTTATGAATTGTAAATACGGATTAAATAAAATTCGTATGGAGTAAGTGTGGAGTTAGTATTATGTGGGGATTCAATTGAGGACTCTTGTCGGCAGCTGAGTTATATGATTCCTTGTATGGGAGGGGAATTATACTTGGTTTTAGAATCCCTTAGCTTCCTGGTCGATGTAGTGGTTAGGTTGATCAATTCTTTGTATGGGAGGGGAATTGTTCACTTAGCTTCCTATATTGGTTAGTGGCCGAGTTTGGTTTGACAACCACTTAGTTTCTGGCACTGATAATCATTGAAATGTTTGTGTCGCGCTATTTGTTATATGCGTGTTAAGAGGGTGATTCCTTTCTCATGTGTATGACAGATAGATAGGTCATATTTAGAGTATATAAGATTAAGTACGAGTTCTTAGAACTCATACTTATGTGACATACTTGACGCATAGTTATATGAAATGTTTATGAACCCCTCAGCGAATGGACGCCAAAGGTCTGTCTAGGAAAGTTCTTAAACTCATATGACTGTGGTAATTTATGGACTCATAAGTGTGGTTTTATGAACTGGGTATAGTTATGTGTGAATGGAGTATTGAGGATAATAGGGACAGATAGAATGTTTAAGCAAATGATCATTAGTGGAGATTTAGGTTTTCCTAAACCCCTATCTATGTTAGATTTCAAAATTTTTGACTTCAAGCTAAATGCGCACTATGTGCCTTTTAAAAACAAATTGTTTTTATTTATCATTTATGTACCATGTGACCTGGTGCAGAGATGATAAAAATGATGGAGTCATCAATGAAGTATTACTTCGTGTGAATTTGACTTAAAGTCACTATTCCACTATGGTATGATGTAGCATGATAAAATCATCAAATGACGAAATCCTCAACGGACTGTAAATACAATACGACATCATGACGTCATTCTCGAAAATGTTTTCAAAAACTCCAAGTGTTTATTGAAAGAAATTTCCTGAACCAAATTGTTTTGGTACTGAATCCTATGATAAGACTGAGGTGAACTATGTTGTTTGGATAAATAAATCCAATCTAATAGCGTAAATATTCGCTAAAAATAAATACGTTATTTATAACGTAATCGTACGATAGGCTGATCACCTAAAGTTCTAGTAATGGTAGTTTACCTTCTTTGTGATTGTAAACAGACCAAGTAATGTTTTGTTTTGCGGTATAAATACCGTCAAATCTATGTGTTCATGGTCTATATGACCCCTCAGCAAAATTTTAAACCTTTTACCCTTGTGAGTGGTATGTTGGGTAGCATGTGATATGTGTGAATGGTGTAAGGTGCATGGTGTAAGGTGTAAGATGAATTTTGGGGACGGAATTCTTATAAGGAGGGGTGAATGTGACAACCCGAGAATTTGGAGAATTTATTAAAATCATAAATGATTTATTTAAGGTCAAATAATAGACCTAGACAGGAAATAAGTGTATGGAATTGGCAGTTATGTAATGAAATTCCAAGAATTTCAAAAGTTTTAAACAAAACTTGAATTATGTGATAGACTGTAAGTGATAGTCTAGTAATGAGGTATAAGATTATGGTAGATTTAAAATTCTTTTGAAGAATTATCAGGGATAAGTATCGAAGTGAATATTAGTTGATATATTTGATTACATATTCGAACCGTAATGATTTGAGATCAAGAATTGATCAGATAAGTTATAACTTTAGCAAAACCCTAAAGTTATGTTAATCATACGTTTATTAAGTTAGAAAAATCTAACGAATTGCTAGAAACCTTAACGGTACGCTCAGAAACTTTAATTTTAGTTTCAGAAATCCGAAACCCTAAATTCATGATATAAATATGGTGATTAAGTTAGAAAACTCTAACGATATATTCTGAAACCCTAGTTTCAGTTTCGAGAATTTAAACCCTAATTTGGGAATCCTAAATGCAAAGTATTATACCTTAAGGGTTAAAAGTTGTGTGTAAGGAATATGAACATTCTGTGAAGGTTTATCTTTGTTTATTATAAACAAACAAAAGAAACTAGTGAAACCCTAAATATTTATATTAGGAATGAAGGATTTAATAACCTAAGGGTTATGGGAAAAGAGAATTGTGGTATTTAGAATACTTACTAATTCTAAGAGATTTACTTTATACAACTCAGTTGATTAATTTTATAACCTAATTATAGCAAGTCTAATTGGGTTAAGAAAATAAATGTATATGAGCAAGGATTGATGTTTTAATGGAGAAGTGAAAACTCTAAGCAAATGAATTGGGTTGGATGATAATTTAAGGTAGATGATTATGTATATTTTATAGCCCAAGTATTGGCGAATGAAATTGGTTAGAGGCCAAGCAATACAGTAAAGGAATGGCTCAATTTTTAGCCTCAGCGGGAGAGGAATTTTTGGACAATTGTTAAATCAAATAAGCATTAAATCAAAAAGCCAAACTTGGAGCAATTTTTAGGCCATAGGGCCAGCCATGAGAAGCTAGGATAAAGGGGAGATGAATGCATTAATGGTTCCCTTTAGTTGGTGACCAACTACTAACAACTCCCCCCTATGTGTCAATTTGTGATTTTGTCCAACACATTAGCATTTATTGCAAGGAAAGCTTGGTAATTAATAAGGGAGAAAGAGAGAATTGGTGGAACAAAGAAGCCCCATGGCCGGTTATTGCATGAGAGAAGGAGGGTGGGTGTGGGCAATTAATAAAAAGCTACACAAAAGTCTATCCTATATTTTTCTTTCTTTCAACTCTTTATCTTCCAAGTTGCTAAGGAAAAAGAGAGAGAGGAAGAGGGAGAGAGAGAGAGAGAGAGGTTCGGCTTCTCCAAAGAGAGAAAGAGAGAGAGAGAGGAGATTTTGATCTTCATTCATCCAAGATCCATGATCAAGCTATGGTAGAAGGAGAAGAAGATAAAGCTAAGGTATAAATCCTTTTTGTTTAGTTTATTTTTTTGATGGTTGTAAATCAAAACTTGGAGTTCTTGATCTTCAAAACTCTAGATCTACATGATTTATAGTGTTTTATGTTTGGATCTATCCATTTTAAGTTTCAAAAGTTAGATCTATAGCATGAATTGGAGGATAGGTTTTCAAAAGATAGAAAAGCTAATTTTTTTCTTAAGATTTGATTGTGTTTGATGCTTGTTTGTTGAATCAAGAAACTTTGTTTCTAAACTCAAAAACCATGTATAAGCATGTTAATAAGTGTTTATTGTTTAGATCTAACCATATTAGGTGTTAATTTTGGTTGAAATCAAAAGGAATTGAAGAATGGAATTTTTCCGAAAAGTTTGAACTTATAAGGTGTGAGCTAGGTTTTGATTATTTTTGAAATCTATGATGGATATTTATGATTTATGCTCTTGGGATGTTAGATATATGTGTTAAGGGTAAAATTCCTTTGGAATCATGCAAATAGGTTGAAAAATGACCAAGTTATGGGAATTCTCCCAAACTACACAAAGTTAGGAAAACTGTGAAAAGGACAGTTTTGGAACAGTCACTTCCGGGCTAAATTCTAAGAGCTAAACATGTCCAAATATTGATTGTGATATATGAAAACTGTAGTTCGGAAAGATACAAACCCAAAAAAATTTACGGATCATTAATCGGAGTTACACATTTCGTTTTATATAAATTTTAGCAAAGGACTCCAAAACTGCCAAACGACAAAAAGTTTCTGCCCAAAATTTTCCGAGGGCTGTTTCGGACATTTAGTTAATGAGAAAAATTCCAGGCTTTTGGGAAATGAAAATATATGGTAATATGTAGCTCGTGTCCAAAAATGAGCTGATTCCGAGTTAAAATGACCAAGTTATGACCGTTCTAATTTTTGTTATTTTCCGACGGAGATCGCTATAAACGGAGTTCTACAACTCCGATTGCCACGAAATTTAAAATGGAGTATCACATCAACGTATATAAGGTTATGCCAAAAGATGGGCATTATTGGAGTTAAGCACGAGGTAGCTAATTTCTTAAGCTACGCACTAGAAATTAATTTTTAATAAATATCAAAGGAAGTTGGAAAATTATGGAAAAATACTTTTTATGCATGAGATATGTGTATATATGTTTGACCAAAGGATAGGAGAATAATTCACTGATTTGGTATTTTCGTGATATGGATATAGAAAACAGTTTGATGAATTGAATCCGGTTTGCTGGATTGAGGTTTAAATTGATGAATTTGGAATTCAAGTTGCTGAATTATAAATTTGGTTGTTAGATATAGAATCCAGGGTGCTGGATTAGTGTTTGCCTTATTACATGTTAATGAATAATTTATGAAATGAAAAGCGAGTGTTAAATCATATGGGATATGATATAGTGATCGGAGAATTATCAAATGGTGATATTAATATCGATGTGTTAAGATTGTTATCTAATATTTGATTATGTATTAGATAGTATTATGGAATAAAGTATGTTATACTGATTAAGAGATCAATCTTATAACTGATAGGTCTTTCGTGAGAGATTAAATTAATTTGCATTGCGGTAATCAACGGTTCAGGCAAGTTTTCTCATACTTAACTCTAATAAGAGTAGTTTCTTCAAGCTTATGGTTAATCATTGATGATTGCCACGAAAATTATATTCTGTACATCTTGCATGTATAAGTCAGGTATGAAAGGCTGATCACCTTCATTCCCAGTTGGTTCAGAAATATTTGTTCATGTAAAATACTTGTTCAGTCAAAATTTTGTTCCTGCTAGTTCACAATTATATTGTTGAATTATAGCTAGCCAATTATTCATACTCTTCAATCATGATATATCGTTATGTTATTGTATATAAACTTGCTGGGCAATTTTTATGCTCACCCTTGCTATATCATGATAAAATATTGCAGATTAAGGCGAATGCGTCGGAAACAAGGAAATGTTCAAGACAGTTCCAGCTTTAGTAGATGCGTGCAGTTAAATTTGTATTGTATGATATTAATAATGTTATGAGTTAGATAACTTATGAATTGTGTAATAAGTTAAGGTTACTCGACCTTGGGGAATAATGTGTAATGTATTGTATAAACAACTTATGTTTATATCATCCGCAAATAATGATAGAAATAGTGAACTGGATCCGAGGCAATTCGGGGCCCGGATTCGGGGCTGCTACAGTTGGTATCAGAGCTGTTGGTTATGAAGCTTAGGTAGGAATACCTGAGACCAATAACCGCAGTGATTAGGATAAGACTAACTCAAATAGAGTTAGTTTGTCAGTAAGATTCAAGGACGAATCTCGGCGAGTGTAAAGACACAGAGTTCCCTAACTCTGATAATAAAGTTGAACAGTAATGGTGAATAGATTGAGTCTAAAAGACTGAAAGTCCAGGGATAGAAGATCGTGAAATAAAACGATCAAGTCATAGAATTGAATCGTATTATATACGATAAGATCACCCCGTGATCTGATAAAGGTTATGACAGCTAGAAAGGATCAATCTGATGATTGAAAACGATCATAGTGTATGGAATTGAATCGTAATATATACGATAAGATCACCTCATGATCTAATAAGGTTATGATATGGGATAAGAATCAATCTGATGATTGAAAAGTTTACAGCAAGATGCTGTGTCTATGTTGTACTATGAAATTGTACTATGAAAACTCATGAAAGAGTTATGAATTGTAAATACGGATTAAATAAAATTCGTATGGAGTAAGTGTGGAGTTAGTATTAGGTGGGGATTCAATTGAGGACTCTTGTCGGCAGCTGAGTTATATGATTCCTTGTATGGGAGGGGAATTATACTTGGTTTTAGAATCCCTTAGCTTCCTGGTCGATGTAGTGGTTAGGTTGATCAATTCTTTGTATGGGAGGGGAATTGTTCACTTAGCTTCCTATATTGGTTAGTGGTCGAGTTTGGTTTGACAACCACTTAGTTTCTGGCACTGATAATCATTGAAATGTTTGTGTCGCGCTATTTGTTATATGCGTGTTAAGAGGGTGATTCCTTTCTCATGTGTATGACAGATAGATAGGTCATATTTAGAGTATATAAGATTAAGTACGAGTTCTTAGAACTCATACTTATGTGACATACTTGACGCATAGTTATATGAAATGTTTATGAACCCCTCAGCGAATGGAAGCCAAAGGTCTGTCTAGGAAAGTTCTTAAACTCATATGACTGTGGTAATTTATGGACTCATAAGTGTGCTTTTATGAACTGGGTATAGTTATGTGTGAATGGAGTATTGAGGATAATAGGGACAGATAGAATGTTTAAGCAAATGATCATTAGTGGAGATTTAGGTTTTCCTAAACCCCTATCTATGTTAGATTTCAAAATTTTTGACTTCAAGCTAAATGCGCACTATGTGCCTTTTAAAAACAAATTGTTTTTATTTATCATTTATGTACCATGTGACCTGGTGCAGAGATGATAAAAATGATGGAGTCATCAATGAAGTATTACTTCGTGTGAATTTGACTTAAAGTCACTATTCCACTATGGTATGATGTAGCATGATAAAATCATCAAATGACGAAATCCTCAACGGACTGTAAATACAATACGACATCATGACGTCATTCTCGAAAATGTTTTCAAAAACTCCAAGTGTTTATTGAAAGAAATTTCCTGAACCAAATTGTTTTGGTACTGAATCCTATGATAAGACTGAGGTGAACTATGTTGTTTGGATAAATAAATCCAATCTAATAGCGTAAATATTCGCTAAAAATAAATACGTTATTTATAACGTAATCGTACGATAGGCTGATCACCTAAAGTTCTAGTAATGGTAGTTTACCTTCTTTGTGATTGTAAACAGACCAAGTAATGTTTTGTTTTGCGGTATAAATACCGTCAAATCTATGTGTTCATGGTCTATATGACCCCTCAGCAAAATTTTAAACCTTTTACCCTTGTGAGTGGTATGTTGGGTAGCATGTGATATGTGTGAATGGTGTAAGGTGCATGGTGTAAGGTGTAAGATGAATTTTGGGGACGGAATTCTTATAAGGAGGGGTGAATGTGACAACCCGAGAATTTGGAGAATTTATTAAAATCATAAATGATTGATTTAAGGTCAAATAATAGACCTAGACAGGAAATAAGTGTATGGAATTGGCAGTTATGTAATGAAATTCCAAGAATTTCAAAAGTTTTGAACAAAACTTGAATTATGTGATAGACTGTAAGTGATAGTCTAGTAATGAGGTATAAGATTATGGTAGATTTAAAATTCTTTTGAAGAATTATCAGGGATAAGTATCGAAGTGAATATTAGTTGATATATTTGATTACATATTTGAACCGTAATGATTTGAGATCAAGAATTGATCAGATAAGTTATAACTTTAGCAAAACCCTAAAGTTATGTTAATCATACGTTTATTAAGTTAGAAAAATCTAACGAATTGCTAGAAACCTTAACGGTACGCTCAGAAACTTTAATTTTAGTTTCGGAAATCCGAAACCCTAAATTCATGATATAAATATGGTGATTAAGTTAGAAAACTCTAACGATATATTCTGAAACCCTAGTTTCAGTTTCGAGAATTTAAACCCTAATTTGGGAATCCTAAATGCAAAGTATTATACCTTAAGGGTTAAAAGTTGTGTGTAAGGAATATGAACATTCTGTGAAGGTTTATCTTTGTTTATTATAAACAAACAAAAGAAACTAGTGAAACCCTAAATATTTATATTAGGAATGAAGGATTTAATAACCTAAGGGTTATGGAAAAAGAGAATTGTGGTATTTAGAATACTTACTAATTCTAAGAGATTTACTTTATACAACTCAGTTGATTAATTTTATAACCTAATTATAGCAAGTCTAATTGGGTTAAGAAAATAAATGTATATGAGCAAGGATTGATGTTTTAATGGAGAATTGAAAACTCTAAGCAAATGAATTGGGTTGGATGATAATTTAAGGTAGATGATTATGTATATTTTATAGCCCAAGTATTGGCGAATGAAATTGGTTAGAGGCCAAGCAATACAGTAAAGGAATGGCTCAATTTTTAGCCTCAGCGGGAGAGGAATTTTTGGACAATTGTTAAATCAAATAAGCATTAAATCAAAAAGCCAAACTTGGAGCAATTTTTAGGCCATAGGGCCAGCCATGAGAAGCTAGGATAAAGGGGAGATGAATGCATTAATGGTTCCCTTTAGTTGGTGACCAACTACTAACAACTCCCCCCTATGTGTCAATTTGTGATTTTGTCCAACACATTAGCATTTCTTGCAAGGAAAGCTTGGTAATTAATAAGGGAGAAAGAGAGAATTGGTGGAACAAAGAAGCCACATGGCCGGTTATTGCATGAGAGAAGGAGGGTGGGTGTGGGCAATTAATAAAAAGCTACACAAAAGTCTATCCTATATTTTTCTTTCTTTCATCTCTTTATCTTTCAAGTTGCTAAGGAAAAAGAGAGAGAGGGAGAGGGAGAGAGAGAGAGAGAGGTTCGGCTGCTCCAAAGAGAGAAAGAGAGAGAGAGGAGATTTTGATCTTCATTCATCCAAGATCCATGATCAAGCTATGGTAGAAGGAGAAGAAGATAAAGCTAAGGTATAAATCCTTTTTGTTTAGTTTATTTTTTTGATGGTTGTAAATCAAAACTTGGAGTTCTTGATCTTCAAAACTCTAGATCTACATGATTTAGAGTGTTTTATGTTTGGATCTATCCATTTTAAGTTTCAAAAGTTAGATCTATAGCATGAATTGGAGGATAGGTTTTCAAAAGATAGAAAACCTAATTTTTTTTCTTAAGATTTGATTGTGTTTGATGCTTGTTTGTTGAATCAAGAAACTTTGTTTCTAAACTCAAAAACCATGTATAAGCATGTTAATAAGTGTTTATTGTTTAGATCTAACCATATTAGGTGTTAATTTTGGTTGAAATCAAAAGGAATTGAAGAATGGAATTTTTCCGAAAAGTTTGAACTTATAAGGTGTGAGCTAGGTTTTGATTATTTTTGAAATCTATGATGGATATTTATGATTTATGCTCTTGGGATGTTAGATATATGTGTTAAGGGTAAAATCCCTTTGGAATCATGCAAATAGGTTGAAAAATGACCAAGTTATGGGAATTCTCCCAAACTACACAAAGTTAGGAAAACTGTGAAAAGGACAGTTTTGGAACAGTCACTTCCAGGCTAAATTCTGGGAGCTAAACATGTCCAAATATTGATTGTGATATATGAAAACTGTAGCTCGGAAAGATATGAACCCAACAAAATTGACGGATCATTAATCGGAGTTACAGATTTCGTTTTATATAAGTTTTAGCAAAGGACTCCAAAACTGCCAAACGACAAAAAGTTTCTGCCCAAAATTTTCCGAGGGCTGTTTCGGACATTTAGTTAATGAGAAAAATTCCAGGCTTTTGGGAAATGAAAATATATGGTAATATGTAGCTCGTGTCCAAAAATGAGCTGATTCCGAGTTAAAATGACCAAGTTATGACCATTCTAATTTTTGTGATTTTCCGACGGAAATCGCTATAAACGGAGTTCTACAACTCCGATTGCAACGAAATTTAAAATGGAGTATCACGTTAACGTATATAAGGTTATGCCAAAAGATGGGTATTACTGGAGTTAAGCACGAGGTAACTAATTTCTTAAGCTACGCACTAGAAATTAATTTTTAATAAATATCAAAGGAAGTTGGAAAATTATGGAAAAATACTTTTTATGCATGAGATATGTGTATATATGTTTGACCAAAGGATAGGAGAATAATTCACTGATTTGGTATTTTCGTGATATGGATATAAAAAACAGTTTGATGAATTGAATCCGGTTTGCTGGATTGAGGTTTAAATTGATGAATTTGGAATTCAAGTTGCTGAATTATAAATTTGGTTGTTAGATATAGAATCCAGGGTGCTGGATTAGTGTTTTTCTTATTACATGTTAATGAATAATTTATGAAATGAAAAGCGAGTGTTAAATCATATGGGATATGATATAGTGATCGGAGAATTATCAAATGGTGATATTAATATTGATGTGTTAAGATTGTTATCTAATATTTGATTATGTATTAGATAGTATTATGGAATAAAGTATGTTATACTGATTAAGAGATCAATCTTATAACTGATAGGTCTTTCGTGAGAGATTAAATTAATTTGCATTGCGGTAATCAACGGTTCAGGCAAGTTTTCTCATACTTAACTCTAATAAGAGTAGTTTCTTCAAGCTTATGGTTAATCATTGATGATTATCACGAAAATTGTATTCTGTACATCTTGCATGTATAAGTCAGGTATGAAAGGCTGATCACCTTCATTACCAGTTGGTTCAGAAATGTTTGTTCATGTAAAATACTTGTTCAGTCAAAATTTTGTTCGTGCTAGTTCACAATTATATTGTTGAATTATAGCTAGCCAATTATTCATACTCTTCAATCATGATATATCGTTATGTTATTGTATATAAACTTGCTGGGCAATTTTTATGCTCACCCTTGCTATATCATGATAAAATATTGCAGATTAAGGCGAATGCGTCGGAAACAAGGAAATGTCCAAGACAGTTCCAGCTTTAGTAGATGTGTGCAGTTAAATTTGTATTGTATGATATTAATAATGTTATGAGTTAGATAACTTATGAATTGTGTAATAAGTTAAGGTTACTCGACCTTGGGGAATAGTGTGTAATGTATTGTATAAACAACTTATGTTTATATCATCCGCAAATTAATAGTGATAGAAATAGTGAACTGGATCCGAGGCGATTCGGGGCCCGGATTCGGGGCTGCTACAGACTCTTATCTTTTCACCCTTGGCAAAAGAGAATCTATAGCCATAATCATACCAAAAACTGTCCATCAACGCACTACGGGCCAATGAGGACTTTTTCATTAGTATCACCACCACAAATTATCCATGCACTACGGGCCAAAGATAATCGTGTTTTTATTAACGATCCTGATCATACTATAAAACAATTCATCTTTTCACCCTTGGCCGAAGAGAATCCATAACCATAATCATACCAAAAACTGTCCATCAATGCACTACGGGCCAATGAGGACTTTTTCATTAGTATCACCACCACAAATTATTCACGCACTACGGGCCAAAGATAATCGTGTTTTTATCAACGGTCCTGATCATGCTATAAAACAATTCATTTTTGCACCCTTATCCGAAGAGAATCAATAGCCATATTCATACCAAAAATTATTCATCAATGCACTACGCGCCAATGAGGACTTTTTACACATCATTTGCAATATTACGGGAATGATTATACCGAATAATCCCTGGTCATAATCATACCAAGTCCATCTATGCACTACAGGCCACAGATGACTTTCAACATAATATAAATATGAGGATGATGACAATATTATAAGCATTAATCAAACTAAATCAAGGATAAATATTAAAGACTTTAAATTTATCCAGACATTATCAATTACTTAATAAAATCATAATCTAATACTGTTAATACTATAACAATATTTTAATTACTTCTTAAACTTATAAACAATTACATTTAATTTTTTACACTTTTCCAAATAATGCATTTAATCATTCAAAAATGTCATACTCATAAGCTTTCAACACCAATAATCAAATTACTCATCAAAAATCTGCATATACCTTATATAGGATTTCCAAGCCATAAAATCCAATTTACCAATTCTTCAACTCCACATAACATATTTAATTCATATGTTCGTAGCTATCTATTTTCATGAAAAATACTAAATCAGTCCCAAAAATTATTCTTTTCTGGGATTTAGCATAATATAGTCCCGTATTGAACATATATTTTTCTTGACATTTTTAAAATTAATTTACTATTTTTCAAAAATCAATTTTTAATTAATTCCTTAAGAAAATTAGCTACTCATGGTTAACTCCAGAAATTCCCAAATCTTGGCAGGATCTTACATATGTTAACGTGAGCTTCCTGTTTAAATTTCGTGGTCATAGGAGCTATAGAACTCTAATTATAGCGTTTTTCGTCGGAAAAACCTAAATATTGAAATGATCATAACTTGCTCATTTTAAATCGGAATGAGATCTTTTTTGGACAGGAGGTACTTTATATCATATACTTTCATGTCCCAAAAGGCCAAATTTGTTATTACAAATTAAGTGGCCGAAACAGCCCTTTTAAAATCGGGGAAGCAACCTTTTTCATATTTTGCAGTTTTTTGTACTTTGCTAAAATCAGTCCACACGAAAATCTACAACACCTTTTCCAGTGATTCCACTTGGATAAGTTACAAAACTCATAGACCTAACTCTAGAACTTGACCACACTCAAAAATTCGAAATATAATAGGAGATATGGTCAATTGAATTTCATGTTCCATTTTCACTAAAATATGATTTTTCAACCCTTTGTGATTTCTAAGAAACTTTCATGTTTTCACATAATAACCGACATAATTCATCATAACACTTACTAATACCACATATACCCATGATTTTCGTTAGTCCAATGCTTTTATTATAACTTTCATCATAATCCACGTAAATAGATCATTTCCACAATTTAACAAGGAATGAAATACAAATGATCGTTCACCATGCATGTGGTAATCCACATAGACATGTTATTTCAATAGAATAATAAAGAATGGAATAATAGAAGGATTCACCATGCATGCGATAGAGACCGCACAGACAGGTTATTTCCAACAGAATAATAAATAAGGAACCAGGTCCGACGTAAAACGAACAGACATGATATTCCAGCAGAATAGTAAGGACAGGATATTCCGCACAGACCTCTTCGTACCCAGGACGAAGATAATTTTCATCACCTGTCTTCACCTGAAACATCAAAAATCATGGTTATACCAAATCACAATTCCTGCTTGTAATCATTAAATCATCTTTGCACTACGGCCAAAGATATTCATTATTATCACATCCATGAATTAATATTTCATTGCTGAGACTCAGCTCAATAAATAATCCACATCATCGAATCATCACTGCACTACATGCCAAGGATATTCTGTAGTATCACGGCCACGAATTATCCATTCACTACAGGCCAAAAATAATCGTGTTTTCATCATCAGTCCTGATCATGTCATAAAACAATTCATCTTTGCACCCTTGGTTGAAGAGAATCCATAGTCTTAATCATACCAAAAACTGTCAATCAATGCACTACGGGACAATGAGGACTTTTTCATTAGTATCACCACCACAAATTATCCATGCACTACGGGCCAAAGATAATCATGTTTTTATCAACGATCCTGATCATGCTATAAAAAAATTCATATTTGCACCCTTGGCCGAAGAGAATCCATAGCCATAATCATACCAAAAACTGTCCATTAATGCACTACGGGCCAATGAGGACTTTTTCATTAGTACCACCACCACAAATTATCCATGCACTACGGGCCAAAGATAATCATGTTTTTATCAACGGTCCTAATCATACTATAAAACAATTCATCTTTGCACCCTTGGCCGAAGAGAATCAATAACCATAATCATACCAAAAATTGTTCATCAATGCACTACGGGCCAATGATGACTTTTTCCACATCATTTGCTACATTACGGTTATGATTATACCGAATAATCACTGGTCATAATCATACCACGTCCATCTATGCACTACAGGCCACAGATGACTTTCAACATAATATAAATATGAGGATGATGATAATATTATAAGCATTAATCAAACTAAATCAAGGATAAATATTAAAGACTTTAAATTTATCCAGACATTATCAATTACTTAATAAAATCATGATCTAATACTGTTAATACTATAACAATATTTTAATCACTTCTTAAACTTATGAAAAATTACATTTAATTGTTTACACTTTTCCAGATAATGCATTTAATCATTCAAAAATGTCATACTCATAAGATTTCATCACCAATAATCAAATTACTCATCAAAAATCTGCATATACCTTATATAGGATTTCCAAGCCATAAAATCCAATTTACCAATTCTTCAACTCCACATAACATATTTAATTCATATGTTCGTAGCTATCTATTTTCATGAAAAATACCAAATCAGTCCCAAAAATTATTCTTTTCTGGGATTTAGCATAATATAGTCCCTTATTGAACATATATTATTCTTGACATTTTTAAAATTAATTTACTATTTTTCAAAAATCAATTTCTAATTAATTCCTTAAGAAAATTAGCTACCTCATGGTTAACTCCAGAAATTCCCAAATCTTGGCAGGATCTTACACATATTAACTTAAGCTTCCAATTTAAATTTTATGGTCATCAGAGTTATAGAACTCCAGTTATAGCGTTTTTCGTCGGAAAAACCTAAATATTGAAATGATCATAACTTGCTCATTTTAAATCGTAATGAGATTATTTTTGGACAGGAGGTACTTTATATCATATACTTTCATGTCCCAAAAGGCCAGAACTATTTTCACAAATTAAGTGGCCGAAACAACCCATTTAAAATCGTGGAAGCAACCTTTTTCATATTTTGCAGTTTTTCGTACTTTGCTAAAATCAGTCCACACAAAAATCTACAACACCTTTTCTAGTGATTCCACTTGGATAAGTTACAAAACTCATAGACCTAACTCTAGAACTTGACCACACTCAAAAATTCGAAATATAATAGGATATATGGTCAATTGAATTTCATGTTCCATTTTCACCAAAATCTGATTTTTCAACCCTTTGTGATTTCTAAGAAACTTTCATGTTTTTACATAATAACCAACATAACTCATCATAACACTTACTAATACCACATATACCCATGATTTTCATTAGTCCAATGCTTTTATTATAACTTTCATCATAATCCACGTAAATAGATCATTTTCACAATTTAACAAAGAATGAAATACAAATGATCGTTCACCATGCATGTGGTAATCCACATAGACATGTTATTTCAATAGAATAATAAAGAATGGAATAATAGAAGGATTCACCATGCATGCGATAGAGACCGCACAGACAGGTTATTTCCAACAGAATAATAAATAAGGAACCAGGTCCGGCGTAAAACGAACAGACATGATATTCCAGCAGAATAGTAAAGACAATATATTCCAGACAGACGTCTTCGTACCCAGGACGAAGATAATTTTCATCACCTGTCTTCACCTGAAACATCAAAAATCATGGTTATACCAAATCACAATTCCTGCTTGTAATCATTAACTCATCTTTGCACTACGGCCAAAGATATTCATTATTATCACATCCATGAATTAATATTTCATTGCTGAGACTCAGTTCAATAAATAATCCACATCATCGAATCATCACTGCACTACAGGCCAATGATATTCTTTAGTATCACGACCACGAATTATTCATGCACTACGGGCCAAAAATAATCGTGTTTTCATCAACGGTCCTGATCATGTCATAAAATAATTCATCTTTGCACCCTTGGCCGAAGAGAATCCATAGCCATAATCATACCAAAAACAGTCAATCATTGCACTACGGGACAATGAGGACTTTTTCATTAGTATCACCACCACAAATTATCCATGCACTAAGGGCCAAAGATAATCGTGTTTTTATCAACGATCCTGATCATGCTATAAAAAAATTCATCTTTGCACCCTTGGCCGAAGAGAATCCATAGCCATAATCATACCAAAAATTGTCCATCAATGCACTACGGGCCAATGAGGACTTTTTCATTAGTACCACCACCACAAATTATCCATGCACTACGGGCCAAAGATAATCGTGTTTTTATCAACGGTCCTGATCATACTATAAAACAATTCATCTTTTCACCCTTGGCCGAAGAGAATCCATAACCATAATCATACCAAAAACTATCTATCAATGCACTACGGGCCAATGAGGACTTTTTTATTAGTATCACCACCACAAATTATCCATGCACTACGGGCCAAAGATAATCGTGTTTTTATCAACGATCCTGATCATGCTATAAAACAATTCATCTTTGCACCCTTGGCCGAAGAGAATCAATAGCCATAATCATACCAAAAATTGTTCATCAATGCACTACGGGCCAATGAGGACTTTTTCCACATCATTTGCAACATTACGATCATGATTATACCGAATAATCACTGGTCATAATCATACCACGTCCATCTATGCACTACAGGCCACAGATGACTTTCAACATAATATAAATATGAGGATGATCACAATATTATAAGCATTAATCAAACTAAATCAAGGATAAATATTAAAGACTTTAAATTTATCCAGACATTATCAGTTACTTAATAAAATCATAATCTAATACTGTCAATACTATAACAATATTTTAATCACTTCTTAAACTTATAAACAATTACATTTAATTGTTTACACTTTTCCAAATAATGCATTTAATCATTCAAAAATGTCATACTCATAAGATTTCATCACCAATAATCAAATTACTCATCAAAAATCTGTATATACCTTATATAGGATTTCCAAGCCATAAAATCCAATTTACCAATTCTTCAACCCCACATAACATATTTAATTCATTTGTTCGTAGCTATCTATTTTCATGAAAAATATCAAATCAGTCCCAAAAATTATTCTTTTCTGGGATTTAACAAAATATAGTCCCGTATTGAACATTTATTTTTCTTGACATTTTTAAAATTCATTTACTATTTTTCAAAAATCAATTTCTAATTAATTCCTTAAGAAAATTAGCTACCTCATGGTTAACTCCAGAAATTCCCAAATCTTGGCAGGATCTTACACATGTTAACGTGAGCTTCTAGTTTAAATTTTATGGTCATCGGAGTTATAGAACTCCAGTTATAGCGTTTTTCGTCGGAAAAACCTAAATATTGAAATGATCATTACTTGCTCATTTTAAATCGGAATGAGATAATTTATAGACAGGAGGTACTTTATATCATATACTTTCATGTCCCAAAAGGCCAGAATTGTTTTCACAAACTAAGTTGCCGAAACAGCCCTTTTAAAATCTTAGAAGCAACCTTTTTCATATTTTGCAGTTTTTCGTACTTTACTAAAATCAGTCCACACGAAAATCTACAACACCTTTTCTAGTGATTCCACTTGGATAAGTTACAAAACTCATAGACCTAACTCTAGAACTTGACCACACTCAAAAATTTGAAATATAATAGGATATATGGTCAATTGAATTTCTTGTTCCATTTTCACCAAAATCTGATTTTTCAACCCTTTGTGATTTCTAAGAAACTTTCATGTTTTCACATAATAACCAACATAACTCATCATAACACTTACTAATACCACATATACCCATGATTTTCATTAGTCCAATGCTTTTATTATAACTTTCATTATAATCCACGTAAATAGATCATTTCCACAATTTAACAAGGAATGAAATACAAATGATCGTTCACCATGCATGTGGTAATCCACATAGACAGGTTATTTCAATAGAATAATAAAGAATGGAATAATAGATGGATTCACCATGCATGCGATAGAGACCGCACAGACAGGTTATTCCCAACAGAATAATAAAAAAGGAACCAGGTCCGGCGTAAAACGCACAGACAGGATATTCCAGCAGAATAGTAAAGACAGGATATTCCGCACAGACCTCTTCGTACCCATGACGAAGATAATTTTCATCACCTGTCTTCACCTGAAATATCAAAAATCATGGTTATACCAAATCACAATTCCTTCTTGTAATCAATAACTCTTTTTTGCACTACGGCCAAAGATATTCATTATTATCACATCCATGAACTAATATTTCATTGCTGAGACGCAGCTCAATAAATAATCCACATCATCGAATCATCACTGCACTACAGGCCAAGGATATTCTTTAGTATCACGACCACGAATTATCCATGTAATACGGGGCAAAAATAATCGTATTTTCATCAACGGTCCTAATCATGTCATAAAACAATTCATCTTTGTACCCTAGGCCGAAGAGAATCTATAGCCATAATCATACCAAAAAAGGTCAATCAATGCACCACGGGACAATGAGGACTTTTTCATTAGTATCACCACAACAAATTATCCATGAACTACGGGCCAAAGATAATCGTGTTTTTATCAACGGTCCTGACCATACTATAAAACAATTCATCTTTTCACCCTTGGCCTAAGAGAATCCATAGCCATAATCATACCAAAAACTGTCCATCAATGCACTACGGGCCAATGAGGACTTTTTCATTAGTATCACCGCCACAAATTATCCATGCCCTACGGGCCAAAGATAAGCGTGTTTTTATCAACGGTCCTGATCATGCTATAAAACAATTCATCTTTGCACCCTTGGCCGAAGAGAATCAATAGCCATAATCATACCAAAAATTGTTCATCAATGCACTACGGGCCAATGATGACTTTTTCCACATCATTTGCAACATTACGGTCATGATTATACAGAATAATCACTGGTCATAATCATACCACGTCCATCTTTGCACTACAGGCCACAGATGACTTTCAACATAATATAAATATGAGGATGATGACAATATTATAAGCATTAATCAAACTAAATCAAGGATAAATATTAAAGACTTTAAATTTATCCAGACATTATCAATTACTTAATAAAATTATAATCTAATACTGTTAATACTATAACAATATTTTAATCACTTCTTAAACTTATAAAAAATTACATTTAATTGTTTACACTTTTCCAAATAATGCATTTAATCATTAAAAAATGTCATACTCATAAGATTTCATCACCAATAATCAAATTACTCATCAAAAATCTGCATATACCTTATATAGGATTTTCAAGCCATAAAATCCAAATTACCAATTCTTCAACTCCACATAACATATTTAATTCATATGTTCGTAGCTATCTATTTTCATGAAAAATACCAAATCAGTCCCACAAATTATTCTTTTCTGGGATTTAGCATAATATAGTCCCGTATTGAACATATATTATTCTTGACATTTTTAAAATTATTTTACTATTTTTCAAAAATCAATTTCTAATTAATTCCTTAAGAAAATTAGCTACTCATGGTTAACTCCAGAAATTCCCAATTCTTGGCAGGATCTTACACATGTTAACCAGAGCTTCCAGTTTAAATTTTATAGTCATCAGAGTTATAGAACTCCAGTTATAGCGTTTTTCGTCGGAAAAACCTAAATATTGAAATGATCATAACTTGCTCATTTTAAATCGTAATGAGATTATTTTTGGACAGGAGGTACTTTATATCATATACTTTCATGTCCCAAAAGGCTAGAACTGTTTTCATAAATTAAGTGGCCGAAACAGCCCTTTTAAAATCGTGGAAGCAACCTTTTTCATATTTTGCAGTTTTTCGTACTTTGCTAAAATTAGTCCACACAAAAATCTACAACACCTTTTCCAGTGATTCCACTTGGATAAGTTACAAAACTCATAGACCTAACTCTAGAACTTGACCACACTCAAAAATTTGAAATATAATAGAAGATATGGTCAATTGAATTTCATGTTCCATTTTCACCAAAATCTGATTTTTCAACCCTTTGTGATTTCTAAGAAACTTTCATGTTTTCACATAATAACCAACATAAATCATCATAACACTTACTAATACCACATATACCCATGATTTTCATAAGTCCAATGCTTTTATTATAACTTTCATCATAATCCACGTAAATAGACCATTTCCACAATTTAACAAGGAATGGAATACAAATGATCGTTCACCATGCATGTGGTAATCCACATAGACATGTTATTCCAATAGAATAATAAAGAATGGAATAATAGAAGGATTCACCATGCATGCGATAGAGACCGCACAGACAGGTTATTCCCAATAGAATAATAAATAAGGAACCGGGTCCGGTGTAAAACGTACAGACAGGATATTCCATCAGAATAGTAAAGACGGAACCAAGTCCGACGTAAAATGCACAGATAGGATATTCTAGCAGAATGGTAAAGACGAAACCAGGTCTGACGTAAAACGCACAGACATGATATTCCAATAGAATAATAAAGAATGGAATAACAGAAGAATTTCACCAAGTATAGGGTAGCCCGCGTATACAGGTTATTCCAACAGAATAGTAAAAATAGAATAAGAGAAGTTCTCTTCGTGAATACAAAATAAATAATACCCCTTACGAGTACAATAATTAATATTCTCTACCTTTGAAAGAAGAGTATTCTGACTGGTAGGGCGAGGATATACTCGAAGAAACTTATACTACGCTCAAAACTTTTTTAAACTCTAAAGAAATACACTAAAGATTATAGAAGAAGAACTCTCTCTATAGTTTTTCTCTCTATAGTTTCAGTGAATTCGTAAGAAATAATGAAGGAATGAACTTCTGTTTGTAGAAAAATGGACTGCATAGTAACTAATTCAGGAACGGACCAGATTTATTTACTTTAATATGACAGTCCATATTTAATGAAAAATCTTTTAAATAAAATATAATATTTTCTATTTATAATCTAATAAAGCGAATAACTTTATAAAAGATTTTACTATGCAAACACTATGCATAATAAAATATAATATATTCTATTTATAGAAAAACTATATAAAAGTATTTTGTTTTATGTAAAAAGATTTTACTATGCAAAACACTATGCCCAATAGAATATAATATATTCTATTTATAGAATAACTTTATAAAAGTATTATGTTTTATATAAAAAGTTTTTCTGTTTTATTACATTAATAATACCAATAAAAAAAACTGAGTGATTTATCACATAAGCATCAATAAACAATACCGTGCTATTTACCAAAATAGAAAAAAAAATTGAACACTTTTATTTCATAAAATTCGGAGTCTCACAATAACCCCTCCTTAAGAAATTTCACCCTCGAAATTTACGTACGTACCTGATATTCGAAGAGATGGGAATACATTGCTTTCTTTTTGGATTGTACCTTCCCGGTTATATCCTCTGTATCATAATTTTTCCATTGCTCATCTCCTGTATTTCAGATATCATTCTAGAATATATCTTCAAAACAAAGGTTAATTGACATATCACAATTTGCCAACTTATCATGTAAACAATTTCAGCTTAGATAAGTCACACACTAGCGAAGTATATAACTCGTCTCTCCCCTCCCTAATCTCTGATACCAAATGTGACGCCCCCAAAATTAGGTATACATCACCCATTCTGAGTTGCCAGATACATGGTACAAAATTCAAATACAACTTCATTTATACAACTGTTGAACTGTCGTATAGAATACGACCACAGTTAACTGTGAGTTTTAAAACAAATGTATATAACTCTCATGGTGCCTCGACCACAACCTTACAATGGTACTTTACATAAAAGTATAGTCAAAAATTATTTTAGAAATTAAAATCTTTGGAAAATGCTCAAGGAAACCTTCGTACATGGAAGGCCATGTGTCGAGGTTATAATAGATATCATATGGCCACAGAATTATCCTTGGTTGACCCAATAGACCCCAAAGAAAAACGAGAAGATTACTATCATCTTCTTTCCAATGGTGAGTCTTCTCTTGACATATAACTATCTCCACTATTTCCAAGTGAATATTATATTTTAAATCAACTCCAAGATTATATAGGTAGTTCCCGTAGATATACTCAGCAAGTGGATGCGCACAACCCTGTCTTATGATAACACGAGGTTGTATGTCATTAGACATCTTGTATGATAGTGGAAAAACACCCTTCCAAAGTTGGGTTCACCTCACCCTATTTGATTCACCAAATATAACTACTAAATGTTGTATAGAATACAACACACTTTTCTATACTGTTTAGGGAGAACCTTCACAGCGAGAGACCACTATTCTATTCCCCTGTTATCCCTGCTCGACCCGGCAACACTCTTACGACATAACTCTTATTACCTGAAAGGAATTATGAAACAGAAAGGGTGAGCACAACTAGCCTAGTAAAGAATATCATGACTAAAGATAATTAAATTATCAATAGCTTTCATCAATAATAAATCAGAGATTTAGAACATATGGTAGATTATAAAACTTTTCAACCATAGTTGCAGCGGAACGAGCAATCCATTAGAAGAGTCAAATAGACCATAAGGTCTATTATCTTTTCTATGTTAAAAGTCCACCAATAATGTTTTATCCCTGTAACATCAATCAATAATTCCCATCCATGATCATGTGAATAACTCATAAGCACAATTGTGATTCTAAAATCCTCTTCGTACCCAGGACGAAGATAATTTTCATCACCTGTCTTCACCTGAAACATCAAAAATCATGGTTATACCAAATCACAATTCCTACTCGTAATCATTAACTCATCTTTGCACTACGGCCAAAGATATTCATTATTATCATATCCATGAATTAATATTTCATTGCTGAGACTCAGCTCAATAAATAATCCACATCATCGAATCATCCCTGCACTACAGGCCAAGGATATTCTTTAGTATCACGACCACAAATTATCCTTGCATTACGTGCCAAAGATAATCGTGTTTTCATTACCGGCCCTGATCATGCCATAAAACAATTCATCTTTGCACCCTTGGCCGAAGAGAATTCATAACCATAATCATACCAAAAACTGTCAATCAATGCACTACGGGCCAATGAGGACTTTTTCATTAGTATCACCACCACAAATTATCCATGCACTACGGGCCAAAGATAATCGTGTTTTTATCAACGGTCCTGATCATGCTATAAAACAATTCATCTTTTCACCCTTGGACGAAGAGAATCCATAGCCATAATCATACCAAAAACTGTCCATCAATGCACTACGGGCCAATGAGGACTTTTTTATTAGTATCACCACCACAAATTATCCATGCACTACGAGCCAAAGATAATCATATTTTTATCAACGATCCTAATCATGCTATAAACCAATTCATCTTTACACCTTTGACCGAAGAGAATCAATAGCCATAATCATACCAAAAATTGTTCATCAATGCACTACGGGCCAATGAGGACTTTTTCCACATCATTTGCAATATTATGGTCATGATTATACCGAATAATCCCTGGTCATAATCATACCAAGTCCATCTATGGACTACATGCCACAGATGACTTTTAACATAATATAAATATGAAGATGATGGCAATATTATAAGCATTAATCAAACAAAATCAAGGATAAATATTAAAGACTTTAAATTTATCCAGACATTATCAATTACTTAATAAAATCATAATCTAATACTGTTAATACTATAACAATATTTTAATCACTTCTTAAACTTATAAATAATTACATTTAATTGTTTACACTTTTCCAAATAATGCATTTAATCATTCAAAAATGTCATACTCATAAGATTTCATCACCAATAATCAAATTACTTATCAAAAATCTGCATATACCTTATATAGGATTTCCAAGCCATAACATCCTATTTACCAATTCTTCAACTCCACATAACATATTTAATTCATATGTTCGTAGCTAACTATTTTCATGAAAAATATCAAATCAGTCCCAAAAATTATTCTTTTCTGGGATTTAGCATAATATAGTCCCGTATTGAACATATATTTTTCTTGATATTTTTAAAATTCATTTACTATTTTTTAAAAATCAATTTCTAATTAATTTCTTAAGAAATTAGCTACCTCATGGTTAACTCCATAAATTTCCAAATCTTGGCAGGATCTTACACATATTAACGTGAGCTTCCAGTTTAAATTTCATGGTCATCGGAGTTATAGAACTCCGGTTATAGCATTTTTTGTAAGATAAGCCTAAATATTGAAATGGTCATAACTTGCTCATTTTAAGTCGTAATGAGCTCATTTTTGGACAAGAGATACTTTATACCATATACTTTCATGTCCCAAAAGGCCATAATTTTCTCACAAATTAAGTGGCCGAAACATCCCTTTTAAAATCGTGGCAGCAACCTTTTTCATATTTTGTAGTTTTTCGTACTTTGCTAAAATTTGTCCACACAAAAATCTACAATACTTTTTTTAGTGATTCCACTTGGATAAGTTACAAAACTCATAGACCTAACTCTAAAACTTGGCCACACTCAAAAATTTGAAATATAATAGGAGATATGGTCATGTTCCATTTTCACCAAAATCTAATTTTTCAACCCTTTGTGATTTCTAAGAAACTTTCATGTTGTCACATAATAACCAACATAACTCATCATAACACTTACTAATACCACATATACCCATGATTTTCATTAGTCCAATGCTTTTATTATGACTTTCATCATAATCCACGTAAATAGATCATTTCCACAATTTAACAAGGAATGAAATACAAAGGATCGTTCACCATGTATGTGGTAATCCGCATAGACAGGTTATTCTAATAGAATAATAAAGAATGGAATAATAGAAGAATTCACTATGCATGCGATAGAGACCGAACATACAGGTTCTTCCCAACAGAATAATAAATACGGAACCAGGTCCGGCGTAAAATGCATAGACAGGATATTCCAGCAGAATAGTAAAGACGGAACCAAGTCCGGCGTAAAACGCACAGATAGGATATTCCAGAAGAATGGTAAAGATGGAACCAGGTTCAACGTAAAACGCACAGACAGGATATTCCAACAGAATAATAAAGAATGGAATAACAGAAGAATTTCACCAAGTATAGGGTAGCCCGCATATACAGGTTATTCTAACAGAATAATAAAAATGAAATATGAGAAGTTCTCTTCATGAATACAAAATAAATAATACCCCTTACGAGTTCAACAATTAATATTCCCTACCTTTGAAAGAAGAGTATTCCGACTGTTTAGGATTAAATTAGCTATCATGTTGTTGTTGTTTTGTTATGACTGCATATAAATGTCATCTATAGTATGTGGTGCCAATAAGAGTAGCAGGCATGCCTAAAATCTTGGTCAACATAGTAAAGTAAAGACTGCACCCTAACTGCTTGATAAAATGCTTATGAGAGGACTGTTAGTGTCAACTGTGCCGAATAGGAGTACAGTCAAGTCTAAACCTATGCTAATAATCTATATTAAAATTTTAAAGATACCTATGTGCTTCAAGGTCAGTTTTTGCCTTAGTATGAGATGATTATAACTTGTTATTCGAATGCCATGCTTAGAAAGTCTAAGTGAGAATATTTTGTGTTAATGTTCTAAATATTGCATTATTAATGCTTAACATGGCTGTGCAAGTATAGAATTATATGATTCTTGATTGAGCAATTTGAACCCAACAAGCCTTATACATTAATTTAGGTCGAGCTATTAAACTACTTGACATAAATTGGAATTTCATCAAGGAAGGGGATGTTCTTATAAGAAGGTCTTGGACTACGTTATTGTCTATTGGACTATTGGTTTCAAACTGTTAGTATAGTACTAACTGAAAAATGGTGCAACCAATAAATAAGATTCCTTGAAATTAAAGCTTTATGGTTATATATGTTAAAGTAATAAATGTGCTCTTTGAATAAGAATTATAAACTAAACTAAAATGGTTATAATGGTAAAAATAGTATGGCTGGGAAGGGAGTCCAAAATGGTGGGTAAATTCTAACATAAAATGTAGCTATGCTTCAAGTACACTCTATGACTATGCATGACATGTATTGATGTATCAATTGAGCAAAACAAAATAACAAGAACTGAAAGGATGAACTCTTTGTTAACTGTTTTGGAAACCTATCCCTGAATAGTTATACCTTGTATTTAGGTCTTTAAATCATTAACATAGCAAGTACATTATGTTGTAACACTTGTATTAAGAGTTTGAAGGACTATTTTCAGTTTTGTACTATGTTACTGCTATGAACTCAAATGACTTTTATGCTATGGTTATTACTATTATGACTGTCATGCCCAACTGTTGTTAAGTAGTTACTGTTATTGCTTGGCTTAGGCACAAGGAGATAGGTTGGTTGTGGTGTTATAAGGACTTAATGGAGTTATAGAGCAAACAAATAGCTATGACACGAGTAGTTTTGAACTATGCACACCATGTGTTCGACAAAAGTCCCAAGTGGACTGCCTTAAAAAAATTGAAAGGTATAAGCACACTCTGGAAGTGAGAAGCAAATCTTAACTAAAATTAATGTTAAATAGTTATCATGCCAAGTCCTTGGGCACACTTTTTTTGGAAGCTGTGAAGGTTCATGGCATAAGCTTGGAATGCTTATTAGTAGTTGAGGTTATGCTTAGATTATACTATTGATGGGCTAAAGATTTACTTTTGTTACAAAGCTTGTAAATTATACCAAATTGAGGGCTGGGTTGAGGTGTAAGGACTGCTGTCTATGACAGCAGTGGTTGCCACAACACAAATAAAAAATTTAGCAAAAACCGAGGCTAAGGGATGACTGGGAATGGGTCAAAGAGCTGGGACTACTGATAACAGTAACTGATAGCTTTAAGTAACTGCTATTGCAGACTTGATCAAATCAGTTGGTTGCATCATTTTAGTATATCAATTTTTTTTATAGATCCTAAGGTGCTTAAATAGGATCATGAACTGTTGTAAAGACAACAATGAGTAGCAGCTATACCAGTTAGTACCAACCTTAAGCAAGTAACTGCAGTACCCTTTTAACAATTAAGTGACCTCCTTGACTTTCATTTCGGTTAGGCTATTAATAAACTAAGAAGTAGCACAGTTTGAAGATTAAGGGGTTAGGTTGCTGTCCAAGGACACCAACTATTACCCATACCAGCAAGCAGTTAACCACTTCCTATAGATGGTCTTAAATTATCCAATAGGGTGAAGTTATATGACTGATATACATTATGTCAACTGATAGCTAACTTGAAAGTGAAAAGGTGATAAAAATGGAATCATGGGACTGCTAGCAGTCAACATGAATATGAGGCCCTAACTAACTGATAAGGCAGTGTCGAGCTTGCCAAACTCAGTTAGAAATGAACCCAATTAAGTTACATAAAGTCCCTTATTAAAAACTTAAAACTGTTAGTTTCATGAATTATTATAGGTTCTTAGTAATGTAAAAGTAAGTTGGTAAAGGGAGAGGAACCACTGCCTATAGGCAGCAGCAGGCCACAGCAGGCAACTGCTATGGCAGTTTTAAAAAGCCACTTTTTGGCTTTATGGTGTGATTAAAAAGCTTACCTATCATGCACAAATCCTAAGTAAACATGTAGTGAGCTTCAAACATAGAATAAGAAAGAAGAAAAGGGGACAAGGTACTGCCCATTTTTAGTAGCAGTTGATAATAAGAACTACAACTGTGAGTTAAAGGTGACATTTGATGATATCAAAGTACATAAATTCTCGTGTAGTAATATAGTGATTTCAGGTCAGAGGATCATTACATCATGTCATTATGAGAATCGCTAATTACACTTCGCATAATGCTCCATATAGAATTCTCAAGGTGAGTTTGTCCAGTACATCATTCTCTTACACATACCTATGCATTGACTTAATATCTCATATATTTATGACCAATGAGATTTGGTCATCAGTCAATCCAAATACTAGCCTCAATGCATCATTGGTGTCCTATCAGCAATCATACTCGACTAGGGACATTTAAGAACAATAATACTAATTATAAATATATAATCTCATGTTCAAGTCATATACTTAAAACTATATAATTTGTATCACTATTCTAAGGAATTTTATTATGTTAACATTTATATAACGTAGTAAATAAAACCATACTAAAACTATTCATTTATTCAATCAAATATAATATCAAAATATTAAGCAATTATATCAAATAATTGGCCTCTAGGACATAAAATCTAACAGTCTCCCACTTGCACTAGAGCCAATCACTCATGTATCTAATACCAATAGAACTAGTGTAACCGTCGTGCTTCTGCTGCGATAAATCCTTGGTTAGTGGATCTGCATCATTATCATCTGTTGGCACTCTTCCTATATGTGCATCTCCTCTATCAATGATTTCACGGATGAGATGGTACCGCCTAAATATATGCTTAGATCTTTGGTGAGATATGGGTTCCTTAGCCTGTGCAATGGCTCCATTATTATCATAGTATAACTTAACCTGATCATGGTTGGAACAACACCAAGTTCAGTAACAAACTTTTTAATCCATACAGCCTCCTTGGCCGCACTAGAAGCAGCAATATTGTGACGACCCCAAAATAGGTCCACATGACCCATTCTGAGTCGCCAGATATCGCAATATAAAAATTAAATATAAACTTCATTTATACAACTGTTGAACTGTCGTGCAGAGTACGACAACAAATAAGCTGTGAGTTTTAATACAAATATATATAACTCTCGTGGTGCCTTAACCACAAGACCTTACAATTGTACCTTACATAAAGGTACAATCAATAATTGTTTTAGAAATTAAAATCTTTGGAAAATACTCAAGGAAACCTTCATACATGGGAGGCCATGCGTTTAGGTTATGATAGATATCATATGTCCACAGAATTATCCTTGGTTGACCCAAAAGTCCCCAAAGAAAAACAAGAAGATTACTATCATCTTCTTTCCAATGGTGAGTCTTCTCTTGACATATAATTATTTTCGTTGTCTCCAAGTGAAAATTATATTTCACATAAACTCCAAGATCATATAGGTAGTGCTCATAGATATACTCAGTAAGTGGATGTGCACAACCCTGTCTTATGATAAAATGAGGTTGTATGTCATTAGACATCTTGTATGATAGTGGCAAAACACCCTTCCAAAGTTAGTTTCACCTCACCCTATTCGGTTCAGCAAAATTAAATATCAAATGATGTATACAATACGACACACTTATCTAAAGTTCTCAACAAAATTATTTTCATACTATTGAGGGAGAACCTCAACAGCTATATACCACTGTTCTATTTCCCTGTTATCCCCTCTCGACCCGGCAACACTCTTATTACCTGAAAGGAATTGTGAAGCAAAAAGGGTGAGCACAACTAGCCCAATAAAGAATATCATGACTAAAGATAATTTACATCGTCAATAGCCTTCATCTGTAATAAATCAGAGATTTAGAACATATGATAGATGATAAAACTTTTTAACCATAGTTGCAGTGGAACGAGCAATCCATTAGAAGAGTCAAATAGACCATCAGGTCTATTATTTTCTCTATGTTAAAAGTCCACCAATAATGTTTTATCCCTGTAACATCAATCAACAATTCCTGTCCACAATCATGTGAATAACTCGTAATCATAATTGTGATTCTAAATTCGTCTTCGCACCCAGGACAAAGATAATTTTCATCACCTATCTTCACCTGAAACATCAAAAATCATGGTTATACCAAATCACAATTCCTGCTCATAATCATACTAATAAATTCATCTTTGCACTACGGCCAAATATATACAACTGTATTTTATAAGAGTCAAATAGAGCATGATATCTACTATCTTCTACGAATTAAAAATGTATAATCAATATTTTATCGCTGAGACTCAGCTTAATAAATAATCTACATCATTGAATCATCCCTGCACCACGACCAAGGATATTCATGTAATCATCAATGGTCATGATTATACCGAATAATCCCTGGTTATAATCATACCAATAACTGTCCATCAATGCACTACGGGCCAATGAATACTTTAACCACATCATCTATAACATTACGGGTCATGATTATACCGAATGATCCCTGGTCATAATCATACCAATAAACAGTTCATCTATGCACATAAGCCAAAGATACTCATCAATTAATAGTTCATCTTTGCACGTAAGCCAAAGATATACAACTGTAAAACCAATAATCAACAGTCCATCTTTGCATGTAAGCCAAAGATATACAGCTGTAAAACCAATAATCAACAGTCCATCTTTGCACGTAAGCCAAAGATATACAACTGTAAAACCAATAATCAACAGTCCATCTTTGCATGTAAGCCAAAGATGACTTTCATCACAATATAAGCATGAGGATGATGACAGTGACATAATAATTCAATAAAACAAGTTCAAGGATAAATTTTAAAGATTTATAATTTAATTTCTCCAGAAATCAATAACGTCCAAATTGTCAACATGATACTGCTTTGTAGAGTAACATTCAAGAATAATATTCATGTTCCAAAAATAATTTGGACAGAAAAGAAATAAATTTTTCGGAAAAATAGTACCCCGTGAATAGTACTTCGAGAATAGTACCTCGTGAATAGTATCCCGATATGAAAAGTACCGCAAATACCCGAGTGAATAATACTAGGGTGAATAGTAACTCGTAAATAAAATACCATATAAAATGATATTTCATGACGATTACAAAAGAAATGATATCTCATACGAGTATAATAGAATATACGAAATTGCAAATGGATTTTCTTCCACCATGCGGTAATCCACGTAGACAGATCATTTCCACAATTTAATAAAGAATGAATACGAAAGGTCATTCACCATGCATGAGGTAGTCCGCGTAGACAGGTTATTCCAATAAAATAATAAAGAATGGAATAACAGAAGAATTCACCATGCATGAGATAGATCGTACAGACAGGTTATTCTAACAGAATAATAAATAATAGAATCAGGTCATGCGTAATCCGCACATACAAAATATTCCAACAGAATAATAAAGAATGGAATAACAACAGAATTCACCAGTCATGCGATAGACCGCACAGACAGGTTATTCCAACAGAATAATAAAGAATGGAATAACAAAAGAATTTCACCATGTATGCGGTACTTCGCATAGACAGGTTATTCCAACATAATAATAAAGAATGAAATAACAACAATTACGAGTATTGAAAGAAAATAACTCTCTTCATGAATACGAAAGAATAATACCCCTTACCTTAGAAGAAGACTGGATACTGGAATAGTGAGGTAGCAGACTTATCTTCTTCTTTCTCTCTATAATAATTGCTCTATAGCTTTAGTGAATTGGTGAGAAATGAAGGAAGAATGAGCTTCTATTTATAAAAAAATATAGTTTGAATAATTGCACATTTTGGGGCTCGAAATATTACAGTATAATACCTTCCTCTTTTTCATCATTTCTAATTTAGTCCTGGAAGTATTATCAAACTTGCACCACCTCCCCTGATAGTAAATAATGTGAATTAATAGTTCATTCATGTGACTTAATAGTATAATCATGTGAAAAAACTAATTACAGTATAGTATCTTCATCTATACCTCCATTTTTAATTTAGTCATGCAAGTATTATCAATCTTGCACCAACTCTCCTAATAGTAAATCATGTGAATCAATAGTACACACATGTGAACACATAATTATAAGCATGTGAATTAATTGTAATTAATTTCTCATTTATCCAGTGAATTACCCGATTGGTCAATATAACCTCCAGACATTAATTATTATCGAAATAAATGTCGATTTCCACTAACACTAATAATTTCCACACAATGGAACTATCAATTTCATCTTTAATCAACACGAACTTATTCATCATTAATATTATAACTCATAATATTTAACAACCAAGTCGTTCCCAGGAAAAATGGGGATTTTTGATAAGGATTTCTCCCTATTGGCGCACAATTTAGATTATCTAACCTCTCCTTGACAGAACTTCTAGACATTGTCAATATTACAAATAACAATATGATTAACTTTGTCATCTCAATTATTGATTTAATAATATAACATATTATACAGATGATACTGTGACAATAATTGAATCAATAATATGAGAGATATGATGCAGTAATTACTGTAGCAATAATTGAGTATAACGGAGTGACTTCTTACGTAAGCATCAATAATCAATACCGTGTGCTACTATGCGACCACACGTATTACTGTACCTTTATCACCGATTATTTTATGATAACTTGCTTACTTTGATTTTTTTTTCAAATATCACTCTTAACTTTAACCTTTTATCAATTTAACCATTTACTAAATAGAATAATTATAAGAAAATTGAATACTTTTATTTTATAAAATTTAGGATCTCACAGATATACTCGGCCTCTGTTGTAGAATCGGCTATTGTCTCTTGATTCGAACTCTTACAGCTAACAGCTGTTAGAGTTTATGCCCTAGAGACCAATTATTTGGTATAATTGCTTAACATTTTGATATTATATTTGATTGAATAAATGAATGATTTTATTATGGTTTTATTTACTGCGTTATATAAATGTTAACATAATAAAAATCCTTAGAATAATGATACGAATTATATAGTTTCAAGTATGTGACTTGAAATGAGATTATATAATTACAATTAATATCATTGTTCTTAATTGTTCCTAGTCGAGTATCATTGTTGATGGGACAACAATGATGCATTAAGACTAGTATGTGGATTGACCGATGAAAAAATCTCATTGGTCATAAATATGTGAGATATTAAGTCAATGCATAGGTACATGTTAGAGAACGATGTACTGGACAGACCCACCATGAGAATTCTATGTGGAGCATTATGCGAAGTGTCATTAGCAATTCTCATAGTGACAATAATGTAATGGTCCTCCGACCTGAAATCACTATATTTCTACATGGGAATTTATGTACTTTGATATCATCAAATGTCACCTTTAATAGGGTGGACTATAAAGGTGATTATTGGGTACATCATGAATCATGTGAGGAATATGAGTGATCTAGATGGAATTTAAGCATCCTATATATTAGGGGTTATATCCACAGGCCTCTTGATTGAGTAGGACTATGAAATGCATGGCCAAGCTCAAATAGTGATTTGTTTTATATAGTCTACTCATTGATCAAGAAAAACTTAGATTAAATTATGAAGAGTATGACACATTCCATGACTCGAGTTTAATCTAAGATATTAAGGTTAAAAGGAGTAAATTACATTGAAACATTGGTCACGAAAAGGTTGCACCGAATCATCGATCTTATTATTATTTGGGTAGCAGTGATGCATTACTAGATGTCGCTCACTGTTTATAATTTTATAATATGATTTTAAAATTATTGCCAACGTAATAATAACCCATAGGTTCACACACATAGAACGTAATTAAAAGTGAATTAATTTAAATTATAAATATTTAAATATGTCAATATGATTGATAGTATTTAAATTAATAGGATAATTTTTATATATAGGTATATTAATTAAGTAAGACTAAATTAAGATATATACATATATATATATATATATATATAATAAAGTAGGACCAATTTTGAATCTTTACATTTGAGAAAGCACAACAACGTCCCAGATTTGATCTCACTTAATCTAAAGGCTCATGTTTCATCCTACACTAAAAAAAATCCCGCCCAAACTCACCCTTACATCATATGCTACCCCTCCCTAATCTTTTCTTCTCTATCCCGCCCAAATCTTTGCTTCTTTCTCTTCTCTCTCTGAAATTTGGTAAAATTTCTCAAATTTTTCCTTCTCTCTCTTCTATCACTGCATAGCAAAATTTGGGGAAATGAATAGTGAGATCACTTCCGTCGGAGGAGGGAAAGGTCGGTCATTGTTGTCGATAACATCCATATCGTCAGCTCCCGATTCCTCTGTTACCCCTGGTTTGTTTATTCCATTTTATGAAGAGGGTTATTCAAGTTTATTCAATTTTATAACACTTACCTTTATAAGACACCTCGAAGCGTGTGGGAGGCATTTGAAGGTGTTCTCTCTTTGGGCTTTGTGGAGGTTTTGGTCTATAACACCCACCACTCACCCATTTCATCTTCATCGTCTTCTACAAGTGTTCCGTTGTTCAAGTACTTCACCAACATTTCCCTCGATTCGTTCCAGAAATCCCTCGCAGTTTCCTCCTTAGGCGCTTTCCTTTGAAGGTGTTCTCTCTTTGGGTTTGGGTTTGAATTACCTACTTAAGGTATTGCCGGGAATGGTGGAGAGGGGAAGAGGGACGATTCTATTCACCGGCTATTCTGCTTCTCTAAATGGCATATCTTGTTACTCTGATTTCTGTATGTATTATTAGCTTCATTACTGATGATTATGATTTGATTAGATTAATATTCCCAGGCTGTTTATCTGTATACGAATAAGTTGGTGAATGTAAGTACAGGTTGTGGGAAGTTTGCTCTGAGGGGATTATCACAATGTCTTGCGAGGGAGTTTCATCCTCTGGGAGTTCACGTTGCTCACGTTATCATCCACGACATCCTTGCCCCACAAAGGTTATTTAATTTAATTACCCACTACCCCCAATTCCTTGAGTTTTTTGTTTCTTTATTTTTAATCCCAATTCTAATATACTCCTTTGGGTTTTAAAATTATAGATGCATTTTGTTTTTCTTTTCTGTATGTTATAAACTAATATAAATTTAAAGTTTTTAGATTATACTACTATAATCTTCACTATTTCTAATCTTAGTTACATGTGTACTATTAAGTTGTAAAAAATAAAAATTATTCTTAATAATCATCTTTTTATAAATTAATCTTTAATTATAAAAGGGATGGAGTACCCATAATAAGTGCCTAACTAGATTCTATCAACGGGTCCAGAATCTAACTTTTAAATTAAAGGAATCAGAATCTGACTTTTAAATGAAAGGAAGACGGGCAGAGATCGACATGCATCTTTCTCTTTGTTTCTCTACCATATTTAGGCCATGTGCGTGCGTAAAATTTGACAGGTACTTCTTTTAGAACAAACAAAAATTATAATCAATTTTTCTCTTCGCAAAGGTGATTCTCAAAACAAAGTTTAGTTAGTTAGGTAGTTGATAAAGGGATGGATATTTTTAATTAGGGCACCTCAATTTGACATTTGCTGGCACCAAAATTCTGGGATGCCAGTTGCAGAACTTAACATGTCTCTTTCTTTCTTAATTTATGCCTACCACGGAACATAGCTCACTGCCCCTTGAACAACCAACCATCAGCTCACATACTTTCTGTCTAATGATTATTTAAAAAATACAATTGACTTAGTCTTTCCATTTTTTTGAACAGAGCTCACCGCCCCTTGATTTTATTTATAAATTTATATATTTTAGTCTCGCCATTTTTTTAGATTTCTTTTTTTTCTGCATTATTCATGTTTATTGACCTTTCTTTTTTTTGCTCATTAGTGCAGCCTGAGTTAGTAAAATGTAAAAGTATATATTAGTGCAGCCTGAGTTAGAAAGTTTCATGTATATATTGTTTTGCAAATGAGTAAGGTTGGTAAGTTGGGTTAGTCTTAAAATCAATTGGTGTATTATATTAGGAAGTTTCATGGTCATATTATATGTTGGAGTTATGATTGATTGTGATAGTTGGTTGCTATGGACCAGAAATAGAATAACAATGGTACGAAGCACTATTTTGACATAGTGCTTGACAAAATTATGCAATGGAGAATCAAAAGTTAATATATTGAGCCACTATGAAGCACTATTTTGTGCAAATGTTTCATAAACCATGGTCTTCATTTATAATCCTTTGTTGGTTAAAGATACTCAATTCTTTTTTAAATTGTAGATATACTCCATTCTAAGAAACGTGCACCCTTTTTACTCTATATATTACCTTTTTTTACAAAAAAAGATGCATATCTTTTAAGACTATTAAATGACATGGTATTCTTTATTTGTCCCTACTTTTTACTATTATTTTTATCATTACATAATTATTTTAGAGATGCATTCTATTAAAATTAAAATTAAAAAAACTTGATTTTGGAACAAAAGGATATGTGGCGAGACTTATTTTATTCTAGCAACAATTATCACATTAACATTGTGTTTGTGTTATTTACCCAAAATTCAGTGTAAATGGGCTAATATATTGCAAGTTATAAATTAGTGAAATAAGAAGGTCAGAAAAGAAGCTGCTGCCTAATTGCAGCAGCAAGTAGCAATCATCAGTAGCAGCTTTGGGTGTGTTGATGAGCCATTTTGGCTTTATAATTTAATTGATAGTTACCCATAAGGTTTAGGTTTAGGTTACCCATAAGTACATGAGAGGGCATCTAACTTTGGGGTTTTTAAGCTAACTTTGGGGCAGTTAAGATAAGTAAGGGGTTGTTACTGTTTTGACATCATTTTGAGTCACGATAGTATTTAACGCGATAGTTTATAAAATTCCAAATAATTTTGAAAATTTCAAGGCCAAGCACAACATCATATTGGTAAGGAAATTTAGTCGAATCAATGAGAGGAGGAGGAGGAGGAGAGAGGGACACTGTGTGGGCTAGCAAGTGGTAGCAATCACAAGACCATTTATTTTACATTAATCCATTGATTAATGTGGTTAATTAGCTATGGCAAGTGCATAGAGCCAAACCCATGTCAAAGAAGCATGCATATAAGCTTTTTAGCAAACTAGACCAACCATATAATTAAACAACAATTTTTTAAAAGATAATTGTCACAAAAATAGTTAGAGAAACCCCAATCTCACTAAAAAAAACCCACAATTTTTTGCCTACAAAGAACTACCTCTCAGTACAACCTTTCGAGAGGGTCATGTGTGCCAGTATAACAAACACCACTGATTGTGAAATTAAAACTGTACCAATATGCATAAGAAATATTTATGCTTCCATTATTGACCTTTTTAATTAATCATGTTTTCAGGATGTGTGGAAATTTCTTTAATTGTTATTCTTCAGTTTGTGGTGGTTTATATTATGGTTTATTATGTCGATTACTGAAGGCGTAATTGAAAAGTTTTGGGTGTTTTAAATTTGGGTGTTTAGATTTGTTTTAAATTTGTGTTCTCACTCTCTCTCTCCCTCTCTCTCTTTCACAGCAATAGCAAGCACACACACAACAACACACATTTGGGTGTCTTTTATTTTGGCTGTTTTTATTTTTATTATGAAAAATAGGTTTAAGTTTTATTATGCATGTTAGAATGGATGTTGAGTTGGTTATTATTGAGTGTTCATTTTGTGAAATTTGTAGGCTAATTTAGGTTGTCCTTTTCCTTAATTTTGGTTATGGAAATTAGATGTGTATATACTTTTGTGCATGTATTATGTTTGATTAAATGCATGTTAATTGTATGAAATTTATTGTGTAGCTACAACCGTTTCAACTGCACAATCATCGACCAATGGATGATGTTGTTATATTTGGTAGTGTAAGTTTATCATCTGATTAACTTATCTAAATATATCTTATTGATTTTTTTAATAACTTAATTGTTTTAATTTATTTTCATTAATGTCGTGACAAATGGACGACGACTTAGAAAATACCGTATGATAAGTTTTTTTTACTCATCATTTTCTTATCTTTTATCTAATCTTTTTACCCACTTATTTACTATTCATTATTTTTTTGTCTACAGGTTCGAAGATTTCGTCATAATAATGTAAGAGTCGTAATTCGTAACGAGTATGAACTAAATTGTCTCCGTATACGTGAGGTAGTGTATCCCCACACCTAATTCTCATTCATTTTTTCTTATTTCTTTTTTCTTTTTTTCCTTTTAAGTAGCGTTTTGTTACACAGAAGGAGAAAAAAAGATCAGATACTTTGTCGAATGCCAAATTTAAGGGGAAAGAAAAAGCAACCTCTTCTAGCCAAGGAATAAAAAAATAAAGATTGCCAACTGGTATCACTTTTAATCCTATTATTCTCTCTGTTTTTACAATGAATTTGGATATTGAATTTAAAAATTTCTAAGTTTCGTTTTATGTAAAACGTTTGCTTTGTCAATATGTTTTTGGTTTGCCTCATTTATAGATAATTTTTTTATCGTGTTATTCTGTGTATACCAGTTTTGTAGCCTTTAAGCTTTTGTTATGACATAGATGTTATTGGATCCCATTTTTTTAAACTCAAAATTCTTTTGAACATTCCATAATTTGAAGCATCGAGCAATAGTGAAACCTCAACCTTATTTATAGCATACCTTTCAAGCTGTTAAATTCAATATGCTATTGATCGAGTATATTACTATAGAACATTAGTAAACAATATGTTGGATGCAACTGTGGCTATGTTGTTTTATTTTTTGCATCAAACAAAACTTTTATTATAATTATAATGTTCATAGATGGTTAGGTAGACAGTTTTGTTAATGCAACCCTTTATTGTCATGTTACCTCATATTCAAAATCAACCAAATGTCAAATAGGACAACTTGCACGTTAAATCAGCAAAATAATAATTACTTTTTTATGAGTTTGTGGTTTAGGCACCAAACTATAATGTTATATCAAAATCAACATTGCCGTAATGTGCAAGGCTTGCTGCACAAATGCATAATGCTGGGAAAGAAAATATGTGCTCCAAACGTTAATTGAAACAACCTGCACGTCACGAAAGAGAGCAATCAAAACATCGTGTCCCCGTTCAGCCTAGATTTTTTCCTTCTTTACCACCGAGTCGTCGTCGCCGAGTATGCTTAGAACGAGAATCAAATAAAAGGTCCCGTCTTCAACCAATGACTTTGACTACCAAAATTTTTCATCCTATAACGGACAGTATAGTGACAACAAATGTTTTAGAGTCATCGTCAACCTCCTTCCTTCAAAATCTTAATGAAGACACTACAACAGATGTTTCACGGTGGTTGTCTGTGGCCATCATGAATCTAGAAAATCCTCCTCAAAATCTTGAAGAAGGCACACCAAAAAATATCTCAAGGGTGTCTCCTGTGACTACCATGCTCTAAGACTTACCTCAACAACAATCTTGGAACCATTCTCCACATGTTCCCCAGTGTCGTCGTATAATTCGAATGAAGTCACCAGGTGTTTGCTATAAGTTTTGAATTTGTATTCAATTTATATATAATCAAATTGTATAACATCTATAATTTTATCTGTAGTGCCTACAGAGTAGAAGGTGTAATTATGGATGTTGCACTTAATCCTCGAAACCATGAAATTCCAAATCGTCATTTCCTCGGCTTGATGAATCGAACATGTCCTCATTATTCTGCCTTACACTAGCTTGCTGAAAAATTAACAAAATCATCTGTATCAAATCCTCTCTTTGGTAAATGTTATTTACAAGGAAAAATTAGATTACCCCCACTTATTGCACCTCCTTTAATGCTTAAAGCATTGTATGAAGACAATGATGAAAAGTCAAAATCGTTTCGTCAGCACACATGAGAATATAATGCAACTAATGCATTTACGAGTCTTGGTGCTACTTTGGATGACAAATTAATTGTTAGGTGGGGGCCTAGAACATTCACCATCCATGGAGAATTACGCCATCGAACAGGATCGCTTATGTCTGAAGGTGATGTGCTTGATCATACCATTAGGAATCGATATCCTAATGAGTACTTAAACTCGCTGAATCCTTCAGGGTTACCACCGTTTAAATTGGAGTTGAAAGTTGGATGCCCAATAATGTTATTACGAAATATTGCACCGAAAGATGGACTTTATAATGACACGCGATTGATGGTTGTTAGATGTGCCTCAAGGGTAATCGAAGCTCGGATATTAAATGGATATAAAATTGGCAATTTAGTATTCATTCCGAGAATATCATTAACACCAACATCTTTGGACTTTGCTTTTCAAATGATAAGACGTCAGTTTCCTATCCGATTAACTTATGCTATGACAATCAATAAAGCCCAAGGACAATCTGTCAAGTTTGTTGGGATTGATTTGCGAACACCTGTTTTTAGTCATGGACACCTTTATGTGGCACTATTTAGATGCACATCTTTGGATCGTATTACTGTCCTCCTTCCGGAAGATGGGTCGAATTGCACCACAAATATTGTTTACCTAGAAGTTTTGTTATGATATTTTTACGACAAGTAAATTGTATAGTTTAAACAAGTTTATTTCTACTGAATTATGTAATCTTTTCAACATTTCAACATTTAATTTTATAATTAGGTTCATTCTTTGTAGGATTGGAGTGAATTTGTCAACGAGAACAATAGAGTATATACAATGGACCACTGACCAATGATATGCAATCCAATACTGACAATGATATGCAATCCAGTACTGACAATGACCAATGGAGTGAATTTGTCAACGAGAATAATTTGTTAATGAGAACAATGATATGCAATCCAGTACTGACATGTCCACCACTGACCAAACAATTGTCTAGGTGTGAAAGTCTCTCTTACTAAGACTACATTTCTCTACTTCTCATGCAGACACACAACACACATAACTGTATCCAATCAAACACTCGCAAATCAAACTCACACACCATTATACTGCCACCAATACATATTTATGGTACTAAGAAAACTTTATTATAATCTCTCTAAATTCTTACTTATATCAATCTAAATCATCCCACACTACATACAAATATGTGTGCTTATTTGTTTTTTAGATAATTTAGGGTAAAGTAAGTGGTCTTATATTTCGGATTTATAATTATTTTATTTTGACTCACATATTTTGATAAATTTTAAATTTCAAATATCTTCAGGTATATATTGAAGGATGTTTGGTGTAAGCTGTAAAGAATATACTTGGTGTAAGCTGTAAAGTAAAGGGTTATGTTCAACATGTTGTTTCTCTATTTTTGGCATGTATGTATTTTTGTGTTCCGTCTTTTGTAAAGTTATTTAATTATACATTCTTATGATGATTTTGGGTATGGAATGATGAGTTTTTTTGGTGGTTTGGATATGTATGAATGATTGTAAGTTTCTTAAACAGGTTTAAATTTTTCTGGATATTTATTTTTAAAGGAAACTCTGCCGAAATTTCTTGAAATTAGTAGCGACTGGCTTGATGTTTTGGTGGTTAGATGTGTTAATGATTGAGTATGTATTAATTTCTGCATGTATGTATTTTTTGTGTTCCGTATTTTGTAAAGTTAACTAATTTTACATGGTTATGTTGATTTTGGGTATGAAATGATGGTTTTTTTGGTGGTTTGGATATATATGGATGATGGTAAGTTTTGTAGACAAGTTTATATTTGTCTGGATATCTATTTTTAAATGAAGCTCTGTCAAAAAATTTTAAAATTAGTAGCGACTAGATTGATGTTTTGGTGGTTAGATGTGTTGATGATTGAGTATGTATTAATTTCTGCATGTGTGTATTTTTTATGTTTCATATTTTGTAAAGTTAACTAATTATAAATGGATATGATAATTTTGGGTATGAAATGATGGTTGTTTTGGTGGTTTTGTAGACAAGTTTAGATTTTTTTAGAAATCTGTTTTCGAAGATATCTATTGTTGATGTTTTGGTGGTTGAATGTGTTGAGGATTGAGTATGTATTAATTATTGTGGCGGTATGGTGAATTATGATAATTTTTATGTCTGATTGTAAGTTATTTTAGGTTGCAAAGATGTATTATTCTTTGAATTTTAATTTAATTTTTCGTTACATCGTGCCTTCAGGCACGGGCAATTACTAGTATATATATAAATTCGGATTTTAATAATATTAGATTTTGATTAATTCCTCCTAACTGCTATATATATGATATATATTAGTCGTTTTAGACGTTACGTCAAAATACAAAATCCTAGCCGCTCTTAGAGAGAGACTAGAGAAAACAGTTTCGAAAATCCTCATCCTTGGTGGGTAGTACCGTGGTTCCTTCTTCTGCAGATCGTAGGACGATTCGCGGAGCGTTCATGTGGATACCGTAGAGACGCAGTTCTGTTAGATTGCGTAAAGGATTCGAAGCCATTTCAGAACTCTTTCATAATCAGTATAATATCTAAACCACTGAATTAATTTCTATTTCGTATGGATCCTGTTTTGGGTTTCAAAAATTTCTTTGATTATTTTATAATTCCGCTGCGTTTTTGTGACGAAATCCTACAGTGGTATCAGATCTACGTGCGAAATGATTAATTTAGATTATGTGTTTTTATTTTTTTCGATATATATGATATGTGATGATACAATTTTACCGATCTGAAATTGATTATAGTGTTTTCGATATATATGATATATGATGATACAATTTTATCGATCTAAAATTGAGTATATGATATTCTGTATGTAGGCACATTCTGGTATTATGAATATCAGTAATAGATATATATGTGTATATTATGTTCTGTTAATTGTATCTTAAATGGCGTAATAACAGTATACAACTGTTATGTGCTTATTGTTATATGCATGGTGCACAGTTATGACCTTTTGACCCATAGGTTAGTGGTTTTTGGTTTTGAAATACGGCTTGCATGTCGTGCCTTTCTATAAATTCTAATGTAATATTCTCTTCTCATCTATATCCCCTCGAATGTAACTCGAGGTTTCTTTATGTCATGTAATAAACTATAATCGATGAAGATGAAAAGATGGAGAAAATGATGTAAAGATAATGATGGAGAGGAGGCACTTACATGAGGAAGATCCAAGGAAGCTACTATTTTGAGATCTTTTACCACCTTAGATTGACCTTCAATCTTTCATTAGCTTGAAAAGATTGACAGTGGATTGGGCCATAACTGTAACACATTTAATTTTGTACTTTATTTATGCTTGTATGCGATATGATAAATAATGTGCATGCTTAATAATATTAAAATTAGTGAGATCTAAATTAATTTATAAAATCCGTCAATAAATTATTAAGTCTAAATCAGATGCCTTCTAATGAATAACACTCAACAAGACCTTGATCAATGGATGTAGGTTTGCCAAAGCGAAGTACCTTATTTATCTAGGTAAGATGCAATAGGATAATTGTGATATCCAAACTGTTAAAATCATTGGGCCTGACTTAACTAAGTTATCTCAATAGGATTGTGGACTTAGAGGCATAGAGTTTGGTAGGTACCATTAGATGGATTAGAAAAAAAATGTTGTTTACCAAACTATCTAGGAGTTATATATGATATAATTGACAAATGGTTGTCTACCTAAATAATTATGTTTTAAGAGATTAGCCAAAGCAAACTTAAGGCATAATGAAATATGGATCTTGGCTCACTAGAAAGATTTAATAGAAAATACTTTTCGAATTAATGGTGAGGGCTATTAATTTGAATAAAATAGTGGAAGGTATATTTTGAATGTACTATTATCAATTACATAATATTAACTCTGCAATTTGACTTATTATTTTTGCACTTATAAATTGTAGATATCAATGGCAAACAACAACAACACAAGTAGTCTTTCACTACGATCAGTCCTTGAGAAGAACAAGCTGAGTGGAATTAATTTCCTTGACTGGCATAGGAAATTGAGGATTGTCCTAAAACAAGAGCGCAAGCTATATGTCCTTGATGGGCCCATTCCTGCAGCACCAGCTGTCACTGCACCACGTGCGGAGCATAATTCTTACAAGAAGCATCAAGATGATGCTCTTGACGTGAGTTATTTCATGCTAGTAACCAGGAACGCTGAGCTTCAGAAGCAACATGAGTTGATGGATGCTTATGAGATGATTGAACATCTCAAGAAATTGTTCGAAGGGCATGCTCGACAGGAGAGGTATGATGTGAAGAAAACATTATTTTTGTTTCTTATTTGTACAAGAAAGGTTTTTCATTTATAATAAAGAACAATCGTTGTTTGTTTTAATTAAATGATATTTGTTATGGTGTTGCACAATTGTTTAACGATCTCTATATTTTTGTTTTGGAAATGCCTATCTATAACATAAATACAAAACGATTTAAATCAAATGATTCAAATCCGACATATCTCTGGCATTGTCATTTAGGCCACATAAATGAGAAACACATATCCAAACTCCATAAAGATGGGTTCTTGGATTCATTTGATATTTAATCATATGAGAAATGCGAGTCTTGTTTATTAGGCAAGATGACTAATGTAAGACCCCTACTTGTTATTAATTAAATTTAATTTTTTCTATTTATTATTTTGAAATAGTAAGGATTGATTTGATTAATGTGGATAGTTATGGGTAAAATACGCAAATATTTCAAAATAAGCAAGTGGTTATAAAATATTCATTGTTGTCGGGGAATATTCGTATGGTCGTGGAATATTCATACTGTCGGGGAATATTCATACGACAGCGCAGCCATGTATGGGCCCCATAACGGAAATCGATTGGATGAAGAAAACGACAAATGTAAGTTGTTTAAAAATAACGGCGTAGTTGTTACCGTTAATACTATTAAAATACTCTGTGGTTAACACACAGTAGCACACGGTATTGCATCAATTATTGATTCTTACGTAAGAAGGCACTACTCAATAATGGTTACAGTAATTACTGTTCAGTGTTTTATTTTATTGATTTAATAATTGCTGCGTTGATATTTTATATTGCTGTTGTTTCAATAATTGTCATTACACAGTATTTTTCATTATCAAAGTAATAATTCATATTATCTGAATAATATTATTAGATAACATTATTGGCAATGTCTAGAAAGTTCTGTCTAAGGAGAGGTTTGGTCACCTAATTGCGTGCCAGTAAGGAGAAATTCTTATTGGAAAGCCCCTTCTTTCCTGGGAACTGCCTGGTTGTCAATATTGTGAATCTGTAATATTATTTTTGAATAATTAATTATTGATTCATATGATGAGAAAAATATTGATTTTATGTGGATATAGATGGAAAATTTTTTTAATGTGACAATTGTTGAAAATTAAAATTTTATCTTTTTTTATGATAAAATAATTCATTTAAATATATTATTATATTTTAATAATATAATAATGATGATATTTTTACGATGAATGTGGGATATATGAGTATATGTGGAGGAAGATTATTTTTGTTACCAAAAATATTTAAAGCATGTTTTATGTGTCGGTGGACCCCATTTCTTAACTGAAATTTGATTATAGCCTGTAAAATCGCCCGTTTTTGGATTTCGGTCAATTTCTGTTTGGAATTTAGAAAAACTTTCTTCTGTAAAGATGTAGAGAATTGAGTTTCCTATAAAAAGTCGTGAGTTTTGAATTTTCTGACAAGGGCTATTTGTTGTGTATTATTGAAGTTCTGAAGCTCCGAAATAATTGATTTTTAGAAGTTTAAATTATTTTAAATTAGAAAAACGTTTTTTCTTACTTTTTCTAGAAGGTTGCATGTGCTTATTGAGCTAAAATCAGATTTCAAGAGTGGTGTAGGAATTTTGATATATATATATATATATATATATATATATATATATATATATATATATATATTATTATTATTAAATTTTCTGCTTTGGTGTTCTAAGCATTCTCCTATAAATAGGGTGCTTAGGTTAGAATTGAAAATTACACCAGAAACTGAAGTTTTCTCTCTCTATATTATCGAGCGTATTCTTGTGAGTATTTTGAGTATACTTTGAGTACTGTTGCTATACGGTGCAAGTTCAAGTCATAGCCTATATCCGGTATTTCAGCTAGAAGTACTGATCTTTCGAGGTAAGGAATATTATTTTAAAATGATATTATTTCTTCTAATATCATTATGCCGAAGTATTGATCTAAACTTTTTAATCAAATTTGGAACTTTTAGTGTCGGGGTTACTATTCACGTATACGGTACTATTCAAAAATACGGCACTATTCATCGAAAAATGAAAATTTTCCTTTTCGTCCAAAATATCTATTCTGGATACTAGCTTTAATTGTATCCATGTTTTGATCATTCTTGAATTTTACACCACTATGAATATTTATGTGATATTTTTGGACATGAAATAGCTGAAATACGAATCCTTAATATTTATTCTTTTGTTTCACTAGATTCGTTTTCTTTGAAATATTTTTCATCATCCTCAGTCCTAAATGATGATATTACTAAATATCTTTGGCATGTAGTGCAAAAATGAATGATTTCTTGATGAATATCTTTGGCTCGTAGTGCAAAGATGAACAGGTGTTTAGATGAACATGACCAACTGATGAATATCTTTGGCCTGTAGTGCAAATATGAGTATTTTATTCAAGATGAATATTGATTGATGTTACAGGGATAAAATAATGATGATGGACTGTTAAATTCATAGATATTAGTAGATTTCACCCTCTACGTAACTTTTCTATGAATTAATATTTTTCGCTGCAAATATTGATCTAAAACTTGTTGTTTAATGTATTCTCTCAGATTTGTTCCTGTTGAAGACTAACGATAATTTGTTGTATATTATCTTAGTCATAATATTCTTTACTGGGCTAGTTTAGCTCACCCTTTTACTTTTTGTTCCATTTTTCTTCTCAGGAGGCGAGAATATAGCGAGTACAAGTCGGGGTATGGAATGAAGGTTCTAGAGAGAGTTGTTTAGTAGTCCTCACCATTTTTATAAAATAATGTATCAATAAATGTGATGAGGATTTATTTGAGTATAGATATTATCTAGAAGATAATATTTGTATTCAAACTCACAGTTTTACTGTTGTAATAATAAAGTTGTAGTTGTTTCTGTACCATGTATTGACAACTCAGAATGGGTGATGTATACCTATTTTGGGGGCGTCACAACTAAAGCCCCTTTCACTGGACACAGTGAACGGGCTAGCAATGTATTGGGACTTATACATAGTGATGTATGTGGACCCATGAGTTCGTTAGCAAGAGGTAGGTTTTATTACTTCATTACATTTACTGACGACTTCGGTAGATATGGATATGTGTATCTTATGAGACACTAATCCGAATCCTTTGAAAAGTTCAAGGAATTCAAGAATGAAGTTCAAAACCAATTTGGCAAAAGCATAAAAGCCCTTCGATCCGATCAAGGAGGTGAATACTTAAGCCAAGACTTTGATGACCTTATAAAAGAGTGTGATATTATATCATAACTCACTTCACCTAGAACAACACAATGGAATGGAGTATTTGAGAGGAGTAATCGCACCTTGTTGGACATGGTACGATCAATGATGAGTCATGCAGATCTTCCAATAAGCTTCTGGGGTCATACCTTAGAGACAACTGCATTCACACTTAACCGTGTTCCTACAAAGACGGTTCAGAAGACACCATATGAGATGTGGACTTGGAAATGTCCTATTATGTCGTTCATGAAGATGTGGGGTTGCGAGGCATTTGTTAAACGTCTGGATTCTGAAAAGCTCGGACCCAAATCTGACAAATGTAATTTTATGGGATACCCAAAGGAAACAAAAAGGTATTATTTTTACAAACCTTCTGAGAAAAAAGTGTTTGTTGCTCGAACTGATATTTTTCTAGAAAGAGAATTTGTCTCTAAATGAAATAGTGGGAGGAAAGTAGAACTCGAAGAAATTCGAGAACCATAAAATATCATTGAACCTGAGTTGGAACGTGAGCATGAACCACAAGATATTGTTAAAAGTGAACCTGCTCAAATTACACAAGGCATTCGTAGATCTGGTAGGACACGTCAAGAGCCCGAGAGATATTATGGATATCTTGTGACTCAAAACGGCGATGTGATGCTCATAGATCAAGATGAGCCTACTTCCTACCAAGAAGCTATAAATGGACCAGATTCTGAGAAATGTCTTGAAGCCATGAAATCTGAGATGGACTCCATGTATACTAACCAAGTATGGACTCTGGTTGATCCACCCGAAGGGCTAAAACCAATCGGGTGCAAGTGGGTTTTCAAGAAGAAAACCGACATGGATGGTAATGTACAAACGTATAAAGGCCGACTGGTAGCAAAAGGTTTCAAACAAATTCAAGGTGTTGACTATGATGAAACCTTCTCTCCAGTGGCAATGGTTAAATCCATCAGGATCTTACTTGCTATTGCAGCTTTTTATGATTACGAAATCTGGCAGATGGATGTCAAAACTGCTTTTCTTAACAAAAATCTCCTTGAGGATGTGTATATGACATAACCTGAGGATTTTGTCACTCCAAAGGATGTTGGAAAGGTATGTAAACTGCAATGATCCATTTATAGATTAAAATAAGCCTCTCGGATGTTCATAGATCAAAACGGCGATGTGACTTGACCCTTTTGTAAATTCTCCTTCTAGAAAAATACAAGTTCGAGCAACAAATACTTTTTTCTCAGAAGGTTTATAGAAATAATACCCTTTTGTTTCCTTTGGGTATCCCACAAAATTACATTTGTCAGATTTGGGTCCGAGCTTGTCAGAATCCAAACGTTTAATAAATGCCTCGCAACCCCAAATCTTCATGAACGGTATACTAGGACATTTCCAATTCCACATCTCATATGGTGTCTTCTGAACCGTATTTGTAGGAACACGGTTAAGTGTGAATGCAGCTGTCTCTAGGGCATGACCCCAAAAGCTTATTGGAAGATCTGCATGACTCATTATTGATCGTACCATATCCAACAAGGTGCGATTCCTCCTCTCAGATACACCATTCCATTGTGGTGTTCCAGGTGGAGTGAGCTGTGATATAATACCACACTCCTTTAGAAGGTCATCAAAGTCTTGGCTTAAGTATTCACCTCCTCGATCGGATCAAAGGGCTTTTATGCTTTTGCAAAATTGGTTTTGAACTTCATTCTTGAATTCCTTGAACTTTTCAAAGGATTCAGATTTGTGTCTCGTAAGATACACATATCCATATCTACTAAAGTCGTCAGTAAATGTGATGAAGTAATAAAACCTACCTCTTGCTAACGAACTCATGGGCCCACATACATCACTATGTATAAGTCCCAATACATCGCTAGCTCGTTCATTGTGTCCAGCGAAAGGGTCTTTAGTCATCTTGCTTAATAAACAAGACTCGTATTTCTCATATGATTCAAAATCAAATGAATCTAAGAACCCATCTATATGGAGTTTGGATATGCGTTTCTCATTTATATGGCCTAAACGACAGTGCTAGAGATATGTCAGATTTGAATTAGTTGATTTAAATCATTTTGTATTTATGTTATAGATAGGCATTTCTAAATCAAGAATATAGAGACTGTTAAACAATTGTGCAACACCATATTAAATATCATTTAAGTAAAACAAACGACGATTGTTCTTTATTATAAATAAAAAACCTTTCTTATCCAAACAAGAAACATAAATAATGTTTTTGCTTATAGCAGACACATAATAACAATCCTCTAATTCTAATACTAGCCCAGAGGGCAAAGATAAATGATAAGTTCCTACGGCTAGTGCAACAACTTTTGCTCCATTCCCAACTCGTAGGTCAACCTCTCCTTTGCCAAAGTCCTACTCCTTCGAAGCTCTTGCACATTAACACAAATGTGAGAACCACATCCGGTATCCAATACCCATGATGTAGAAGTAGACAAGTTAACTTCTATAACATATATACCTAAATCAGAAGTCACACTTCCTTTCCTTTTCTTCACATCTTCCAAATAAGCATGACACTTCCTCTTCCAGTGTCCAGGTTTTCCACATAAGTGACACTCACCTTCTTTAGCCACCCCACCTTTAGATTTTAAAGCCTGTTTGGTTTTGAAATTGGGTTTGGCAAAAGATTTAGATCATATCTTCTTCTTTCCTTTCTAGTTTCCCTTAGCATTCCCCTTTTGTACCATCATTATGGGAGCGGGTCCTGCCTTTTTCATGTTGTTTTCGACAGTTCTTAACATTCTCAACAACTCAGTAAGGGGTTTATCGATTTCATTCATAAGATAATTCATAACAAATTGAGAGTAGTGGCTGTTTAAGGATTGCAAAACAAGATCAGTTTGGGCTTCTGGAGTGATTGGAAAACCCAACCTATCAAGGTACTCAATATACCCAATCATTTTCAGCACATGTGGACCAACTGGATCACGTTCACCCATCTTGTAGTGATACAACGCCTTGCTTATATCATACCTCTCCTATCGAGCATGCCCTTCGAGCAATTTCTTGAGATGCTTGATCATCTCATAAGCATCAATCAACTCATGTTGCTTCTAAATCTCAGCGTTCATGGTTGCTAGCATGAGACAACTCACGTCCAGAGATCTTGATGCTTCTTGTAAGCACTATGCTCCATACGTGGTGCAGTGACAACTGGTGTTGTATGAATGGGCCCATCAAGGACATATAGCTTGCGCTCTTGTTTGAGGACAATCCTCAAGTTTCTATGCCAGTCAAGGAAATTAATTCCACTCAGCTTGTCCTTTTCAAGGAATGATCGTAGTGAAAGACTACTTGTGTTGTTGTTGTTGTTGTTTTCCATTGATATTGTGACGCCCCCAAAACAGGTATACATCACCCATCTTGAGTCGCCAGATACAAGGTACTGAATACAAATACAACTTAATTATACAACAGTCATATAAAATACGACAAAACATAGGCTGTGAGTTTTAATACAAATATTGTCATCAAGACAATATTCACACTCAATGGAGTCCTCATTAAATTTATTATCACACTATTTCACAGAATAGTGAGGACTACTAATGCACCATCTAGGACCATCACTCTGTTCCCTGACTAGTCCCTGCTACGTTCTCATTTCTTGAAGAGAACAATGAAAGCAAAAGGGTGAGCTCAACTAGCCATTAAGAAATATTATGACTAAGATAATGCAGAATAAATTATCATTAGCCTTCAACATTGTTAAACTGATAAAATATAACAAACATAAAGTTTAAGTGCAACGGAACAAGCAATCCATTAGAAGAGTCAAGTATAGAATAAAATCTATTATCTTCTATGATTTAAAAGGTTTTTCATTACTTTTTATCGTTGAGACACAACTTAATAAATAATCCACATCATCCATGCACTACGGCCAAGGATATTCATTAGTATCACGACCACAAATTATCCATGCACTACAGGCCAAGGATATTCGTGTATTCATCAATGGTCATGATCATGCCAACAACTGTCCATCAATGCACTATGGGCCAATGAGGACTTTTTGCACATCATTTGTAACATTACGGTCATAATTACACCGAATAATCCCTGGTCATAATCATACCAAGTCCATCTATGCACTACAGGCCACATATGACTTTCAACATAATATAAACATGAGGATGATGACAATGATATAAGAATTCAATAAAACAAGTTCAAGAATTAATTTATTCTGGAACCAATAACGTCCAAATTGTCAACATGATACTTCTTTGTGGAGTAAAATTCAAGAATGCTCAGAAGAATATTTTCATAAAAAGATACTGGATGAAGCGCAAATATCAAGGATATTCTACTAATTTTATGGAGTATAGAAGTCAAAACTTTAACCAACTGAGTATAATAGAATATATGAAACTGCAAATGGATTTTCGCCCGCCATGCGGTAATCCACGTAGACAGATCATTTCCACAATTTAATAAAGAATGAATACGAAGGATCATTCACTATGCATGTGGTAATCCACATAGACAGGTTATTCCAACAGAATAATAAAGAATGAAATAACATCAGGATTCACCATGCGTGCGATAGACTGCACATACATGTTATTCCCAACAGAATAATAAATAATGGAACCAGGTCCGACGTAAACGCACGAACAGGATATTCCTACAGAATAATAAATAATGGAACCAGGTCCGGCATAAACGCACATACATGATATTCCGACAGAATAATAAATAATGGAACCAGGTCAGGCGATATACGCACCGACATGATATTCCAACAGAATAATAAAGAATGGAATAATAGAACAATTTCACTATGTATGCGGTACTTCGCATAAACAAGTTATTCCAACATAATGATAAAGAATGGAATAACAGAAGAATTTCACCATGTCTGCAGTACTTTGCATAGATAGGTTATTCCAACATAATAATAAAGATTGGAATAACAGAAGAATTTCACCATGTATATGGTATCCCACGTATACAGGTTATTCCAATAGAATAATAAAGAATGGAATAAAAGAAGTTCTCTTCACGAATAAGAAAAAAATAATACCCCTTACGAGTATAACAAATAATATCCCTTACGAGTATAACAAATAATATCCCCTACCTTAGAAGAAACTGGATATTGGAGTAGTGAAGTAGCAGAATACTATTCTTCTTTCTCTCTATAGTTCTTCTCTCTAGAGTTTTAGTGAATTCGTAAGAAATAATGAAGGAATGAACTTCTATTTATAGGAGAATGGACTGAATAGTAACTAATTCATGAACGGTCCAGATTGATTTACTTTTAAACGGACGGTCTATATTGGTTTACTATTAAAATTTAAAGCAATGGTCCATACTGATTTACTATTAAAACTTTAAACTAGCGATCCATATTGATTTACTATTATACTTTCCACCAGCGGTCCATATTGATTTACTATTATATCTTCAACCAACGGGCTAAAAAATTAGCACATCTCATCATGGAATAATATTGTACCCAAAAATAATTTGGACCAAAATAGTAACTCGTGAATAGTACTCCGACACGAAAAGTGCCCCGAATACCCGATTGAACAATATAACCTCCAGACATCAATTATTATCGAAACAAATGTCAATTTTCACTAACACTAATAATCCTAACACAATGGAACTATAAAATTCATCTCTAATCAACACAAACTTATTCATCATTAATATTATAACTCACAATATTTAACAACCAGTTCGTTCCCAAGAAAGAGGGGGCTTTCCGATAAGGTTTTCTCCTTATTGGCGCGCAATTAGGTGACCAAATCTCTCATTGATAGAACTTTTAGACATTGTCAATATTGCAAATAATAATATGAATAACTTTGTCGTCTCAATTATTGATTTAATAATATATCATATTATGCAGATTGTAAGACCCCGCATTTTATGAAATAAAAGTATTAAATTTTCCTATTTAGTAAATGGTTAAATTGATAAAAATTTAAAGTTAAGGGTGGTGTATGAATTTTTTTTTCAAAATACGCAAGTGGTTATAAAATATTCATTGTTGTAGAGGAATATTTATTTGGTCGTGAAATATTCTTTCTATCGGGGAATATTCGTACGACGACGCAACCATTTGTGGGCCCCATAACAGAATAACTGTCGGATGAAGAAAATGACAAATTTGAGTTTTTATAAATAATGGCGTAGTTGTTACCGTTAACACTGTTGGAATACCAGGCGGTTAAAATACAGTAATACGCGTGGTTGCACAGTAGCACACGGTATTGCACAATATTGTTGAATTATTGATCCTTACGTAAGAAGGCACTACTCAATAATTGTTACAGTAATTACTGTTCAATATTTTATTTTATTGGTTCAATAATTGTTGCGTTGATATTTTAAATTATTGTTGTTCAATAATTATCGCTGCACAGTATTTCCCATTATCAGATCAATAATTCATATTATTTGAATAATATTATGAGATAACATTATTGGAAATGTCTAGAAAGTTCTGTCAAGGAGAGGTTTGGTCACCTAATTGCGCACCAGTAAGGAGAAATCCTTATCGAAAAGCCCCCTCTTTCCTGGGAACTGTCTGGTTGTCATTATTGTGATTCTGTAATATTATTTGTGAATAATTAATTATTAATTTATATGATAAGGAAATATTTATTTGATGTGGATATAAATGATAGATTTATTTATGTGGTTATAAATGAAAGAGTTAATGTTGAGGTATTTTATTAGTATTTTGTCGGATTAGAGGTATTAAAAGATCAAATCAGTGTTCTTACAGCTTTATTGTGTGAGTTATAATTTTTAATCTGACCGTTGGATTGTTGTGCTTTTTGGATATGTTATACATATATGAGTTGAGTATATGTCCACAAATTTTGAATCGTTAAAATTGAACGAATGATTTGTTATGAATTTTAAGAGGTGACTGATTCAGAAATTAAGTTTATAAATGATTTTGGTGGAAAATTCTAGAAATGGGTGGGCCCCACTTTTGGTTATTGGGGAAGATGACTGATTTTGGGTGGGTGGAATAGTAGCAGGTAAAGACATTAGGTAGCAGGTCAAGTCTGCTTCGGCGTGCTAATATTTTCCTACAAATAGAGGGCTAAGTTAGAATTGAAAATCACACCAAAACAAGTTTTCTCTCTTTCTCTCTCTATATTATCGAGCGTATTTTGTGAGTATTTAGATACTTGGTGAGTTGTTATTCATCAGTGCAAGTTTTCTTCAGCGTCATATCCGATATCCAGTCAGAAGTGCTGCTCTTTTGAGGTAAGGGATAGTAAGAGATAATAAGGGATAGTAAGGGATAATAAGGGATATTAAGGGGTGTTTGTTGATCGATTTCACAACCGAAAAACTCGCGCAAGTATACGCGGTCTAACAAGTAATACAGTGATAAGAGAGTGTCGAACCCACGAGGACAAAGACTTAACAGGAAACAACTACTAAGGTAAAGTCGTTACTAATCTTATCTAAACAAAAGAAATAGATGGTTGGTTAAACAATTTCTATAGGACAATCAAATTGCGAGAAGAAATAGCTCTAAGAAGTGAAGATAGGATTACAACTCCCCTAATGCTTCGCCTAATCTTCTAACTCTCCGTAATATAAACAAATCAAGGAATGGCCAACCGAGATTAAAATAAGCATAAGCTTCTGTCGAAGGTCAAATGCTAATCCTTGACAGGCTAGAACACAATATGTCTATTGGTGGATCTAATCTGACCAAGGTCATTATGCTCAACTCCAAGGTCACACAAGGCAAGTGAGGATATGTCTATCCTACTAGCACAATAAGTCCACAATTAAATATCAGGACAAAACAAGTGTCATTGTATTTAAAGGAAGACAGTAATATCCATTTATCAATTTCCACTACTATCAGAACCTATTTCTTTATCAAGAAATCAGACATTATAAGCAAAATACAACAACCCATTCCAAAATGCTTCATTATATAAAACGAGAGAGAAAGTCGATTAAGCTATTCAAAAAGTTACATTGCAATCCTAACAATGGAGTTAGTTCATAACTATGGGACTAACACATAGTTCTAATACACCACCCATTTCAGACAAATACAATAAATAGAAGATTTGAAATAAGAAAAACCCCTAAAGAAAGGAGTACTCTTCAGTCAAACAATCTCTTCACTTGCACGATCTGAAGAAATGGAGAGCAACGGATCTCTTTTCAACAAGCCTTTTCCTTGCTTCTTCTCTATCCTCTAGCTTTTCTTATCTCTTTTTCCTCTCTCCCTCTAACAGCCGCTTGCCCCTCCTTTTTATCCTTCCAATTTGCTAGGTCAAACACTTCCTGTCTGCCTGGGAACCGGAGGTGGCGCCGCGGCGCGGGCCACGAAGCCTTGAGTCGCGCTGCGGCGCTGCCTAAGGAACTGGGACACGGAGCTCGCGTTGCAGCGCGAGCCAGCATAGGATAAGTGGCGCCGCGGCGCGGCTTTTTGTCAGCGTGGGGCAGAATGTGGCGCTGCGGCGCGGCCAATGACTCTTGCATTGGCGCCGCGGCGCGGGAAAGCTCAAAAAGACAGTTTTGCCCCTTCAAAGCAGCACAAACATTGCGAAGCTCTGCAATGCAACAATTAAATACAAAAACACTATATTCCCAATAAAACTATATAAAAACTATGAATCCAAGCAAGTAATTAAGGCAGAAAATATCCGATTCGCAGGTTTAAATCCCACTCATCAAATACCCCCAAACTTAAGTCTTTGCTTGTCCTCGAGCAAACTATCTAACACAATAATAACAGTAGACACTAAGAATGCGAAAGGAAAATAAAAATATATACTAGCATCGCAGCTACGATTATCTATAAAAACTATCCCCAAAAGAAAGAGTCAAACACGTGGATGAACAAGGGTTCAATCTATTTCAAGCATAAGACTGTAATCGATCCAATCTGTGCACGTGTGTGAAGATCAACCGTCCTGACTAATCATAGCCCAAATAAGCTCTCATAGTTGATTGTTAAAACCAAACACATTCCGCAACTTAAACATTCAACAAGCATTAAGAACAAGACGCAAATGCAGGGAAAGATCAAAAGGTTTTAGCAAGCCGATAGTAAAATCAGACTCGGACAGTACTTAATTACCTTAGGCTAATCAGAACTACCCATGAATGAGCTTTTGATCAGCGACTCCCAAGCCAGACGACTTTAGGGCACTAGGTGTAGAACGCCCCGAAGAATCTAATAACTCGAGCAGTAAAGGCCACGTAATCAACATAAGCCAACTGAGACTTCACAACAAGAACGAAAATTTAACAGCGAGTGCATTTTATGCTCCATCTCGATATCGGCTCTGCGTTTATAGGCGAGTGCATTTTACGCTCCATCTCGACCCACCGCACAACTTTCGATATAAACAAATTATTATTATTATTTTTTTTAAACGAGTGCATTTTATGCTCCATCTCGATATCGGCTCTGCGTTTATGGGCGAGTGCGTTTTACGCTCCATCTCGACCCACCGCACAACTTTCGATATAAACACCCTTAGCTAGAAACCAAGATCCAAAACTGCATAGACACTCAAGTCTTTTAGTATTACCTTGCACAAATGAAAGTTTATAAGAGTGAACAACTAGTCAACACAATCAACACACAAACTAAATTCGAAGAATAACTAGTTAACACAGTTGGTCAGAGCTTGCTAGAAGGACGAATCAATAACAGTCTAAACTTGTCAATTCATAAACCCCTATCACAAGGCAAGCTTGACACAATTCTACGAGATATATACTCATTTGGCGCTAGACATAGCCACAATCCAACAAAAATTAGCAATGATAAATATAACACCCTTGCTAAATAGCAGCTCAAAATAGGGTGAAAAGGCCATTAACATGGCACAAACATCCGAATCTGTAAAAGCCCCAAAAAGATGGCTAGAAACCACAATCATGCTAAATAAAATCAAAATAAAACCACAGCTCAGGCATCCATAATGATAAAGATAATCAACCAAATCCCGCAGTTCAAAAGACTGCACCAAAACATAATAAAGAAATAAAGACAGACAGTAGTCCTAACATGGTAGCACTAAGATAAACAGATAAAAAGTAAAAGCAACACCCCCAAACTTTAGGAGAGCAATGCCCTATGAAAGGGAAACAAAAATCTGATTGTACCCCGAGTATCCATCCAGTAAACAGTAGTATTCATGTCCCGCCAACCGATCGAGCATTTGATCAATGAAAGGGAGTGGAAAGTGATCCTTACAGGTTGTTTTGTTCAGTTTCCTGTAATCCATGCACACTCTCCACCCAGTCACCGTCCTGGTGGGAATAAGTTCATTATTCTCATTGGGCACAACTGTCATGCCTCCTTTCTTGGGCACACACTGGATCGGACTAACCCACGGACTATCGGAGATGGGGTAGATAATGTCCGCGTCAAGCAATTTAATGATTTCTTTCCTGACGACCTCTTTCATTATCGGATTTAGCCGCCTCTGGTGCTCTATAGAAGGTTTTGAGCCTTCCTCCAATAGGATCTTGTGCATGCAAAGAGTAGGACTGACCCCTTTTATGTCTGCAATCGACCATCCCAACGCCGTTTTGTACTTCTTTAGCACAATGAGCAACTTCTCTTCCTGACACTTGGTTAGAGAAACAGAAATTATCACAGGTAATGAAAGAGAATTTCCCAAATATGCATACCTTAGATGGTTAGGCAACGGTTTTAGCTCAAGAGCTGGAGGCTCAATGATTGACGGCAAACCCTTGGAAGTTGATGCCTCATCATCTTTAAGAGACTCGAATTGGCGGTGCGAATGCCTTGATCTTAGCGGATCATCAAGACACATGGCACATTCAATATGCGATGGCTCTTCCGCAGTACTCGCCCCTGTTAGTGTAGCTTCTAGAGAATCTTTAATGCACGTCTATGAGAATATCCCATTCACTGCTTCAGCAATCGTAGTGACCTGGAAGCAATCCTCAGGGGTGTTAGGATATTTCAGAGCACGGAAAACATTGAAGGTCACCTCTTGGTCTTGAACTCTCATTGTTAGCTCCCCTTTTTGGACGTCAATCAGGGTCCTTCCAGTTGCCAAAAATGGCCTTCCCAATATTATCGGGATTTCTCTATCTTCCTCAAAATCAAGAACTATGAAATCTGCCAGAAATATGAACTTGTCCACCTTCACTAGCACATCCTCCACAATTCCCTTCGGATAAGTTAAAGATCTGTCAGCCAATTGCAGGGTGATGCTAGTCGGCTTGGCTTCATTAAGACCCAATTTTTTGTAAATGGAAAGGGGCATCAAGTTTATGCTGGCCCCTAGGTCACACAGAGCCTTTCCAATGAATTGGTCCCCAATTGTGCACGGGATTGTAAAACTTCCCGGATCTTTGAGCTTAGGCGGAAGTTTGTTTTAGAGGATTGCACTACTTTCTTCAGTTAAAGCCACCGTCTCATAGTCTCCCAATTTCCTCTTCTTGGACAAAATGCCATTCATGAACTTTACGTAACTGGGCATTCCTTCCAACGCCTCTGCAAATGGAATGTTTATGTGCAATCTTTTGAACACCTCTAAGAATTTGGAAAATTGCTTATCTAGTTTCTGCTTTTGCATCCGCTGGGGGAAGGGTAATTGAGGGAGAGGCCGATGTATTGCAGTGATTGGAGGAAATGGTGTTGGGGGTCTGTCTTGACCACTTGCGTCACCCCCATATTTCTCAGAAATCTCCGTTTCAGGAGTTGCCTCTTCAGTCGCCCCGTTGTCGTCCACAGGAATTTCCTCACCACTTTGTACTTGAGTGGTTCTCCCACTTCTGAGGGTTACTGCTTTACACTGTTCCTTGCCTTCCCGTTTAGGGTTGACATCAGTGTCACTAGGCAAAGCGCCTTGTGGCCGACTGTTTAATGCAGTAGCCAACTGACCCATTTGTACTTCAAGATTCCTAATGGAGGCCTCTTGATTGTTACTTCTGGTTTCGTTCTGGGCTATGTACCTAGAAAGTAGATCTTCTAAACTTGGTTTTATCTCCTGTTTAGGGGGAGGATGGTGAAACTGATTCTGAATGCTCTGAGGTTGTGGGTTGAACTGAGTTGTTGGTTGGAATCCAGGAGGGTTAGAATAACTCTGCCTAGTAGAAGGAGGTTGTGGTTGGTTGGGGTTATTGTTGTTGTTGTTGTTGTTGTTATTACTCCATGACAAATTTGGATGATTTCCCAACCCCGGATGGTAATGAGTGGGAAGGTTTGAGTTTTGTTGCCGCCCGTAGTTAGAAACAAATTGCACCGATTCAGGGCTTATAGCACACAGATCGGTCGGGTGGCTTCCTTGACACAATTCACACTGTACCATGACACTCTGCACATTTTGAACTGCAGAAGGTCCCAAGGTATCAAGCCTTTTTGTTAGCGTCGCTACCTGAGCTGCTAGCGATGTGAACGAGTCCACTTCATAAACCCCCGCTGCTCTTCTCGGAGCTTGCCTATCATTAGGCCACTGGTAATTGTTGGCCGCCATTGTCTCCACCAGCTCATACCCCGCTGTGTGATGTTTGGACATGAATGCCCCTCCAGATGCGGCATCAATACTCGAACGAGTAGATCCGGATAATCCATTGTAAAAGGTCTGGATGGGAAGCCACTCCGGCAGACCATGGTGCGGGCATTTTCTCAGGAGATCCTTAAATCGCTCCCATGAGTCGTATAAGGATTCAGATTCAAATTGCACAAAGGACGTGATATCGTGCCTGAGCCTAGCTGTTTTGGCAGGCGGAAAGAACTTCGCCATGAATTTCTGCGCCAAGTCAGCCCATGTTGTAATGGAGCCAGTCGGCAGTGAATGTAGCCAGCTCTTGGCTTTGTCCCTTAATGTAAACGGGAACAGCCGGAGCCTGATGGCTTCGTCAGACACTCCGTTGCATTTGAAGGTGTCACAGATTTCCACAAAATTAATCAAGTGATCATTGGGGTCGTCATTAGGCATTCCCCCAAACTGAATGTTTGTGCACATTTGAATAGTGCCCGGCTTTATCTCGAAATTATTAGCCTGAATGGCGGGCCTTAAAATGCTCGCCTGGAGATCATCAACACGAGGCATAGCATAATCCCTCAGAGACTTCTGAAGCTCCTCAGCCATTATGACGGGCACAGGTATGTCCTCGGGTGTGTCCACAAATTTTTTTCTCAACAGTCGTCTGAAGGTCCTTTCAACCTCGGGATCAAGAGGTATTGTATTCTGCCCCTTCCGAGGTGGCATAAACAATGAAGAATACCTGAAGAGAGAGTTAAACAAATCGGTTTAAAGTAAGATTGTAATGACTTAGATTTAATAATGCAAAACAATTAATTCTTAAGTCCCCGGCAACGGCGCCAAAAACTTGTTGGTCTTGCACAACCGATAAACACGCGCAAGTATACGCGGTCAACAAGTAATATAATGATAAGAGAGTTGTCGAACCCACGAGGAATTATCACTAATGATTAACCAAATACTAACTTTAAATCGCCTCAGTCTTATTTAAACATTTAATTGAAACGATAAATTATGATTATAATTAATCAAAATAACAGAAAAACATAACATAGATAGATAGATAAAGAGCTAAGAACACAATATCCACACACAAGCATTTTGTCAAACACTTGGCGTGCATCACTTTGTTCAAATCTCTTAACTCTTTTTATGATCATGGCGGCCACTATGAATTGGCAAAACATAAATTATGCATATACATAATCACATAAAGAACCAATTTGCATGACACCAATCAAAAAGAAAGCAAATTAGAAGTTTAATTCATAATAAATAAATCAAACTATTCCAAATATTAGGTAATCATCCAATGGATCATACAAGTATCAAAGAAAAGCTAGAAGTTTAATTCAATTCCTTGCCTCCATAGGTGTTACAAATGTTTGCACTAGATCCCCAAGAATGAGTTCTAGCCACTAGAGGAAAAAGGAAGAAAGAAATGATGGCTTCCCTTAGTTGTTGGTTGAAGCTCTTCCATTGATGTTGTTGAAGCTCCCACCATTGATGCTCCTTGAAGCTCTTGAAGAACCATGGCCAAGAGCCATGGCCTCTCTCTTCTCCAAGCCACCACCACTCTCTATTTCTCCTCTAGGTTGCAAGTAGAAGTGAAGGATTATGTTTTTGGGTCATTAGGTTGAGCATTTAATAGCTAAAATCTGTCCAAAATTCGTGTCTAGTGCTACGGCGCCATGATTTGGCTTGAACGTGGCGCTGCGGCGCGAAAGAAGGGGCTGGGTACTGCTAAGTGGCGCTGCGGCGCCGCAAATAAACTAGCAACTCGCGCTGCGGCGCCGGGCCATTTTCTGCTCGGACATCTGTTGGGAAAATGGCCATAACTTCTTCATACGAACTCCGATGGAGGCGATTCAAGATGATCCGGAAAGAGGAGAAGTAGATCTACAACTTTCATTCTTTGAGTGCATCGAAATAATGGCTAGATCAATGCTCAAATTGGCCTTGAAGTAACTGTTATGCAAATAGCAGTTGGTAGTTTCCAGATTTGACACCCGTTGGGAAAATGGCCATAACTCTCGTATCCGAACTCCGATTGAGGCGATTCAAGATGATCCGGAAAGAGGAGACGTTGATCTACAACTTCCATTCTTGAAGTTTGGACAAATAATGACCGTATCATAGCTAAAATTGGGCTTTACGAGACTGCTATGTCAATGGCAAACCGAAAATGAGAATTTGGCGATTCCAACCATCGACCCAAATGACATTCCATCCAATTCCTACAAAACAAAGTAAAAACACATAAAACTAATACAAATATACATAAAAGCAATATAAAACTATATTACACAACAATACAATGAAAACATATAAAAACCAAACAAACTAGCTTAGGATTTATAAATTATCAAACTCAAAAGTAACTAATTTGTGTATATAAAACACACTCATCAGAAACCCTGCACAATTTTCTCTGCACTCGCCATACAGTGTATTTTCCCACTTTTAATCACCTGTGAGCTCATATATAGCCTCTTTTGTACCCACAAAAGCCCAGTGTTTACTCACTCTAAAGATACAGCCTTTTTTAGCAGTCAGCTGTAAGCCTTCTCACACACTTTAGAGTCTTTCTCTTCATCTTTTTACACACCCTTCTACACGTTGAAAGTCGTGTTGCTTACTTTTGCCCGGACTTCGGTCCGTGGTTTTATTTCAGTCTGTATATTTGTAACAATCCATATTTTTTTATTAAATATTTAAATATTAATTGAATTATATAAATATTTAATGGATGCGTTTATCGTTGAATATGTATTTGTTTAATTGATTTGATGTGATTTGATTATTTATTTGTTTAATAAATAATTAATGAGTTAAGGAAAGTAAGTATTTTGAAATATCAATCTAATTTAATTTAATAATTAAGTTAGTGAGTTTATAATGATTAGATAAATTATTATATTATGCAATGAATTGTTATTAGAATTAATAAATTAAGTATGAAAATTTAATTAAATGAAAGTGTGACAAATAACTATATTATAGTGGTTATTAAAATAAATTAAAATGATTTTAAGTTAGTTTTATACAAACAATGCTTAAGGTTATTAAGTGTTTAATTATAAATGATTTGCCAAACAAAGCCTATGGCTTTTGGATTTCTTTTGAATTTAAATTATTAACTAAATAAATAATTTATATATAAGTTATACGTTATATGTTTTTGTAACTGATGTTTTTAATAAGCGTATTATGACCATGGCAGTTTATTTTATTTTATCAAGTTGGGTTTGGGTGTACGTCTAAATTCTAAACCTGAGTCTAAGAAAAGTTGTCTGCTAAAGGAAAGAGTCTCATAGAGTTGAGATAGAAAAAATTCAGAGAAAAAGGTTTTTAAAATAAATTGAGAGAGAATCGGAGAGAAAGAAGTAGCAAGAGAAGTTTATTAGTGATTAACAATTAGTTTCAAAGCAACAAAAGGTATGTTTTATAATCTTAACATATATCTCTTATAGTATAATTTCTTAATCTCTGTGTTTTTGAAATTCACTGTATTTTATAGTATAAAGTTCTGTAATTCATATATTATAGTTGAGTATGAAATTATGAAGTTGTACTAGTATAAATATCCTATATATACATATAGGTGATTGTATGAAGAGGATATACATGTATGTGATTATGTGAATTACGATAAAAAAGAAAGAAAGAAAAGAGTTTTTACAGTAAAAACATATGAGTATGAACATGTTTTGTAGGATAACAAAATTAGTAATTGATTGTATTCTAATTGTAGAATTGAAAGTCGGGTATGTTAATTGGATATGAACTACAGAGAATTATAGTTTAAAAGTAATCAAATCGGTGGTTATTAGAGATTATAGTGCTCACTATGTTTAACAAATGTCAAACATGGAGTTTTGTTTTAAAATATGGTTTTCAAGGAATTTAGTTTTCTGTGATTGTTGTTTAGTGGTTTAAATTAGTATATGCATGTTGGGTAATGTGGATATGTATAATTGGCAGTATTTATACATGTTAATTAGTGTTAGAAATTAAGTTATAGACAGAAATTTAGTTGTTCTGTTCTTTGTGGTTGGGTTCTACAAGTTTTGGCGCCCCAGCACAAAAAATGGAGCCCCAACATCAAAATTCGTGCCCCAGCACCAATCTCGTGTTGCGGCACCACTGGTTAGCCTAGTTCTCGCGCCGCGGTGCGGGGACAAAAGTCTGAGTCGGACAGTTTTGGCCTCCTGTAGTAAAACGACCATAACTTTCTCATACGAACTCCGATTGAGTTGATTCAAGAGTATTCGAACCGAGGACGAATAGACCTACAACTTTCATGCTATAATTATTTTAATTTGAGGTCTGTAACAGTAGTAAAAATGGTCATCTTTAGGATTATTGTGTTTTTAGGGGCAATCGGAGGGCATCGGGCATCCACATATGCATGTGTAGTGCTCCTGACGATAAAAGATGATGTACTAAGTTACAAAACATGTATGTTATTAAATATAATGATTCTTAACATTAATAAATAATGTATTAGATAAGTTATAGAAGCATAGTAAGCATACACAAAAGAGGCAAATCAGGCGTGTAACGAATGAACGTCGAAACGCCGTGCCAAGTGTTAACGAACTTAAAAAGTGTTTCAATTCAATTGAAATGAATATTATAGGATATAAAATGGGTTTAACATAAAACCAATAAGTAGTTCTAGCAAGACTTAAGCACTTGATTGAACTTCTAGTTTGACTAAGAAGAAATATAGTGAGTTAACACAATCTAATTGAACATTGTGTGCTAATTAATAGGAAAGATTATGAGATGTAGAGTAGAGTTTATATTACAATTACTATGTATTGTTATGTGACTAATAGTTGATGTGAATGATTATATAATTGTGTAGGGCACGTGAAATGCAGATAACTGTAAGCTGTTAATCTATTATTGGTAAACAACGATCAAGACAAGTCTTTCGGTTCCTATATTCTACATGGACTTGATGAACTGTTTTAAATTGCATGATATGTTATGCATGTTGAAATCATGAAATGTTAAAGTCAATATATGGCTGCATTGTTTTGGCTAAGTAATGATGATTGAGTAAGGAACTCAATCTTTATATTTGCTATGTGAATTAAAAGCATGTATGCCATTTTACTTTAATGAGATGTATATCGAGCATGTTATTATGTGCTATGTGATGCATGAAAACTGTTAGACTTTGCTGGGCTGTCGAGCTCACTCTTGCAAATAACCACTTTTACAGGTCAAGATTTTAATGTAAAGATATGTTCTAAGTGAGTTATAGAGATCTATATTCACGAAGATTACTTATGTTTTATGAGAAATGTATTTCATATTTTGAACATAACATGTTGTTGAATTGTAAGTTGAGCTATCCAATGTATATGGATATTTAGTTATGATGTAAGACTTTGTATAGTCATTTTGTTGTAATTATTCATGATATAGGATTGAATCAAAGAGATGTAATGTAAAGGTTGTGATTTAGGACAAGAAAGAAGGAAATGTAAAAAAAAAAGGTTTAACTATTCCACAATTTTATGAAGTTTAACATCGAATAATGATGTAAAGATAGAGATTTAATGTATGGTTAATGACCGAAGTTGAGATTTAAATTGTATGGATTTTGGGATCGTTACAAGTTGGTATAAAAGCTGTAGGTTATAAACCTTAGGTACGAGTATCATAGGCTATAACCTTAGAGAAGAGAGGTGAAGATAATAAACGAATAAGCTCAAATAGAGTTTGAACAATAAGGGATTAAAAACTTGTGTGAAAGGATTCAGAGAAGAATCTCGCAGAGTTATAAGGATTATGAATGTGGGGTTACCCAACTCCAATAATAAGGATGTAAGGAGATGATAAATAGACAATGTCTATAAAAAGAGAATGATAAAGAAGTTAAGAATAGAGAGTATGGTGCAATTTTACTCTTTAGTAGTTGATGTATGGTATCTGGACTAAACGATTCCTTTATGGAGCGGAGGTATATACGAACTAGTAACTCAGAACCTAGTTTGTTAGTTGTTTATGGGAAACCACTCAGTGTACCATATTGAAACTGTTAGAGACTCGATGGGTACCAAGTGTAGAAATGGACACGTATGATGAAAGTGTAGAACTCGAATGAAATTTTGAGTGATGTAACTGAAGTTAGAAATTCTTAAAGGAAGAATTTTTTTTATATAAACAAAAAGATTCAAAGAAGAATCTAAGAGATACAAAGATAAGAAATGGGAGTTTCTTAACTCCAAAAGCCAAGATAACGAATAATGTCGTAAATGATGAAAAAGGGAAAGAATGAGGATCGTAAAACAAAACGATCACGAGTTAAGAAAAGAATGTTAAGGGAGATGATTATAGAATAAGATCACGACGTGATCAGTTTAAGTTATAAAAGAAAGATGGTATATAATGTTTGAATGATTATAGCTTGATGTTATGAAGATAATGTACTATGAAATAGTATTAGATAAACTCGCGAGGAGTTATAAGTGATGTGATACAAGGAATTCGTATCTAGCAAAGAGTAAGTTATAAGTAAGATAGAGTTAGGAGGGATTTCAATTGAGGACTCCTGTGATGGCTGAGTTGTACAAATCTTTGTATGGGCGAGGGTTTTGTTCTTGCACTCAGTTTATCACATTGATAATCATTGGAATGTTTGTGTCGCGCTATTTGCTATATGCCTGTTGAGAAGGTGATTCTTTTCTCATGTGTATAACAGATAGGTAGAGTATAGTTAGAGAATATTATAAGGTTAAGTGTGAGTTCTTAAAACTCATACTTATGGTAGGTTTGTGATTCATAATTATATGGTATGTTTTTGAACCCCTCAGCGGATGGACGCCTATGGTCTGACTAGGATAAGTTTTTAAACTCATATGATTTTGGCAAGTTCCCGAACTCATAACGTGTAGTAAGTTTGACGAACTGGGTATAGATAAATGTAAATGGAGTATTGAGAATGATAGGAATAGATAGACCTATTAAGAAATGGATCATTATATATAGTGGAGTTGATGGTGGAAGCATAGGTATTCTAAATCTACTAGTTATGCTAGACTTTCCAAATTTATTGACTTCGTGCTAATGTTTACACTTTTATTTTCTTGAAAAACATTGGATCAAATGATGGAACCAATGAGTTTTAACAAAAATATTGTCATTCATATGTCTATGCTAATTGCTTCGGCTAGACAAAAATGATTTTCAATATATCAAAATGTATTTTATATCATTAATGCATCATGTAACCTGGTGCAAAGATGATAAAATGATGGAGTCATCAATTCAGTATTACCTAGTGTTGGATGTGATCTAAGGATCGTCAGGCCACTATGGTATGATGTAGTATGATAAAGTCACCAAATGACGGAATTCTCAACGGACTGTAAATACAGTGCGGTATCATGATGTCATAAAAAGATTTTTGAGATTTCTTTAAGATATAAGAATACATATGTATGTACGTATATGTATATGTATATTTCGGTTGATGTACGAGTTGTTGTAGAGGTCTATGCTATTTGATTCTGCTAGACAAATATTGAATGATGTTCATGAAATTTAAGAGTTTCTTGAGAAGTTATGCCAAACCAAATTGTTTTGGTGCGGATTCAGATGTTGAAAAGCTGAGATGAACAACCCTATTATTTAGGGGTTGCACCTAGTTTTGTACTTTGTGCTGAAATGTTTGTGCACAATACATGTACGAAGGATTGATCCCCTAAGTACTTTGAAGTCATTATAGTCGTATGACTATAAAAGTTAAAGTTAAAAGATTACTTATAATTGTCGACAAGTTTCGTGGTCATTAGACCCTCAGTTGAATGCTTGCACTCTAAATTATGAGATGAACAACTGTTTTATTAGAGGTTACGCTTAGTTTATACTTTGTGCTGAAATGTTTGTGCACAATACATGTACAATAGGTTGATAACCTAGAGTACTTGCAGAGGGTGTTTCCAGTCTGTGTGATTGATAAACATTCTGCCAAAGAGGGTTTAAAGTGTGAAGAACCGGGGGTGAAGCACTATTAAACCTAGAGAAGAGTTTACGGTCTTGTAACCCTCAGCATGATTTGGAATCTTTTAAATTCTTGAGTTATTCGTATTACTTCCCAATTATTGAACAATTGTGTAAGATTCTTGTTATTCTGCAAGATGGAAGTGAAAAAGGAAAATATTCCTTAGAAAGAAGTAAGTCGTAGAATACGACGCTGAATGATGAATATGTTGAATAAGTGAAAAAAGAGATTTTGAAGTGAGAGTAGATGAGTTATCAAAGAATAACGTGAAACTTTTAATATAAAAGTTAATAATTATAGAAAGATCTTTGTGAAAAGAAAGTGGTTTTAGAAACCGATGAATGAATGAAGTATTGACGTAAAACCTATTTTGATAGATTGAATATTAATTGATAAAATTTTGAGGACGAAATTCTTAGAAGAAATGGTGAATGTAATATCCCGTGTGTTGATGACAACGATCCTTAGAAAAGGAATTGAGTTCAAGTGAAAGTTATGAAATGAAATCTAGAATTTGTTAAGGTAATGAATGTAGTAGAAAATATAAAATCTATATTTAGATAAAATGATGAAAGATTACTCTGAGTTATTTGTTTAAATTGTGTCTTCGATTCTGATGACAGAATCTTTGTAAGTAGGGAAGATTGTAACGAATGAGTGGTTTGAGTTGTGATTCTGAGGACAGAATCCTTGTAAGGAGGGAATAATGTAACAATCCATATTTTTTAATTAAATATTTATTGAATTATATAAATATTTAATGGATGCTTTTATCGTTGAATAGGTATTTGTCTAATTGATTTGATGTGATTTGATTGTTTATTTGTTTAATAAATAATTAATGAGTTAAGGAAAGTAAGTATTTTGAAATAGTAATCTAATTTAATTTAATAATTAAGTTAGAGAGATTATAATGATTAGATAAATTTTTATATTATGCAATGAATTGTTATTAGAATTAATAAATTAAGTATGAAAACTTATTAAATGAAAGTGTGACAAATAACTATATTATAGTGGTTATTAAAATAAATTAAAGTGATTTTAAGTTAGTTTTATCCAAACAATGCTTAAGGTTATTAAGTGTTTAATTTTAAATGATTTGCCAAACAAAGCCTATGGCTTTTGGATTTCTTTTGAATTTAAATTATTAACTAAATAAATAATTTATATATAAGTTATATGTTATATGTTTTTGTAACTGATGTTTTTAATAAGCGTATTATGGCCATGGCATTTTATTTTATTTTATCAAGCTGGGTGTGGGTGTACGTCTAAATTCTAAACCTGAGTCTAAGAAAAGTTGTCTACTAAAGGAAAAAGTCTCAAAGAGTTGAGATAGAAAAGATTCAGATAAAAAGGGTTTTAAAAGAAATTGAGAGAGAATCGGAGAGAAAAAAGTAGCAAGAGAAGATTATCAGTGATTAACAAATAGTTTCAAAGCAACAAAAGGTATGTTTTATAATCTTAACATATATCTCTTATAGTATAATTCCTTAGTCTCTGTGTTTTTGAAATTCACTATATTTTATAGTATAAAGTTCTGTAATTCATATATTATAGTTGAGTATGAAATTATGGAGTTGTAATAGTATAAATATCCTATATATACATATAGGTGATTGTATGAAGAGGATATACATGTATGTGATTATGTGAATTACGATCAAAAAAGAAAGAAAGAAAAGAGTTTTTACAGTAAAAACATATGAGTATGAACATGTTTTGTAGGATAACAAAATTAGGAATTGATTGTATTCTAATTGTAGAATTGAAAGTCGGGTATGTTAATTGGATATGAACTACAGAGAATTGTAGTTTAAAAGTAATCAAATTGGTGGTTATTAGAGATTATAGTGTTCACTATGTTTAACAAATGTCAAACATGGAGTTTTGTTTTAAAATATGGTTTTCAAGGAATTTAGTTTTCTCTGATTGTTGTTTAGTGGTTTAAATTAGTATATGCATGTTGGGTAATGTGTATATTTATAATTGGCATAAGTTATATATGTTAACTAGTGTTAGAAATTAAGTTATAGACATAAATTTAGTTGTTCTATTCTTTGTGGTTGGGTTCTTCAAGTTTTGGGGCTCCATCGAAAAAATGGAGGCCCAACATCGAAATTCGCGCCCCAGCGCCAATCTCGCGCTGCGTCGCCATTGGTTAGCCTAGTTCTCGCGCCGCGGCGCGGGGACAAAAGTCTGAGTCGGACAGTTTTGGCCTCCTGTAGTAAAATGGCCATAACTTTCTCATACGAACTCCGATTGAGTTGATTCAAGATGATCCGGAACAAGGACGAATAGACCTACAACTTTAATGCTTAAAGTATTTTAATTTGAGGCCTGTAACAGTCATAAAAAGGGTCATCTTTAGGACTATTGTGATTTAGGGGCAATCGGAGGGCGTCGGGCATCCACATATGCATGTGTAGTGCTCCTGACGATAAAAGATGATGTCCTAAGTTACAAAACATGTTTGTTAGTAAATATAATGATGTTTAACATTAGTAAATAATGTATTAGATAAGTTATAGAAGCATAATAAGCATACACAAGAGAGGCAAATCGGGCGTGTAACGAATGAACGTCGAAATGTCGTGCCAAGTGTTAACAAACTTAAAAAATGTTTAAATTCAATTGAAATGAATATTATAGGATATGAAATGGGTTTAACATAAAACCAATAAGTAGTCCTAGCAAGACTTAAGTACTTGAATGAACTTCGAGTTTGACTAAGAAGAAATATAATGAGTTAAAACAATCTAATTGAACATTATGTGCTAATTAATAGGAAAGATTATGAGATGCGGAGTAGAGTTTACATTATAAATAATATTTATTGTTATGTGACTAATAGTTGATGTGAATGATTATATAATTGTGTAGGGCACGTGAAGTGCATATAATTGTAAGTTGTTAATCTATTATTGGTAAACAACGATCAAGGCAAGTCTTTCGGTTCCTATTTTCTATGTGGACTTGATGAACTGTTTTAAATTGCATGATATGTTATGCATGTTGAAATCATGAAATGTTAAAGTCAATATATGACTGCATTGTTTTGGCTAAGTAATGATGATTGAGTAAGGAACTCAATCTTTATATTTGCTATGTGAATTAAAAGCTTGTATGCCATGTTACTTTAATGAGATGTATATCGAGCATGTTATTATGTGCTATGTGATGCATGAAAACTGTTAGACTTTGCTGGGCTGTCGAGCTCACTCTTGCAAATAACCACTTTTGCAGGTCAAGATTTTAATGTAAAGATATGTGCTAAGTGAGTTATAGAGATCTATATTCACGAAGATTACTTATGTTTTATGAGAAATGTATTTCATATTTTGAACATAACATGTTGTTGAATTGAAAGTTGAGCTATCCAATGTATATGGATATTTAGTTATGATGTAAGACTTTGTATAGTCATTTTGTTGTAACGATTCATGATATAAGATTGAATCAAAGAGATGTAATGTAAAGGTTGCGATTCAGGGCAAGAAAGAAGGAAATGTAAAAAAAAAAGTTTTAAAAATACCACAATTTTATTAAGTTTAACATCGAATAATGATGTAAAGATAGAGATTTAATGTATGGTTAACGACCGAAGTTGAGATTTAAATTGTACGGATTTTGGGGTCGGTACAATATATATATATATATATATATATATATATATATATATATATATATATATTGACTAACATTATCGAGTTATGCCTCGATTGAGCCTAGACTTTGGTCTGGAGCGTTTATTGCTTTAATATATATATATATATATATATATATATATATATATATATATATATATATATATGTGTGTGTGTGTGTGTGTGTGTGTGTGTGTGTGTGTGTGTATATATATACTTATATATATCAACTGTGTGTCGGACTTCGTTCGATGAGCCTAGACTTCGATCTGGTGCGTTTACTCGCATTTATATATATATATATACTTATATATATCAACCGAAGTCTAGGCTCATCGAACAAAGTCCGACACACAGTTGATATATATAAGTATATATATATATATATATGAACTATGGTCAGACTCTGTTCGATGAGCCTGGATTTTATATCCGGTGCGTTTAATCACTTTTATATATATATATATACATATTTTGTTCCACCTGGAGTTTACTTCGTGGTGGTTGATCGCTTTTACAGCTTTCTTTATATTTCGTCCTGCCTGGAGTTTACTTCGTGGCAGTTGATCGTATTTATAGCTTTATTTACATTCTGTCCCACCTGGAGTTTCCTCCGTGGTGGTTGATATCTTTTAACAGCTTTATTTATATTTTTGATCCCCCATGGAGGTGCTTCGTGGTTGGTGATCTTGTCTGTATATATATATATTTACAGCTTTTATATATATACCTGCTTACTGCTTTCACATAAACTGCAGTATTTTGTGAGCCTAAGAATCATGTGATCACAGATTCATCCCATTGAATCTTGATTCGATTCCCGTGATGGACATTTTCAGTTGTAAGCAGCTTGTAAATTATTTTACGATGTCTGAATTTCCTCAGATGGTTTTCATACCCACGAGGAAGTCAGCATTATTTTTGTATATTATTTTCATATGGATGCCTCACATCCGTCAAATAAAATCAATTCAGCCGCTCACTTAATAAAAATGGGAGTGTAAAAGGCCTCAATTCCTATTGAGCATCAGGGTTTGAAAAACCTCTTTCATAAAACATCACTGCCATATCTTGTTAAAACTGAATTTTCTACATAAATTCAAACCTTGTGTATATAGGTTCGAACGAGGCCTCGTACAACTTTCATATAACAACATATTTACCCACACACACACACACTCAGAAAATAGTTTCTTAAAAAGAGGCGGTCACCATTATAACACGGATGTCGGGGGGTGCCTAACACCTTCCCCCCGCATAACTAAGTCCCCGGACCCTAAACGAATCTCGGTTTTACCGACCCGTATATCAGTGTCACATCACTGGGTCAATGTGCAAACCTTTTATCGGTTGTGTTGCTACAACCATTTAAAAAACCAACTGGCGGCTCTTAATAGTCCCATCTTTGACATCATATATGTCAGACCTTTTTTACTTGTTTTTTCAAACAAATCTCACCTAAAATGAGAACACCAAAGAACAAGTAACGGAAAGGGACACCCCAAAAGTCCTTACGTCGACACCCCTAATATAGGGTTGTCCATCTCAGCTTAGATTATCAGGTTCCGAACCAAATGAAGTTTGGTTGGAAATTAACTTCAAAGGAATTCTAGATCTTTAGAATGCTCATCAACCAAGTACTGTTTGAATCAGATAGAGGCCAATGCCTATTCAAGAGTTGATTATAATATCTTCATGAACAAGGTATATCGATGAATCAATAAGAGCTAGAGTATTAATAGTTTCTAAATTGAACAAACGTTATCATCAACAACATGCTTTCAAAATTATGTGAGTACATAAGCAAACCAAATGAAGTTTGGTTTGGGTTGATTTCAAGGGTAATTTAGAGTTTAGAACATTCATCAACTAAGGATTAGTTGAATTGATAAAGAATCGCTAGGCAACTTAGATTTTGGTACAATAATGTAAGATAGTACAATGATAGTGGAGAACTAAGATTAAACAACAATTATTAGTAGATGAATAAACACATTTCATATAACAACATTACAGACTTTGAATAACCAAAGTAATCTCATTTGGAATAAAGAAATAAAGATTAACTAACTTGCTTCAACAATAAATGAGGGTTAAAGAATTCGCATGACAATAAATCGTTAAACAAGAGATTAGAGTTAGAAAATTTGCATAAACAAAACTCAATTTACAGTTTATCATACTAATTGACCACCATAATTGGTACTTTCACAAACCATATGTATACACACACTGTAATTAGTTTTCTTCATTTTAAACACAATTAGCACAATAATTCTTGCCTAAATACCATCACTAACATCCCAATTACTCACAAAGGCAACAACTTAGTTAATATAACAACGATTCAAGGAAATTGAATTCACAGGAACTTGGAAATTATGTCGTAAACTCATATATACATATACATATATATATATATATAATATAGAGATTATGGAAAATTACCTTCAATTAGCTTGTAATCCTTGCTAAAATCGCTGGAAATCGCTTGAAACTCTTAGGTTTTCTCTCAATCTCTATCAATTTTCTCTCAGTCTCTGAAATTCTTACGCTTGGCAAATAAAAGTATACGTAAACTAAAATAAACCGATATGGCTTAATAGGCATACTTAATATAATACCAGTTACAAACTATTAACGTATATGTTATAATTATGTTATATTTATTATTTAATTTATTTTATTTATATTATTTAGAAATTCAAAATTAAAAATCCAAAAGCCATAAGGCTTTGTTTGGCAAAAAGTCTTCAAAATAAAGACTTAATTATATATTTAAGCCTTGTTTGGTCAAAACTAAATTAAACTACTTTAATTTTATTTTAATAAACCATTAAGTTTATAATCTATAACCACATATTACTTATTTGGATTTCAATATCCAACATTAATCAAATAAAATAATTATACATACTATATTTTAAATAAATACTCCACTTAAACAAACATTACAAATTATAACTTTATTATAATAATATACCATCTTAATTTATCACATCACAACAACAATATAACATCTCATGTTATCTTACAATAATATAACTATAAATTAAATTAATTTAGAATATTATTTAATAAATATAATTTATAAATATTTACTAACAAAATCACATATTCATTTAATTTAAGAAATATTTTAAATTACAAATCAACAACTTCATCAATAAAATATTTATCTAATTTAATAAATATTTTAAATTACAAATAAAATCTTGGATTGTTACATCATTCCCTCCTTACAAGGATTTTGTCCCTAGAATCACAACTCAAACAATCAAATCGTCACATTATTCCCCCTTAAAAAGATTTTGTCCCCAGAATTGAAGACATAGACAAAATAAATAACTCATGGTAATTCTTCATCATTTTAGTTTTGAGCTCACACGTAGCATCTTCGATGCTGTGGTTCCTCCATATCACCTTCACAAAAGGTTTTAACTCATTCTTGTACACATGATCCTTCTAGTCGACTACCAGGATAAAAATTTCCTAGTAGCACAACCATAACGGTTCTTACTTGGTCACATGATTATAGTCGAGCTTGTTCAATCATCTCATCGAAAAATGAAAAACATTTTGAATGCGCTCTAACTATAGAGGTAAGACTACCTCAAAACCATCTTTCAACTTCGTCAATGCTTCCTATACTATAACCGTTTATACCCAATATAGTTCATCAAACCTAGCACACTTTGGAAATCTAGGAACTTGCCATAATCATATGAGTTTAGGAACTTATCCTAGTCAGACCATAGGCGTCAATTAGCTGAGGGGTTTAAAACATACCATATGATTATGAGTCACGAACTTATCATATGCTTTAGTTTTAAGAACCAAACCTAATCTTAATATCGTCTAACTTAATCTTAAAAACCTCTAACTATCAAATATATTCATGAGAAAAGAATCACCTTTCCACCACATATACATTGGTAGCGCGATTCTGATATTCCAATGATTATCAATGTGATAAACCAAGTATATGCACAAAACCTCTGCCCACACAAAAATTCCTCTTACCCATAACTTGCTCAATGCGAATTCCTCGTATGACATTATCAAAAACTTCTCGTGCGCTTAGCCCTCCTTTCGATGTTTGGACTTTCTTTTAGTTTGGCAATCGATTTGTAAACGATATGACATACTTCTTTCTAAATGCGTTCAACACGTTCTTACAAACCCTTTTGAAAATTTGATGTAAATCATGATTCTCGGTTCGACACAATTGATACTAAAACACCGTGTCTTGACATAATTTGTTAACATATAATCTATCACCAATAGTATTATCGAAGGCAATATATATTTCGTGCTTCCTAGTTGATTTAATATATAATTTTTATGCAAAACTTCATTTTCAATTCCTGGTATTAGGGAAACCTAGTTTGTTCTTTCCACTTTCAACTATCCTTCAGTATCAATTTTGAATTGACACTTTCATCCTGGACCTAGTCTTCCTTAACTCTATCCAACAAAGTTGTACTATTTTTCATCTGAATAGCTTCTCCTCTGACTTTTCATATATCTTACCTCCTACCCCAGATTAGTCATTTGTATTATGAACCCATCTTGCACAGTTAACAAAAATAACTACTACATTTTTCTTAAGACATCGACAACCACATTCGTTTAGGATTTTGTAGCCATAATCCTTGAACAACTTCAATTATCACTTTAAACACATGCTTAAATATCTCTGTGAGAGGATATACTTTAGATACATATGATCTTTTTATATCTCACACTACTACCCAAAAATAACACCTCTAAATCCTTAGAGCAACCACAAATACCTCTACTCTGAATTGTGAGTCGGACACACTTTCTCATAAAATATTAACTAACACGATGCGTATGAAATGACCTTATCGTCCTACCTATACACACAACCTAGTACATTGTAAGATGCTTCGCTATACAACACAAAGTTTTCTGTATTATCTGATAAAGATAACACATGTGACATACTTAACTTTTCTTCAATTCTTGAAAATTCACTTTATAATCTCCTGCCTATATAAATTCCACTGATTTCCTCGTCCATTTAGCTAACTAAGCAACTATCTTGATCTTCACACAACCCACATATCATTTTCTAAATAACTTCTTGTTTTAAAACATCGATAAGTAACTCTACCGTCCAGACGTCTTGCAACCAAAAGAAAAAAAATACTACATTTGACTTCCTCAGAGTCTTAAGGCTTATGCACTTTCTTTGATAATAACTTATCACCACCTGGTTTAACCACTTCAGAGTTTTATAAATCAAATTGGAAATAAATCCATTACGTGGCCTTTAATACCAACACGACAATTCTACACATCAACTTAAAAAGAAACACTATTCACTCTTTCTATGTTCATGGAATAATCTAACTCTTCCCGAAGAGAATCTAGTTTATAAATGAATTCATCAGGCATAAATTAACATGTGGCGGTTAAATTAAATAACACGCAGCCGTATAGATAACTGATCGGAACCATACCTTGCATTGCGTTCTGGATCTTCATGTTGGTTACTTGTTCGGTTGGTCAACTCGGCATAGCTGACTCTACAATAACCAGTTTGCCACTGCCCCCTTTGCTTCCACTTGCTTTTCCTATCGCTTTCTTTGGGCAACCTCAAGCCAAGTGCTCCTTCGATCCACACATGAAGCAGACTCCCTTCTTCGGTCTTGAACATTTTAGTGCAATGTGGCCCTTCAAGCCACAATTAAAGCACACCCTTTTTCCCCTCAAACAAACACCTACATGTTTCTTTCCACAGTTGCTACACGCCTCCACCTTCTTCTTTTCCTTCCTATGCTGATTTTCAGCATTAATATTATTGTCTCACTTTCTTTTACAAGCGTTACCGGTATGACTATCACCCACCTTATCATCTTCACTCTTCTTTCCCCTCTGCTCTTGATTATATGTTAGCGTATTACCTTCCCTGTCTACATCAATTGTTCTCTCCAACCCTGTTGTAAAGGAATTTGGTGGGAACATCAAGATTTTATTATACAGCCAGAAATTCAGTTGATTTGCCAGTGCTCCCACCAGCAAATTCACCAATTGTGGCACTGGATTTGCGTTAGCTTCCCTATTGTATGCATTTTTCTTTGGGCTCTGTTGACGCTGTTGTCTTCTTCTAGGCGGCATTTTACTGTTTATAACTTGAACTATTAGATCATCGTTCAACCACACATTAACATTTTCAAAATTATCTTAACCACTTATAGATAACACATAATATTTCTTAATACACAATGATAATACTTTATTCATTTATTACATCACCAAATCACAAAATAGCCACACTGCTATTTATATTATTTATCCTGAAATAATAAAATTCTAGGATTACTTCATCACATCCCACTATTTAATTCAATAGTTAGGATCCACATCTATTAATTTTTATTATAATTTATATATCATCTTATTATTTTTCTTACAATCTACAAGAACATTTCACGTTGTACAACTTCATTGCGCTCTTGCTCCACGATACGAATCGTCAAGAGATTGGAAGATTAAATTCTAAGTTTCATCATTCATAAAAACAATATCTCCCAGGTCATCTAACCTTTAATACAATCATTAGCGCAAATTAAAACATGATCATAATTAAATCTAGTACATAAGCTTCATAAGTAAAAGATAAATTAAACGTTGTCGTCTAATTAAGCACTCTGTCCTTGCCCTTGCTTGTAGAAAGCTCTTCAAAGTTCTTAACTTCATCTGCATTGTTTTGTGCAAGAGTGAGCAAACAATTGCCCACAAGAAGGATAATATACAATAATGTTTTATGAATGACAATTAACTGAGCTTTCAATGGTAAGATGTTATTACCGGAACAATAAACTTTAGTTCAGCAACTATGAGTTCAAAGGAATAATGAACGTTAAGTTAACAATAGATATCAACATCAAATAATACACTGAGGGTCACAAGACCACGAATTATACTCTAGGTTTCAAGTATTTCTACTTTAACCTTAAACAGTCTAAAAGACTATAATCATCATCTATGTCCTAGGTTAACAGGTGTTTCCACTGTAACCTTTAACAGTCTAAACGACTATATGGACCATCATTCCATACTCCAGGTGATCAGTCCTTTGTACTATGTATTACGCAAACATTTAACGCTATTGGGTAGTTCTAAAATAATCCCCTAATATAGGGTTTTTCATCTCAGTTTAGATTATCAAGTTCCAAACCAAATGAAGTTTGGTTGGGAATTAACTTCAAATGAATTCTAGATCTTTAGAATGCTCATCAACCAAGTACTGGTTGAATCAGATAGATGCCAATAACTATTCAAGAGTTGATTATAATATCTTCATGAACAAGGTATATCGATGAATCAATAAGAGCTAGAGTATTAACAGTTTCTAAATTGAACAAACGTTATCATCAACAACATACTTTCAAAATTGTGTGAGTACATAAGCAACCCAAATGAAGTTTGGTTTGGGTTTATTTCAAGGTTAATTTAGAGTTTAGAACATTCATCAACAAAGGATTAGTTGAATTGATAAAGAATCGCTAGGCAACTTAGAGTTTGGTACAATAATGTAAGATAGTACAATGATAGTGGAGAACTAAGATTAAACAACAATTATTAGTAGATGAATAAACACATTTCATACAACAACATTACAGACTTTGAATAACCAAAGTAATCTCGTTTGGAACAAAGAAATAAAGATTAACTAACTTGCTTCAACAATAAATGAGGGTTAAAGAATTCACATGACAATAAATCGTTAAACAAGAGATTAGAGTTAGAGAATTTGCATAAGTATAACGTAATAGTGAAAGGTAACTTTGCTTAATAATAAAGTAGAAAAGGTTAGGGAACTTGCCTCTTGCGTAAGCTATACAATAACAATTAACGTACCCCAATATCCCACAAATATCATTAGGAATATAACATCAATTAGCTACATAACCTCATAGATTTATTTCTCATCTTAGTTAAGTTATAACCTTTAGTTTAAGGTCTATCCACAATACTAAATCACATAACACGAATCTGAAAACTCACTAACACTTACATAAGACTTTTAACATCCAACTCACCTTTTCAACTCTTATTAACCAATACTACACTTCTCTTTAAATCGAACTTGAACTTCAACCAAGTATTTAAGTCTTCCTAGGATTCAATGGTTTTATAATAATCACCTTCCATATCTTAGTGCTCATTTCAGAAATCACAAATGTTAACATCACAAGACTTATTCACCATTCATTGTATAAGATAAGTTATAACACAACACGTTCATGACTTATAAATCATTTTTACAACTTTGAATTTACAATCCACATAACACAACTTTGTTTAACCTTGTTATTACATGGTTCTCACATTAACCTAACATTGAGCTAAGTTACATTGAACGACCAAAGTTTGCAGAATTAGCAGACTTCACTGTCTGAGATAGGACACTGGCGCGGCCGCGCCAGTTTTATACTGGGTAGATGCGCGCCCGCGCGGCTGCGCGCCCGCGCGGCTGCGCGCCCACGCCTAAAGACAGCGCGCCCGCGCTACACACAGATTCCAGTTGCGGAACATCGTTACGGCAGTTTTCTTAAGCCAACTAACACGAATTTCACCCACCAAACAGTGATAATAACAAGTACAAATGGTATAGAACTATCACAAACATGTTTCCTCACATATATATCAATATAGAACAATTTAACAAAAACTTAGGCTAGTTTAATTTCTCAAATTCCATGTTTTTCCTATAAAACTCCATTTTTGATATTTATCCCAAAAATCAACAATGTGACTCCAATACTTGGCCAAATCACTTCGTTCAAACTACGTTCCCTTCGTTTCTTAATGAAATAGCATAAACAAAACTCAATTTATAGTTTATCATACTAATTGACAACAATAATTGGTACTTTCACAAACCATATGTATACACACACTGTAATTAATTTTCTTCATTTTAAACACAATTAGCACACTAATTCTTGCCTAAATACCATCTCTAACATCCCAAATAGTCACAAAGGCAACAACTCAGTTAATATAACAATGATTCAAGGAAATTGGAAATTATGTCGTAAACGCATATATATACATATACCTATATATATAATATGGCGATTATGGGAAATTACCTTTAATTAGCTTGTAATCCTTGCTAAAATCGCTGGAAAACGCTTGAAACTCTTAGGTTTTCTCTCAATCTCTATCAATTTTCTCTCAGTCTCTGTAATTCTTACGCTTAGCAAATAAAAGTATATGTAAACTAAAATAAATCGATATGGCTTAATACGCATACTTAATATAATACCAGTTACAAACTATTAATGTATATGTTATAATTATGTTATATTTATTATTTAATTTAATTAATTTATTTTATTTATATTATTTACAAATTCAAAATTAAAAATCCAAAAGTCGTAAGGCTTTGTTTAGCAAAAAGTCTTTAAAATAAAGACTTAATATATTTAAGTCTTGTTTGGTCAAAACTAAATTAAACTACTCTAATTTTATTTTAATAAACCATTTAGTTTATAATTTATAACCACATATAACTTATTTGGATTTCCATATCCAACATTAATCAAAAAAAATAATTATACATACTATATTATAAATAAATACTCCACTTAAACAAACATTACAAAATTATAAATTTATTATAATAATATACCATCTTAATTTATCACATCACAACAACAATATAACATCTCATGTTATCTTACAACAATATAACTATAAATTAAAATAATTTAGAATATTATTTAATAAATATAATTTATAAATATTTACTAACAAAATCACATATTCATTTAATTTAAGAAATATTTTAAATTACAAAACAACAACGTCATCAATAAAATATTTATTTAATTTAATAAATATTTTAAATTACAAATAAAATCTTGGATTGTTACAGCAAATTAAAAGTTGTACAAAAAGTGTAAGACTCAAACTTTTTTATAAATAAAATCAAATTTCCCCTATTTATTATTTTGAATAATAAAGTGTTAATTTGATATAATACTTTGGTTGTGGGTGAAATGTGTAAATTTTACAAAATAAGCAAGTGACTATAAAATATTCATTTTATCAGGGAATATTCGTTTGATCACGGAATATTCTTGCTGTCGGGGAATATTCGTATGACGGCGCAGCCATTTGTGGGCCCCATAACGGATAACTGTCGGATGAAGAAAATGACAAGTTTGAGTTTTTATAAATAATGACGTAATGGTTACCGTTAACACTGTTGGAATACCTGGTGGTTAAAATACAGTAATACGCGTGGTTGAATTATTGATTCTTACGTAAGAAGGTACTACTCAATAATTGTTACAGTAATTAATGTTTAATATTTTATTTTATTGATTCAATAATTGCAACGTTGATATGTTATATTATTGTTGTTTCAATAATTGTCTCTACACAGTATTTCTCATTATCAGATCAATAATTCATATTATTTGAATAATATTACTAGATAGCATTATTGGCAATGTCTAAGGAAGTTCTGTCTAGGAAAGGGGGTTGGTCACCTAATTGCGCGCCAATAAGGAGAAATCCTTATCAGAAAGCCTCCTCTTTCCTGGGAACAACCTGGTTGTCATAATTGTGATTCTGTACTATTATTTGTGAATAATTAATTATTGATTTATAAGATAAGGAAATATTTATTAAATGTGGATATAAATGATGGATATATTTATTGTGGTTATAAATGAAGGAATAAATGCTAAGGTGTTTTATCTGTATTTTGTCGGAATAGAGGTGTTAAAAATCGTCCGTATATGGATTTCGGTCATTTTTCGTTTGGAATTTGGAAAAACTTAAACTTACAAAGTTGTAGAGAATTTAATTTCCTATGGAATAGACATGAGATTCGAATTTTTCTGATAAAAGGGCTATATATTATGAATTATTGAAGTTTTAAAAATAAATATTTTTATTAAAAATATGGTGGGCCACACTTTTGGTTGTTGAGAAATAAAATGTGCTGAAATTTATTTTCAAAAGTGGTGGGCGTGAATAGTAGCAGGTTAGTCTGCTATGGCCTTCTTAGTATTTTCCTATAAATAGGGTGATTAGTTAGAATTGAAAATCACATCAGAAACAAGTTTTCTCTCTTTCTCTCTCTATATTATCGAGCGTATTTTGTGAGTATTTAGATACTTTGTGAGTTGCTATTTAGTGAAAGTTTCCTTCAGCTTTATACCGAAATTCCGATCAAAAGTACTATTATTTTGAGGTAAGGGATGTTATTTTCTTCATAATGATGTTATTCTTTCAATATCATTATACCAAAATATTGGTATGAATTTTATTGTGGAATTTCTACCTTTTTGTGTTGGAGTTATTATTCACGTATATGGGATTATTCACGAATACGACACTATTCATAGGAAAAAATAAAATTTTCTTTTCTTTGTCCAAGTTGTCTATTATGGTTACTATCTTTGATTGTATCCATGTTTTGATCTTTATTCTTGAATTTTACTTCACAATTAATTATTATTGAGTATTTTTGAACTTGGATAAACTGTTGTACGAATCCCTAATATTTGTCCTTTTGTTTCACTGGATTCGTTTTCTATAAGATATTTTTCATCATCCTCAGTCCTAAATGATAATATTACTGAATATATTTTGCCTGTAGTGCAAAGATGAATGATTAACTGATGAATATCTTTGGCCCGTAGTGCAAAGATGAACAAGTGTTGAGATTAACATGACCAACTGGTGATATAAATGAATATATTTTGCCTGCTGTGCAAAGATGAAAATTTGATTCAAGATGTATATTGATTGATGTTACAGGGATAAAATATTGATGATGGACTTTTAAATCTTAGAAGATAGTAGAATTCATTCTCTATTTGACTCTTCTAATGGATTGTTGTTTCCGCTACAGTTGTTGATCTAAACCTTGTTGTCTATTATATTCTATTAGATTTTTTCCTGTTGAAGACTAATGATAATTTGTTGTATATTATCTTAGTTATAATATTCTTTACTAGGCTAGTTGAGCTCACCCTTTTTCATTTTGTTCCATTTTTCTTCTCAGGAGGTGAGAACATAGCAGGAACTAGCCGGGGTATGGAGTGATGGTTCAGGATAGTTGTTTTAGTAGTCCTCACTATTTTGTAAAATAATGTATCAATAATTGTAATGAGAACTCCTTTTGAGTTTGTATACTGTATATTAGACAATATTTGTATTCAAACTCATAGTATATGTGTTGTCGTATTTTGCACGATAATTATTTTACTGAGGTTGTATTTGTTTCTGTACCATGTATTTGGCGACTCAGAATGGGTGATGTATACCTATTTTGGGGGCGTCACAAAAAGTCTCCATCAAAGTTCAGAAATGTCAAATGCATTTAATGCTTCAACGGATACATTTCAAAGGCATCATATATATAAATTATCTGCAGAAAAGATGACCATGCAAGCACTGAACAAAAATGTTGAAGAACACTCAACGCTCAACTCTATGATCTGAAAAAAAAAGCTTGCTCAACTACTCAATTCTTTCGAACATAAGTTTAACGGCAACTGAGTAGCACCACACAAGAACTCAACTATTATCAAGTGAAGTAAGAAGTTCTAAGTCAGAAGGACTTGAAGAGTTCTATGTGAACTGAGAAGTACTAAGTCTGCTAGACTTGAAGAGTTCAAAAGTGAACTAAAAAGTTCCAAGATTGCTGGTCTTGAAGGAATCTATGAGATTCAGAGATTGTAAAGATATTCTTAGTGGATTTCCTACTCGAGAAGTAGAAGAGTGGACTAGGAGCTTTAAGTGCTCTGAACCACTTAAAAACACTGTGTCACTTATATTCTTGCTATAATTATCATAACTGCTTAACTCCTATTAACTCGTTATATCTTAAAGGAAAACAAACAAATCACAATTCTACTATGTTTAAGTTATTATCAAAACCAACAAGTATTTTGAAAAGAATTTAAAATATCTATTCAACCCTCCTTCTAGATAACTATTGTGCGGGAACTAACAGAATGGTCTAGAACGTCTTCATGATGATAATAGTGTAAGACTTCTAATTGAAGAAGCTCTAAAAATTGGGAATATAGATATATACTGTGACCATGAGGATAATGAAGAAGCACCTGCAGTAGGATGTGGTTGATGTCAGAGATGAGGAAGCACCAAAGCATACAGATGATGATTCAAGTGATGCTAGTGATGAGGATATTAATGAGGAGTTAAGTGAAGCTACTGAAGATGATGGGAATGAGGAGTTGATAAATATAAGGAAAAGAAAGGAAGAGATAAAAAAACAAAAGAACAAGAGTTGGTTGTGAATTCTGAAGTAAACCTTGATAAAGAACCAGTTTATAATGGGGACTTACAAGTTAAGGAGGTTGAGTCTCCATCTATCCCAATAAAGTAGCTTGAGTCCTCAAGTACTGCTAGAGGTAATGCCTCCAAATCAACTACATGTAAGGCTAAAAAACCAACAGTGGATGAACCAAATGTGGATGTTGGTACACAAGAGAGCATCAGTAGGGGAAAAAAGGCTTGGAAATCTAGAAAAACTAAGAATACAGAGGTTAAAGAGGTTGAAGTTGAACCAACATTTTCAGATGATGAGGATGAATTGGTGTTTGAGACAAAAGGAATGAGGCCTTGGGTAGAAAATGAAGAAAATTCTGATGATGAGATTCCTCTAAGTGGTGATTCTAGTAGTAACAGTGAATGGGAAGGAGAGGAGCCACAGAGGAAAGAGAAAAGAGTTCTTCCAGTATATAATCCCAACACTCCAATTAGGGAGATAAAATTTGAAGTTGATATGACATTCACTGGACCTGAACAATGTAGGGAAGCTATAGTGAATTATGTAGTTGGTTATGGAAAGGGAATATATTATTCTGTAAATGAGAAAATAAGAATACAAGCAAATTGTGCCAAAAACTATACATGGGGGTTGTGGGCTAGTTATGTGCCAAGGTAGAAGGTGTTTCAAATTAAATCATACAATGAGAAGTATTATTGTGTGAGGAAAATAAGGATTAGGATTGTTAGGTCTAGATGTTTGGTTGACAAGTTTGGGAGTACCATAAGAGCAAAACCAAGAATGAGGTTGAGGGAATTATAGGCTTTAACTAAACAGAGGTTTGGACTGCAATCATCATTACCTCAACGTCGACGAGTAAAGAAACTAGCTTTAAGTGAAATTAAGAGCACCTTGAAGGAGCATTATGCTAAAGTATGGAAGTATGTGAATGAGATTCTAACTATAAATCCTGGTAGCACAGTCCAAATTAGAGGTGATGGAGGCACTCCACCTAGATTCTAAAGAATGTATATTTGTTTCAAAGCTGTAAAACAAAATTGGTTGGAGGGATGTAGACACATAATAGGACTTGATGGTTGTTTCTTAAAGACATACTGCATGAGTGAGTTGCTATCTGCTATTGGCAGGGATGCAAACAACCAAATGTTCCCAATTTCTTGGGCAGTGGTTGAAAGTGAAAACAAGGATTTTTGGAGTTGGTATCTGAGTCAATTACTTAAGGATTTTGGCATGGAAATAGGTAGAGAATGGACCTTGATAACTGACCAACAAAAGGTATAATTTACTTAATTATATTAACATTGAATTTTCTGTTATATTACTAGTTATAATATTATATAATATTAGTACTAAATCTATTTTTACTGATAAAATTACAAGGGTTTGGTGCCTGCCATACAAGAGCTTTTGCCAGAGGCAGAGCATAGATGTTGTGCAAGACACATCTATGCTAATTGGAGGAAGAAATTCCCAGGAGTAGCCTTGAAGATGATTTTTTGGAGAGCAGCCAAGGCCAATAATCCTCATGATTTCAGAAGGGCAATGGTTGACATCAGGAAGGAGAGTGAGGATGCTCACATTCATCTATTAAATATTCCTCCTAAGTAGTGGAGCAATGCCTTTTTTTCTTATGAAACCAAATATGATGTTGTGACTAATAACATGTCTGAATGTTTTAATAGTTGGATCTTAGAGGCTAGGTATAAACCACTACTAACAATGTTTGAAGATATAAAAAGACAAGTCATGGGTAAAATTCATACAAAGAGAGATGATATGTAAAAAATAGAGGCAAAGTTATGTTCTAGGATTATGACAAAGGTCAATAAGGCCATTGAGTTAACCAAATAATATGAGTATGACTGGGATGGGGGCACAAATTTAAAGTGTCTGATAGGAGTGGAAAATACAAGATAGACATAGAGGTTATGACTTGTTCATGTGGGGTATGGCAGTTATTTGGTATTCCTTGCCACCATGGAATAATTGGAATCCTTCACATGGAACAACCAATTGAGAACTATGTTGATTCTTGCTATTTTGTAAAAACTTATCTGAAATCATATAATCACTTGTTAAATCTAATTAGGGGGGTCAAATGAATGGCCTCCTGCCAACATGACAAAGTTGTTGCCTCCACCAACCAAGAGAATATCAGACATTCCTAAGAAAATAGGAGGAATGATCCTAATGAAGAGCCTAGTAGAAAGACCAAGTCATCTAAGAAAGGGACACATGTTAGGTCTCTAGGTGTAAGGAGTATGGTCATAACAAGTTAGGTTGTAAGATGACACAACCTACTGGAGAACCAAGGTAAGCTACCCCACAACAATCTGGGACTGAACCAAGGCATACTAAGCTAAGGGTAAGCTATTTTAAAACCAATCCTTGCAATAGTTTTTATGATGTGATTGTATATTAGTTTAAATGTGGTTCTATTATGCAGGTGAAAATGAAAGAAAGGGGTCAAGGAAAAAAGTCTTGTAGTGGAAAACAAAATGTTCAACAAGTACTGGTACATGTATTTAGATTGAATGTTCAATTGAATTGTTTCAATGCTTGTTCAATACCTAAGACTAAATTGTTGTTGTGCATGTAGGTAAAGAAAATTCCAAGAATGGAAGCAAATATAGGTGGACCATCTCATGTTGCTAGTGGACCATCTGTAGGTGTAAGTGAAACTCCTAGAAGGGCAACAAGTGAAGGTGGACCATCAACCAGTGAGACATGTAAATGAAAAGTAAAGAGTAAAAGAACTCATGTCCAATGGGAGTGGAGTGACTAGAGTGAACATAATATGTAAACAATGGTTTATTAGTTGGCTGCAGTTGGATATTATGAACAAGCTATTTTTTGGGGCAATTTTCATCATCTGACTTGATGAAAATTTATTTATGTTATATTTCGATAACTAAATTCTACTTTGAATTATACGTGTGCTTTGGTTATGTTATGTAGTTGGTTTTAAGCAATGAATGGTTGTGTTTATGGAATGTATGTTTATGGTTATGGAATGTATGGTTATGTTGTTGGGTCTGTTTTTGGCAATTATTGTTGGGTCTGTTTTTGGCAATATTTGTTGGCTCTGTTTTTGGCAATTGTTGTTGGCAATTGTTTAAGAAATGAATGATTGTGTTTATGGAATGTATGGTTATGGTTATGGAATGAATGGTTATGTTGTTGGGTCTATTTTTGGCAATTATTGTTGGGTCTATTTTTGGCAATTATTGTTGGCTCTGTTTTTGGCAATTGTTTAAGTAATGAATGGTTGTGTTTATGGAATGTATGGTTATGGTTATGAAATGAATGGTTATGCTGTTGGGTCTGTTTTTGGGAATTGTTGTTAGGTCTATTTTTGCAATTGTTATTGGCAATTAAAGTTGGCTTTATTTATTATCATGAATGGTTGTGTTTATGGAATGTAAACATTAACAATTATATCTTTTGCATTTCAATGGGGGGGTGATAATAGTATGAAAAAATTAACATCTTCTGCATTTCAATGGGGGGTACCATTACATCTTTCCTATCACCATTAACCTATTACAAGACATCCCATTACAATTAATACTTTACCATTACATCATACAAATTCATGTCAAGATTACAATTGCAGTGACAATCCATGACAATGCACAACATATTCTAAGTTTTGAGTTTGCCTCCTTAAGTCTATCAACTTCTATTTCCTTTATCAATGTTTCCTTTTTCAAAATTTTCAACTTCTGTTTCAGTTTTGTATTTTTATCCATCACTAAGCTCACCTCTTCAACTGGCTTGCTCATCACACTTGTTGCTTCATCAACATTGGAAGGCACTTCAACCCATTCAAAATATCCACAAGAACTCCCAGACTCCTATCAAATACCGAGCATTATTTAACAGAGAGAGGGAAAATAGAGCCACATACCAAACATTATTTAACAGAGAGAGAGATAAAATACAGATGAAACTAACCCCATAGTTGTGGCAGCCATAAAATCTTTTTCATTTTGACCTATCTTTCTTCGAAACACAGATTCGCGCTGGTACATCACAAAAACACATGTGCATGTTTGTAGCAGTGGTTGACAATGATATAGATTGTGATGAAGCCATATTAGATGTAGACTAAGGTGGCACTAACCTAGATATCAGTTATCAGGTAAAAGCCCTAATTTTCGTGCACTTGTTGCCTGCAATTTTGCTGAGAAATTTAAACCCTAGTTCTTCAATTCTTCACTTCAATTACTGGTATAACATACAATCAGGACCTTTACATGTATTCTGATCTTCAATCATCCCACTTGATTTTGCCTGACATTAAGACCAACTTCGTCGCTTTCTTCTCAGATCTCGAACTCGAACTCGATTTCTTCGACATCAACTATTTGGTTGTTGCCTCCCGCCCAACTCCACACATGATAACCTGAGTTCTCTTACTCATTAAATCAGCAATTACACGTGTTTTAAGCATTATTTTTTATAAAGCCACGTAGGAAAAAGTGAGTGATTTTTTAACCTCTGTTACGAAAATTGGACGGAATGACTTGATTTTTAATTTTTAATAAGTACAGTGGGCCAATTGATTTTTTTTAAAGTATAGTGGCTAATTGCTTACAACACAACGACCACAGTGGGGGTAAAGGTGCTTTTTCCCATATATATATATAGAGATAGAGAGAAAAAATAGAGATTAATGTAAGCCTTATGGAAAGAGGATGGATGCCCTACGTCAAAATTTCGCCGACTTGTCCTCGATGCGGCTCATCAAACACTAAATTTTGTTACTACAACAATTTCAATTTGACACAACCTAGGTATTTTTGCAAATGTTGTAGAAGATACTGGACTAAAGACAGCTCCCTTCAGAATGTTCTGGTTGGCGGTGGTTGTAGAAAAACCCGATGAGGAAAGGCCGTACGTATAACAAGGCATGACCTGATCTCCTCTTAAGAAAATTCTATTTATGGCAATTCCCGAGGCGCCGTGAATGGTAATTCCATGATCGAGACAAGTACTAATCCTACCTGCCTCTAATATTGATCTTGTAGTGGTTTATGCCAACTTTTTAAACCAACGGCCTCGGCTCGACGACTGGAAATGCCCAAAATATTGCATAATTCAAATCATGTAGGGTTTAAGTTTTCGAATGTTGGTGTGGATTTTGGGAGTAAGTTGTTACGGAAAAATTATGGTAACCAATGTACAACTGATTTATTGGATTGGTCGTTAGATATTCATAATTCTAAAGATTTGTTATATATTTGTGAAATAGACGAATCGATTGGTTATCATGACAAGCAGCAGATTAATATCACTATAACGAAAATGGCTAATTTCGACGGAATAATCCGTCGGAAATAAGGTTATTCCATCGAGAATATGTTATTTCTGACGAAAAAATCCGTCGGAAGTTCGGACGAATATATTATCGTCGAGTTTATTTCCGCCGCAAATTCTGTCGAAAAAACATATTTACGAGGGACTTAACTTCGACGAAATATCTATCAAAAATAACATAAACTCAACGAAATTTATCCCGTCAAAAAAAATTGTCAGACACAACTTGCCACGTGGCCCAACATGAAAAATGATATTTTTTAATATCAAGGGAATGTGTGTTGGAAATAGCGTCAAATCCGTCAAAAATACTAATTTTTAAAATAAATCAATTTCATTAGTTCCGACAGACATTCCGTCGGTTATAATTTATTCCGTCGAAAATAACAGTTTTTTTGGCTATTTCTTTTGATTTTGCATTTTTCAAGTTTTTAAACCACTTTTTTTTTATTGTAATTGTAACCTGTTTATCAGAACAATACATACAATAATATTCAACTCATAATACAACTACATCCAACAACCAGCAACAATATAAATATATATATATATATATATATATATATATATATATATATATATATCATAATCAACCCATAATACAACGTTGTATATACTTTTCTTCGAATACATTCTAACGTTAAATAGCAATGCCAATTAAAAACTAAACTATAAAGAATAACAAAACAACTAAACTAAACTTATAAACTACAATGATGTATCTTATAAACTTCAACACTAAACTGCAAAATAAAACTACAAAAATATAAACAATGATCCTGTACAAATAAGAATGGTGTTTATATGTAGAGCGTATATACTTTAATATAGTATAACTTATAAACTAAAACAAACAATGAAATGGTGTTGAATTATCACTACGTGCCTATACAATGTTCTACAAAACACGGGGACAAATATATGATATATAGGCACTATATATATATATATGTATATCAACCTAAACTAGTACGACCAGTAGGATAAGAGTCATCTGGCGGGGGTCGACGATACTGCTCAGGTGTCCGAAAATCCTACTCCTCATCATCATCAATAGTATCGTCACCCGGTTGATACAAACAAAAATAAAACACATTAGTCCGTATGAGTGAATCAAAATAGACATTGTGAAAATTAAATAACATGCAAATTAATAAGCTTATAATAAATATAATACCTGAGTAGGTAGGGGCTGACTCTCTGTCGCGCCAAAAAGCCTCAGAAGGTAAAGTAACTACCAACCGGAGCACCTCGTTACGTATCGCGATAAACTGCTCCTGTGGGATACCCGTACTCTCGATGGTCGCCCCTACTGCAATATCCTATGCTAGCTGGTGAAGGCGAGCTCGGTTGGGTAACTCTTGATGACGGATTATCGGATCCGTACGAATGATCTCCGACACAACCGCCATAACCCTCTGGAAAATCTGGTCATCCAAGTTAGTGGCCGTGTGAGATGGTCTAACAAGTGCTCTCGGATGCTCGCGCTGGCTAGAGCCTACGAAAATAAATATATTGTTACTAAAAATATTTGCAATTAAATTATATTAACTTATATAGCAGAAATAATAGCATGCTCAACACTCAATACCTACTGGTACTACTACTAGGGGGATCCTAAGACGCGACCCATAGTCTTAACTCGTCATCCCGAGATAATACAATCTCAGTCGGAGGAATGGTGTAATCTAATTGGTCAAACCCCCCCTAAAAACCTCCAACTCGTCTATACACCGATCCCGGAGCTTCTGAAATCAGTCCTGTAATTTATTTTGCGACATTGAACCTTAATGAAGTCATTATATCAACTACCTAATATTAATAATTATATACATTAATTTTCATTAGTCTTACCTGTATAGCTAATGATGCGGGAGACATGCTAGAATCTTTCGGCGTGTGGGCTCTATCCCAAAACTCTAGCATGGTAGGAGGTCGGCCCAAGCTATCCTGCATGGCTTAATAAATACATGAAAATAACATTTAATAATTATGATAATGATGATCTAGTAACTAAAGAACTAAATTACGATACTTACCGAATTCACTTCCTCAATGACCGTGAACCGGTACTGTGTACAACTCAGAGTTGGCCACGATTCTTTGTTGCATGCTCGAATTTTTTATTGAAGTCATCAGTGTCCCAGTGTGCACACATAGCCACCCATGCTGCATCTGAGACTATGCGAGGCTAATGATCTCGTATGGTAGTCCCATACTGCACAATAACTGCCTTGGCAGCCAGCTGTCTCATCTCGTATAGCCAGCCAAAATAGTTCTTTATGACATGTGTAGTAATAACACTGTCATCGGCTGCCTGTGAGATAGTCTCCTTATATCTAAAATAAATCTATACAAATAATGTTAAAATATTAGAAATTGATGATAATACCTAGAATCTTACTTAATTTAAGTTATGTAATTCGACTCAATGGAACACTCGTAGCACAGTAGTCATATAGTGTGCATCATACTGTAGAAACTGAGTGAATCTCATACATCCTGTAGGCAGACGTGTCTAGCAAATGGCGTGTAGCGTATGCTTAACGACCGGGTCCAGGATACTGCGATAATTTGAAATATATGTGTTACTTTAATTCATGCAATCATATAAAGTAATTTATATGCGTGAGTTATATAATAGTTGACATGTATTGCGCCAAGTTGACATCAACTATAGTAACCTATGGCTGGGTCGACAGATGCCCAAATAAGCCGAGGTTAGTCCCTCGTTGACGCCGACGAACAGTATTTGTAAGATTATTGTATTTCATTATATGTTAAATAAAATTGGTATAATAAATTAAATTACAAAAAAGATGGAAACTTACTAGATGATGATGACGTCCCACCCTGGGAGTCGTTGTCAGGTTTTGTATGACCACCCCCGCGTTGACCACCACCGTTGTTTCTAGCTATAATTGTGATACTGTAATTAAAAAGAATGAGAACATTAATTTCTACAAAAAAATATCTTGCTAAAATATATTTTTTTTTATTCATGAATTATACAAAAACAACAATAAGTTGAAGTTAAGACTTAATACGTCGTCAAACCCCGTCAGAATAAATATTAATTTTATCCTCAAATTCAATATCTTCCTCATCCGTATCAATTAATGTTTCATCGTCTTCATCTTGTACAATGACATAATCACTGACAATAATGTCATCATCAATTTCTTCATCATCGAGTACGTTAACGACATCTTCTGCCAACACATATATCGTCATCATCTTGCAGTATGTGGTTGGGATTGCTAACTTATTCTTGTAATAGGTCATCCGTTCCAAAAAAAATAGTACCATTAAAAGCCTTCGTTTTCGTTGTGACAATTGTAAACCAGGGGGTTCTAGAATTTGCTACATTAGGAGCGTAGTACACTTGAGTCACTTGGCTAGCTAATCAAACACGTCATTAGACTGTAGCTTTGACTTGATATTTATTGTGATGATTCTATTACGATCAACTTTAACACACTTTTCATTATCAAACCAACGACATTTTAATGTAACAACATTTTTACCTCTGGATAATTGAGAACAACCACGTCCTCTAATCGTCCGTAGTAATTGGACACAGAATTTTGGTAACAACTTCCGAACAATACAACGCCAGAATTGACTTATGTTAGTTCATTCAAGTCATCAACCTTAAATTTATACCCATTAACTATACAGCCGGGATATGAACAAATAAGTTTGTTTTGACCAGAAATAACTTCTTTTTAAACGATCGTAGGCGTTATCTTTTTCAACCCTTCTCTTAAACCACTGTTAAAAATTTTCACTGGTGAATGTTTCCGACTGTGTTGTACATGTTGGTACGACAACCTCATTCTGACTAAGACAGTTGTATTTCGTTTAGACTACATCCTCAAATTATAAGAGCAGAAGTTGACAAACTCTTCCTCTGTATAGCGTTCAACAATAGAGCCCTCTACACGAGCTTTGTTTTTCACTTTGTCATTAATTCAGAGTATTAAGTATAAATGTCATCAAAGTTGCACAATATAGATTATATTACCTCTCAAAAGGATACATCCAACGATAATGCACTGATCCTCCAAGCTTAATCTCATATGGTAGATGAATAGGCATATGCTCCATCAAGTCAAAGAACCGTGGAGGCAAGATTATTTCAAGCTTGCACATTGTCAGCACTATATTTTTCTCCATTTGTTCCACATCACTGTACTTTATAACCGTTGAGCAAAGATCCCGAAAGAAATTTAAAAGTTTTGTCAAGGCGTCAACAATTTTTCTGGGTAACATCTCACTAAGAGCAATTGGCATCAACTTCTGCATGAATACATGACAATCGTGACTCTTGAACCCAGTTATTTTCAATTGTTGAACCTTACTGCAATGAGATATATTAGAAACATATCTATGTGGGAGCTTCAATGCACTTACTGTAAGACCCCAACTTATTATAAATGAAATTGAATTTCTCTATTTGTTATTTTGAAATAGTAAGGGTTGTTGATTAATGTGGTTAGTTATGGGTAAAATGCGCAAATATTTTAAATAAGCATGTGGTTATAAAATATTCATTATTGTTGGAGAATATTCGTTGGGTCATGGAATATTCTTACTGTAACGATCGAGAAATTTGTAATTAAAATTAAATATTTATGAAATTAAATAAATATTTATAATAATTTATTTATTGAGAAAAATAAATATTGGTTGAATTGTCATGAATTAATTTAGTAGCTAAATTGATTAATGTTAATTGAATTGAGTAACGATAATTTTATCTGTTGGACTTAATTTAAGGAAGTAATTAAATTAAATCAATTGTTTAATATTTTAAGAAAATAATTAAATTAAATGAATTGTTTAATTTAATGAAAACAAATAAAATAAATAAAGTGATGTTTCTAATTAAATTAGATATGTAATTATTTATTAATTTTAATGATAATGAGATTTTTATTATTATTATATAAGTTATTTAAATTAGCTAAACTAAGTTATTTAAATTAATCTACTAAAAGTGTGACATAAAACTATATAATATAAATGTTATTAAAAAAAATTAGTTGGGAGAGTTTTGGTTAGCCAAACAGGGCCTTGTGGCCTTTGGCATTATTCCAACTGACGAGTCTTTTTATTTTTAAACTGACCAACGTGGGTTCAGTTTATGTTTACAAGCGTCTAGTTTTTCGTATTCTCGTATTTGGCTAAGGAGAAAGAGCAGAGTGTTGAGAGAGAGAGAAAGCTTGGAAGAAGAGAACACGGAGAAGATCACAGGGGTTTTGAGAGGTTATCATCTTTTTTTAGCATTCACTAATCTAGGTATAAACTATTCCTATTATTATTATTTAGTTTTAGTTGTATATGTGTATATCTTTTTGATACAATGTGAAATCACGAGAATTGTGATGTATACATGTTCTTGTAGAATTTCAAAACTCTGTTGATTATCATGTTTACATGTTATCTGTTATCAAATTTATGAGAATTCGAGTTTTAGAAAGGAATTAAAAATCACAGTGTTCATGTTCATATAGTATGGCTTTAGAAAGTACGAGATTTGATGCTTTATATGTGTGGTAAACTGTGGTTTGTTATTGGATTATGCTAGTTTATTAAGAAACGCACATAGCGTAATTTGAACGAAGTAATTCGGACAAGAATCGAAGTCACAGTGATGATTTCTGTGAAAGAAGTTTAAAAATGGAGTTTTATGTGAAAATATGGAATTTTGAGAAATTAAACTAGTGTTAGTTGATGATAAATTGTGAAAAGTGGTTGAATATATTAGCAATCATGTTTAGGATAGTTGTATATTTATTTTACATGTTGTTATCACCGTTTGATGGGTGAAATTTTTGTTAGTTGGGCTAAAAACGGCTACTGTTCATTGCTGAGTCTGCGTCTGTCTATGCACCAGTGCAGCTGCGCCGGTTCCAAGTCTATGTGTGGCGCAGCTGCGCCACACCCTGAACTGAGATAGTGAGGTCTGCTTGTTTGCAGGTTAGGCTTGTCAGACTTGTGTTAGTTTAGTGAGTATGTTAATGATGTTAGAACATGTTATAAACTATAATAACATATGTTAATGTGTTGAAATGCAAAGTACAAAGATTTTAAATAATTATTTAAATAAGTTATAAAATGAAATCAATTGAGATGTTTTCAAAAGATAGAGTTGAACGACTGAGTTATGTTGATCAATGTGTAATTTCAGAAACGTTAAGTTTGTTAACCTAAATGGTTAAGTGCTAGGTTAGGGTTATGACCTAAATAATGGTTTAAACCCTAAAGGTAATATTCATACAATTAATTGTTGTTGCGATTTAGATGATATGTGTAGGGTAATTGGAGATTATTTCATTTGTGTAGTTTATAAACAAGGCAAGTCTTCTAACTCCATACTTTCATTGAGTTAGTTTGTTATGGTTATGCAAGTTCTCTAACTCTACTTTCATAAATGTGCAAGTTTCTAAATCTTATATTTGTCATTGAGCAAGACTATTGATTCTATTCTGATAAATGATTGAATAAGCTCATGTAACCTAATTCGTTACATCGAATGAGTTTCACAATCTCATTTCTTGTTATTAGTATTCAAAACATATATTGTTCTAACACATTGATTCAAAGGAGATTGTTTTAATTCCTTGAATATAATACTTTGCATATATATCATGCTTATTCAGTTATATATTGTCGATATTCGATCTTTGACTTTGATAGCCTTGTTCAGTTATACATTCTTGCATTAAATAATTATTTATGGAATTGAATAAGTGTTCTAAAATTCTAGAAACACTAATAAGCTAGTTTCAAACTAAACTTTCTTTAGTGCGGAAATTCTAAATTCAAACTGAGACGAACAACCCTAGCTAACATAGGGGATTTTGTACGTGTAACGTTTAGATGTTTGTGCACAATACATGGTACAAAGGGTTGATCCCCCTGAGTACGTTAAGAAGAGTCTATACAGTTTAACGAATGATGAGGTTAAGGTAATAATACCTAAACACCGTGGACATAGTTCGTGGTCATAAGACCCTCAGATAATTAAAGTTCAAACTTGTTTTCTATTTTGATTCATATAACAAGTTCTTTATCATTCAATATTCGTTGTTCACTCTCATGTTGTTATTATACTCTCTTTATGTTAGTGAGCAATTGTTTGCTCACTCTTGCAATTAAACAATGCAGCTAAAGTTGAAAGAGGTGATGATCCATCTACTAGCAAGGGAAAGGGAAAGATGTCTAAGTGATGAAGAATTGTTTAAAGTTTATTTAAATAATTAAAGTCTTGTTTTATTTTATAATGTATTCCGCAAACTGATGTAATAATTTTTAAGGTTAGATTACCTGGGATTTGTTTTGAGAATATGATGTAACCCTTTAATGGGAGAGATTATTGTTTAAGTTATTTAAATTATGTCTTTATCCTTTGATTATGGGTAGTTAGATATAATAGATTTGATAAGTGAGCACCAAATTCGGTGAAAATGAAGTACCTGAATTTGGGGGTGTCACAGGTTGGTATCAAAGCCTTAGGTTATGAACCTTAGGTGGGGAAAACCTTACGAAGTAGCCTTTAAGAAGTCAGAAAATATAGAGGTGATTAACTCTTATCGGGTTTTAAGGAATGGATTAAGGCATCCATTGAAACTAAACAATAAAAGACATTATGTGCTATGTGTTAATAACTTATGTGCTCGCGAGTATCGATAATGTTAAGTAAAACTTAAAATATTTTGTTGACAGGATGTCTAACGAAGGAGGGTCCAGTCCCGCTAGAGAGGTGATACCTCAGGTACTTAGAGACGATGAACCCCTAGATATTCACGTAGTGCGGGAACAGTTGATCCAAGAGGATGAGCATGTGACCGATCCCGAGGAGGATAGTCCTGAGGAGGATGATGATGAGGAGGATCCTGAAGAGTTTCCACCAAACTGTATATCGACTGAGATGTATGATGATCTGTACGACCGTAACATAGAGTTACAGGATAATATTAAGGAGCTAAAGGAGATGATAGAGATGCATCACGTTGCATTGGAACAGAAGGAGGTAGAGATTTAGGAACTTGACTCAAAACACGGAAACACGGGATGGTAGCTAGTTCATACAAAGGGTCATCATGAAGAATTGTTGGCAATGAACGAGAAGATGGAGACTGACATGGAGAAGATGAAAGATGACTTCAAAGAGGAATCAGCTAAGCGTGCAAGAGCAGAGGATGCTTGTATGAAGGAGACTCAACGTGCAGATCGTGTTGAGGCTAAGGTCCAAGTGAAGAAAGCCAAGATAAAGGAGATGGATTATGCTTTTAATTCGGCGATTGATAGGGCCCAGGATCAAGTCTATTATTACTCACCTCAGTTTGAAGACTCGTCGTGGTTTGTGATGGATCTTAGGACTGCGTATCATATCATGGAGGAAGAGCGTCGAGAGGCCATACGACGTCTTAATATAAATAGATAGAAAATAAGAATGATAATAATATGTGGTTAATTATGCGAGTAAATAGATTGTGAATCCCTTATTTTGAAATTAATAAAGGGATAGTATGAGTATGTAATCCTGAAACTGGTTTAGTTCAGGAAAGTGGATGTTTATAGCAGATATGCTATCTTTAGTATGTTTAAAACATTATGAATGAATAAAACATTAGAGTTTATTTGAAATTTAAGGTGTTAAAGCTTCAATTTTGGAATGTTTAAGTTAAGCCTTGAATACCCAAGAATTTGAGTAATGAACTAATAAGCGTATATTTTAACAGAAAATGCCTCCTAGAAGAAAACAACCACGTCAACAAGTACCTCCTGAGGGGTCTACTAACAATAACAATAAGACCAACGCTAATCCAGTTCAGCACTTGGTAGCTTTGTTGACGGGAGCACTTACAAATCAACCGCAAGCTCAAGTTACAACTTTCAAGGAGTTCAAAGCGGTTGGACCGCCAGAGTTTCAAGGGTCTATGAATCCAGTGGAATCCCAAACCTGGATCACGGAAATGGAGAATGTGTTTGATGTTGCTAGAATTAGCGAAGATCAGAAGACCGTGTTCGCGACGTTTATGCTTAAGTCTGAAGCTAGCTACTGGTGGCAAGCAAATAAAGTTCGTGGAGGAAAAGGAGTGATACCGTTGGACAAATTTAAGGAGATGTTCTTTGAAATATACATTCCAGTAAGTTCTCGAAATCAGTTGGAAGTGCAATTTCTTGAGCTTAAGCAAAGAACTATGATGGTGCCAGAATATGCTGTGAAGTTTAACGAGTTGGCAAGGTTTGCCACTTATCAAGTCAATACGGATGAGCGTAAGGCGAGAAAGTTAGAACAAGGATTGAAACTCTGGCTATATAGCAAGGTTTCAATGTTTCAGTTAAATACATTTGTGGCTTTACTGGAAAAGGCACTTATCACGGAAGGTGGAAGCGATGCTTTGACCAAGTATAACCAAGATCAGAAGAAGAGGAAGAATGATAATGAAAATAAGGCTGGTGGAAGTAATATTGGAAGTAACCATCAGAAGAGGAAATGGAATGAGAATTTGACTACGGGAGGACAGCAGGGAAGTCAGCAGAAGAAAAAGTTTAAAGCTTGTGCGACATGTGGAAAGAATCATACTAGGGTATATTTGAAGGGAAAGCGAGTGTGTTTCAACTGTGGTCAGGAGGAACACATTGCACTGAACTATTTTAGTCCGAAGAAAGGAGCATGTTTTACCTGCGGTTCAAAAGATCACATGGCTCGTGATTGTCCAAAAAAGCTAGCGGGGAGTGCAAGTGGAGGAAAAGGAAACAACAATGGTGGTGGTGCATTGAATATCACTGGACCAGCTCAGTCAAGCCGACCTACTACAAGAACTTTCAATATGACCGTGCAGGATGCTATTCAATCTAAGGATGTGGTGTTAGGTATCATTCCGATTAATGATATTAATGTTTATGTACTATTTGATTTGGGTGCTACTTGTTCATTTATATCCGATGAATTTGCTCAGAACTTAGAATTGCCCCAGGAAGAATTAGAATTTCCCTTAAGTATAGAGATTGCGAATAAGGAAGTGATTCCTGTTAGATTTGTATATAAGAATTGTAAAGTGGTTATAAAGGGTCAAGAGATGAGGGTAGACTTGATACCAATTAGACTGGGGGAGTTTGATGTTATACTGGGAATGGATTGGTTATTCAATCACGGAGTAGTGATTGATTGCCAAAGAAAATGTGTTAACCTTATGACTCCGTCAAAGGTTGTGTTCTATGGCAGCAAATCACCTCGACAAGCAAGTTGTTAGACGGTGATGCAAGCCAAGAAGTTGTTAAGACAATGATGTGTAGGATACTTTGCCTACATAGTTGATACACAAAAGAAAAGTGTGAAGTTAGAAGAGATACCGATCATAAGAGATTTTGCAGACGTATTTCCAGACGATTTGCCGGGTCTTTTGCCAGATCGACAAATTGAATTCGTGATTGATTTAGTACCAGGAACAGGTCTGATATCTAAAGCACAATACAGAAAGGCTCCGGTAGAGACGGAACAGTTGATGATGCAACTGGAAGAATTGCTCGACAAGAAGTATATCTAGCCGAGCGTATCGCCATGGGGAGCGCCAGTGTTATTTGTGAAGAAGAAGGATGGATCGATGCAGCTCTGCATTGACTATCGAGAATTGAATAAGGTTACGATTAAAAATAAGTATCCGTTACAAGAATCGAAGACCTGTTTGATCAACTGAAGGGTGCGAGATATTTTTCAAAGATAGACTTAAGGAGTGGTTATCATCAGTTGAAGGTGAGGCCAGAAGACGTACCGAAGACGGCATTCAGAACTCGATATAGTCATTACGAGTTTTTAGTTATGTCATTTGGTTTAACCAATGCACCTACATCGTTCATGGATTTGATGAACAGAGTGTTTAAACCATTCTTAGATAAATTTGTGGTAGTGTTTATTGACGATATCTTGGTGTATTCTAAGACCAAGGAAGAAAATGGTGAACACTTAAAAGTGACGTTGGAGATATTGAGAAAGGAGAAGTTGTACGCAAATTTTTCAAAATGTGAGTTTTGGATGGAGCATGTACAGTTTCTTGGGCATGTTATTGATAAACACGGAATTTCGGTGGATCCATCAAAAGTTGAAGCTGTAGTAAACTAGGAACAACCAAAGATATCGTCAGAGATAAGGAGTTTCTTAGGGTTGGCAGGTTACTATAGGCGTTTTATTCAATATTTTTCCAAGATCGCGACCCCGTTGACGAATTTAACCAGGAAGGCAGTTAAGTTTGTTTGGCCGGAGAAGTGTGAGGAAAGTTTTCATGAATTAAAGAAGAGATTGAGCTCAGCACCTGTGTTATCATTGCCTGATGATACATGAATTTTTGTGGTGTATAGTGACGCATCGCATAAAGGACTAGGTTGTGTGCTTATGCAGAACGACAGATTTATTGCGTATGCATCACGTCAATTATAAGATTATGAAAAGGGGTATCCGACTCATGACTTAGAGTTGGCTGTGGTATTGTTTGCCTTAAAGATTTGGAGACATTATCTTTACGGAGAGAGGTGTGAGATGTATATACTGACCATAAAAGTCTGAAGTATATCTTTACACAAAAAGACTTAAACACGCGACAAAGAAGATGGTTGGAACTAATCAAAGATTATGTGTGACATCCCAGATTATTAGAAATTATAAATGAGAATTTTATAAATAAAAGTATTATTTATGAGATATGTTGGGTGTGAGTATGTGTATGTCAAATATTGTAGAATATGTGAATTGATGTGAAGAGAATGTTATATATTAATTTTAATATATATAAATATTTAATTGAATTATTTATTGAGTTAAATAAATAAATTTTGTTTTGATTATAGAGTAATGCAATTAAGTGTAGCAGATTAATTAAATGAATATTTAGACTTTAATTTAATTAATATAATAGCTTTATGTTATAGTTCTAATTTAATTGAGATAATTAAATTAGATGAGTTATGTAATGATTGTTACACAAAATTATAATTAACAAGTAAATATAATTATGTGACAATTTGATGAGATTGATTGATGTTAAGCTATTGATTAATGAAAATAATGATTATTTGCCAAACATGGTCTTAGGCTTTTCAAGTTCAAATTGGTGTAACCTATGTATTAACTAGTAATTAGTATATCTAATAATTACTAGGAGTTACATATATTATATATTACTAGTATTGTATATTATATGTATATACTACAAGTTAGTATGTTAGTTTTAGAAAACAAACCAAAGAAAGAAGAAGAGAGTTAGAGAGAGTTGTAGGAGAAGAAGAAGAGGAAGAAAAAGAAGAAGAAGGGAAAGCTTTGAGAAGACAAAACAAGCCCCATCATCATCATCTCCATCTCTCTCTTAAATTTATACTAATAAAGTTATAATCTAAATTCCTTGTTTTAATTATATTTTTATGTTCTTCATAATGTAGATAATTGTTATGTAGAAGTTGTATTGAGAAATTGAGAGAGATGGAGAGAAATAGAGGAATTGAGATGAGCTAGAAGAAAAAAAAAAGCTAGAAGAAGGTAACTTCTAAACTCTTATTTAATCCTTGATTTTTTTGGGTAGATTTATGTTCTAGGGTAGTAGATCATGTTTAATCTATTTGTATTGGTTTAATCTTGGATTATCAAGAATCAAACAAGAGGATTCAAGAAAGAAAATGAAATGGAAAGAAAATTTGAAGAACAAAATTCGTAGGTTTTTAGTAATTGTGGACATATCTTATGAAATTCATACCTCTTTGGGTATAATGAGTTAGAAAGTGAGCCTTATATCAAATCGAAGATATGGAAGTAAGCTATATTTTGAAAGTGGAATCACATGAAAACTCTTTGTAGATTTCTTGCAATGTCTGTTTTATTAAGGCTGGTTCGAAGGGAAAATAATCTGTCCAGATAATCAAAACTGTTACGGTTTCTGACTTTGAAAAATTCATATAAATTCGTGTGTTTTGAATATGAAGAAACTTAAAACTTTAAAGTTGTAGATATGGAAGTGTACTAGCTAGACTCGCGTGATTGAGCCATTTTATGGATCGAATCATGTCCGAAATAAATTGTTTAGTAAGGATGTCCAGAAAATGAAATTTTCTAGACTAGTTGATGAATTACAGAATCTGGTTTAGATGGATAAGGGTCTGACTTTAAGGCCTAGATGAGGTTGTAGTACACTGAGTAAGGGTTAATTCTATATAAGAAGGAACAAAAACGGACATGTAGCGAACGAGTTACATTAGAAACGAAAACAACGTTTTGTTGAAGAAATTGTGAAGATGAGTTTTATAATTCTGTTTGAATTAAGATTTTGGGTGATGATATATTTTGATGATTAAAAATATGTTTTGACATATGTAATGAGTATAGATATGTGTTATCATATTCAATGCATAATTAACCATTTAAGATCAAGAGTTGAGATAAGTTAATGTGTGCACATAACGTGCTCGATAAAATGCCTAAGAGTAATAGTGTTTTCTAAACTTTGGTATACAAAGTGTTTAACTAATGGCTAATATTGGATATCTATGTATGAAAAGATGATAATACAAGAATAATAATGGAAAGAAATTGAAAAGGGTAATTTTTGATTTATGAAGGAAAATTAAACATGTAAACAATGTGTTGAATATGCATTTTTGAAACCAAAGTGGTATAATAAAATGGTGTGATATACACACATTAAAATACAAGTGTGATAGTCTAGCATGTGTGGTGATGAAAATGAAAAATAAAACCGAGTTGCATATAAAATAGTTAGATGTCTATAAAGACATTATAAAGGATAAAAAGATAAATATATGTCTTAGAATAAATTTGACTATGAGATTGAGTATTGATTTTATTTATTATTAATCTCACATACAGTGTAGGTTGTGCAAGGACGCGAAGTATTAGCGAGTTGGTAAAACGCCGGTAAAGGCAAGTCTTTCAGTTCCTTTTTGCTATGTGAACTTGATGATGATCTTCTTTAAAATTTTAGTGTATGATGTATTATATATGTCAAAAGTATGAAATGTGAAAGTCAATCAATGACTATGATGATTGAACTATGAATGTTGATTGAATAAGGAACTCAATCTTTATAGTTGTTATGTGAACTACAACATGTATGCTATGTTTGTTTATAATTATTCTTATATGTTGAGCATGTTATTATGTGCTACGTGATGCATGAAAATTGTTAAATTTTGCTGAGCTGTCGAGCTCATTCTTGCAAATAACAATTTTCGCAGAATCAAGAATTGAAGGTAACGATATGTGCTACTTGATTGTTATGGATCAAAAGTGATATATGAAGATTTAATATCCTAACTAAGTTGTTATTCTTGTAAACCATGTCTAATGTTTCGAATAATGTATTAATGTTGAATTGTAATATTGTTTTGCAAATGTAAACTATTATAGTCTTAAAATGATTCTGAGATATTTAGATGTAAAGGTTGAAGGTTTTGGGAACGAGGATAGTTTGTAATAGAAAATTTTAATTATTCCGCAAATTTCAATGGTTGTATTATCGTTTCATGATGTAAAATTAGAGGTTGAATGTATTATTAACGACCGAAGTCGAGAATTAAATCGTATGAATTTTGGGGTCGTTATAGTTGGTATCAAAGCTAATAGGTTAGAAACCTTAGGTAAGAGTACCTTATGATATAACCTTATAGAAGAGAGGTGAAAATAAGGAACGAATAAGTTCAAATAAAGTTTGAACAATAAGGGATTAATACTTGCATGAAAGGATTCAAAGAAGAATCTCGCAGATTTATAAGGAATATGAATGTGGGGTTACCCAACTCCAATAATAAGGATGTAAGGTGATAATAAATAGAAAATATCTATAAAAAAGAGAATGATAAAGAAGTTAAGAATAGAGAGTTATATCTAAGTGGTGCAATTGTACTCTTTCGTAGTTGATGTATGGTATCTGGGCTAAATGATTCCTTCATAAAGCGGAGATATATACGAACTAGCAACTCGGAACCTAGTTTGTTGGTTGTTTGTGGGAAACCACTCAGCGTACCATATTAAAACTGGTAGAGACTCGATGTGTACCAAGTATAGAAAGTGGATACGTATGATGAAAGTGTAGAACTTGAATGAAATGTTGTGCAATGTAAATGAAGTTAGAAATTCTTAAAGGAAGAATTGTTATATAAACAAGAAGATTCAAAGAAGAATCTTGAAGAGATATAAAGATAAGAAATAGGAGTTTCCTAACTCCAAAAGCCAAGATAACGAATAATGTTGTAAATGATGAAAAAGAGAAAGAAAGAGGATCGTAAAACAAAATGATCACGAGTTAAGAAAAGAATTTTAAGGGAGATGATTATAGAATAAGATCACAATGTGGTCTGTTTAAGTTATAAAAGAAAGATGGTCTATAATGTTTGAATAATTATAGCTTAATGCTATGAAGATGGTGTACTATGAAAAAGTACGAGATAACTCATGAGGAGTTATAGATAATGTGATATGAGGAATTCGTATCGAGCAAAGAGCAAGTTAAGAGTAAGATAGAGTTATGTGGGATTTCAATTGAGGACTCATGTGATGGCTGAGTTGTACAAATCTTTGTATGGGCGAGGGTTTTGTGCTTGCACTCAGTTTATCATATTGATAATCATTAGAATATTGGTGTCGCGCTATCTATGTATATGTGGTGAAAAGGTGATTCTTTTCTCATGTGTATGTTTGATAGTTAGAAACTATTAAGATTAGAAAGATATTATTAGGATTAGGCGCGGTTCTTAAAACTAATGCATATGGTAAGTTTGTGACTCATAAAAATATGTTATGTTTTGAACCCCTCAGCGAATGGACGCCTATGGTCTTACTAGGATAAGTTCTTAAACTCATATTATTGTGGTAAGTCCTGAACTTCCAATGTGCGATAAGTTTGATGAACTGGGGTATAATTAAGTTATGATTAAGGATGATAGGAATAGATAGATCTTTTAAGCAATGGATCATTACAAAAAGTGGAGTTGATGGTGGAAGCATAGGTATTCTAAATCTACTAGTTATGCTAGACTTTCGAAATTTTTTGACTTCGTGATGATGTTTATACTTCTATTTTCTTGAAAAACATTGGATCAAATGATGGAACCAATGAGTTTTAACAACAATACTGTTATTCGTATGTCTATGCTAATTGTTTCGGCTAGACAAAAAATGATTTGCAATATATCAAAATGTATTTTATATCATTAATGCATCATGTAACCTGGTGCAAAGATGATAAAAATGATGGGGTCATCAATGCAGTATTACCTAGTGTTGGATGTGATCTATGGATCGTCAGCCCACTATGGTATGATGTAGTATGATAAAATCACCAAATGACGGAATCCTCAACGAAATGTAAATACAGTGCGGTATCATGACGTCATAAAAAGATTTTTGAGATTTCTTTGAGATATGAGAATACATATGTATGTATATTTATATTTTGGTTGATGTCCGAATTATTGTAGAGGTCTATGCTATTTGATTCAGCTAGACAAATATTGAAAGATGTTCATGAAATTCAAGAGTTTCTTGAGAAGTTATGCCAAACCAAATTGTGTTTGGTGCGGATTCAGATGTTGAAAAGCTGAGATGAACAACCCTATTATTAGGGGTTACACATAGTTTTATACTTTGCGCTGAAATGTTTGTATACAATACATGTAAAATAGGTTGATCACCTAGAGTACTTGCGGAGGGTGTTTTCAGTATTTGTGATTGATAAACATTCTGCCAAAGAGGGTTTAAAGTGTGAAGAACCGGGGGTGAAGCACTATTAAACCTAGAGAATAGAGTTCATGGTCTTGTGACCCTCAGCATGATTTGGAATCTTTTAAATTCCTGAGTTATTCATACTACTTCACAATTATTGAACAATTGTGGAGGATTCTTGTTATTCTGCAAGATGGAAGTGATAAAGGAAAGTTTTCCTTAAAAGAAGTAAGTCGTAAAATGCGACACTGAATGATGGATAAGTTGAATAAGTGAGAAACGAAATTTTGACGTGAGAAGGATGTGAGTTATCAAAGAATAATGTGAAACTTTTAATAGAAAAGTTTAATAATTGTAGAATGATGTTTGTGGAAAGAAAGTGGTTATAGAAACCAATGAATGAATGAAGTAGTGACGTAAAAATCTACTTTGATAGATTGAATGAATAAAGATTAATAAATAAATAAAATTTCGAGGACGAAATTCTTAGAAGAAGGGGTGAATGTAATGTCCCGAGAGTTTGATCATATAATATATGATAATGATCCTTAGAGAAAGATAATGAACGGGTCAAAGAATATGTAATACTCAAATATAATTGAGTCTAAGTAAATATTATGAAATAAAACTTATAAGAATTTATTATCAAGAATGGTGAGAGTAGAAAATATAAAACCTATTACGTTTAAGTTATTCAATGAATAGATTTGAGGAAAACCTGAGTAAGGTAGGGTTTCGGTGATTCCGATAACAGAATCCTTATAAGGAGGGAAGGATGTGACATCCCAGATTTTTAAAAATTATAAATGAGAATTTTATAAATAAAAGTATTATTTATGAGATATGTTGGGTTTGAGTATGTGTATGTCATATAATGTAGAATATGTGAATTGATGTGAAGAGAATGTTATATATTAATTTTAATATATATAAATATTTAATTGAATTATTTATTGAGTTAAATAAATAAATTTTATTTTGATTATAGAGTAATGTAAATAAATGTAGCAGATTAATTAAATGAATATTTAGTATTTAATTTAATTAATATAATAACTTTATGTTATAGTTCTAATTTAATTGAGATAATTAAATTAGATGAGTTATGTGATGATTGTTACACAAAATTATAATTAACAAGCAAATATAATTATGTGACAATTTGATGAGATTGATTGATGTTAAGCTATTGATTAATGAAAATAATGAGTATTTGACAAACATGTTCTTAGGCTTTTCAAGTTCAAATTGGTGTAACCTGTGTATTAACTAGTAATTAGTATATCTAATAATTACTAGGAGTTACATATATTATATATTACTAGTATTGTATATTATATGTATATACTACAAGTTAGTATGTTAGTTTTAGAAAACAAACCAAAGAAAGAAGAAGAGAGTTAGAGAGAGTTGTAGGAGAAGAAGAAGGGAAAGCTTGAGAAGACAAAAGAAGCCCCATCATCGTCATCTCCATCTCTCTCTTAAATTCATACTAATAAAATTATAATCTAAATTCCTTGTTTTAATTATATTTTTATGTTCTTCATAATGTAGATAATTGTTACGTAGAAGTTGTATTGAGAAATTGAGAGAGATAGAGTGAAATAGAGGAATTGAGATGAGCTAGAAGAAGAAGAAAAAAAGCTAGAAGAAGGTAACTTTTAAACTATTATTTAATCCTTAATTTTTTGGGGTAGATTTATGTTCTAGGGTAGTAAATCATGCTTAATCTGTTTGTATTGGTTTAATCTTGGATTATCAAGAATCAAACAAGAGGATTCAAGAAAGAAAATGAAATGGAAAGAAAATTTGAAGAACAAAATTCGTAGGTTTTTAGTAATTGTGGACATATCATGTGAAATTCATACCTCTTTGGGTGTAATGAGTTAGAAAGTGAGCCTTATATCAAATCGAAGATATGGAAGTAAGCTATATTTTGAAAGTAGAATCACATGAAAACTCTTTATAGATTTCTTGAAATGTCTGTTTTAGTAAGGCTGGTCTGAAGGGAAAATAATCTGTCCATATAATCAAAACTGTTACGGTTTCTGACTTTGAAAAATTCATATAAATTCGTGTGTTTTTAATCTAAAGAAACTTAAAACTGCAAAGTTGTATATATAGAAGTTTACTAGCTAAGAACGCAAGATTGAGCCATTTTATGGATCGAATCATGTCCGAAATAAATTGTTTAGTAAGGATGTCCAGAAAATGAAATTTTCTAGACTAGTTGATGAATTATAGAATCTGGTTTAGATGGATAAGGGTCTGACTTTAAGGCCTAGATGAGGTTGTAGTACACTGAGTAAGGGTTAATTCTATATAAGAAGGAACAAAAAGGGACATGTAACGAACGAGTTACGTTAAAAACGAAAACAACGTTTTGTTGAAGAAATTGTGAAGATGAGTTTTATAATTCTGTTTGAATTAAGATTTTGGGTGATGATATATTTTGATGATTAAAAATATGTTTTGACATATGTAATGAGTATAGATATGTGTTATCATATTCAATGCATAATTAACTATTTAAGATCAAGAGTTGAGATGAGTTAATGTGTGCACATAACGTGCTCGATAAAATGCCTAAGAGTAATAGTGTTTTCTAAACTTTGGTATACAAAGTGTTTAACTAATGGCTAATATTGGATATCTATGTATGAAAAGATGATAATACAAGAATAATAATGGAAAGAAATCAAAAAGGGTAATTTTTGATTTATGAAGGAAAATTAAACATGTAAACAATGTGTTGAATATGCATTTTTGAAACCAAAGTGGTATAATAAAATGGTGTGATATACGCACATTAAACTACAAGTGTGATAGTCTAGCATGTGTGGTGATGAAAATGAAAAATAAAACCGAGTTGCATATAAAATAGTTAGATGTCTATAAAGACATTATAAAGGATAAAAAGATAAATATATGTCTTAGAATAAATTTAACTATGAGATTGAGTATTGATTTTATTTATTATCAATCTCACATACAGTGTAGGTTGTTCAAGGACGCGAAGTATTAGCGTGTTGGTAAAACGCTGGTAAAGGCAAGTCTTTCAGTTCCTTTTTGCTATGTGAACTTGATGATGATCTGCTTTATAATTTTAGTGTATGATGTATTATATATGTCAAAAGTATGAAATGTGAAAGTCAATCTATGACTATGAATGTTGATTGAATAAGGAACTCAATCTTTATAGTTGTTATGTGAACTACAACATGTATGCTATGTTTGTTTATGATTATTCTTATATGTTGAGCATGTTATTATGTGCTGCGTGATGCATGAAAATTGTTAAATTTTGCTGAGCTGTCGAGCTCATTCTTGCAAATAACAATTTTTGCAGAATCAAGAATTGAAGGTAAAGATATGTGCTACTTGATTGTTATGGATCAAAAGTGATATATGAAGATTTAATATCCTAGCTAAGTTGTTATTCTTGTAAACCATGTCTAATGTTTCGAATAATGTATTAATGTTGAATTGTTATATTGTTTTGGGAATGTAAACTATTATAGTCTTAAAATGATTCTGAGATATTTAGATGTAAAGGTTGAAGGTTTTGGGAACGAGGATAGTTTGTAATAGAAAATTTTAATTATTCCGCAAATTTCAATGGTTGTATTATCGTTTCATGATGTAAAATTAGAGGTTGAATGTATTATTAATGATCGAAGTCGAGAATTAAATCGTATGAATTTTGGGGTCGTTATTGTTGGTATCAAAGCTGATAAGTTAGAAACCTTAGGTAAGAGTACCTTAGGATATAACCTTAGAGAAGAAAGGTGAAAATAAGGAACGAATAAGCTCAAATAAAGTTTGAACAATAAGGGATTAAAACTTGCGTGAAAGGATTCAAAGAAGAATCTCGCAGAATTATAAGGAATATAAATGTGGGGTTACCCAACTCCAATAATAAGGATGTAAGGTGATAATAAAGAATTGACTTCGTGCTGATGTTTACACTTCTATTTTCTTGAAAAACATTGGATCAAAATGATGGAACCAATGAGTTTTAACAACAATACTGTTATTTGTATGTCTATGCTAATTGTTTCGGCTAGACAAAAATGATTTGCAATATATCAAAATGTATTTTATATCATTAATGCATCATGTAACCTGGTGCAAAGATGATAAAAATGATGGAGTCATCAATGCAGTATTACCTAGTGTTGGATGTGATCTAAGGATCGTCAGCCCACTATGGTATGATGTAGTATGATAAAATCACCAAATAACGGAATCCTCAACGAAATGTAAATACAGTGCGGTATCATGACGTCATAAAAAGATTTTTGAGATTTCTTTGAGATATGAGAATACATATATATGTATATTTATATTTTGGTTGATGTCCGAATTATTGTAGAGGTCTATGCTATTTGATTCAGCTAGACAAATATTGAAAGATGTTCATGAAATTCAAGAGTTTCTTGAGAAGTTATGCCAAACCAAATTATTTTTGTGCGAATTCAAATATTGAAAAGCTGAGATGAACAACCCTATTATTAGGGGTTGCGCTCAGTTTTATACTTTGCGCTGAAATATTTGTATACAATACATATACGATAAGTTGATCGCCTAGAGTACTTGCGGAGGGTGTTTTCAGTCTTTGTGATTGATAAACATTCTGCCAAAGAGGGTTTAAAGTGTGAAGAACCGGGGGTGAAGCACTATTAAACCTAGAGAATAGAGTTCATGGTCTTGTGAACCTCAGCATGATTTGGAATCTTTTAAATTCCTGAGTTATTCATACTACTTCCCAATTATTGAACAATTGTGGAGGATTCTTGTTATTCTGCAAGATGGAAGTGATAAAGGAGAGTTTTCCTTAAAAAGAAGTAAGTCGTAAAATGCGACTCTGAATGATGGATAAGTTGAATAAGTGAGAAAAGAAATTTTAAAGTGAGAAGGATGTGAGTTATCAAAGAATAATGTGAAACTTTTAATAGAAAAGTTTAATAATTGTAGAATGATGTTTGTGGAAACAAAGTGGTTATAGAAACCAATGAATGAATGAAGTAGTGACGTAAAAATCTACTTTGATAGATTGAATGAATAAAGATTAATAAATAAATAAATAAAATTTCGAGGACGAAATTCTTAGAAGAAGCAGTGAATGTAATGTCCTGAGAGTTTGATCATATAATATATGATAATGATCCTTAGAGAAAGATAATGAGCCTGTAACACCCTCTTTCCGAAATAGAAAGAGAGGTTACTCAAAACACAACAAAACTAATGAATTTAATAGCAAGGCTCAAAGTCACAAAACTAAAAGTCTTAATAACTGATAAATACGACAAGTCAACCATAATAAATCTCCAATTATCTCAAACCATAATCTAAAATAATTATTATAATTCCAAGTAAACTGACACATCAAGTCTAAATAGAGTATTTCTAAATCATTGGAATGAATGGAGCTCTCATAACACTTGCCCTTGAACCCCCTGATTACCTGCCGGAAGAAAAGCACAGCATGAGCCAAATGTCCAGTACGGATATAGAATAAAAGAATGATGAAACGAAATAACTAACACAATTTAATGAACTGAACTGAAACGAACAAAACTAACAAAACGAAATAATAGGCTGAATCAAATGGTTGGGTGTTATTTTATACCGAGCTCAAAATAAAATAGAAATAAACTTTGCCACACAGGTAAGTCAAATAATGCCATATAGGCAAGTCAAATAATGCCACACAGGCAAGTCACACACATTGGACCGCGAATCCAATGCATATAAAATCGGAAGGTGTGTTTGGCACAAACATCACCAACCCACAGAACAGAACAGCACAAAAAACTATGGTCGACCCATACGCCTCCCACAACAAAACACCAAATGGCCAACTCCCACCGGAGTACAAAACGGAGATGCCGTTGACTGATCACACTGCCACGGAAGGTGTCATGCCTCGATGCCAAGAGGACATGCCTGTGGTACCCCCACAAGTGGTTATAGCTCAGGTATACCCTACGATATTCTAACAAAATATAATGTCACAACACATGCGACACAACAAAGGGGTTCTAACATGTACATGTTAAACTGAAACGAGATATCAACACAAAGTCTCCAAAAATATTAACATGCACATTACTACAATATCAAAATAAATTTAGATATGTTGTACTAGTCTACAGAGTATAAATATGAGTTCCAACTATGAACACCAAACGAAACTATCACAATGAAATTGACAAGATATAATCATGAGAGGCATCACTAATTTTCAAAACGCATAACGAAATGAACTAATTAAAAACAAAAGAATCTCGTTGAAAGAGTACGAAATCCGTACCTGAATTAAGTAATGTAATACTCAAAATTTATATCCCAATATAGTTCGTTAAATTCCTCCCGTCCGATCTAATAAATAAATAATAAAATAAAATTTATTACAAATCTAGCCATTACAAACATAATATTAATTAATTTATTATTGTGTAAATTTATAATTTTATCATTAAAATTAATTTATCAGTATACAAAATTTTCAATTTAATTTATAAATAACATAAGTTAGTTAAAATAATATAAACAATAATATATATATATATATAACCATACCATATCAATATATATATATATATATATATATCTACCTAACAAACAAGAACCACTAATTTATATTTATACATATATATATATATATATATATATATATATATATATATATATATATATATATATATAATTACACCATCATTGTCATTATAAATCACTGTTACTGCTAGTTCAAACAACTATCACCATATTTAATTAATTAATAAAATAACTTATTACACAAGACCAACTTCCTTGATTACCAGTTGCACACAATTGATTTCGTAGCAAATTAAATGGAATAATTACCTCTCTCTTTTTTTCTTCCACAGCAACCTTCGGCTTGGTCAGATCGTTTCTTTCTTTCTTCTTTCTTAGCAGCGCCGCCCCTCTTTTTATTATAACAGATGAATGATGTTCTTAATACATTATAGGGTTTATATTTTATTCATGGAAATACTTTTATTTTTATTTTTATTTTTTTACTCTCCAAATTTTAATAGAATTTTAAAAATTACACAATTATAAATTTTACCCACTTAATTCAAAGCCCAATTTTACCAATATTTTATCCATCACTTATTAATACATTGGCCCACATAAATTAAATGACCACTTAACCCAATTAAATTACAAAGTCCAATTAATATGTTTTAAAACAAAATAAATTTTATTATTCAATTTTTATTTATTAATTAATTTTTACCGGGTATTACATCACCTACCCCTTAAAAGAATTCAGTCCCCGGAATCAAGAGAATAGAACGTACCTAATTATCCAAAAGATGCGGATATTCTGCTCGAATAGACTCCTCAAGCTCCCAAGTGGCTTCTCGCTCTGAATGGTTCCTCCACAAGAACCTTAACAAACTGAATAGTCTTCCTCCTCATAATCCTTTCTTGACGATCCAAAATTGCCTCAGCTTTCTCCTCACAAGTAAGATCTTCCCGAATTTTATCAAATGGATATTGTACCATGTGCAACGGATGATATTGATAACTCCTCAACACTGACACATGGAATACATTGTACACATGAGCTAGCTGTGGAGGCAAAGCTAACCGATATGCAACCTCACCAACCCTCTCCAAAATATCAAATGGGCCAATATAACGCGGACTAAGCTTTCTTTTCAACCCTAATCGTCGAATGCCCTTCCAAGGAGAAACTTTTAGAAACACATGCTCACCAGGTTCAAACTCTAAAGTCCTCCTATATTTATCAGCATAGCATTTCTGCCGTGGTCGAGCCGACTTCAATTTCTCCTTAGCCACCGCTACCTTCTCCGTAGTGATTTGAACTAACTCAGGCCCTTCTATGGCCTTTTCTCCAACCTCATCCCAGCAAGTTGGTGTCCGACACTTTTTACCATACAGTGCCTCAAATGGAGCCATTCCAATACTTGCATGCCAGCTGTTGTTATAAGCAAACTTAACTAGGCTCAAGTAATCATCCCAATTACCCGACCACTCAAGTGCACAAGACCTCAACATGTCCTCTAATGTTTGAATAGTCCGTTCGGATTGCCCATCAGTTTGCGGATGAAAAGAAGTACTGAAGTTGAGCCTAGTACCCCAAGCTCGTTGAAACCCTTTCCAGAACTGTGAAGTGAACTGTGGGTCTCGATCTGAAACAATAGACACCGGAGTACCATGAAGTCTAACAATCTCTTGCTAAAAGATATATGCCAACCTATCCACTGAGTAACCCTCATGGATCGCCAAAAAGTGTGCTAATTTGGTCAACCGGTCCACCACTACCCATATGGCATCATTCTTTCTGAAAGTCTTCGGTAAACCAGTCACAAAATCCATCGCAATATCCTCCCACTTCCACACTGGAATGTCTAACTGTTGCAGTAAACCACTAGCTCGTTGATGTTCTATCTTCACTTGTTGACAAGTGAGGCACTTCCCAACATATGCAGCCACGTCTCGTTTCATCCCATTCCACCAAAAATTCTTCTTCAAATCCGTATACATCTTCGTAGAACCTGGATGAATAGAGAATGGCGAACTATGAGCCTCAGCCAACACCGCCTCCCGAATGATTGGATCGAACGGTACACACAACCGCTCACCCAACCAAATCACACCATGGTCATCAATACGAAACTCAGACTGCTTGCCCTCCTCTAGATTTTTTGTCATACTCCACAACTCCCCATCTTTTTTTTAAGCTTCTTTAACTCGCGAGATAAGAGAGGGCTCCACTCTCATACCCGCCAAATGCCCATCTGAACCTCGTACATGTAATTCCATCTCGAGCCGCTCCATATCTGAAATAAGTTGAGGTTGTGTAATAAGGGCTGCTACACTACCTGAACTCTTTCTGCTAAGAGCATCTGCAACCACATTTGCCTTCCTCGGGTGATACTGAATTCTAGCATCATAGTCTTTTAGAAGCTCCAACCAACGCCTCTGCCTCATATTGAGCTCCTTCTGAGTGAAAATTTATTTAAGACTTTTGTGATCGGTGAAGATATCATAAGTCTCTTAATACAGATAATGCCTCCAAATCTTTAAGGCAAATATCACTGCTGCCAACTCCAAATCATGTGTGGGGTAGTTCACTTCATAAGGTTTAAGCAGCCTAGAAGCATAAGAAATCACCTTACCGTGTTGCATCAAAACACACCCCAAGCCCTTCTTAGAAGCATCACTATAAATCTGGTAGCCTCCTGTCCCCGACGGCAATGCAAGTATATGAGCTGTCATAAGTCATTTCTTCAATTCCTCAAAACTCTTCTCACGCTCTTCATTCCACACAAACTTCACGCCCTTTCTCATCAACTGAATCAATGGTAAGGCAAGCAAGGAAAACCCTTCCACAAATCGCCTATAGTACCCTGCCAAACCCAAGAAACTCCTAATCTCTGTCACTGTAGTAGGTCTCAACCATTTAGTGATAACCTCAACCTTTGCAGGATCCACGTTAATGCCTTCAGCAAAAACAACATGTCCAAAAAATGCAACCTGCTCCAACCAAAACTCGTATTTAGAGAATTTAGCATATAATTTCTCTTTCTGCAAAATCCCCAACACTGTGCTAAGATGCTCCTCATGCTCTTCCTTAGACTTGGAGTAAACCAAAATGTCATCAATAAAGACAATGACAAATTGGTCCAAATACTTCTTAAACACCCGATTTATTAAATCCATGAACACTGCCGGAGCATTTGTCAACCCGAATGGCATCACCAGAAACTTGTAATGCCCATATCGAGTGTGAAAAGCCGTCTTAGGGATATCCTCATCCCTTACCCTCAACTGGTGATAGCCCGACCTCAAGTCTATCTTCAAAAAATACTTTGCCCCCTGAAGTTGGTCAAACAAGTCATCAATCCTCGGCAATGGATACCGATTCCTGATGGTAATCTTGTTCAACTCTCTGTAGTCTATACACAGCCTCATAGACCCATCCTTCTTCTTTACAAACAAGACCGGAGCACTCCACGGCGAAACACTCGGCCGAATCACACAATGATCTAACAATTCCTGCAACTGATCCTTCAACTCCTGCAACTCCAACAGTGCCATCCGATACGGTGCCTTAGAGATAGGCACCGCACCAGGAACAAGATTAATAGTAAACTGCACTTCCCGTTGCGGTGGCAACCCTGACAATTCCCCAGGAAACACATCAAAAAAATCACGAATAATTGGAACATCCTCAATACGGGACTCACCCTTAGAGGTATCCTTCACAAACGCCAAATACCCCTCACCACCCTTTGCTACCAATTTCCCAGCCTTCAAAGCTGAAATCAACTTCAACACCCTACTCGGCTGGGAACCCTGAAACACGAACTCCGGAGACTCCACATCTCCAAATATAACCTTTTTCGCCTGACAATCAATAGTGGTTTGGTGTTTATCCAACCAGTCCATCCTAAGAATGACATTAAAATCGTGCATACACATCGGAAGAAGATTAACGCTACGGATCTTATCCCTAAAACTTATCGGACACCCTCGATACAAATCAAAAATAATAACAGAAGTCCCCATCAGGGTAGAAATAGACATAACAGAATCTAATAACTAAGATGGAACACCCAAGTGCCGAACAAAAGACTGAGCAACAACAGAATGAGTAGAACCCGTATCAAACAAAATAGACGCCTCATGATCGCCAACTAAAAGAGTAGCAGAAAACGTACCTGGTGCACCTGCCGCCTGGTTATATGTCAAGGCAAACACTCGACCACCCTGACGTTGACTTCCATTGCCACCATTATCACCACCTCCACCATTTTCACGTGGACCGGTACAATCCCTAGCAATATGATTCATTTGTCCACACAAGAAACATGCACCGGTGAGTCTGTGGCACTGCCTCCCTGGATGATTAGCCCCACAAGTAGCACAAGGAGCTATCGGAATAAGATTTGGGTTACCCCCACCAGTTGGTCATGGGTAACGACCCTGATTTTTCCCCTACAGACGATTCTTTCCCTGCTGACAATTCTGCCCTTGCTGAGGCATCTGCTGATAACCCCTGTTCTGATTCTGGCCACGCCACTGCCCCTGCTGGCCACTATGGCTCCTGTTCCACTGACCACCCTAATTCTTCCCGTGATGACCCAAAGTTTGACCATGCTGGTCATCTCTGTCCCTCTTTCGACTCCCTTCCGGTTTAGAAGACCAAAAGTCCTATCGCTCCATCTCAATATTCTTTGCTGCATTGGCCACTGCTGACACGTCTGTAAACTTATTGTTAATAAGATGCTGACGATATCTATAATGAATCCGCCACTTGAACTTCTCCGCCTGTTCCACTGCAGTCCCTGCAGAAATTCCCGCAAAGCCTGTCAACCTAGTAAACCTCGTCATGAAATCTGTGATGGACTCATCATCTTTCTTCCGAATAGACAGATACTCTCTGGCATAGGCCTCTTTATCAGCAGCTGGGAAATACTGCTGATAAAAGACCTCACAAAACTCTGCCCAGCTAAGTGCTTCAACATAACCATTACCCTTTGTTGTTTTCAACACTTTCCACTACCTCTGCGCATCCCCTTCTAGCTTGTAAGCAGCAAGTAATACTTTCTGATTATCTGAACACCCCAACACATCAAAAATCTTCTCCAGATGGGCAATCCAATTCCCTGTGTCAATTGGAGTTGGAGCTGAACTGAATGCTTGTGGTTTCTACTTCTGGAACCTCTCCAACCATACATACATCGCAACCCCCTGCTGATCATGACCATCTGCATTCCCTTCCACTTTATTTGCCTGTGGACCATTATTTCTCGGATTCTCCTGTTCTGGAATTTCTAGTGGCGGCTGCTGCATTGCCTATACAACCTGTGCCACCAACTGAGGTAAAGCCTGGTTCACCGCTTGATTCACCAAGGTAGCCAATTGAGCATTAATCTGATCATTAGGTTGCTAATTGGGCTAACCTTCACATCTTCCCCTATTGTTATCTCTCCTCCCAACAACTCTAGCTAATCTACGAGCCATCTAAGAAAGAGATAATGAATATAAACAAAGCAGATTAGGGACAAATTCAAATATAACTGATATAATAGCTGAACAAAAAATTAAACGAAACAGAAACCTAACCCAGAAGTCTACCCATAACTCACAGGTCAAACCTAAATAGGTTTTCTACAAGAAAGAACCTGGCTCTGATACCAACTCTGTAACACCCCCTTTTCGAAATAGAAAGAGAGGTTACTCAAAACACAACAAAACTAATGAATTTAATAGCAAGGCTCAAAGCCACAAAAGAATAGTCTTAATAACTGATAAATACGACATGTCAACCATAATTAATCTCCAACTGTCTCAAACCACAATCTAAAATAATTATTACAATTCTAAGTAAACTGACACATCAAGTCTAAACAGAGTATTTCTAAATCATTGGAATGAATGGAGCTCTCATCACACTTGCCCTTGAACCCCCTGATTACCTGCCAGAAGAAAAGCACAGCATGAGCCAAATGCCCAGTACGAATATAGAATAAATGAATGATGAAACAAAATAACTAACACAATTTAATGAACTGAACTGAAACGAACAAAACTAACAAAATGAAATAATAGGCTGAATCAAATTGTTGGGTGTTATTTCATACCAAGCTCAAAATAAAATAGAAATATACTTTGCCACACAGGCAAGTCAAATAATGCCACATAAGCAAGTAAAATAATGCCACACAGACAAGTCACACACATTGGACCGCGAATCCAGTGCATTTAAAATTAGAAGGTGTGTTTGGCACAAACATTACCAATCCGCAGAACAGAACAGAACAGAAAACTAGGGTTAAGCCATACGCCTCTCATAACAAAACACCAAATGGCCAACTCCCACCGGAGCACAAAACGAAGATGCTGTGGACTGATCACACCGCCACGGAAGGTGTCATGCCTCGGTGCCAAGAGGACATGCCTGTGGTACCCCCACAGGTGGTTATAGCTCAGATATACCCTACGGTATTCTAACAAAATATAATGTCACAACACATGCGACACAACAAAGGGGTTCTAATATGTACATGTTAAACTGAAACGAGATATCAACACAAAGTCTCCAAAAATATTAACATTCACATTACTACAATATCAAAATAAATTTAGATATGTTGTACTAGTCTACAGAGTACAAATATGAGTTCCAACTATGAACGCCAAATGAAACTATCACAATGAATTTGACAAGATATAATCATGAGAGGCAATACTAATTTTCAAAACGCATAACGAAACAAATTAATTAAAAACAAAAGAATCTCACTGAAAGAGTACGGAATCCGTACCTGGATTAAGTAATGTAATACCCAAAATTTATATCCCAATATAGTTCGTTAAATTCCTCCCGTCCGATCTAATAAATAAATAATAAATAATAAAATTTATTACAAATCTAGCCATTACAAACATAATATTATTTAATTTATTATTGCGTAAATTTATAATTTTATCATTAAAATTAATTTATTAGTATACAAAATTTTCAATATAATTTATAAATAACATAAGTTAGTTAATATAATATTGACAATATAATATATATATATATATAACCGTACCATATCAATATATATATATATATATATATATATATATATATATATATATCTACCTGACAAACAAGAACCACTAATTTATATTTACACACACACACACACACACACACACACACACACACACACACACATATATATATATATATAGTACCCTATATATATAATTACACCATCATTGTAATTATAAATCACTGTTACTGCTAGTTCCAACAACTATCACCATATTTAATTAATTAATAAAATAACTTATTACACAAGACCAACTTCCTTGATTACCTGTTGCACACAATTGATTTCGTAGCAAATTAAATGGAATAATTACCTCTCTCTTTTTTTTCTCCCACAGCAACCTTCGGCTTGGTCAGATCGTTACTTTCTTTTTTTTTAGCAGCGCCGCCCCTCTTTTTATTATAACAGATGAATGATGTTCTTAATACATTATAGGGTTTATATTTTAATCATTGAAATACTTTTATTTTTATTTTTATTTTTTTACTCTCCAAATTTTAATAGAATTTTAAAAATTACACAATTATAAATTTGACCCACTTAATTCAAAGCCCAATTATACCAATATTTTATCCATCACTTATAAATACATTGGCCCACATAAATTAAATGACCACTTGACCCAATTAAATTACAAAGTCCAATTAATATGTTTTAAAACAAAATAATTTTTTTATTCAATATTTATTTATTAATTAATTTTTACCGGGTATTACAGAACTGGTCAAAGAATATGTAATACTTAAATATAATTGAGTCTAAGTAAATATTATAAAATAAAACTTATAAGAATTTATTATCAAGAATGGTGAGAGTAGAAAATATAAAACCTATATTAAGGTAATGTGTTGAAGTTATTCAATGAATAGATTTTAGGAAAACCTGAGTAATGTAGGGTATCGGTGATTCCGAGGACAGAATCCTTATAAGGAGGGAATGATGTGACATCCAAGATTTTTAAAAATTATAAATGAGAATTTTATAAATAAAAGTATTATTTATGAGATATGTTGGGTTTGAGTATGTTTATGTCATATATTGTAGAATATGTGAATTGATGTGAAGAGAATGTTATATATTAATTTTAATATATATAAATATTTAATTGAATTATTTATTGAGTTAAATAAATAAATTTTGTTTTGATTATAGAGTAATATAATTAAGTGTAGCAGATTAATTAAATGAATATTTAGTATTTAATTTAATTAATATTATAATTTTATGTAATAGTTCTAATTTAATTGAGATAATTAAATTAGATGAGTTATGTGATGATTATTACACAAAATTATAATTAACAAGTAAATATAATTATGTGACAATTTGATGAGATTGATTGATGTTAAGCTATTGATTAATGAAAATAATGAGTATTTGTCAAACATGGTCTTAGGCTTTTCAAGTTCAAATTGGTGTAACCTATGTATTAACTAGTAATTAGTATATCTAATAATTACTAGGAGTTACATATATTATATATTAGTAGTATTGTATATTATATAAATATACTACAAGTTAGTATGTTAGTTTTAGAAAACAAACCAAAGAAAGAAGAAGAGAGTTAGAGAGAGTTGTAGGAGAAGAATAAGAAGGGAAAGCTTGGGAAGACAAAACAAGCCCCATCATCATCATCTTCATCTCTCTCTTAAATTCATACTAATAAAGTTATAATCTAAATTCTTTGTTTTAATTATATTTTTATGTTCTTCATAATGTAGATAATTGTTATGTAGAAGTTGTATTGAGAAATTGAGAAGGATAGAGAGAAATAGAGGAATTGAGATAACCTAGAAAAAGAAGAAAAAAAAGCTAGAATAATGTAACTTCTAAACTCTTATTTAATCCTTAATTTTTTTGGGTAGATTTATATTCTAGGGTAGTAGATCATGCTTAATCTATTTGTATTGGTTTAATCTTGGATTATCAAGAATCAAACAAGAGGATTCAATAAAGAAAATGAAATGGAAAGAAAATTTGAAGAACAAAATTCGTTGGTTTTTAGTAATTATGGACATATCTTGTGAAATTCATACCTCTTTGGGTATAATGAGTTAGAAAGTAAGCCTTCTATCAAATTGAAGATATGGAAGTAAGCTATATTCTAAGAGTAGAATCACATGAAAACTCTTTGTAGATTTCTTGCAATGTCTGTTTTAGTAAGGCTGATACGAAGGGAAAATAATCTGTCCAGATAATCAAAACTGTTACGATTTCTGACTTTGAAAAATTCATATAAATTTGTGTGTTTTGAATCAGAAGAAACTTAAAACTGTAACGTTGTAGATATGGAAGTTTACTAGCTAGACACGCAAGATTGAGCCATTTTATGGACCGGATCATGTCCGAAATAAATTATTTAGTAAGGATATCCAGAAAATGAAATTTTCTGGACTAGTTGATGAGTTACAGAATCTGGTTTAGATGGATAAGGGTCTAACTTTAACGCCTAGATGAGGTTGTAGTATATTGAGTAAGGGTTAATTCTATATAAGAAGGAACAAAAACAGACATGTAAAGAACGAGTTACGTTAAAAACGAAAACAACGTTTTGTTAAAGAAATTGTGAAGATGAGTTTTATAATTCTGTTTGAATTAAGATTTTGGGTGATGATATATTTTGATGATTAAAAATATGTTTTGACATATGTAATGAGTATAGATATGTGTTATCATATTCTATGCATAATTAACCATTTAAGATCAAGAGTTGAGATAAGTTAATGTGTGCACATAACGTGCTCGATAAAATGCCTAAGAGTAATAGTGTTTTCTAAACTTTGGTATACAAAGTGTCTAACTAATGGCTAATATTGGATATCTAAGTATGAAAAGATGATAATACAAGAATAATAATGAAAAGAAATCGAAAAGGGTAATTTTTGATTTATGAAGGAAAATTAAACATGTAAACAATGTGTTGAATATGCATTTTTGAAACCAAAGTGGTATAATAAAATGGTGTGATATACGCACATTAAACTACAAGTGTGATAGTCTAGCATGTGTGGTGATGAAAATGAAAAATAAAACCGAGTTGCATATAAAATAGTTAGATGTCTATAAAGACATTATAAAGGATAATAAGATAAAGTAAGGTCTTAGAATAAATTTAACCATGAGATTGAGTATTGATTTTATTTATTATCAATCTCACATACAGTGTAGGTTGTGCAAGGCTGCGAAGTATTAGCGTGTTGGTAAAATGCCGATAAAGGCAAGTCTTTCACTTCCTTTTTGCTATGTGAACTTGATGATGATCTGCTTTAAAATTTTAGTGTATGATGTATTATATTTATCAAAAGTATGAAATGTGAAAGTCAATCTATGACTATGATGATTGAACTATGAATGTTGATTGAGTAAGGAACTCAATCATTATAGTTGTTATGTGAACTACAACATTTATGCAATATTTGTTTATGATTATTCTTGTATGTTGAGCATGTTATTATGTGTTACGTGATGCATGAAAACTATTAGATTTTGCTGAGCTGTCGAGCTCATTCTGGCAAATAACCATTTTTACAGATTCAAGAATTGAAGGTAACGCTATGTGCTAATTCATTGTTATGGATCAAAAGTGATAAATGAAGATTTAATATCCTAGCTAAGTTGTTATTCTTGTAATCCATGTCTAATGCTTCGAATAATGTATTAATGTTGAATTGTAATATTATTTTGCGAATGTAAACTATTATAGTATGAAAATGATTCTGAGATATTTAGATGTAAAGGTTGAAGGTTTTGGGAACGAGGATAGTTTGTAATAGAAAATTTTAATTATTCCGCAAATTTCAATGGTTGTATTATCGTTAAATGATGTAAAATTAGAGGTTGAATGTATTATTAACGACCGAAGTTGAGAATTAAATTGTATGAATTTTGGGGTCGTTACATTATGATTACAAGATCTTCTATCATCCCGGAAAGGCAAATGTTGTTGTTGATGCCTTAAGTAGGAAGGGACGAGAGAAGTTATTGTTGTTGACAGCCCAGGAGAAGCTAGTGTCAAAAATGGCTAAGATGGAATTGGAAATTAAATATTCGACAAAATGCGATGAAAAGTTGTTCCAGATAGGAAATGATTCAACGATGGTAGATAAAGTGAAGAATGCACAACTTCAGGATGAAGATTTCGACAAGATAAAATAGAAAATAGCTGAAGGTGAGGAAAACAAATTCAAAATGGATTCGGAAGGATTACTTTGATTCGAAGGGAGAATTTGGGTACCGTAAGTACCGAAAATTAAAAAAGAAATCCTGAGTGAGGTTTAGAACTCAAGATATTCGATTCACCCTAGAAGTACAAAAATGTACCAAGATCTTAGACATCATTTTTGGTGGCCGAATATGAAGAGGGATGTGGCTGAGTGTGTGGTGAAATGCTTAACATGTTAGAAAGTTAAAGTTGAACATCAAAGGCCAAGCGGATTGTTACAACCGTTAGAGATACCAGAATGGAAATGGGAGCATATCACAATGGATTTTATGGTAGGACTTCCAACGACTCAGCAAGGGTATAACGCCGTTTGGGTAATTGTTGATCGATTGACGAAGTCGGCTCACTTTTTGCTGATCAAGATTTGATTTACCCTAGATCGGTTAGAAAAACTGTACATAAAAGAAATTGTGTCAAGACATGGTGTACCTGTGTCCATTGTGTTAGACAGAGATCCACGTTTCACATCTAATTTCTGGAAACGACTACAAGAGTGTTTAGGAACACAACTGAGAATGAGCACAACATACCATCCTCAAACCGACGGACAAAGCGAGAGAACCATCCAAACACTAAAAGATATGCTCAGAACATGTATTATGGATTTCAAGGGAAATTGAGATGATCATTTACCATTGGTTGAATTTTCATATAATAATAGTTATCTCGCGAGTATTGACATGCCGCCTTACGAAGCGTTATACGACATAAAATGCAGAACTTTGTTATGCTGGGATGAGGTGGGAGAACGTCAGCTATTGGGTCCAGAGTTGGTGCAACAAAATCGTCGTAATCATCAAGGTGATTCGAGCAAGATTGATAGCTGCACAAGATAGACAGAAGAAATATGCCGATCAGCACCGATAAAATTGGGAATTCGATGTTGGTAGTTATGTTTTCTTGAAAGTATCTCCCTGGAAGGAGAAATTTTGATTTGGCAAGAAAGGGAAATTGAGCCCTAGATTTATAGGACCTTTCGAAGTGCTTCGACGAGTTGGCGAAGTGGCATACGCGGTAGCCTTACCTCCAGAGTTAATGCATATCCATAATGTTTTCCACATCTCAGTATTGAGACCATATAAGCTTGATTATAGGCATGTTATAGAATATGAGCCCTTACAGTTTGAGAAAGACTTAACATATGAAGAAGTCCCTTTTCAAATTATTGACAGAAAAGAACAAGTACTGAGGAATAAGGTGATAACTTCTGTTAAGGTAATCTGGAGGAACCACAATGCTGAGGAAGCAACGTGGAAACTTGAAAATGTTATGATGAAGAATTATCCTCAGTTGTTTGCTTGATTTTGTATAGCGATTCTAGGGACAGAATCTTGTTAAGGAGGGAAGAATGTAATGAATGAATTTTTCGAGTTGTGATTCTGGGGACAGAATCCTTTTAAGGAGGAAATGATGTAACGATCGAGAAATTTATAATTTAATTTAAATATTTATGGAATTAAATAAATATTTAAAATAATTTATTTATTGAGAAAAATAAATATTAGATGAATTGTCATGATTTAATTTAGTAGCTAAATTGATTAATGTTAATTGAATCGAGTAATGATAATTGTATTTGTTGGACTTAATTTAAGGAAGTAATTAAATTAAATCAATTGTTTAATATTTAAAAATAATAATTAAATTAAATGAATTGTTTAATTTAATGGAAACAAATAAAGTGATGTTTCTAATTAAATTAGATATGTAATTATTTATTAATTTTAATGATAATGAGATTTTTATTATTATTATTATATAAGTTATTTAAATTAGCTAAACTAAGTTATTTAAATTAATCTACTAAAAGTGTGACATAAAATTATATAATATAAATGTTATTAATATAATTTAGTTGGGAGAGTTTTGGTTAGCCAAACAGGGCCTTGTGGCCTTTGACATTATTCCAACTGACGAGTCTTTTTATTTTTAAACTGACGAACGTGGGTTCAGTTTATGTTTACAAGCGTCTAGTTTTTCTTATTCTCGTATTTGGCTAATGAGAAAGAGCAGAGTGTTGAGAGAGAGAGCTTAGAAGAAGAGAACACAGAGAAGATCACCGGGGTTTTGAGAGGTTATCATCTTTGTTTAACATTCACTAATCAAGGTATAAACTATTCCTATTATTATTATTTAGTTTTAGTTGTATATGTGTATATCTTTTTGATACAATGTGAAATCACGAGAATTGTGATGTATACATGTTCTTGTAGAATTTCAAAACTCTGTTGATTATCATGTGTACATGTTATCTGTTATCAAATTTATGAGAATTCGGGTTTTAGAAAGGAATTGAAAATCACAGTGTTCATGTTCATATAGTATGGCTTTAGAAAGTACGAGATTTGATGCTTTATATGTGTGGTAAACTGTGGTTTGTTATTGGATTATCCTAGTTTATTAAGAAACGCACATAGCATAATTTGAACGAAGTAATTCGGACAAGAATCGAAGTCACAGTGATGATTTCTGTGAAAGAAGTTTAAAAATGGAGTTTTATGTGAAAATATTGAATTTTGAGAAATTAAACTAGTGTTAGTTGATGATAAATTGTGCAAAGTGGTTGAATATGTTAGCAATCATGTTTAGGATAGTTGTATATTTATTTTACATGTTGGTATCACCGTTTGATGGGTGAAATTTGTGTTAGTTGGGCTAAAACAGCTATTGTTCACTACCGAGTCTGTGTCTGTCTGTTCACCAGCATAGTTGCGCTGGTTCCAAGGCAAAAAACAGCGCAGCTGCGCCGGTTCCAAGTCTATGTGTGGCGCAGCTACGCCACACCCTGGACTGAGACAGTGAGGTCTACTTGTTTGCAGGAAAGGCTTGTCGGACTTTTGTTAGTTTAGTGAGTATGTTAATGATGTTAGAACATGTTATAAACTATAATAACAGATGTTAATATGTTGAAATGCTAAGTACAAAGATTTGAAATAATTATTTAAATAAGTTATAAAATGAAATCAATTGAGATGTTTTTGAAAGATAGAGTTGAACGACTGAGTTATGTTGATCAATGTGTAATTTCAAAACGTTAAGTTTGTTAACCTAAATGGTTAGGTGCTACGTTAGGGTTATGACCTAAATGATGGTTTAAATCCTAAAGCTAATATTCATACAATTAATTGTTGTTGCGATTTCGATGATATGTGTAGGGGAATTGGAGATTATTTCAATTGCGTAGCTTACAAACAAGGCAAGTCTTCTAACTCCATACTTTCATTGAGTTAGTTTGTTATGGTTATGCAAGTTCTCTAACTCTACTTTCATAAATGTGCAAGTTTCTAAATCTTATATTTGTCATTGAGCAAGACTATTGATACTATTCTGATAAATGATTGAATAAGCTCATGTAACCTAATTCGTTACATCGAATGAGTTTCACATTCTCATTTCTTGTTATTAGTATTCAAAACATATATTGTTCTAACACATTGATTCAAAGGAGATTGTTTTATTTCCTTGAATATAATACTTTGCATATATATCATGCTTATTCAGTTATATATTGTCGATATTCGATCTTTGACTTTGATAGCCTTGTTCAGTTATACATTCTTGCATTAAATCTTTATTTATGGAATTAAATAAGTGTTCTAAAATTCTAGAAACACTAATAAGATAGTTCCAAACTAAACTTTCTTTAGTCTGGAAATTCTAAATTCAAACTGAGACGAACAACCCTAACATAGGGGATTTTGTACGTGTAACATTTAGATGTTTGTGCACAATACGTGGTACAAAAGGCTGATCCCCCTGAGTACGTTAAGAAGAGTTTGTACAGTTTAACGACTGTTAAGGTTAAGGTAATAATACCTAAACACCGTGGACATAGTTCGTGGTCATAAGACCCTCAGATAATTAAAGTTCAAACTTGTTTTCTATTTTGATTCATAGAACAAGTTCTTTATCATCCAGTATTCGTTGTTCACTCTCATGTTGTTATTATACTCTTTTTATGTCAATGAGCAATTGTTTGCTCACTCTTGCAATTTAACAATGCAGCTAAAGTTGAAAGAGGTGATGATCCATCTACTAGCAAGGGAAAGGGCAAGATGTCTAAGTGATGAAGAATTATTTAAAGTTTATTTAAATAATTGAAGTCTTGTTTTATTTTATAATGTATTCCGCAAACTAATGTAATAATTTTTAAGGTTAGATTACCTAGTATTTGTTTTGAGATTATGATGCAACCCTTTAATGGGAGAGATTATTGTTTAAGTTATTTAAATTATGTCTTTATCCTTTGATTATGGATAGTTAGATATAATAGATTTGATAAGTGAGCACCAAATTCGGTGGAAATGAAGTACCCGGATTTGGGGGTGTCACACTTACTGTCAGGGAATATTCGTACGATGGCGCAGCCTTGTGTGGGCCCCATAACGGAAAGCGATTGGATGAAAAAAATGACAAGTATAAGTTGTTTATGAATAACGACGTAGTTGTTATCGTTAATACTGTTGGAAAGCCCGGTGGTTAAAACACAATAATATGCGTTGTTACATAGTAGCACACGGTATTGCACCAATTATTTATTCTTACGTAAGAAAGCACTACTCAATAATTGTTACAATAATTACTTTTCAATATTTTATTTTATTGACTTAATAATTGATACATTGATATTTTATATTATTGTTGTTTTAATAATTGTCACTATACAGTATTTCTCATTATCAGATCAATGATTCATATTATTTTAATAATATTACTAGATAACATTATTGTCAATGTCTAAAAAGTTCCGTCTAAGAAAAGGTTTGGTCACCTAATTGAGCGTCAGTAAGGAAAAATCCTTATTGGAAAGCCCCCTCTTTCCTGGGAACGGCTTGGTTGTCATTATTGTGATTCTGTAATATTATTTGTGAATAATTAATTATTGATTTATATGATAAAGAAAATATTTATTTATGTGGATATAAATGGAGGAATTTTTAGAAAAGTGACAATTGTTGAAAATTGATATTTTATCTTTTCTGATAAAATAATTTATTATTATATTATAATAATATAATAAAGGTGATATTTTTTTACAATGAATGTGGGATAAATGAATAAATGAGGAGGAAGAATATTTTTGTTATTAAAAATATTTAACACATGTTTTGTGTATTGGTGGGCCCCATATTTTGACTGGAATTTGATATATAGCCTGCAAAATTGTCCGTATGTGGATTTCGGTCAATTTCTGTTTGGAATTTGGAAAAACTTAAACTTACAAAGTTGTAGAGAACTGAATTTCCTATGGATGGACATAAGATTCGAATATTTCTGATAAAAGGGTTATTTATTATGAATCATTGAAGTTTTGGAATAATTGATTTTTTAAGTTTTAATTATTTTTTTAATAAAAATGTTTTTGCAATTGATGGGCCCCACATGTGTTGTAAACATGCTGAATTCAGAAGTCTAAGTGGGCGTAGGGAAATTTTAATATATATTAATATTTTATTAAATTTTCTGCTTTGGTGTTCTAAGTATTTTCCTATAAATAGGGTGCTTAGGTTAGAATTAAAAATCACACCAGAAACTAAATATTTCTCTCTCTATATTATTGAGCGTATTTTTGTGAGTATTTTGATACTTTGAGTATTGTTATACGGTGCAAGTTCCTTCAGCACTATATCCAGTATTCCAGTCAGAAGTACTATTTTTTGAGGTAAGGGATGTTATTTTTTTATAAATGATATTATTTCTTCTAATATCGTTATGTCGAAATATTGATATGAATATTATTGTGGAATTTCCACCTTTTTGTGTCGGGGTTACTATTCACGTATACGGCACTATTCACGAATATGGCACTATTCATCGAAAAAAATGAAATTTTCTCTTCTTTGTCCCAGACATATATTTTGTTACTATGTTTGATTGTATCCATATTTTGATCGTTATGCTTGAGTTTTACTCCACTATGGTATATTATGGGGTGTTTTTGAACATGGATAAACCGAAGTACGAATCCCAAATATTTGTTCTTTTGTCTCACTGGATTCGTTTTCTTTAAAATATTTTTCATCATCCTCAGTCCTAAATGATGATATTACTGGATATCTTTGGCCTGTAGTGCAAAGATGAATGATTTCCTGATAAATATCTTTGGCCCGTAGTGCTAAGATGTACAGGTGTTGATATGAACATGACCAACAGGTGATACAAATGAATATCTTTAGCCTGTATTGCAAAGATGAATATTTGATTCAAGATGTATATTGATTGATGTTAAAGGGATAAAATATTGATGATGGACTTTTAAATCTTAGAAGATAGTATAATTCATTCTCTACTTGACTCTTCTAATGGATTGTTGTTTCCGCTGCAGTTGTTGATCTAAAACTTGTTGTCTATTATATTCTATCAGATTTTTCCCTGTTGAAGACTAATGATAAATTTTTGTATATTATCTTAGTCATAATATTCTTTACTAGGCTAGTTGAGCTCACCCTTTTCCTTTTTGTTCCATTATTCTTCTCAGGAAGCGAGAATGTAGCTGGAAGTTGTTGGGGTGTGGAATGGTGGTTCTAGAAAGTAGTTTTAGCAGTCCTCACTATTTTTGTAAAATAGTGTGATAATAATTTTAATGAGGATTCCTTTTGAGTTTGTATACTCTCTATAAGACAGTATTTGTATTTAAACTCACAGTATATGTGTTGTCGTATTTTACACGATAATTGTATTATTGAAGTTGTATTCGTTTCTGTACCATATATTTGGCAACTCAGAATGGGTGATATATACCTATTTTGGGGGTGTCACAGTTGGTATCAGAGCTTAGGGATATGGTCTTTAGCGGAGATCGGGGAATAGAACTAGGAGGGGAGAGACAAGTAATCCTTTGCTAGTGTGTCATACCTAAGCTTATTTGTTTGGTCAGTCATAATATAAGGATATTTTGTGGCATGTTAATTTCTTTAATTAACCCTTGTTTTATAGTAGTATTTGAGAATGACAGCTGAGAATATTAACAGTGGAGTGAATGAGACCGTGGAGACACCTTTAATCACCACCCAGGGGAACGTGCAATAGGAAGGCAATATTCCTCCTGTAAATAACACTACCGAACAAATGATGAATGATGGGATGTTTAGAAGCTTTTTGCAGTTCATGCAAAACCAGACGAGGGAGACTCGTGTACAAAATACTGGTGGAAATGATAGCAACGCGCGGCTTGTCACGGCCAAGCAGTTCAAAGAGTTGGGACCACCAGAATTTATTGGAAAGCCGGATCCAATCAAGGTAGAGACGTGGGTTAAACAAATTACCAAGATATTCGATGTCTTGGGATGCACGAAGGAATAGAAGGTTTCATTCGCCACCTTTATGTTCTGTGGCGAGGCAGACTACTGGTGGGAGTCTGTGAAACATACCCAGCCTACCGAACTCAGCATGTCTTGGGAAACGTTTTAGAAACTTTTTAATGAAAAGTACTTTCCTAAAAGTGTTCACCATATGAAAGGGGTAAAGTTTATTAGACTAGGACAAAACAACATGACGGTGTCCCAATACGAGGCGAAGTTTGCAGAGTTATCCAGGTTTTCACCTCATTTGGTAGAGAATGAGGAACGAATAACGAGGATGTTTCTGAGAGGTTTAAAACCTGAGATTCGACAATATCTTATCTCTCATAAATTTTCTTCATATTCAGATGTTGTAAACAGGGCTCAATTATTAGAGCGAGATAATGAGTATGTTCAACCGAGGGACCACAACCAGGGTCATACAGGTGACAGCAGTCATCGGAGAAATGAAAACCAACGGGGAGGAAAACATTCGGACAAAAGCGGTAACCACTCAAGGTGGTAATCGTGGCCATGATAATAGAAGAAGCGAGTCGGGAGGAGATTTCAAGAAGAGAAGATATAACAATGACAACGTGAAGATGTCAACACCAACATCAACAGTTTCTAAGGGAGGAGAACGACCACCGGTCGTATGCTATAAATGTGGAAAAGAGGGACACATCAGCCCAAACTGTCCGCAATAGTTCAAAGTATGTTATAGTTATGGAAAGGAAGGACATATCTCTCGAGATTGTACTGTAGCGAAACCAAGTCCAACGTGGATGGTGACTCAAAAGGCTGTCCCGGAAAAGTCAAAGTTAACAGTTCCTGGAAGAGCATTTGTCGTGACTGGTCAAAATGCGAGGAACCAAAACGAGGTGATCACGGGTAAGCTAATCATAAATTCTTGCGAAGTTTATACCTTATTAGATACCGGTTCTACCCATTCTTTTATCTCTCCTACTTGTGCTCAACGATTGAACTTGACTCCGGAGAAATTAGACCTTGACTTATCTATTGAGACTCCGTTAGGAGAAACTTTCGTTACATCTACTGTTTATAAATCTTGTTTTATTCAAGTTGGAACCATCACATTACCTGCTGATCTTATTTCGTTGAAAATACTTACATTTGATGTAAATTTAGGGATTGATTGGTTAACTACTCATTATGCTAAAATTGATTATTTTCGTAAGGTTGTTATTTTTCATATTCCTAACCAACCTGTTATGCGAATTCAAACAACCAAACCACTAAAGTCAATCACCGTCATATCAAGCCATAGAGTTATTCGTTTATTGAAAAACGGATGTCAATCTTTCTTAGCCAATGTCACGGACTTGAACAAAAACACATCAGATGTGAATAATATTTCTATTGTTAGTGAATTTCCTGACGTATTTCCCGAAGAACTTCCCGGTCTACCTCCAGAACGTGAAGTTGAATTCTTTATTGACCTTAAACCTGGTACAAAGCCTATTTCTAAAACCCCATATCGAATGGCTCCTATTGAACTTCAGGAGTTAAAGGTCCGACTACAGGAGTTGTTGGACATCGGTTTTATTCGTCCTAGTACATCTCCTTGGAGTGCTCCTGTTTTATTTGTAAAGAAGAAAGACAGGAGTATACGACCTTGTATTGAGTATCGAGAATTGAACCATGTCACCATTAAGAATAGGTATCCACTACCTCGTATTGATGACCTGTTTGACTAGTTGCAAGGAACATAATTCTTTTCAAAAATCGATCTTCGTTTTGGATATCATCAGCTGAAGGTTAAAACTGAGGATATTCCAACGATTGCCTTCAGAACTCGGTACGGGCATTATGAATTCTTAGTCATATCTTTTGGATTAACTAATGCTCATGCTTCTTTCATGGATATGATGAACCAAGTATTCAAGGAATATTTGGATCAGTTCATTGTTGTCTTTATTAATGACATCCTCATCTATTTCAAAAGCCGTGAAGATCATGAGAGCCATTTGAAGCTGGTACTGTAAAGGCTTCGTGATAACAAGCTATATGCCAAGCTGAAGAAATACGAGTTCTGGCTTGAGGAAGTAGCATTCCTTGGGCACATGGTGTCAAAACATGGAGTGTCTGTTGACCCTACGAAGATTGAAGCAATACAAAGTTGGGAGCAACCGAAGTCGGTGACCGAAGTACGTAGCTTTATGGGCTTAGCTAGTTATTATCAAAGATTCGTGGAAGGATTTTCTTGAATTGCTACTCTGTTAACTCAGCTGACTCATAAAGATACAAAATCTGTATGGAACAAGGAATGCGAGAAGAGTTTCCAAGAACTCAAGAGGAGACTCATTTCGGCACCTATTCTGACAATACCGTCTGGTTCAGATGGATTTGTTATCTAAAGCGATGCTTCGGGTAAAGGGTTAGGATGTGTTCTCATGCAACATGGGAAATTCATAGCCTATGCCTCGCGACAACTCAAAGAATATGAGAAGAATTATCCTACTCATGATCTAGAGTTGGCAGCAGTCATTTTTGTATTGAAGATCTAGAGACACTACCTGTATGGGGAGAAAGTGGAGATCTATATAGATCATAAAATCCTCAAATATTTCTTCACCCAAAAGCAACTCAACATGCGGCAACGACGTTGGATCGAGTTATTGAAAGATTATGACCATACCATCCAATACCATCCTGGAAAAGCAAACGTGGTAGCTGACGCATTGAGTAGAAGATCATATGCAGGTACAAGTGCAATGTTGTTAACACAAAGGCCCATTTTGTATGACTTGCAAAGGATTGAGATAGAGATAAAGGCTCCAAGTACCCACGTGATGATATCAAGCATACGAGTAGAACCGACTTTAATCGATAAAGTTAAAGCTGCTCAAGCTACGGACATAGAGCTGATGCGTATGAAGAAGAAAGTGCAAGAAGGTGCTATTCTGGAAGCAAGAATCGATGAAGAATGAATACTTCGAGTCAACTCCATACTTTGTGTTCCTAACGATTCTGACTTGAAGCATAGAATCATGATAGAGGCACACAACACACCATTTGCAATCCATCCTAGGAGTACCAAAATGTATCATGATCTTCAACATACATTTTGTGGAACAATATGAAGAGAGAAATTGCGAAGTTTATCTCGAGGTGTTTAACTTGTCAACGTGTAAAGGCGGAGCATCAAGTGTCAAAGGGTCCATTGCAACCACTTGAGATTCCGAAATGGAAGTGGGAACACATTACTATGGATTTCGTTATAGGTCTTCCCAAGGTTTCTCAAGGCATAGATGCGATTTGAGTTATTATTGATAGATTAACCAAGTCTGCCCATTTCTTACCTATACAGGAGACTTATTCCCTTGAACGTCTTGCTAGTATGTATGTAAATGAGATTGTGAGATTGCATGGCATGCCAGTATCCATAGTTTCAGATCGTGACCCAAGATTCACTTCAAGATTTTGGGTTAGCTTGCAGAAAGCTATGTGCACGGATTTACGATTCAGTTCGGCATACCATCCTCAAACGGACGAACAATCAGAGAGGACTATTCAAACTCTTGAAGATCTATTAAGACTTTGTGTCCTAGATTTCAAAGGGAGTTGGGATAAGTACCTACCATTGGTGGAATTCTCCTACAACAACAGATATTAGGCAAGTATAGGTGAGGCTCCATTCGAAGCATTATATGGACGAAAGTGTCGCTCTCCAGTATGTTGGGATGAGGTGGGAGAAGCAACGTTGTTGGGACCATAGTTGGTACAAATGAATACAGAGAAGATCCAAACGATTTGACAACGTATACAAACGACACAGGATCGACAAAAGAGTTATGTGGATCTTCATCGAAAGGACATGGAATTTGACATTGGGGATCATGTATTGTTACGTATTGCTCCATGGAAGGGAGTTACAAGATTCGGGAAGAGAGGAAAACTCAATCCACGATTTATTGGTCTATTTCAGATTCTTGACCGAGTAGGAAATGTGGCCTATAGACTCGCGTTACCTCCAAGCATGTCTCGTGTTCATAACGTTTTTCACATATATATGCTTCGTAAATATGTGAAGGACCCGAACCACATTATTGAGTTAGAACCAGATAAGATAGCCGAAGATTTAACGTACGAGGAGGTACCTATCAAGATCTTGGATAGAAAGGAGCATGTCCTACGCACAAAGGTCATACCACAAGTCAAAGTTTTGTGGAGGAACCATGCTATTGAGGAAACGACCTGGGAGTTGGAAACGGAAATGAAAGCGAGGTATCCTCACCTTTTCGAAACACCAGGTACGTACGTCAATTTCGAGGATGAAATTTCATAAGGAGGGGAGGTTGTAAGACCCCAACTTATTATAAATGAAATTAAATTTCTCTATTTATTATTTTGAAATAGTAAGGGTTGAATTGATTAATGTTATTAGTTATGGGTAAAATATGCAAATATTTCAAATAAGAAAGTGGTTATAAAATATTCATTATTATCGGGGAATATTCGTTAGGTCATGGAATATTCTTACTGTCGGAGAATATTCGTACGACGGCGCACCCTTGTGTGGGCCCCATAACGAAAAGAGATTGGATGAAAAAACGACAAGTATAAGTTGTTTATAAATAACGACGTAGTTGTTACTGTTAATACTGTTGGAATACCCGGTGGTTAAAACACAGTAATATGCTTTGTTACATAGCAGCACACGATATTGCACCAATTATTGATTCTTACGTAAGAAGGCACTACTCAATAATTGTTACAGTAATTACTATTCAATATTTTATTTTATTGACTCAATAATTGCTACGTTAATATTTTATATTATTGTTGTTTTAATAATTGTCACTACACAGTATTTCTCATTATCAGATCAATGATTCATATTATTTTAATAATATTACTAGATAACATTAATGGCAATGTCTAGAAAGTTCTGTCTAAGGAGAGCTTTGGTCACCTAATTGCGCGCCAGTAAAGAGAAATCCTTATTGGAAAGACACCTCTTTCCTAGGAACGGCCTGATTGTCATTATTGTGATTCTGTAATATTATTTGTGAATAATTAATTATTGATTTATATGATAAGGAAAATATTTATTTATGTGGATATAAATTGGGGAATTTTTAGAAAAGTGACAATTGTTAAAAATTGATATTTTATCTTTTCTGATAAAATAATTTATTATTATATTATAATAATATAATAATAGTAATATTTTTACAATGAATGTGAGATATATGAATAAATGAGAAGGAAGAATATTTTTGTTATTAAAAATATTTAACACATGTTTTGTGCATGTGTTGGTGGGCCCCATTTCTTAACCGGAATTTGATCATAGCCTGCAAAATCGACCGTATATGGATTTCGGTCAATTTCTGTTTGGAATGTGGAAAAACTTACACTAACAAAGTTGTAGAGAACTGAATTCCTATGGAAGGACATAAAATTTGAATTTTTCTGATAAAAGAGCTATTTATTATGAATTATTGAAGTTCCGGAATAATTGAATTTTGAAGTTTTAATTATTATTTTTAATTAATACATTTTTTGCAATTGAGTGGGCCCCACATGTGTTGTAAACATGCTAAATTCAGAAGTCTAAGTGGGCATAGGAAAATTTTAATATATATTAATATTTTATTAAATTTTCTGTTTTGGTGTTCTAAGCATTTTCTTATAAATAGAGTGCTTAGGTTAGAATTGAAAATCACACTAGAAAGTAAAGATTTCCCTCTCTATATTATCGAGTGTATTCTTGTGAGTATTTTGATACTTCGAATGTTACTATACGGTGCAAGTTCCTTCAGCACTATATCCAGTATTCCAGTCAAAAGTACTGTCTTTTTGAGGTAAGAGATGTTATTTTTTTTATAAATGATATTATTTCTTCTAATATCATTATGCCGAAATATTGATATAAATATTATTATGAAATTTCTACCTTTTTGTGTCGGGGTTACAAGTCACATATACTACAATATTCACGTATACGGCACTATTCACGAATACGGCATTATTCACCGGAAAAAATAAAATTTTCTCTTCTTTGTCCCAGACATATATTTTGTTACTATCTTTGATTGTATCCATGTTTTGATCGTTATACTTAAGTTTTACTCCATTATGGTATATTATGGGGTGTTTTTGAACATGGATAAACCGAAGTATGAATCCCAAATATTTATTCTTTTGTCTCACTGGATTCGTTTTCTTTAAAATATTTTTCATCATCCTCAGTCCTAAATGATGATATTACTGAATATCTTTGGACTGTTATGCAAAGATGAATGATTTCCTGATGAACATGACCAACAGGTGATAGAAATGAATATCTTTGGCCTGTAGTGCAAAGATGGCCAAAGATGAATATTTCATTCAAGATGTATATTGATTGATGTTATATGGATAAAATATTGATGATGAACTTTTAAATCTTAGAAGATAGTAGAATTTATTCTCTACTTGACTCTTCTAATGGATTATTGTTTTCGATGCAGTTGTTGATCTAAAACTTATTATCTATTATATTCTATCAGATTTTTCCCTGCTGAAGACTAATGATAAATTGTAGTATATTATCTTAGTCATAATATTCTTTACTGGGCTAGTTGAGCTCACCCTTTTCTTTTTTGTTCCATTGTTCTTCTCAGGAAGCGAGAATATAACAGAAAGTAGTCGGGGTGTGGAATGATGGTTCTAGAAAGTGGTTTTAGCAGTCCTCACTATTTTTGTAAAATAGTGTGATAATAATTTTAATGAGTACTCCTTTTGAGTTTGTATACTCTTTATTAGACAGTATTTGTATTTAAACTCACAATATATGTGTTGTCGTATTTTACACAACAATTGTATTAATGAAGTTGTATTCGTTTCTGTACCATGTATTTGGCAACTTAGAATGGGTGATGTATACCTATTTTGGGGGTGTCACACTTACCCACTTGCAAATGTCTTCAACATGTTGCTTGGTAAAATAAAAAAGAGCTTTTGGTTTTGAGTAGTTAGGACGGAGCCGCAATTATCGCTTGATGTTTAGCCTCCAAATCTTTACATGAATTTTCATTGTCTTTTGTTTTACCACTCACATCTAGCACAATGTAGAACACGTTCTCGAATACATTTTTTTATATATTCATGACATCTATACAATGATGGCCTTTAAGTGTGACCCAATATGGCAACTCAAACCAAATAGGCGAGTGAGTCCAATTATGAGTTTTCTCGTACCCTATTGCTCTCAACTTACCATGCTCCTTTCCTGGCGGTGGAAATTTTAGATCATTGAGCCAACCCAAGACCTCATTCCCTGACAATCGACCAACAACACCCTTCTTCTCTGTCTTTCTGTTGAACTGTGCAAACATCTTTCTATAACTATGTTCAGTAGGTAAGAATCTACGAGTAGTTCCAAAGAAAGTAGTTTTCCAACCGTGTAGTAGTTGTGTGCCTTTCACATCCCCCATACAGACTGGACATGACAACTTCCCATGAGTCGACCAACCACTAATTATCCCAAATGCCAGATAGTCAGTGATACTCCACAACAGGGAAACCTTTATCACAAAATTTTGCTTAACCGATTTATCATAAGACTGAACCCCCGTCTCCCACAGCATCTTAAGTTCATCAACTAACGGTCTGAGGTACACGTACATTTATGTCTTTTGTAGGACTCTTATCCCTCGATATAAGTAAAGTCAAGAAAATATACGGGTCCTTCATGCACATTGACGGTGGAAGATTGTTGTGAGACCCTGAATTTTATGAAATAAAAGTATTCAATTTTTTTTTCTATTTTGGTAAATAACACGGTATTGATTATTGATGCTAATGTGATAAGTCACTCAGTTTTGTTTTATTGGTATTATTAATGTAATAAAACAGGAAAGCTTTTTATATAAAAAAAGAATACTTTTATAAAGTTATTCTATAAATAGAATATAGTATATTCTATTATGCATAGTGTTGCATAGTGTCTGCATAGTATTTTGCATAGTAAAATCTTTTTATATAAAACAGAATATTTTTATAAAGTTATTCTATAAATAGAATATATTATATTTTATTATGCATAGTGTTTGCATAGTGTCTGCATAGTGTTTGCATAGTAAAATCTTTTATAAAGTTATTCGTTTTATTAGATTATAAATAGAATATATTATATTTTATTTAAAAGATTTTTCTTTAAATATGGACCGTTAGATTAAAGTAAATCAACCTGGACCGTTCATGAGTTAGTTACTATGCAGTCCATTTTTCTATAAATAGAAGCTCATTCCTTCATTATTTCTTACGAATTCACTGAAACTCTAGAGAGAGAAACTATAGAGAGAAAGAAGAAAAGTGTTCTGCTACTTCACTACTTCTATATCCAGTACTCTTCTTTCTAAGGTAGGGGATATTATTTGTTGTACTCGTAAGGGGTATTCTTTCTTTCTTATTCGTGAAGAGAACTTCTTTTATTACATTCTTTATTATTCTGTTGGAATAACCTGTATACGCGGGATACCCTATACTTGGTAAAATTCTTCTGTTATTTCGTTCTTTATTATTCTATTGTAATATCATGTTGGTGCGTATTACGCCTGACCTGGTTCCATTATTTATTATTTCGTTCTTTATTATTCTGTCGGAATATCCTGTCTATGCGTTTACACCGGACCTGGTTCCATTATTTATTATTCTATCGGAATATCATGTCTATGAGTTTACGCCGGACCTGGTTCCACTATTTATTATTCTGTTGAGAATAACCTGTCGATGTAATCTATCGCACGCATGGTGAATCCTTCTGTTATTCCATTCTTTATTATTCTATTGGAATAACATGTTATGTGGATTACCACATGCATGGTGAATGATCCTTCGTATTCATACGAATAGAATTTTCATTAAAAAGGGGTTTCTGCCAGGGGCAAATTCGTAATTTTTTTGACCCTCAAAAATTCTGAAAAAATTTGAAATGATAATTTAATGAGTTTTCTAAATTGTGTCCATAAAGAGCAATTTTTGGATGTATAGATTAAGAGTTATGGATTTTATGGGAAAAGACTATTTTAAAAGTAAACTATTATAACTCTTGTGGTTAACTCCAAAATTGGTGAAATTTTTATTGGGAGTACATGTATATAACAGGAGTATACCCTGTAAATTTCAGAATTTTTGGACAAAAGTACAATTTATGATAAATGTCTAAATATTCTGCAATTTTATCTATATGAAAAATAGTAAATAAATTTTAAAAATTCTGAGAAAAATATATGTTCAAGATGGGACTATATTCTGCTAAATCCCAGAAAAGAAATATTTTTTGGGACTGATTTGGTATTTTTTCATAAAAATAAACTAGGTATGAGTAAATGAATTAAATATGTTATGTGAAGTAATAAAATTGGAAAATAAGATTTTATGGCTTGAGAATCCTATATAGGGTATATGCATATTTTGATGAGGGATTTGATCATTGATTATGAAATCTTATGAGAATGACATTTTTGAATGATTAAATGCATTATTTGATAAAGTGTAAACAATTGAAATAAATTATTTATAAGTTTAGGAAATGATTAAAATATTGTTATAATATTAATGATATTAGATTATGAGATTATTAAGTGATTAATAACATTTGGTTATTATTGAACGATGGATAAATTATATTATAAATGTTTAATATTTATCCTTTATCTCATTTGATTGATTCTTATATCATTGTCATCATCCTCATGCTTATATTATGTTGAAAGTCATATGTGGCCTGTAGTGCATAGATGAACTTGGTATGATTATGACTAGGGATTATTCGGTATAATCATGACTGTAATGTTACAAATGATGTGGAAAAAGCCCCCATTGGCCCGTAGTACATTGATGGACAGTTTTTGGTATGATTATGGCTATAGATTCTCTTCGGCCAAGGGTGCAAAGATGAATTATTTTATGGCATGATCAGGACCGTTGATGAAAACACGATTACCTTTGGCCCGTAGTGCATGGATAATTCGTGGTCGTGATACTAATGAATATCCTTGGCCTGTAGTGCAGGGATGATTCGATGATGTGGATTAATTATTGAGCTGAGTCCCAGCGATGAAATATTAATTCATAGATGTGATAATAATGAATATCTTTGGCCGTAGTGCATGGATAATTCAGTGATATGGATTGATTATCGAGCTGAGTCTCAGCGATGAAATACAAATTCATGGATGTGATATTAACGAATAACCTTGGCCGTAATGAAGGGGTGATTCGATGATGTGGATTATTTATTAAGCTGAGTCTCAACGATAAAATATTTATTATACACTTTTAAATGCGTAGAAGATAATAAATATCATGTTCTACTTGACTCTTCTAAAATACAGTTGTATGTCTTTGTCATGTAGTGCAAAGATGAATTGTTAATGAATATCTTTGGCTGTGGTGCAAAGATAAATTTATTAGTATGATTATGAGTAGGAATTTTGATTTGGTATAACCATGATTTTTTATGTTTCAGGTGAAGATAGGTGATGAGAATTATCTTCGTCCTAGTTGCGAAGAGGAATTTAGAACCACAATTATGATTATGAGTTATTCATATGATTGTGGATAGGAACTGCTGATTTATTTTACATGGATAAAACATTATTGGTGGACTTTTAACAAAGAGAAGATAATAGACCTTATGGTCTATTTGACTCTTCTAATGGATTTCTCGTTCCGCTGCAACTATGGCTGAAAAGTTTTATCATCTACCATATGTTCTAAATCTCTGATTTATTATTAATGAAAGCTATTGATAATTTAATTATCTTTAGTCATGATATTCCTTAGTGGGCTAGTTGTGCTCACCCTTTCTGCTTCACAATTCCTTTTAGATAATAAGAGTGTTGCCGTAAGAGTGTTTCCGGTTCGAGCGGGGATAACAGAGGAATAGAACAGTGGTCTCTAGCTGTGGAGGTTCTCCCTAAACAGTATAGAAAAGTGTGTTGTATTCTATACAACATTTAGTAGGTATATTTGGTGAATCAAATAGGGTGAGGTGAACCTAAATTTGGAATCGTGTTTATTCTGTTGGAATAACCTGCCTGTGCGGTCTATCACATGTCTGGTGATTTCTTTTCTTATTCCATTCTTTATTATACTCAATTGGTTAAAGTTTTGGCTTCTATATTTCATGAAATTAGTGGAATATCCTTGATATTTGCACTTCATCCAGTATCTTTTCATAGAAATATTCTTATGAGCATTCTTGAATTTTACTCTACAAAGAAGTATCATGTGGACAATTTGGACGTTATTGGTTCCTGGATAAATAAATTCTTGAACTTGTTTTATTGAATTCTTATATCATTGTCATCATCCCCATGTTTATATTCTGTTGAAAGTCATATGTGGCCTTTAGGGCATAGATGGACTTGGTATGATTATGACCAGGGATTAATCGGTATAATCATGACCGTAATATTACAAATGATGTGGTAAAAGTCCTCATTGGCCCGTAGTGCATTGATGGACAGTTGTTGTCATGATCATGACCATTGATGAATACATGAATATCCTTGGCCCGTAGTGAATGGATAATTTGTGGTCGTGATACTAATGAATATCCTTGGTCGTAGTGCAGGGATGATGTGGATTATTTATTAAGCTGAGTCTCAGCGATAAAAGTGATGAAAAACCTTTTAAATCATAGAATATGGTAGATTTTATTCTCTACATGACTCTTCTAATGGATTGTTTATTCCGATGCAGTTAAACTTGATATTTATTATATTTTATCAGTTTAACATTGTTGAAGGCTAACGATAAATTATTCTGCATTATCTTAGTCATAATATTTCTTATTGGGCTAGTTGAGCTCACCCTTTTTGTTTTCATTGTTCTCTTCAGGAAATGAGAACGTAGCAGGGACTAGTCGGGGAACAGAGTGATGGTCCTATATGATGCATTAGTAGTTCTCACTATTCTGTGAAATAATGTAATAATAAATATAATGAGGACCCCATTGAGTTTCTATATCATCTAGATGACAATATTTGTATTAAAACTCACAGCATATGTTTAGTCGTATTTTACACGACTGTTGTATAATTAAATTTGTATTTGAATTTTGTACCATATATTTGGCGACTCAAGATGGGTGATGTATACCTATTTTGGGGGCGTCACAGTTGGTATCAAAGCTTAGGGATATGATCCATGGCTAAGATGTGAGACTAGAACTAGGAGGGGAGAGACGGGGAATTCCTTCGCTAGTACGACCTACCTATGTTTATTTGGTATTTAATTGGTTGGTCAAAGTATAGGAATAATATGTTATTTTTTAATTAATCTTTGTTTTGTGGCAGTATCTGAAAATGACATCCGAGAATGTTGAAAATAGCAATAGAGCACAAGAGACCGTTGAGTCTCCACATATCAATAATCAAGAGAATGTGCATCAGGAAGGCGACAATCCTCATGCAAACAAAAACACTGACCAAATGATGAATGATGGATTGTTCAGAGGCTTTATGCAATTCATGCAACATCAGGCGAGAGAGGCTCATGTCCAAAATATAGGTGGAAACACTAGAAACTCTCGGACGGTCACTGCTAAACAGTTCAAGGAGCTGAGACCACCGGAGTTTATTGGAGAGCCAAAACCACTTAAGGCAGAAGCATGGATAAAGTAGATCACCAAGATATTTAATGTCTTGGGATGCTCCGAGGAGCAAAAGGTCCCTTCTGCCACCTTCATGTTGTGTGAAGAGGCAGACTATTGGTGGGAATCTATAAAACGTACCCAGCCTGACGCACTTAAGATTTCTTGGGAAAAGTTTCAAGAGCTATTCAACGACAAGTACTTTCCCGAGAGTATTCGTCACATGAAAGAGGTGGAGTTTATCAAGTTGGAACAAAACAATATGACCGTGTCGCAATACGAGGATAAATTTACGGAGTTATCCCAGTTTGCATCCCATTTGGTCGATAATGAGGAGCTAATGACGCGAATGTTTTTAAGAGGTTTAAAACTGGAGATATGTCAATATCTTATTTCTCATAAACTGTGTTTGTACTCAGATGTTGTAAATAGGGCTCAGTTATTAGAGCGCGGTAACGAGTTAACGCAACCAAGAGAAAGCAGCCGGCAGCATAAAAATACGAGTGATATCAGTCATCGAAGCGGTGACAACAAACGTGGAGGGAATTAAAATGCCAGAAATGGTAACCACTTCGGTGGTAATCATGGCCAAGACAGTAAAAATGGACATTTCAAGAAAAGGAGATTCAACAATGATGAAAAGACGTCAGCGCCAGCAACCATGGTTAAGGAAGGAGAACGACCACCTATCATATGCTTCAAATGAAGAGGGAAGGGACATATCAGTCCAAACTGCGCGATGATATCCAAAGCGTGTTATAATTGTGGAAGAGAAGGTCACCTAGCCCGATTTTGTCGTTCACCGAAGACAAGTTCAGCTAGGATGGAGGCACCAAAGGTCGTCCTAGAAAAGTCAAAGTCGGTGGTGCAAGGAGAGCATTTGTCGTGACCTCGCAGAAAGCAAGGAACCCGAACGAGGTCATCACGGGTAAGCTTATCATAAACTCTAGCGAAGTCTATACCTTATTTGATATCGATTCTACCCATTCTTTTATTTCTCCTACTTGCGCTCAACGTTTAAATTTGACTCCGGAGAAATTAGACTTTGACTTATCTGTTGAAACTCCGTTGGGAGAAACCTTCATTACATCCACGGTTCATAAGTCTTGTTTGGTTCAAGTTGGTACCCACACATTGTGACAACCCGAGAATTTGGGTAATTTATTAAAATCTTAAATGATTGATTTAAGGTCAAATAATAGACCTAGATAGAAAATAAGTGTATGCGTATGCTGATATTGGGATTGAATTTTGAGGATTTCAAAATTCGGTAAAGGATATAGGTAAATTATTCAGGATTAAGGATTTATGTGATTATGTTCTGTGTTTATGGTTAATGATGTGTTCAGAATGTGGTTAAGGGTCATGGGTTGATCAGATAATTTACATCTGTGACAAACCCTAAGTTTATATTAAGAACGATAACGTTCAGTTAGAAAACCCTAACGTCTGATAAGAAATCCTAGAAACCGGTTCTGGAAACCCTAGTTTTAGTTCCGGGTGTACGAAATCCTATTTCGGATATTTAAAACCCTAGATTGGGAATACAATGTTATGAACAAGGTTAAACGTCAATAATTGTAATTAATTAGGGAAAACCCTAATGAATTATCTAAAATCTTAGTTGATTATATGAAAACCCTAATACCAGATCTGAAAATCCAAATTTCAGAATCTGATAAAATGAAACCCTACTTTGGGAATATAACGGAGAATTTTAATGCTTTAGTGCTATGAATTAAGTACTAATTAGGGTAAAGGTTAATTAATTAACAAACCCTAATTTTTAATTTTTGGAACCCTAATTATTCCGTCAGAAACCCTAATGTTCAATTGTAGATTTAATTGCTAAAATTAGCAATGCTAATTAGGAAACCCTAATCCTAATTATTTTAATTTATGAGTAATTAGAAACCCTAATCTAATTACGTGATTTAATTTCTAAATTAAAAAATTAATTTTTCTATTAGAAACCCTAATTCAAGGGTTTTGAACCCTAATGACCATTTTGACCCTAATTGCGTAATTAGCAATTTTAATTAGGAATTCTTAATCCTAATTAGCAAGAATGAATTTATGATTAAGAAATTTTGGTTATAATTAGAAAATTCTAATTATAAGTTAAAAAGGTTAATTTTCTTATTTGAAAACCAAAATTGGAAATTGTAGAAATTAAATTACAAAATTAAGGGTTAAAACCTGAACCCTAAATTTGTCCAAACTCTAAATCTTAGTATGCTAAACCCTAAGGGTTTCATAAAAAGGAAAATCTAGAAAAAAATGGAAAAGACAAAAATGCCCCTTTTTGTGTATTAATTTAAGTAGCTTGCAAATCTTGGCCAAATCTTTGGGTTGGTGAACAACCCTAGCCTAAGCATAGCCCTAGCATTTGACAAAATGTCCAGCAACCTCAGCAAATCAGATCATGCAATGAATCAAGCAAATTATATAAGGATTTGGAGAGAGAAAGTGTCCAAAAACTTAGCCAATCTCATTCTTGCTCTCACCAACTCCCATTCTCTCCAAACCCACGAAATTTCACTGATATTTCAGTCTCAATTCAAGCCCCACGTGTACCAGAAACGGATCAAAGAAACAGATTCATGGATTAAAGCATAAAAGGTATAAAACCCTAAATTTTGAAATCTAAGATTTTGATGTTGTTTGATGTTAGTTGTTGGTTAAACATGTGTTATAAGGTGTCAATTAGAGATCTGGGTTGTTGGATCATGGATCCATAACACCTAGATGCTCGAATCTAAGATTTATAGAAATCTAGAAATCTGGAAATTTAAGGCCTGACAGCCATATGTCAGGGCCTCTAGATCTTTACTTGTTAATGTTTTGTTGTGTTGTAAGTTATAAATATGTAGTATGACATGTAGGCTTTAATCTGGAACTAGAATCGTGGTAATAGCATGTCTAGATTTCTTGTTATTTGCAGTCAAAGGTTGTTAACCGATCACAGGAACTGAAAATCTGGGTAACCCAGAATTTCCAGATTGGTCTGACAAGATTTTGAAGGTCATGAATCTTGTTGTTGTTTGTTAGTTTGGTCATGTTGTTACTTTAAAGTTGTAGTTTGACATGAGATCTACATTATAAAAGCTTTAGATCACCCAGATCTGTAACAGGATCGGAGTAATTATCGGTCAAACATGCGTTGACCAACTGGCTGGATGAAGATTCTGGAAAACCCAGAATCTTCAAGAACAGTTCGTGACACTTAGTTTGACAAGTTCAGATCTTGCGTTTTTGATGTTTTTAAGTTGATTGTATATGATATACTTGTAGCCTGACATCAGTACTACAATTTAAAACCTCTAGATCACATAAGCCGAACATTAAATGAACGTTATAAGGATCGAAAGCTGTTAACCTCGACTGTTCTTCATTTTCTGGAAAACCCAGAAAATGAAGAACACGTTGTAAGATATTTTGGAGACTTAAAGCTCTCTGATATGATGTTGTATGACCATGAAATCCGTTTGAGGTTGTAGTACCACATGAATACTACAATCTGAAAGTTTTATGCAACCCAGAAATCGATCAGAACACCATTTAAATCGTGGTCAAACCACCCAACCCGAACTCTGTCAAGAACACTCAAGAACACCTATAGCGACAGAAAGTGTCGCTATAGGCCTTTAGCGACAGATTATTTATTATTTTCCAGAAATTAATTTAAAATTATAAAAAAATGGTTTTAAATTATTAAAAATACAAAATAAATTATGAAAAATTATTTTAAAGTCTGAAAAATAGTTTTTAACTATTTTGAGTATATTTCAAAAATATTTAGTATTTTTGGAATATAAATGGTATTTATTTATTTAATTATAATATTAAATAATTTATTTAAAAATAGTTTTTAATTCGTGAAAAATTATGAAAAATAATATTATGATAAAAGAAAATATTTTAAGTTAATTTTGATAACTTTTAATATTTTGGGATGATATTCATTAATTAATCAATATTAATGATAATTAGTTTATTTAATAGATATATTAAATAAATTAAGGAAAAATGGAATTAATGGTTTATAAATCATATAAAAAAGATTTAAGTATTATAAAAATATTTTAAGTTATAAAATATAACTTTTGATATTTTGGCAAGAAAATATTAATATTTTAATATTAATAGCAATTATCGAATAATGGATTTAATGGTTTAAAAATCACATAATTATGATTTTAAGGTATTAAAAATACTTTGATATATTATAATTATAGTATAATATTATGTAATGATTTTCATTAATATTTTATATTAATGATTAAGGAATTATGTGGTATTTAATTTATTTAAATACGGTTTTAAAGATTGAAAAATGTTGATAAATGGTAATAATTATCCGAAAATTATTACTAGCCTAGGGAAAAATATTTTGACTGATAAGGAAATTATCTGTGATATTGTTAAGTATTAAGTCAGAGTTTAATTGAACTTAAACTCGATATTCGTCCGACTAGACCGTCGGGATGATAGAATTGTGTCGGTTTCAACTCAGACTGCAATAGTTTGACTTGATACCTAGTCTTATGTGCTGTGAAGACTGAAAGGTTATGTGGTAATGTGTTTAGGTTATTCTGTGAATGAAAATATAACACTAATATACTGTGATGATATTATTCTAATATTGGAGATCTATATTATTAATATTAGGTCTTCGGGTAAAGCGTTATTGATTGCGTTGCGGTAATCCACGGTTCAGACAAGTTTTCTTGTACTTAACTCTAATAAGAGTATTTTATTCAAACTGATGGTTAATCATTATTGATTTCCATGAAAATTGTACTCTGTACATCTTGCATGTATAAGTCAGGTATGAAAGGCTGATCACCTTCTTTACCAGTTTGTTCAGAAATGTTTGTTCATGTTTAAAACTTGTTCAGTCAAAAGTTTGTTCGTGATAATTCTCAACTATATTGATGAATTATAGTCAGCTTATTATTCATACTCTTCAATCATGATATATTGTTATATTGTTGTATTTAAACTTGATGGGCAACTTTTATGCTCACCCTTGCTATATCATGATAAAACATTGCAGATAAAGCGAACGTGTTCGGGCTCAGGAAAAAGGTTAAAGTCAAGATCTACTTGGGTTAAAAGTGCGGCTAGTTTGTAAATAGCGTACTTGATAAATAATGTTATGAGTTAGATAACTTATGAATTTTGTATTAAGTTAAGGTTACTCGACCTTGGGGAATAGTGTGTAATGTATTGTATAAACAATTTATGTTTATATCTTCCGCAATTAATGATAGAAATAGTATACCGGATCCGCGGAGATTCGGGGCTCGGATTCGGGGGTGCTACAGTTGGTATCAGAGCTGTTGGTTATGAAGCTTAGGTAGGAAAACCTGAGACCAATAACCGCAGTGATTAGGATAAGACTAACTCACATAGAGTTAGTTGGTCAGTAAGATTCAAAGACGAATCTCGGTAAGTTGTTAAGATACAGAGTTTCTTAACTCTGATAATAAAGTTGAACAATAACGCTGAATAGATCAAGTCTAAAAGACTGAAAGTGCAGGGATAGGAGATCGTAAAACAAAATGATCATGGGCATAGAAATAAATCGTAATATATACGATAAGATCACCCCGTGATCTGATAAGGTTATGACAGTCAGAAAGAATCAATCTTATGATTGAAAAGGTTACAGCAAGATGCTGTGTATCAGTTGTACTATGAAATGGTACTATGAAAACTCATGAAAGAGTTATGGATTATGAATACGAATTGAATTTGTGATAACCCGGGATTTCGAATAATTAAAATTTTACGAATAAATTTTTTTTTTTATTTAATATTGACATTGACTGTTAATATTGTACTAGGAATTAGTGAGACAAGTCTCGAGAATCAGTCAATATGTGTTTTGACTAAGAAAATAGAGTAGGGTTGTGCTTAACAACTTTAGAAAAACCCTAACCCTAATTTTCGGATAGGGATTCGATAGAAAATACAATTAAAATAATTGTACTAATTATTGCGTGTTTATTCTATATGAGCTTAATGATAAATAATTGATCGGATAGGTTTTAATATTATTAAACCCTGATAAGAGATTAGAAACCCTAATCTCAGTTGTAGAAAACCCTAATGTGTTGTAGAAAATCCTAATATTAAAAATCGGGGATTTGTAAACCTTAAATTAGGAACCTTAATCCTAATTGGTAGACTTAATGGATTCATTAAACACAAATATGAGATTAGAAATCCTAATCTCCGGATTAGAAATCCTAGTTTATCGTAGAGAAACCCTAATTTCAAAATCGGGAATTTTAAACCCTAATTAGGCAACCCTAATTTTTATTAGCATGCCTAAAGTATTCATTAAACATAAATATGATTAGAAATCACTAATTATATTTTGTAAATTGAATTTCTATTTTAGAAACCCTAATTTTTTTATTTTGGAAAATTATTTTTCTAATTAAACCCTAAATTTGAAATTTATGGGAATTAGAATTCTATAACCTAAAGGGTTCAAAACCTAAACCCTAGATTGTCCAAACCCTAAATCCTAAGGGTTTCATCAAGTTCGAATTCTAGAAGAAATTGGAAATGTCCATAATGCCCTTTATGGGATTTTTATATGCTAACTTGCAAAAATGGCTAAAGCTTTAGTGGTTGAACCACTACCTTGACTTGGTGACTCTAGAAATCCAGCAAATCAACCTACTCCAGCCGAAAATCTCAGCCTAGCATCAAGTCATGACTTATTTACGAGATTTAGAGAGAGAAAGTATAGAAAAAGTGTCATTTTGCTCATTAGCTCTCACCAAATCTCTCTCCCTCCCACACCTCCGAATTTGCTTAGTAAATTAGTAGTGGACCAGTCCTGGTAACAGCCTTAGATCACCCAAGAACAGAAATCAAAAGTCAGAATTGAAAATAAAGCATAAAGGTATAAAACCCTAAATTTTTAAATCCTTCAATTCCTTGTTATTTGTTCCAATTGATCGTTCAAATATGTGTAATAAGGTGTCAATTGATGATCTGGGTTGATAAATCATGAACCCATAACATCAAAGTGCACGAATTTAGTGTTTTTCAAAATCCGGAAATCTGGAAATCGGTGATTTTCAGTCAAATGTCCAATTTTATAACTCCTAGTTTGTTACGTGTTTTTGATGTTTAAAACTTGTAACATGTAGCCTAATATGTGTGCTTTAAGTTTCAAAAAGAATCAGACTTAGATCTATTATAGATCACAAGATATTCACGGTCAAAACCCGTTGACCGAATCTGTCAAGAAAACGAACCCAGAAAATTTGAGCCCAACGTCCGTGTTCAAGTTTGACCGATTATATCTAGTTAATGTTTTGATGTTTTAGTGTTATTATGCTTTCTAGTTGTAGTACTACCTTTTGTCTACAATCTGGAGTTTATAGATTACATAAATCATGGCAAAAACATAGCTTAAATCAAGATTGAAAGTGACCACTCGAGTCTGTTTTTGCCCAGAAAATGTTTGGCAGCAACTTTGGAGGCTTTGATCTCCTTGTTGTGATGTTTTTTTAACCAAAGTGTTGGTTGGATGTTGTAGTGTGACATATTGTCTACACGCCCAAATTTTTAGATAGCCCAGAACATGCTCAGATCGTGAGATAGAGCCGGTCAAACTAGAAACCTTGCAGCTGCCGGAAAAAAATCTAGGTTTGCTCAAGAACACCTATAGCGACAGAAAGTGTCGCTATAGGCCTTTAGCGACGGATTTATTTATTTATTTTCTGAAAAATTCGGAAATTAATAAAAAAAATAGAAATAAATTATAAAAATTACCAAAAATGATTTTAAAAATTATTTTAAATTATAAAAAATAATTTTTGACCAATTGGAATATTTTTCTTTAATATTTATAATTATTTATAATATTAAAGGTATTTAATTTATTTAATTACTTTATTAAATAAATTAGAGAAAAATGATTTAATATTATGAAAAATCATTTTAAATAAGAAAAATGTATTTAAAAATATTTTGAGTTATAAAATGTAACTTTTAATATTTTTGGAGAATTTTCATTAATAATTTAATATTAATGATATAATATTTATTTGATTATTAAATTAAATAAATAAGATGAAAATGATTTAAATGATTTAAAAATCATTTTAATTAAGAATAAAATGTTAGAAAATATTTTAAATTATAAAATATAATTTTTAATATTTTTGGAGAAATTTCATTAATAAATTAATATTAATGATATTTGTTTTATTTAATTATTATATTAAATAAATGAATTAAAAATGGTTTTAATGATTTAAAAATCATTTAAAAATGAGAAAAATGATTTAAAAATATTTTTATGTTATATTTAATGACTTTTAATATTTAGATGATAATTTCATTAATAATTATATATTAATGATGATGATTTAAAAATGATTTTTAAATACTTTAAAAATCATTTAAGTGGAATATTATTGATTTAAAAATATTTTAAGTTATTAATAATAACTTTAATATTTTGACAAGTAGGTTATTAATATTTGGATATTATTAAATATTAATAATGACATGATTAATTGATAATTAAATCATTTAAAAATGTTTCTGATATTTGCAAAATTATTATAAATTATAATAATTGCTTGATAATTATTAAAAGCTTCCGAAAAATATTATTATTGATAATTGACTTATCTGAATTAATATTGAAGCTTAGAGACCAAGTTTAATAGACAGATAACTGTGTTAATTGTCAGATAGGGTGACCAGAACACCGAGGACGGACCGAAGTCCAACCAGATCAAAATAGTTAGACTTGTTAAGTGTTTATATAGGTTATAAACACTGTTGTGATTATGTACTAATGTGTTTAGGAGAAGGTTTAACTGTAAATTACAGTAATGTGTGATGTGAATTATTGTACTAATTGTGAGACCGACATTATTGATTATAGGTCTTACGAGCGCAGTTAATTATATTGTGTAGCAGTAATCAACGCGAAAGGCAAGTTTCCTAACTCAACTTGAGTTGCTGTTTTCAAGCATGGTAGTGAATAATTATTGATAGTTATTCACATCTATAATGATTATTGTAATTCGCACGTAGTGCAATCGAATCATGTTCTATTATTTGAACTAATTATAAATTATGTCTCAGCTAATTGTTTAGGCGAGACTAGTATTTGGTAAAGCATGAAAGGTTCTATTCATTATGAACTAAAATGTTATTGAAAGATCTATGTCATTGATTTCGGCTAGATTAGCATTTTTATTAATTATTGAAATCCTAGTATTTCTTTGAAAGTAATCCAAACCATATTGTTGTGGTACGGACTCGTGAAATAAAACTGGGATGAACAAATTTTATTGTCGTAAATCGACATGTGCACTATTATTGAGTATTATGCATAATATAGGGTACAAAGGAGTTGGCCACTCCAGGTACTTGCAGAAGAGTATAGTTTAGTTTTGATAACTAATTTATATTCTTGTGGTAATTTAGTTTTAATAACTAAATAAATCCTCTAGTAGTTCATGATCCTCTGTGATCACTCAGCATGAAATCTGGGTATATCCCACATTATTGAGTATTATTGCAGTATTGTTAATTTAATTGAATATTATTAATCTTTGAAAGAATTGTACTCTTTCATATCGAATAAGTTATTTAGTATGGAATAGTAGAAAGTTATTATTCAGATTGAAGTATTATTCGTTATCACGAAATCGTTTGATAATTGTTGAAGTTCTATTCAATCTAGACTCTTCTATTTCTGATTCATATATTATTTATTGTATATTTTAACTTGCGGGGGAAACTTGTTGCTCACCCTTGCTAAATAAAATATTTCAGCTAGGAACGATGAGGCCAGCGGGGATAAGAGGAATAAAGGCAAAGGCATAGTGTTGGAGTAGTTTTATATTAATTATATTTAATATGTTGCTTTGTAAACCCTTTTTGTTTATCGAAAGGGTAAAGTTTGTAATGTTAAGGTTAGTTGACCTGGGATGATGTTATTAACTTAATAACTAATGATATGTAAATTTATTATAATCAATGAATGGGTAGTTAGATGTTATTATATTGTGGATCGTGAGCACCAAACTCGGGGGTCAGGTAACCCGAATTTGGGGGCGTCACAGAATTCGTATTGAAAAAAAGGGGGTTAAGATTGGGTGGGAATTTCAATGAGGACTCGTGTTAACAACTGAGTTGTATGATTTCTTGTATGGGCGGGGAATTGTACTTGGTGTAAAAACTACTTGGTTGGTGGCATTGGTAAGAATTGAAATGTTGTGTCACGCTAGTTATTATATATAGATAATAGGTCATAGGTAGAGAATATAGGATTAAGTACGAGTTCTTAGAACTCATACCTATGTGACATTCTTGATGCATAGTTATATGAAATGTTTATGATTCCCTCAGCGAACGGACGCCAAAGGTCATACTAGGGTAAGTTCGTAAACTCATATAATTGTGGTCAGGTTATGAACTCATAAGTGTGGTTTTATGAACTGGGTATAGTTGTGTGTGAATGAAGTGTTAAGGATTATAGGAACAGATAGATTGTTAAGCATATGATCATTAGTGGAGACTTAGGTTTTCCTAAACCCCTATCTATGCTTAGATTTCAAAATTTTGACAACAAGCTAAATACGCACTATGTGCCTTTAAAAAAGATGTTTTTATTTATCACTTATGTACCATGTAACCTGGTGCAGAGATGATAAAAATGATGGAGTTATCAATGCAGAATTACTTGGTGTTGGATGTGATCTAAGGATCGTCAGCCCACTACAGTATGATGTAGTATAACAAAGTCACAAAATGACGAAATCATCAACGGACTGTAAATACTGTGCGGCATCATGACGTCATTCTCAAAAATGTTTTATTGAAAGAAATTTCTCAAACAAAATTGTTTTGCTGCGGAATCAAATAAGACTGAGGTATGAAATTTTGTGCGCCTAAGGCGGATAAGAGGAACAAATTGTTCCGACCAGCAGTACTTGATCAGTACAGGGCATAATGGGCTAATCACCCTTTTTGTCCGTAAGTAATGACGGTTTGCGGATGAATTTCCATAAAACCTTTGCGAAAATGAAAAACAAACAGTCTATACGATTCCTCAGCACAGTTTTAAAAATTTTACCCTTGTGAGTGGTGTATTGGGTAGTATGTGATATGTGCGAATGGTGTAAGGTGTAAGGTGAATTTCGGGGACGAAATTCTTAGAAGGAGGGGTGAATGTGACAACCCGAGAATTTGGGTAATTTATTAAAATCTTAAATGATTGATTTAAGGTTAAATAATAGACCTAGATAGAAAATAAGTGTATGCGTATGCTGATATTGGGATTGAATTTTGAGGATTTCAAAATTCGGTAAAGGATATAGGTGAATTATTCAGGATTAAGGATTTATGTGATTATGTTCTGTATTTATGGTTAATGATGTGTTCAGAATGTGGTTAAGGGTCATGGGTTGATCAGATAATTTACATCTGTGACAAACCCTAAGTTTATATTAAGAACGATAACGTTCAGTTAGAAAACCCTAACGTCTGATAAGAAATCCTAGAAACCGGTTCTGGAAACACTAGTTTTAGTTCCGGGTGTACGAAATCCTAATTCGGATATTTAAAACCCTAGATTGGGAATACAATGTTATGAACAAGGTTAAACGTCAATAATTATAATTAATTAGGGAAAACCCTAATGAATTATCTAAAATCTTAGTTGATTATATGAAAACCCTAATACCAGATCTGAAAACCCTAATTTCAGAATCTGATAAAATGAAACACCACTCTGGGAATATAACGGAGAATTTTAATGCTTTAGTGCTATGAATTAAGTACTAATTAGGGTAAAGGTTAATTAATTAACAAAACCTAATTTTTAATTTTTGGAACCCTAATTGTTCCGTCAAAAACCCTAATGTTCAATTGTGGATTTAATTGCTAAAATTAACAATGCTAATTAGGAAATCCTAATCCTAATTATTTTAATTTATGAGTAATTAGAAACCCTAATCTAATTACGTGATTTAATTTCTAAATTAAAAAATTAATTTTTCTATTAGAAACCCTAATTCAAGGGTTTTGAACCCTAATGACCATTTTGACCCTAATTGCGTAATTAGCAATTTTAATTAGGAATTCTTAATCCTAATTAGCAAGAATGAATTTATGATTAAGAAATTTTGGTTATAATTAGAAAATTCTAAATTATAAGTTAAAAAGGTTAATTTTCTTATTTGAAAACCGAAATTGGAAATTGTAGAAATTAAATTACAAAGTTAAGGGTTAAAACCTAAACCCTAAATTTGTCCAAACTCTAAATCTTAGTATGCTAAACCCTAAGGGTTTATAAAAAGGAAAATCTAGAAAAAAAATGGAAAAGACAAAAATACCCCTTTTTGTGTATTAATTTAAGTAGCTTGCAAATCTTGGCCAAATCTTTGGGTTGGTGAACAACCCTAGCCTAAGCATAGCCCTAGCATTTGACAAAATGTCCAACAACCTCAGCAAATCAGATCATGCAATGAATCAAGCAAATTATATAAGGATTTGGAGAGAGAAAGTGTCCAAAAACTTAGCCAATCTCATTCTTGCTCTCACCAACTCCCATTCTCTCCAAACCCACGAAATTTCACTGATATTTCAGTCTCAATTCAAGCCCCACGTGTACCAGAAACGGATCAAAGAATCAGATTCATGGATTAAAGCATAAAAGGTATAAAATCCTAAATTTTGAAATCTAAGATTTTGATGTTGTTTGATGTTAGTTGTTGGTTAAACATGTGTTATAAGGTGTCAATTAGAGATCTGGGTTGTTGGATCATGGATCCATAACACCTAGATGCTCGGATCTAAGGTTTATAGAAATCTGGAAATCTGGAAATTTAAGGCCTGACAGCCATATGTCAGGGCCTCTAGATCTTTACTTGTTAATGTTTTGTTGTGTTGTAAGTTATAAATCTGTAGTATGACATGTAGGCTTTAATCTGGAACTGGAATCGTGGTAATAGCATGTCTAGATTTCTTGTTATTTGTAGTCAAAGGTTGTTGACTGATCACAGGAACTGAAAATCTGGGTAACCCAGAATTTCCAGATTGGTCTGACAAGATTTTGAAGGTCATGAATCTTGTTGTTGTTTGTTAGTTTGGTCATGTTGTTACTTTAAAGTTGTAGTTTGACATGAGATCTACATTATAAAAGCTTTAGATCACCCAGATCTGTAACAGGATCGGAGTAATTATCGGTCAAACATGCGTTGACAAACTGGCTGGATGAAGATTCTGGAAAACCCAGAATCTTCAAGAACAGTTCGTGACACTTAGTTTGACCAGTCCAGATCTTGCGTTTTTGATGTTTTTAAGTTGATTGTATATGATATACTTGTAGCCTGACATCAGTACTACAATTTAAAACCTCTAGATCACATAAACCGAACATTAGATGAACGTTATAAGGATCGAAAGCTGTTAACCTCGACTGTTCTTCATTTTCTGGAAAACCCAGAAAATGAAGAACACGTTGTCAGATATTTTGGAGACTTAAAGCTCTCTGATCTGATGTTGTATGACCATGAAATCCGTTTGAGGTTGTAGTACTACATGAGTACTACAATCTGAAAGTTTTATGCAACCCAGAAATCGATCAGAACACCATTTAAATCGTGGTCAAACCACCCAACCCGAACTCTGTCAAGAACACTCAAGAACACTCAAGAACACCTATAGCGACAGAAAGTGTCGCTATAGGCCTTTAGCGACAGATTATTTATTATTTTCCAGAAATTAATTTAAAATTAGAAAAAAATGGTTTTTAATTATTAAAAATACAAAATAAATTATGAAAAATTATTTTAAAGTCTGAAAAATAGTTTTTAACTATTTTGAGTATATTTCAAAAATATTTAGTATTTTTGGAATATAAATGGTATTTATTTATTTAATTATAATATTAAATAAATTATTTAAAAATAGTTTTTAATTCATGAAAAATCATGAAAAATAATATTATGATAAAAGAAAATATTTTAAGTTATTTTTGATAACTTATAATATTTTGGGATGATATTCATTAATTAATCAATATTAATGATAATTAGTTTATTTAATAGATATATTAAATAAATTAAGGAAAAATGGAATTAATGGTTTATAAATCATATAAAAATGATTTAAGTATTATAAAAATATTTTAAGTTATAAAATATAACTTTTGATATTTTGGCATGAAAATATTAATATTTTAATATTAATAGCAATTATCAAATAATGGATTTAATGGTTTAAAAATCACACAATTATGATTTTAAGGTATTAAAAATACTTTGATATATTATAATTATATTATAATATTATGTAATGATTTTCATTAATATTTTATATTAATGATTAAGGAATTATGTGGTATTTAATTTATTTAAATACGGTTTTAAGGATTGAAAAATGTTGATAAATGGTAATAATTATCCAAAAATTATTACTAGCCTAGGGAAAAATGTTTTGACTGATAAGGAAATTATCTGTGATATTGTTAAGTATTAAGTCAGAGTTTAATTGAACTTAAACTCGATATTCGTCCGACTAGACCGTCGGGATGATAGAATTGTGTCAGTTTCAACTCAGACTGCAATAGTTTGACTTGATACCTAGTCTTATGTGCTGTGAAGACTGAAAGGTTATGTGGTAATGTGTTTAGGTTATTCTGTGAATGAAAATATAACAGTAATATACTATGATGATATTATTCTAATATTGGAGATCTATATTATTAATATTAGGTCTTCGGGTAAAGCGTTATTAATTGCATTATGGTAATCCACGGTTCAGTCAAGTTTTCTTGTACTTAACTCTAATAAGAGTATTTTATTCAAACTGATGGTTAATCATTGTTGATTGCCATGAAAATTGTACTTTGTACATCTTGCATGTATAAGTCAGGTATGAAAGGCTGATCACCTTCTTTACCAGTTTGTTCAGAAATGTTTGTTCATGTTTAAAACTTGTTCAGTCAAAAGTTTGTTCGTGATAATTCTCAACTATATTGATGAATTATAGTCAGCTTATTATTCATACTCTTCAATCATGATATATTGTTATATTGTTGTATTTAAACTTGCTGGACAACTTTTATGCTCACCCTTGCTATATCATGATAAAACATTGCAGATAAAGCGAACGTGTTCGGGCTTAGGAAAAAGGTTAAAGTCAAGATCTACTTGGGTTAAAAGTGCGGCTAGTTTGTAAATAGCGTATTTGATAAATAATGTTATGAGTTAGATAACTTATGAATTGTGTATTAAGTTAAGGTTACTCGACCTTGGGGAATAGTGTGTAATGTATTGTATAAACAATTTATATTTATATCTTCCGCAATTAATGATAGAAATAGTATCCCGGATCCGCGGCGATTCGGGGCCCGGATTCGGGGGTGCTACACACATTACATGTCGATCTTATTTCATTGAAAATACTTGCATTTGATGTAATTCTAGGGATTGATTGGTTAACTACTCATCATGCAAAAATTGAATATTTTCGTAAGGTTGTTAGCTTTCATATTCCTAACCAACCTATTATGCGAATTCAAGCAACCAAACCATTAAAATCAATAACTATCATCTCAAGCCATAAAGCTATTCATTTATTGAAAAATGGATGTCAAGCTTTCTTACCTCATGTCATGGATCTAAACAAAAATACGTCAGTTTTGAATGATATTTCTATTGTTAATGAATTTCCTGACGTATTCCCTGAAGAACTTCCTGACCTACCCCCAAAGCGTGAAATTGAATTTTGTATCAACCTTGAACCTGGTACAAAACCCATTTCCAAAGCCCCATATCAAATGGCTCCTATTGAACTTCAGGAGTTAACGACCCAACTACAAGAATTGTTAGACATCGATTTCATTCATCCTAGTACTTCTCCTTGGGGTGCTCCTGTTCTATTCGTGAAAAAGAATGATGGGAGTATGCGACTTTGTATTGATTATCGGGAGTTGAATCATGTCACCATCAAAAATAGGTACCCATTACCACGTATTGATGACATGTTTGACGAGTTACAAGGAGCCAAATTCTTTTCAAAGATTGATCTTCGTTCCAGATATTACCAATTGAAGATTAGAACCCATGACATTCCAAAGACGGATTTCAGAACTCGGTACGGTCATTATGAATTCCTAGTCATGTCCTTTGGATTGACTAATGCTCATGCTGCCTTCATGGATATGATGAACCGAGTATTCAATGAATATTTGGATCACTTTATGGTCGTCTTTATTGATGACATCCTCATATATTCCAAAACCCGTGAAGATCATGAACAACACTTGAGGCTGATACTCCAAAAGCTTTGTGAATATAAGCTTTATGCCAAGTTGAAGAAATGCGAGTTCTGTCTTGAGGAAGTAGCATTCCTTGGGCACGTGGTATCAAGTCATTGGATTATCTGTTGACCCAGCAAAGATTAAAGCTATTCAAAGCTGGGAGCAACCTAAATCAGTGACCGAAGTACGTAGCTTTCTCGGCTTAGCTGGTTATTATCAGAGATTCGTAGAAGGGTTTTCTCGAATCACTACTCCACTAACTCAGCTGACTCGGAAAGATACAAAGTTCGGTTGGAGCGAGGAATGTGAGAAGAGTTTTCAAGAACTCAAGAGGAGACTCATTTCGGCACCTGTTCTGATAATACCATCTGGTTCGGAGGGATTTGTCATTTACAGTGATGCTTCGGGAAAAGGGTTAGGATGGGTTCTCGTGCAACATGAAAAAGTTATAGCCTATGCCTCATGATAACTCAAAGAATATTAGAGGAATTATCCTACTCATGATCTAGAGTTGGCAGCTGTTGTCTTCGCACTAAAGATTTGGAGGCATTACTTGTATGGGGAAAAAGTGGAGATCTTTACGGATCATAAAAGCCTTAAATATTTCTTCACTCAAAAGGAACTCAACATGCGACAACGACGTTGGCTTGAACTGTTGAAAGAATATGATCATACCATCCAATACCATCTTGGAAAAGCGAACGTGGTAGTTGACGCATTGAGTAGAAGATCATATGCAAGTGCGAATGCGATATTGTTAACGCAAAGGCCCATTTTGTGTGACTTGCAAAGGATGGAGATAGAGTTAAAGACTCTAGGGACCCATGTGATGATGGCGAATATACGAGTAGAACCGACTTTAATTGATAAAGTTAAAGCTTGTCAAGCTACAGACCTGGAGCTGATACGTATGAGGAAGAAAGTGCAAGAAGGTGCTATGCCGGAAGCAAGAATCGATGAAGATGGAATACTTCGAGTCAACTCTAGACTTTGTGTTCCTAACGACCCTGATTTAAAGTATAAAATCATGATGGAGGTGCATAACACACTTTTTGCAATCCATCTTGGGAGTACCAAAATGTATCATGATATTCGTCATACATTTTGGTGGAGCAATATGAAGAGAGAGATAGCGTTGTCTATCTCAAGCTGTCTAACATGTCAACGAGTCAAGGCGGAGCATCAAGTACCAAAAGGTCCTCCATTGCAACCACTTGAAATTCCAGAATGGAAGTGGGAGCACATTACCATGGATTTCGTTTTCCGGTCTTTCCAAAGTTTCTCAAGGCATAGATGCGATTTGGGTCATTTTTGATAGATTGACCAAGTCTGCTCATTTCTTACCGATACGAGAAACTTATACACTTGAACGTCTTGCTCGTATTTACATAAACGAGGTTGTAAGATTGCATGGTATGCCAGTATCCATAGTTTCTGATCAAGACCCAAGATTCACTTTAAGATTTTGGGTTAGTTTGCAAAAAGCTATGGGCACGGATTTACGATTTAGCTCGGAATATCATCCTCAGACAGACGGGCAGTCGAAGAGGACGATTCAAACTCTTGAAGATCTATTAAGACTCTGTGTCATTGACTTCAAGGGAAGTTGGGACAAGTTCTTACCATTGGTAGAGTTTTCCTACAACAACAGTTATCAAGCATGTATTGGCATGGCTATAGAAGAAAGTGTCATTCTCTAGTATGTTGGGATGAAGTGGGTAAATCAACGTTGTTAGAACCGGAGTTGGTATATATGACTACGGAAAAGATTCAAATGATCCGACAACGTATAAAATATTCACAAGATCGACAAAAGAGTTATTCTGATCTTCATCAAAAGGACGTGGAATTCGATATAGGAGATCATGTGTTGTTACGTGTTGCTCCATGGAAAGGAGTTACGAGATTTAGAAAGAGAGGAAAGCTCAATCCTCGATTCAAAGGCCCATTTTTAATCATCGATCGAGTAGAAACTGTGGCCTATAGACTCATTTTACCGCCAAGTATGTCTCGTGTTCATAACGTTTTTCACATATCCATGTTATGTAAATATTTGGAAGACCCGAACCACATTATTGAGTTAGAACCGGACGAAATAGCAGAATATTTAACATATGAAGAGGTTCTTGTTCAAATCTTGGATAAGAAGGAACATATTCTACGCTCCAAGGTTATACCTCAAGTCAAAGTTTTGTGGAGAAACCACGATGTTGAGGAAATTACTTGGGAGTTAGAATCTAAAATTAAATCAAGGTATCCTTACCTCTTCAATGTACCAGGTACGTACCCTAATTTCGAGGGCGAAATTTCATAAGAAGGGGAGATTGTAAAACCCCAACTTTTTGAATAAAGATGAATTTTCTATAAATATTATTTTTGAATATTATAGGAGTGAAATTGATATAATTTTATAGTTTTGGGTTATATTTATAAATTTTGTAAAAGTACGCAAGTTGTTATATAATATTCAATTGGTCGGGTAATATTCGTTTTAACGGGGAATATTCGTACAACGGCACAATCATTGGTGGACCCCACAACGAAATTATTGTCGGATTGAGAAAATAACAAAAATACTTTATGAAAATAACGGCGGAAGTTTTACCGTTAACTATTGAAACACCCGGTGTTAGAAGTACAGTAATATGCGTGGTTGCATAGTAGTACACGGTATTAATTATTGATGCTTACGTGATACGTCACTCAGTTTTGTTGGTATTATTAATGTAATAATATAGAAAATCTTTTTTTATAAAACAAAATACTTTTATAAAGTTATTCTATAAATAGAATATATTATATTCTATTATGCATAGTCTTGCATAATGTCTGCATAATATTTTGCATAGTAAAATCTTTTTATATAAAACAGAATACTTTTATAAACTTATCTGTTTTATTAGACAATAATTAGAATATATTATATTTTATTATGCATAGTATTTGCATAGTGCCTGCATAGTGTTTGTATAGTAAAATCTTTTATAAAGTTCTTCATTTTATTAGATTATAAATAGAATATATTTTATTTTATTTAAAAGATTTTGCTTTAAATATGAACCGTCATATTAAAGTAAATCAATCTGGACCGTTCATGAGTTAGTTACTATGCAATCCATTTTTCTATAAATAGAAGCTCATTCCTTCATTATTTTATTACGAATTCACTGAAACTCTAGAGAGATAAACTATAGAGAGAAAGAAGAAAGTATTCTACTACTTCACTACCTATATATCCAGTACTCTTCTTCTTAAGGTAGGGAATATTATTTGTTGTACTCGTAAGGGGTGTTATTCTTTTGTATTCATGAAGAGAACTTATGTTATTCCATTCTTTATTATTCGGTTGGAATAACCTGTATATGCGGGCTACCCTATACTTGGTGACATTCTTCTATTATTTCGTCTTTATTATTCTATTAGAATATTCTGTCTGTGCGTTTTACGCCGGACCAAATTCCGTCTTTATTATTCTGTTGGAATATCATGTCTGTGCGTTTTACGCCGGACCTGGTTCAGTCTTTATTATTATTCTGTTGGAATATCATGTCTGTGCGTTTTACGTCGGACCTGATTTCGTCCTTATTAGTATTCTGTTAGAATAACATGTCTATGCGAAATACCGTATGCATAGTGATTTTTGTTGTTATTCCATTCTTTATTATTTTGTTGGAACATCCTGTCGGTGCGAATTTCTCCTGAACAGGTTCCGTTATTTAGTATTATGTTAGAATAACCTGTCTATGCGAAGTACCGCATGCATGGTGATTTTTTTTGTTATTCCATTCTTTATTATACTCAGTTGGTTAAGTTTTGACTTCTATACTCCATGAAATTAGTGAAATATCCTTGATAATTGCGCTTCATCCAGTATCTTTTCATAGAAATATTCTTCTGAGCATTCTTGAATTTTACTCTACAAAGCAGTATCATGTTGATAATTTGGACATTATTGGTTCTTGGACAAATTAATTCTTGAACTTGTTTTATTGAATTCTTATATCATTGTCATCATCCTCATATTTATATTTTTTGAAAGTCATCTGTGGCCTGTAGTGCATAAATGGACTTGGTATGATTATAACCAGGGATTATTCTGTGTAATCATGACCGTAATGTTACAAATGATATGGTAAAAGTCCTCATTGGCTCGTAGTGCATTGATAGATAGTTGTTGGCATGATCATGACCATTAATGAATACACAAATATTCTTGGCCCGTAGTGCATGGATAATTATGGTCGTGATACTAAAGAATATCCTTAGTCGTAGTGCAGAGGTGATTCGATGATGTGGATTATGTATTAACTTGAGTCTCAGCGATAAAAGTCATGAAAAACCTTTTAAATCATAGAAGATAGTAGATTTTATTCTGTACTTGACTCTTCTAATGGATTGCTTGTTTCCGCTACAGTTAAACTTGATGTTTCTTATATTGTATCAGTTTAACACTATTTAAGGCTAATGATAATTTATTCTGTATTATCTTAGTCATAATATTTCTTACTATTCTAGTTTAGCTCACCCTTTCTTTCACTGTTCTCTTCAGGAAATGAGAACGTAGCTGGGACGAGTCGGGGAACGGAGTGATGGTCCGGATGATAGTATTAGCTAGTAGTCCTCACTATTCTGTTAAATAGTGTGACAATAAATGTAATGAGGACTTATTCTGAGAGTGGATATTTTCTAGAAGATAGTATTTGTATTTAAACTCACAGCTCTCTTGTTGTATAATTAAGATTGTATTTATGTTTTGTACCATGTATTTGGCGACTCAGAATAGGTGATGTATACCTATTTTGGGGGCGTCACAAAATATAACTACTAAATGTTGTGTAGAATATAACACACTTTTCTATAATGTTTAGGGAGAACTTTCACAGCTAGAGACCACTGTTATATTCCCCTGTTATCCCCGTTCGACCCGGCAACACTCTTACAACAACACTCTTATTACCTGAAAGAAATTGTGAAGCAGAAAGGGTGAGTACAACTAGCTCAATAAAGAATAGCATGACTAAAGATAATTAAATTATCAATAGCTTTCATCAATAATAAATCAGAGATTTGGAACATATGGTAGATAATAAAACTTTTCAACCATAGTTGCAGCGGAACGAGCAATCCATTAGAAGAGTCAAATAGACCATAAGGTCTATTATCTTCTCCATGTTAAAAGTCCATCAATAGTGTTTTATCCTTGTAACATCAATCAACAATTCCTGTACACAATCATATGAATAACTCATAATCATAATTGTGATTCTAAATTCCTTTTCTCACCCAGGACGAAGATAATTTTCATCACATATCTTCACCTGAAACATCAAAAATCATGGTTATACCAAATCACAATTCATGCTCGTAATCATTAAATCATTTTTGCACTACAGCCAAAGATATTCATTATTATCACATCCATGAATTAATATTTCATTGCTGAGACTCAGCTCAATAAATAATCCAAATAATCGAATCATCCCTGCACTATAGGCCAAGGATATTCTTTAGTATCACGACCACGAATTATCCATGCACTACGGGCCAAAGATAATCGTGTTTTTATCAATGGTCCTGATCATACCATAAAATAATTCATCTTTGCACCCTTGGCCGAAGAGAATCCATAGCCATAATCATACCAAAAAATGTCCATCAATGCACTACGGCCCAATGAAGACTTTTTCATTAGTATCACAACCACAAAGTATACATGCACTACGGGCCAAAGATAATCGTATTTTTTTCAACGGTCCTGATCATGCTATAAAACAATTCATCTTTGCACCCTTGGCCGAAGAGAATCCATAGCCATAATCATACCAAAAACTGTCCATCAATGCACTACGGGCCAATGAGGACTTTTTTCACATCATTTGTAACATTACGGTCATGATTATACTGAATAATCCCTTGTCATAATCATACCAAGTCCATCTATGCAATACAGCCAAAGATGACTTTCAACACAATATGAGCATGAGGATGATGACAATGATATAAGAATCAATCAAATGAGATAAAAGATAAATATTAAACATTTATAATACAATTTATCCATCGTTCAATAATAACCAAATGTTATCAATCACTTAATAATCTCATAATCTAATATCATTAATATTATAACAATATTTTAATCATTTCTTAAACTTATAAATAATTTATTTCAATTGTTTACACTTTATCAAATAATGCATTTAATCATTCAAAAATGCTATACTCACAAGATTTCATAATCAATGATCAAATCCCTCATCAAAATCTGCATATACCCTATATAGGATTCTCAAGTCATAAAATCCTATTTTCTAATTTTATTACTTCACATAACATATTTAATTCATTTACTCATAACTAGTTCATTTTTATGAAAAATATCAAATCAGTCTCAAAAATATTTTTTTTTTGGGATTTAGCAAAATATAGTCCAATCTTGAACATATATTTTTCTCAGAATTTTAAAAATTCATTTACTATTTTTCATATGGATAAAACTTTCGAATATTTAGACATTTATCATAAATTGTACTTTTGTCCCAAAATTCCGAAATATACAGGGTATACTCATGTTATATACATGTACTTCCAATAAAAATTTCACCAATTTTGGAGTTAACCACAGGGAGTTATAAGAGTTTACTTTTAAAATAGTCTTTTTCCATAAAATCCATAACTCTTAATCTATACATCCAAAAATCGCCATTTTTGGACACAATTTAGAAAACTCATTAAATTATCATTTCAAATTTTTCCAAAATTTTTGAGGGTCAAAAAATTACAAATCTGCCCCTGGTAGAAACCCTTTTTTAATGAAAATACTATTCATATGAATACGAAGGATCATTCACCATGCATGTGGTAATCCACATAGAAAGGTTATTCCAATAGAATAATAAAGAATGGAATAACAGAAAGATTCACCATGCGTGCGATAGACTGCACCGATAAGTTATTCCCAATAGAATAATAAATACTGGAACCAGGTCCGGCGTAAACGCACAGATAGGATATTCCGACAGAATAATAAATAATGGAACCAGGTCCAGCGTAAACGTACGGATAGGATATTCCGACAGAATAATAAATAATGGAACCAGGTCTGCGTATATGCATAGACAGGATATTCCGACAGAATAATAAAGAACGAAATATTAGAAGAATTTCACCATGTATGCGGTACTTCGCATAAACAGGTTATTCCAACATAATAAATAATAATAGTAATAATATCCTTTATGAGTACGACAATTATATCCCCTACCTTAGAAAGAAGAGTACTAGATATAGAAGTAGTGAAGTAGCAGAACACTTTTCTTCTTTATCTCTATAGTTTCTCTCTCTAGAGTTTCAGTGAATTCGTAAGAAATAATGAAGGAATGAGCTTTTATTTATAGAAAAATGGACTGCATAGTAACTAACTCATGAACGGTCCAGATTGATTTACTTTAATCTGACGGTCCATATTTAAAGCAAAATCTTTTAAATAAAATAAAATATATTCTATTTATAATATAATAAAACGAATAACTTTATAAAAGATTTTACTATGCAAACACTATGCAGGCACTATGCAAACACTATGCATAATAAAATATAATATATTCTAATTATTGTCTAATAAAACAGATAACTTTATAAAAGTATTCTTTTTTATATAAAAAGATTTTACTATGCAAAATACTATGCAGGCACTATGCAACACTATCCATAATAAAATATAATATATTCTATTTATAGAATAACTTTATAAAAGTATCATGTTTTATATAAAAAGATTTTACTATGCAAAATACTATGCAAACACTATGCAACACTATGCATAATAGAATATAATATATTCTATTTATAGAATAACTTTATAAAAGTATTCTGTTTTATTACACTAATAATACCAATAAAATAAAACTGAGTGACTTATCACGTAAGCATCAATAATCATTACCTTGTGCTACTATGCAACCACGCGTATTACTGTACTTTTAACACCGGGTGTTTCAACAGTTAACGGTAAAACTTCCGCTGTTATTCTCATAAAAATATTTTTGTCGTTTTTTTCATCTGTCAATAATTCCGTTACGAGGTCCACCAATGATTGTACCGTCATACGGACATTCCCCGACAAAAAGAATATTTTATATCAAATTGCTTACTTTACAAAAAAATTCACATATTACCCTTAACTTTAAACTTTTATCAATTTAACTATTTACCAAAATAGAAAAATTGAATACTTTTATTTCATAAAATTTGGGTTCTCACAGTATACTTCGAGTCAACTCCAGACTTTATGTTCCTAATGACCCTGATTTAAAGTATAAAATCATGATGGAGGCGCACAACACACCATTTGCAATCCATCTTGGGAGTACCAAAATGTATCATGATCTTCGTCATACATTTTAGTGGAGCAATATGAAGAGAGAGATAGCGTTGTTTATCTCAAGGTGTCTAACTTGTCAACGAGTCAAGGCGGAGCATCAAGTACCAAATGGTCCATTGCAACCACTTGAAATTCCAAAATGGAAGTAGGAGCACATTACCATGGATTTCGTTACTGGTCTTCCCAAGGTTTCTCAATGCATAGATGTAATTTGGGTCATTGTTGATAGATTGACCAAGTCTGCTCACTTCTTACCAATAAGAGAGGCTTATACACTTGAACGTCTTGCTCGTATGTACACAAACGAGATTGTAAGACTGTATGGTATGCCAGTATCCATAGTTTTTTATCGAGACCCAAGATTCACTTCACAATTTTGGGTTAGTTTGCAAAAAGCTACGGGCACGGATTTACGATTTAGTTCAACATATCACCCTCAGACGGACGGACAATCAGAGAGGACTATTCAAACTCTTGAAGATTTATTAAGACTCTGTGTCCTTGACTTCAAGGGAAGTTGGGACAAGTTCTTACCATTGGTGGAGTTTTCCTATAACAACAGTTATCAAGCAAGTATTGACATGACTCCATTTGAGGCGTTGTATAGAAGAAAGTGTCGTTCTCCAGTATGCTAGGATGAGGTGGGTGAAGCAACGTTGTTGGGACCAGAGTTGGTACGTATGACTACGGAAAAGATTCAAACGATCCGACAACATATAAAAACCTCACAAGATCGACAAAAGAGTTATGCTGATCTTCATCGAAAGGACGTGGAATTCGATATAGGAGATTATGTGTTGTTATGTGTTGCTCCATGGAAAGGAGTTACGAGATTTGGAAAGAGAGGAAAGCTCAATCCTCGATTCATCGACCCATTTTTAATCCTCGATCGAGTAGGAACTGTGGCCTATAGACTTGTTTTACCGCCAAATATGTCTCGTGTTCATAACGTTTTTCACATATCTATGTTACGTAAATATGTGAAAGACCCGCGCCACGTTATTGAGTTAGAACCAGACGAAATAGCGGAAGATTTAGCGTATGAAGAGGTTCCTGTTCAAATCTTGGATAAGAAGGAACATATTTTACGCTCCAAGGTTATACCTCAAGTCAAAGTTTTGTGGAGAAACCACGATGTTGAGGAAATGACATGGGAGTTAGAATCTGAAATGAAATCAAGGTATCCTTACCTCTTCGACATACCAGGTACGTACCCTAATTTCGATGGCGAAATTTCATAAGAAGGGGAGGTTGTAAGACCCCAACTTTTATAAATAAAGATGAATTTTCTATAAATATCATTTTTGAATATTATGGAATGAATTTGATATAATGTTATAGTTGTGGGTAATATTTATAAATTTTGCAAAGTACGCGAGTTGTTTTATAATATTCGATTGGTCGGAGAATATTCGTTTTAACAGGGAATATTCGTACAACGGCACAATCATTGATGGACCCCCCAACGGAATTATTGTTGGATTAAGAAAACGGCAAAAATACTTTATGAAAATAACGGCGGAAGTTTTACTGTTTACTGTTGAAACACCCGGTGTTAAAAGTACAGTAATACGTGTAGTTGCACAGTAGCACGCGGTATTGATTATTGATGTTTACGTGAGAAGTCACTCAGTTTTGTTCAATTATTGCTACACTAATTGCTGCATAATATCTCACGTTATTTGATTCAATTATTGTCAATATTTTATATATTATTAAATCAATAATTGAGATGACAAAGTTAAATATTATTATTTGCAATATTAACGATGTCTAGAAGTTCTGTCAAGGAGAGGTTTGGTCACCTAATTGTGCGCTAATAAGGAGAAATCCTTATTGGAAAGCCCACTCTTTCTTGGGAACGACCTGGTCGATTAATATTGTGAATTATAATAATGATGATATATGTTGTTAAAATTATTAAGGTGATTTTTATGAAGTTTTGCTTATTTTATGGACCCCCATTTACCATTTTTTCAAAATAATCGATAAAAATTTATTTAAAGGTGGGACCCACATGTGGGGCCCATATTTATTGAAAAACTGATTTTTCAAATGGGGATGGGAGGGAGTTACGTACAGGGGAGGGAATTTATATATATATATATATATATATATATATATATATATATATATATATATATATATATATATATAATTTGTGTATATATATATTGGTGTGTGAATGGAAAATGGTAGAAAAGTGATAGTGTGATAGTGAAAGGTGTATGGTGTGTGTGTGTGTAAGAGTGTAGTGAAAGTGATGTGTGGGTGGGAAAGTGAAAATTGTGTGTGAATATAGATATATCATTGGTATATAAATATATATGATGAAAGTGATTTTGCGGGGGTGGGGGATTGACGTTGGTTTTGGGGGGGATAAAAATCAAGTGATGTATATATAATATTGATATATATAAATTGAAAGCATGTTTATATATATATATATATATATATATATATATATATATATATATATATATATATATATTATTTTATTTTTTGTTTTGTTTTTATTAGATGGTTGATTGAAAATTTTGCATCCGTGATTCTCAAAGTTTTCATCTGTGAGTTGCGTATCTATTGCATCCATGATTTTTCCTTACACAGTGCATTTCCATTCTCCTATAAATAGAAGCTCATTCTTTCATTATTTCTTACGAATTCACTGAAACTCTAGAGAGAGAAATTATAGAAAATTATTCTGCCACTTTCCTACTCTTATATCTAGTTTCTTTTACGGCAAAGGGAATTATTTCTTTTGTATTCATGAAAAGAACTTCTGTTATTCCATTATTTATTTTTCTGTTGGAACATCCTGTCTGTGCATTTTATGCTGGACCTGGTTCCATTATTTATTATTATGTTGGAATATCCTATCTGTACGTTTTACGTCGGACCTATTTCCGTCTTTATTATTCTGTTGAAATATCTTGTCTGTGCATTTTACGCCGGACCTAGTTCCGTTATTTATTATTCTGTTGGAATAACCTGCCTGGGCGGTCTATCGCATGCCTGGTGATTTTTTTTCTTATTCCATTCTTTATTATACTCAATTGGTTAAAGTTTTGGCTTCTATATTCCATGAAATTAGTGGAATATCCTTGATATTTGCGCTTCATCCAGTATCTTTTCATGAAAATATTCTTCTAAGCATTCTTGAATTTTACTCTACAAAGAAGTATCATGGTGACAATTTGGACGTTATTGGTTCCTAGATAAATTAACTCTTGAACTTGTTTTATTGAATTCTTATATCACTGTCATCATCCACATGTTTATATTCTGTTGAAAGTTATCTGTGACCTGTATGGCATAGATGGACTTGGTATGATTATGACCAGGGATTAATCGGTATAATCATGACTGTAATTTTACAAATGATGTGGTAAAAGTCCTCATTGGCCCATAGTGCATTGATGGACATTTGTTGGCATGATCATGACCATTGATAAATACACGAATATCCTTGGCCCGTAGTGCATGGATAATTTGTTGTCGTGATACTAATGAATATCCTTGGCCGTAGTGCAGGAATGATGTGGATTACTTATTAAGCTGAGTCTCAGCGATAAAAGTGATGAAAAACCTTTTAAATCATAGAAGATAGTAGATTTTATTCTCTATTTGACTCTTCTAATGGATTGTTCCGTTGCAGTTAAACTTGATATTTATTATATTTTATCAGTTTAACACTGTTGAAGGCTAACAATAAATTATTCTGCATTATCTTAGTCATAAAATTTCTTACTGGGCTAGTTGAGCTCACCATTTTGCTTTCATTGTTCTCTTTAGGAAATGAGAACGTAGCAAGGACTAGTCGGGGAACAGAGTTATGGTCTTAGATGGTACATTAGTAGTCCTCACTATTCTATGAAATAGTGTAATAATAAATATAATGAGGACCCCATTGAGTTTGTATATTGTCTAGATGAAAATATTTGTATTAAAACTCACAGCATACGTTTAGTCGTATTTTACACGACTGTTGTATAATTAAATTTGTATTTGAATTCTCTACCATGTATTTTGGGGGCTCACAACTTGAGTAGCGAACGCTGAGGAATTGGAGAAGAACAAAAGATCAAATGATTGGAACTTGAAAATCATATCGTCATACTTCCTGTAACACCCCCTTCCCGAAAAGGAAAGGGAGGTCACGTGCAAAGCACACCAAACCTCAAAATAAATAAACAGAGCACAAATAACTTCAAAATATTAATAATGATATCCATCAATAGCGTACTAAATACAATTCTCCAAATAAAGTCACAATAATCAAAGCCTAAAATTCGAAACAACCTATGTGGTCAAAGGCAACTCTCACGTCACCTTAGCCCTGAATCACCCCTGTAAATCTGCCGGAAGAAAAACACAGTATGAGCCAATTGCCCAGTGCGAATACAGATATACAAAAGATATAAAACTGATACATGAAAACAGTTGAGACAAAAGACTAAACAAGCCTCAAGTGCAAATACAAACGAAAATATAATATCCGAAGATCTGAATGGAATATATCTGAATCAACATAATTAACGAAACCAATAAAAGAATAAAGAATTAACGAACTGAAGTAACTAACTCAATGACTTGAACTGAACAGAAGCCAACAACTAATACAATAAAATAATAGGCTGAAACAAATGGCTGGGGTTATTTCATACCAATTGAGCTCAGAAATATACCTTGCCACATAGGCAAGTCAAAACAATGTCACACAGGCGAGTCAAAATAATGCCACATAGGCAAGTCAAAACCATGCCACACAGGCAAGTCAAATGATGCCACACAGGCAAGTCAAAATAATGCCACACAGGCAAATCACACATTGGACCGCGAATCCAAATGTATACAAATCGGACAAGTGTGTTTGACACAACATCACCAATCCGCAGAACAGAAAACTAGGGTTAACCCATACGCCTTTTACAACAAAACACCAAATGGCCCACTTCCTCCGGAGACTAAAATGGAGACAACGTGGACTAATCACACCGCAACGGAAAGTGTCATGCCTCTCGTGCCAAGACGACATGCCTGTGGTACCCCCATAGGTGGTTATAGCTCAAGTATACCCTACGGTATATTTTAACAAAAATACCATGTCACAACACATGCGACATAATACCAACAAAAGGGTTCTATATGTACATGTTGAACCAAATCAAATTATGGTCACAAGGTCTCAAAAAAAAAGTAACAACATATACCGCTCTACAATTATCAAAAATAATTATTAAACATAATAATCTAATCCAAAGAGTACAAATACGAGTCATATGTATCAACTCCAAAATGAAACTAATATATTTATTTCACAGGAAACAATTATGTGAAATAATAGCGAAATTTGAACAAGCGACAAAACGAACAAATTAAATTTAACAAGAGTATCACAGAAAGAGTACGGAATCCTTACCTGATACTTCCAAACCATTTATAGCACACTCCCCAAAATCTTACCCTCAAATGCCCACGATATCAAATACGAAACGTTATTCGCAACCTAAACATATTCACCTCAAATTAAAAACAATCCAAACTAATAATTCCAAAATAATTCATAATCTATTTAATATGCCTTTAATCATCGCCTTTTATCAATTATTAATACTCCAAAATTTATATTCCAAATATAACTCTTTAAATTCCTTCCGTTCAGTTTAAATAATTTAATAAGATTTTAATACAATCCAATCATTAATAACAATATACTATTAAATTTATTATTAAAACTTTTATAATAATAATAATAATAACGTAATGATTGTTTGCAACAACTAGGTAAATATACATATATTATATATATAGAATCTTGTAACCAAACTCTATATATATATATATATATATATATATATATATATATATATATATATATATAAATGTCAGAAGCAGTAAAAGAACTTATAAAATGCCAAAACTAGATTGCCATCATTTTATTCATCTCTATAAATCAAATCACCAAGAAAATTTTATAACTGAAAGTAGTAAAAGAAAAAAAAACAAAAAAAAACAAACCTGATACAATTCTCTCTCACAAACACAAACACAATCACAATAAGTGATCTGCCTCGATTTACAGCAACAACCAGCGGCTTGACTTCTCTCTCTTTTCCTCAGATTGTATAAGGAAAATAAAATTAGGTTTAGTTATTTATTCACTTAAAAAGAATAGATTTTATCAATTAATATATTTATTAACTCTCCAAATTTTAAAAGGATTTTAATTTACCCAAATACAAAATAGACCCAATTAGTATAAAAGTCCAAATTAATATAATCACATACTTATTATAATTCACACAAATTTAATACAATTGACCCAAACATAAGAAAAGCCCAATTAAAATATGAATTTAAATTTTTTTTTACCAGGTATTACACTTCCACTCTTTTACAATGTTAATTATATGTTTGTCTTGTTTCTGCAAACCAACATTAAAGTCATCTAAAAAGTTCATTTTTTGCCAATTAGGTCCTTAAAATGACATTTTTTTGTTTATTCAATTCTTTTTACTCGATTTGAGTGTAACACGACCCATTTTGACCAAATTTTAACTTAATCCAAACTAGTTTGACCAGATCCCAATTTCATGAATTCATTTTTTTTAAATAAAAACAAATTTTTTTAAATTATTTTAAAAATAATATTTTATTTTAAAATAGTAAAAGTAATTATTATTTTAAAAATAATTATTATTTTAATGAAAATTATTAGAAACTTTTAATTTATCATAAAATGAGTAAAGTTTTATAAAATATATATTCAAAAAAAGTTAAATAAGAAAATATAACTTTATTGTCAAAAAAGTACCTTTTTCATTTTTATGTAAAACTTTATTTTTAGACAAAAAAAATTTAATTTCTAAACCATTATTCTATGTATTCCTAATATTACAAATTTTAAAAACAAAAACTAAAAATAGAAATTAAAATACAAAAATTTAAAACATAAATAAAAATTTGATTCAATTTAAAAAAAAGAAATAAAAAAATTTTAAAAATAATTATTATTTTTAGGTAAAAATTAAATTTTATTTCAAATTTTTTTAAAAATGAGTAAAATTTTATAAAATATAGATTCAAAAAAAATAAAATAAACGAAAAAAAAAATATTTTTTAAAAATAGATATTTTTATTTTTTTTAAATGAGTAAAGTTTCATAAAATATATATTAAAAAAAGTAAATAAAAAAGTTTTTTTCATGAAACAAAATTTGAATTTTTTTTAATCTTTTAAAAGATGTATAAATTTTCATTAAATAATTAAAATTTTAAAATTTAAAACTTTAATTTTTTTGAATCTATATTTTATGAAATTTAATCATTTTTACAAAAATAAAAGTTTCTAATATTTTTTTCTAAAAATAATTATTATTTATAAAACTTTTAAAAATAAGAATTATTTTTAGTATTTTAAAATAAAATACTAATTTTAAAATAATAATTATTTTGAAAAGAATTTTAAAATTTTGTATTTTTTCTATAAAAAAAAAAAATTCGGGTCGAACTTGGTCAGGTTAAGTCAAAATTTTGTCAAAATGGGTCGGGTTGTAATCAAATTGGATAAAATAAACAAAATAAACAAAAATTTCCACTTCATGGACCAAATTAACAAAGAATAAAATTTATGGACGACTTGACAAATAGATGACAGCTTGGAGGAACTGAAGTGTTATTTAACCGTAATATAAACATATTACAATTTAAAAACTTGAAGGTCAAATTCTGCGTTTAGTAAATGAATGAATTCATTTCTTATTAAATGACAATATAATAGTCATTTTAATACTTTTGGGTAGCAACTAGTAATTTAGAGTGTGTATATACTATATATCAACTCTTAAATAATTCAAACATGTAATTTAATACTTTGGCAGTCACATACCCAACTCTATCAATTTTGACTTAGTCATATTTCATCTATAAGTTTTGATAATGAAATATTCATATACTAAATTGTTTTTTGGTGTTTCAGGTATATGTTGATAAAGAACATTGGTGAGATTTTCAAGTGGTTAAAGAATTTTTCTTTACTAGAAAAATCAACTGTAAGGTCAATTGCATAATAATTGATTTTTCATTTAAAGGCTCTAGGACATATTATTTGCACTTTATTATATGTCTTAAATGAAAAATGATTTTAAAAAAAATTTATGAAAAAGTTTTTTAGGATAATATATACATATCATCAAGTACAAAAAGGAAGTAATGTTTTATTTGATATCTGTTCACATGTGTATCACTCTTGATATGTTTCACATGCATATATGTTTCACATGCATTTGTCCTTAAGAAAGAGATACGTGCACATGCCTTATTAAGTGTTTAAAATTGATATTTTGGGTCACTGCTACACGTGGATATGATTTACTAGATAGACTAAACTGTCGGCAGCATTATCTCTTGGTGATTTGATATACATTTTTCAAGGAGAGGTAATTATGGTTACATTGGAATTTTAAAGACCTTGAGTCTTGGAAAGGGTAAATGACTGTTACACTCCTCTTCTACACGCCTCTTTTATATGGAGAGATAAAGTCAAAGTTATTGTGTAAAAAGTTATCTCTTAAAGATGTTTTTGATTTATCCAATCTGTATAACTAACAAATAGATTAATTTTCTAAACTGGATAAATATTAAAGATACATCTCTTTACCGTTGTGGGGTATCTCCATATTTTCAAGTCGATTATTGTGTGGACTATTGGAACAGATTATTTTGGAAATTAACGGTAACTTGTTTATGGGCCTATATAAACGGTGTTTCTCATACAATAATAAATAACTCACGAATTTATACTTGCACCAATCACTGATATTATTGAGCAACTTGATTTGGTTTGTGCAAACCTTGAGCAGCTACGCAATTTATTTCTGATATCTTTGAGATGGTATTTGGTAAGAAATTAATTGTTTATCCTTTTGTGCTAATTGATCATTGCATATAGTTGAGCCTTTAATTGTTAAATTAATTATTCTTCCATTGATCATAGACCTCTATATTTGTGTTGAAATCTGTTTTAGAATAAGTGTAGTCTAAAGGTGTTAATCCTAGTGGATTAGAGAAAAGGTTTACAAACATGTTCAAGGAAGCAAAGGTGCTTGAAGAGTGCATAGGTACACAAGGAGCAAGAGTCCTCAAGAGAAATTAATTGTTAATTAATTTTTGTAAGAATTTGTTTTGTAATCGGTGTTTATTTATAAAGATATAAATAAAGTGAGTCTACAATACTAGTTGGTATTGGACGTGGACTAGGCTATTATTATAGAGGGTAATAGCTTAACCACGTAAAAAAATCTTGGTGTTGATTTTACTGTTGGCTCTACTTTAAGTCATTTAATTATCTTAATAATTAAAATTTGAATATTTACATTATATTAAGATAATTCTTTAACACCAAGTATTTTATTTAAGTTATAAATTCAGCAGAATATTTAGTCAATTCAGTAGACTATATTAATTCAGCAAACTGAATTAATCAATATAGTAGCTTGAATTTAATAGCTTGATCAAAAGTTTAAAAATTGGTCATAGATTGCTCCCACACTTATTCAACCCCCCCCCCCCCTTCTAAGTGTGCCTAGTTAAATTTTATTTGGTATCTGAGCTTGGCTTTACTTATCTTGGTCTTAAAGGTGACTTGTAGGAAAAGATTCTGACATGGCATAGTTCGGGAACAAAAATCAAGAAGGACAATCAACCAATAGACCTCCTTTGCTATTTGGAACAGAAAATTACAACTTCTGGAAATTCTGAATGAGGATCTATCCTAAAAGAGATCCTTTGAAATGGTGGGTTGTGGAGAATGGACCAATTATTCCACGAAGAGATGATGGGACATCAAAGATTCTGGTAGAAATGGATTCAATCGAAATCTACATGGTCTCATATGATTCAAAGGTAATGAACACACTTCTCAATGGCATGGTACAATCCGAGATAGATAAAGTCTTTTCATGCAACACTGCCAAAGAGATGTGGGATACTTTAGTGGTAAGTCATTAAGGTACTTCAAAAGTACGAGAAGTCAAGCTAAGCATGCTTATGTACGATTATGAAATGTTCAAGCTCGAAAAAGATGAAACCATCAAGCTAGCTCAAGCAAGATTTCTAGTCCTTATAAACTCCTTGAAATTACTGGACAAGACTATTCCTCAAAGTGATCAACCGTAAGTTGCTTCGGGCTATACCCAAAAGGTTTGCTTCTAAAATCACTACTCTTCAAGATTTTGCTACTATTTCTTCCATGGATACTTTAACTTTGTTTGGTGAATTAGAAGAATATTAACATCAGTTAAAGAGATATGATGATGAGGAGGAAACTCCTCGAAGAAAGGTCTTAGCTCTTACTACAAATAATGAGGAGGAACTTGATGATAACTCCGATGAAGAAATTTTTATGATGTCAAGGAAACTCAAGGGGTTACTACAAAGGAAAAACAAGAGGAGAAACACTTTCAATTCGAATAAAGTCAAAGGAAAGCAAACTGAAGAGACGTGCTTCAAATGTGGACGTCCTAGCCACTTCAAGAAAGACTGTTTTCAATTAAAGAATAAAAGGAAGACAAACTACAAAGACAACAAGAAGAACAAAGCCTTTATTACTTGGAGTGATGAAGAATCTAAAGTGAAGATCGATGCTAAAGATGAGATTGCTCAAGTATGTTTCGTGGGAGTTGAAGGTGAATCTAATCAGGTATCTCTTAATGAACTAAAGTCTTTAGAACAAGAAAATAAGAAGTTAAGAGAAAATAATGCATGCTTAAAAGGATTAATTAGTACATTAATGGATGAAGTAGATTCAATAATAGATGCAAAGAAAGAAATTGAAAAAGAATCCACATGTAAAAAAGAAAAAGTTTTGATTGCAAAGATTGATTATTTAGACAATTTTAATAAAATACTTTTTAATAAGGTAAAATTCTTAAATAATGATGTCCAAAAATTGACTAATGAGTTAAAAATGAGATATGTGTATATTGATGCATTTAGTGATAAATCTCCTATTAAAACATTTCCTAATAATGAACTTCAAAAAGAAATAGACTCACTAAAATTATCTCTTGCTAAATTTGTTCAAGGTGAAGAAAATCTAAATGTCATATTAGGTAAACAAAGACCTAGTTTTGAAAGACAAGGAATTGGATTTAATTCTATAAATAAAAAGAGTAATATGTAAATGTTAAAATCCAAATCACGTTTTTGGTTAAATTATTGTTCTTATTTCACAACTTGTAAACATTGTGGTATTAAAGGACATTTAAATATAAATTGTTTTAAGAAACGAAATAAGGTTAAAAAGGTATGGATTAAAAAGAGTGATTTACTTGCTACTAACATAAATGGACCCAAAAAGATATGGGTACCAAAAGGATGAATTATCTTCTCTTGACAGGTATATTTAAAGGCAAGAATTCCATCTCCAAAATAGATTCTTGATAGCGGATGTTCTCGTCACATGACAAGTGATAAATCAAAGTTCATGGAACTAGACATCAAGAAAAAGAATGGAATGGTCACGTTTGGAGATATAGAACCTGCGAAATCATCGGAAAAGGTAAAATTGGAAATGGCAAGGTAAGTATAAATAATGTTCACCTGGTTAACGGTCTTGAATTTAATTTAAAAAGTATAAATCAATTAATGGATAATGGTCATCAAGTTAATTTTGAAAAAGATAAATGCACAATATTTCATGGTACTAACAATACTACTCTAGTTGCACAAAGAGAATGAAATATATATACTATTTATTTTGAGCAACAGGATGAAGAACTATGTCTTACTTCAGTACAAGATGAAGCTTATCTATGGCATAAGAGGATGGGCCATGTTCACATGGATTTAATCAAAAAGTTATCTGTAAGGAATCTTGTGAAAGGACTGCCAAAAATAAAGTTTGAAAAGAAAGGAATATGCATTCCTTGTCAACTGGGAAAACAACCATGAATTCTCAGCACCAAGGACTCCTCAACAAAACGAGGTGGTGGAAAGGAAGAATAGGACTCTACAAGAGACAACTAGAACTCTATTACAATAAAGTAAACTTCCAAAGAAATTTTTGAAAACACCATATAAGCTTTTAAATAATAAAATTCCCAACATAAGTTATTTCAAAATATTTGGTTCTAAATGTTTCATTTTAAATACAAGTGACAATTTGGGAAATTTTGATGCTAAGTCATATGAAGGAATATTTATTAGTTATTCTCAAAATAGTAAGGCTTATCGCATTTTCAATATTAAATAGTCATGTGTAGAAGAATCTTTTCATATTACTTTCAATGAGGCTAATAATGATCTTCCAAAAGAAAGTGAAGATGATGTAGGGAATTTGGCGACAGTCAGAATTTCAGCAAACCGAAACGAACAAAATAGAAGACCGAATGAACAGATTCAGCAAACTGAAATGAATGACCAGCATGAACGTGAACTTGAAGATTTGCAGGATGATGAAGATAAGTCTAATGATCAAGAGAAAGTTATGCATAATATCCAAATGCCAAGAACAGCTAGATACATCAAGAATCATCCTCCAAAAAATATCATTGGAGATTCAATAAAGGTATAACCACACGAAGAGGTTTACAAAATCACTGTGCATTCTCTGCATTTTTGTCACGGGTTAAGGCAAAGAATGCAAAGGATGCAATACTTGATGAGAACTGGCTATTGGCAATGCAAGAAGAACTTCAACAATTTGAGAGATGCCAAGTGTGGGAACTTATGTCTCCTCCAAAAGATGTTTCCATCATTGGTACTAAATTGGTCTTCAAGAACAAGCTTTATGAGCATGGGACAATCATTTGTAACAAATCAAGGTTGGTAGCTCAAGGATATAACCAACAGGAGGGGATCGACTATGAAGAAATTTATGCACCAGTAGCAAGGCTGGAATCAATCCGAATTCTGTTAGCTTTTGCATGCTACAAAAAGTTTAAGCTTCATTAAATTGATGTAAAAAGCGCGTTCCTTAATGGATACATAAATGAAGAAGTGTATGTCAAACATCCTCCTGGATTCGAGCACGAAAAGTATCCTAATCATGTGTACATGTTAAAGAAAGCTCTTTATGGCTTGAAACAAGCTCCAAGGGCTTGGTACGAAATGTTAAGTAAGTATCTCTTATCAAACGGATTTGTTAGAGGTAAAATATATTCTACATTGTTTATTAAGCATAAAAATATCGATATTATTTTTGTTCAAATATATGTATATGATATAATATTTGGTACTACTAATAATTTTCTTTGTGAGTGGTTTTCCAAGTGCATGCATAAAGAATTTGACATGAGCTTAATGGGAGAGCTTAATTACTTCTTTGGATTACAAATCATGCAAACAAAGAAAGGAATTTATATCCATCAAACCAAATACACAAAAGAACTACTCAAGAGATTTGGCTTTGAAGGATCTAACTTGAAAGGTACACCAATGAGCACATCAATAAAGCTCACCACTGATGAAAAATGTATAGATGTTGATATAACAAAATATCGAGGTATGATTGGATGTTTACTATACTTAACTGCCTCTAGACCCGATATAATGTATAGTGTTTGTCTGTGTGCAAGATTTCAGGCTAAACCCAAAGAATCACACTTAAATATTGTTAAAATAATTTTGAAATATTTAAGTGGAACAATTAACTTAGGGTTATTTTATCCAATTTGCAATAACTTTGGACTAATAGGTTATTCAGATGCTGACTATGCATGGTGTCAAATTGATAGAAAAAAGTACGAGTGGTGCTTGTACTTTCTTGGGACAAAGTCTCGTATCATGGTATAGTAAAAAGCAAACCTCAGTGGCTCTTTCAACTACTGAGGAGGAATACCTAGCTGCAGGAAGTTGTTGTTCTCAGATATTATGGATGAGACAAACCCTATGTGATTTTGATGTATTATGTGATTGTGTGACTATCTATTGTGATAATTCTAGTGTTATAGATATATCTAAAAATCATGTGTTACACTCATGTACAAAACATATTGAAGTGAGACATCATTTTTTACGTGATAATGTGTCAAACGGTTTTATTAAATTAATATGTATTCCTACTGAAAATCAAATTGCAGATATTTTTACAAAACCATTAAGTAAAGATAGATTTTGCATGCTGGGAAGAGAACTTGGGATGTGTATCGCATAATTCATCTTAAATATGTATTATCGTTATTCTATGTTGCATGTATTGTGACAACCCGAGAATTTAGAAAATTTTTAAAATTTAAATTAATTGATTTAAGGTTCAATATTAGAACCTAGATAGAAAATAAGTGTATGCATTTGATATTTTGAAGAAGGAATTTTGAGGATTTCAAAATTCTGTGAAGGATTTAGGTAAATTATTCAGGATTAAGGGAATAAGCGTTTATGTTTTGTGTATATGTGTCCATGATGTGGTTAAGGGTCAAGGGTTGACCAGATAAACGATATCTGTGACAAACCCTATGTATATATTAAGAACTTCAACGTTCGATTAGAAAACCCTAGCGATTAACAAGAAACCCTAGAAACCGGTTCTGGAAACCATAATTTTAGTTTCGGGAATTTGAAACCCTAATTTGATGTATGAAACCCTAATCTGGGAACATAACGGATAATAATATTGCTTAAGTGTTATTATTATAATATTAATTAGGGTAAAGCTTAATTAATTAGAAAACCCTAATTTAAATTTTAAAAACCCCTAATTTCGGGATTTGAAACCCTAATTTTATAATTAGGGAAAACCTAAGTGTTAATTTAATAATTGTAATGTTAATTAGAAAATATTAATCCTAATTTTCAAGTTATGAGTAATTAGAAAACCCTAATTACGAAATTTAATTTATAAAATTAAAAATATTATTGTTATAATTAAAACCCTAATTATGGGTTAAAAACCCTAATGACCAATTATGACCCTAATTGCCAAATTAGCAATTTTAATTAGGAAATGTTAATCCTAATTAGCAAGATTTAAATTATGATTAAGGAATTTTAATATAATTAGAAAATTTTAATTATAATTTAGAAATATTAAATTTCTATTTTTTAAACCAAAATTAGAAATTTTAGAAAATTAAATTTCAAGTTAAGGGTTAAACCCTAAACCCTAAAATGGTTCAAAACCTAAACCCTAACCCTAACTCTAAACCCTAAGGGTTTGGCCAATGTCTAAAATGTCATTAAAAATAAAATCAAAATGACCAAAATACCCTTTAGTGCATTATTGGATTTTTGCCAAGTGTGAGAGTTGGTGACCCACTATATTGACCTTGTGGCTCCAAAATCTCAGCAAATCTGATTAAATGGACACCTAGAATAACTTGTATTCATTGTATCTATGTTTATAATAGATTAAGAAAGAGAAAGTTACAAAAAAATTCCCATTTGCTTTCCAACTCTTTCTCTCTCTTCAACCTCCGAAAATTTGAGAGGAGGTCAGTCAAAAATAAAGCCATGATCATTTCATAGCAAGCCTAGATCATAATCAAAGTCAGAAACCAAGATTGGGCATTCAAAAGGTATAAGAACCCTAGTTTTTAAAATCTCATGATTTGATGTTATATGTTGTAATTTGTTGGCTAGATATGTGTAATCACTACAAAAAAAATGGGGCTTCAGCAACAATCGATTTTCGTTGCTAAAGGTGCCAAATTTCGTTACTAAAGGTTTTTGGCAACGACTTTACTGTTGTTGCGTCTTTCGTTGCGCAATGAGCGTTGGTAATTGTTCCGCAACGAACATATTTTTTTCGTTGCCAAAAGTAATACATTTTGCAACGAAATTTGGCTTTCGTACAGTGAAATCGATCCTTTAGCAACAAAATGTATTGTTACATATTAATTAAATTTTCGTTGCTAAAAACCCCATTTTGTTGCAAATGCCTGCTAATCGGCAACGAAATGAACTCTCTTTTTTGCAACGACCATGTATTTTCGTTGCAATTGATTCCATTTTGCAACGACATTTTTCGTTGCAGTAAATTATGAAAATTGTTGCCTAATCTTGCTTTCGTTGCGGAATGTAAACGTTTTAGCAACGATTTTCGTTGTTGATTATATTATTTGGCAACGACATTATGCTGAATCAGCAACAAAAATGTTTGTTGCTGGTTATTTCTCAATAGCGACGAAAGTCGTCGATTAGCAACAACGTTATATGTTGTCGTTTCTTTATATGTGCAACGAAAGTTGATATGATTTGCAACGATAAAAAATGTTGCCTTTTATTTTAGTATTAGCAACAATATCCTCTCCGTTGTTATTAGGTTAATTTTTTGTTGCCAAATATTATATTTTTAATGTCATTAGCAAAGAAAATTTGTTGCTAAATGTATAAAAAATTGTTGCTATATCAAAACTTATTCAATACTTTGGTAACGAATTATATTGTTGCCAAATCAAAATTTGACATTCTTTTTGTGTACCTGGCTGGCTCAATGTCCCCATAACAAATAATGAAAAAAAATAAAAAAAACTAAAATGTTATTAACTTAATAAAATCATCCACTACATAATCTGTTATTTCCTAGTAGGCACAATAGATCTAGAAGGGGTGGTTGAATAGATCTTTTTATTTCAAATACTTTTCTCTGTTATTTTATATAGCTATTAAATTAGCATATGACAAAGTTAATAATCTTTTCAAGCACAACGGAATAAGTAAAAGATCCCCTTTATTTATATATTCATAATCATACATATATTATTCGTAGAGTAAATTTAGTTGTAAGCAGTTAATACATACATAGCAGTTATAGTACATAATGTAAATGACATAATGTAAAAGACACAAGGAGTTTTAAGTGGTTCAGAGACTCAAGCTCCTAATCCACTTTTCTGCTTTCAACTAGCAGTATTTCCACTAAGGAAGGGCAATACCCTGAATTACTAAGATTCCTTCAAGGTCAGTAGCCTTGAAACTTCAGTTCCCTTAGAACTCTTCAAGGCCAGCAGGCTTGGAACTTCGTTTAGTCCATGCGGACAAGGACCCTTTTGGCCCTGGCTTCATTTAGTCCCTTCGGACAAGGACCCCTCAGGCCCTGGCTTTGTTGAGTTGTTTGTTTGTTGTTGTTGGAGTTGGTGTTGAGCTGCTAAGATGTCTTCATGCTCTGAACATCTTCTATACTTAGTAGCTTGACTTGATCACCCTTGAAGTGCAGTTGAGTGTTTGCAAGATGCTCAGCTTCTTCGGTTACTCAACCACTTCGGATGATACCTTGATGAACTGCCTGGAAGATCATTCCTCTTGATACTTGATGGCTACACATGAGAGGCTTTTAAGCTGACTGTAAGTTCTTCTGCTAGGTACTTAGAAGCTTTCTCATTCTTGACACCAAGATGGCATTTGTGATCTCCCTTCTTGATATTTGATGCCTTATCATGATGAACTTGCTAAGATGAATGTAGGCTCTTCTTTGTTGTACTTAGAGTCTTCCTATGATGGACATCAAGATGACATGATGCTCTTCTTTCTCTCGGCAGTTCAGAACACTCTTCATGTAGTAGAACTTTCACTTCTACATAGTAGAACTCACACTTCTACTTCTTTCTTTGTCTGACTTCTGAGTGTTCTTGGTGGATCGTAGAGTGAGCCTTCGGACTCACTATCTCACATTGCTTAGATCAGTCCACCTTCTCCCCAAACTCAGAAACTCCAGCAACCCTCGATCTTTAAAGCTCTTCTAGATTTATACTCCTTCTCAATCCTTCCGTTAGAAATAAGCCGTTGAAGGCTATTCAAATATCTTTACAGATCTTGAGTTGACAGAGGTTGACTGCTGATGTGACATGTCATACTTTATCTAACATTGCAGTCTACTGTTTCTCCTACCCGTCAGAGTTGTCACTTTAATGTCTTGGGTGGGTTGAAGACTTTATTATATCCTTCTGATTTCTAGATTAGAGGTTGTCCTTTTGCAACGATGCTCTCAATAAGCTTTTGTCCAAATACCATCCTTCAGATTAAACCGTTGTCAATGCTTTAGTCTTCGGGTGTTCGAACTCTACGATTATGATGCACGTCTTCGAGGACCTGGTCGTAGTGTCTTGTTGAGTGTTGCTCATTGACTGGTAGAATTAACACTACGATCTTGAAGAGTGTTGATTGGATCTCCAATGTAGTACACCTCTTCCTTCTATTGTGCAGTTCTGCAATACTTCAGTTTGGTTCGACTTTTCTCAGATACTGATGGCCTAACTCCTTGCTCTGGTTCCCTCTGAATAGCAAAACACTTCAGATTTGTGGCGTGTCCAGCTCTCTTTCTCCTTGTGATCTCCCGTTCACTTATCATCAATGGACTGACCCTACACTTAATCACTTCAGCCTTATTCTTCAGAGGCTACTCAGTATCTCGATTCACTTTCCATCAGTTCTTTCTTTGTTTAGCAAACACTACGATCTCGGTTGCTTCCAAGATCGTTGTCTTCTATTCACTTGATAGCTACTGCACTTGCTGACTTTCCTTAGTCAGTTACTGAAGTCTTTTTATGATTATCTTGTGGATGACTTCATCTTGAATGGCTTCACAACTCAATCTTGATGCTGGTTGGGTTGGTGCTTAGATCTTCTTTTAGCTTTCATGTCATTCGTTGAGTGCTCTCTGGTTCCCTTCAGGTAGGATGTATCTTTGCAGTGCCAACCAGAGGCTTTGTTCCTTTGGATATTTTGGGATTGCTCATTAGTTAAGAATCATACTTGCTCTACGATTCTGCCTATGCATGTGATTACTTCTGTTCAGGTCGTAGTTCTGCACTCTACAATTAAGTTTCGGCTGTGCAGACACTACGATCCTGAGATCAGATCTTGACACTACGGTTTCTGCCTTGTGCCTATTGTCTTCATCCGATCATGTTCGACTACGATCTCTGCATGTAATCAATAGAATCTACGAACTCAGAGTGTAGTCTACGATCTTTGACATGGCTTCGGCATCGATATATTCTACGACTCCAAGTGTAGTCTACGTTTCTGTCTTGGCTTACTAGACAGGCTGTTTCTACGATTCTGAACATGACTTCCTCATCATACTACAATCCCGAGGAAGCTCTTCTCGATATATCACGATCCTTCATCGTTTCTCCTGGCAGTCTACGAACTCTGAGATCTACTATCTTACAGACTACGATTCTGCCTCGATAGCTCTCGAGTTAACCTTGACTCTCTTGGAAGACTACGATCTCTGGTGCAATACTCAACGATCAGACAAGCCTATCTATTACATCATAAGATAAACCTAACATGCTTGATCTTTCTATATTTATAGTCCTTATACATCATTTCTTTTTAAGTACTTCACAAAGCTGTTTTGCTTATGTAGGATCAACCTAACATACTTGATCAATTCATTCTAAGTCCTTGTACAAATATTTTTATTATCTATCAAAGGACTTTATATCTTTTCTTAATGCAAACATACTTGAATATTGTTCATTCACACGCACGCACGCACACACACACACACACACACACACACACACACACACACACACATATATATATATATATATATATATATATATATATATATATATATATATATATATATATATATATATATATATCATAATCAAATCATATGTAATCAAGAATATCATTCATATGTTTATTCCTGACAATCTCCCCCTATTTGATTATGACAAAAACAATAAGTGCATATGCATGATATGAATGAATCTTATATTCAGTGAGCAGCTGTATTTCTAAAACAAATAATAATGAATGTCATTTATAAAGATATGGCAATTTATACATTAAGACACTTTACATCCTGGATCCAGAACATACCTAACTTAATTAGAGATGTACCTCTTTGGCTCCATGTATGTTTTCAGGATGTCTGTTGATCAGTTACTCATCTGTTTGTTCTCCTCTCTCTTGCTCCCCCTAGGATGACGACCTTCTGTCTTTTCTTAGCTCCCCTTCAGCATTTTTCTGATCATGCTCCCCCTCAAACTCTGTGATCATGTGATCATCATCTTTTGGCTCCCCCTCAGATGATGATTATTTTTCTGTTGCAGCTGTTGTCTTCTTCTTTGACTTCTTCTCTATTATCCCTCTGGTCTTCCTTGAGTGCATCTTGCTCCTCTTCTTTCTATGCCTTTTTTCTCCCCCTTTTTGTCATCAATCATTTGAGAGAGCTGCTCCATGTTTGACATAAGCTGCTCCATTAGGTAAGAGGAGTTGGCAACTTCAAACTTGAGTTTCTGCTGACCTAGCTCAAGTTGCACTGAGAAAGACTGCTTCAGGTCATCAATCTTGTCAGAGAGGGCTTGGATCTGCTCTTCATTGGCCTTCTAAATTCGTAGAGATTCTGCCTTCTAATCTTGTATGGCTTTCTGATAGATGTTATCTCTCTCTAGGAGTTTGAGAGATATCTCAGCCATAGTAGCTTGACGTCTGTTTTGAAGAGAATTATCTCCTTTTGCTGTCAGCTTCTGTGACTCTTCAATGAGTAGATATATCTTCTCACTTAATTCATCAGAACTTTTCAGTAGTTCCTGCTCCAGAATAGTTTGATCCTTTTGTTGGGCAGCTTAGGGTTGAGCATTGGATTGAACTCTACAATTTTTATTCTTGGACAGATTTTTGAAAGCTTGAAGAATCTGAACAATCGTTGAGTGCCGATTGTTGGTTGAGGATGAAGGAATGTCAGAGAGCAGTGACTAGGCTGTTAGAAGCTTCTGACTTTGAATTTGATCAGTCTCAACAGTAGAGTGACCAGACTCTACGATCAACTCCTTGATCATGTTCCTTCTTCCTTCCGAGTCCACTCTACGATCGTAGGGGATGTAGTGATTTCCAATCTGTCGATAGACTTTGAAGTGGGGCTGTTTTTTGATTATTTTGGTTGTAAACTTCTTCACCCTCGGGAAGTTCTGAGCCACCAGCTCCATGCTTGGGAAGTGAGAGAAGCACCAGCTGAGATAGCTTCCATCTCCTTCAGTGTGAGCCTTTAGCCATGGCATCCACTGGAAGAACCATCTCATCAGTAAGTCGTCAGGATTGTAGAGAATGGTTAAGCAGTCTACCTCCATATTGTTCCAGTTTTTGGCTATGTCAAAGGTAGTCATTTTTACTACCTTGAGCTGCTCATTTCTATAGTTCACCCATCTCTTTAATGGAGCATTTGGTAGATCATTCGAAACTTCCACTACGATCTTTCTGCTAAATCTTGCAGGAGAGAGAACTGGATAATCTTCTTGTTCGTCTGCTTCTTTAGGTGTAGAACCAGAATCTTTTTCAATCTCTTCTCTCCCGGAGCCTGAACTTTCTTGATCATTTTCAGCAGAGAATCTCTCTTGCTGCATTTCATTCTCAGAACTTTCTTCAGCAAGATCTTCCTCTGATTCATTTTCTGCATTGCTGGTCCTATCCTTAGCACTATCTTTTTGTGATGCAAACTCATCATCACTTAATTCAACAGGGGCATTTGATTGATTACTTTTCCTCTTGGAGATAAATTTTGCTTGCAGTCTGTAGCTCTTCCTTCTTCTTGGAGGTTCAGCTATGGGAGAGTCAGACTTATCTTCTTCTTCAGACTTGGAAGACTCTAGTTCATCAGAAGAACTTCCTTCATGTTTAGCAAGGGCAAGGGCAGTCCCTTCTTCTGTAAACTCATCATTCTCTGAGTCATTTTGAGGGCTTGTTGAGGCAGTTGCATTTAGGGATGCAGTTTGGTCATCTTGAACCTTTTCTTCATCATTAGAGTGAATGCCTTGTGGATCAACCACGGGGCTTGAGCGTTCCTCTTCATCAGCAGATGCTGAATTTTCATTCATCAATCCAGCTTCACCTTTACTGCTTGATTTGATCTGTGAGGGCTCAGCCTTGACCTCTTTTGCTGACTCTACGTCCTTTTCTTCAGCAGATGTACTGGTTTGGGAGGCTGAGGCTGGTTTGTCTTCCACCTTAGCTTTCTTGCTGATTTGGCCTTGAAGTAATCTGTTACTTCTTCTCTTCGTTGTTTCAGCAGTTAGGCCCTTTTCTTCTTCACCTTTGACTTTGGTGGAGAGACTCCTTGGTGGGGCCATGGCCTTCTTCACATCACCAGCTTTCTTCATACCTTTTGATTACTTTCTTGCTGGTGTGATTTCTGCTGGTGCAGAGTCATCAGACTCAGAGCTCTCTGCCTCTTCTATCTTGATCTTCTTTGTAGAGGCCCTACTGCTGTTCCCAGTTGTCAGCCTTCGGTTCTCCTTAGGGTTCTTCTTCCAGTTCACAAATAATTGTGGAGACATCACTTTGTGAACATTCAAAGTATCTCCCTCATCATCCTTGATTTTTCTTCCTAGTTTCTTCTTCAACACAATACTCAGCAATCTACCATGAAACACCTTAGTCAGGAGTTTTTAAGTGGACTTCTTCTTCTCAGCTTTTTCTACCCACATGGAGATTTGATGTAACAAGATATCTCCAAAGTTGATTTGTTTCTTCAGAACTATTGCTAACATTATCTTCACCTGTTGGTCAAGCACTGTGTCATGTGCAGTGTCCTTGCACAGTATGTATTTTCCAACTATTTCAGCAAGGAACTCATACTCTTCAGGAAATTCCTTCTCCTTCATGTCTTTAAAATTAGGGTTTCTTTGGTATCCCATAACCTCCTTCGCTTGTTCAGTATTGACATCATCAAGGTTCTTCAGCCCTTGGTTAGGAAAATCTAAGCATTGATTGAGGTCAGAAGACTTTCACTTCAAAGTCTGACCTTTAACCTTGGTAGTAAGGGTTTCGGAGTTTATGGAGGCATTTGAGTAGAACTACTTAACCAGATCAACATATACTCGAGTGCTAGCCTCGAGGCATTCTGAGAATCTTGCTTTCTTCACGAGCTCTAGAATTTCCCTAAACTTCCTTTCGAATTTCTCAAACGATTTGGCTCCGAGCTGAATGTCAGTGATTACTCGCTAGTTTTCCATTTGAGTAGTTCGAAGAATGTGAGTATTTGATTTAGAGATATTTATAAGAGATGGCTGAATGTGATTTGGTAAGGCTCTGGAGGGTTAACTAATTTTGGCTCTTGAGAGGATTCTAGGGTTTGAAAATGGGAGGGAGAAAGGTTTGATAACTTTTGGTAACTGTTTGCAGATTTGAACTTGTCTTTAAGGCAGTTCCTTCTAACTCTGCATAATCAGTGATGTGTCAACCATCCATTGGTTGTACGATGCCCAGTAATGAGTTGTAACTCCCCATAACTTTTCAGTTAAATGTTTTCCTTTTAGAAGAGTAGTCGTTTAAACGACGTGGCTCTGACCGTTGACCTTTTGATTCGTAGAGTAACATGGTGAGGTAGCTATTGACTCTACAATTCTCTTTGTTGATTCAACGATCAACCTTTAAGAAATACTACAATGGATGGCTTTGTCTTTTATCCTTACTTTGGTGCAGAATAGCTCAATCACTGATGTATTCGAACTTATCTCCTTATTTTGAAAGGTTGAGCAATTGTCTCATTTTCCAATCTCCTTGTGGACTGGAATACCCTTTGGTAGAACTACGATCGTCAAGTTGTCTTCTACGATCGTTGAGGTTGCACTGCGATCGTGGAGTTCTCTCCAGCCTCGACTCTACGATCGTTGACTGACTTGGTCCTTGAGATAAATTTGATCAAGCAATTCTTCTAGGACAAGGTAGCTCGGGAAGGGCCAACCTCGTAGAGTGAGCTAAGGATCAGGTTTGTCCCTAAAGCGCTTTCCAGATGAAATGCTATAGAAGTGATTTGCAATGACATCTCATTCGACCTTTTCTGATGGAGAGGTCCTCTATCAACTTTGGACAATTACATTTGCTGTAATCGTGGTGTCCTTCTTCTTCTATACTGCGATCAGATGTTTGGTCGTAGGCATTCCACGATTTTAACTTGGGTGGCTGAAAAGTTATCAGTAGTACGTTTTGAGACGTTCCTATTTACTATGGATCTTCATTTGGTTCATCAGCCACAAAGTTTTGGGACTTTGTAGCTGGTACTTTTCTTCATAGTTTATTTCAGTTCTGTTGCTTCTTAACAGATCACTGCTCCTCCATTGTTGACGCTGTCTTCCCAGATAGATGTGATTCCTTCTTCTTCAGGTTCATTTGAAGGCATCCTTGCATATCACCTTCTGACTGGAATCTCCATCATCACTTAGATCTCCTAGTATCGTAGAGATGAATATTTTCAGGATTGATCACTCTGCGATTATTTGATAGCACTAAGAACATAGTCTTCTTTGACAGTTGTGTTTGTGAAGTTCTGCTCTCGCAATAAGTTCTTCTTGAATGATGCTCGATGATCTTATGTTGTGAGCTTCTTTGAGGATTCTTCTCATATAGCATTCTTGACTAGCTTTTGAGCACATAGAACTCTTTTCACCTTTGGTTGAATGGTCTGCTTTTATATATAGATTAGCAGCTATGTGAGCTCAATTCTGGTTAGCTCAGAGGGTCTTCAAGGACAGGCTTGGACAGATAGGAACTCTATCAGAATCATCTCTGAATTGTCCTTAGCCTTCTGTTGGTTGATTCTTCTTGACTGAAGTCTTCTGCTTCATAATTCCTTAGTGTGGTCAGACTTACCAAGTACCTGCAGGTTTAAATATATTTCTATTTTTCGTACCCATAATTAAATGGGTCCTGCTAGGTTAGTTTTCTACACCCATGTTCCTCTTATTTGGATAATCATCATATTTATCACCAACAGACATATTCATGCATGCAATTATCTTAAGATAATACATTTTGAGATGCATGGTGAGTGTGCATAGGATTTGACATTAAACAATGCACTTATTATGGATTCATCATTTACTGGGTTATGTTCATAATGTTTAAGTGTTCACAGAGTGAGAATCAACTCTACGATTTAGGAGTATCTAGTTGATTCATTGAGGTGATCAGTTTCTATGAATCAGCAAGATCCTCTTGCAGAACTGATCATGCTATGTGTGTTGTCAAACACTTAGAACATAGGCTTGTACATACATACTGACTCATCAGCAAAGATTACTTCACATAAAGTTTATTAGGCATGTGATGCTCTTATGACCCATTTCAAATTTCCTTCAAGATGTCATTTTCGACCTAAAACTTGGATGGAGAGAAGGTTTATAGTCATTTGAGTTTCTATCCTCAGGTTACTTTCTCTCTTCACCGTTTTAGGTAGATTATGACTCCTTGACAGAATACTGTTATAGTTCATAAGAAGATGAAATTATGATGTATACATTTATAATAGTGAGGAACCATACCTTTTTACTGTCAGTTACTAAATAGTCATTTATCTTGGATATACTGAGTTTAGGTATTGATGTGCATAGTTTTACTTTTACTCCTGACAGCTTATTGCTCTTGTTGGCCTTTATTCAATCAGTCGAGGTCTTGAAGATGCAGCCTGAGAATCTCATCATCCTTAGTTCTTTTGACATCTTTCCGATCATAAAGTTTGCATTTAGCCGATGGTTGACCAGACATATATCTGAGGAGAGCTTATTTCTTCTCTGGATGAGCATTTCTTTGCATGTATGGTCTTTTCATTTTTCAAACTGGTGGATGTTTGACTCTTTGTCATTGATGTCTCTTGAGCTCTCTCGGCTGGTCTTCAGACTACAAGATTGACTATAGGCAAGGATTGGTCTTGTTGATGTAACAATCGAGACCATGGACTAATCTGAGCAGCTTTAGGTGTATATACACATTTAACCTATACATAATATTTCCAACATGTGAGCTCATCTGCATATAACAAATTACTTACTACTAAACTATGTTTAGAACAATGTTAGTTCCTGGGATCAGACTCAAAGCGATTAGCTTTTGAATATAGCATGAGAACCTGCTCTGATACTAATTGTTAGTTCTCAGTAGGCACAATAGATCTAGAAGGGGGGGTTGAATAGATCCTTTTATTTTAAATACTTTTTTTCTATTATTTTTTATAGCTATTAAATTAGCATATGACAAACATAAGAATCTTTTCAAGCACAGCGGAATAAGTAAAAGATCCCCTTCATTGATATATTCATAATCATACATACATTGTTCGTAGAGTAAGTTTAGTTATAAGCAGTTAAAACATAATAGCAGTTATAGTACATAATGTAAATGACATAATGTAAAAGACACAAGGGATTTTAAGTGGTTCAGATACTCAAGCTCCTAATCCACTCTTCTGCTTTCAACTAGCAGGATTTCCACTAAGGAAGGGCAGCACCCTGAATCACTAAGATTCCTTCAAGGCCAGCAGCCTTGGGACTTCAGTTCACTTAGAACTCTTCAAGGCCGGCAGCCTTGGGACTCCTCTAGTTCCCTAGGAACTCTTCAAGCCTAGCAGGCTTGGAACTTCGTTTAGTCCCTCCGGACAAGGACCCTTCTAGCCCTGGCTTCATTTAGTCCCTTCGGACAATGACCCCTCAGGCCCGGGCTTTGTTGAGTTGTTTGTATGTTGTTGTTGAAGTTGGTGCTGAGCTGCTAAGATGTCTCAATGTTCTGAACATCTTCTATACTTAGCAGATTGGCTTGATCACCCTTGAAGTGCAGTTGAGTGTTTGCACGATGCTCAGCTTCTTCGGTTACTCAACCACTTCGGATGATCCCTTGATGAACTGCCTGGAAGATCATTCCTCTTGATACTTGATGGCTGCACATAAGAGGCTTCTAAGCTGACTATAAGTTCTTCTGCTAGGTACTTAGAAGCTTTCTCGCGCTTGACACCAAGATGGAATTTGTGATCTCCCTTCTTGATACTTAATGCCTTCTCATGATGAACTTTCTAAGATGACTGTAGGCTCTTCTTTTTTGTACTTAGAGTCTTCCTATAAAGGACATCAAGATGACATGATGCTCTTCTTTCTCTCGGTAGTTCAGAACACTCTTCATGTAGTAGAACTTTCACTTCTACATAGTAGAACTCACACTTCTACTTCTTTCTTTGTCTCACTTCTGAGTGTTCTTGGTGGACCGTAGAGTGAGCCTTCGGATTCACTATCTCACATTTTTTAGATCAGTCCACCTTCTCTCCAAACTCGACAACTCCAGCAACCCTCGATCTTTGAAGCTCTTCTAGATTTATACTCCTTCCCAATCCTTTCGTTAGAAAGTAGCCGTTGAAGTCTATTCAAATATCTTCACAAATCTTGAGTTGACAGAGGTAGACTGCTGATGTGACTGTCATACTTTATCTGACATTGCAGTCAACTATTTCACCTACCCGTCAGAGTTGTCACTTTAATGTCTTGGGCAGGTTGAAGACTTTATTATCTCCTTCTGATTTCTCGATCAGAGGTTGTCCTTTTGCATCGATGCTCTCAATAAGCTTTTGTCTGAATACCATCCTTCAGATTGAACTGTTGCTAATGCTTCAGTCTTCGGGTATTCGAACTCTACGATTCTGATGCACGTTTTTGAGGACTTTATCGTAGTGTCTTGTTGAGTGTTGCTCATTGACTGGTAGAGTTAACATTATGATCTTGAAGAGTGTTGATTGGATCTCCAATGTAGTACACCTCTTCCTTCTATTGTACAGTGCTTCAATACTTCTGTTTTATTCAACTATTCTCAAATACTGATGGCCTAACTCCTTGCTCTGGTTCTCTGTGAATAGCAAGACACTTCAGATTTGTGGCACGTCCAGCTCACTTTCTCCTTGTGATCTCCCGTTCACTTATCATCAATGGACTGACCCTGCACTTAATCACTTCATCCTTGTTCTTCAGAGGCTACCCAGTATCTCGATTCACTTTCCATCAATTCTTTCTTTGTTTGGCAAACACTACGATCTCGATTGCTTCCAAGATCGTTGTCTTCTATTCACTTGACAGCTACTGCACTTATTGACTTTCTTGAGTCAGTTATTGAAGTCTTCTTATGATTATCTTGTGGATGACTTCATCTCGAATGGCTTCACAACTCAATCTTGATGCTGGTTTGGTTGGTGCTTAGATCTTCTTTTAGCATGCATGTCATTCGTTGAGTGCTCTCTGGTTCTCTTCAGGTAGGATGTATCTTTGCAGTGCCAACCAGAGGCTTTGTTCGTTTGGATATTCTGGGAGTGCTCATTAGTTGAGAATCGTACTTGCTCTACGATTCTGCCTATGCATTGTGAGCATTTCTGTTGAGGTCGTAGTTCTGCACTCTACAATTCAGCTTTGACTGTGCAGACACTACGATCCTGAGATCAGATCTTGACACTACAATTTCTGCCTTGTGCCTGTTGTCTTCATCTGATCTTGTTCGACTACAATCTCTGCATGTAAACAATAGACTCTACGAACTCAGAGTGTAATCTACGATCCTTGACATGGCTTCGGCATCGATAGACTCTACGACTCCGAGTGTAGTCTACGTTTCTGTCTTGGTTTTGACAGATGATCGGTCGGCTCGTAGACAGGCCGTCTATGCGATTTTGAACATGACTCCCTTGGCATACTACGATCCCGAGGAATCTCTTCTCGATATACCATGATCCTTCATTGTTTCCCCTTGCAGTCTACGAACTCCAAGATCTACTATCTTGCAGACTACGATTCTGCCTCGATAGCTCTCGAGTTAACCTTGACTCTCCTGGCAGACTACGATCTCTAGTGCAGTACTCGACGATCAGACAAGCATATCTATTACATCATAAGATCAACCTAACATGCTTGATCTTTCTATATTTATAGTTCTTGTACATCATTTCTTTTTAAGGACTTCACAAAGCTATTTTGCTTATGTAGGATCAACCTAACATACTTGATCAATTCATTCTAAGTCCTTGTACAAATATTTCTATTATCTATCAAAGGACTTTACAGCTTTTCTTAATGCAAGCATACTTGCATATTGTTCATTCATATATATATATATATATATATATATATATATATATATATATATATATATATATAATCAAATCATATGTAATCAAGAATATCATTCATATGTTTATTCCTGACATAATCATTCATTATCTTTATAATTAACCATCTAAAGTTACCACAGTTCTTCAATCAAAGTATATATCTACATATATATATATAGAGTACAATTCATAATTTCGTCCATTGTCTTCCGTAAATGTAGCATGGAAATTTGATATCAAGTATTGTAAGGTAGGTCGTAAAAGCAGTCTTTCTGCACATATTTAAAAATAATAGCAAGTCAGGAAAATGAAGCAAATAGAAGAGTTCACTTTGACTTGGCTGTTTTTAATGAATTTGATTTCTTGTTAAAAGAGTTCATTTTAGTAGTTTTGCACAAAAATGTTAAGGTAAGCAACTGCCCACCAAGAACAAAGAGTGGATCCGCGGGTGGAAGAGATGTATGTACATATATTACCATCATCAATGATCACATAAAAGAAAGCTATGAAGAATACATACACAGACAATAGTAACAATAAAGGAAATATCTTTAGAGGAAGAAAACAACCTAGCAAGAATAAACCAATGAGAAAAAAATGTAGCAATTTCAACCTCACAAAAGGATGACTTACAAGTACTGCAAATTTGGAAGGTGACCAAGCTGTGTAACCAGTTGACCAGAAAGGTTAGCGTTTCCTAGATCACTGGGAGTAAACAATGTAAAAAAATTGTTACTATACCGCTGTGCAACAGGAACCATAAAGCACGCCCAAATATTATAGCAAGTTGCATCAAAGATTAAGCGGCTTACACTCTTGTAACACTATTTTCACTGTTGCACGTAACATGAAACCAAGTACATGGATTGAAAAGAGTTGGATCCCAACTTTGCAGAACATTGTTAGGATCAGCTAAATTGTTCTTCAGTGCATTCAGAGCATCACCTATTTTACATAAACAAATAAATGAATTGGTGAAAACATAATTATAAACCTTCTTTTAATCTATAGGCATCAAATGTTTACACTATCCATATAAAGATTTAGTACATTACCATTCATCCATTACAGACTCATAACATAGAAAATGACACCACTAATTCCTTCTGTCATAATTCATAGATTATTAGCCATGTCCTAGTAAAAGATACAATTCTACCTAAATTGGGTAAATACTATTAATGGTGATATTCTTAAGGGGTGTCCTAGTTTTCAAATTTATAAAATTTGGGATTCATTAGGACCACAATTAACGTCAAAACAAAGCCACCAAACATTGAGTATTTCAATTGAAGAAATATAAGGCAATTGCTATATATGTGGCAAAACATCATCCAAAAAATGAGGTCAACATGTATAAATTCACTAAAATTAGCAATCCAAATTCATAGATAAATAAAAACTACACTAAAATTACTATGTATTACTAAAAACACCCTTTCATAGATAAATAAAAAGCTAAATTGTAGATGATAAAGATGAGAGAGAAATATTATTAGAGGATAGAGAAAATAGCTTGAAAAGTATGAGAGAATTAAGGAGAGTATTAAATGTTTAGGGGAAATGTAGGAAGTAATGTAATCAATATCTCCTAGAAATCTACAAACGTCAAATAAATAAGAACAAAATTTGTTCTCTAAAACGTCAATTAAATAAGAATGGAAGGAGTACTATTTTAGGCTCAATTATATTGTGATTCTTTCTTTATAAGATAAGAATCTTGTCATTTTTTTCTTAACTTACCTGCTTTTGTTTTCTTGTGAACAGAAAAGTTAAAAGATGATTTTTTTTTTCAAGTTTAGAGATTTGCGAGTGTCGAGAGATTTTTATATTACGGATTAATTTTATATAAAAGGGAAGATGTCATACGCGTAGAGTATATTGAGAATATTATGCGATCAAGTTGAAGTAGAAAATTTAAAAGATGATAATGAGATCAATGATACTAAATAGGGTCAAATATTAGCAATAAATAAGTAACACGTATATAATGGAAGAGTTGTTGTACGAACTTATGGGAATGTTAATGTAAATGTGTGTCTTTTTCTAAAGTTAAATTTCAAAAAATTTGGAAGGACATTTAAAAAACAACACCATCATCATTAGGGTAATTAATCTCTAATTTTGACATGAAAACAACTTTGTAGGCATAGATAATCTTAAGGATATAATTATGGGTTTACGTGGTTAATTATTAGGTATTATGTACACTCATTATTCCACTACAAGTTGAGATTCTGGACTGCTTCGAATTTTTCATGTTGTCCTATCCTCTAAGATACAACTTATTTAGGGTAACTTGTACTAGCCTGTTCAGCTGTTCTTCATGCTTGTGAGCTTTAAAATTGATTTTATGAATAAAGACTTAAACTAATAAATGAACAAATTTATCATAAATACAAATTTCATATTTTTTTAAGCCAAAAAAAGATAATATTAGATAAGCTACATTCCACCAGTCCTACTGTAAGTGAGGATTGAGCTTAAAAAAATTGTGGTTACTTGAATTTTAGCACCACTAGTCCTTTATCGCAGCGGTCTTGTCAGAATGCCAATAAGTTGTGCATGTTCACCAAAAACTGGACTACCTTCCATTGCTGATAAATTTAGTGTCAGAAGACAATCCAAATTTAAGTCATCAAATGAACCAAAGATATTCTATCAGGGAAATGCTTGCACCAGGAAGACACCATTAAATTGTTTATTTATTTATTATTGTAAAATTGTTCTTTGTAACCAATTTAGAACAAAATAACTCAATTACGTGCACAATTTAAGGAAGAAATAGTCAATTTGTACAATAACATGAGCTCTTCTATGAGGACATGTAAATTGGACATGAACATGAGTGATTAATTATCATGTCCGCATGGAATATTTCCAATAAAATACATTCCGTCCAAGCAGATTGCCTATATTTTAGTCGCTAACAATATTTCCATGTTTTAATTGGAAAATTATTTACCTAGCAGTACTTGTTTTTCTTACTAATATTATACTTTCTACAAAGAAAATAAAAAATACAGATACAAATACCTTAAAAATTATTTACAAATAATAAAAAATTAGAGCATTTTCCTAATAATTCCACTTTTCATATGTGAAAACAAACGAAAAGGGTGAAGATTTAGATGTTGAAATTGCATACCTCGGATGCCGGCGTTGTTAATTAAACAATCAATATGTCCAAAGGCTGCCCAAGCTTTTTCTACAGCTGCCTCGATGGCCGGAGCATCGGCGGTGACATCAGCGGTGAAATTTTAGCAATGCAGTCAGTCTGCACCATGAAAACACAATTTAAGAAGGTATCCAAGGTAGAACATCCTGTCAGCCTAGAAGCTTGACCACTTCTTCGAGGACACTGCAGAATAACTTACCTCCTACTACTATATTGAATAACTTGAAACAAAAAAAAGGGGAGCAATCAAGATAAAACAGCAGCAGCCTCGAGATATATCTACTTTCTTTGCAAGTCACCAATTTTATGTTATGAGTAGCACTCTTACAAGATAACAAACAAATATATATTTTTATATATACATATTGATTCTATATTTTATTTTATAATATACACAATTTCTATGATGACTGAATTAATAAAAAAAACTCGAGTGGACTCCCCAAGAACAATGACAAAGTCTACACCTCTATGACCATTATCCAATTCTACTGAAAAAGTAGTAGGTAAGAAAATCATTGGGTCAGTACCCGCCAAACATTTGCCCAAACTTCATCATTCATATACTCTAGCTCATTGAGGTTGTGAACTTCATGACCTTTATACTTGACAACTTGTTTTTGTAAGACTGCATTATGAAAAAATATAGCAACAGTAACAGTATGATCAGAATTAACTGATATATACATAAAAAAAATGCCAAAAGTTACGACCTTATGAGGCTAAAATGATTAACCAAAGATCGAACTATGACTCAATAATGACACCAAGCTCTAGCAAAAGTTCAAAGCAAATTAATATCACAGGGGGATACTGGAAACTGAGTCATAAAGTAGCACACGACTCTACCATTGTCATTGAATTGAAAAACAAATAGTCACTGAAACTTGTATAGTTAAGCAACAATTTCATCAAAATTTATCAATCGTAATAGAGTTTGATAGGATTAAAAGAGCACATTAGCACAAAACCCAATTTTACAAGGTGATTTTCAAACTCCTTTCCCCTTGTCTATAAATCTGAAAGCCACCAAACAAATGTTTATCCACTACCATAAATTTCTACAAGATATAATTTTAGACGATCTCTGAGCTCAAATACCAATAGAAGCAACATTAATCGGATAATATACTTACATATACAAATATACACACACAAAAAGACAGAGCAACCAATATTCTTACAAAAAAAATTAGTTATACCTTTGTTTACAATATTCACTTTTTTTGGTCTTCCATTTTGCTGAGCAAACAACATCCTATATTACTCCCATTTCTAATGGAACTTGTTGTTTGATTAAGTTGGTTAGATTGTTAGAGCAAAGGATGTCAATTGAAGAAATAGAGCACCTTACTGTCAACTCAAGGACGCACCTAGGTACTAGCAGCAGTTATAATTGTTTTAGCCATACAACAACATATTTACTATTAATGCATCTTACTAAGATAAACACTTTTACAATTACAATTATTTTAGCAATACGACAACATATTTTTGCTCCGGATTATCTGCTGCCTAAAATAATATAATTATACAAAAATAAATTATACATACAGCAGTTATCCCTCCTTGCCATGAGAAAATACAAAGAAAGAGAGAAATTCGGAGTGAATCATAACAATCAATAATATCAAAATTCATATTTTGAATGTAGAACAGGAAAATCTCAGTACTGAAGAAAACACAAGCAAAAATAATTACAACCTACTTATTATTATTATTATTATTATTATTATTATTATTATTATTACACAATACACGATACACGATAGTAAATTAGAACAAAGAATAAAGAACAAGTTGGCCCTATATTAAATTAGACAAATTAAAGACTTTAGAACTCACAATTTAAGGAACAAGAAGTAATAAAGATAAGATTCTGTCCAGGCTCGGAGTCGGAGATGAGGTTTCGTCCAGATTTTGGTCCGACGTGCGATTAGGTCAGAAACAGAGATGAAAATTTGAGATTTGGGGTTCTGGCTTTTGGGTTAGGGGTTTAGGTTAGGGCAGAAACAGAGATGAGAAATCGAGATCTGAGAGATCGGATGAGAGATCGAGAGTTCGACTGTTCGAGATTGAGAGAAGTCGGGGCTGAGAAAGGAAATGAGAGTTGCGAGTTGAGACTAATTAGAGCATCTCCAGCAGATGGACTATCTGCTGGACTATATTTAGTCTACAGATGGACTATAGTCTTCTATTCTTCCAGCAGATAGACTATCATGTGGACTATCCCATGGACTATAATATAAAAAGATTAAAATAATCAATAAATTCAAAAAAACTTAAATATAATAAAAAATAATATAATACATAGGAGGACCATAATTTTCCATCTAAAAAATAAATTAAAGAAATATTATCAATAAAAAAATAAAATATAAAATAATTAATGAATTCAAAAAAATTCATCCCAACGACCATAATCCATTGTTGTACATATTTAACAATTTCTATCCGTTGTTATTTTTTTATGTTTTGATTATTGTACATATTTTTTTTATTTCAAATTATTGTTTTATTATTTTTTATTCTTCCCTCTTCGTCTTCTTCATCTCCTTCTTCAAATACCTTCTTCTCCTTCATCTCATTCTTCACAGATCTTCATCTCCTTCTTCTTTTTCTTCTATCCTCTCCCCCATTTAATAATATTAAAATTATAGTCCATGAGATTTTGGTTCCTTGATTTAGTCTTTTTGGATTGCCGGAAAAATGGCTAGACTAAATATAGTCCATCTGCTGGAGCAAAATCTGCTTCCTAGACTAAATATAGTCTAGGATTTTCACAACTCCGGCCTGCTGGAGTTGCTCTAAGAGCAACTCCAGCAGCCCGGAGCTGCTGGATTCCTAGACTAAATATAGTCTAGGACGAAAATCCCGCTCCAGCAGATGGAGCAAATTTAGTCCGCTTCTTTTTCCGGCAAGCCAAACCGACTATATCTGTGAACCAAATTTGATGGACTATAATTTATATTATATTTAAATAGAAGGCTCAACGGATAGAAAATTAGGAAAGTTGAAGGAGAGAAGTGAAGGAGAAGGAGACTGACGAAGGAGACGAAGGAGATCTGTTGTTCAGAACGGTAATAAAAAAATCAGAACGGTAATAAAATAAAATCTAACGGATAGAAAATGAAAGTCTATAAATATGTACCATTATTTAACACATTTTACAATCTCTCAATCAATTAGTTCAACATTTAACAATTGTAAGTATTTTGTTAATTATTGTATTTTTATTATATTTAATTTTAGTTTTTATTGATAATATCTCTTTAATTTTTTTTAGATGGTAATACGACCTTGCACAGAACCACGGTAACGTGATGTATGCCTATTGATATTTTGTTGTTCTTGTTCAATAGCCGCCATGCCTAACAATTGTCCATATTCTTCTTCGTTTTCTTCTTCATCCACGTGCAACATAGCTATTTCGAATTGACGAGACATTTAAAATAACTTATTTGGCTGGAAGAATGAAGTTAAGATGAGTGAATATGAGAGACTAGATGTGACTTATATTTATAGATGCTATTTTTTTATTAAAATATAGCCGTTATAATATAGCCATTGGAATATGACCGTTAGAATATGGTCGTTGGATTATGTCCGTTGGAATTTTTTTGAATTCATTGATTATTTTAATCTTTTTATATTATAGTCCACGGGATAGTCCACAAGATAGTCCATCTGCTGGAAGGAGTGAAGACTAAAGGACATTTGCTGATGTCAGATGGACTAAATATAGTCCAGCAGATAGTCCATCTGCTGGAGATGCTCTAAGGAGTAAGGACTCTTATTACAAAAAAATTTTAAAAAAAAATTAAATAAAATAAGGATAAAATTGATATTATATTAATATGGGTCAAACTAATTTATTAGAAATGACTTATAAGTCATTTTTAAATAATTTTTTTATGTTTTAGTTCATAAAACATAATGAATTTTTCTTCATCTTTTATGTTTTCTCTTAGAACTAATAGTATTATAATTTAATTTTATAATATATTTGGAAAAAAGGTAAAAGGAGAATTAGGAATAGCTAGGGGTATACCATTACTATTCTTCTTTTTATGTTTTATTTTTGGACATAAAAATATGTTCATGATTTAAGTTACTCCCTCCGTCTAAGAATAAAAATTCTTATTATTTTATGTAATCTAAAGTTAAATATTTATTTATATTAAATAATCTTTTTTTTACAATAATTTGTTCGTAATATCCTTAGTATTAAATATCATATTTTTATTATTTAGATAATATCACTAGTCATGTATAGAAAAATATGTAATTAGATGAGAATTTAAATATGAATAATTTTATCATTTGACATTTTTTTAAAATTCGCATAAACTCAATCATCACTTTCATTCTTGGAGTGAGGGATTACTTGTAAGTATATCCCACTTCTATCTAGAAATAGGAAACATTGGGAAGCATAGATATAATAATCAGGTTTGATGAGGTTGGGTTTATTTGGGTCGGAGGCCCGGAACTAATTTGTTTGGCAATCGATTGTCACGGGTACTATTTCAATAACCATAATCTATAATGTTGATCCCCCTGCCGCTACAAGCTGTAGCGACATGAGAAATTATTCATTTACCCCTCATTTGCTCATGTGCTACACTGTCTACCGCTAATAGTTATGGCGATAGTTTAGTTACCTAATAAATTAGAATGGCTCAGTAGTAGCTTAATGGTCTAATAACCCATAGGTCTTAGGTTCAAAACCAAGTTGTGATATTTTTGCTTCTTATATTATATTTTTTGTGTATTAAATAAATTCTATTATCATATATATATATATATATATATATATATATATATATATATATATAACGTAACTATGAATATTTTTATATTTATATATAAATATTCATAGTTACTTTATATATATTTAGTTTAATGTTGAGATTTGTTTAATATTTTATTTAGTTTGATAAGAAATTTTGAAAAGAATATGTATATATATACACGTACACATACACATATGTGGACGGGCTGACTCTCAAAAAATATGTTGATGCATAGATTTGAACCCAAGACCTCCAATTTGGAATACTAATCGAATGACCACCCAAGAACTTGAGCCTAGTTGCTATTATTTTGCAAGGATTAATATTTAAATTGTAATTTAGAGTATTGATTATTATATTTATTAAAAATAAGAAAATTAATATTTATTTATTAATGAACTAAAATTTAAAACTCATTGTTATTTTTTATTCTAGTTAGTTATAGTCGTAATTAGAATATTCTTTTTAAAATTTAAATTTAAAATTTAAAAAATGATTAAAATTTATTTGAATTATAATTTAGAGTGTTAATCATTATATTTATTAAAAATAAATTAACATTAACCCAAATCTATAAATCCCAAATTCCCAATTCCGTCTCTCCACAGTTACAATTGGCTTAACAAATCACGATTCTCACCCCCCACCCACCCCCCACTCTGACCTCTCTGCAATTCCGCCTTCGACCCCTCGCCCCTCTACGACTATGCTTTCACGAGTCACGACTTACAATCTCTGAAGTCTAAACAGTGAACACATCGAGTGCTCGACTTCCAATCTTCCAAGCAAGTATGTGACGTTTTGAGTTTTCAGATAATATTAAAATAAAGATTTAGTAAAATAAATTTTTATTTTAATAGTTTATTATATTGCATTATATGTGTGATTACGTGTGGTATAATATGTGGATGTACGTGATATGTTAAATATAATAATTTATATTTATTATATTTGGTAAATTGTTATAAACAATTTATTGTGAAAAAAAAGATATCAAATTATTATTTTATTTCATTTATATTATACTGCTTATGTGATAATTGCGGTATAAAATACATGTGAAGGTGGCGTGATAAATATATTAAAATATATTTACTACGTAAATAATTACTGAAAGCAACTTATAATACAATGGAAGTAAATTTTATGCATATTAAAATAGTTTATAAAAATAAATTAGTTTAATTTATTTATTAAATAAAATATTTTTATTTAATAAGTAGTTTCCATTTTTATGAAAAAAATTTATGAGTATTTTATTTTAATTTTTAAACGTATTATGTATTTATAACTAGCGATAACTCGTGCCTGAAGGCACTGTATAATAGAAGAGAATAATTTTTTTTAAAATTTATCTTTAATAGCCTTATATAATTCACTAACATGTACTAAAATGATAAGTACTAAAATGACATATACTGTAAGATTGATCATTATCAATTTATTTACAATCGATTTTTTTCATAACATGAAAACACCAAAAGAGAATCAATAAATACATGTAAATCCAAGCCGAAGTGAATATAGAAAAAAAAATTATGATACTAAATTGTTGGACGTTAGAGGAAGAGATAAAGAGAGAGCGGAGTTGTTTCAAATGAATAAGGTGTTAGTGAATCAAATAATTGTTGAAAGTTTAAACCCATTAGTCGAAGAATACTATTCTAATGAAGAAGTTACAAGTATGCTATCAATATACACAGTACTACTCATTTTGAAGTATAATGGCACGAACTCAGAAAAAGTAGCATATCACAAATACTATCATTGATCAAATCAGATGCAAAAACAGAGTTGTAGTCTTAATCTATGTGAAGAAGGAAAATCTTCCTGATCTCAAGGAGGCATGCAACCTATTAGCTCAATTACTATAAGAGTTGTCTATTACCATATCCATGGCTTAAGAATAATTTCTAAATGAAATCTAACTATCACTCACATCCCAGTTCAAATTTTTACACAAATGAGAGCTAATTCAAAAGCGAGAATTAGCATTTGTAAACAATGAAGCAAAAGAATAAAGTAAATAACTATGGAAACCCTAAAAAAATATAAATTCCAACCAATCATGCATAGACCATGATAAAAGTTTTGATCTATTCAAAGTCTACCTACAATACAGTCCCTGCTCAATTCCAACACCAGGAGAACCTAATTATGTATGAAAAATTTATAACTTATTACTTTTTGGATCATTATTATTGAAAAATAAATAGAAGAATAAAAGTACCGACCAACGCCAGCAACACCTAATTCCATATGAAAATTTTATAATGTATTACATTTTGGATCATTATTATTGAAAAATAAATAGAAGTACCGCCTCATACTTTGGCAATAAATTTTATATATGAATAACCCATTTGAAACACTTTCCATGTAAAACATTGCTAAAAGAGTGAAAAATCCCATTTGCCTATTCTAGCTTATGTGCAGAGTTGCAAAATAAACACAAACAGAAAGTAAAGAAATAAATTGAATGAATGAAATGAAACATAAAGAGGTCAGAAAGACATACCCAACAGTGAGACGCATCTGGGGAACGACAGTGGCGTAGCCGATGAAATAGAAATATCGAGTAACAATGTACACAAAACCAAGGACTACCGAAATAATTGGGTGCCTAATCCCTCCCAACATCATGAACGTCAAAAACAGTGGCATCCACTCCAGCGAGTTCTGGTGATCCCCAAAATTGAATATTAGTATAAAAAAGGACGACATATGCAATTAAGGACGACATAACATCATATTCTAAAGCATATAATGCAGGCAAATCATCTGAGCTTAAGAGAATACAAAAATGAACCTCATGAAATGAAATTGAAAAGGGGTATTATTGATTAAGAATACAAACACCCAAAACCCAAAAATAACTCATCCAAATAAAATCAGATATTATCATAAAACCCCAAACCTCAAATAAATCATCTAAGCTGGAGAGAATATAAAATGTACAGAGAGAAAATTAATGAAATGAAACTGCAAAAGGGGTATTATAGATAAGTATACACATACTTCCAGCGGGCTTTGCCGACTTGAGCAGCCATCCAAAAATTAAAGAAGCCGGAAAGAGCAGATAAGAGATTTGAACTGTGTGTGTAAAGAGCAGATAGAGAGAACAGATAGAGGGTTTGAACAGATAGAGATAGAGAGATAGAGGGTTTGAACTATGTGAGTAAGAACAGAGGGAGAGAGACAGAGGTTTTAAAATTTGAATACCGGGGATTGAGAGAGAGAGCTGCTAACGTGGAATTGGATGTGACATTTATCTTTTTTTTCTCTCTGCTCTGTTTTATATATATAGATATACATAATATGTGATGCGATAAGTACGGAGGTTAAATTATAATATATGCAACATAAGGATTATTGGTTTGGGTAACTTTCACATGTGTTAAGTAGGAGCTGGGAAATTGAAACATAAGCTTGAGTCGGGAACTTAAAGAATAGAAGCTTGAGCTGGCACTTAATGAAGTAATACAGCATGAGCTGAGTCGTTAGAATTAAGCATGAGCTGAGTCGTTAGAATTAAGCATGAGGTGTTACTTGATAAGGCAATCTCATGATACTAGGAAAAACAAAGGATGAGCTTATTACTATCTTATATATGCCCTGCTCCTATTTCCACGAAAAGCACCTCCCTGTCTCATTCTATTTTCGATTTCGTTTCAAAAGAAAGAAGAAAAAAAAACAATCAATTATCGGCTCCTCTGTTAGAATTATAGGATCATACACACGCACACAAACGATAGAGAATTAAGAAGAACACAAGAAATTTACGTAGTTCCCTAATTTGGGTACTCCACAGGCGGCGGCTTATTGTTTATTGATGATTCTTTGGTTACATAGAGTTTTACAATAGATAATATATATACCTACTAATCTTATTCCAACCCTATTTCATATTATGGTCAATTACCCATAATACCATTTTCAATAAACAATCCACACAACAGAGTTGTTGACGCAGCGCGGCCCGCGCTGTTCCAAGGCATATCGCAGCGCGCCCCGCACTACTAGCCCAGACGCTTCCTCCAGTGCCAGCAAGCCCCGCGCTCCAGACTGGCCTACCACAGCGCCCCCCGCGCTACTTGTCCAGAAGACCTCCCAGTGCTAGCGCGCCCCGCGCTCTTTACTGGCTTGACCCAGCGCACCCCGCACTATCATGGCAGTACCATATCGCGGGGGGGCGACCTTGGGTGCAACCCTGAAGGCTAGTGCGTCGCTTCGCTCCGCTACGCTCCGTTTTACTACGCTCCGCTCCGCACTAGCCCTTTTCCAGTGGCTGTTGCCTAAATTTTTAATAGCACTTTACCACGCAAGTATACGCGTTCAATTGTAATATTCAGCAAGCAAGGATATCGTTCCCACGAGGAAATAGACTAATATTTATCAATTACTAACTCTAATGCAATTAACCCTATTTTAAACTAAGAAAATTTTGTTTGTGATTCGAAAATTAAACTTAACAAACTAATAATTAAAATCACAATTTCACAAGAATAACTGCAGATTTAACAGGTTAAGATTACAACTTCCCTTGGTATTTCATTTAAACTAACTTACTTCCCATTTAAAATAAATCAATTAATATGAATTGTTATCCAAGAATGCTTTATGAATATTTACGCACTTCTTCCAAAGACACATGAACAAATCCTCCTAAATCCAATCTTTAAGATGCAGAATTATAAGGAACACCCCAGTTAATCAACTCACTATATTCCTATGTGAATCAAGTTAATTAGGGTTTACGCACAAATTCTTTCAGTAGATACAAAAGACACATAGGTATATTCCTATCCTATACGCTAATCATATTAACCCTATTCAGATTATATGAACAGATGTTATTATATCCAGATCTCAATCTATACTCCATCTTCCAATTTATATAGATTATCACAGTAATTGTTGGCCAAACAATTAATCAATAAACATAAGATATAATAAACAATTCAATAAAAACTAACTTTCATTCAATGGGAAGCTTGCAATTTAAACTACATACCAAGTTCCGTTGCAATCTTAATTAAAATTTAGTTCATGATAATAATAAAGAAAAACATCATCCAAGTTAATAAACCCAACATCCCAGATAGTTACAAAAGATAAAACTAGAGAAGAGAAGAAGAAACTCTGAATTTGCTCCAATACTCTCTCTTAGATATTTAGCCTTTGCAATTCTCCTTCGTGTTTTTCTTCCTTGTTCTCTCTGCAAATCTCTTGAAAACTTGGTTGATTCTTTGCAAAATTCGTTCCTCTTGCTTTTGTAGAGTCCTCTCCTACTTGTATTGGTCTCAGCCCTCATTCAGACTCCTATTTGGCTTCAAAAACCCACTTGACAGCCTTTCTACGCATTAGAGCGCCTAGGCGCTCATCATAGTGCAATTCCAAGCGCCTAGGCGCTTGGCCAGGACCTCATATTTACAGAAATGCCACTCAGCTTTAATTTTCATAATTTTTGACCTTTTTCTTCTCCGAAATGACCAATTTGTCCCTCCAGCTCCAACCTACAACAAATAAACACAAAACACATAAAAAGATCCTAAAAAAATAATTAAATATAACAATAATTAAGTTTAATAATATCAGATTCATAGGTATAAAACCTACTCATCAAATACCCCCAAACTTAACCAATTGCTTGTCCCCAAGCAACACAACACAATGCAATAACTAAATATGCAATGCAAATGCAGCTATCTAAATGCCTAAATTCCAGCAGTCAAACAGAACAAAATCTATTCATCAAGCCTCAGAGAAATCACAATAAACATGATAGTACCTCATATCAAAACAGATTTGTAATTTCCTCGTCAATCATCAAATCTTAACCTGTTATTATTGATATAGTGTATGTGTGCTTAACATCCATGCTAACTGATATGATGCTAAATACAACACATAATAAATCTCTTTAAAGGAATCATACAGTGTAAACTCACAAAATTCACGAACCAGCAAAAACCAACTAAAGACAAATATCCACCAAAATTTAAGAGTCCAATCCGGGATACTTATGCTTTTTTTTTCTTTACGGGGGCTTTTTGCTCTTTTCCCGTTTTATTGTTTTTGTTTTTTTTTTTCATATATATACATATATATATTTTTTAACCATGACTGTGCAATGTCTCATTCCATTAGGCTAACAGTGCTACCCCTTAGCGAGCTTTCGACCAACGACTCCCAGACCATATAAGACCTTAGGGCGCTAGGTTTTAAGATACCCCTTCGGGCGTACTTGCTCAAGTAACAAAGGCCCCGAAACAAAACTAGCCACGGTATTATTATTATTATTATTATTATTATTTTTATGCTTATATATCCCAAATTTTTCCCCCAAACTTAAGTTTTTATCTAAATTTAGCCATCTCCGCCTATTCATGTCTTTCATTCATTCAAACTAGCATTATCCTCTAGAAGTCCATTATGTGTCAATTTAAACTCAATCAGTCAACATAGTTGTTTTTACTGTGCTATCCTTATTATATCAGTTTCAAACAGGTAAAGATTCAATTCATAACAAGAAATCACATCCAAGTCTTAGCAGACAATACTATACTTGTCTACTCAATTCCAAACTCATCACTGGTTAAAACAGACTTAAACTATCTAACAGCTGGAAACATGCAAATACTTGAAATAGTTTTTTTTTTTTTTTTTATAGAAAATTAAAAATGAAAACTAAAATTAAAAATGAAAACTACATGAATGCAAACTACATGAAAAACTATTAACTGAATACTATATGAATGCACTATATGAATACTACATGCATGAACTAGAGCTGTTACACCCCCAAACTTAATCGATGCAATGTCCTCATTGTATATAATAAATAAAATTCAAGAATTTAAGCACTGAGGACTTCCCTGAAAGATCGAAGCTTTATTCCTCGTCAGACTCTTCTTCCTCATCTTCTTCTTCATCTGGGGGGTATGCGGACAATGGTGGGAATTGGTAGGGAGCGGCACCTGGATTCATGCGGGCAAACATCTCAAGGAATGCGGCACTAAAATTCTGATATACCTCCGTTTGCCGCTGAGCTAAACTATCCTGATTTCTTTCCATTCGGTCAAAACCTTCCTGAACTCTAGTAGCCACCATGTCGATCCTTCGAGTTTGATTTCTCAAATCGCGACGGATATCTTCATAAAAATTTGGTGGTTGCTCAGAACTTCCAGCTGCAGTAGGATTCTCGTGTGATTGGTGAATAGGCTCGGCTGCAGGCTCGGTAGGAGAAATGATGAATCCTAACCCTCTCGGGTGTGGTATCCCCCCACTCCATACCTTGTACTTCTTAATAAGCGAGTGGTCAATTGCAGCTAAAGGAGGCTGTATAGCTTACTCGGCATCCCATTTCACCCCAGCTTGTTGGCATAGTCCTGTGATCAAAGATGGGTGTGGTTATCCACCTGAGGTCCCTCCTCGAATTGCTTTGTCAATGGAATCATGAATAACTTGGCCCACATCTATAATTTTTCCTGATGCAAAGCAGAAAAGCAGAGCTGCCCTTTGATTTACAACATCACTCATATGCCTACATGGCATCATCTTGGCACAAATAAATGCATGCCATGCTTTCCCATAATTGCTTAGTTTGGATGCGGGGAACAACACAGCTTCTTGTTGATCTGTTAATTTCCATGTCGTTCCAGGTACACACAAGGCTTGAATAATCTCACTGTAGTCTAGCCCGTGTTGTAGATATTGCATGTATCCATTGTTGGGTATCGTGTTCAAACCATAATAAGCATTTATTGACCCAAAAATAACCTCCACTGATTTTCCTCGTACCCAAATTACGTTTCCCACATGATCTATTGCATTTGCATAGAATTCCTTAACAATCTTAACAATAGATGCATCCGGTTGGGCTGTAAAGTTCATCCATCTTCTACTCCCAATCATCTGTAATAATTCCCCATCTTCTATATCGGGCAATAATCCACGCTCGGGAATTAGTGCTTTATTAGAAAGTACATTATAATATCTGTCGGACGCTTTAGCACTTGTAAATCTCTTTTTGTCATACTTTTACGAAGTGCCCGAAGTCTCTCCTCTTTGTCTCTTACTAGCCATAGTCTTATGTACTAAGTTCTTGCCAACCCAAATGATACTCAATGACTTAGGAGAGCCAAAATCTTCTTTGTGACAATTTATCAAACACTTTGTGTGCACAGATTTGGAACACTATTAGTATGCACTCCCCCAAACTTAAATTTCACCAATTGTTGCAATTACTAAACACACTATACATCCAAGGTAATTCAAGCAACAATTAAGAGTACCCACACCCAATTGAGCCAACACAATGATAGAAACTAACTTCAAAGTACTAACCTAACTATTATCCAAGTGAATCCAAAGAATTTGCAATAAAATCTTGTGTACTTACTTGGGTATAGCCAAATCTTGATGTTCAATCAAAGTTGGATGAGCAATTTGAGCTTTGAACCCTTACTTCAAGTAGATGTGGCTTGAATGCAAGTGGAATCCCGAATTGGTGAAGAAGGATGACAATATGGAACTTAGTTGCTTTGGTTTGGGTAGGGATATAGTGTTTGATTTGGATTTGGAAGAGAAAGATTGGTTGTTTAGGCTAGATTAGATGAGGGTTTTGAGTTGTGGAGGGTTAGAGATGGAGTAGGAGAGTAAGAGAGTCTTTGATTTGGAATGGGAGAGGAGTTGCCCGAATTGGGGCTTTAAAATTTTTTTTTTTTTTTACATTGGAGCGCCTAGGCGCTTGGTGTGTGTACTGTTGGAGCGCCTAGGCGCTTGCTTGCAGAATCCCTTGGACGTGTGGAGCGCCTAGGCGCTTGGGTTGCACTAGTTTGGAGCGCCTAGGCGCTTGGGGAGGAAAAGAGCTACTGACTTTGAGCGCCTAGGCGCTTGGAATGGCTTGAAGTGGAGCGCCTAGGCGCTTGGGGCTGCATAATGTTACTAACTTTGACGTCCTTTGGGAAAATGGCCATAACTTCTTCGTCCGAACTCTGATTTAGATGATTCAAGATGTTCTGGAAAGAGGAGAAGTAGATCTACAACTTTCATTCTTGAAGTTTCACGAAATAATATCCGGAGATATGGTCAAATTGGCTCTGAAGTGACATCTTTGTAAATGGCAAACCGAAAACGCGAATCTAGCCACTCCAAACGTCGATCCATGTAACTTTTTTCCCAAACCTCGTCAAATATCCCCAATCTTAAACTTGTACGTGTTTTCCTTTCCTGCAATCAATTGAATCTCTGTTAGAGAACAAGGTATGCAACAAATCCTTAACTAGCAAAGTTTAACCACTAAATAAACTAATGGTAAAGTAAATTAATAAGAGGAAAAATATCAAATAACAATAAAACTTCCTGGGTTGCCTCCCAGTTAGCGCTTGGTTTATAGTCTTCAGCCTGACTGTCTCCTTTGTTCTAATCGGCAAGGTTGACCGATGTCTTTTCACGATCAAAACAACCCCCATAGTAGTGCTTCAATCTTTGACCGTTGACTTTAAAATTACGTTTTGAATACGGGTCTTCCACTTCTACAGCTCCATGAGGATAGACTTTTGAGATTATAAATGGCCCAGACCATCGAGATTTCAACTTTCCAGGAAACAATTTAAGCCTCGAATTGTATAATAACACTGTTTGACCTGCTTCAAACTTTCTTTCCAGAATTTTCTCATCATGCCATCTCTTAATCTTTTCTTTATATAACTTCGCGTTCTCATACGATTGGAGTCTGAATTCATCCATTTGATTCAATTGTAAGAGGCGCTTCTCTCCCGCAGCAGATATATCAAGGTTTAACTTCCGAATTGCCCAATAAGCACTGTGTTCGAGTTCAACTGGAAGATGACATGCCTTCCCATAAACTAACCTGTACGGAGACATCCCTATAGGAGTTTTGTAAGCTGTACGATATGCCCATAAAGCATCATCCAACTTGCTAGACCAATCTTTCCGACTAGGATTCACTATCTTCTCGAGGATTCGTTTCACTTCTCGGTTAGATACCTCGGCTTGACCACTTGTTTGTGGATGGTAAGCAGTAGCTATCTTATGAGTGACTCCATACTTAGCAAGGATAGCTGAAAACTGCTTATTACAGAAATGTGTTCCTTCATCACTAATGATTGCGCGAGGAGTTCCGAATCTAGAGAAAATGTTCTTCCGGATGAACTTAATCACAACCTTCGCGTCATTGGTGGGTGATGTTATAGCTTCTACCCACTTCGAAACGTAGTCCACCGCTAGAAGTATATAGGAGTTACAGAAAGATGGTGGAAATGGTCCCATGAAGTCAATTCCCCAAACATCAAACAATTCGACTTCCAGGATCATATTAAGTGGCATCTCGTGTCTCTTTGATATATTACCAACTCTTTGGCATCTGTCACATTTTAATGAAAACACACGGGCATCTTTGAAGAGTGTTGGCCAGAAAAATCCACATTGAAGCACTTTAGCTGCCGTTCTTTCTCCCCCAAAATGTCCACCATAGTCAGATGCATGACATTGGTATAGAATACTCTCCATTTCAACTTCCGGGATGCACCTTCTTATTACTTGATCGCCACATTGTTTAAATAAGAATGGCTCATCCCATAAATACTGTTTCACGTCATGGAGAAATTTCTTCTTCTGCTGGCTTGTCAAATCAGGCGGAAACACCTTACTGACAATGAAATTTACATAATCTGCATACCATGGTGTATCCATCCTTACCGCAAATAGCTGTTCATCCGGAAAAAATTCGTTGATCACTGTTGTGTCATTTTTCTTTAGTTCTGAATTCTCTAACCGTGATAAATGATCAGCAACCTGATTTTCTGTTCCCTTTCGGTCCCGGATCTCCAAGTCAAACTCTTGTAGCAATAATACCCATCTAATTAATCTCGGCTTCGCGTCTTTCTTTGCTATTAAGTACTTAATTGCCGAATGATCTGTAAACACAATCACCTTTGTCCCAATCAAATATGAGCGAAATTTATCAAATGCATAAACAACTGCTAATAGCTCCTTCACGGTAGTGGTATAATTCAGTTGAGCATCTGTCAATGTTTTACTAGCATAGTATATAGCATGAAAAATTTTATCCTTTTGTTGGCCAAGAACTGCACCAATCGCATAGTCGCTAGCATCACACATTAATTCGAACGGTATAGTCCAATCTGGTGCTATGATTACAGGTGCGGTAACAAGTTTCTTCTTTAACACATCAAAAGCTTCCAGGCATGCTTGATCAAAGTTGAATGAGACATCCTTCTCCAAAAGATTGCACAGTGGTTTTGTGATTTTGGAGAAGTCTTTTATAAATCGTCTATAGAAACCAGTGTGTCCCAAGAAACTTCGAATACCCTTTACAGAAATTGGTGGTGGCAGGTTCTCAATGGTTTCGATTTTTGCTCTATCAACCTCAATTCCTTTTGATGATACTCGGTGACCCAAGATTATCCCCTCTTGCACCATAAAATGACATTTCTCCCAGTTTAAAACCAAATTTGTTTCCATACACCGTTTGAGCACGAGTGTGAGATTTTCCAAACAATAATCAAATGAATCCCCAAAAACTGAAAAATCATCCATAAATACCTCAAGATTTTGTTCAACCATATCTGAAAAAATAGCCATCATACACCGTTGAAACGTCGCTGGCGCATTACATAACCCAAAAGACATTCTGCGAAAAGCAAAGGTGCCATATGGGCATGTGAATGTTGTTTTCTCCTGATCCTCGGGTGCAATGGCAATTTGGTTATAGCCCGAGTATCCATCCAAGAGGCAATAATACTCGTGCCCTGCAAGCCTGTCCAACATCTGATCTATGAATGGTAGAGGAAAATGGTCTTTACGAGTGGCCTTATTCAACTTCCTGTAATCCATACACACTCGCCAACCAGTAACTGTTCGCGTTGGGATCAATTCATTCTTCTCATTCGCAACTACTGTCATTCCCCCTTTCTTTGGCACGCATTGAACCGGACTTACCCATGAGCTATCTGAGATAGGGTAGATAATTCCAGCATCCAACCATTTAATGATTTCCTTTTTAACAACTTCCTTCATGATGGGATTGAGTCTTCGTTGTTGTTCAATAGTTGGTTTTGCTTCGTCTTCCAACAAAATCTTATGCATACAAATTGATGGGCTTATTCCCTTGATATCTGCAATAGTCCATCCAAGAGCAGTCTTGTATTGTCGAAGTACCCTTAGTAGCTTTTCTTCTTGAACCTTATCAAGTGATGCAGAAATAATGACTGACAAGGAAGAAGAAGAACCAAGGTAGGTGTACCGGAGGTGGTTAGGCAATGGCTTAAGTTCCAAGGTAGGCGGTTCTTCTACGGATGATGTCACCTTTTCATCTAGCTTTCCCCGATAATCCAGAGGTTCAAATTTTTGTAGACATCGTGTGAACTTCGGAGTTGAATCTAGCATTTGGACCCATTCTATCACCATTGAATCATCAAATAATTTTTCACTAACCAATGCGGTTTCAAGAGGGTTTTCAATCACAGATTCACCAAATACCTCTTCAGTTGCTTCTTCAATTAGATCAACTCTTAAGCACTCTTCCTCTTCCTTCGGAAATTTCATAGCCTTGAAAACATTAAAAGTCACTTCTTCATCTTGAACTCTCATTGTTAACTCTCCCTTTTGTACATCAATTAATGTCCTTCCAGTGGCTAAAAACGGTCTTCCAAGGATAATGGGTATGTCTTTATCCTCTTCGTAGTCCAACACAATGAAGTCTGCTGGAAATATGAATTTGTCCACCTTCACTAATATGTCTTCCACAATGCCCCTAGGGTATGTCACTGATCTATCTGCGAGCTGTAGAGAGATATTTGTTGGCTTTGGGGCTGGTAATCCCAACTAAGTATAGATCGAAAGTGGCATCAAGTTAATACTTGCCCCCAAATCACACAAACATCTGTTAAAGAACTGGGGCCCAATCGTGCACGGTATTGTAAAGCTACCCGGATCCTTCAACTTCGGTGGTAACTTTCTTTGCAGAATTGCGCTACATTCTTCTGTTAATGCTACAGTTTCGAACTCCCCTAGTTTCCTCTTTCTTGCTAAAATATCTTTCATAAATTTTGCATAACTAGGCATTTGTTCTAAAGCATCTGCGAATGGAATGTTGATTTGCAGCTTTTTGAACACTTCTAAAAATTTTGAAAATTGTCGATTTAATTTCTGCTTTTGAAATCTTTGAGGAAACGGCACAGGTGGTACAACTGTTGTTTGCTTATCTTCTTGTTGTTTTGTCACAACTTTTTCCTCAGATTTACTTTCCGAATCTCCACTCTCTTGTTCACCATCCTCAGCAGAAATTATTTTCTTGTGTCCGTCCAAATCTATAGTCAACTCCTTCCCGCTTCTGAGTGTAACTGCCTTACAGTGCTCATTTCCATCATTCCTTGGATTTTTCTCCGTATCACTAGGTAAAGAACCTGGAATTCTAGTATTCAAAGCATTAGCCATTTGCCCCATTTGATTCTCCAGATTCTTGATTGTAGCTGATTGGTTTTTCGTTGTGGTTTCCAAATGAGTTGCAAATCTTGCCAGCAATTCTTCCATTTGTGATAACTTATCAGGTTGATGAGGTTGTGGTTGTTGTTGAGTTTGTTGCTGTGGCTGAAATCCAGGTGGATATGTTTGCCTTGGAGCTTGAGCATGTGACTGATTATTACTCCAAGAAAAATTCGGGTGGTTCCTCACTCCTGAATTGTAGTTATTTGCATAACTGCCCTGCTGCCTGTTATAATTGGAAACAAAATGGACTAATTCAGGATTTATTGCACATTGATCACTTGAGTGGTTACCCGCACATATTTCACATATCGTTTCCATTTTCTGAACTGGTTGTACCCCAAGTGCATCTATCTTCTTTGTAAGAGCAGAAATCTGAGCTGTCATTTCAGCTGACAATGCTGTCATCGCATCCACTTCATACACTCCGACTGTCCTTGGCGGAGATGTTCTTGCTGTTGGCCATTGATAATTATTAGCTGCCATGGTTTCAAGCAACTGATACCCCTCGTCACAATTCTTGGCCATAATAGCTCCTCCTGCTGCAGCATCTATACTTGATCTCACTGTGCTGAATAAACCATTATAAAAAGTTTGCACCTGAAGCCATTTAGGAATTCCATGGTGTGGACATTTTCGCAATGAATCCTTGAATCTCTCCCAAGCTTCATATAGTGATTCTGAATCGTGCTGAACGAAAGAGAAGATATCGTTCCGCAACTTTGCTGTTTTTGCAGGCGGGAAAAACTTTGCAAGAAATTTCTGGGCTAGATCATTCCATGTAGTGATCGAGCCTGGTGGTAGTGAATGGAGCCAACTCTTAGCCTTATCTCTGAGAGTAAATGGAAATAGCCTTAGCCTTATTGCATCCTCTGACACATTATTGTACTTGAAAGTATCGCAGATTTCTATAAAGCTGACTATGTGATCGTTCGGATCATCGTTTGGTAACCCTCCGAACTGGCATGAATTTTGAATCATCTGTATTGTCGCCGGTTTTATCTCAAAACTTGTAGCAGTAATAGCAGGTCTCATAATACTCGACTGAATTTCAGTAACCCGCGGTGTAGCATAATCCCGCAGTGCTTTTTGCTCTTCTTCAGCCATAGTATCTTCCTTATCAAATGCTTCTTTGGTTTCCTTAACCCACTTACGCAACCGCTGAAATCTTTTCTCGATGTCGTCCTCGTGAGGCAATAAATCTGGCTTCTTCGATCGCGTTTGCATAAACTAGTCAAAAGCACCTGAATAGAACAGAATAGAAAAAGTTTAAATTAAGATTAACGCTATAAAAATCAATAATGACAAAATATTAAACTAATTTCCCCGGCAACGGCGCCAAAAACTTGTTGCCTAATTTTTTAATAGCACTTTACCACGCAAGTATACGCGTTCAATTGTAATATTCAGCAAGCAAGGATATCGTTCCCACGAGGAAATAGACTAATATTTATCAATTACTAACTCTAATGCAATTAACCCTATTTTAAACTAAGAAAATTTTGTTTGTGATTCGAAAATTAAACTTAACAAACTAATAATTAAAATCACAATTTCACAAGAATAACTGCAGATTTAACAGGTTAAGATTACAACTTCCCTTGGTATTTCATTTAAACTAACTTACTTCCCATTTAAAATAAATCAATTAATATGAATTGTTATCCAAGAATGCTTTATGAATATTCACGCACTTCTTCCAAAGACACATGAACAAATCCTCCTAAATCCAATCTTTAAGATGCAGAATTATAAGGAACACCCCAGTTAATCAACTCACTATATTCCTATGTGAATCAAGTTAATTAGGGTTTACGCACAAATTCTTTCAGTAGATACAAAAGACACATAGGTATATTCCTATCCTATACGCTAATCATATTAACCCTATTCAGATTATATGAACAGATGTTATTATATCCAGATCTCAATCTATACTCCATCTTCCAATTTTATATAGATTATCACAGTAATTGTTGGCCAAACAATTAATCAATAAACATAAGATATAATAAACAATTCAATAAAAACTAACTTTCATTCAATGGGAAGCTTGCAATTTAAACTACATACCAAGTTCCGTTGCAATCTTAATTAAAATTTAGTTCATGATAATAATAAAGAAAAACATCATCCAAGTTAATAAACCCAACATCCCAGATAGTTACAAAAGATAAAACTAGAGAAGAGAAGAAGAAACTCTGAATTTGCTCCAATACTCTCTCTTAGATCTTTAGCCTTTGCAATTCTCCTTCGTGTTTTTCTTCCTTGTTCTCTCTGCAAATCTCTTGAAAACTTGATTGATTCTTTGCAAAATTCGTTCCTCTTGCTTTTGTAGAGTCCTCTCCTACTTGTATTGGTCTCAGCCCTCATTCAGACTCCTATTTGGCTTTAAAAACCCACTTGACAGCTGCAAAACTCACCTTTCTACGCATTAGAGCGCCTAGGCGCTCATCATAGTGCAATTCCAAGCGCCTAGGCGCTTGGCCAGGACCTCATATTTACAGAAATGCCACTCAGCTTTAATTTTCATGATTTTTGACCTTTTTCTTCTCCGAAATGACCAATTTGTCCCTCCAGCTCCAACCTACAACAAATAAACACAAAACACATAAAAAGATCCTAAAAAACAATTAAATATAACAATAATTAAGTTTAATAATATCAGATTCATAGGTATAAAACCTACTCATCAGTGGCTGCTATATTTATGAGTCACAAGTTCCCAACAAATCTCCACCTTGACGAATAACCTCGTCCCTTCAGAAGATACGTCACTTGTCCTACTAGTCTCGGGGGGTAATCCTCCAAATTAACATTTGAAGTTATTGATCAAGTCCAAGCAATGCTTGAACTTGTCCGCGGTCACAGTCTTTGTCAACATGTCAGCTGCATTTTCAGAAGTATGCACCTTTTCCAATATTACATCCCTAGTAGCTATTAGCTCCCTCACCTTGTGATACCTTACGCTAATATGCTTGGTCCTTGCATGATACACTTGATGCTTTGCCAAGTAAATGGCACTCTGACTATCACAATACAACTGTACTCCACCTTGATCTATGCCCAGTTCATTCACAAAACCCTTCAACCACAATGCTTCCTTGCCAGCCTCAGCCAATGTCATGTACTCAGATTCAGTAGTAGATAGAGATACTAGAGATTGTACCATGGATCTCCAACAAATCGGTCCACCTGCCAAAGTAAACACATACCCTGTTGTAGATCTCAAATCATCTAACCTTCCAGCATAATCTGCATCCACATACCCTATAAATGAAATCTGAATCTGTTGCTTCACAAACATAATCCCATGAGTTGCCGTTCCTCTCAGATATCTGAACACCCACTTAACAGCTTTCCAGTGCTCCCTACCTAGATTGGCCATGTATTTGCTCACTGTGCTGACTGCATGTGCCAAATCGGGTCTCGTACACACCATCACATACATCAAACAACCAACTGCACTCGCATAGGGCACGTTTGACATATCTTGAATCTCTTCCATCGATTTCGGACACTGTGTTGTAGATAGCCTGAAATGACTCGCTAATGAAGTGCTAACCTGTTTAGCATTGGCCATACTAAACCTCTCCAACACTTTCTCCACATAGTTCTTCTGTGTCAACCACAGCTTACCAGCTGATTTATCCCTGCGAATCTCCATCCCAAGTATTTTTCTAGCAGCACCCAAGTCCTTCATGTCAAACTCATTTCCCAACAAGTTCTTAAACCTGTTTACTTCAATCATGCTCTTTGCAGCAATAAGCATGTCATCCATATACAGTAACATAAAAATATACGAACCATCCTCAAGATTTTTCACGTAAACACAACAATCATACTCACATCGAGTGAACCCAATCCGGATCATGAAGGAATCGAACTTCTTGTACCATTGTCTTGGAGACTGTTTCAGCCCATACAGTGACTTCTTCAACCTGCATACCATGTGCTCCGTCTCCGGCTGCTCGAATCCCTCAGGCTGCTCCATGAATATCACTTTCTCCAAATCACTATGAAGGAAAGCTGTCTTCACATCCAGCTGCTCTAATTCTAGATCATAGCTAGCCACCAATGCCAAAATAATCCTGATTGAGGTGTGTCTCACCACCGGAGAAAACACCTCATTATAGTCAATTCCCTTCCTTTGCGAGTATCCCTTTGCTACCAATCGAGCTTTAAACCGTTCCTTTTCCTTTTTTGATACAACATCCTTTTTCTTGTACACCCACTTGCACCCCACTAGTTTCTTTCCCTCAGGTAATTCTGACAATTCCCAAGTCTTGTTTTTCTTCAACGACTCCATCTCATTCACCATGACCTCCATCCATCGGTCCCTTTCAGAACTAGCAATAGCTTCCTAAAATGTGGACGGGTCCCCACTAGTAGTAGATAGAGCGTATGCAACCATATCATCAAACATGTACCTCTCCTGTGGTTTGATAGTGCGTTTGGGTCTTCTTGCGGCAATGCTTTCATCCTGCTGCTCCTGATTTTCCTGTTCCACTGGTGTTAAATTTCCAGTGTCATTACTTTCCAGTTCAATTTAAACTTCCTCCTGCAGATTGCTGGTTACACCACCAGCCTCGATTTTCTGACCTTCCTGTTGTGTCTTAACCATGGAAGCCTCATCAAAAACCACATCTCTACTGATTACTACATTCTTTGAATCCGGATCCCATAGCTTGTACCCCTTTACACCTTTCTTATACCCAATAAAGATACACTGTTTGGACTTGGCATCAAGCTTTGATCTCTCATCACCCAGAACGTGTACGTAGGCTGGACATCCGAAGATCCTCATACCCGAGTAGTCTACCTCCTTACCTGTCCACACCTCTTGTGCTACTTTATTACCCAGAGTAGTACTCGGCGACCTATTTATTATGTAAACTGGCATACTCACTGCTTCTGCCCAGAAATCCTTCGAAATCCCTGCATTTAATCACATGCACCGTGCCTGCTCTGCAATAGTTTTGTTCATTCTCTCTGCCACTCCGTTTTGCTGTGGAGTTTTCCTGACAGTCTAGTGACGTTGTATCCCGTGCTCTTCACAAAACTTCACAAATGGCTCGTACTTGTACTCTGTCCCATTATCTGTCCCGAGGCACTTAATTCTTTTCCCTGTTTGATTTTCCACTTCAGCTTTCCACACCCTGAACTTATCGAAGACCTCAGACTTATGTTACATGAAGTACACCCAAACCTTTCTCGAAAAGTCATAGATGAAAGTCAAGAAATATAGCGATCCCGCTTTTGAAGCTACTCTCACTGGCCCCCATACATCAGAATGCACATAGTCAAGTTTCCCATTCGTTTTGTTCACCGCACTTTTAAACTTTACCTTACACTATTTTCCCAAAACACAGAACTTCCAGAAGTCTAACTTGCATGACTTTATCCCTTTCAACAGATTTCTCCTATGTAATTCCAGCATCCCACGTTTTCCCATATGCCCTAACCGAATATGCCAAAGTGTAGTATCATCAATATCTTCCCCTGTAGTGGCAGCAGCTCCACCTACAACTGTACTCCCTATCATCCGATAGATATTATCGTTAACCTTATAACCTTTCATTATTACCAGGGCACCCTTTGTCATTCTCATGGCTCCACCACCAGTTTTGAACTCACAGCCATTTGAGTCTAAAGTTTCGAATGAAATCAAATTATTCCTTAAACCTGGAATATGCCTCACCTCAGCCAGAGTCCTTACAACACCATCGAAAATCCTTATCTTCACTGTGCCTATCCCAATGATTACACGAAGCATCGTTACCCATTAGAACTATCCCATAGTTCACCGACTTGTAGGTGTCAAACCACTCCCTGTTAGGTGACATGTGAAACGAACATGCTGAATCCAAAATCCACGAGTTTTTCATGTTCGTGTTTGTTGACACTGACAACATATCCCCATCATCCGATGATTCTTCCACGACGTTTACCGATTTTGTAGATTCAGTTTGTTTCCCTGTCCCTTCACCCTTATTCTTATATGGACAATCCCTTTTGAAGTTCCCTGTCTTGCGACATCTAAAAAACTTACCCTCCTTTGGCTTAGGAGTCTTGCCCCTCGACTTAGATTTCCACTGCGTTCCTGGTTTCCCTCTATCCGTTTTTCTGCCACGTTGCTCTCCCCCTTTTACCATCAACCCTTCACCCGAAATACCCTCAGATTGTTGCTTTTGCTGGTTAAACATCAATAGAGCAGAAGTGACTTCTTCCAATTTTAGAGTCTCTTTTCCCCATGAGAGGTTCGTCACAAGATTCTCCATGGAACCCGGTAGAGAACACAATAACATCAACACTTGCTCTTCTTCCTCGAATTTCACTTCAATCCTTAGCAAGTCGGTAATTGTTTGATTGAATGTATGAATATATTGAATAAGCTCCGAACCTTCAATCATCTTTAGCCCAAATAGTTTTTGCTTCAGAAATAATTTATTCGTCAACGACTTTGACATATACCTGGATTCCAATTTACTCCATACACCCGATGACGATTCATCACCGATCACGTGATACATAACCTCATCTGCTAGACACAAATGAATTGTAATTACCGCCTTCGCTTGGAGTTCATCTCAGTCATCCGTCGTCATGGAATCTGGTTTCTTCTTTAACGCCTTTATCAATCCCTGCTGCACCAACATATCCTTTACCCTCACTTGCCATAGCCCAAAATTCCCAGTCCCATCAAACTTTATCACATCAAACTTTGTTACCAATGAATTTGATGACATCGTTACCACGTGTTAAACCTATACTTTGATACCAATTTGTTAGAATTAAAGGATCATACACACGCACACAAACGATAGAGAATTAAGAAAAACACAAGAGATTTACGTGGTTCCCCAATTTGGGTACTCTACAGGCGGCGGCTTATTGTTTATTGATGATTCCTTGGTTACATAGGGCTTTACAATAGATAGTATATATACCTACTAATCCTATTCCAACCCTACTTCATATTATGGTTAATTACCCAAGATACCCTTTCCAATAAACAATTGTAAAACCCCAACTTTTTGAATAAAGATGAATTTTCTATAAATATTATTTTTGAATATTATAGGAGTGAAATTGATATAATGTTATAGTTGTGGGTAATATTTATAAATTTTGCAAAGTATGCAAGTTGTTATATAATATTCGATTGGTCAGAGAATATTCGTTTTAACAGAGAATATTCGTACAACGACACAACCATTGGTAGACCCCACAACGAAATTATTGTCGGATTGAGAAAACAACAAAAATACTTTATGAAAATAACGACGGAAGTTTTACTGTTAACTGTTGAAACACCCGGTGTTAAAAGTACAGTAATACGCGTGGTTGTATAGTAGCACACACTATTAATTATTGATGCTTACGTGATAAGTCACTCAGTTTTGTTGGTATTATTAAATTAATAATACAGAAAATCTTTTTATATAAAACATAATACTTTTATAAAGTTATTCTATAAATAGAATATATTATATTCTATTATGCATAGTGTTGCATAGTAAAATCTTTTTATATAAAATAGAATACTTTTATAAAGTTATCTGTTTTATTAGACAATAATTAGAATATATTATATTTTATTATGCATAGTGTTTATATAGTGCCTGCATAGTATTTGCATAGTAAAATCTTTTATAAAGTTATTCATTTTCTTAGATTATAAATAGAATATATTATATTTTATTTAAAAGATTTTGCTTTAAATATGGACCGCCAGATTAAAGTAAATCAATCTGGACCGTTCATGAGTTAGTTACTATGCAGTCCATTTTTTTATAAATAGAAGCTCATTCCTTCATTACTTTCTTACGAATTCACTGAAACTCTAGATAGATAAACTATAGAGAGAAAGAAGAAAGTATTCTGCTACTTCACTACTTATATATCCAGTACTCTTTTTCTTAAGGTATGGAATATTATTTGTTATACTCGTAAGATGTGTTATTCTTTTGTATTCATGAAGAGAACTTATGATATTCCATTCTTTATTATTCTGTTGGAATAACCTGTATATGCGGGCTACCCTATACTTGGTGACATTCTTCTATTATTCCGTCTTTACTATTCTGTTGGAATATCTTGTCTGTGCGTTTTACGCCGGACCTGATTTCGTCTTTATTATTCTGTTGAAATATCCTGTCTGTGCATTTTACGCCGGACCTGGTTCTGTCTTTATTATTATTCTGTTGGAATATCCCGTCTGTGTGTTTTACGCCAGACCTGATTCCGTCCTTATTAATATTCTGTTGGAATAACCTGTCTATGTGAAGTACCGCATGCATGGTGATTTTTATTGTTATTCCATTCTTTATAATTCCGTTGGAACATCCTGTCGGTGCGAATTTTGCCTAACCTGGTTCCGTTATTTAGTATTCTGTTGGAATAACCTGTCTATGCGAAGTACCGCATGCATGGTGATTTCTTTTGTTATTCCATTCTTTATTATACTCAGTTGGTTAAAGTTTTGACTTCTATACTCCATGAAATTAGTGGAATATCCTTGATAATTGCGTTTCATCCAGTATCTTTTCATGGAAATATTCTTCTGAGCATTCTTGAATTTTACTCTACAAAGCAGTATCATGTTGACAATTTGGACGTTATTGGTTCTTGGACCAATTAATTCTTGAACTTGTTTTATTGAATTCTTGTATCATTGTCATCATCCTCATATTTATATTTTTTGAAAGTCATATGTGGCCTGTAGTGCATAGATGGACTTGGTATGATTATAACCAGGGATTATTCGGTGTAATCATGACCGTAATGTTATAAATGATGTGGTAAAAGTCCTCATTGGCCAATAGTGCATTGATGGACAGTTGTTGGCATGATCATGACCATTAATGAATACACAAATATTCTTGGCCAGTACTGCATGGATAATTGTGGTTGTGATACTAAAGAATATCCTTGGCCGTAGTGTAGGGGTGATTCGATGATGTGGATTATTTATTAAGCTGAGTCTCAGCGATAAAAGTCATGAAAAACCTTTTAAATCATAGAAGATAGTAGATTTTATTCTCTACTTGACTCTTCTAATGGATTGCTTGTTTTTGCTACAGTTAAACTTGATGTTTGTTATATTGTATCAGTTTAACATTGTTTAAGGCTAATGATAATTTATTCTGCATTATCTTAGTCATAGTATTTCTTACTGGGCTAGTTGAGCTCACCCTTTCTTTCACTGTTCTATTCAGGAAATGAGAACGTAGCTGGGACGAGTCGGGGAACAGAGTGATGGTCTGAATGATAGTATTAGCTAGTAGTCCTCACTATTCTGTTAAATAGTGTGACAATAAATGTAATGAGGACTCATTCTGAGAGTGGATATTGTCTAGAAGACAGTATTTGTATTTAAACTCATAGCTCTCTTGTGGTATAATTAAGATTGTATTTATGTTCTGTACCATGTATTTGGCGACTCAGAATAGGTGATGTATACCTATTTTGGGGGCGTAATAACAATCCACACAACAGAGTTGCCGACGCAGCACAGCCCGCGTTACTCCAAGGCATACCGCAGCGCGCCCCGCGCTACTAGCCCAGACGCTTCCTCCAGTGCCAGCGCACCCCGCGCTCCAAACTGGCCTACCGCAGCGCTCCCCGCGCTACTTATCTAGAAGACCTCCCAGTGCTAGCATTCCCCGCGCTCCTTACTGGCTTGACCCAGCGCTCCCCGCGCTATCATGGCAGTACCATACAGCGGGGGGGGGGGGGGGGGGAATTAAGAACCAATTACAGCAAGAGGAAGGCAATATCAGTAAGAAGAAGCTAAGCTTTTTTGCATTGATTAAGCTTCTTGGAAGGTATTATATATTTCTCTAAGTAATTCATGAAAATTAGTTAATTTTACACTATTGATGCTATATTTGGTTTTAACTGAGCATTTATAATTGGGCAATATGTATTGATTATGTTAAATAATATAACAACGAAAATTTATATATTTCATATGGGTTATATTAGAATCAAATGAATTGAAAGTTTGAAAAGTTAGTAAACTAACTAGTTTATAAATTAGTTTGTAATTAGTTAGTTTTGGTTGTGTAATTGGTTGATATAATTTGAATTAGAATGAAGGAGATAGGTTGGTTGTGTGGAGACATAAGGGAGTTAAAATGGGGTTGTGGCATAAACAAATTGCCTTGACACAAGTGTTACAAAACAGTGCACGTATAGTGTTTGTCAAAAGTCTTCTATGGACTATTTCGGCTGAAAATCAAGTATTAAGCAAAATTAAAGCTTGGGCTAGATATGTACACCATATATGATGATAAGTAAAGTGTTTTGACATATTAAATGGAAACAAAAAGTAATTTTTCAAGCTAAAATTAAAAGTTAGAATTTAGTATGTCAAGCTACTTTTACATACTGTTTTAGGCAGCTTGAAGAACCCAAAGTAATGGCCTAATATTTTCTTAAATAGGCTGCTATAATATCTTCATCATACTAAAAACTTGGTACAAATGAAATGGTGTATTAAAGGTTACAAAATTGCTAAAAGGAAGGGTTGAGTAGGGTGCAGGGCTGATGTCCTTGACAACAGCAGTTGCAGCGGACCGGGCTGGGGGCTCTCTTTTGAGCTCTCAGTCGACGTGGTGAAGTTGCTTATATAACTTAGTTAGTATTTTGTTTAAATAGGGGAGTATGTTAACTACCTTGTCTCTAAAATGTAGCATATTAGAATGCATGGATAGAAGTTTAGAAACTAAAGAAGGAGGAAGCAGGGCTGCTGCCAAGGCAGCAGGAGTGGGCATGAGTGACATTGGCTGAGAGCTTTTCATGGACTTTCAGTCAGTGCACTTGTGTTGCTATAGATGCCCGGCTATTGGTGTTCAATTATAAATGAATGTAACCTCTTTAAATTAGTAAAAGGCCATTATAGGGGATGTAATGACATGAAGTAACGGGTAAGGAAAAAGGGGCTGTTGTCTATGGGCAACAACAGTGTCTATATTTTGCATTAGCTGGGGGGGGGGGGGGGGTTCCTTTGAGCTCTCGATTAGTACCTCTAAATTTCTAGGATTACCTATCTAATTTGCTTTGGTAATAGATGAATGTACCACTTGTATGATATCCAAAACTTAAGACAAATGAATCAAAGATGCGGGAAATCAAAGTTACGCGAAGTGAGGGACAAGGGAAGCAGCTGATGCCTATTGGTAGCAGCAAATAGCTGTCATAGCAGTTTTAGGTGGGCTAATTTAACTCTAGGATGTAGTTTGAAGATCTAACCATAGGGTTGGGTTTAAAACTTCCTAAATAAACAAATGTATAGAATTTACATCAGATTCACAATTCAAAATAAGTGAATCTACAATGGAATGGCTAGCAAGGTAAAATCACCAATTTACAAAATTTTTGCTTTTAACCACTCACAGCTTTCTAATTATTTTAGATTAATATTATACTAATATTATTTATTTTTCTCTTGCAGTTGCAGTTAGTTAGAATGCAAATTAATGAAGGATGATTGTAAAGAAGAACAAAAGTTTTACCATCTTTTCAATGATGTTAATTTGATACTTTCTTTAGAATGTTTAAATTTTGATTTTTATGATCAATAGTGTATGATGATGTGTTTTGACATTTTCATCCCCTTTATGATTAGGATGTTTAATTAATATATATTGTTTAAACTTTAAATTATGATTGGTGATGAGTAATTATTTAATTTTTTTTTAAATTTTTATAAATAATTTGAATGAATTTTATATTAGGTGACTGATAAACGAATTCGGATACCTGAATATTCGAATAATCTATTTATTCAAATAAAATAAATGGACACAGATATTATCCGTATCGGATATTATTTTGAATATCATACGGATAATATTTATAAATTTTGTCAAAAACTGGATACGAATACTAATAGCGAATTAATTTTTCGGATAGGGATACATTCGTATATATTCGGTTACACCCTTAAGTCACCAAGTGTTTATTTTATACAATTTGACTATATTTTTATACAGTTTGACTTCATTTAAAAAATTAATTAACACCCTTTTTACAAGGTACCTAAGGATCCCATCAGATTTTAAAGGATTTACATATTTACACTTATAAAGTTATCATCTGTCAAAAATTCATTTATTTACACTTATAAAGTCGTTCTCTGAAAACTAAGTTAGACTATCGTCAAACTATACAAAGCCAATCGTGACCAAATCTTGGTTAATTTCTACTAGAGATTGGCCAAATCGGGTATTTCGAAAAATTTCTACTAGAGATTATTTTGAGGTCAAAATTTTAAGTAATTTAGTACTTTATGTAGCAATTTTAACTTTTTGTAGAAAGAATTTACATTTTTTCAATATTATAAGTGAGTGAATATGATCATTACAAATTACATTTAATTTACTGCAAAATCTATTTTTTATAAATTAGAAAATATATCTATCTGTGCTCAATTTTAATTTTAGAAATTATAACTCTGGCAAAAAAAAGTAAAATGGAACATTTATTTTGAGACAGAGGGAGTGAAACATTTGACTGTATAAAATTGTGCTCAAATAAATAAAAATTTTAAAATACAAAATGATCGTTTTGGGTTAAAAAAAGAAGAAGGCAGTAACGTGCTTATTAAGTTTATCTTAATTTTGGGTAACAAATTACTAGTCGTTGCAAAAAATTGTACAAAATACGCAACGAAAAAAATTGTTGCAAATGAATGTGGCCCATATTAGGTAACAAAATATAGCAACAAAATTTATTATTATTATTATTATTATTATTATTATTATTACTATTGTTATTATTATTATTATTATTATTATTGTTATTATTAGTAGTACTATTATTATTATTATCTTAATTTAATGTAACATTTTAATTATCTATGCAAAAAGTTGTATAACATATGCAATGAAAATAAAAATCATTTCCATATTAGGCAACGAAATATAGCAACAAAAAAATTTTCGTTGCCCACGATGAGGAGAAATCAAGTGACTAAAAATTATGCAACGAATTTCTAACGAATTTTGTTTCTAAATTTTGCAACTACTTATGAATTTCGTTGCAAAAAGTGAAAGTCTGACACAATCTACAACGAAGGACAAGTTTCGTTGCAACAAAAAAAACTTTCGTTGCCCACGATGACGGGAAATCAAGTGGTCGAAAATTTTGCAACGAATTTCTAACAAAAATTTTTCCCGCCAATGAATTAGCAACGAAATTTTGCAAAGACTTATGAATTTCATCGCAAAATATGAAAGCCTGACACAATCTGCAACGAAAGACAAATTTTGTTGCTAAACATATACTTTTAGCAACGACTTATAAAGTCGTTGCCCGAAAAATCGTTGCTAAATGCTCATTTTTTGTGTGGTGAATAGGATGTTATTTAGTGATCTGGGTTGTAAAATCCCAGATCCATTATGACGCCCCCAAAATTAGGTATACATCACTCATCTTGAGTCACCAGATACATGGTACAGAATTCAAATACAACTTAATGATACAATTGTCGTGTACAATACGATAAAACATAAACTGTGAGTTTGAATACAAATATTGTCTACTAGAGAGTATATAAACTAAAAAGGAGTCCTCATTACAATTATTATCACATTATTTCACAAAATAATGAGGACTACTAATGCACCATCTAGGACCATCACTCTGTTCCCCGACTCGTTCCAGCTATATTCTCATTTTCTGAATGGAATAGTGAAAGAAAGGGTGAGCTCAATTAGCCAGTAAGAAATATTATGACTAAGATAATGCAGAATAAATTATCATTAGCCTTAAACAGTGTTAAACTGATACAATATAATAAACATCAAGTTTAACTGCAGCGGAACAAGTAATCCATTAGAAGAGTCAAGTAGTGAATAAAATCTACTATCTTCTATGATTTAAAAGGTTTTTCATCACTTTTATCGCTGGGACTCAGCTTAATAAATAATCCACATCATCAAATCATCCCTGCACTACAGGCCAAGGATATTCTTTAGTATCACGACCACGAATTATCCATGCACTACGACTAAGATAATTATGTTTTCATCAACGGTCTTGATCATGCCATAAAACAATTCATCTTTGCACTACGGCCAAAGAGAATCCATAGCCATAATCATACCAAAAACTGTCCATCAATGCACTACAAGCCAATGAGGACTTTTTCCACATCATTTGTAATATTACGGTTATGGTTATACCAAATAATCCCTGGTCATAATCATACCAAGTCCATCTATGCACTACAGGCCATAGATAACTTTCAAAAATATAAACATGAGGATGGTGACAATGATATAAGAATTCAATAAAACAAGTTCAAGAATTAATTTATCTAGGAACTGATAATGTCCAAATTGTCAACATGATACTGCTTTGTAGAGTAAAATTCAAGAATGCTCAGAAGAATATTTCCATGAAAAGATACTGGATGAAGCGCAAATATCAAGGATATTCCACTAATTTCATGGAGTATAAAAGTCAAAACTTTAACCAACTGAGTATAATAAAGAATGGAATAACAAAAGAAATCACCATGCATGCGGTACTTTGCATAGACAGGTTATTCCAACAGAATACTAAATAACGGAACCAGGTCAGACAAAATTCGCACCGACACGCTGTTCCAACAAAATAATAAAGAATAGAATAACAACAGAAATCACCATGTATGCGGTACTTCGCATAAACAGGTTATTCCAATAGAATACTAATAAGGACGGAATCAGGTCCGGCGTAAAACGCACAGACATGATATTCCAACAGAATAATAATAAAGACGGAACCTGGTCCGGAGTATAACGCACAGACAGGATATTCCAACAGAATAATAATAAAGACGGAACCAGGTCCGGCGTAAAACGCACAGACAGGATATTCCAACAGAATAATAAAGACGAAATAATAAAAGAATATCACTAAGTATAGGGTAGCCCGCGTATACAGGTTATTCCAACAGAATAATAAAGAATGGAATAACAGAAGTTCTCTTCATAAATAAGAAAGAAAGAGTACCCCTTATGAGTACAACAAATAATATTCCCTACATTAAGAAGAAGATTACTAGATATATGAGTAGTGAAGTAGCAGAATACTTTCTTCTTTCTCTCTATAGTTTATCTCTGTAGAGTTTCAGTGAATTCGTAAGAAAATAATGAAGGAATGAGCTTCTATTTATAGAAAAATGGACTGCATAGTAACTAACTCATGAACGGTCCAGATTGATTTACTTTAATTTGACGGTCCATATTTAAAGCAAAATCTTTTAAATAAAATATAATATATTCTATTTATAATCTAATAAAATAAATAACTTTATAAAAAATTTTACTATGCAAACACTATGCCTGCACTATGCATAATAAAATATAATATATTCTAAATATTATCTAATAAAACAAATAACTTTATAAAAGTATTTTGTTTTACATAAAAAGATTTTACTATGCAAAACACTATGCAACACTATTCATAATAAAATATAATATATTCTATTTATAGAATAACTTTATAAAAGTATTCTGTTTTATATAAAATGATTTTCTGTATTATTACATTAATAATACCAACAAAACTGAATGACTTATCACGTAAGCATCAATAATTAATACCGTGTCCAACTATGCAACCACGCGTATTACTGTACTTTTAACACCGGGTGTTTCAACAGTTAACTATAAAACTTCCACCGTTATTTTCATAAAATATTTTTGTCGTTTTCTCAATCCGACAATAACTCCATTGTGGGGTCCACCAATGATTGTACCGTCGTACGAATATTCTCTGACAAAAAAAATATTTCTCGACCAATCGAATATTATACAACAACTTGCATACTTTTCAAAATTTATAAATACTACCCACAACTATAACACACACCATAATATTAAAAAATTATTTCGAGAAAATTAAATATTTATTCATAAAATTTGGGGTCTCACATCCATAACATCAAAGTCCTCGAATCTAGCATTTTTGAAAATCTAGAAATGATGAAAAAAGTGGCCTGACAGTCGAATGTCAGAGGCCTTAGATCTTTATGTGTTAACGGATTGGTGTGTTTTATGTTTTTAATATGTAGCCTGACATGAGGACTGTGATATGAAACTGGAAAAACAGGGACATAGAAAGTCCAGATCTCCAGTTATAAGCGGTCAAAGTACGTTGACCGAGCACAAAGTCTGTTTTTGAGTTACCCAGAATTTTTCCAGAATTTCTGATAAGTTTTATTTGGCCTCTGACAAGTTTTATTTGGCCTCTGATCTTGCAGTCGTTTGATTGTTTGGCCATGTTTTTGTTTTCATGTTGTAGTCTGATAAGTATACTACATAGTAAAGTCATTATATCACTTAGATCATAACCTGGGTAAAAGTTAATCAAGGTCAAAAATGCGTTGACCACCAGCTTTGAAGAATTCTGGGAAACCCAGAATTCGTTCAAGAACAACTTTTGACCATACGTTTGACCGACCCAGATCTTGTGTAGGAGATGTTTTTTTGATTCTTGGATGCTATATAATTATACTAGAACATCATGACTACATGTAGGGACCATTAGATATCACAAAACAAACATAGATTCCAAGATAAGAGGCTTCAAAGTAAGGCCTAACAACTGTTCTTCATTTCTGGAAAACCCAGAAATGAAGAACAGCTCTGACATGAACTTTGGTGACTTAGATCTCTTAGTGGTGAAATGTTTTGGCCATGAACTTAATATGTAGTTGTAGTATTGCACGTATACTACAATCTAAGAACTTTATCCAACCCAGAAACCATATAACCTTGAATCAAATGATAGTCAAACTACTTACCTTGGTGACTGGCGATGAAGTTCTGGGCAGCTCAAGAACATGCCAAGAACACCTATAGCGATGAGTCTGTTGCTATAGGGCCATTTAGCGATGGTTTCTATTTATTTTATTTTTTGATTTTTTGAAAATTATTTAAAAATAGATAAAAATGGTTTTTAATTATTAAAAATTTAAAATAAATTTTAAAAAATTATTTTAAAGTCTGAAAAATAGTTTTTAACTATTTTGAGTATATTTAATAAATATTTAATATTTTTGGAATATAAATAGTATTTAATTTATTTAATTATAATATTAAATAAATTATTTAAAAATGATTTTAATACATGAAAAATCATGAAAAATAATATTATATATAATAAAATATTTTAAGTTATTTTCAGTGACTTTTAATATTTTGTGATGAATTTCATTAATTAATTAATATTAATGATAATTAGTTTATTTAATGAATATATTAAATAAATTATGGAAAAATAGAATTAATGCTTTATAAATCATATACAAATGATTTATGTAATATAAAAATATTTTAAGTTATTACATATAACTTTTGATATTTTGTCATGAAAATATTAATATTTTAATATTAATAGTAATTACCGGATAATGAATTTAACGGTTTAAAAATCATATAATTATGATTTTAAGGTATTAAAAATACTTTGAAATATTATAGCTATATTATAATATTATGACAAGTATTTCATTAATATTTGATAATAAATAAATATTAATGATAAAAGAATTATGTGGTATTTAATTCATTTAAATACGATATTAATGATTGAAAATTTATGATAAATGATAATAATTATTTAAAAATTATTACAAGCCTATGAAAAATAATTGAACTGTTAATAAATTATCTTAGATAATGGTTAAGTGTTTAGACAGAGTTTAATTGAACTTAAACTCGAAATTTTGTCCGACTAGACCGTCGGGATGTTAGAATTTTGTCAGATTTAACTTGGACTTAAATAGTCTGACTTGATGCTGATTTATATGTGTGTTATAGACAGATAAGGTTATGTGTTATGTGTTTAGGTTATTATATATATATATATATATATATATATATATATATATATATATATATATATCTTATGGTATTATATTATGATGATATTATTCTAATATTGGAAATCTATATTACTAATATTAGGTCTTCGGATAAAGCGTTATAAATTGTGTAGCGGTAATCAACGGTTCAGGCAAGTTTGTTTTTACTTAAATCTACTAAGAGTTATTTCATTCGGATAAGCTTATGGATAATCATTGCTAGTTGCCATGAATTGTACTCTGTATATATTGCATGTATAAGTCAGGTATGAAAGGTTGATCACCTTCATTACCAGTTGGTTCAGATATATTTGTTCATGTATAATACTTATTCAGTCATAAATTTGTTCCTGCTAGTTCACAATTATATTGTTGAATTATAGCCAGCTTATTATTTAGACTCTTTCAATCATGATATATCGTTATATTATTGAACTTAAACTTGCTGGGCAATTTTATGTTCACCCTTGCTATATCATGATAAAAAATTACAGATTAAGGCGAATGCTTCGGATACAAGGAAAGGTTAAAGACAGTTCCAGCTTAAAGTTAATGTGCGCGATTAGTTTTGTAAAAGTATAATTTGATAATATATAATGTTATGTGTTAGACAAGTTATGATTTGTGTATTAAGTTAAGGTTACTCGACCTTGGGGGAAAGTATGTAAGTTTAATGTACAAACAATTTATGTTTATATATTTCGCAAATAGTAATAGTTGTATAGAATGATCGAACCGGATCCGCTGTGATTCGGGACCTCAGATTCGGGGGCCATCACAGTAGGTATCAAAGCTGTAGGTTATGAACCTTTGTTAGGAATACCTGAGACTAATAACCGCAGTGATTAGATTAAGTACTAACTTAAATAGAGTTAGTTGGTCGGTAAGATTCAAAGACGAATCTCGGCGAGTTATCGGATACAGAGTTCCCTAACTCTGATAATGAAGTTGAACAATAGTGATGAATAGATAAAGTCTAAAAGACTGAAAGTACCGTGATAGGAGATCGTAAAACTAAACGATCATAGTATGGAAATGAATCGTAATATATACGATGAGATCACCCCGTGATCTAATAAGGTTATAGTATGGGATAAGAATCAATCTGATGATTGGAAAGTTTACAGCAACGATTGCTGTGTCAGTTGTACAATGAATTGGTACAGATTCAGGAAAGGATTAAGAATACGGATTAAATGAAATTCGTATTGAGAAGGGGATTAGGATTAAGTGGGGATTATGAAATATTTGTGTCACGCTATTTGCTATATACTTGTTGAGAAGGTGTTTCTTTTCACATGTGTATAACAAATATGTAGGATATAGGTAGAGAATAAATAGGAATAAGTACGAGTTCTTAAGTTTGACGAACTGGGTATAGTTGTGTGTATATGGAGTATTGAGGATTATAGGAACATATAGACTGATTAAGAAACTGATTATTAGAGGAGACATAAGTTTTTCAAACCTCCTAGCTATGCTAGACTTCGAAATTTTGATATCAAGCAAAATATGCACTATGTACTTTTGAAAAAAAATATGTAGACTCGTAATCATTTTTGAAACGGTTTAAAGTTTAGTCTATGCTACTTATTTTGGCTAGACGCAAATGATTTGAAATATCAAATTTTTTTTATCACTCATGTGCCATGTAACCTGGTGCAGAGATGATAAAAAGTGATGAAGTTGTAAATACAAGAATACTTAGTGTGAATTTGATCTAAAATCGTTATTCCACTATTGTATGATGTGTTATGACAAAGTCATACAATGACGACATCCTCAAACGGACTGTTAATACAGTACGACATCATAACGTCATTCTCAAAAATATTTTCAAGAATTTTAATTTGCCAACGGGGTTTGGCTACATCTAAATAATTCGATTGAATTGAATTATTGATATGAGTCTATGCTATTTGATTCAGCTAGACAAACATTTATGAAAACTCTAAGTGTTCATTGAAAGAAATTTTCCGAACCAAATTTTTTTGGTGCGGAAATAAGACTGAGGTAGAATTTTGTGCCTATGGCAGTGAAAAGAAACATATAAAATCAGTACTTGGCCAGTACACGACATATCGGGCTAATCACCCTTTGTGTTTGTAAGTTATGACGGTTTGGGGATGAATTTCCATAAAACCTTTGCGAAAATGACAGACAAATAGTCTATATGACTCCTCAGCAAAATTTGAAAATTTTTACTCTTGTGAGTGGTGCATTGGGTAGCATGTGATGCTGTGTATGTATGGTGTATGGTGTATGGTGTATGGTGTAAGGTAAATTTCGGGGACGAAATTTTTAGAAGAAGAGGTGAATTTGACAACCCGAGAATTTAGAAAAATTTTAAAATTTTAATTAATTGATTTAAGGTTCAATATTAGAACCTATACAGAAAATAAGTGTATGTATTTGATATTTTTAAGAAAGAATTTTGAGGATTTAAAAATTCTGTGAAGGATTTAGGTGAATTATTCAGGATTAAGGGAATAAGCGTTTATGTTTTGTGTATATGTGTGCATGATGTGGTTAAGGGTCAAGAGTTGACCAGATAAACGATATCTGTGACAAACCCTAAGTATATATTAAGAACGTCAATGTTCGGTTATAAAACCCTAGCGATTAACAAGAAACCCTAGAAACCAGTTCTGGAAACCCTAATTTCAATTTCGGGAATTCGAAACCCTAATTTGATGTATGAAACCCTAATCTGGGAACTTAACGGATAATAATATTGCTTAAGTGTTATTATTATAATATTAATTAGAATAAAGCTTAATTAATTAGAAAACCCTAATTTCAAATTTAGAAAATCCTAATTTCGGGATTTGAAACCCTAATTTTATAATTAGGGAAAACTTAAGTGTTAATTTAATAAGTGTAATGTTAATTAGGAAATATTAATCCTAATTTTCAAGTTATGAGTAATTAGAAAACCCTAATTACAAAATCTAATTTATAAAATTAGAAATATTATTGTTATAATTAAAACCCTAATTCTGGGTTAAAAACCCTACTGACCAATTACGACCCTAATTGCCAAATTAGCGATTTTAATTAGGAAATGTTAATCCTAATTAGCAAGAATTAAATTATGATTAAGGAATTTTAATATAATTAGAAAATTCTAATTATAATTTAGAAATATTAAATTTCTATTTTTAAAACCTAAATTGGAAATTTTAGAAAATTAAATTGCAAGTTAAGGGTTAAACCCTAAACCCTAAAATGGTTCAAACCCAAACCCAAACCCAAACCCTAAACCCTAAACACTAAGGGTTTGGCCAATGTCCAAAATACCATTAAAAATAAAATCGAAATGACCAAAATACCCTTTAGTGCATTATTGGATTTTTGCCAAGTGTGGGAGTTGGTGACCCACTATATTGACCTTGTGGCTCCAAAATCTCAGCAAATCTGATTAAATGGACACCTAGCATAACTTGTATTCATTGTATCTATGTTTATAATAGATTAAGAAAGAGAAAGTTAATCAAGTTCAAAAATGCGTTGACCACCAGCTTTGAAGAATTCTGGGAAACCCAGAATTTGTTCAAGAACAACTTCTGTCCATACGTTAGACCGACCCAGTTCTTGTGTAGGAGATGTTTTTATGATTCTCGGATGCTATATAATTATACTAGGACATCATGACTACATGTAGGAACCGTTAGATATCACAAAACAAACACATATTCCAAGATAAGTGGCTTCAAAGTAAGGCCTAGCAACTGTTCTTCATTTTGGAAAACCCAGAAATGAAGAACTCTGATATGAACTTTGGTGGCTAAGATCTCTTAGTGGTAAAATGTTTTGGCCATGAACTTAATATGTAGTTGTACTATTGCACGTACACTACAATCTAAGAACTTTATCCAGCCCATAAACCATAAAACCTTGAATCAAATGATGGTCGAACTACTTACCTTGGTGACTGGCGATGAAGTTCTGGGCAGCTCAAGAACATGCCAAGAACACCTATAGCGACGGGTCTATCGCTATAGGCCCCTTTAGCGACAGTTTCTATTTATTTTATTTTTTGATTTTCCAAAAATTATTTAAAAATAGATAAAAATAGTTTTTAATTATTAAAAATACAAAATAAATTCAGGAAAATTATTTTAAAGTCTGAAAAATAGTTTTTAACTATTTTGAGTATATCTCATAAATATTTAATATTTTTGGAATATAAATAGTGAATAATTTATTTAATTATAATATTAAATAAATTATTTAAAAATGATTTTAATACATAAAAAATCATGAAAAATAATATTATGATATAATAAAATATTTTAAGTTATTTTTAGTGACTTTTAATATTTTGTGATGAATTTTATTAATTAATTAATATTAATGATAATTTGTTTATTTAATGAATATATTAAATAAATTATGGAAAAATAGATTTAATGCTTTATAAATCATATAAAAATGATTTAAGTAATATAAAAATATTTTATGTTATAAAATATAACTTTAGATATTTTATCATAAAAATATTAATATTTTAATATTAATAGTAATTACCGGATAATGAATTTAACGGTTTAAAAATCATATAATTATGATTTTAAGGTATTAAAAATACTTTGAAATATTATAGCTATATTATAATATTATGACATGTATTTCATTAATATTTGATAATAAATAAATATTAACAATAAAAGAATTATGTTGTATTTAATTCTTTTAAATACGCTATTAATGATTGAAAATTTATGATAAATGATAATAATTATTTAAAAATTATTACAAGCCTATGAAAAATAATTGGACTGTTAATAAATTATCTTAGATAATGGTTAAGTGTTTAGACAGAGTTTAATTGAACTTAAACTCGAAATTTTGTCTGACTAGACCGTCGAGATGTTAGAATTTTATCGGATTCAACTCGAACTTAAATAGTCTGACTTGATGCTGATTTATATGTGTGTTATAGACTGATAGGGTTATGTGTTTAGGTTATTCTATGTATATATATATATATATATATATATATATATATATATATATATATATATATATATCTTATAGTATTATATTGTGATGATATTATTCTAATATCGGAGATCTATATTACTAATATTAGGTCTTCGGATAAAGCGTTATAAATTGCATAGCGGTAATCAACGGTTCAGGCAAGTTTGGTTTTACTTAACTCTACTAAGAGTTGTTTCATTCGGATAAGCTTCTGGATAATCATTGCTGGTTGCCATGAATTGTACTCTGTACATATTGCATGTATACGTCAGGTATGAAAGGCTGATCACCTTCATTACTAGTTGGTTCAGATATATTTGTTCATGTATAATACTTGTTCTGTCATAAATTTATTCCTGCTAGTTCACAATTATATTGTTGAATTATAGCCAGCTTATTATTCAGACTCTTTCAATCATGATATATCGTTATATTATTGAACTTAAACTTGCTGGGCAATTTTATGCTCACCCTTGCTATATCATTATAAAACATTGAAGATTAAGGCGAATGCTTCGGATACAAGAAAAGATTAAAGACAGTTCCAGCTTAAAGTTAATGTGCGCGATTAGTTTTATAATAGTATAATTTGATAATAATGTTATGTGTTAGACAAGTTATGATTTGTGTATTAAGTTAAGGTTACTCGACCTTGGGGAAAAGTATGTAAGTTTAATGTATAAACAATTTATGTTTATATCTTTCGCAAATAGTAATAGTTGTATAGAATGATCGAACCGGATCCGCGGTGATTCGGGACCTCGAATTCAGGGGCCGTCACATGTATATCTTATTAACTTATACAATTTAGGATAATTAATATTATGATTATTCGGCTGCCTACTTAACTCCTTAATTCATGGACGCAATAATCAAAGAGTCTATCATAATTTTTTTTCCGAAAGTTGAAAAGACAAGTCGGCTGAGGTTCTAGGAAGACGTAAGTGTGCAGGAGTGTACTTAGTACATGCATCCGTTTCTTTTATATCTTTCTATATGTTCCTTTCTATTGTCTATACTTTTCAAAATCTTTCTAACTCTAATTCTTTCCTTATACGTTTATCTTCTTTAACCTTACCTTGGTATCATGAGAACTCGAACACATAAATGACCGCTGTTGGATTCGGACGATGATCAAACGATGGCTCCTCCCTAATCGACTGCCGGACCTTCATGAAAGCAAAGAAAACTAAAGAAAGTCGTGTCTGAGGAAATGGAGTATATGGACTCTTCGTCTTCTGTTGAATCAACTTTCAGTCCCTCCTTGCCGAAATCATCTGGACCCTCTCAGCGACGTCAGTCAACGACTCCATCCTTTAAGCCAGAGGTTACACCTCCACCGATTTCTGTAAACCTTAATCTTTCATCTGATCTTCCTTACAACTTCTTTCGAAGTAATGCTTATGAGGTGCATTTTAAAACTGTTATTTTTCCAAAATAGTTGGTTTATGAAAAATCAGTGAATCAAATCTGTTATCAAGAGTCTCCTTTAAAAACTTTGTTTGAAATATGTGGTATCTCTTTCATACTTTTTCCTCCTTCTGTTGCATATCCCAGATTAGTTTAACAATTTTATACTAATCTGGAATGTCATGGGGAGTTTTACACCTCATTTGTTAAATGAAAATCTTTGTATTTCACGGTCATGGATTTCAATAGCATTTTAAACATTACATTCACTGGTGATTGTCCATTTACTCGAAAAGGGGTTGTCCATTCTCCATTCACCTCATTGGAACAATTACATATTGTAATGGACAATCCTTTGTTGAATGATGTTTTTACTCCAAAAATCGTAGATGTCTCTCCTCTTTCTTGTGTGATTTATCATCTTGTTAGGTTTAATCTTTTGCCTCGTTTAGGTGGTAGTGTTGATTTTACTTATCAAGATTTGATCATTGTCACCATGATTTTAAAAGGTTTGTCTTTTAATTTATCCTAAATGTTGCTCCATCAAATGACAAGCTGTTTGAGAAAAAAAAACACGTTTGCTGTTGCCTAATTTTTTAATAGCACTTTACCACGCAAGTATACGCGTTCAATTGTAATATTCAGCAAGCAAGGATATCGTTCCCACGAGGAAATAGACTAATATTTATCAATTACTAACTCTAATGCAATTAATCCTATTTTAAACTAAGAAAATTTTGTTTGTGATTTGAAAATTAAACTTAACAAACTAATAATTAAAATCAAAATTTCACAAGAATAACTGCAGATTTAACAGGTTAAGATTACAACTTCCCTTGGTATTTCATTCAAACTAACTTACTTCCCATTTAAAATAAATCAATTAATATGAATTGTTATCCAAGAATGCTTTATGAATATTCATGCACTTCTTCCAAAGACACATGAACAAATCCTCCTAAATCCAATCTTTAAGATGCAGAATTATAAGGAACACCCTAATTAATCAACTCACTATATTCCTATGTGAATCAAGTTAATTAGGGTTTACGCACAAATTCTTTCAATGGATACAAAAGACACATAGGTATATTCCTATCCTACACGCTAATCATATTAATCCTATTCAGATTATATGAACAGATGTTATCATATCCAGATCTCAATCTATACTCCATCTTCCAATTTTATATAGATTATCACAGTAATTGTTGGCCAAACAATTAATCAATAAGCATAAGATATAATAAACAATTCAATAAAAACTAACTTTCAATCAATGGGAAGCTTGCAATTTAAACTACATACCAAGTTCCGTTGCAATCTTAATTAAAATTTAGTTCATGATAATAATAAAGAAAAACATCATCCAGATTAATAATCCAAACATCCCAGATAATTACAAAAGATAAAACTAGAGAAGAGAAGAAGAAACTCTGAATTTGCTCCAATACTCTCTCTTAGATCTTTAGCCCTTGCAATTCTCCTTCGTGTTTTTCTTCCTTGTTCTCTCTGTAAATCTCTTCAAAAATTGATTGATTCCTTGCAAAATTCGTTCTCCTTGCTTTTCTAGAGTCCTCTCCTATTTGTATTGGTCTCAGCCCTCATTCAGACTCCTCTTTGGCTTCAAAAACCCATTTGACAGCAGAAAAACGCAACTTTCTACGCACTAGAGCGCCTAGGCGCTCATCATAGGGCAATTTCAAGCGCCTAGGCGCTTGGGCTGCATTATGTTTCTGACTTGGAGCGCCTAGGCCCTTGGTCTAGGCTTATATGGAGCGCCTAGGCGCTTGCTCCTTTTTCCAACATTTTCTGCTCCGACGTCCTTTGGGAAAATAGCCATAACTTCTTCGTCCGAACTCCGATTTAGATGATTCAAGATGTTCTGGAAAGAGGAAACGTAGATCTACAACTTTCATTCTTGAAGTTTTGTGAAATAATATCCGGAGCTATAGTCAAATTGTCTCTGAAGTGACTGCTGTGTAAATGGCAAGCCGAAAACGCGAATCTAGCCACCCCAAACATCGATCCAAGTAACTTTTGTCCCAATTCCTACAAAATAATATAAAACATGCATGAATAGACACAAACACATAAAAACATCCTAAAAGACTTGAGAACAACAATAAATTAAGCTCGAATGTATCCAATTCATGTGTATAAAACTCACTCATCAAATACCCCCAAACTTGAACCTTTGTTTGTCCTCAAGCAAAAACACAAAAATGTTATGCAATGCAATGTAATGAAACTAATCTATATGCCTACGAATCCAACAGTAATGACAGAAACAAGTCTATTTAACCGGCCTTAGAGAAATCAAGTAAACATGATAATACATCATATTTAAACAAATCAGTAATTTCCCAATCAATCATCAAATCTTAGACTGTTATCACTGATATAGTGCGTGTGTGGTCCACAACAATGTTAACTGATATAAAGTCAAATTTAAGACATAATAGATATCTTCGAAGGCATCATACAGTGCAAATTCACAAAATTCACGAACAAGCTAGATCCAACTAAAGTCAAACATCCACCAAGTTCAAGAGTCCAATCCGGGATACTTATGCTTTACTTTTCATCACGGGGGCTTTTTGCTCTTTTCCCGTTTTATTGTTTTTCTTCTTTTTTTTATTTTTTTTTTCTTTTTTTATCCATGACTGCGCAATGTCTCATTCCATTAGGCTAACAGTGTCACCCCTTAGCGAGCTTTCGACCAACGACTCCCAGACCATATAAGACCTTAGGGCGCTAGGTTTTAAGATACCCCTTCGGGCGTACTTGCTCAAGTAACAAAGGCCCCGAAACAAAACTAGCCACGGTAATTATATATATATTTTTTTCTTTTTCTTTTTCTTTTTTTTTTTAAGCTTATATATCCCAAATTTTTCCCCCAAACTTAAGTTTTTATCTAAATTTAGCCATCTCCGCCTATTCATGTCTTTCATTCCTTCGCATTAGTATTATCTTTAAGAAATTCATTATGTATCAATTTAAACTTAATCAGTCAACATATCTGTTATTAACGTGCTAACCTTAATTATACCAGTTTCAAACAGGAAAAGATTCAATTCATAACAAAAAATCACATCAAAGTCTTAACAGACAATACTATACTTGTCTACTCAATTCCAAACTCATCACTGGCCAAAACAGACTTAAACTATCTAACGGTTGGAAACATGCAAAAACTAAAAAAAAAAATTTATTTTTTTTTATTTTTTTTTAATGAATGCAAACTACATGAAAAACTATTAACTAAATACTATATGAATGCACTAGATGAATACTACATGAATGAACTGGAGCTGGACAATTACACCCCCAAACTTAACCAATGCAATGTCCTCATTGTAAGAATATAACGATAAATAGAAGAGAACTTCCCTGTAATCAGCTAAGCGTGAGTTGATGGTGGCAATGGCGACGACGATCATTTTGCTATCCATTGGACCTCCAATACCTGCAAAGAAGAGAGACAACATGGATTAGATTATAAGAGAACTTAATAAGCAACTTAATTCCTATCTACTAAATAAACTAGTAAAGCATATAAATATAAAAAATTCCTGGGTTGCCTCCCAGTCAGCGCTTGATTTATAGTCTTTCAGCCTGACTTTGTCTGGTCAATGCTATCCAATTCCTCTTCGAAAGTTGAGGAACCTTCCATCCATCGGAAATAATATAGCTTTTCGTAGGTTCCCATTTGAGATAGCCATCAAGTTAAAGTCACCTAGCATGCTTTGTTTATATAAGATTAGATTGAAGAACGTCCAACATCTAGGCGTTTTCTCCATTGTGTCTGCGAATAAATTCTGGCATTGAGGCGTGTCAGACACAACAATCTCTTCTTCTATCTTCTCCAACTCATCGCACCATGGCTTCAAAGTTGTACTCGCTTTTACGTCACATGGAGTATTGCCAATGACATGACTACCAATTGGACAAGTGATTGCAAATCTAACCGGATCCTTAAACTTTGGTGGAGAAGATATATGGGGCACTATCAAAATCGGTTCATCTATGTCAGAACTCAAGGCTAGATCTTTGGCGACCTTCTTTTCCTGCTCCCCACTTGTCTCCTCCCTTTCCACATCCTTTTCTTTTGGAACATCCGATTCCAGATTTAGCGTGGGCAATCCATCAGTCTCGGGAACCATGTTGCTTGACACTTCACCTTGAGGGCGGTTGATGATGGCATTAAAAAGTTGTCTCGCCTGGTTCTCAAGATTTCGAATCGACATCTCCTGACTATTCGTCTGCTCCTCAATCAAAACCATGAACTTGGAAATAAGTCCTTCCAAGTTTAAAATCCTTTCTTCTTCATGATTAGGGAGTTGAACTTGTAATTCAGGAGTGTATGACTGGCATGGAGCAAAGCGTTGGGCTTGATTGTCATCACTCCATGAAAGATTTAGTGGATTCCCCCACTCATGATGATAATTACTGGAATAATCATAATTGTTGGGATAATCGCTGAAGTTACTACTATATTGTAACGACTCGAAACTGATGGTGCATTGATGACTCGGATGGTTTCCACCACAATACTCACATATCACCGCTACACTTTGAATACGTTGTGCTGATAAGGCATCAATCTTCCTTGAAAGTGTCCCAAATTGTGCTGACAATTCATCGAGTCCATAATTCTTTGCCTCCCTTAGCCGAGTCATATTCGAATTTAGCCAATGATAGTCATAGTTGTTCATGGTGCCTGAAAAGGAATTAGACTAGAGAAAAAAAAAGTTTAAATTAAGATTAACGCTATAAAAATCAATAATGACAAAATATTAAACTAATTTCCCCGGCAACGGCGCCAAAAACTTGTTGCCTAATTTTTTAATAGCACTTTACCACGCAAGTATACGCGTTCAATTGTAATATTCAGCAAGCAAGGATATCGTTCCCACGAGGAAATAGACTAATATTTATCAATTACTAACTCTAATGCAATTAATCCTATTTTAAACTAAGAAAATTTTGTTTGTGATTTGAAAATTAAACTTAACAAACTAATAATTAAAATCAAAATTTCACAAGAATAACTGCAGATTTAACAGGTTAAGATTACAACTTCCCTTGGTATTTCATTCAAACTAACTTACTTCCCATTTAAAATAAATCAATTAATATGAATTGTTATCCAAGAATGCTTTATGAATATTCATGCACTTCTTCCAAAGACACATGAACAAATCCTCCTAAATCCAATCTTTAAGATGCAGAATTATAAGGAACACCCTAATTAATCAACTCACTATATTCCTATGTGAATCAAGTTAATTAGGGTTTACGCACAAATTCTTTCAATGGATACAAAAGACACATAGGTATATTCCTATCCTACACGCTAATCATATTAATCCTATTCAGATTATATGAACAGATGTTATCATATCCAGATCTCAATCTATACTCCATCTTCCAATTTTATATAGATTATCACAGTAATTGTTGGCCAAACAATTAATCAATAAGCATAAGATATAATAAACAATTCAATTAAAACTAACTTTCAATCAATGGGAAGCTTGCAATTTAAACTACATACCAAGTTCCGTTGCAATCTTAATTAAAATTTAGTTCATGATAATAATAAAGAAAAACATCATCCAGATTAATAATCCAAACATCCCAGATAATTACAAAAGATAAAACTAGAGAAGAGAAGAAGAAACTCTGAATTTGCTCCAATACTCTCTCTTAGATCTTTAGCCCTTGCAATTCTCCTTCGTGTTTTTCTTCCTTGTCCTCTCTGAAAATCTCTTCAAAAATTGATTGATTCCTTGCAAAATTCGTTCTCCTTGCTTTTCTAGAGTCCTCTCCTATTTGTATTGGTCTCAGCCCTCATTCAGACTCCTCTTTGGCTTCAAAAACCCACTTGACAGAAAAAAAACGCAACTTTCTACGCACTAGAGCGCCTAGGCGCTCATCATAGGGCAATTTCAAGCGCCTAGGCGCTTGGGCTGCATTATGTTTCTGACTTGGAGCGCCTAGGCCCTTGGTCTAGGCTTATATGGAGCGCCTAGGCGCTTGCTCCTTTTTCCAACATTTTCTGCTCTGACGTCCTTTGGGAAAATAGCCATAACTTCTTCGTCCGAACTCCGATTTAGATGATTCAAGATGTTCTGGAAAGAGAAAAAGTAGATCTACAACTTTCATTCTTGAAGTTTCGTGAAATAATATCCGGAGCTATAGTCAAATTGGCTCTGAAGTGACTGCTGTGTAAATGGCAAGCCGAAAACGCGAATCTAGCCACCCCAAACATCGATCCAAGTAACTTTTGTCCCAATTCCTACAAAATAATATAAAACATGCATGAATAGAAACAAACACATAAAAACATCCTAAAAGACTTGAGAACAACAATAAATTAAGCTCGAATGTATCCAATTCATGTGTATAAAACTCACTCATCATTTGCCTTATAGTACTAGTCTCACCACTTTCTTCAATCACTTTAAATTTTTTTTTGAAAATGAACTCTCTGTTGTTGTGAATGATTCACTCAGTGTCAATACTTTAAAGCTTTCTCGTATCACTTTGATTGATGGTCAATTTGTTCGTGTTATTTTTGAGAATCCTATTCCTCCCCCTTCAATTCCATCTTCTCTTGTTCAGCCCCCCACTCAATCTTCTTCTGAGATCATTGACATGTTGAAACAGGTGCTTAGTAATCAAGAAAAAATGCAAGCTGAAATGTCTGGCCTTAACACTCGTATGACATTGTTGGAGAAAGGCAAATTGCCTTTGGGTGCTCCTGAAATTAACAAACTTTATAACAATCTTGAAGATGAATTTATTAACTTACATGCAAGTTTTGAACTGCAAACCACTGCTTTGGCAAAGGTTATGCAGCGAAGGCTTAATCAAAATTCTTGTCAGTTGAGTCAAGAGATCAAGTTTGTTAGTAATCAGATCGGGGAGTTGGCTGAGTTCATTTCTACACGTTCCAATGATGTGGGATCTAAACTACATATGCAGCGTAAGCATTCTACGGTTATGGAATGGGTTCATTGTAATTTGCTTGCTGAATACATTGGTGAATTTCTTGACGTGCCATTACCCCCTGGAACTTTCATTCCAAGACCTCCTCAATTCGCTACTGATCTAAGAATTGCTGAGAAGGTTCACCGTGCCAATCATCATCCTTACTTCACCAAGAGGGATGAACATCATGCAGCAGTGGTAGAACTCGATTGATGGATCTTTCCCTTTTTGTTTGATGACAAAGAGGGAGAAATTATGGGGTTTTATTTATTGATTTTGACTGCAAAGACTTGGATTTGTGTTTCACCAGACGTATTATTTAAATTTTAAAATTTATGTTAGCAATTTTGATATTTGATATATGTTGAACTAACATGATTGCAGGTACATGCTAGGTAATAAGGGTTGTTTAACATTTCAGGGTTTTCTGAAATCGAATTTCAGTTAGTTATTATATGATCCCTGGAATGATAATGATGCATAAATTTAGGGGGAGCTAATTATATTATGCATTTATTTAGGGGGAGCTAATTACCAAATATTCAAGCCCACCACCAAGGAATCTGATTTTAGCATTTCCCACATGCCCACCTTCTAGAAAAAAAAATAAAAAAAACATTTTTGAAATAAAAAATAATTAAACTTTCAAAAATCAATTATTTTGGAACCTCGGAACATCAATAATTCACAATAAATAGCTCCTTTGTCAGAAAATTCGAATCTCGCGAGTTTTTATAGGAATTTCAATTCTCTACAACTTTGCAGAAGAAAATTTTTCCAAATTCCAAACAAAAATTATCCGAAATCCACAAACGGATGATTTTTAATTCTTCCAGTCCGACAAAATACTGATAAAACATCCTCAGCATTAATTCCTTCAATTATCGACAAAATACTATATTTTAACCACCAATTATCGTTATTCTGTTATGGGGCCAATAATTGACTGCGCCGTCGTACGAATATTCTCGACAAAAAGAATATTCCACGACCAAACGAATATTCCCCAACAACAATGATTATTTTATAACCACTTGTTTATTTTGTAAAAATTTTCACATTTCACCCATAACCAAAGTATTATATCAAATTAACACATTATTATTTTAGAATAATGAATAGAGGAAAATTTAATTTATTTATAATAAGTTGGGGTCTTACAACCTCCCCTCCTTATAAAATTTTGTCCTCGAAATTAACGTACGTACCTGGTGTTTCGAACAAGTGAGGGTACCTCGCTTTCATTTTTGATTCCAACTCCCATGTCATTTCCTCAATTGCATGGTTTCTCCGCAAAACCTTAACTTGTGGTATAACCTTCGTGCGTAAGACATGTTCTTTCCTATCCAAAATCTCAACAAGTATCTCCTCGTATATTAAATCTTCAGTTATCTCTTCTGGTTCTAACGCAATAATATGGTTCGGGTCTTTCACATATTTACGAAGCATAGATATGTGGAATACATTGTGAACATGAGACATACTTGGAGGTAACGCGAGTCTATAGGCTACGTTTCCTATTCGGTCAAGAATCTCAAATGGACCAACAAATCTTGGATTGAGCTTTCCTCTCTTTCCAAATCTTGTAACTCCCTTCCATGGAGCAACACGTAACAGTACATGATCCCCAATATTAAACTCCACGTCCTTTCTATAAAAATCAGCATAACTCTTTTGTCGATCTTGTGAAGTTAGAATACGTTGTTGAATCATTTGGATCTTTTCTGTAATCATGCGTACTAATTCTGGTCCCAACAATGTTGCTTCTCCCACCTCGTCCTAACATACTGGAGATCGACACTTTCGTCCATACAATGCCTCAAATGGAGCCATGCCTATACTTGCTTGATAACTGTTGTTGTAGGAGAATTCCACCAGTGGCAAGTATTTATCCTAACTTCCTTTAAAATTTAGGACACAAAGTCTTAATAGATCTTCGAGGGTTTGAATAGTCCTCTCTGATTGTCCGTCCGTTTGAGGATGATATGCCGCACTGAATCGTAAATCCGTGCCCATAGCTTTCTGCAAGCTAACCCAAAATCGTGAAGTGAATCTTGGGTCACGATCCGAAACTATGGATACTGGCATGTCATGCAATCTCACAATCTCATTCACGTACATACGAGCAAGATGTTCAAGGGAATAAGTCTCACGTATCGGCAAAAAATGGCCAGACTTGGTTAATCCATCAACAATAACCCAAATAACATTTATGCCTTGAGAAACCGTGGGAAGACCTGTAACGAAATCCATTGTAATGTGTTCCCACTTCCATTTCGAAATCTCAAGTGGTTGCAATGGGCCTTTTGGCATTTGATGCTCCGCCTTTACACGTTGACAAGTTAAACACCTCGAGATAAACTCCGCAATCTCTCTCTTCATATTGTTCCACCAAAATGTATGTCGAATATCATGATACATTTTGGTACTCCCAGGATGGATTGCAAACGGGGTGTTATGTGCCTCCATTATGATTCTATACTTCAAGTCAGAATCGTTTGGAACGCAAATTCGAGAGTTGAATCGAAGTATTCCTTCTTCATCGATTCTTGCTTCTGGAATATCACCTTCTTGCACTTTCTTCTTCATTTGTATCAGCCCCAGGTCCGTGGCTTGAGCAGCTTTAACTTTATTAATTAAAGTTGGTTCTACTCGTATATTCGCCATCATCATGTGGGTCCCTGGAGTCTTTAATTCTACCTCCATCCTTTGCAAGTCATACAAAATGGGCCTTTGCGTTGACAATATTGCACTCGTACTCGCATATGATCTTCTACTCAATGTGTCAGCTACTACGTTCACTTTTCCAGGATGATATTGAATAGTGTAATCGTAATCTTTCAATAGCTCAAGCCAACATCGTTGCCGCATGTTGAGTTCTTTTTGGGTGAAGAAATATTTGAGGCTTTTATGGTCCGTATAAATCTCCACTTTCTCCCCGTACAAGTAGTGTCTCCATATCTTCAACGCGAATACGACTGCTGCCAACTCCAGATCATGAGTAGGATAATTCTTCTCATATTCTTTGAGTTGTCGTGAGGCATAGGCTATGACTTTCCCATGTTGCATGAGAACACATCCTAACCCCTTACCAGAAGCATCGCTGTAGATAACAAATCCATCTGAACCAGATGGTATTGTCAGAACAGGTGCCGAAATGAGTCTCCTCTTGAGCTCTTGGAAGCTCTTCTCGCATTCCTCACTCCATACGAATTTTGCATCCTTCCGAGTCAGCTGAGTTAACGGAGTAGCGATTCAAGAAAATCCTTCCACGAATCTCCGATAATAACCAGCTAAGCCCAGAAAGCTACGCACTTCGGTCACCGACTTTGGTTGCTCCCAACTTTGTATTGCTTCAATCTTCACCGGGTCCACAGATACTCCATGTTTTGACACCACGTGCCCAAGGAATGCTACTTCCTCAAGCTAGAACTCACATTTCTTCAGCTCGGCATAAAGCTTGTGTTCACGAAGTCTTTGAAGTACTAGTTTCAAATGGTGCTCATGATCTTCACGGCTTTTGGAATAGATGAGGATGTCATCAATAAAGACAACAACGAATTGATCCAAATATTCCTTGAATACACGGTTCATCATATCAATGAAAGCAGCTGGAGCATTAGTCAATCCAAAAGATATAACTAAGAATTCATAATGCTCGTACCGAGTTCTGAAGGCAGTCTTTGGAATATCCTCAGTTTTAATCTTCAGCTGATGATATCCAGAACGAAGATCGATCTTTGAAAAGAATTGTGCTCCTTGCAACTGGTCAAACAGGTCATCAATGCGAGGTAGTGGATACATATTCTTGATGGTGACATGGTTTAATTCTCGGTAGTCAATACAAAGTCGCATACTCCCGTCTTTCTTCTTTACGAATAAAACAGGAGCACCCCAAGGAGATGTACTAGGACGAATGAAACCGATGTCAAACAATTCCTGTAGTTGCACTTTTAACTCCTGAAGTTCAATAGGAGTCATTCGATATGGGGTTTTAGAAATGGGTTTTGTACCCGGTTCAAGATCAATAAAGAATTCAACTTCACGTTCTGGTGGTAGACCGGGAAGTTCTTCGGGAAATACATCAAGAAATTCTTTAACAACAGAAATATTATCCAAATCTGACTTGTCTATATTCAAATCCATAACATGGGCTATGAAAGCTTGGCATCCGTTTTTTAATAAACGGATAGCTTTGTGGCTTGATATGACAGTGACTGATTTTAGTGGTTTAGTGGTTTGAATTCGTATGACAGGTTGGTTAGGAATATGAAAACTAACAACCTTACGAAAACAATCAATTTTGGCATGATGAGTGGTTAACCAATCAATTCCTAAAATCACATCAAAAGCAAATATCTTTAAAGAGATAAGATCCACAAGTAATGTGATAGTGCCAACTTGGATCATGCAAGATTTATAAACTGTAGATGTAACAAAGGTTTCACCCAATGGAGTTTCAACAGATAAATCAAAATCTAATTTCTCTGGAGTCAAGTTTAAACGTTGAGCACAAGCAGGAGAGATAAAAGAATGGGTAGAACCGGTATCTAGTAAGGTATAAACTTCACAAGAATTCAAGATTAGCTTACCCGTGATCACTTCGTTTAGGTTCCTCACGTTTTGGCCAGTCACGACAAATGCTCTTCCAGGAACCGCTGATTTCGACTTATCCGGGACAGCCCTTGGAATCACCACTCCCGCTGAACTTAGTTTCGCTATAGTACAATCTCGAGTGATGTGGCCTTCCTTTCCACAGTTGTGACATACCTTGGATTGTTGTGGACAGTTTGGGCTGATATGTCCCTCCTTCCCGCATTTGTAACATCTAACTGGCGGTCGTTCTCCTCCCCTAGAATTTGTTATTGGTGCTGGTGCTGCTGCTGATGTCTTCCCGTCATTGTTGAATCTTCTCTTTCTGAAATTTCCATTTGATTCACCTCTTCTATTATCATGGCCACGATTACCACCTGAGTGGTTACCGCCTTTGTCCGTATTTTTCCTTCCTCGCTGGTTATCATCGTTCTGATTGCTGCTGTCACCGATATGACCCTGGTTGTGGTCCCTCGGTTGAGTATACTCACTATCTCGCTCTAAAAACTGAGCCCTGTTTACAACATCTGAATATAAAGAAAATTTATGAGATATAAGGTATTGACGAATCTCGGGTTTTAAACCTCTCAGAAACATCCGCGTCATGCGTTCCTCATTCTCCACCAAATGAGGTGCAAACCTGGACAACTCTGCGAACTTTGCCTCGTATTGAGACACCGTCATGTTATTCTGTTCGAGTCTAATAAACTCTACCTCTTTCATATGACGAATACTTTCAGAAAAGTACTTGTCATTGAAAAGTTTCTAAAATCTTTTCTAAGACATTTTGAGTGCATCTGGTTGGGTACGCTTCACAGATTCCCACCAGTAATCTGCTTCACCACGAAACATAAAGGTAGCGAATGGAACTTTCAGTTCCTCCGTGCATCCCAAGACATCGAATATCTTGGTAATTTGCTTGACCCATGTTTCTGCCATGATCGGATCAGGTTTTCCCTTAAATTCTGGTGGTCCCAAGTCCTTAAACTGTTTGGCTGTGACAGACCGCGCGTTGCCATCACTTCCACCCGTATTTTGTACACGAGTCTCCCTCGTCTGATTTTGCATGAACTGCAAAAAGCTCCTAACCATTCCATCGTTCATCGTTTGCTCGGTAGTGTTGTTTATAGGAGGAATATTATCTTCATGTTGTACGTTCTCCTGGTTTGTGACTAAAGGTTGTTCCACAGTCTCATACACTCCATTGTTAACGTTCTCAGCGGCCATTCTTAAATACTGCCATAAAAAGGGTTAATTAAGTAATTTAACATATCACATAATATCCCTATATTATGACAGACCAACACATAAGCTTAGATATGTCACACTAGGATTTACTCATCTCTCCCCTCCTAGTTCTATTCCCCGATCTCTGCCAGAGACCATATCCCTAAGCTTTGATACCAACTGTGACGCCCCCAAAACAGGTATACAACACCCATTCTGAGTCGCCAAATACATGGTACATAAAGAAAACTACAACTTCAATAATACAAATGTCGTGTGAAATACGACAATACATACTGTGAGTTTAAATACAAATATTGTCTTATAGACAATATCCACACACAAATAAGTCCTCATTACAATTATTCAAACAGTATTTTACAGAAATAGTGAGGACTGCTAAAACATCTTTCTAGAAATCTCACTCCATACCCCGACTCGATCCTGCTATGTTCTCACCTCCTGAGAAGAAAAATAGAACAAAAAGGAAAAGGGTGAGCTCAACTAGCCCAGTAAAGAATATTATGACTAAGATAATATACAACAAATTATCGTTAGTCTTCAACAGGGAAAAAAATCTGATAAACTATAATCGACAACAAGTTTTAGATCAATAAATACAGCAGAAACAACAATCCATTAGAAGAGTCACGTAGAGGATGAATTCTACTATCTTCTAATATTTAAGAGTCCATCATCAATATTTTATCCCTGTAACAACAATCAATGTACATCTTTAATCATCTTTTCACTACAGGCCAAAGATATTCATTTATATCACCGGTTGGTCATGTTCATCTCAACATCTGTTCATCTTTGCACTACAGGCCAAAAATATTCATCAGTAATCATTTATCTTTGTACTACAGGCCAAAGATATTCAATAATATCATCATTAAGGACTGAGGATGATGAAAAATGTTTTTAAGAATGAATCCAGTGAGATAGAAGGACAAATATTAGGGATTCGTATAACAGTTTTATCCAAGATCAATAATACTCCATAATAACCAATTTAGAAGCAAAATTCAAAAATAACGATCAAAACATGGATACAATCAAAGATAGTAGCCAAAATAGACATCTTGGACAAAAAGGAAAATTTTCATTTTTCGGTGAATAGTGCCATATTCGTGAATAGTGCCGTATACGTGAATAGTTCTGTATACGTGAATAGTAACTCTGACACAAAAAGTTCTAAATTTGATAAAAAGTTCATACCAATATTTTGGCATAATGATTTTGAAGAAAATATCATTTAAGAAGAAGATAATATCCCTTACCTCAAAATAACCGTATTTCTGACAGAATTTCGGGTATAGTGCTGACAGAAACTTGCACCGTATAGCAACACTCAAAGTATACTCACAAGAATACGCTCGATAATATAGAGAGAGAAAGAGAGAAAACTTGTTTTTGGTGTGATTTTCAATTCTAACTTAGCCCTCTATTTATAGGAAAATGCTATAACGCCAAAGAAGACTAAATTAATAAAATATTAATATTTACCAAATATTCAAGCCCACCGCCAAGAAATATGATTTTAGCATTTCCCATATGCCCACTGTTCGGGAGCGTTTTAACGACCTCCATCTGGGCCGAAGGCTTTCTGGCAGAAGGGTTGGATAGACCGATAGGATGGAGCCCATGAAGGGGTTATAGGTGTTCGGGTCGGCATATGAGTAATTCGGGGTCAGGGCCGAACCCATTCTTGTGATGATGAGGGGTCGGGCCTTCGAGTCCTTTGGGCCGAAGCCCAGACCAGATAATAGGACAGTTTGGGCCTGCACAGTGGGCTCTCCTGCGTGCAGAGTCCGGATGCCTATTCATACACGGTAACTCCAAAGGTAGTGGTGGGATTGGATTCTACTTGCACCTTTTAAGGAGATTGTGTTGGACCAAGTTATGGTAACTACCATGCACTATGAGTCCTAATCCGACTGGGAGAAGGATTCTAAGGTGGTGAGCTCTATAAATACAAGGCCTAGGTTAACATTATGAGGTAATACCTACTTTTGAGCACTAAACACTTAGCCTCCATTGTTTACCCTTGTAACGGCCTGTACTCATTCTCACACCGGAGCTATCCCCCGGCGGCACAAGCCGTCAAGCTTCTGTGTGATCTGTTACTGTGCAGGTTCTAGCGCGTGGATTCTGTGATTGGACGCGCCGGCGAAACTTGGCGTTAACATTGGCGCTAGAAGGAGGGGGTTAGTGCTTAAACAATCACAATCAGATTCTTTTCCGGCGAGAAACGATGGCGAGTGTGGAATATGCAGTTTCCGACCGAGAAAAGGCCAAGTCGCACCAGACCACTCAGGTGAGAGGGTCGGTGAAGGACAGACTGGGTTCCAGAATCCAGGACGATCAGAGGGAGTCGGCTGGCTCCCCCGGAGGCGGCTCTTTCATGAAAGCCAACATACCCCCAACCAGGCTAGTCGGATGGGCGAAGCTAACCCACAGGCGTTGGAGGTGCATGAAAAGAGTCGTACATTGGGTAGTCGAGATCAAAGAGAATTCATTTTGCAGAAAAAGATGCAACAAAACAAAGATGCCATGACGGCCCTACGTCTCCAACAGGAAGAACTCGAACTACAGATGGCTAACATGGCCGGGGAACAGGAGGCATCCTCCAAGAGGCGTAAGCACCACAGCCGGTCTCGATCTCCCCGAAGACGGGAGGCTGGTAGGGAGAGGAGCAGATACCGGAGCCGTTCAAGGGACGGTCGGAGCCGGAGGAGGAGCCGTTCAGCAGGACGCCGATCAGAACACCAAGGCCATTCGGGAAAGAAGGGAGACGGGACACCCGAACGTGAAAGGGACAGACCCCGATCGTCCCCTCATGAAGGAGAGTCCGACCCCCTCGCCCGAAGGGTGGCTGAGCTGGAAAAACTTCTATTGGAAAAAAGCTCGACGGGAGAACCTACGACCTGTATAGGATCCCCCTTTTCGGCAGAGATTAATCGGGAGATCGCCGACCCCAAAAGGAAGATGCCCCCAATGGAGACTTACGACGGGCTGGGAGATCCTTATGACCACTCCGATGGGTATGATAGGTTAATGACATATTACGGCCATTCTGACGCGGCCAAGTGTCACATGTTCGCCACCACCCTGAAGAAGAGTGCCCGAGAATGGATGGAAACCTTGGCATCAGGGTCAATAAGCTCGTGGAGGGACCTTCGAGAAAAGTTTCACGCTCGGTTCGGAAGTAACAAGAGACGGGAAAAGATCACAGCATCCCTCATGCAGGTCAGGCAGAGACCCGATGAGAGTCTGGGGCAGTATGTTAAAAGGTTCCGAGAAGCTGTGGGTTCGGTGGCAGAGTTGAACTCCCCACAGGCCTTAGGATTCTTCACCACCGGGCTAGACATCGGGAAATCCAAAAAACTGATGAAGGATCTGGTGATCAACCCTCCGACAGATTTAACGGAGGCATTCCACAGGGCCGAGGGTCATATAGCAGTTGAGGAAGCAATGGGGAACTTCAAACCACAGTCCCAATCATACGACAAATCAAAAGATCGGGACAAACAGAATCACCAGAAGCCCGACACCCAAGGTAGGACAGACAACTATAGTAAGAGGAATTATAGTGGAGGAGGGTCGGGCGGTGGAAGGCCGCCCTTCCCAAACAAAAATGTCAACAAAGTGTACACTGCACTCACCACAGATCGGGCCAAGATACTGGAGGAGATACGGAACAAGCCCTTTTTCGAACCATGCCAAACAGTCACCAGACCGGGGAAGAGAGGTCGGGACAAGTACTGTGCGTACCACCAGAGTCGAGGGCACACAACAGACGAATGCGTCAACTTGAAAGATCTGATAGAAAAGAACGTGCAGAATGGACAGCTGGTGCGATATGTAGTCGGCAGAGAGGGATCGGAGGCTCCCCAAGAGAACGTCAGAGAACCCCCCCGGGAAACACAGCCGCAGCCGAACGCCCAGCCCCGAGGAGTTATCGATGTGATATCGGGCGGGTCGGCAGGGCGTGTAACCGGTCGAAAAAGGAATGGACATCTCGAAGCAGTACTATCATTAGCCGGCTCCTCGCCCCGGAAGGACAGGCCGTACTCAGGCACGACTATCTCCTTTTCAGACGAGGATTACCCGACCGATCACATTGAACCACATGACGGGGCTCTGGTCATAACAGCTCAGGTCGGGCCGGTTGACATGAAGCGAATGATGATTGACAACGGATCCTCAGTCGACATACTCTATACACATGCCTACCAAAGGATGGATTTGGGAGGAAAGAAGATGGAACTGGGGGGCGAAGGCCCCCTATACGGCTTCAGTGGAGACCCGGTTCACGTGTCGGGCACGATAGAACTGCCAGTCCGGTTTGGCATGGCCCCCCAGCAGACAGAAATCATGGTAAAATTCTTCGTGGTAAAAGTGGATTCGGCTTACAACGCCATCCTGGGGAGGCCTACTCTAGCAGCATTACAGGCAGTAACATCGATACCCCACTTCAAACTAAAGTTTCCGACGCCGAACGGGATAGGGGAGGCAAAAGGAGATCTTGATATCGCCCGAAGGTGTTATCGGAACACTTTAATATCTTCAGGAATCGGGGTCAGTAAACATAAACAGGCGATGACCATTGAGTTAGAGCCATTCACAGAGGGAAGTACAGAACCCATGGCTCTACCAGCCGAAGAGACGGAGGATGTAGAGTTAATACCGGGGAATCCAGACAAACTGATCAAGATTGGGGTCGGGTTAACCGAACAGCTGCGAACAGGTCTGGTGGAATTACTCAGGGTATACGCCGACATCTTTGCTTGGGAACCCAGTGACATGCCCGGGGTAAGCAGATCAGTTGCACTGCATAGGCTTCATACCGATCCTAAAAAGAAGCCGGTGATACAGAAAAGAAGGATCTTTGCCCCGGAAAGACAGAGCATCATAGACAACGAGGTTGCCAAATTGCTAAAGGTCGGGTTCATCTTCGAGATCGACTATCCCGAATGGCTGGCGAATGTGGTATTGGTTCAGAAGCAAAATGGGAAATGGAGGATGTGCATCGACTACACTGACCTGAACAAGGCATGCCCTAAAGACTTCTATCCCTTACCCAACATAGACCAGCTGATTGATGCCACTTCAGGGTATGAGATGCTAAGTTTCATGGACGCTTTCTCGGGATATCACCAAATCTCGATGCATAAGGAGGATATCCCGAAGACTAGCTTCATCACTCATCGGGCAATATACGCGTATCGGAAAATGACCTTCGGACTACTGAACGCAGGGGCAACCTACCAACGTATGATGAACTTCGTATTCAGAAAACAGCTGGGAAGAAGTATGGAAGTGTACGTAGATGACATGATCGTCAAGAGCATGGCAGCCCGAGATCATCTGGAGGATTTGGCAGATTGCTTCGAGACGGTAAGGCAACACAATCTAAGGCTAAACCCGACCAAGTGTACCTTCGGATTGGGTTCAGGAAAATTCCTGAGATATCTGGTCAGTAAAAGGGGAATTGAGGCCAATCCTGAAAAAATTTCGGCTATCTTAAACATGAAATCTCCAAAGACATACAAGGATGTCCAGAGGCTGATGGGCCGAATCGCAGCCCTTAGGAGATTCATGTCAAAGTCAGCAGAAAGGTGTCTACCCTTTTTCGACACTTTAAAGGGTCCGAAAAACGACAAAAGCTTCCAGTGGACTTCAGAATGCGAAGACGCGTTCCAAGAGATCAAAAGGTATTTGGGTTCGGCACCATTGCTGATGAAACCGGTTGCCTCTGAACCCTTATACTTATACCTAGCTGCCAGCCCGATGGCAGTAGGGGCGGCACTGGTGAGGGACAAGGGAGGCAAACAGTTTCCGGTTTACTACGTCAGTCATGTTCTCAGAGACGCAGAGATGAGGTACCCGAACCTGGAAAAGTTCGCCTACGCCCTCATAATTGCTAGCAGGAAACTCAGGCACTATTTCCAGGGTCGAGTGGTGGTGGTCTACACGAATCAGCCTTTGAAAAAAATTCTGCATAAACCCGAGGTGTCGGGTCGGTTGGCCGCATGGTCGATGGAATTGACACAATTTGCTATAGAGTACCATCCCCGAACGGTAATCAAAGGACAAACGTTGGCAGATTTTGTAGTACAATGCTCTTTCACAGAGCCAGAGACGAACCTAGTGGCCGAAGTACAACCGGGGCAGACCTCGTGGACATTATACGTGGATGGATCATCAACTTCAGACGTCAGTGGAGCAGGGGTCATTTTGACAAGTCCAGAAGGGTTCAAGGTCCAACAAGCCATTCGATTCGGCTTCAAGGCCACGAACAACGAAGCAGAGTACGAGGCCATCTTAGCAGGGATACGATTGGCCCGAAGCCTCGAGGTGCAAAGATTAATCATTTACAGTGACTCACAGCTGGTGGTCAAGCAGTTATCGGGCGAATATGAAGCTCGGGGGGCGAAGATGACCAAATATCTGGCCGAATTAAGAGATAAGCTCACATACTTCGCAGCGCACCGCTACTTAGGGGTGGATCGATCAGAAAACACCATAGCAGATGCCCTGGCACGATTGGCAACTACTGAAGCGAGCTCCTTCGAAGGATCAGTATACTTAGAGGTTTTGGAAAAACCCAGTGTCCCAAAGACAGAGATCCTAACTTTGGACCGACTCGATTGCTGGCTTACTCCTTATATTTCATATTTGGCCGACGGGACCCTACCCTCGGACCGAATTCTAGCCAGGCAAGTCAAGCATCGAAGCTCGAACTTCGTCCTCATTGATGGAGATCTCTACCGAAGAGCCTTTAGCTCTCCACTGCTCAAATGCTTGACTCCTTCAGAAGCAGACTACACACTTCGAGAGGTTCACGAAGGGATCTGTGGGGATCACATGGGAGCAAAGTCACTGGCACATAAAATTCTGAGGCAGGGGTATTACTGGCCGACTATCTACACAGAGGCTAAGGAATTCGTCAGAAGGTGCCCCAAATGTCAGCTGAACAGCAACATCCCACATCAACCTCCAGAAGAGTTATACTCGGTTCTATCCCCAATTCCCTTTGCTGTGTGGGGGATCGACATCCTAGGTCCTCTACTAAAAGCTAAGGGACAGGTCAGTTTTGTGATCGTGGCCATCGATTATATGACCAAGTGGGTCGAGGCCAAACCATTGCAAAGGATAAGCGAGCAGGAGTGTTTAAAGTTTACCAAGGAAGGAATAGTCTACCGGTTCAGCATCCCGATGGCAATAGTCTTAGACAATGGCAGACAGTTCGTCGGATCAAAATTCGAGGGCTTTTTGAAAGATCTAGGGATCCAACACCGAAAGACTTCGGTTGTCCATCCTCAATCAAACGGTCAAGTGGAAGTAACCAATCGAACCCTACTCAACGGGATAAAACGTAGGCTGGATGAATTAAAGGGTCGGTGGCCCGAAGAGCTATTATCTGTTTTATGGTCATACCGAACTACCCCACGAACTACAACGGGAGACTCTCCATTCAGACTGGCATATGGGACCGATGCTCTAATTCCTGTTGAGATCGGATCACCCACCCTTCGGGTCAGCCAATATAAAGAATTATACAATGACGATGGCTTGAGAACAAATCTGGATCTGCTAGACGAAGTTCGGGATTCGGCTGTGATGAGGTTGGCAATCTATCAGCAGCGGACAGTCAGACACTATAATCAGAAGGTGAAGTCTAGGAGGTTTGCAGTAGGAGATCTAGTCCTCCGGGAGTCGGAGGCTTCAACCCCCCAGAACACTGGCAAGTTAATGCCTAACTGGGAGGGTCCTTATGAAGTGATAGGAGTGCCGAAGCCCGGAACATACCAGCTTCGAGCAATGAACGGTTCGGAGGTAACGAATACATGGCATGCTGGGAGACTTAGAAAATTTTACCAGTAATAGTTGTGTTATTCTTACTTTTGTCTATGCAACCGATTCAATTTAAATGAATAAATGAAAGTTCTTATTCTTGGCAATGTTTAACTTCATCTATATTCATATGTTTCATTACTACTCGAACAGACATGCTTCGGGCAATATCTGATCAAGAGGTTCGGGAAGACACCACTGATCGATATAAATCTCGAACATAACTGACCGAGAGTTCAAAACATTCTCAAAGAACAGATCTCAGCTACTATCCGATCAAGAGGTTCAAAAAGATGCCACTGATCGAGATAAGTCCCGAGTATAACTGTCGGACCCTTCAATATCAGATAAACTCTAAGGGCAATCCGATTAGAAGGTTCGGATGAACATAACAGATCGAGATTAGTTCTAAGTAAAACTGATAACAAACATTCATGGGCCAAAAGAGTATATTTCATTTATACTTATAAAATTTTTTACAACCCGATCGCTTACGAGTCGGGCAACAGTAAAAAAAAAAAAAAAAAATCTAAGTATCTAATTTGAAGGGGGGTCGTCTTCGTCTTCGGATTCAGACTCGTCATCAGAAGAATCAAGAATGGAGGCGTCGAGCCCGGCAGCCACCAACTTCGCCTTAGCCTTCTCCCGATAAGCTTCATATCCTTCTCCGAATTGGGCAAGGACCTTATCGTTCAGGGCTTCAAATTCTTCATATTCGGCTATCGCCTGCCGTCGGGCCTCGACGATCTCCTCAGGAAATGCATTGACAGTAGCAGTCAAGGTGTTGTTCTCCTTAATCAAGAACATCATCTTGCTGTTCATCTCAGAGTATTTGTCGGTAATTTGGTCAATAGCATTCTCCCGATCCTTGATCTTTTGAAGCACCTGATCCTTTTCGGCCAGAAGCGAGCCCTTCTCCTGCTCCAACTCCTTGAACCTCTCTTCGGCTAGAACCGCCCGAATTTGCGTCTCAACGAGGGCCTCCTGCTCCTTCTTCAGCTCGGACTGCAGCCCCGACACGTCAGCCTCAAGCAGCTCAATCTCCGTCCCCAGATGAATCTCTTGCTTTGTAGATCTGCCAAGGGAGGGAATGGCTCTGGCTAAGATGGCGTTGGCCTACAAAAAGCATGTACATCAATACAAGAGATAAGAGTTATAATTACTAGCACTGATTATACCACCAAAGAAAAGAAATACCTGAGTCTGAGCTCGAATGAAGGCCACTAAGAATTGCTCCGAGGAGTACCCTTTAAACCGCTCGTCGTCACCGGGAAGCTTGAAGTGCTCGAAGAGGGAGAAAGGGAATACTTCCGACGGGCTCTTAGGCCAGCAGGTTGTCGGCGAGCCTTCGGAGGAGCTGGGCCTGGAGGGAGGAGTGGCAGCATGTGCCGGGCCTGACGCCACCATCTGATCGGCCGGACGATCAAGATCTTCCGACACTCGAAGCCTCTTTGGATGAGGTTCGGCAGGAACATCCTCAGCTTCCCCCGAATCCTCGACGACCTCGGTCGGAGGAGGGGGTGGTAGCGACGGCCTCGGCACAGGAGGTGGAGGAACTTTTGCAGGCGCCTTGATGGCCGGTTTGGAGGGCTTCTTGGATTTCTTCATTAAAGCCGCCTTCTCCGCGCGGCTCATCTTCAGCGCCCCTTTATTTGCCTTCCGGGGTTCGGGCCCCGACGTGGACCCCAGTGACAGCTCGTTGATCGGGACTGTATCCTCCTCAACAGCCTCGTCGGTCACGGGGGGTCGGATGAACCCCGAAGTAAAGGTAGCTGGCACAAAGGAGTCGGCGACGCCCTCGGGCCTGAAAATAGTCACTGCACGGAAAAGAAAGGGTTAGGACATGTAGTGCTTGACAGGAAATAAAGTAAAATATAGAAAGACAGAAGGTACTCACGGCCATGTTTGTACAGCCAGGATTCGTCCATTAGAATCCCCACGTTCCACTCGGTTTTCTTCCATCGGGCGTAGAATGTCTTGAACGCCTCGGCCCGACCCGATGGGAACTTGGAGATCTTGGCTGCCTGGTCGGCAGGATGGGCCCAGGAGGGAAGGAGTTGGAGGTCGGATCCCTTGGCATAGAACCATTGTTCATGCCATCCCTTGTTGCTTGAAGGGGTTTTGATGGGGACCGTTCGGTTGGGGCGTTTGGTGAGTTGGCGAAGCCCGGGCTCTTTTGACCCGCCGAGGGTGAAGAGTGCAAAGAAGAGGTCAAGCCCGGGAGTGAGACCCACCTCTTGACAGACGGCGATGAAAGAAATCAACTGGATATACGAGTTCGGCACGAGTTGTGCGAACCCGATCCCCACAAAGTTCAGAAAAGAGGAGATGAAGTCATGCAGAGGAAATCGAACCCCGTACTTCAAAACGTATAGGGGAACGGCCACCCATTCACCCTCGGGCCTCCAGAACATCTTCTCTCCCGGCCGAGGGATCCTGAGTTGATACTCTTCAGGAATCTTGAAGAGAGTTCGGATGTCAGAAATTTGGGATGGGGTGAGGGTGGAGCGAGTATGGAGGTGAGAGAACTCTTCAGGAGAGCGGTAGGCGTCTCGAATCTTGAATTCAGCATCCCCTGAACTAGGAAGGTCCAGAGGAGCGGTGTCAGAGGAGGCCTCCGGCAGTATGACCTCCAGGAGGTCGCCGGTGGTGACGGTGGTGTGCTCAGAAAGGGGAATGATGCTGGAATCGACCATTTTTTATGTGAAGGGAAGGAAACAAGAAGTTTAGAGGAAGGGATGAGCAAAAATAGCACTCAAACGCTGAGAGAGATGAGGAAAATGGTGAATACAAGGGAACGGAATTTCGCCGGAAATCGCCTTGCCGGAAAATTTGAAATTATAGGATTTGGGGAAGCAGAATCAGTAAAGGTGATAATGAAGGGGACGTGGGGTTTTTATAAGTTGTACGGCACGGAGCCCTAGGGCGGCTAATAAATGTTGAGGTGGGTCCAGGCGTTAAAAGGCGTGCAACGTTTAAAATATCTATGACAGACCGTTGGACTTCCCTAGATGTCTCATCATTAGCTGTCGTGACCTTTCAAGTCTCTAGTCATAAATATGTTATAACCAGAGACTGGGGGGCAATGTTCGGGAGCGTTTTACCGACCTCCATCTGGGCCGAAGGCTTTCTGGCAGAAGGGTTGGATAGACCGATAGGATGGAGCCCATGAAGGGGTTATAGGTGTTCGGGTCGGCATATGAGTCCTTCGGGGTCAAGGCCGAACCCATTCTTGTGATGATGAGGGGTCGGGCCTTCGAGTCCTTTGGGCCGAAGCCCAGACCAGATAATAGGACCGTTTGGGCCTGCACAGTGGGCTCTCCTGCGTGCAGAGTCCGGATGCCTATTCATACACGGTAACTCCAAAGGTAGTGGTGGGATTGGATTCTACTTGCACCTTTTAAGGAGATTGTGTTGGACCAAGTTATGGTAACTACCATGCACTATGAGTCCTAATCCGACTGGGAGAATGATTCTAAGGTGGTGAGCTCTATAAATACAAGGCCTAGGTTAACATTATGAGGTAATACCTACTTTTGAGCACTAAACACTTAGCCTCCATTGTTTACCCTTGTAACGGCTTGTACTCATTCTCACACCGGAGCTATCCCCCGGCGGCACAAGCCGTCAAGCTTCTGTGTGATCTGTTACTGTGCAGGTTCTAGCGCGTGGATTCTGTGATTGGACGCGCCGGCGAAACTTGGCGTTAACACCCACCTTCTAGGAAAAAATAAAAAAAATGTTTTTGAAATAAAAAATAATTAAACTTTCAAAAATCAATTATTTTGGAACCCCGGAACATCAATAATTCACAATAAATAGCCCCTTTGTCAGAAAATTCGAATCTCGCAACTTTTTATAGGAATTTCAATTCTCTACAACTTTGCAGAAGAAAATATTTCCAAATTCCAAACAGAAATTATCCGAAATCCACAAACGGATGATTTTTAATTCTTCCAGTCTGACAAAATACTGATAAAACATCCTCAACATTAATTCCTTTAATTATATCCACATCAAATAAATATTTCTTTATCATATGAATCAATAATTAATTATTCTTAAATAATATTATAGAATCACAATTATGACAACCAGACCGTTTCCAGGAAAGAGGGGGCTTTCCAATAAGGATTTCTCCTTACTGGCACGCAATTAGATGACCAAACCTCTCCTTGACAGAACTTTCTAGACATTGCCATTAATGCTATCTAATAATATTATTCAAATACTATGAATTATTGTTCTGATAATGAGAAATACTGTGCAGTGACAATTATTGAAACAATAATAATATAAACTAACAATGCAGCAATTATTGAATCAATATAATAAAATAATGAACAGTAACTACTGTAACAATTATTGAGTAGTGCCTTCTTACGTACGAATCAATAATTCAACCATACTGTGCAATATCGTGTGCTACTGTACAACCACGCGTATTACTGTATTTTAACCACTAATTATCCAACAGTGTTAACGGTAAAAATTATGCCGTTATTTAGAAAAACCCAAATTTGTTTTTTTTCTTAATCCGATCGTTATTCTGTTACGGGGCCCACAATTGATTGCGCCGTCGTACGAATATTCCCGACAAAAAGAATATTTCACGACCAAACGAATATTCCCCGATAACAATGATTATTTTATAACCACTTGTTTATTTTTTAAAAAATTTCACATTTCACCCATAACCAAAGTATTATATCAAATTAACACCTTATTATTTTAGAATAATGAATAGAGGAAAATTTAATTTATTTATAATAAGTTGGGGTCTTACATGTTTCACATGCATTTGTCCTTAAGAAAGAGATACGTGTACATGCCTTAGTAAGTGTTTAAAATTGATATTTTTGGGTCACTGCTACACGTGGATATGATTTACTAGATAGACTAATTAAACTGCCAGCAGCTTTATCTCTTGGTGATTTGATATACGTTTTTCAAGGAGACGTAATTATGGTTACATTGGAATTTTAAAGACCTTGAGTCTTGGAAAGGGTAAATGATTGTTACACTCCTCTTCTACACGCCTCTTTTATACGGAGAGATAAAGTCAAAGTTATTGTGTAAAAAGTTATCTCTTTAAGATGTTTTTGATTTATCCAATCTGTATAACTAACAAAGAGATTAATTTTCTAAACTGGATAAAAATTAAAGATACATCTCTTTACCGTTGTGGGGTATCTCCATATTTTCAAGTCGGTTATTGTGTGGACTATTGAAACAGATTATTTTGAAAATTAACAGTAACTTGTTTATGGGGCTATATAAATGGTGTTTCTCATACAAAAATAAATAACTCACGAATTTATACTTGCACAAATCACTGATATTATTGAGCAACTTGATTTGGTTTGTGCAAACCTTGACCAGCTAAGCAATTTATTTCTGATATCTTTGAGCTGGTATTTGGTAAGAAATTAATTATTTATCCTTTTGTGCTAATTGATCATTGCATATAGTTGAACCTTTAATTGTTAAATTGATTATTCTTACATTGTTCATAGACATCTATATTTGTATTGAAATCTGTTTTAGACTAAGTGTAGTCTAAAGATGTTAATCCTAGTGGATTAGAGAAAAGGTTTACAAACAGGTTCATGGAAGCAAATGTGCTTGAAGAGTGCATATGTGCACAAGGAGCAAGAGTGCTCAAGAAAAATTATTTGTTAATTAATTTTTGTAAGAATCTGTTTTGTAATCAGTGTTTATTTATAAAGATATAAATAAAGTGATCGTCTCCAATACTAGTTGGTATTGGAGGTGGACTAGGTTATTATTATAAAGGGTAATAGCTGAACCACGTAAAAAATTATGGTGTTGATTTTCCTGTTGGCTCTACTTTAAGTCATTTAATTATCTTAATAATTAAAATTTGAATATTTGTATTATATTAAGAGAATTCTTTAACATCAAGTATTTTATTTAAGTTATAAATTCAGCAGGATATTTAGTCAATTCAGTAGACTATATTAATTCAGCAAACTGAATTAATCAATATAGTAGCTTGAATTTAATAGATTGATCTAAAGTTTAAAAATTGGTCATAGATTGTTCTCACACTAATTCAATCCCCTTTTAAGTGTGCCTAGTTAAATTTCAATTTACATGACCATAATTAATTAAAAATAAATAATTATGTTTTTTATCGTTAAAAGTCAATTGATTTGGATGATATTTGTAAATATTTTGTTAAAAAGTTCACTTCAATGACATGAATGTGGAGTTTAGTTCAATGAGAAAATAATAATTTAATAAGCCCATAAAAGATTATCGACTCATCGTTGACGTTTTCATTTCTCAATATGGAATGCTTGATTATAAATACATCTCTTTGTATCTATATATTTTTATACAACCCTAATATCATGCTTGCAGTTTTAAAAGGAGGAGAAGGATAATTTAGGAAAGAAATTAAAAAAAATACTAAAATACAATAACAGATAACATACTAAAAAAAATATCAAAATACTTACTGAAATATCAAAATAAAAAAATAAAAAACACAAACACAAGCCCTAAAATAAAAAATAATAAATCCGAATAATATCAAAAAAATATCACAATACTAAAATACTAAAATATGAAATTCCTTTCTTTTTTTTCTCTATCAAAACTCACAAAGATAGTATAAATTCGTCATGCCACTTCTTCTATTCATATTGTATATTTGGAAGTAGTTCAAATTATGGATTTTAATTACCTATTACAAACTTATCTTTTGTCCCAAAAAAAAAGAGAAAAGAATAAAATAAAATAATATCTCTTGCGAAACCTTCCAAGATTTAATCTTATATGATTAATGAAACATTGTCCTCCAAAATTTGATCATACCTTTTGGTTGTTAATTTTTAATTTTCTCAAATCTAAACCCCTTTATTATATGCAACAAACCAAATTAAAAAATTGGTTTACATAAAAATTATAAAAGGTAGTAAACTAAATTTGGTCAAACTTTGTCAGATTGAGTCACAATTTTGTCAAAATGGATCGGGTTGTAGTCAAATCGGATAAAATGAACAAAAATAAATAAATTCACTTTATGGAAAATCAGGCCAATGATTGATGGTAGAGGATCTTTTATTGATCTTTGCATTCTACATAGAATACTCTGTGACTATAAATACATCTCTGTGCATCTACACAAGCCCTAATAATTCTTCCACCTTTTCTTCTTTTCTTATTAATTCTTCACCCTATCACTCCCGCACTTAAAACGATGGCTAGCGTGAATAGTAACAAGGAGAAAAAGCAAATGCAGTGCAAAAGAAAGATTAATATGGATGAAATAGACGACGAAGAGAGCCAACACGTTGCCGTTTCGAAGCGTAGATCTGGGCAACTCTTAGGTGACAAAAACATAGCGGAGGAACATAATGAAGGACACGACGGATAGATGAATGAGTTGGAGGGAGAAAAGGAGCATAATATTGGGACGAGTATAACAAAACCAAAATGGTTTGAAAGTAGTGAGTTTTGGTGGAATAAAGATATTGGTGGCATGGGGTCGGAGGAGCTTTTAGACTTCATTAAGTCATTGGGAAAATTAATGATTTTGTGAATTTTCAAATGTTTTCTTTTTAATAATCTCTCTCCCTCTCTCTCATTTGAGTGTATTGAGTAAGTGCTGAACTGAATCGTAAATCTGTGCTCATAGCTTTCTGCAAGCTAACCCAAAATCTTGAAGTGAATCTTGGGTCACGATCTGAAACTATGGATACTGGCATGTCACGCAATCGCACAATCTCATTCACGTACATACGAGCAAGACGTTCAAGGGAATAAGTCTCGCGTATCGGTAAGAAATGGGCAGACTTGGTTAATCTATCAACAATAACCCAAATTGCATCTACGCCTTGAGAAACCTTGGGAAGACCTGTAACGAAATCCAATGTAATGTGTTCCCACTTCCATTCCGGAATCTCAAGTGGTTGCAATGGACCTTTTGGCATTTGATGCTCCGCCTTTACACGTTGACAAGTTAAACACCTCGAGATAAACTCCGTGATCTCTCTCTTCATATTGTTCCACCAAAATGTGTGTCGAATATCATGATACATTTTGATACTCCCAGGATGGATTGCAAACAGGGTGTTATGTGCCTCAATCATGATTCTATGCTTCAAGTCAGAATCGTTCGGAACTCAAAGTCGAGAGTTGAATCGAAGTATTCCTTCTTCATCGATTCTTGCTTCCGAAATAGCTCCTTCTTGCACTTTCTTCTTCATACGCATCAGCTCCATGTCCGTAGCTTGAGCAGCTTTAATTTTATCGATTAAAGTCGGTTCTACTCGTATATCATCACATGAGTCCCTAGATTCTTTAACTCTATATCTATCATTTGTAAGTTATATGAAATGGGTCTTTGACAATATCGCACTCGTACTCGTATACGATCTTTTACTCAACACGTCAGCTACCACGTTCACTTTTCCAGCATGGTATGGTCAGAACATGTGCCGAAATGAGTTTCCTCTTGAGTTCTTCGAAGCTCTTCCCACATTCCTTGCTCCATTCGAATTTTGTATCTCTACGAGTCAGCTGCGTTAATGGAATAGCGATTCAAGAATATCCTTCAACGAATATCCGATAATAACCAACTAAGCCTAGAAAGCTACGTATTTCGATTACTGACTTAGGTTGCTCTCAACTGTGACTCATATCCCAACCTTGGATAACACGTCACAATGACACATATCAGTTTACTATCGCACGAATATGGCATCCCCTACGGAGAGTCTGGCTTTGGTGTATTCCACAAAGGAAGTCACCAGATAAAGGCTCGGGTACAAACTTCTACAGTTGAATTTTTAACTCCTGAAGTTCAATAGGAGCCATGAGATTTTAGAAATGGGTTTTGTACCGGGTTCAAAGTCGATACAAAATTCAATATCACACTTTAGGAGTAAGCCATGAAATTTTTCAGAAAATACGTCAGGAAATTTACTAACAACAGAAATATCATTCAAATCTGACATATTTTTGTTCAAGTCCATAACATAAACGAATGACTTTATGGCTTGATATGAAAGTATTTGACTTCAATGGTTTGGTTGCTTAAATTCGAATAACAGGTTGCTTAGGAATATGAAAACTAACAACCTTACGAAAGCAATCAATTTTGGCATGATGAGTAGTTAATCAATCAATCCCCAAAATCACATCAAAAGCAAGTATCTTTAAAGAGATAAGATCAACAGGTAATGTGATAGTGCCAACTTGGATCATGTAAGATTTATAAACTGTAGATGTAACGAAGGTTTCTCCTAACGGAGTTTCAACAGATAAATCCAAATCTAATTTCTCCGGAGTCAAGTTTAAACGTTGAGCACAAGCAGGAGAGATAAAAGAATGGGTAGAACCGGTATCTAGTAAGGTATAAACTTCGCAAGAATTCAAGATTAGCTTACCCGTGATCACCTCGTTTGGGTTCCTCACGTTTTGGCCAGTCACGACAAACGCTCTTCCAGGAACCGCTGATTTCGACTTATCCGGGACAGCCCTTGGAATCACCACTCCCGCTGAACTTGGTTTCGCTATAGTACAATCTCGAGCGATGTGGCCTTCCTTTCCACAGTTGTAACATACCTTGAATTGTTGTGGACAGTTTGGGCTGATATGTCCCTCCTTCCCGCATTTGTAACATCTAACTGGCGGTCGTTCTCCTCCCCTAGAATTTGTTATTGGTGTTGGTGCTGCTGCTGATGTCTTCCCGTCGTTGTTGAATCTTCTCTTTCTGAAATTTCCATTTGAGTCACCTCTTCTATTATCATGGCCACGATTACCACCTGAGTGGTTACCGCCTTTGTCTGTATTCTTCCTTCCTCGTTGGTTATCATCGTTCTGATGACTGTTGTCACCGATATGACCCTGGTTGTGGTCACTCGGTTGAGTATACTCACTATCTCGCTCTAACAACTGAGCCCTGTTTACAACATCTGAATATAAAAAAAATTTATGAGATATAAGGTATTGACGAATCTCGGGTTTTAAACCTCTCAGAAACATCCGCGTCATGCGTTCCTCATTCTCCACCAAATGAGATGCAAACCTGGACAACTCTGTGAACTTTGCCTCGTATTGAGACACCGTCATGTTATTCTGTTCGAGTCTAATAAACTCTACCTCTTTCATATGACGAATACTTTCAGGAAAGTACTTGTCATTGAAAAGTTTCTGAAATCTTTCCCAAGACATGTTGAGTGCATCTGGTTGGGTACGCTTCACAGATTTCCACCAGTAATCTGTTTCACCACGAAACATAAAGGTAGCGAATGAAACCTTCTGTTCCTCCGTGCATCCCAAGACATCGAATATATTGGTAATTTGCTTGACCCATGTTTCTGTCATGATCGGATCCGGTTTTCCCTTAAATTCTGGTGGTCCCAACTCCTTAAACTGCTTGGCTGTGACAGACCGCGCGTTGCCATCATTTCCACCCGTATTTTTTACACGAGTCTCCCTCGTCTAATTTTGCATGAACTGCAAAAAGCTCCTAAACATTCTATCGTTCATCGTTTGCTCGGTAGTGTTGTTTAAAGGAGGAATATTGCCTTCTTGTTGCACGTTCTCCTGGTTTGTGACTAAAGGTTGCTCCACAGTCTCGTACACTCCATTGTTAACGTTCTCAGCAGCCATTCTTAAATACTGCCATAAAGCAAGGGTTAATTAAACAAATTAACATGTCATATAATATCCCTATATTATGACCGACCAACAAATAAGCTTAGTAGGACACACTAGCAAAGGATTTACTCATCTCTCCCCTCCTAGTTCTATTCACCGATCTCCGCCAGAGACCATATCCCTAAGTTCTGATACCAACTGTGACGACCCCAAAATAAGTCCATTCCACCCAGCCCATTCTGAGTCGCCAAATACATGGTACAGAAATAACTACAACTTCAATAATACAAATGTCGTGTGAAATACGACAATACATACTGTGAGTTTAAATACAGATATTGTCGTCTAGACAATATCCACACGCAAATAAATCCCTATCATAATTATTGATACATTATTTTATAAAAATGGTGAGGACTACTAAACAACTCTCTCTAGAACCTTCATTCCATACCCCGACTCGATCCTGCTATGTTCTCACCTCCTGAGAAGAAAATGGAACAACAAGGAAAATGGTGAGCTCAACTAGCCCAGTAAAGAATATTACGACTAAGATAATATACAACAAATTATCGTTAGTCTTCAACAGGGAAAAATCTAATAGAATATAATAGACAACAAGTTTTAGATCAACAAATGCAGCGGAAACAGCAATCCATTAGAAGAGTCACGTAGAGAATGAATTCTACTGTCTTCTAAGATTTAAAAGTCCATCATCAATATTTCATCCCTGTAACAACAATCAATATACATCTTTAATCATCTTTGCACTACAGGCCAAAGATATTCATTTGTACCACCAGTTGGTCATGTTCATCTCAACACCTGTTCATCTTTGCACTACGGGCCAAAGAGATTCATCAGTTTAATCATTCATCTTTGCACTACAGGCCAAAGATATTCATCAAGTATCACCATTAAGGACTGAGGATGATGAAAAACATTTTTAAAGAACGAATCCAGTGAGACAGAAGGACAAATATTAGGGATTCGTATTACAGTTTATCCAAGATCAATAATACTTCATAACAACTGATTTTGAAGCAGAACTCAAAAATAACGATCAAAACATGGATACAATCAAAGATAGTAGCCAAAATAGATATTTTGGACAAAAAAAGAAATTTCATTTTTTGATGAATAGTGTCGTATACGTGAATAGTGCCATACACGTGAATAGTAACTCCGACACCAAAAGATAGAAATTTCATAAAAACATCATCACGCTTCGTGAATAGTACTCGTGAATAGTAACTCGTGAATAGTAACTCATGAATAGTAACTCGTGAATAGTAACTCATGAATAGTAACTCCGACATGAAAAAGTTCCAAATTTGATAAAAAGTTCAGAACAATATTTCGACATAATGATATTGAAGAAGATAATATCATTTAAGAAAAAACAACATCCCTTACCTCAAAATAACCGTACTTCTAACCGAATTTCGGTATAGTGCTGACAGAAACTCGCACCGTATAGCAACACTCAAAGTATACTCACAAGAATACGCTCGATAATATAGAGAGAGAAAGAGATAAAACTTTATTTCTTGTGTAATTTTCAATTTTAACTTAGTCCTCTATTTATAGGAAAATGTTAGAACGCCAAAGGAGACTAAATTAATAAAATATATTATTATTTATTCAAAATTCCTACACACATGTTTTGAAAACTCTAGCATGCCTTCTTTGGTCAAAAACATCAGCCACCCATGTGCCAACAACCACAAAAACGTTTTTTTTATATAAAATAATTAAAACTTCCAAAAATCAATTATTTCGGAACTCCGGAACTTCAATAATTCATGATAAATAGCCCTTTTGTCAGAAAATTTGAATCTCGCAATTTTTATAGGAAATTCAATTCTCTATAACTTTACAGAAGGAAGTTTTTCCAAATTCCAAACAGAAATTATCCAAAATCCACAAACGAGTGATTTTACAGTCTATAATCAATTTTCGGTCAAGAATTGTGTCCACCGATACACAAAACATATGTTAAACATTTAATGCCACAAAAATAATCTTCATCCTCATATACTCATATATCCCACATTCATTGTAAAAATATCACCGTTAATATATTATTAAAATAATATATTTAAATGAATTATTTTATCAGAAAAAGATAAAATATTAATTTTCAACAATTGTCACATTAAAAAAAAATTTCCATCTATATCAACATAAAATGAATATTTTTTTTATCATAATAATCAATAATTAATTATTTAAAAATAATATTACAGAATCACAGTACTGACAACCAAGCCGTTCCCAGGATAGAGGGGGCTTTCCAATAAGGATTTCTCCTTACTGGCGCGCAATTAGGTGACCAAACCTCTCCTTAGACAGAATTTTCTAGACATTGTCAATAATGTTATCTGATAATATTATTCAAATAATATGAATTATTGATCTGATAATGGAAAATAATGTGCAGTGACAATTATTGAAACAATAATAATATAAATATCAACGCGGTAATTATTGAATCAATAAAGTAAAATAATGAACAGTAATTACTGTAACAATTATTGAGTAGTGCCTTCTTACGTACGAATCAATAATTCAACAATACTGTGCAATACTGTGTGCTACTGTGCAACCACGCATATTACTGTATTTTAACCACCAGGTAATCCAACAGTGTTAACGGTAACAATTACGCTGTTATTTATAAAAACATATACTTGTCGTTTTTCTTCATCCAACCGTTTTTCGTTATGGGGCCCACAAATTACTGCGCCGTCGTACGGAGATTCCCGACAAAAAGAATATTCCACGACCAAACGAATATTCCCCGACAATAATGAATATTTTATAACCACTTGCTTATTTTGTAAACTTTGCACATTTCACCCATAACCAAAGCATTATATCAAATTAACCCTTATTAATTTAGAATAATGAATAGAGGAAAATTTAATTTATTTATAATAAGTTGGGGTCTTACAGTAAACCTATAGAAGCTCCACCGTGACCCGAGAATATGGTCGGATCCAACCGAGTTTAGGCCCGAAAGGTTCCTTGAAATGCACAAAAAATAGATGTCAAAGGGCAACATTTTGAGTTGATTCCATTCAATGCCAGTAGAAGAGTATGCCCTGGAATTACTTTTGGCCATTAATGGTTAGATCTCTGTCAGATCCAATTCGTATAATGCAGATGACGACCAAGTTTCATGTTAATTGAATTCTGCCGATAAGAGATGAAGAAGAAGAGTTGGGAGTATGTATAATGCAGATGACGACCAAGTTGAATTCAGAAGATTCGGTCAGTTTAATTAGGTGTCGACAAGAGATGAAGAGATGACGATCAACTTGAATTCGGAAGAGTTGGGAGTATGTAAATCTTAACAGATTCGGCTGATAAGAGATGAAGAAGAAGAGTTGGGAGTATATATGTAGATCGGAGAGGAAAAGAATATTAATGATTATCCATCGGTCAGATCCGGCTGATGAGGAGATGGAGAAGAAAAGTTGGGAAGAAGAGGCTAAATGATGAGATCCGGCATGATGAGTTCAAAATATTAATTAAGGGTAAAATAGTAAAATTATATATATTCTTAATATGTGTGAAAATATATAGAACATCAGATATAATGAAAAGGAGGAAGTATTATTTATTGCTTTATGACTCCTTAATATCAATTCCCATATTAATTTTCCAGCCAAAATTGAATTCTCTTTATGCATTTTCTAAATACGAGCCTGTCATAGTAAGCAATATATTTTTCCATTATCTAAAGAGTCTTGCTACACAGACCGGAATATCAGACAGAAAAATTGGACCGGTGAAGGTTTTTTTTTTTCTCGTGACTCTAAAAAAATATATAGTATTTATTTCAACAAGAATTTTTATAAAATATAATGTTTTAGGTGTAATTTGGATACATATACAAATACAGGGTTATACAGACTGTATAACCCTGTATTTGTATATGTATCTAAATTACACCTAAAACATTATATTTTATAAAAATTCTTATTGAAATAAATACTATATATTTTTCGTGAAAAAAAAAAAAAAAAACTTCACCCGTAGAATTTTCCTGTCCGGTGTCCCTGTCTGCCAAGAGTTACTCTTATCTAAATTACCTGCTGGCATGAGGAGAGAGTGGCTGTCTTGCAATTTCCGTAAAACCCAAGGGCACGTGTATTGTCTGTTTGTAATATACCAGCTCCTAGAAACAGAATAGAAACTTAGCCTACTCTCCCTTACTTCTTCTCTACCTAAAACACCCTTTTTAGTAGGGAGAGATGTGCTCAACAAAGCAGAAGCAAAAGCACCGGAGCTCCGATCAAAGCCCTAAGCCCACCTCCACAGGCACCGTAGATGACTGGAAAGAAGAGGCAATTCACGGCGGATCTCTAAAATATGTCGACCTCAGTACTGGATCCAACGGCTGGGCTTCACCGCCAGGAGAACTTTTCCCTCTCCGCTCCCGGAACTATTTCTGTAAAAAACAGAAATCCCCATCTGGCCCGTGGCTCCTCCAGCCAGCAGGCGTTGACTGGCTCCGATCCGCTGTTAAACTCGACAACGTCCTCGGCCGGCCGGACAACCGTGTGATGCACGCGCTGAAGAAGTCCCAGTCCAAAGGCTGTAACATGAAATCATATGTTCTCGCCGTTAACCTCCAAGTCCCCGGTAGGGACCACCACAGCGCGGTTTTCTATTTCGCCGCAGACGATCCCATCGCTCCCGGTTCGCTCCTCCACCGGTTCATCAACGGCGACGATTTGTTCCGCAACAGTCGGTTCAAGATCGTGAACCGGATCGTCAAGGGCCCGTGGATCGTGAAAGCCGCCGTCGGGAATTACTCGGCGTGTTTGCTCGGAAAGGCGCTGAACTGTCACTATCACCGAGGAGAGAATTACCTTGAAATCGACGTGGATATTGGGAGCTCGACGATTGCGTCGGCGATCTTGCACTTGGCATTGGGATATGTGACGGCGGTGACGATCGATATGGGGTTTGCAGTGGAAGCGCAGAGCGAGGAGGAGCTGCCGGAGAGATTGTTCGGTGCGGTTAGGGTTTGTCAAATGGAGATGTCGGCTGCGAGTTTTGTTGACACGGCGTCGTCTAATAAGAAATTGGGAGCTGTCAGTCATAGTAGTTATTGTCATCGAATTCAGGCCACCAAGTCTGATGATGACGAAGATAATGTTGATTAACTAGTGATTTTTCCAACCAACGGTGAGGTTCTCGTTTTTTACTGTTCTCAATTTTTACTGTCTGGTGTTGGGTAAAGACCCACTTTTAACCTCGGGATTGGTGGTCGTAGATAATAAATGTCGGCTATTTCTCTCTATTTAAATTATAAATGTCTCTCTTTTTCCTAACAATTTGAACCAATATGTCTGGTTTTGTCTTATTAGACGTAGTGTAATTTTGGTTTGTGGATTTTAAGAGGGTGTTAATGCCTATAGAGAACAAATAAAAATATTGCTTGGATTTTTTGGCTACCACAAACTTTTGGACCTTTAAACTTCCAAACACATATCTTGGGTTCTAAACGTTGCGATTGTAAGAAAGTAACTTGTGTTTGAAATAACTTGTTTTTAGTGTAACAACATTTTCTTATACTCCCTTCATTTTTATGTGTAGGTCGTTTTAGATTTTTTTTATATTCCTAATTATTTATTGTTTGTGGTTATCTAGGAGAATTGATTACTCCCCCGTTCCTTAATATAGGTCATTTTAGAGTTGTGCACAAGTATTAAGGAAATGATTGTATAGCATTAACTATAATATCAATTGTCTATTTTGCCCTTGTATTGGAAGAAGAGATTGTTATTTATTTGACAGAAAATAGTGAGAAAATCAAAGTTACATTTAATACTTGGGGTAATATTGGAAACTAAACAATTAATGCTTACTTGAAATTCTAAATCGACTTATATTAAAGAATAAAAATATTTTTCTAAAACGACTTATATTAAGAAATGGGGGGAGTGCTATTTTTCTCAAATTGTCCTTTATTGCTCCACCTAATCTTTTGATCCGTATTTATGAGATAAGTGAGATGAAGGATATTACTTCATCCGTTCTTTAATATAGGTCGTTTTAGAGTTGTGCACAAGTATTAAGGAAATGATTGTATAGCATTAATTATAATATCAATTATCTATTTTGTCTTTGTATTGGAAGAAGAGATTGTTATTTATTGGACACAAATTAGTGAGAGAACCAAAGTTACATTTAATACTTGGGGTAATATTGAAAACTAAGCAATTAATGTTTACTTAGAATTCTAAAACGACTTATATTAATGAATAAAAATATTTCTCTAAAACGACTTATATTAAGGAACGGATGGGGTATAAACAATTGATATTATAGTTAATGCTTTTCAACCATTTCTTTAATTCTTGTGCACATGTTTAAAACGACCTATATTAAGAAACGGAGGAAGTACAACTTATTTAACTCACGAATCACGAATGCAATTTATAACTCCAAATGGTGTGATCGAGGCTCAGTTGGTTTCACAAAAAAGTTTCTCAATTGCATATTTGCGCATTCGTAAAATTTGCAAATATCAAGTGTATATTTTTCCCCTTGTACTCCCTAAAAATATTACTTCCTCCGTCCCTAATAATTTGACGTTTTAGAGGTGGACACAAGAATTAAAATAATGATTGAAAAGCATTAAATATACTATTTAATTGTCTATAATACCCTTAAATCTTTTGTTGGGATAAGGAGAGTTTTGTTAAGTTTAAATATCAAAAAAATATGCAGAGTAATGGGGGGTAATTTTAGAAAAATTGTCATTAATTCTCCTAGATTTGAACAAACGTCAAATTATTAGGGATAAATAAAAAATTCTAAAACGCCAAATAATTAGGGACGGAGGGAGTAAGATATTAAGATGTTTAAGCAATTGTGACATGATATATAAAAGTAAACTTTATTTTAATGGGATTTTTTATAATAAAAAAAAACAAATTGATTCCTCAGGTATAATATGAGTAATTTTCAGACTAATAGAAACTTATATTTCCTCCGTCCCATGATAAAAGTCTTTATTACTATTTTGGTTAGTCATATGTTAAATGTCCATTTTCTTTTAATAATCAAATTTTTACACATATTTTCCTATTATACCCGTAGCATTAAATATCTCATACTTTTTTATTCTAATTCTCTCTTCATATTTAATGACATTATTATGGATAATTTTGTCATTTTATTTATTTTTTTAATATGCGTGAAAAGTCCACCAAAATTTTTATTCTGAAACGGAGGAAGTAATAAACTACACATTTACAACTTTACTCTATTATAAAAATCTTACAGGGTGTGAGCATTGAAAAATGGGCGCACAATTTCTTGTCTAAGGTAGTTGAAAATAGAAGTATGGGTATGATCTGGTTGACAATAGAAAAAAAAGATTATAGTAATATCGGCATGACCGCATGAGTGGCTGGTAGTAGTTGGGTTGACAATACTTTATCCATTCCTAAATAAGTGTCATTTAAAATTTTTGCATATGAATTAAAAAAGTTATTTAATACTATTATTTAGGAGTAATAATTAAAATCTGTGTGAAATTTCATAATTATTTCTTAATGGAAAGTTGAAAACTATTGATACTAAGGGTGATAATTTCTTGGGACAATGAGTGAAGATAAGGATGATATAGGAAAGTAAATAATTTATTATCCTAGAAAGTTGTAAACCACAGAAAATTTAGAATAAATTTTTTCTTTCAAAACGTTACTTATTTAGAAATGAAGGGAGTAATAAAATAGGTTAGCATCCCCTAAAGATTCCATATTTTTAACAATTTGCGAACACTTCACTAGAATAAATGTAGTTTCACTTGGGGGTGTTCAAACCAGTCGGTATATTCGGATTTTAGGGAAATCGAACCGGTTCAAACCGGTCGGTTCAGTGCAAAGCTAAACCGGTTTGGTACCGGTACAAAAAATCGGTACATACCGAATTTTCGATTCCGATTTCGGTAAAGTGTTTAGTTTGGTCGGTAAATACCGAACCGAACTGATTGTACCGTTTTTTAAATAATATATTAAAAAATAACTTGAAAAATCAATTCTTTAAGACTTTTTTGTCTAACCATGTAAAATTAACTTGAAAGCCTACTCTATTTATAGAATAGATGTAAGACAAGGGATGACATACTAGACAATGTGGGATGTATTTGAAGTCCTTAGTATTTGGTTGTCTCCAAGTCCCATATTGGCTAAATTGGTAAAATTTTAAGGAAATTTTCCTAATAATTTGATTACCATGTAATAATGAATTCAAGATAACAAGAAATCAAAGCATTATTACTTATTAATATTAAATTAATATTGGGATGTAAATACCAACTTAACCCTTGTCAATGGAACTTATGGCACCATCTCACATAACTTTAAGGGAGCTTATGGCACCATCTTACATAACTTATTTCTAAGTCCCACATTGATTAGATTATAAAAATTTAAGAAAGTTTTCTTTATAAAAATACCATTGCTAAAAGTTTAAGTAAATTTTCTTTATAAAATGATTACATGTAATAATGATTCAAGATAACAAGTAATCAAATTATTATTATTTAATATAGGGATGTAAATTTAATATTGGAATGTAAATACCAACTTAGACTCTCATCAAATCCGACACTAATGAATATAAGGCACTATCTTACATAACTTGTTTCTAAACTACCAAGTGAAATCTTAATAGTTAAGTTCCACATTGGTTTACTTATAAAAGTCTAAGGAAGTTTTCCTTATAAAAAGACTTCCAAGTAAAACCTTAATAGCCAAGTGTCCAAGTCCCACATTGGTTCACTTATCAAAGTCTAAGGAAGTTTTCTGTAAGAACCCAACTTTTAAATAAAAATGGATTTTCTATAATTATCATTTTTGAATATTATGGAATGAATTTAATATAATGTTATAGTTGTGGGTAATATTTATAAATTTTGCAAAGTATGCAAGTTGTCATATAATATTCGATTGGTCGGGGAATATTCGTTTTAAACAGAAAATATTAGTACGACGACAAAATTATTGGTGGATCCCACAACAGAATTATTGTTGGATTGAGAAAATGACAAAAATATTTTATTAAAAATAACGGCGGAAGTTTTACCGTTGATACTGTTGAACTACTGGGTAGTAAAAATACAGTAATACGCGTTGTTGCATAGTAGCACACTGTATTGATTATTGATATTTATGTGAGAAGTCGCTTAGTTTGATTCAATTATTGTCGATTAATAATATGAATTATTATAGCGATGATGACGTTTTGTTTTATTCGTATTATTAACGTAATAAAACAGAAACATCTTTTTATATAAAACAGAATACTTTATTAAAGTTATTTTATAAATAGAATATATTATATTTTATTATGCATAATGTTGCATAGTGTTTTGCATAGTGTTGCATAGTGTTTGCATAGTAAAAATCTTTTTATATAAATAGAATATATTATATTTTATTTAAAAGATTTTTCTTTAAATATGGACCGTAAGATTAAAATAAATCAATCTGGACCTTTCATGAATTAGTTACTATGCATTCCATTTTTCTATAAATAGAAGCTCATTCCTTCATTATTGTCTTACGAATTCACTGAAACTCTAGAGAGAGAAACTATAGAGAGATAGAAGAAAAGCTTTTTGCTACTTAACTTTTCTTTTCCTATATCCAGTTTCTGTTACGGTAAGGGGTGTTATTCTTTCTTATTCATGAAGAGAACTGTTGTTATTTCATTTCTTATTATTCTGTTGGAATAACCTGTATACGCGGTCTACCCTATACTTGGTGACATTCTTCTATTATTCTGTTGGAACATCATGTCTGTGTGTTTTACACCGGACCTGGTTCCGTCTTTATTATTATTCCGTTGGAACATCCTGTCTGTGTGTTTTACACCGGACTTGGTTCCGTCTTTATTATTATTCCGTTGGAACATCCTGTCTGTGTGTTTTACACCGGACCTGGTTCCGTCTTTATTATTCTGTTGGAACATCATGTCGGTGCAAATTTTGCCTGACCTGGTTCCGTTATTATTATTTTGTAGGAATAACCTGTCTATGCGAAGTACCGCATGCATGGTGATTTCTGTTGTTATTCCATTCCTTATTATACTCAGTTGGTTAAAATTTTGACTTCTATACTCCGTGAAATTAGTAGAATATCCTTGATATTTGCGCTTCATCCAGTATCTTTCCATGGAAATATTCTTCTGATCATTCTTGAATTTTACCCCACAAAACAGTACCTTATTGACAATTTGGACGTTATTGGTTCTTAGACAAATTAATTCTTGAACTTGTTTTATTGAATTCTTATATCATTGTCATCATCCTCATGTTTATATTTTTTGAAAGTCATCTGTGGCCTGTAGTGCATAGATGAACTTGGTATGATTATGACCATGGATTATTCGGTGTAATCATGACCGTAATGTTACAAATGATGTGGTAAAAGTCCTCATTGACCCGTAGTGCATTGATGGACAGTTGTTGGCATGATCATGACCATTGATGAATACACAAATATTCTTGGCCCGTAGTGCATGGAATTTGTGGTCGTGACCCTAATGAGTATCCTTGGCAGTAGTGCAGGGATGATGTGGATTATTTATTAAGCTGAGTCTCAACGATAAAAGTGATTAAAAACTTTTTAAATCACAAAAGATAGTAGATTCTATTCTCTACTTGACTCTTTTAATGGATTGCTTGATCCGCTGCTGTTAAACTTGATGTTGTTATATTTTATCAGTTTAATACTGTTGAAGGCTAACGATAATTTATTCTGTATTATCTTAGTCATAATATTTCTTACTGGGCTAGTTGAGCTCACCCTTTCTTTCACTGTTCTCTTCAGGAAATGAGAACATAGCAGGGACGAGTCGGGGAACGGAGTAATGGTCCAGAGGATAGCATTAGTAGTCCTCACTATTCTGTGAAATAGTGTGATAATAATTGTAATGAGGACTCCTTTTGAGTTTGTATAATCTCTAATAGACAATATTTGTATTCAAACTCACAGTTTATGTTTTGTCGTATTGTACACGACAGTTGTATTAGTAAGTTGTATTTGAATTATGTACCATGTATCTGGCGACCCAAGATGGGTGATGTATACCTAATTTTGGGGGCGTCACATTTTCCTTATAAAAATACTACCAAATGAGATTTTAATAGACAAGTCCCACATGGATTTTATAAAAGTTTAAGGAAGTTTTCCTTTTAAAAGACTATCAAGTGAAATTTCTTTGAGATTTTAATAGCCAAGTCTCACATTGGTTATTTTGTAAAAGTCTAAACAAGTTTTTCTTATAAAAAGACTTCCAAGTCTTATATTTTTTTATTGGGCCGAATTTTAGCTTGAAAAGGTGGGGCCTGGTACAAGTCATGGGCTACTTGACCTTTAGCCGAATTTTGGCTCAAAAACGAGTCTTGGACTGCTCTTTCTTGGGCCAGTTTTTGTTTAAAATTGGACTGAGTTTTGATTTAAAATTGGGGCCGATTCTAACAAGGTAAAAACCGGAACCGAACCGGCTAATCTGTTCGTTATATCGGTTCTACCAGTTCCGGTATCGGTAACCTATTTTGGGGACTTTTGGTATCCGGTCCGGTTCGGTCCAGTTCTTTACCGGTGAACACCCCTAGTTTCACTATTGCCTTGTACACTACCATAGTTTTACTATTGCCTTGTACACTACCAAAAATCTGGGCACCTGAGACGAAAAACTCCGTTTCAAATACATCAGGATCCGTCTCAAAATTGAATTTGAGACTGATTTTGTCCGTATCAAAATTTGTGTTAATAGATCATGTCACTAATTTGTCCGTCTCAAAATCTGTCTCTAAAAAAAATTTAGATACGAAAAATATCTATCTCAAATCTGTCTCAGAAAATTGGATACAGAATATATCCGTCTCAAATCCGTGTCAAAACTGACCCATTGGCAGCTTTTGAAACCGATTGTCCGTTTCAATTCTGGCAGGCAAAATTGGCGCCCTTTTTTAGCACACATGGTTTGAAACGGAAAATACCATCTCAAATCCGTCTCAAAATTGATAGCAACTATTTTTCTTTCATATTTTGAGATGGTTACCATCCGTCTCAATTTCATTTCCACTTTGGCGCCAATATCTTTTTAGCGCGAATATTTTAAGACAGGCAATAGCCGTGTCAAAAATATTGCACATTCCTTGAGACGAAAAGAAGCCGTCTCAATTCCGTCTCAATATGTTTATTAACAACAAATTACAAATAATTTTATAATTTAATTTCAAAATCTAAAAATAAATGTATTCAAAGTAATAATGATAATTACTAGACTGTTATGTATAGACAATACTAGATAAAACATATTTCGTAAATATCTTATAAAAGATAACGTACTACAAGTCTCACAAATGCAACAAAAGTAACTTCTAAAAACTATACATAATCACACGTCTTCAACATCAATGGTAAACAAAAGTAACTTCTAAAAACTATACATAATCACATGTCTTCATCATCAATGGTAAGCAAAAGTAACTTCTAAAATGTACTACCTACAAGATCAATATGTATATATAATCACAAGTCTCCATCCTCGTTATCATCACCTGAATCTTCATCAAGCTCATCCTCGACATCAACATCTTACAGGCAACAGTGCATGGAATACATGTCAAATAAATGAAATGAATGCATGCATTCTAAACATAAAACAAAAAAAACTGATTTCATACCATGAACAAACATGAGCAACTTGCATAGGTGCATATTGCACCTATTTTAAGCAATAACAAGAAATTCCTAAGGATGTACATTTAATTTTAGTAGATTAATTTTTAAACTAATTTGTCAAACCTAAAGTCAAAGATCCTAATCAATCATCATCATTCATAAGCATCACTTCCAGCTGGGTGACCTTCCTGAATCTCTAAACTAATTTATTTGGACAATCTTCTAATTCTCTCCGAATTTTTCCCCCAAGTTTATTAATTTTCTCAACCTCAAGCTGACACCGAATAGGCCACAGCAGGCCCAAAATACTAAACCTAAACAAGCATGACATTATCCCCCGGAAATAATCACTACTGAAAAAAGTTGAACATAACCTGAACGCAACAAAAACAAGCAGATGATTTTAATGTTTAAATATAGAAGTATTATTTTGGTTAAATATTATTGCATTCAGACACGCGTTAAGTCTGGCTCATCGAGTTTATCCCCATAATGTGCATAATGCTTTCAAGAACTCAACAACAAGACTGAAAAAAGAAATTACACGAAAATCAAAACTCTCTACAACCTCTATAAATGATAAGGAGATCTCATCCACCAAGTACACACTATTACCTTCATACCGTCTTCATGGACTTGTCCCCAGGCTTCCACCCAGCTGGGAATACTTCATCTGGGTTATTGTAATACCCGGAAAAAATAAAAATAATAATTTATATTCTTAAAACATATTGTTTGTACTTTGTCTTTTGTTTAAGTCAAACTTGTTATTTAATTAATTTGGGCATTTATATTAATTGGGTCAAACTAATTTTTAAGTATTTAAATTTGGGCTTGTTAAATTATTTGAGACCAAATTAAAGTGTTGGGTTTAAAAACCAAATTGGAATAGGAGTAACATTAATATATTAGGTCAAAGCCCTCCCTAATACATATATTGGCATTAATCGACTAAACGAAAGAAGGAGAGGGTTTCTGACGTAGCGAGAAATGAAGAGGAGGCGGAAGAAAGACTATGGGATAAAAGAAAATTTGGGAACATGATTGTGAGAAAATATTCAATAGATTGTATCTTCAAAAGGTAATAATTAAATTTATTAATTTACTATAATTAGGTATCTATTTTATTTTTGTGATTATAAAGTTCTTCGTACCAATTTGGTGTACGGTCAGAAATTAAATTCTCATAGAAAAAAATTGATTTGTGATAGATAAATTATATATCAAATTGAGACTTAATTTTTCATTGCGAAATTATTCGTTTTAATAAAAGGGAATTGGTGCCGCAATGCGGCACTGTGCTTATGCTTCCTGACATTTTTAGATTATATATATAAATATATCATATTACTTTCCTGACATTGTTAGATTATATATATAAATATATCATATTACTTTAATATTAATTATGGTTATATGATTTAAGTCATGGTTGGATTATATAATATATTATATTAATTTAATTTTACGTACTGTTATATGATATAAGTGCAATTAAGATATATGTAAAGTATAGAGAAGCTTTCAATAAAAAAAACAGAGGGAGTATTTATTTTAATTTGTTTGGAATGAGAGAGTCTAACAAGTTATATTTGGAATATATTTTGGGTAATAATAATAATAATTCACTAATTGTACTTATTTATTATTTTGTTTAATTAGTTCGGACAGAAGGAATTTAACGAGTTATATTCGGATTATAATTTTGGGTATGACGTTGCTTAACTCAGGTACGGATTCCGTACTCTTTCAGCGATACTCTTGTTAAATTTGATTTGTTCGTTTATCGCTTGTTGGAATTTCGTTATTATTTCACATAATTGTTTCTGTGAAATAAATATATTAGTTTCATTTTGGAGTTGATACATATGACTCGTATTTGTACTCTTTGAATTAGGTTATCATATTTAGTACTATTTATTTTGATAATTGTAGAGTGGTACATGTTGCTACCTTCTTTTTGAAATGTTGTGACTATAATTTGATTTGGTTCAACATGTACATATAGAACCCTTTTGTTGGTATTTTGTCGCATGTGTTGTGACATGATATTTTTGTTAGGATATACCGTAGGGTATACCTGAGCTATAACCACCTGTGGGGGTACCACAGGCATGTCATCTTAGCACGAGAGACATGACACTTTCCGTGGCGGTGTGATTAGTCCATGGCGTCTCCGTTTTAGGCTCCGGAGGAAGTGAGTCATTTGGTGTTTTGTTGTGGGAGGCGTATGGGTTAACCCTAGATTTCTATTCTGCGGATTGGTGATGTTGTGCCAAACACACCTATCCGATTTGCATACATTTGGATTCGCGGTCCAATGTGTGATTTGCCTGTGTGGCATTACCTAGACTTGCCTGTGTGGCATTGTTTTGATGTGCCTGTGTGGCATTATTTTGGTTGCCTGTGTGGCATCATTTGATTTGCCTATGTGACATTAGTTTTGTTTGTTTTTGTTCAGTTCAATCCATTGAGTTAGTTATTTCAGTTCGTTATTTCTTTATTCGTCTATTGGTTTCGTCAATTCTGTTGATTCAGATATATTTCATTCAGATCTTTGGAGATTATATTTTTATCAGTATTTATACTTGAGGCTTTGTTCAATATTTTGTCTCAGTTGTTTTCGTATATCAGTGGTATATTTTTTTTAATATCCGTATCCGTACTGGGCAATTGGCTCATGCTGTGTTTTTCTTCCGACAAGTTTGCAGGGGTGATTCAGGGCTAATGTGGTGAGAGTTTTGCCTTTGACCAGTTAGGTTGATTCGAATTAAAAGTTTTGATTATTTTGACTCTTTGGAGAATTGTATTTAGTACGCTATTAATGAATAACCACTATTAATATTTTGAGGTTATTAGTGCTCTGTTTTCTTATTTTGAGGTTTGTTGTGCTTTGCACGTGGCCTCCCTTTCTTTTTCGGGAAGGGGGTGTTACAGTTATCCTGCACATACTGCAATGCTTGCAGGGTCCAACATAAACCATTTACATTTAGTTCATAACAAAGATACTACTTCCGTCATTCCGAAATTTAAGATCAAGTTGGCCGTTTCAAAGTCAGTTCAAGATATTTTCAAATTTGAAACTAATGTGATTCTTCTAACTTTTGAAAACAATAAATCATTATTAGTTGTACTTATTTTTTTTATCCCAAATTGACTTTAAAATTTCAATGTTGATACTATAATTAAATTGAAGTACGAATTTGTTAGACTGCGTTCAGATAAAGCCTCAAAACTATATCTCTTATAGTACAAAATTACCTGGAGTGTTCTCATTGTTTTATCAACATTGGGCCCAATAGCAAGATTGTTAATGGTGGAGTGTTGAATGACCCCTTCCTTGTCAATAATAAAAATTCCTCTCAATGCAATTCCCTATAACATGGAGAATTTTCGATTTTAGATAAACTCACCAACATTAGATATTACGGAGGAACACAACAAAACTAAAAAAACAGTACCCCATTCAATCTCAATATGTTACGTACTTGCGTTAATTCTAATATACAACCTCTTCATCCCAAAATGAGCCCATTTTACTTCTTTGGGCTTCCAAGAATGATACTCCCTTTACTAAAATTAGATTAAACTATGGCACAATATGCCAAATTTTCCCTTTGTGTGGAAAGTGGCTACACTTAGTTTATGATTTAATATTAATATTGTTAGTTAAATAGTTAAAGATGTTAAAAGGTTAATTGATAAATTTTCTTTAAAAAAATCTTTGTAGCTAACCATCACACATCGTCGTCGTTATCCAACATAAATTTTCACAAAGTATTACTCTCTCCGTCCCATAGTTATAGGCTGATTTTTCATTTTGAGATGTCCCAATATATAGGCTACTTATTATTTATAAAATTTAATTGGTTCATTGTTTTACTTTTATGCCCTTATAATAAATATTCAACCATTACTCTTTTTTTAAAGAAACAACATTCAATGTCATTATTTTTATCACCATATTTAATGTTGTATTCTATTTGGTTAAAGTTCTATGGTTATGGATTTTAATGGTCAGTACACGTCAATCAATGAAGTTGAGAGTTCCAGTGTGATAAATAAGGAGTACTCCCTCCGTTCCTTAATATATGTCGTTTTAGACATGTGCACAAGAATTAAGGAAATGATTGAAAAACATTAACTATATTATCAACTGTCTATAATACCCTTCGCCTTACTTATCTCATAAATATGGATCAAAAAATTAGGTAGAGTAATAAGGGGCAATTTGAGAAAAATAGTGATCAATTCTCATAGATAACCACAAACGACAAATAATTAGGAATAACAAAAAAAGTCTAATACGACCTACATATAGGAATGGAGGGAGTAATTAACTTATTCATTAATTCTATATTAAGGAGCATATGTGGAAAATTTATGTTAAAAATTGCCACTTAAACTGATTTTCTTAAACTATGTGTCAAAAGAAATCAGCCCATAACTATGGGACGGAGAGAATACAAATGAGTGATAAAAAGTACCTGATCTAGAATCAACACACCAAAAGATTTTGGAATCGATTTAGTGACATCAGAAACCAATGGATAGTTCAGATCACCTAACCCTCCAGACTTTCTATCGGTTTGAACCCATGCAACGTGGGAGAACTACAAAAAACAACAATATAAATTTATCTTACAACATTATTAAAGGTTTCCAACAAATAAGAAATTTAGATTACAACATATATTGGCTAATGATAATAAAACACTTGCCACAATTCAATCTACCAACATGATATGCCAAAAAGATTTTCTTTTATTATTTCAGAAACTGTATATAAGAAAAAATTGACTAGTAACAAAGACTGCCTATTGTTGAAATTTTAAGGAAGTCCCTTCTCCAACACTGTAGACAAAGGTTTGCACCAATTATAGTATTATTTAGACCTAAATACATGTGTTCTGACTTGGGAAGCACATTTGCACATTTTAAGTAAAAATGTATATGATGTGGACTTATAGTTAGATGTGCAAAATTAACCAAGGTTTTTAAACCCGGACTGGTCATCGAACCGAAAAAGTTACTGGGTGGATGGGTCACTGGTCCAACCAGTGGTCGGACCGTTATTGACCCAGTGACGTCATTAATATGTAATAAATAATAAATAATTAATTACATTATTTATTATTATATATTGTATATAATATTTAGTAAATATGTAAAATTAATCAATTTATCTACAAAAAAAACTAAACATCTCTAAGATACATTCAAATTCTGAAATTCAACCACAAGTTCAAGTGTTTGATTAAATGAATGCAAAAATATGTAAAATACCAAACAAAGTCTCAACTAAATTACTAAAATAAAATAAAATCTGTAATATTTTTTTTTAATCTTTAAGGAGAGAACCGGTCAAACCCGTGAACCGGTCACTAGTTCACTGGGTCAACCGGTTCAACCGCCAGTTCACCGGTTCTGAACGGTTTTTGAGCAGAAGTGGTTTAGTGGTCCAAACCGGACCGTTGAGTGAACCGGGTCTGATTTTTTCCGGTTCGAACGGCGGTCCGGTTCGGGTTTGAAAACCTTGAAATTAACTACTCAACTTTCTACAGGGTTTTACATTCTCCTTTATAAAAACAAATAACCCACGTAATTAAAGAAAATCAAAACTCGTAACCATACAGCTGATTTCACACAATTTTGAAAATAGAATAAACTGGAAAAGCACACACCACACTGTCTATTGAAACACCCAAAATCTGTGTTTAACTTCTCGAATTCGACATGACGGTCACTAAAAGCAGTGATCTCTACGCGAAAAACAACAGATAAATACATATGCGGGTATTATAAATCTTCATTATGTATTTAAAATTTTAAAGTACATAGTCGAATAAACGACTAACTTAATAGTTCTCAATGTCAATTTACCTGTTGGGCAAACAAAGGTGAAATCCAGTGGATAGAAAAATAGAATTACATATCTCTTTTCAATGTAATCAGAGAGTCTAATTAACCTACAAGCACAATCCCATAAAATTAGAATAAAAGTAAAATGCAGTGTAACATATCTTAGATTTATTTTTCTAATCCTTGACAAAGCATTACAAAGAAAAATGCATTGACAGATCACAGATTAAGTATCATCCCATGAGTATAGCTAAAAACACTCCATGGAAAGAATTTTGATTACGTATCTTTTTTAGTGTTTGCTAAACCAAAGGATAAATGAAATAGCACAACATCACTAACATTGAAAAGTTCACATCTTTGATTAGTATGAACATACAACCCCATATCCGCCCGATTCTATGAACAAGAATACTAATAAAGACAAATCCTGATTATTCCTCACACGGAGTTTACAAGTTCAAGTGCATATCAACTATCAAATAAGTTAAAATTTGCAAAGTCAAAGAAACATCACCACTTGATGTGTTAAAATTATGTACTGCAAGTGCACAGTGTCGCATTGAAGATCTGACAAGTACAGGTCGAACCCACATAGACTTGATTAATTTTAATGTTTCCTTAATATCTATTTTAGGCGAATTAAAAATAAAGATTGAAAATTGAGTAACTAGAATATGAAAACTAATAATGAGGAAACAATCTAGGAATCTGAATCCATTAAATAATAAATATAACATATAATTCAATCTCTTCAATTTTTATAACTCAATTATGATTTTGATCCCCCTTCACTTTAATATAGTAATTTACGATTAACATGGGCAAGCATAGACTATGAAAATTTAATGATTAACTATAACCCATCAAAACTTTTTTGAGCAAGCGTGGATTATGAAAAACTCATATCTTAACAATAATCTATTAAAACATCTTAATTAATTTAAAATCACATAAAAACTATAAAACGAAGGTATTTCAATAACGAAACATGAAGGCAAAATCAATTAAACATAAAAGCATAAATAATAGAAGAAATGAAAAATATTATCATGAATAATTATTTAATTTCATCTTCATCCTAAATTAAAGAAATTAGCTAGACATAAAAAATAATTAAACTAACTAAAATAAAGAAAAGAAGAAGATTAAAAATAAATAAGAAAACTCGCTTTAATTAACGATCATCAAACAAACGCACATTGAAGAAGTAATTTAATCTACTCCTACTCCTATTCTAAGCTAATACAATACCTAATTCTTTCGCCTCTCTAAAACAAGAGTCCTATTTATAGAAAAAATAACTTTGAACCCTAATTTAGATTCATTAAACTTGGATACTTTTGTTCTCTTTTCATGTAGGTTTCAACTTCCTAGTGACAATCAATTTCTCAAAGAAATCTTCTAGATAGACTTTCCTTTCTCTTGTTGGATTTGACTTGCACACAAATATTGTTCCACCTCTTTCCTCTTCTTCGCAGGATTCTCTTGGATATTCCTTACACGAATAAGAGCATTAAATATCACTTGATCATCAAGATTTTAACTTTATATATTGCAACAGATATTAAATCTTACAAAATAAAATAAAATATAATAATTTAATAAACTAATATAATTAAAAGGACAAAATTAGGGATAATAAAATATATGAATTATGTGTCTATCAAATACCCCCATACCTAGCTTTTGCTCATCCTCGAGTAAAATACAAAAAACAAAAATTATACTACACTATTTTCGTAGGAAACACGATTGCACTTAGCATATGCAACAAGCCTTTAAACCTCAAGTGGACGAGTTGTGTCTCGTGAGGGTTTGCAGTGAATATACCCACAAAATTCAAAAATATTTTTGGGTTCAACAAATTATGAAATTAAAAGAAAAGTTCTAAATATCCATGGGCATTATATATAAGAAAGATTAAACTCAAAATCACACTTTTACCTTGTCAAAAATACTCGATCTTCATTTTAGACACCATCCTTCATTAAATCAATTTCCTATGATGCATGCATGTGTATATGATATAACTCTTCGTAGGGATTTTTTACCATGAAAATCAAGCAAACTCATTTTTCCCCCTTTTTTCCTTCTTTTTTTTTTTCATTTTTTTTCCAATTTTTATTCTTGACTTGTGCAATGTCTTGTTTTCTTAGGCTTTTCAGAGTTACTCATGAAACGAGTGTTGTACCAATGACTCCCAAACCAATTGACTTTAAGAGACTACGTGTAGAGACACCCCTAAGGGCTTACTAACTCGAGTAAGAAAGACCACAATATTAGACTAGTCAAGTTGCTTTTATCCATTACACTTTTCAGCGTGAATATCGATGATTCCCGAGGATTGGATACCCAGTTATTTCGTTTAATGGACATTGAAGCAGTTATTTATTTATTTTTCAATTTTTTTTTCTTTCAATTTTTTTCTTTAAATTACTCGAATCATGGTTTGTACCCCATAACTAAGAATTAATGTAAACGTGAAGTGCAAAAATATTCGTGAAATCAATTTTAATTCAGATGGTGTTTTGAACTAAGATTTCGTATCTTATCAAAAATTCAAGAGTTCTAATTCTTTCAACCTTACTCATTAGTTTTGCTCCACAAACACTTATTAGAATTAATTTAATCATAAAAACTCAAACAAATTTTTTAATTTTTTCGATTTTAGTTTGATTTTTTTAACTCTATTATATTTTCCTAAAAAATGAAAAAAATCCAATACAACAATACAAACAAACTCCCCCATACCTAAATCATGCATTGTCCTCAATGTATACAAATGAAAAATAGAGAACAAAGATATGAAAGAGTTATACCATGTACGTGAGGGTTTTATTCTGCAAGAAATTGCGGTGAGAAAGAAAAAAAATGTACATATCTACAAATTTCATAAATCCTAAAAATTATGTGACTAAAAATGAATGATACAAATGGGTAAGTGAGTGTGAACTTTTTATGATTTTTAGGAGGTCTAGGAAATTAAAAATAGTCAAAATTTTCATCTCAGTTATGCTTAAAATTCACCTCAAGAAAACTTTCACTAACATGTTCAAAGGATGGAAGAATTAGTTCAAATATATGTTCTAGTTTAGTTGACTTATTTGTAGTGGATTTTAACAACTTATTAACCTTATCTAAATATTCAGATTCATTCCAATTTTGATCAAGGCGATTTAAGAAAAAATCAATTGGATCTTTTTCAATCAAGAGTCTATTTTTAATTATTTCTTGGGTCATTGACAACTCTTGGATCATGTTTACTTTAATGGGTTGGTCCAAAAAATCAGTAGGTGGTTTATTAAGAATAAGTCTTTCAGGGTATGGAGGTTTACGGCTTATAAAATTTTTCAACAGACTCATCAAATGCAACATGATCAATTTAAAGTATTGACTCATAATTTTTAGACTTCTCAAATTCGCTTGACTCAAACTGTGTAGAATTGAAAATAAATTTTTACTTTCCTCATCATTTCCACAACCATCAAAACTTTCAAAAATTAACCTCAGAGTTACTAAAAAAGTCACCCACCTCTTGTTCATTTATTATAGTGGCTAATCTATTCATTTGAATCTCTAGACGGGATATAACTTGATTCATGCTAAAATAATTTTCCATTAAAACTTTCATAGTTTTCTCCAAGGTACTAAGTATTTCCTCTTCTTCATTTGATAATTCTTGTGGATATTTAGGTTTTGGATCTGAATATGGATATGGATATAGACTCGGGGATAAGAATTTTCATAAGTTGGAAAAAATTGATTTACTTGGTGTGCATTAAAATTTTCGAAGCAAAAATATTATTCCAACTATAATAAGAATTCATTTTCCACAAATCACAAAACAAATAGACAACTAACCACGAAAGTCACACAAAAAAATATAATAAAAAAATAAAATAAAAATCCTAATTCTACGGTTAACCCAAATAAAATCTAGACATCTTCTAACTGTTCCAAGTTACACCGCAAGGTCCACCAAATTCAAAATTAATCACACCACTAGCCAGATAAGTGTAAAAAAGGTGGGACTCTCTCCGTAGGTACATTGACTAATTGAATAATCACACGTTCTTTAGATGTTTTTCTTTTGAACCACTTGCCTAGGCACCAGTAGTTTGATTAATTTAAAATTTAGCCTCCTCTTGGAGTCCCTTGTTCTAATTGAGCCCCGCTACTACAAAACAGTAAATAGACAACACTTAAATCACAACGTTTTTTAAAAAAACTTTATAATTTTTTTTTGTACAACATTTTTAAAAAAAATATTATAGATATATATATGTAAAATCGTTATCTATTTAAAACGACATTTTTTTTATTTTAAAAAATGTTGTGAAAAAAACGGAGCTATACGCAAATGAAAATTTGAAATTAAAACAATTCTACTTTCTTCTCTCTTATCTCTGTACTTTCTCTCTCTACGAAGTGGGTGCCCTGCTCTCCTACTCTCCTACGATCCAAACTTCGGCTATCACTGTGGCCATCAGCTGAGGAGGCGCATACGATGTTTCAGTCGGAGATATTTCGATTCGAGCTAGAGAAGATCAGAAAACGCCTTTGACTACTGGTATGGTCTGGTCGGGTTCGGTCAGACACAAAATTCTAGGGTTTTTGCTATGGCTGACGCTCTCTCTGCGATTCATGCTCCCGTTCTTGATTGTTAAGTAGTCTGCAGTGCCTAAGCCAAAGCCCATATTTATTTATTGTCTGTTAGCGAAAATAGAAAAATAATACTCCATCTCTTTTTACTCAGAGCCGAAGCTGTTTGATGGTACAGTTGATGAAAACCGGTAAGGTCTCGCCGGAATTGCAACTGCAGAGGGGTGAAAATGGCGCCTTTTAAACTTGTGTGGTTGCAGGTGTGGAGAGACGCCGGACATATGACATCGTCAATGTCTTGGAAAGCATTGGTGTAAGATCTCTTATTACCCCTTTTCTCCTTAGTTTTTTATAATTTGCGAATTTTAGGTCGAATTCTAAGCTTGTTACTATGAATCAGGTTCTTGCAAAGAAGGCCAAGAACCGATATTCTTGGAAAGGGTTTGGAGTAATCCCTAAAACTTTACAGCTACTTAAGGTATTTTTTACTTTCAATTTTTCTTTCAAGACTTTAGGTTCAACATTGCTGTTCTAGATTATCAATTAATTTAATTTTAATTGAATGATTGAAATTTGTGGTGCTTTGTTAGCAAGAAGGTCTGAAGGAAAGTTATATTGCATTTGAATATAATATCTCTCTAAAGGTGTGCGGACTCTTGGGGCATGAAACTGTAATGCTTCCTTTTTTGTTGTTGACAAAGTTCAATTGTATTTCCCCACTTTTCAGCTATAAATTAACAGGATTACTATTTTTTATCCTGTTCTGTAGGTTTCAGATGACTACGAGGATGAATTTTTTTACAGTTCCAATAATTCAAGTCAGAATGAAAGAGTATCTGTTTGTTATTTTATCATTAGGTTGCAATTATGAGGTTTAAGTATATATAACAAACGCATAATTTTTCTGTGTTCTATTCTGGGCTTTGCATTTGTTTCAAATGTTCGTTCCATTGTATAGTTGGGTTGGCTGCATAGTGTTTTGTACCAACAGAGGTTCTTAGTGCACACTAGCATGTTCAAGTTTACTTCTCTGTTAGATATGCAATGAACTGTTCTTCCTCTGTCAGTTAATGTGCCGTAAAAGAAATGGTCTTCTTTTTAATTTCTGTAAGCATTGTGTTGTGAATATGAGATTAAAGTAGATTATTTGTTCTCTATTCAATCGTGTGCTTTTGTTGAATGAATACATCTAATTGAGATTTCTGTAGTTAAAAGTTATTTTCCATATTCAGCCCATGAATATGCTAACATGCTAACCACTGGTGCTTCTTTTTCTTTCTTGTTTCTTTGTTTTCTTTCAAATACCAGGTTTTGCTTGGATGGTTGGGCGCGAGGCAGAAGCATCTTAAAAGATATGCAGAGTATTATACCTCAAGAAGAAAAAGACTTTCTGTCAGATATGCAATGAACTTTTGTTTCATAACTTAAAAAGACTTTCTCTGTGTGTGCGCGTGTGTACATACTTACATATATGCATATGTTAGTAACTTGTATTCATAAAACCACTTCTATTTCATGTACATGTGGTGTATACAGATAAGAAAGGGAATATAATATAGATGAACATTAAAACTCAATGGGGTAAAAAAAAACTTAAGCTAGACGAGAATGTATGATTACATGACCAGCCAAAGTCGCACTAAATATGCTCCAAACATGAATATTTAATACAGCCAGAATTGACTGTTGACTTAATGAGTTGATGCCTTTTTCGGATATTTAATACAGCCAGCATTGGCTGATTTCTCTTTCATTGATCATTTTCCTATTTGTTGACAATTTATTGAAGTTACATACTTTGTTAATCCTGGTTTGGACATAGGTGGTGAGATGAACTTGGCAGCAGGGATCCAAGTAGCTCAGTTAGCCCTCAAGCATCGCCAAAACAAGAAGCAGCAACAAAGAATTATTGTATTTGCTGGAGGGTAGGTACCCTTTGTGTTTTTTCCTTGGTGTGTGTGTGTATTTTTTTTTTGGGGGGGGGTGGTGGGTGGTTCCCATATTGTAGTTTGATGCCTTATCCTTATAATGTGAGTTTCATGATTCCAGTCCTATTAAATATGATAAGAAAGTACTAGAGATGATCGGAAGGAAGTTAAAAAAGAACAGTGTTGCTCTTGATGTTGTTAACTTTGGCGAGGAAGATGATGCAAAGACAGAAGCTTGAGGCCCTGGTTGTTGCTGTAAATAATAATGACAACAGCCACATTGTTCATGTTCCTCCTGGTGCAAGTGCTCTTTCTGATGTGCTAATAAGGTTGGTTGTTGCACTTCATCATTATTCGCTGGAGTTCATTTACTTGGAGTTGGGTTATAACTTCCCATTTTCTTGGGCAGTACTCCTATCTTTACTGGTGATGGAGAGGGTGGAAGTGGGTTTGCAGCAGCAGCTGCAGCTGGTGGTGTATCTGGTTTCGATTTTGACGTGGATCCTAATGTGGATCCTGAATTGGCTCTTGCTCTTCGAGTTTCAATGGAAGGGGAGAGGGCGCGACAAGAAGAAGCTGCTAAAAAGGCTGCAGAGGAAACTTCAAAGCAGGAAAAAGGAGGGGAACAAGAATCCACTTCACAAGATGTAACCATGACTGGAAGTGTTGCTCCTGCCGCTTCTGAAGCAGAAAATAAGACAGTTGATTTAATGGTTAGTTTCTGTTGTCCTCAGGCTCTTCAGGGTTTTATGTTTTCTACATATTTAGCATGACCAGATACTTGTACTGTCGAAAGTATTGGATCTACATATTCTTTACTTTTGTGTTACTTTTAGATAATGCAGTATATGTGTAGCATTTGTCGTTATGAAATATGTAAATTTTGGAAAAACAAATGTGTTATGTTAGGGTACTAAGAACTTCAATGGAGGCCGTTCAATGGAGGTTATTTTTCCTCCTTACTAGTCGTTTACAGCTTGCAACAGTCGGAACATCTAAAACTTGCAGTCATTGAATTACTTGCAGGATGATGAGAATGCGCTGCTGCAGCAGGCGCTTGAAATGTCAGTGGATGGCGGCCCTCTGGCTACTGTTGCTATGCAAGAGACAGATATGTTGGAGGCTTCTGTAGATGATCAAGACTTGGCACTTGGTAAGTTAATATATTTTTCTGGCAGCATCTTTTATCTAAATAATAGGGGATTATTTGTTTATGTGCTTTTTACAAGCTAATTTCTTGCTTTTGCAGGCAGGGCATCATGTACAAGAGGATTCAGGTGAAGAACTAGGACAACTCATTGCTAGAACTGTACGCAATTGGAGTTTCAGGGTGCCAATTGCAAATCTTAGGAAATTCACTAATTGATTTCTAAATTTCTTGGTTAGGGAGATCTTAGGTTGCCTGTTATCATAACTTGAGACATTTCTCAATTGCTTATAACGGTGAGACATTTCTCATTTAGTAGTTCTGTAGAAGTAGATGGATGTTTTTATGGTAAATGTGATTACAGATTGCATATTTTTCATATGAATAAAGTATAGAGGTTTTATACCTTTCTCCCAATTTATGTATATTTGTTTTTATGGAATTTTTGAAATTTTCATCTATTTGCTAATGTCTTGTCATACTTTGAAGATAAGAATGTTTGTGGAAACTGTATATTGTGGGTAGTTGGATTACTTGGAATCTTTGATAAATGATTGAAGTTACAACTCTTTTAATCTTTCAGGCTACAATATGTTAATCTTTCAGGCATTAGCATATTGCAGGTGCATTGGTAATGTAGGTGAACCACAATTTTTTTTCTTTTTAATCTACAACATTTTAAAAATGTTGTGTAAATGTTCCTAAACGTTGTCTGATATATTAAATTACAACATTTTTATCCAGAAAACGTTGTGAAATCATACATTTTACAACGTTTTTAAGCATTTGCTAATTTATACTCCCTCCGTCTCAGGATAAAAGTCCTTATTACTATTTTGGGTTGTCCCATGTTAAATGTTCACTTTCTTTTAATAACCAAATTTTTACACATTTTTTCCTATCATGTCCGTAGTATTAAATATCTCATACTTTTCTTATTCTAATTCTCTCTCCATATTTAATGACATTATTATGGACAATTTTGTTATTTTATTCCTCTTCTTAATATGCGTGAAAAGTCCACTAGGACTTTTATCCTGGGACGGAGGGAGTAGAAATAAATCTACAACGTTTTTTTCTTAAAAATGTTGTGTAATGTGCTTAACTACAACGTTTTAAAAACGTTGTGAAAGGGTGTCAAATAAACAACACCCTTAACCACGGCGTTTTTTTGACTGAAATCACAACGTTTTTTTCGCGTTGTCTATTTACTATTTTGTAGTAGTATCGGGAGTCCTAGGGGCCAATGTCTACTTGACTTTATTAGGTCATGGTCATGCAAAATGCAAATTGGGTTGTTTGTGGGCCAAGGAAGGGTGATGAAATCCCCACCTTATATTGTTACAAGTTGTGACCTTAATGTTAGATTAAAGATGAAAATGCACAAATAAAAAAAATTATAAACAAATAGAGTGTCCTAAAACTATGTGAATTACGAAAGAAGGAGAAATTTTGATGTAACTCAATCCTCCAGCAATCACCACAGTTTATATTTGACAAAAAAAAAACCCTAAAAGGATGTGCTCTACGTGAGTGAATACATGAATGCGGCAATTAGTTTTCTAACTAAAAAAAACTAAGCTACTTATTTTTTTTATTTTTTTGCTTTTGAGTTAAGATACAAAATACCAAGAAAAGCGCATCAATAATCTCGTCTTTCTGTATCGTTGATCCGCTTCGATAATCTTGAAAAATAAAAAAAATATTAGAAGAAAAAAACTCATTCGAATAAATAAAAATTTATAAATATAAAAATTAAGTCTAGTCCCCGGCAACAACTTGATTTGTTAAAATTATGTACTGCAAGTGAACAATGTCGAATTGAAGAACTGACAAGTACATGTCGAACCCACATAGATTAGATTAATATTAATGTTTCCTTAATATCTATTTTAGGTGAATTAGAAATAAAGATTGAAAATTGTTTAACTAGAATATAAAAACTAATAATGAGAAAGCAATCTAGGAATCCGAATCTATTAAATAATAAACATAACATATAATTCAATCTCTTCTATTTTTATAACTCAATTATGATTTTGATCTCCCTTCCCTTTAATTTAGTATTTTACGATTAATGTGGGCAAGCATAGACTATGAAAATTTAAGGATTAACTATAACCCATCAAAACTTCTTTGAGCAAGCATGTATTATGAAAAACTCATATCTTAACAATAATCTATCAAAATTGCAAGATCTCAACTTTTATGAATAAAGATGATTTTTTTATAAATATCATTTTTGAATATTATGGAATGAATTTGATATAATGTTATAGTTGTGGGTAATATTTATAAATTTTGTAAAGTATACAAGTTGTTATATAATATTCGATTGGTCGGGAAATATTCGTTTTAACAGGGAATATTCGTACAACGGCACAATCATTGGTGGACCCCACAACGAAATTATTGTCGGATTGAAAAAATGACAAAAATATTTTATGAAACTAACGGCGGAAGTTTTACCGTTAACTGTTGAAACATCCGGTGTTAAAAGTACAGTAATACGCGTGGTTGCATAGTAGCACACGGTATTGATTATTGATGCTTACGTGAGAAGTTATTTAGTTTTGTTCAATTATTGTTACAGTAATTGCTGCATAGTATCATACGTTATTTGATTCAATTATTGTTAATATTTTATATATTATTAAATCAATAATTGAGATGACAAAGTTATTAATATTATTATTTGTAATATTAACGATGTCTAGAAGTTCTGTCAAGGAGAGGTTTGGTCACCTAATTACGCGCCAATAGGGAGAAATCCTTATTGGAAAGTCCTCTCTTTCTTGGGAACGACCTGGTCGATTAATATTGTGAATAATAATAATAATGGTGATAAAGTTTGTTTTATTATTATTATAAATGTAATAAAACAGAAAACTTTTTATATAAAACAAGATACTTTTTATAAAGTTTTATTTTATTTGATTATAAATAAAATATATTATATTTTATTATGCATAGTGTTTGCATAGTAAAATATTTTTATATAAAACAGAATACTTTTATAAAGTTATTTGTTTTATTAGATTTTAAATAAAATATATTATATTTTATTATGCATAGTATTTGTATAGTGTCTGCATAGTGTTTGCATAGTAAAAACTTTTTATATAAAACAGAATACTTTTTATAAAATTTTGTTTTATTTGATTATAAATAGAATATATTATATTTTATTGCATAGTGCAGCATAGTATCCTTTCCACTCTCCTATAAATAGGATGCTTAGTTAGAATTGAAAATCACACCAAAAATTCAGAGAATTCTTCTTCTATAATCTTGAACGTATTTCTTTAGTGTTTTAAGAAGCTTTGAACATAGAAAATAGTATAAGTTTTCTTCAAGAATATCCTCGCCCTACCAGTCGGAATACTCTTCTTTTTAAGGTAAGAGGTATTATTCTTTCGTATTCATGAAAAGAGTTATTTTCTTTCAATACTCGTAAGGGTTGTTATTCCATTCTTTATTATTCTGTTGGAATAACCTGTCTATGCGGTCTATTACATGCCTGGTGAATTCTGTTATTATTACATTCTTTATTATTCTGTTGGAACATCCTGTCTGTGCGGATTACGCATGACCTGGTTCCATTCTTTATTATTTTGTTGGAATATTCTGTCTGTGCGGGTTATGCATGACCTAGTTCCATTCTTTATTATTATGTTGGAATAACCTGTCTGTGCAGATTACGCACGCCTGATGAATTCTTATGTTATTCCATTTTATATTATTCTGTTGGAATAATCTGTCTACGTAGATTACCGCATGGCGGCAAAAATCCATTTGCGGTTTCATATATTCTATTATACTCAGTTGGTTAAAGTTTTGGCTTCTATACTCCATAAAATTAGTGGAATATTTTTGATATTTGCGCTTCATCCAGTATCTTTTCATTAAAATATTCGTCTGAGCATTCTTGAATTTTACTTCATAAAACAGTATCATGTTGACAATTTGGATGTTATTGGTTTCTGGATAAATTAAATTATAAATCTTTACAAATTTATCCTTGAACTTGTTTATTGAATTCTTATATCATTGTCATCATCCTCATGTTTATAATATGTTGAAAGTCATCTGTGGCATGTAGTGCATAAATGGACTTGGTATGATTATGACAAGGGATTATTCGGTATAATCATGACCGTAATGTTACAAATGATGTGGTAAAAGTCCTCATTAACCGTAGTGCATTGATGAAAAGTTGTTGGCATGATCATGACCATTGATGAATACACGAATATTCTTGGCCCGTAGTGCATTGATAATTTATGGTCGTGATACTAATGAATATCATTGGCCGTAATGCAGGGATGATGTGGATTATTTATTAAGCTGAGTCTCAGCGATAAAAGTGATGAAAAACCTTTTAAATCATAAAAGATAGTAGATCTTATTCTCTACTTGACTCTTCTAATGGATTGTTTGTTTCGCTGCAGTTAAACTTGATGTTTGTTATATTTTATCAGTTTAACACTGTTGAAGGCTAACGATAAATTATTCTGCATTACCTTAGTCATAATATTTCTTACTGGGCTAGTTGAGCTCACCCTTTCTTTCACTGTTCTCTTCAGGAAATGAGAATATAGATAGGACGAGTCGGAGAACGAATTGACGGTCCAGATGGTTGTTTTAGTAGTCCTCACTATTCTATAAAATAGTGTGACAATAAATGTAATAAGAACTCCATTGAGTGTGGATATTGTCTAGATGACAATATTCTTATTAAAACTCTTAGATTATATTTTGTCGTATTTTACACGACTGTTGTATAATTAAGTTGTATTTGAATTTTATACCATGTATTTGGCGACTCAAGATTGGTGATGTATACCTATTTTGGGGGCATCACAAAAACCTCTTAATTAATTTAAAATCACATAAGAACTATAAAACGAAGGTATTTCAATAACGAAATCTGAAGGTGAAATCAATTAAACATAAAAGCATAAATAATGGAAGAGATAAAAAATATTATCATGAATAATTATTTAATTTATTCTTCATCCTAGATTAAAGAAATTAGCTAGACATAAAAAATAATTAAACTAACTAAAATAAAGAAAAGAAGAAGATTAAAAATAAATAAGAAAACTCTCTTTAATTAACGATCATCCAACGAACGAACAATGAAGAAGAAATTTAATCTACTCATATTCTAAACTAATACAATACCTAATTCTTCTTCCTCTATAAAACAAGAGACATATTTATAGGAAAAATAACTTTGAACCCTAATTTGGATTCATTGAACTTGGACACTTTTGTTCCCTTTCCATGTAGGTTTCAACTTCCTAGTGAGAATCAACTTCTCAAAGAGATCTTTAAATAAACTTTCCTTTCTCTTTTTGGATTTAACTTGCACACCAAGATTGTTCCACCTCTTTTCTTCTCCCTACATGATTCTTCTTGGATATTCCTTACATGAATAAGAGCATTAAATATAGTTTGATCACCAAGATTTTAACTTTATTGCAACAAATATTAAATTCTACAAAATAAAATAAAATAAAAAATATTAATTTAATAAACTAATATAATTAAATTGACAAAATAAGGGATAATAAAATATATGAAATATGTGTCGATCACCATTCATCATTAAAACTCATAGATCACATTGATAAATTCCTGATCAAACATAGCTTCTACTTCAAAGTCTGATGCTACATTTCCAACTAGCGAAAGTTCACTCTAAACAAAGAAATAATAAGAGATGAAGTCATGGATAGTGGATTGAATTAACAATGGAAAATTCTATAGGCCCACATGCTTTAAAAATTAAGCTAAAGAGATACATTATGAATATAACCATGTGTAATTTTTATACAATCTTCATTGCTACATACTTTTTTAGTAAATTTTAGAAATTTATTCCTGAAAATTAGATTAACAACTTACCTTAATGTTTAAATAATAACCTAAATCAAAGTAAATTTCAGATTCCAATGAGGTAATGCCACAAAGTACTTTCGTCTAACAGTAAAAACTTAATCATAACAATAAGATATAGAGGTGAGAAGGGTGAGAAGAGATAGAACGAGATTGGAGGGGCCGGGTTTGCGGAGAACATAGAAGGAGGAGGAGGTGGATGAGGAATTGGGAAGGGTTAGGGTATGGGAGAAAGAGGGCTTCAATTTTGGGGAAATGTAGGATTTAGGGTTTGAGAGAAGGGTGGTTGTTGCAGCAGCAACTATGTAAAAAGCCATAAATTAAACAGCAGAGGAGAGGCAAGAGGAGGAGGAGGAAGAAGAAGAAGAGTGAAAATTAGTTTAGTTGGCTACCTCTCACCCACGCACACTTTCTCTCTCTAAGACTAAATATCTTCTTCTCACTCTCTATTGTATTATTCGTCTAAGGTGGAGAAATAGTAGATGATTATTATGTTGATGGGATGATTATGTTCGGGGATGACTTATTTTAAAATGACGTATAAGTCATATTAAATGACTTATGACCAGTTGGTAAGATCTCCCAAAGTAATTTAGCCCTTTCAATATCTCCTTTTTCATCCGTAAGTGAGACTTGGGTATCAGGTGGCATATTGAATTGCTTAAGTACCTAATGGTAGTAAAAACAAGAAGCATGGATGAACTGTATTAGTGCATACTTTAGAGAAACATAATGCATAAAAAATTGTAACCTAATATACCTCAAGGGATAAAGATGGCATAAAAAGTTCTAATAAACAAGCAAGAAGATAGACTAGTCTCGCTGCAGTTTTCATAATTATAGAACAACAAGGTTGTTCTTCTTTGTAAAGCTTCTAGAATTGGCTTTCATGTATAACATTTTACATACGAATAGTCTTAAGCAATGATAGAAGGGTAGCTCTATAGCTTCCATAATAACTAATAATTTGACATAATTTTTTCAAACATGAACAAAAAAATTCAGTAGAAGAGCCCAAGAAAAGGGCATGCTAGTACAGGTTTTTATAACATAGAAAACTAAACAAGTATCCAAAACAGAGTGCTCTTGACTATGTTGTTTCCTTATTTATGAAAATGTTTGGCATTAATTAAGAATGAGCCAAGAAAAATTGCATACTATTGTTTACATACTATTGAATACACCCGCAAAAGTAAAAGCAAAAAACAAAAAGCATGTTGTTGGGCATCAATTATTGAATATGCCACTCACGGAAAAGCACTCATGGATGGCAGAGTCACAATTAACACAAATTTAGTTACATATAGTCCAGAAGATCCAGTTCACTCAAGGAAGTATAACATATGCAAAGGCAGAATGCATGATATGCATATAAATGCACTTATTGCATCCATAGTAGTCTGCATGCATTATTTCCAGTATAGTATATAAATAGCTTCTATATATCGAGTTTCCACTGAGATTCTTGGTACTAATTTACAACACCAAAATAAAGTACACTTACACGTGATAAGCTTTTCCATGCCTGCTATGGAGAGACTGGAAACATAGATCAACAAAATTGGTTAGGAATAGGCCTGTTAATTCATACTAAGTACTAGCAGGCAAGAAAGGACAACTAGACCATAAGGAAATATGGTGTAATATTAGGTTTCTAAACTTTCGGTTACAATCACTCCCAACAAAGTGCAAGAAAAAATAATTATACCTCTTGTTGCCTCCTTACAAAAATATTTATGTAACACGAACAAGGAGAAGTTGAAGCGTATAAACCAATATTAAGAAAACCAATAATTAAATGATATACCAGAACAAAATATATGCTTCAGTATACAACATGCCAAATTACAGGTTTATGCATTACATAGATAGTTAGTTCAGTTATATAAATACAAGCTTTTAACTTTTAGAATAAGAGAAATCTCAAGAATTGTTAAGCAAGGTAAATTCAACAAATTCCTCTTACAAGTGGATTTAAGAAACTATAAAAGGAAAGAATTGATAAATTTTTTATTGAATTCATATAAATGCATATCTTACCTAATCTTGAAAGGTTGACAAAAAAGAAACCATCGTCACACTATAGCTTAGTAAATTTAAAGAGGATTAATTAATCACATTAAACAAATCATAAAAATTTGAATTGATGCATCCATATGGAAGAACAGATACTTCTAAGATCAGAAGATATCTATATTAGATATAGATAAGATACCCAATTCAGATATTCTTTGATGTCTTGTCCAACATTTTCCAATGTATACATAAATTGAACCAGACACGACGCAGTTGCGCCGGATTAACACTGAGGCGCAGCGCAGCTGCGCCGAACTCTGAGTTCAGTTTTTTGATTTCTGGTTTAAAGTTTGCTTAGTGTAAGTAATTTCTATGACTGAAACTAGCATGCAAGCGTGTGTAAAGGGTATACACAAGTATATTAACTTAATAAGAGCATGTTTTACTAGATTAACATGATTAACGAAAGTGTGTAGCTTAAAATGAATTTAGGAACTTTAGAAACGAACTTGATAAATATGAATGACATGTTTATATACTGACCTTGCAAGCATGTTGGTATAATTTAGAAATGCATGATGTATGATTCTTAGTTCCTTTGTTCATGACCGCTTTATTAGGATTTGTGTTAAAGAAGTTTTCAAGAAAAAGCTTAGCATAGTGAGCTAACATGCATGACTACTATATGGTTTATATTCTGACGTTGCGAGCAAGCTAACATGACTTGACTACATATGTTTAGAGCTTTGAAGTTATCTTGTATGTGTTAGATTGCATAGTTCAAGTCTAAAGTGGTTTCAAAAGCAAACTTGGACATATTTTCGAAATCTAGTTGCGTCACATGAATATCTAGATGATAAAGGGATAAGATGTCATGTTATGTCTATAATATCCCTAGATATGATTGGTATGTATTGAACATGACGATAACTAAACCAAACATGAGTTTAAAGCATGATTCAAAGTGTTAGACAATGATAGTTGTAAATAAACAATATGAATACTATAAGCATGTGTATTAAAAAAATGTATGCCATCATTATGTAGACTTATGCCCAAAGTTATAAACTGTGGTGGTTGTATGAACTTTTAAGATTTAAATTCCATAGAAAGTCATAAACTAATAACTTGTAAAGATGAGCACAAGAATGGTCATGTGGTATGTGAAAGCTTCTAACATGAATGTATGTTAAAGTATAAGTGTAGTGGTATATTAGAGTTGGACTGCAATCAAGAGAGCAGTAGCCCAACCCTAGTCTGGCCAGGGGACAGTGCAGCTGCGCCGTCCCTAAGCCTAGACAGGGCGCAGCTGCGCCGTTCTACAGAGTTGATTGGTTTCTGTTTTTGATCTGATGTTTGAAGCATGCTTATATGATTACTTTAACTTGTAATATATGATCAACATGCTATGTAATGTGTTTAGAAGCATGCTATGTGATAGAGATGAATGTTGATCATGACTTTCAAATGTTAAGTCCAAAGAAATGTTTGCAATAAATAAAGCAATAAAGACGTTGTTTGCATTTGTGATGTATTACAAACTAATTTGTGCTATGAAAATATAAGATAGGTGATGTGTATGAAGTTACAACTAAGTTAGACGTTTATGTGTACATTGAACTTACCTATATGTGTTAGCTAATGAGCATCTTGTACATATAATACGCTATAAATAGGATTCAAAAGTGTTGATTCTTAACGTGGATAAACTACGCTTAAGGCAAGTATCTGAACTGTCCTTTACATTGTGCAAGTATTCTAAACCCTTGCATTACTTTATTCAACGAATATCGTAAACAAACCTTATGTTATATTACTTTCTCATTCAAATGAGATAGTATGTAAACTCTTGAGAAAACTATTATTCATGTTGAACTTGGTTTCGTTCTTGAATATTGTGAAAGGGTCTATGTTATTGATTCGGCTAGGCTATATGCATATTTATAAAACTGTCCAAACCAATTGATTGGTGCAGAAATCTTGAAAACTGAGTTGAACAACCCTTATGGTAAGGGGAGTGTATGTTGTTGGAAACCCCAAACACATGAGTAGATTATTAGTGTGGTGTTATGCATAACTTAGAATATTGTAGACTGATCATCTATAGTACTTGATTCTTTTGAGTTATCAGTTTAATATTGGTAATTCTAGTAGATGTTCAATAGTCCTAAGTGACTGCTCAGTATAAATTGTTTATCCAGTTGGATACATTGATAGTCTTTAAATTCATATATATTTGTTGATTTATATTGAATTATCGTTCTTATTCCAAGAATTGTTAATATTTGTTATTCATGATATTATTCTGAAACTGTGAACTATCTGAAAGATGATATTTCGATATTTCGAACTTGTGTTATAAAACTCTTTTCCCTTGTTGTATGTTACTTGCTGGGCAATTTGTGTGCATTCTTGCTTATTTAAAACCTTTCAGTTAAGGTGGAACAAAGAAGTGTCTCTGGGAAAGACAAGGGCAAGGGCAAGGGCAAGGGCAAGGGCAAGGCTACTGACTAGCTTGTTTCTTTATGTTTAAGTCTATTATGTTGTAATAAAACTGTTTTCAGACTATGTTTAAGCTTAAGTAGGATTATGTAATAAGTTTTTATTCGATATTATTATGTAATCTATTAAGTACTGTAGGTTGCGAGACTTGGGGGAATAATTATAATAAATCATTATATATTATTCTAAATTAGATCTTTCATTGTGAATGTGTGATTTTAGTTATTATAGTATTACCATGAGAACGTGACGAACCGAATTCGAGTGACCAAGTGGCGGTCCGAATTTGGGGGCGTCACAATCGACTAGTGAAAGATCTTAGATGAAAGATGAGAGATCTGAAGGTATCGACTAGTGAGAGATGAGAGATGAGAGATGCGAGATGAGAGATGATATAGTTGGAGGGAAACTAAAAAACTGAGACGGACTATATCTGTCTCCAATCCGTCTCTAAAATGCATTTAATTTTTTTTTAAAAATAATCAATTTTGAGACGGCTATATCCGTCTCTACTTATGTTTCGAAAATAAGGAGCAAATTGGAGACTAATATTTAGAGAAAAAATAAGACTCTAAAACAGACATTTCGGTCTGTAATTCGTTTCAAACATAGAAATTTATTTCTTTTTATTATTATTAATCTGAAACGAGCACATTTGGTCTCAAATTTGTTTCAAAAACTTGTTTAATTTTTTTAAACTTAATTTTTAAGATGGCTAAATCTATCTCTACTTCCTTCTCTAGAATTTGAGACGATATTGATGGTTTCAAAATTTTTCTTAATTTTTTACTTTCAAAACATCCGAGACGTAGCTAAATTTTTATTTCTAAATCCGTCTCAAATTGCTAGAATTAGGAGAAAAAACTTAGTCCGTCTCTAAAAATTGGTTTCAGATGCCTAGTATTCTTGTAGTGGTAGAAAAAGCGCAAATTGTTGCAATTACCCCAGATTTGTGCTCCTCTAAGGACATATGTTTGGGTTAGCTTGATTGAATATTGCAAATAGTTGGTTGTGCATATTTTCTCAATTGGTGTTCATAAATAATGGAACTTGTTAGGACAATACATATTTGATTTAATAATGGTAAAATGTATATTTGTAACTAGAAACTTTTGTGAAGTCCTTATAGTTAAATTGATGTAAAATGATTTATATTAGAAGATCAAACTTGTTAGGTTGATCTATTTCGTTGAGTAAACTTGATGTATAGTTATAGAAAATTAATCGATCGTAAAGTTGTTAAGATGATGCTTAATGAATGATCGCAAAGCATTTTGGTTGAGTTTGTAGAACTGTCTACTCTGAGAACGTAAAACAAGTTGAAGATCGCAGAGTCTTCCAAAGATTGTAGAGTTGTCGACTCAGAGATCATAGAGCTCGTTGAAGACCGTAGAGTTTGTCAGAGATTGTAGAGCTCTTAAAAGACTGTAGAGTCTATTAGAGATCGTAGAACTTGTTGAAAATCGTAAAACTTATGAATAGAGTAAGTTGTAAAATTATCTAGCCAGATACTCTACGACCACCATAAAACTCTACGATTAGGAAAATCGTAGAGTATGTCAACTCTAACAATAGACTGAGTGTCTCTGTAGTAGTTTGCAGTGATTTGTCACAGCCGAAAGCATGACACATACTCACTCAAAAGTTAACAATAAGATATCTTTTAGAATTGGAGCATTAAATGACCAACGTCAACTTTTCAACGAGACTATCTCAAGTTCGTCTATAAGAGACATGCATATTTAATCAAACGGTAACAATTACAAATCATACAAGTTGAATTGTTGTCAATATGTCAAGAACACTACTTTATGTATTTAGAAATATTTGTTCTGCTGCTAATAGGATTGAGCAAAAAATGGATAAAATCAAATTATTGAACCGAATCAAATTTTTTTAATCGATTATTTTCAATTATTCAATTATTTTTTGAATTAAGGTTATACCCGTTTTAATATTCGATTTTCGAGTTCGTGTTTGATTTTTGAATTTTGGCTATTCGGTTAATCAAATAACCGAACTATATGAAAAATAAAATAAAGCCTTTATGTTAAAAGTGTAATCTCACAATTATCATTCTTAGTCTCAGATTAGATCTAATCTCTCAGTCTCATCTATATTCTCTCACTATCTAATCTCAACTCTCTCTGCAAACCTAATCCAAACAGCCTCTGTCTCCTTTTCGCGAAATCCAAATCCAAATTGCGTGTTGTGACTTGCAGCTCCGCCTCCTTTTCGGCTAATTTTCATATCCTTTCAATTAATTAACGAATTCTGCAAGTCGTTAGGGACAGATTCAAAACAACAACAACGTCGACAATGGTTAATTCGATTGGCAAAGAAGAATGGAGAGACTCGAATTCCTAACGTGATTTAAGGTTCATTTCCTTTTATCTTCAGCTGAGGAAATATTATGATTCAAAGTTTGTACTAGTATTAATGACTTCCAAATGTAAATACACTGTTCATTTGGGTTTCATTGATAAACACAATGTTAAACTAATCTCGTCATATTCATTTTACATCCTTGTAATATTCCTTAATTTTGTTTATTAAACGAATAACTGAATACTAAATTCGGATATTCTGTGGTTCGGTTATTCAACTACTGTTCGATTCGATTACTTGTTCGGATATCAAACTTACATTAATTTTGATTTTCGGTTATAACCGAACATCCTATTCGGTTCGGTTATAACCGAATGCTCAGCCCTAGCTACTAAGTCTTTTATTGTCAGACTTAAAGCCACATAACACCATTTCTAACTCAATCTATCTCTTAGTGATTGTTCTAGTCTTAATGACCTTTGTAATCAAATCTTAATGACTTGTGTAAAGTCTTTGTGACTTGTAAGAATCTTAGTGATTCAATCATTGTAACAATTCTTAGAGAACAAATTTTAGCGATCACCCTATTCTTAGATTTTCTACTCGTGAGTAGAAGTGAATTAGGAGATATTTGTTTTTCGGACCACTTAAAATTTTCTGTCTCTTTTACTTTTAACATTTACTTTCTAATTCATTACTTTCAGTACTCTATGATTTAACACGGTGACTTAGTTTCACATTTGATTGTTTAATTTAGAACATTGACTTAACTCGCTTAATTTATAAGTTAATAATACTCTATCAAAAAGATTTTTTTAAAAATAATCTATTTAATTTCTCTTTTAGATGTCCCAGTACTTTTATGAAACAACACAATTTTTTTTGAATGAATGATACAAAGATTGAAGGGAAATAATTTATATATAGATAAATTTTAGGGAAAAAGCACATTTACCCTATTGTGGTTGTCGTGTTTTAAGCAATTAGTTACTGTGCTTTAAAAATATTCAATTGACACGCTGTGGTTTTTAAAAATGTACAATCAAGCCATTCCGTCTAATTTGACTAACAGACGTCTAAAAATATCCTACGTGGCTTTTTGAAAAAAAATAAATATTACATGTATTTACTGACTGAGCGGGAGGAAGCTTGGTTATCCTACGTGGCTTTTTTCTTTTCCTTTTATCTCTTTTTCAAATAATACAAATAATATATCAAAATTTTTGTATCAATGAGATCTATTACAACATTATATTAATTTTTACAAAAATTAAAAATAAAAAATCATTAATTACGTGGCAAAATATATTTATAATAATAATAAAATTAAAATAAATATTCTAATTCATTTTCTTTATTTGTATTCTTTTCCTTATCTCTTTTCCTTTCTTTTAATAATAATTTTAATTTAAAATAATACTAATATATATTTTAATGATCTAAAAAAGGTAAGTACATAATTAACATAACATAAAAAATTTGATACAATTAGCAAAAATTAGTTAAAAATGACATAAAAATTAAAATTAATTATACAATCAAAACCTCTATTTTTTTTATAATTTCTTCTTTTCCTTTCTTTTAATTATTTTAATTCAAAATAATACAAATAATCAAAATATTCGTCTCCGATGAATTCAATCATCCCCCATTTTTTCCGAGGCGGCATGGTGATAATTTTAAAAATAATTAATTAACAAAAGATTAATTAAGCTACAAAAGATGAACTGCAAACGGATTCAATTGGTGGGGAAATAATATAAGCTTCAGTTGGGTGTAAATTACCACTGCTAGGGTTTACCCGAAGTGACCATGTTGAAAACACAGTAGTTTTCCAGGCTGAAAGTGAGAGAGAATCATAGAGGAGCTGAGAAATGGTGGATTTGGAGACGGGTTTTGGAGAGGAGAGAGAATTGAAGACAGAGGAGTACAGAGGAGAGTCAGGAATAACAGGGAGGTGTACGAGAGGGAGGAGAGGGGAGGAAATGTAACGGAGAAACGGGTCGGGTTGGTTGGCCCAGTCGGGACCGTGAGGGCCTCTGGCGTAATTGGTGAAGGAGTGTTTGGTTTGATTATGGTATTTTAGGACTTGGGTTAGCAAATTTTTTTCATGGTCTGATGAATCTTGTTTAGTTGAAGGTGATGGGGACGAAGAAATTGACATGGCGGTACACGGTGTTCTTTTTCCGGCGGATGGGAGGCGGCGGCGGTGGAGGGAGAGAGGGATTCTGGTATTTTGATTAATTGTATTATTTAGAATTAAAATAATTAAAAGAAAGGAAAAGAGATAAAAGGAAAAGAAAAAATATAAAAAAATAACGAGGTTTTGATTGTATAATTAATTTTAATTTTTATGTCATTTGTTTAACTAATTTTTGCTAATTGTATTAAATTTTCTATTTTATGTTATTTATGTACTTACCTTTTTTATATCATTAAAATATATATTTGTATTAATTTTTAAAATAAAAATAATTATTAAAAGAAAGGAAAAGAGATAAGGAAAAGAATACAAATAAAAAAAATGAATTAAAATATTTATTTTAATTTTATTATTATTTTAATTATTTTTTGTCACATAATTAATGATTTTTTTATTTTTTGTAGAAATTAATATAATGTTGTAATAGATCTCATTAATACAAAAATTTTGATATATTATTTGTATTATTTGGAAAAGAGATAAAAAGAAAAGAAAAAAACACGTAGAATAACCAAGCTTCCTTCCGCGGTCCCGCCCAGTCAGCAAATACACAAAATATTTTTTGTTTAAAAACCCACGTAGGATATTTTTAGACGTCTGTTAATCAAATTAGACGGAATGACTTGATTGTACATTTTAAAAACCACCGTGGGTCAATTGAATTTTTTTAAAAATACAATGACTAAATACTTAAAACACGACAACCACAATGGAGTAAAAATGTTTTTTTCCATATATTTTATGACAAAATTGGATTACGAACTCGAACTATGAGATAAATTGGTGCGGGACTAGCTTATTTTATTTTATAATATTATTTAGAATGTAATTCTTGACTGATAATTGATGGGATAAGGTCCAAAAATGCTCCTGATATTTTTTTCAATGTCTACTGAGCACCCTATACTTTTTTTGTCCAAAAATACCCTTAACGTTATATTTTTTGGGTCATTCGTGCCCCTGCCGTTGACAGACATGCAACATAGACTAACATCCGTCCAAATTGCTTACGTGGCTCCAACATGGAAATATTTAAAATACTAATTAAAAATACTAAATACTAATTAAAAATATATTAAAATACTAATTAAAAAAATACTAAATACTAATTAAAAAATATTAAAATACTAATTAAAAAATACTAAATACTAATTAAAAAAATATTAAAATACTAATTAAAATATACTAAAAACTAATTAAAAATATTAAAATACTAATTAAAAAATTCTAAATACTAATTAAAAAATACTAAATACTAATTAAAAAAATATTAAAATACTAATTAAAAAAATACTAAAATACTAAAAAAAATCAAATTACAAAAATACTAAAATACTAAAAGAACTCCACGAAGTAGCAGTATCAGCTAAATCGTTCCTATCAACTGATGGCCACCGATCTCAATCTCAATCGTTCCTCTCTCCTCTCTCCTCTCTCCTCTCTCCTCTCTCCTCTCTCTAAGGCATAGTAGCAGTATCAGATCTATTTTTTCTCTCTCTAAGATGAAAAAGATGAACATAGTAGCAGCAGCCATGGCCACCGATCATATCAGATCTGTTTTTTCTCTCTAAGGTTTTCTCTATCTAAACCCGTTGGTGCCATCAGTCTCAAAGCGGCTCAAAGCGGCTGTCGGCGTCGATCCAGACCCCAACGGTGGCAGTGCGGGAAGCGAGGTTGGACTCGGTGGCGACTCGGAGGCCGTTGGGGGAGGTGTACCGGAGGATGAGTTTATATGTTTGCTAAGCTTCTTTTTTCTCAGATCTTGACTTGATTTCGCCGGAATCTGGGTTTATTTTTATTTTTGTTTCGGTTGTTTAATGTTTTATTTTCCTATCTACTGATGCTTTTTTGTTCATTGATTTTATGTTGGTTCGGATGGTTCTTGGACAAAAGTGTTTTCCTTTAATTTTGTTGGTGGATGGTTCATTAATTATGTTGGTTCATTAAGTTATGATGCTTTTTTGTTCATTGATTTTATGTTCTGATGTGTTGATGTTAGTGGTGGTGGTGGACTGCTGGTGGTGGTGGTGGTGGACTGGTGTCAAATAATTAATAATTTTTATTAATATTATTAATAAATAAAACTTATTAACAAAATACACATAATAAATAAATTATCAAATATATATAAAATATTATTTTTATACACATCAGATGGTACAGTGGTATTTTTTGTTTTAATTATTTGACACGTCAGCAAAATATGTCCAACTGTTAATTTCGTTTGTCTATGTTGCATGTCTGTCAACGGCAGGGGCACGAATGACCCAAAAAACATAACGTTAAGGGTATTTTTGGACAAAAAAAAGTATTAACGTTAAGGGTATTTTTGGATAAAAAAAAGTATAGAGTGTTCGGTAGATATTGAAAAAAATGTGAGGGACATTTTTGGACCTTATCTCGATAATTGATTGATTGATTGTTCACCGGATGGGGGACGGCAATACTGTGCAGATTTTGTGATGGTGATTCGTGGGATCCATTGTTCCTTTTCCAAATAAAGTACAATTTTGAGAAAGGGTAAAATATAATTTATCACTTCTCATTTATAGGTCTTTCCAGTTAATTACTTGTTATTTAAAAAGTCAATAATTTTCATTTATTGTTTTTAAAAATTTATTCTCTCTATCTCATAAAAGTGATTTGATTACATTTTTTATATGTAAATTAAGAAATTTAAAATAGAGGATAACATATTAAATAAGTTCAATTTTGCATATGATGGCCCTTAGTAAATTGAAAACCTTTCTCAATTTGAATTAGTGGAGTTTACTTAATTATTTAAGGACAAATTAATTTTTATATAATATTTTTATGTAGTTTGGTCATCATTTTGTAGGGGATTATTTTTTTTCTTACTTAAAGACGTCTCTAATTTTTAATGAGACGAACTATAAGATTTAATCAAATGTTTGTTCATTTATCAACATTGAATACATTTGGAAGTTTGAAATGTATCAAATACACTTCAAAATTTTATTGGTTTAACAAATTTTTTAAGCACAACTTGTACGACAAAAAAATTCGTCTTTCTCGTGTGTTTATTATTTTTACCCTTTATATTTTGATATATCAATTTAATTTGGTTTGTAGCTCGAGATTCATGAAATTCGGGGGCTTGTTTAAGCGAGGGAAAAATGTTAGGTGGTGTGTTAAAATTATGTACTGCAAATGCACATTGTCAGATTGAAGAACTGGTAAGTACAGGTCGAACCTACGGAGACTAGATTAATTTTAAAGTATCCTTAAAATCTTTTTTAGGAAAATTAGAAATAGAGATTGAAAATTGATTAACTAGAATATGAAAACTAATAATAAGGAAGCAATCTATGAATTCAAATCCATTAAATAATAAACATAACATATAATTCAATCTCTTCTATTTTTATAACCAAAATATGATTTTGATCTCCCTTTCCTTTAATTTAGTAATTTACAATTAATGTGGGCAAACATATATTATGAAAATTTAAGGATTAAATATAACCCATCAAAACTGTTTTAAGAAAGCATGGATTATGAAAAACGCATATCTTAACAATAATCTATCAAAACCTCTTAATTAATTTAAAATCACATAAGAACAATAAAACGAAGATATTTCAATAACGAAACATGAAGGCGAAATTAATTAAATATAAAAGCATAAATAATAGAAGAGATGAAAAATATTATTAAGAATAATTATTTAATTTCATCTTCTAGATTAAAGAAATTAGCTAGACATGGAAAATAATTAAACTAACTAAAATAAAGAAAAGAAGAAGATTAAAAATAAATAAGAAAACTCCATTTAATTGACTCAAAGAAAACTTCTTTGAACAAGCATGAATTATGAAAAACTCATATCTTAATAATAATATATCAAAACCTCTTAATTAATTTAAAATCATATAAGAACTATAAAACGAAAGTATTTTAATAACGAAACATGAAGGTGAAATCAATTAAATATAAAAGCTTAAATAATAGAAGAGATAAAAAATATTATTAAGAATAATTATTTAATTTCAACTTCATCCTAGATTAAAGAAATTAGCTAGACATGGAAAATTATTAAACTAACTAAAATAAAGAAAAGAAGAAGATTAAAAATAAATAAGAAAAATCCATTTAATTAACGATCAACCAACGAACATACAATGAAGAAGTAATTTATTCCTATTCCTATTCCTACTCCTACTCCTAACCTAAATTAATACAATCCCTAATACTCCTTCCTCTCTCTTTGAGACCTATTTATAGGAAAAATAAATTTAAACTCTAATTTATATTCATTCAATTTGGACTCTTTTGTTCCTTTTTCATGTAGGTTTCAACTTACTAGTGGCAATCAACTTCTCAAATAGATCTTCTAGATAGACTTTTCTTTCTCTTGTTGGATTTGACTTGTACACCAAGATTGTTCCACCTCTTTCTTTCCGCTTGCAAGATTCTTCTTGGATATTACTTACATGAATAAGAGTATTAAATATCGCTTAATCACCAAGATTTTGACTTTATTGCAACAAATATTAAATCCTACAAAATAAAATAAAATATATTAATTTAATAAACTAAGATAATTAAAAGGACAAAATTATGGATAATAAAATGCATGAATTATGTGTATATCAAATACCACCATACCTAACTTTTGCTCGTCCTCGAGTAAAATAAAAATAAAACAAAATAAAACAAAAATTATATTACCTCATTTTCGTAGGAAACACGATTGCAGTTAACATGTTCAACAAACCTTTAAATCCTAAGGTTACCCCAAGTGGACGAGTTGTGTCTCGTGAGGGTTTGCAGTGAATATATCCACAAAATTAAAAATATTTTTGGGCTCAACAAATTATGAAATTGAAAGAAAACTTCTAAATATCCATCGGGATTATACATAGGCAAGATTAAATTTAAAATCACTATTTCACCTTATCAAAAATATTCATTCTTCATTTTAGACACCATCCTTCATTAAATTAATTCTATGTGATGCATACATGTGTATATGATGTAATTCGTAGTAGGAATTTTTACCATGAAAATTGTGACGCCCCCAAAATAGGTATACACCACCCATTATGAGTCGCCAAATACATGGTACAAAAATAACTACAACTTCATAATACAATTGTCGTGCAAAATACGACAACACATAAACTGTGAGTTTAAAAATAACTATTATCTTCTAGACAATATCCACACTCAGATAAGTTCTCATTATAATTATTGATACACTATTTTACAAAAATAGTGAGGACTGCTAAAACAACTGTCTAGGACCATCACTCTATACCCCGACTGATTCCTTCTATGTTCTCGATTCCTGAGAGAAAAAATGGATCAAAAAGGAAAATGGTGAGCTTAACTAGCCCAGTAAAGAATATTATAACTAAGATAATGTACAATAAATTATCCTTAGTCCTCAACAGGGAAAAATCTGATAGAATATAGTAGACAACAAGTTTTAGATCAATATTCGCAGTGGAGATAACAATTCATTATAAGAGTTTAGTAGAGAATGAAATCTACTATCATCTATGAATTTAAAAGTCCATCATCAATATTTTATCCCTGTAACATCAATCAATATAGATCTTGAATCAATTATTCATCTTTGCACTACGGGCCAAAGATATTTATTTGTATCACCAGTTGGTCATGTTCATCTCAACACCTGTTCATCTTTGCACTACGGGCCAAAGATATTCATATATCAGGTAATCATTCATCTTTGCACTACAGGCCAAAGATATTCAGTAATATCATCATTTAAGACTGAGGATGATGAAAAACATTTTAGAGAATGAATCCAGTGAGATAAAAGGACAAAGATTAGAGATTCGTACTTTAAATAATTCATGTTTAAAAATACTATATAATAAACCATAATGGAGTAAAATTCAAGAATGAAGATCAAAACATGGATACAGTCAAAGATAGTAACCATAATAGACATCTGGGGCAAAGAAAAGAAAATTTTATTCGGTGAATAGTGCCATATTTGTGAATAGTTTCGTATACGTGAATAGTGCCGTATATGTGAATAGTAACCCCGACACAAAAAGGTAGAAATTCCACAAGAAAAATCATACTTCGTGAACAGTACTCGTGAATAGTACCGTATTTGTGAATAGTGTCGTATACGTGACTAGTACCCGTATACGTGAATAGTAACCTCGACATAAAAAGGTAAAAATTTCATAATTAAATTCATACCAATATTTCAGTATAATGATATTGAGAGAATAATATCATTTATAAAGAAAATAACATCCTTTACCTCAAAAGAACAGTACTTCTGACTGGAATATCGGATGAAATATTGAAGGAAACTTGCACTGAATAGTAACTCTCAAAGTATCTAAATACTCACAAAATACGCTTGATAATATGGAGAGAGAGAAAACTTGTTTCTGGTGTGATTTTCAATTCTAACTAAGCACCTTATTTATAGGAAAATGCTAGAACGCCAAAGGAGACTAAATTAATAAAATAATAATAATAAATTTTCTACGCATGCCATGTTGCCAACCAAGACCAAATTATCAGCCATCACAAGTGGGGCCCACCAAAAATCAGCCAACTTTTCCCAACAACCAAAAGTGGGGTCCACCCATATTTTTAATAAAAATATTTATTTTCGAAACTTCAATAATTCCTAATAAATAGCCATTTTATCATAAAAATTCAAATCTCATGTCTATTCCATAGGAAATTGAATTCTCTACAACTTTGTAGAAGAAATTTTTTCCAAATTCCAACGAAAAATGACTGAAATTCACATACGGACAATTTTCAACACCTCTTAAAATTCGTAACAAATCATACGTTAATTTTTAACGGGTAAAAATTTGTGGACATATACTTAACTTATATATGTATAACATATCTAAAAATCACAACGATCTAACGGTCGGATCAAAATTATAACTCATGTAATAGAGCTTAAGAACACTGATTTAATTTTCGGACTATAAGTCCCTCGTACCAGTTTCACTCAAACAGTCACCAAGAAATATCCACAAAGCATTTTTGGGTGATTCAAATTTCTACGTTTAACTTAATTCTAGGGCTTTCTTTTAATATATGGCTCATCTCCCAACTCATTATACACAAAGAGTTATAGATTTTACAAAATCAAGTAATAAAATAATTTTCTGAAAATTTCTAAATTTTATTCTTTATTTCGACAAAATACTAATAAAACAACTCGACATTAATTCCTTCATTTTTATCCATATAAAAATATATATTTTCTTATCATATAAATTAGTAATTAATTATTCATAAATAATATTAAAGAATCACAATTATGATAACCAAGTCGTTCTCAGGAAAGAGGGGGCTTTCCGATAAGAATTTCTTCTTACTGACTCGCAATTAGGTGACCAAACCCCTTTCCTAGACAGAACTTCCTTAGACATTTCCAACAATGCTATATAATAATATTATTCAAATAATATGAATTATTGATCTGATAATAAGAAATACTGTGCAATGACAATTATTGAAACAACAATAATATAAAATATCAACGCAGCAATTATTGAATCATTAAAATAAAATATTAAACAGTAATTACTGTAACAATTATTGAATAGTGCCTTCTTACGTAAAAACAATAATTCAAAAATACTGTGCAATACCGTGTGTTACTGTGCAACCACGTGTATTATTGTATTTTAACCACCAAGTAATCCAACAGTGTTAACGGTAACAATTATGCTGTTATTTATAAAAACTCAAACTTGTCATTTTCTTCATCCGACAGTTATTCTGTTATGGGGCCCATAAATGACTGCGCCATCGTACAAATATTCCCCGACATCAAGAATATTCCACGACCAAACGAATATTCCCCGACAAAATGAATATTTTATAACCACTTTCTTATTTTGCAAAATTTGCACATTTCACCCATAACTAAAGCATTATATCAAATTAACTCCTTAATAATTCAAGATAATGAATAGAGGAAATTAAATTTTATTTATAATAAGTTGGGGTCTTACAAAAATCAAGTAAACTCATTTTTATTTTTCTTATTTCTTTTTCCCCTTTTTTTTCAATTTTTTTCCTTGACTTGTCCAATGTATTATTTTTTTAGGCTTTTCAAAGTTACTCTTGTAACGATCGTTGCACCAATGACTCCTAAACCAACTGATTTAGGACACTAGGAGTAAAGACACCCCTAAGAGTTTACCAACTCAAGTAACAAAGGGCACAAAATTAGACTAGTCAAGCTGCTTTTATTCATCACACTTTTTAGCGTTAATATCGATACTTCTTGAGGTTTGGATACCCAGTTATTTCGTTTAATGAAAATTGAAGCAGTTATTTATTTATTTATTTCAACTTTTTAAAATTTCTTTTTCTTTCTTTTTTCAAATTTTTTCCTTGAAATTACTCAAATCAAAGTTTATACTCCACAAGTAAGAATTGGTGCATACGTGAAGTGCAAAAATGCTTGTGAAATCAATTTTAATCCAGATGGTGTTTCAAACTAAGATTTCGTATTTTATCAAAGATTCGAGAGTTCTAAATCTTTCAATATTACTCATGAGTTTTGCTCCACAAACACTTATTAGAATTAATTCAATCCATAAAAAGTCAAACAAAATTTTTATTTTTATTTTTATTTTTTAATTTTTGGTGTTTTTTACTATATTTTCCTAAAAAGAAAAAAAAATTCTAATACAATAATACAAACAAACTCCCCCTCCATACCTAAATCAGTCATTGTCCTCAATGTATGCAAATGAAAAAAAGAGAAAAGATGGGAAAGAATTGTACCTTTTATGCGGGCCACTTGTTCTGCAAGAAAATGTGGTGACAAGGAAAACAAATGTACATACCTACGAATTTCATATATCCTAAAAAGTTTGTGACTAAAAATGAATAATACAAATGGGTAAGTGAATGTGAACTTTTCATGATTTACAGGAGGTTTAGAAAATTAAAAATAGTCAGAATTTTCATCACAATTATGCTTCGAATATACCTCAAGAAAAATTTCACTAACATGTTCAAATGATGGAAGAATCGGTTCAAATACATGTTCTAGTTTGGTTGACTTATTTGTAGTGGATATTAGCTCATTGACCTTATCTAAATATTCATATTTATTCCAATTTTGGTCAAGGTGTTTTAAGAAAAAATCAATTAGATCTTTTTCAATCAAGAGTCTATTTTCAATTATTTCTTGGGTCATTGAAAATTCTTGGATCATGTTTACTTTAATGGATAACTAGGTGATTTTTTAGGAATAAGTCTTTTAGGGTATGGAGTTTTAGGGTTATAGACTTTTTTAACCGACTCATTAAAAGCTACATGATCAATTTTAGGCATAGACTCATAATTTTTAAGCTCCTCAAATTGGATTGACTCAAACTGTGTAGAATTGAATATAAGATTTTCATTTTCCTCATCATTTCCACAACCATCAAAACTTTCGAAATTAACCTCAGAGTTGCTAGAAAATTCACCCACCTCTTGTTCATTTATTATGGTGGCTAATCGACTCATTTGAATTTCTAGATGAGATATAATGCTAAATTGGTCTTCCATTAAAGCTTCTGTAGTTTTCTCCAAAGCACTAAGTGTTTCCTCTTCTTCATTTTATAATTCATGTGGATATTGAGGTTCTGGATCCGAATATGGATATGGATATGAATATGGACATAGATAAGGATGTTCAAAAGTTGGAAAAAATTGATTTACTTGGTGTGCAATAAAATTTTCACGGGGTTCTTGATTCCAAGAAAAATTATTATTCCAACTGTAATAAGAATCCATTTTTCCATAAATCACAAAACAAATAGATAACTAACCACGATAGATAACTAATTGAATTTGGTGGACCTTGAAGTGTTACTTGGAACAGTTAGACAACTCCTAACTATTCCAAGTAACACTTCAAGGTCCACCAAATTCGAAATTAATCACACCACCAGCCAAGTAAGTGTAAGAAATGTGGGAGTCTCTCCGTGGGTACGGTGACTAATTGAATAACCACACATCCTTTAGGCGTTAGCCTTTTGAACTACTTTCCTAGAAACTAGTAGTTTGGTTAATTTCAAATTTAGCATCCTCTTGGAATCACTTGTCCTAATTGAGCTCGAAAGTCCTAGGTGCCAACGTCTACTTGATTTTAATTTCCTCTATTTATCATTTTGAAATAGTAAGGGTTGATTTGATTAATGTGGTTAGTTATGGGTAAAATGCGCAAATATTTTAAATAAGCAAGTGATTATAAAATATTCATTTTTATCGGAGAATATTCGTTTGGTCGTGGAATATTCTTGCCGTCGGGGAATATTCGTACGACAGCGCAACCTTGTGTGGGCCCCATAACGGAAAGCGATTGGATTAAAAAAATGACAAGTATAAGTTGTTTATAAATAACGGCTTAGTTGTTACCATTAATACTGTTGGAATACCCGGTGGTTAAAACACAGTAATACGCGTTGTTGCACAGTAGCACACGGTATGTCACCAATTATTGATTCTTACATAAGAATGCACTACTCAATAATTGTTACAGTAATTACTGTTCAGTATTTTATTTTATTGATTCAATACATGTTATATTGATATTTTATATTACTCTTGTTTCAATAATTGTCACTACACAGTATTTTCTATTATCGGACCAATAATTCTCATTATCTGAATAATATTATTAGATAACATTATTGGCAATGTTTAGAAAGTTCTGTCTAAGGAGAGGTTTGGTCACCTAATTGCGCGCCAGTAAAGAGAAATCCTTATTGGAAAGCCCCTTCTTTCCTGGGAATTGTTTGGTTGTCAGTATTGTGATTCTGTAATATTATTTGTGAATAATTAATTATTGATTTATATGATGAGGAAAATATTCATTTTATGTGGATATATATGGAGAAAATTTTTAAAGTGACAATTGTTGAAAATCGATATTTTATCTTTTCTGATAAAATAATATTTTATTATATTATTAGAATATAATAATGATGATATTTTTACAATGAATGTGGGATATATGTGTATATGAGGAGGAAGAGTATTTTTGTTGCAAAAGTTGTTTAAAATATGTTAAACATGTCTGTGGGCCCATTTCTTGACTGAACTTTGATTATAGCCTATAGAATCGCCCGTTTGTGGATTTCGGTCAATTTTTATTTAAAATTTGGAAAAACTTTCTTCTGTAAAGTTTTAGATAATGGAATTTCCTATGGAAAAGACATGAGGTTTGAATTTTTCTGATAAAATGGCTATTTATTATGAATTATTGAAGTTCCGAAGTTATGAAATAATTGATTTTTAGAAGTTTTAAATATTTTATTTATGAAAAACGTTCTTCTTATTTTTTTTGAATGGGTGGTTTATGTCTGAATTCAGCTGGTGTGCGTAGGAAATTTGTATATATATATATATATATTATATTTAATTTTCTGCTTTGGTGTTCTAAGCATTTTCCTATAAATAGGGTGCTTAGGTTAGAATTGAAAATCACCCCAGAAACTAAAGTTCTCTCTCTCTTTCTCTCACTATATTATCGAGTGTATTCTTGTGAGTATTTTGATACCTTGAGTGTTGCTATACGGTGCGAGTTCCCTTCAGCACTATATTCAGTATTCCAGTCAAAAGTACTATCTTTTCGAGGTAAGGGATGCTGTTTTCTTCTTAAATGATATTATTTTCTCCAATAACATTATGCCGAAGTATTGATCTGAACTTTTTATCAAATTTAGAACTTTTTGTGTCGGGGTTACTATTCACGTATACGACACTATTCACGAATACGGCACTATTCACTGAAAAATGAAATTTTCTTTTTTTTGTCAAAATATCTATTATGGATACTAGCTTTGATTGTATCCATGTTTTGATCATTCTTGAATTTTACTTCACTATAATTATTTATGAGGTATTTTTGGCCATTGAATAGCTGAAATACGAATCTTTAATATTTATTATTTTGTTTCACTGGATTCGTTTTCTTTAAAATATTTTTCATTATCCTCAGTCCTAAATGATGATATAATTGAATATCTTTGGCCTGTAGTGCAAAGATTAATGATTTCTGATGAATATCTTTGGCCCGTAGTACAAAGATGAACAGGTGTTTAAATGAACATGACCAACTGGTGAATATCTTTGTCCTGTAGTGCAAAGATGAATATTTGATTCCAGATATATATTGATTTATGTTACAAGGATAAAATATTGATGATGGACTTTTAAATTCATAGATAATAGTAGATTTCATTCTCTACGTAACTCTCCTATGAATTATTGTTTCCGCTGCGAATATTGATTTAAAACTTGTTGTCTATTGTATTCTATTAGATTTTTCCCTGTTGAAGACTAACGATAATTTTTTCTATATTATCTTGGTCATAATATTCTTTACTAGGTTAGTTGAGCTCACCCTTTTCCTTTTTGTTCTATTTTTCTTCTCAGGAGGCAAGAATGTAATGAGTACTAGTCGAGGTATGGAATGAAGGTTCTAGAAATTCGTTTTAGTAGTCTTCACCTTTTTTGTAAAATAATGTATCAATAATTATAATGAGGACTTATTTGAGTGTGGATATTGTCTAGATGACAATATTTGTATTTAAAATCACAGTTTTTATGTTGTATTAATAAAGTTGTAATTGTTTCTATACCATGTATTTTGACGACTCAGAATGGGTGTTGTATATCTATTTTGGGGGTGTCACAAAATGCCTACCTTATCTTGTTACAGATTATGCCCTTAATGTTAGATTAAATATGAAAATGCACAAATAAAAAAATTGTAGATCCTAAAACTATGTGAATTACGAAAGAAGGAAATTTTTTGACATACCTCAATCCTTCAGCAATCACCACAGTTTATATTTAACAAATAAAATAAAATAAAAATCTAACAGGATGTTCTCTACATGAGTGAATGCATGAATGTGGCAATTAGTTTTCTAACTAACAAAAAAAACTAAGCTACTTTTTTTTTGAGTTAAGATACAAAATACGAGGAAAAACGTAACAATAATCTTGTTTTTCCGTACCATTGATCCGCTTCGATAATCTTGAAAAATAAAAAAAAATATTAGAAGAAGAAAAAGAACTAATTCGAATAAATAAAAATTAAGGAATATAAAATTAAGTCTAGTCCCCGACAACGACGCCAAAAACTAGATATGTTAAAATTATGTACTACAAGTGCACAATGTCAGATTGAAGAACTGGCAAGTACATGTCGAATCCACAGAGACTAGATTAATTTTAATGTATCCTTAATATCTATTTTAGGCGAATTAGAAATAAAGATTGAAAATTGATTAATTAGAATATGAAAACTAATAATGAGGAAGCAATCTAGGAAACCAAATCCATTAAATAATAAACATAACATATAATTCAAACTCTTTTATATTTTTAACTTAAATATGATTTTGATCTCCCTTCTATTTAATTTAGTAATTTAAAATTAACGTGGGCAAACATAGATTATGAAAATTTAAGGATTAACTATAAACCGTCAAAACTTCTTTGAGCAAGCATGAAATATGAAAAACTCATATCTTAACAATAATCTATCAAAATCTCTTAATTAATTTAAAATTAGATAAGAACTATAAAACGAAGGTATTTCAATAATGAAACATGAAGGTGGAATCAATTAAATATAAATGCCTAAATAATAGAAGAGATGAAAAATATTATTAAGAATAATTATTTAATTTCATCTTCATCCTAGATTAAAGAAATTAACTAGACATGGAAAATAATTAAACTAACTAAAATAAAGAAAATAAGAAGATTAAAAATAAATAAGAAAACTCCTTTTAATTAACGATTATCCAACGAACGTACAATGGAGAATTAATTTATTCCTACTCCTACTCCTAACCTAAACTAATACAATCCTTAATGCTCTTTCCTCTCTTTTAGAGACCTATTTATAGGAAAAATAACTTTGAACCATAATTTAGATTCATTCAACTTGGACACTTTTGTTCCCTTTCTATGTAAGTTTTAACTTTCTAATGGCAATCAACTTCTCAAATAGATCTTCTAGATAGACTTTTTTTTCTCTAGTTGGATTTGACTTGCACACCAAGATTGTTTCACCTCTTTCTTTCTCCTTGCAGGATTCTTCTTGGATATTCCTTAAATGAATAAGAGCTTTAAATATCGCTTGATCACCAAGATTCTAACTTTATTGCAACAATTATTAAATCCTACAAAATAAAATAAAATATATTAATTTAATAAACTAATATAATTAAAAAAAACAAAATTAGGGACAATAAAATGTATGAATTATGTTTATATCAAATACCCACATACCTACCTTTTGCTCGTCCTCGAGTAAAATAAAACAAAAATTATACTACCTCATTTTCGTAAGAAACACGATTGCACTTAGCATGTGCAACAAGCCTTTAAACCCCAAGGTTACCCCAAATGGACGAGTTGTGTCTCGTGAGGGTTTTCAGTGAATATATATACCCACAAAATTCGAAAGTATTTTTGGGTTCAACAAATTATGAAATTGAAAGAAAACTTCTAAATATCCATGGGCATTATACATAGGCAAGATTAAATTTAAAATCACACTTTCACCTTATCAAAAATACTTATTCTTCATGTTAGACACCATCCTTTATTAAATTAATTCCATGTGATGCATGCATGTGTATATGATGTAACTCTTAGTAGGAATCTTTACCATGAAAATCAAGCAAACTCATTTTTCTTTTTCTTCTTTCTTTTTTTTTATTTCTTTTTCTTGACTTGTGAAATGTATTATTTTCTTATGCTTTTCAGAGTTACTCTTGTAACGAGCGTTGCATCAATGACTCCCAAACCAGTTGGCTTTAGGACACTAGGTGTAAAGACACCCTTAAGAGTTTACTAGCTCAAGTAACAAAGGCCACCAAATTAGACTAGTCAAGATGCTTTTATTCATTACACTTTTCAGTGTGAATATCGATACTTCCTGAAGCTTGGATACCCAGTTATTTCGTTCAATGGACATTAAAACAGTTATTTATTTTTTTATTTCAACTTTTTTCAAATTTTTTCTTTAATTTTTCCAAATTTTTTCTTGAAATTACTATAATCAAAGTTTATACTCCACAACTAAGAATTAGTGCAAACGTGAAGTACAAAAATGCTTGTGAAATCAATTTTAATCCAGGTGGTGTTTAAAATTAGGATTTTGTATCTTATCAAAGATTCGAGAGTTCTAAATCTTTCAATATTACTCATGAGTTTTGCTCTACAAACACTTGTTAGAATTAATTCAATCCATAAAAAGTCAAACAAAATTTTTATTTTTATTTTTTATTTTTTGTGTTTTTTACTATATTTTCCTATAAAGAAAAAAAATCTAATACAATAATACAAACAAACTCTCCCTATACCTAAATCATGCATTTTCCTCAGTGTATACAAATGAAGAATAAAGAACAAAGATGTGAAAGAATTGTACCTTGTATGCGGGGAAATTGTTCTGCAAGAAAATGTGGTGAGAAGGAAAACAAATGTACATACCTATGAATTTCATATATCCTAAAAGGTATGTGACTAAAAATTAATGATACAAATGGGTAAGTGAATGTGAACTTTTCATGATTTACAAGAGGTCTAGAAAATCAAAAATAGTCAGAATTTTCATCACAGTTATGCTTAAAATTTACCTCAAGAAAACTTTCACTAACATGTTCAAATGATGGAAGAATTTTTTTCAAATACATGTTCTAGTTTAGTTGACTTATTTGTAGTGGATATTAACTCATTGACCTTATCTAAATATTCAGATTCATTCTAATTTTGGTCAAGGTGATTTAAGAAAAAATCAATTGGATCTTTTTCAATCAAGAGTTTATTTTCAATTATTTCTTGGGTTATTGACAACTCTTGGATCATGTTTACTTTAGGAATAAGTCTTTTATGGTATGAAGTTTTAGGCTTATAGACTTTTTTAACCGACTCATTAAAAGTTACATGATCAATTTTAGGCATAAACTCATAATTTTTAGACTCCTTAAATTGGCTTGACTCAAACTGTGTAGAATTAAATATAATATTTTTATTTTCCTCATCATATCCACAACCATCAAAACTTTCAAAATTAACCTCAGAGTTACTAGAAAATTCACCCACCTCTTGTTCATTTATTATGGTGGCTAATCAACTCATTTGAATTTCTAGACGAGATATAATGCTAAATTGATCTTCCATTAAAGCTTCTGTAGTTCTCTCCAAAGCACTAAGTCTTTCCTCTTCTTCATTTGATAATTCGTGTGGATATTGAGGTTCTGGATCCGAATATGGATATGGATATGAATATGGACATAGATAAGGATTTTCATAAGTTAGAAAAAATGATTTACTTGGTGTGCATTAAAATTTTCAAAGGGTTCTTAATTACAAGCAAAATTATTATTCCAACTACAATAAGAATCAATTTTTCCATAAATCACAAAAAAAATAGATAACTAACCACGATAGTCACAAAAAAATATTATAAATAAAATAAAATAAAAATCCTAATTTTACGGTTAACCTAAATAAAATCTAGACAGCTCCTAACTGTTCCAAGTTACACTGTAAGTCCACCAAATTCAAAATTAATCGCACCACTAGCCAGGTAAGTTTAAGAAACGTGGGAGTCTCTCCATGGGTACGGTGACTATTTGAATAACCACACATCCTTTAGGCATTTGCCTTTTGAATCACTTGCCTAGAAAGCAGTAGTTTGATTAATTTAAAATTTAGCCTCATCTTGGAGTCACTTGTCCTAAATGAGCTCGAGAGTCCTAGGGGCCAACGTCTACTTGATTTTATTAAGGCACTGTTATGCAAAATGAATGGATGGTTTGTTGGCTAAAGAAGGGTGATGAAATCCCTACCATATCTGGTTACAGATTATGCCCTTAATGTTAGATTAAATATGAAAATGCACAAATAAAAAAAACTATAAATCCTAAAATTGTGTGAATTACGAAAGAAGGGGAAATTTCGACGTACCTCAATCCTTTAGCAATCACCACAGTTTATATTTGATACATAAAATAAAAACCAAACAGGATGTGCTCTACGTGAGTGACTGCATGAATGTGACAATTAGTTTTCTAACTAATAAAAAAAACTAAGCTAGATTTTTTTTGAGTTAAGATACAAAATACCAGGAAAAACACAACAATAATCTTATCTTTTCGCTCCGTTGATTTACTTCGATAATCCTGAAAAATAAAAAAATATTAGCAGAAGAAAAAAAACTAATTCGAATAAATAAAAATTAAGGAATATAAAATTAAGTCTAGTCCCCAGCAACGACACCAAAAACGTGATGCGTTAAAATTATGTACTGCAAGTGCACAGTGTCAGATTGAAGAACTGACAAGTACAGGTCGAACCCACAGAGACTAGATTAATTTTAATGTATCCTTAATATCTATTTTACGTGAATTAGAAATAAAGATTGAAAATTGATTAACTAGAATATGAAAACTAATAACGAGGAAGCAATTTAGGAATCTGAATCTATTAAATAATAAATATAATATATAATTCGATCTCTTCTATTTTTATAACTCAAATATGATTTTGATCTCCCTTCCCTTTAATTTAGTAATTTACAATTAACGTGAGCAATCATAGATTATGAAAATTTAAGGATTAACTATAACCCATCAAAACTTCTTTGAGCAAACATGAATTATGAAAAACTCATATCTTAACAATAATCTATCAAAACCTCTTAATTAATTTAAAATCACATAAGAACTATAAAACGAATGTATTTCAATAACGAAACTTGAAGGCAAAATCAATTAAATATAAAAGCATAAATAATAGAAGAGATGAAAAATATTATCAAGAATAATTATTTAATTTCATCTTCATCCTAGATTAAAGAAATTAGCTAGACATGGAAAATACTTAAACTAACTAAAATAAAGAAAAGAAGAAGATTAAAAATAAATAAGAAAACTCCCTTTAATTAAGGATCATCTAACGAACGTATAATGAAGAAGTAATTTATTCATATTCCTACTCTTAACCTAAATTAATACAATCTCTAATACTCCTTCCTCTCTTTTAGAGACCTATTTATATGGAAAATAACGTTGAACCCTAATTTAGATTCATAGAACTTGGATACTTTTGTTCCCTTTCCATATAGGTTTCAACTTCCTAGTGACAATCAACTTCTCAAAGAGATCTTCTAGATAAAGTTTTCTCTCTCTTATTCGCTTTGACTTGCACACCAAGATTGTTCCACCTCTTTCCTTTTCCTTGCAGGATTCTTCTTGGATATTCTTTCTATGAATAAGAGCATTAAATATCGCTTGATCACCAAGATTTTGACATTATTGCAACAAATAATTAAATCCTACAAAATAAAATAAAACATATTAATTTAATAAACTAATATAATTAAAAGGACAAAATTAGGGATAGTAAAATGTATGAATTATGTGTCTATCATTAGGCACCCCCTCCTCCCCCCACTTCCGTGAAAACACGGTTACCATATCTTGTTGATTTTTTTAAGCATGAAATGTATGTGTGTGTGTGTGTGATTTTGGAAATACTTTTGATATTTGTTTGACTTGTGTTGAGTGCTTTGATTTAAGGATCATTATGAGCCTTGTTTTAGCCTATGAATGACGTTATTTTGAAAGTAGTGATGTACCTTTTAGGACTTATGCACAAAGGATTTGATTTAAAGAACAAAGATTCATTTTTAGACAAAATGTATTGAAATGGGGTTTTGGAAAATATGATTTTCAAATCCGTCGTCAAATAGGAATCAAGATCCTTTGATACTTCTAGTTATTACACTACAAGAAAAACCTTATTTCTGACTGAATATTCCCTTGAAAATAAGACTATTTTGTCGGACCTAGCTTATTTCTGATAGGAGTATCCATCGGATATCCGGTCGTATATACATGCGTCAGAGATAAGTTCCGTCACAAAGTTTATCGATTTTTTTCTAATTTTCGACTAACTTATCACCAACGGAATTCCGTCAAATATAATATAACTTCGACGGACTAAATACGAGGGATTAATTCCGTCGAGTAATATGTCCAACGGATACTTCCCTCGAAAATACCTTATCTTCGACAAAAAATTAAATTAAATAAAACAATATTAAAACTTAAGCTCGACAGGCAATTCTCTCGGACATAACTTATCTTCGACGGAAAAATAAAGTAAATAAAACAATATTCAAATTTAAGCTCGACGAAAAATTCCCTCAGAAATAAGGTATTTCAGACGGAAAAATTAATTTAATAAATAATTTTTAGAATTTGTCTTAGCATTAAATCCGATGGAATATCCGTCGGAAATACCTTATTCCGTCGAAATTAAACATTTTTTTAATAAATATTTTAAAATTACAATTTCCAGGTATTTAAACCCATTTATATACTTGTAACCTGTTTTATCCCAATACAGACATACAATAATATATTTCACATTCAAATATTCAACGTAACGCTAAAAACGTGTATCACTTCTCAACAACAATGTAATCTACTAACTGATCATCATCAACATCACAAGCTAACAATTACAAATAAAAGCTAATGTTCTATCATCACATTACCAACAATATGTACAAATGTTCTACAATTTATTGAATAACATGAATACAACATAATCTACTTTTACAGACACAACTAGACTATAATATGTATAAATGTTGTACAAATGAATAACATGAATACTAATGAACTATAAACTAGTAAAAGTATCATCATCGAGCAGAGGTGGATGATGTTGCTCTGGTGTATGAAAATCTCATTTGTCCTCCTGGTCGCCATCGCTAGTCTGCTCGTCATCGTTAGTCTGCTCGTCATCGCCACCCCATTGAAAGAATTTTAAATAAAAATCATTGGTTCGTATATATGTAAGAATTAAAAAGATAACCTTAATTGAAAATAACATAAACAAGCAGAATACCTGGGTAGGCGGGGGCTGACGAAAAGTCTCCTCTAGGAAGGTAATCACCATCCGGAGCATCTTGCCACTGAAAGCGTCGAACTGCTCCCACGATAATCACTTAGTACAGGGATGTTCATGTATGTGGTCCATGCATGAATATTATATTTTCCTAATATCTCCACTTTACATGAAAGGGGTAATTCAGGCTTCTATCCCGTTCCTAGATACGACTTCTCATTAATGCCAACACGTTGAGCATGTTTCATACGTTTTAAGAAAATTTCGGTAGCACCTCCCCATGGTCTCTAAGTACATAAAATAGACTAAGATAACTTAATCTAAGTATGCACTCGAAGAACATGTAGAGATCACAACTAAAAAATCCTCAAAACAACACAAACGAACCGTTTCGTATTGGCACCGGCCTAACTGAGAGACATAACATCCATTATCAGTCCCAAGCTAGGGATTATTCGACATTCACTCCTAATGAGTGAATGTCAAACGGGTTTCTAAGTTCCAAAGTATAGTTCATAAATAATCCTTCCATTAACCTGAAAATATGTTAACAGCCTTATTTGAGTTGGCAAGAGTTAAGTTAGACAAATAGTTTTAAAGTGCAGAAACAACTTAGTTGGCATCTGCATGGTATCATGCAACTTATCACCCAATTCAATGTGAAGAAAGTATTAGCTGCGTTGGCTTTCTTCACAATCCGTCCCCGCAACCGCTTGTTGGGACATTTATAACTTCTCTTTATCCACGTAATCTTCCGACTTAAACGTATTACACCTGTTATCCTTTTAAAATAGAAAATGCATAAATTGCAATGAATTATATACGAATGAGAAAAGTTGAGCAACTAATTAACCGATCAATTATAGAAAATGGATTAGGATTGTTAGAAGGTCCAGAGGTCTTGAGAGGACGACTAATACCGTAACGGGTGCAAAAAATGGAAGGTGAAGAATACTCTAAGTCGTCGCGTCATATAAAGAGTTGCCTTTTACCATAAATTATGGCGACGGGTTAGAGTATTTTTCCACCTTACTTTCGCTGCACTCGTTGTGGTATTCGTTGTCCACTAAAGATCTATAGAACTTCCAAAAATTCTAATCGCAAATTCTACAACTGACTGGTTAATTAATTGTTCTTCTTTACTTATTTCTATATAGTATTGTAATTTATGCATTTTCTATTTTAATAGGAAAAAAGATGTAATACTATTAAGTAGGAAGCTTTAGTGGGGAAGGAAACTTATAAATGTCCAAAAATGCGGTTTGCAGGGACGGATTATGAAGAAAGCCAACGCAGTTAATGCTTTCTTCATATTGACTTGTGTGATAACTTGCATGATACCATGTTGATTCCAACTTACATTGTTCCTACACCTTGCAACTATTGTCATCAGCATACCCCTAGTAAACTCAATTAACGCGATCTATATATTTGCAGATTAATGGAATGATATATGTACTATAAAATGTATAGTTGTAATTGAGTGTGTTGAAGATCGAAGAGAGAATATTATTGAGTTTATTGAATATTGTGACAAACTAAACAAATGCAACTTAGTTTGTTTTACCAATGTAAAACTAAGTAAATGCTACTTAGTTTATGAGAACTGTTATTTGAAATATATATGGGGATTACTATTCGACATTCACTCCTACTTGTCAAACGGCTTTCTAAGTTTCAAAGTATATTACATATATGTATATAAATACATATAGTACTTATTGAGTTTATTGAATATTGCGGCAAACTAAGCAAATGCTCCTTAGTTTATTTTGCCAATGAAAAACTAAGTGCTACTTAGTTTATGAAAACTGTTATTTGGAATATATATATGGGGACTACTGTTCGACATTCACTCCTACTTGTCAAACGAGTTTCTAATTAAGTTCCAAAGTATATTATTTAATTTAGACACTTACTCAGTTTATTTTAATTACATCCCAACTAAGCAAATGCTACTTAGTTTATTAGTATATTTACTTTACTTTTATTTTGTATTATATTATAGTATAATATATAATTGGTTTATTTATTTATTAAATTGAATTATTTTATTTTATTTTATTAAATTTTATTAAATTTATTATTATATTATATGTTATTTTAATTTAATTTGTACTATATTATATAATATAATTTTTTGATTATTTTATTAAATTAATTTTATTTTATTTTATTTTATTTATTCTATTAAACCGGGTTAAATTTAATATTATGTTTTAATTTAATTTGTATTATATTATATAATTTTTAAATTTTTTTTATTAAAATAAATTAAATTTGTTAAATTTAATTTAATTTTTTATTATTTTTATTGTATTGTATTATATTTAATTAAATTTATTATTATTTTTAATTTAATTTAATTTTGTATTATATTATCTAATTTTTTAAGTTTTTTATGAAATTAAATTAAATTAAATTATATTAAATTTATTCTATTTAATTTAAATTTCTATTATTTAATTTATTTTATTTTACTATTATATTTTATTGTATATTTTTTGTATTATATTATATAATTTTTAAATTTATTATATTTTTTAATTTAATTTAATTTAATATACTTTATTTTATTTTGTATAATATTATATTTTATTTTTAAATATTTTTATTAAATTTAATTTAATTTATTAAATTAAATTAAATTTGATTTATCTTATTCAATTTGTTTTATTTTATTTTTATTTTATTTTATTTTGTATTATTTTGTATTATATTATATTATTTTTTAAATTTATTTCGTTTAATAAACTAAACTAAATTAAATTTATTTCATTTTGTTTTAGTAGTAAGAAACTATATAAATGCTACTTAGTTTATTTTAATATCGAAAAACTAATTAAATAATGCTACCTCCGTCTCACAATAAGTGATTTTTTAGGCTTAATATTTTTTCCCAAAATAAGTGATGTGTTAGAACTCTAATACAATTTTTGTAATATTTTCTCATATATGCCCTTATGCATTCAATGGTATTTATTGCATCTTACCATCACTACAATTAAATGACACTCATTAACTCTTTAACTTTAAAGAAAATATATTAAGGGTATTTTTGCCATTTTAAATTGTGTATCGGTATGTGTGATTTAAGCTAAAAAATTACTTATTATGGGACGGAGGTAGTATATAATTATACTTTCAGGGCCCACAAATTTTGTAAATGAATAATTCTGACAGAAATTCCGTTGGAAATACCAAATATACACATACTATACCTAAACATATGTTAAGCCAAATTTATACACTCCTTTCTATTCATACCTTACGAATCAAACCCAAATTTATACAAATTAAACCCTAATTGTAGAATATGTATTTGCACAAATCAAACATAAATTGATACATTCCTTTTTGTTCATATATTATGTGACGCCCCTAAAATAGGTCCACACCCATTCTGAGTCGCCAGATATCACACTAAAGAAATCAAATACAAACTTCATAAGCTGTGAGTTTTAATACAAATATATGTAACACTCATGGTGTCTCAACCACAACACCTTACAATGGTACTTTACATAAAAGAACAGTCAGTAACTGTTTTAGAAATTAAAATATTTAGAAAATGCTCAAGGAAACCTTCGTACATGGGAGGCCATGCATCTAAGTTATGATAGATATCATATGAGTCGAGAATTATCATTGGTTGACCCAATAGACTCCAAAGAAAAATGGGAAGATTACTGTCATGTTCTTTCCAATGGTGAGTCTTCTCTTGACATATACTTATCTCCATTGTCTCCAATTGAGAATTATATTTAAACCAAACTCCAAGATTATATAGGTAGTGCTCATAGATATAATCAGCAAGTGCATGTGCACAACCCTGTCTTATTATAACATGAAGTCGTCTGTCATTAGACATCTTGTATGATAGTGGCAAAACACCCTTCCAAAGTTGGGTTCACCTCACCTTATTCGGTTCACCAAAATCAACGGTTAAAATGATGTATAAAATACGATACATTTATCTAAAGTTCTCAATAAAAATTATTTCCATACTGTTTAGGGAGAACCTCAACAACTATAGACCACCGATCTAATCACCTGTTACCCCCGCTTGACCCAGCTTCACTCTTATTACCTAAAAGGAATTGTGAAGCACAAGGGTGAGCACAACTAGTCCAGTAAAGAATATCATGACTAAAGATAATTAAATTATCAATAGCCTTCGTCAATAATAAATTAGAGATTTAGCACATATGGTAGATGATAAAACTTTTCAACCATAGTTGCAGCGGAACGAGCAATTCATTAGAAGAGTCAAATAGACTATAACGTCTATTATCTTCTCCATGTTAAAAGTCCACCAACAATGTTTTATCCCTGTAACATCAATCAACAATTCCTATCCACAATCATGTGAATAACTCATAATCATAATTGTGGTTCTAAATTTCTCTTCATACCCAGGACGAAGATAATTTTTATCACCTGTCTTTACCAGAAACATCAAAGATCATGGTTATACCAAATCACAGTTCTTGTTCATAATCATACTAATAAATTCATCTTTGAACTAAGGACCAAAGATATTCATTAACAGTTCATCCTTGCACTACAGGCCAAAGACATGCAATTGTATTTTAGAAGAGTCAAGTAGAGCATGATATCTACTATCTTCTACGAATTAAAAGTTTATTATCAATATTTTATCGATGAGACTCAGCTCAATAAATAATTCACATCACCGAATTATCCATGCACTACGGCCAATGATATTCGTGTTTTTATCAACGGTCATGATCATGCCATAAAAGAATTCATCTTTGCACCCTTGGTTGAAGAGAACCCATGGTTATGATCATACCAACATATGTCTATCAATGCACTACGGGCCAAGGAGGACTTTTACCACATCATTTGTAACATTACAGTCATGATTATACCGAATAATTTCTTGTCATTATCATACCAAGTCCATCTATACACGTAAGTCACAGATGACTTTCATTACAATATAAGCATAAGGATGATGACAATGATATAAGCATTAATCAAACGAAATCAAGGATAAATATTAAAGACTTTAAATTTATCTAGAGTTTAAAAATATCCAAATTGTCAACATGATACTGCTTTGTAGAGTAAAATTCAAGAATAATATTCATGTATCAAAAATAATTTAGACAGAAAAGAAATATATTTTTCGGGTGAATAGTACCCCGTGAATAGTACCCTGTAAATAGTACTTTATGAATAGTATTCACGAATAGTACTTTGTGAATAGTAACTCGTGAATAGTAACTCGTATTCGTAAATAGTACCGTATACGTGAATAGTGTCGTATACGTGAATAGTACCTATGAATAGTACTCTGTGAATAGTACTCATAAAAGGAAAACACAAAAGAAAACGATATTCCATGACGAGTACAAGAGAAATGATATCTCATAAGAGTATAATAGAATATATGAAACTGCAAATGGATTTTCACCCGCCATGCGGTAATCCACGTAGACAGATCATTTTCACGATTTAATAAAGAATGAATACGAAGAGTCATTCACTATGCATGTGGTAGTCTGCGTAGACAGGTAATTCCAAAAGAATAATAAAGAATGGAATAACAAAAGAATTTCACCATACATGCGGTAGTCCGCGTAGACAGGTTATTCCAATAGAATAATAAGGAATGGAATAACAGAAGAATTTCACCATGAATGCGGTAGTCCGCGTAGACAGGTTATTCCAACAGAATAATAAAGAATGGAGTAACAACCCTTACGAGTATTGAAATAAAATAACTCTCTTCATGAATTTGGAAGAATTAATACTCCTTACAAATATTGAACGAAAATAATATTCATACGAATACGAAAAATAATATCTCTTCAGAATATGAAATAAATAATACCCCTTACGAATACAACAAATAATAACCCTTACAATTACAACAAATAATATCCCTTACGAATACAACAAATAATATCTCTTACCTCAAAAGAAGACTGGATACTGGAATAGTGAAGTAGTAGACTACTCTTCTTCTTTCTCTCTATAGCTTCTCTCTCTATAATTGCTCTTGTGAGTCTTAGTGAATTGGTGAGAATGAAGGAAGAACGAGCTTCTATTTAATGGAAAATATAGTTTCGATAATTGCATGTTTTGGGGCTCGAAATATTACAGTATAATACCTTCATCTTTTCCTTTATTTTTAATTTAGTCCTGCAAGTATTATCAAACTTGCACCACCTCCCCTAATAGTATATCATGTGAATCAATAGTACAATCATGTGACTCAATAGTTCTATACATGTGAAAAAAATAATTACAGTATAGTGCCTTCATCTATACCTCCATTTTTAATTTAGTCATGCAAGTATTATCAATCTTGCACCACCTCCTCTAATAGTACATTCATGTGAACAAATAATTATAAGTATGTGAATTAATAATAATTAATTGCTCATTTATCCGATTAATTACCCGATTGGTCAATATAACCTCCAGGCATCAATTATTATCGAAATAGATGTCGATTTCCATTAACATTAATAATCCCAACACAATAAAAATATCAATTTCATCTTTAATCAATACGATCTTATTCATCATTAATATTATAACTCACAATATTTAACAACCAGATCATTCCTAGGAAAGAGGGGGCTTTCCGATAAAGATTTCTACCTATTGGCGCGCAATTAGGTGACCAAACCTCTTATTGACAGAACTTTCTAGACATTGTCAACATTGAAAATAATAATATGAATAACTTCATCGTCTCAATTATTGATTTAATAATAATAAATATTATGCAGTTGATACTGTGACAGTAATTGAATCAATAATATGAGAGATATGATGCAGCAATTACTGTAGCAATAATTGAGTATAACTGAGTGACTTCTCACGTAAGCATCAATAATCAATACCGTGTGCTACTATGCAACCACACGTATTACTGTAATTTTACTACCGGGTAGTTCAACAGTTTAACGGTAAAACTTTCGTCGTTATTTTTATAAAAAGATATTTCTGTCGTTTTCTAACTACGACAATACTTCCGTTTGTTGGGTCCACCAATGATTATGTCATCGTACGAATATCCCCTGTTAAAACGAATATTCCCCGACCAATCGAATATTTTATATCAACTTGCGTACTTTGCAAAATTTTCAAATATCACCCTTAACTTTAACCTTTTATCAATTTAACCATTTACTAAATAGAATAACAATTATAAGAAAATTGAGTACTTTCATTTCATAAAATTCGGGATCTCACATATTACATATCAAACCTAAATCTGCACAAATTAAACCCTAATTATAGAATATGTATTTACACAAATCAAACCCTAATTGCAACATACATTATAGTAAATATCAAACCCAAACTTCCAACATATCAAACCCAAACTTCCAACATATCAAACCCAAATTGAAAATTATTCAGCCTCAATTAATAACAAAATAAACCCTAAATTAAATATCAAACCCCAAATTGAACACTAATTCAACCAACATTCATTATTTTCATAAAAAAACATATTAAACCCTAAATAAAATACAAATTTCAGCATATTAAACCAAATATACAAAATCAAATTTAAGACTAAAATGAACCTGTGAAGCAGTAGAGGAGAAGGAGAAGGAGGGAGAAGAAGGCGACATTTGGTGGAGGAAGGGGCAGCGCGGCAGGTGGTGGAGGCGCACGACAGAAGCTGGATGAAGGGGAGGCGGCAGGAGCGGGCGACGACAGGAGGTGGTAAAGGAAGGGGTGACGATGGCAGGAGATGGTGGAGGAAGGGGTTATGGCAGGAGGTGGAATGGAGAGAGAAAGAGAATATGAAATGGGCTAGAGTGAGGCGGCTGAAATAAGACGCTGTCTATTTAGGGTTAAGAGTTATTTCATATAGAACTTCAGTCAAAAATAAATCCCTCGGAATTAGTTAACTACGATCGAATTTCCCTAAAAAATAAGCATAATTACGTCGAATTTAACATTTGCGATGGCGGGAAAATTGGCGCCAATAAGGGTGTACAGTCTCCGATGGAATTCCGTCGCAAATAACTTATAATCGACGGACTTATCTTCGATGACGGATTCCATCGAACTTAAGTTAATATCGATGAATTTTATTCCTCCGAGGTTAATTCCGTCGGAATTAGCAGTTTTTCTTGTATTTTTAAACTTAGATTTGTCTAACTCTGAAGCGCTTTGTTAATTTTTTATAAAAACTCTTTGTTGTTTTGTTTAAAAATTATTTTGGTGATAATGCATGAAAGAAAGTATCAAAAAGGGTCGGGCCATCTCCGGACATGAAAGCCATCTCGATAGACCCGAGCACCCACAATCATAATTTTCATTATCACGGGGTCTTAAATTCGATTTCTTGGGACGAAGCCCTCAAATTCGTTTTAAGGCCCAATATTATATATACAATGATTTGCGCAATTTGATACTACATTATAAAAAAAAAGTTCATCGTGGGAATCACTACTAAAAAAATGGTCATTTGTGATGGTAAAAATCCACCACGAAAGGTTTACGTGATGGTTTTAAGCATCACGATGGCAGTCTTGTATACGCCCATCATGAAAAGTTTTACGTGATGGTTTTGGCAATCACCAAAATATTCAATCCTTTTGTGATGACTAAATCAGTCATATTATCGCACATATATTTTGCGATTAGTTTGACCATCACAAAATCCCACAAGTCTTTTGTGATGGCGAAAGTAATCTCAATAGCATAACAGTTATTTGTGATGGCCGAAGCAATCAAATCTTTTTGTGATGGTAAAAACAATCACCAATTATTTGTGATGGCCGAAGCAATCACATCTTTTTGTGATGGCCAAAATAATCACATATGTGATGGCCACGAGTATCACGTACATAAGTTTCTTGTGATGGCTAAAACAATCACAATTGTCCCTATTTTTATAACCTTTTTATACGTTTTGGTGATAGTAAAGCGATCACAGAATTTGTATATTAAAATATATTTAATTGCCAATTTTATATGTCAAATCTGTAAATGGCATAAATTACAATAATGTTTAAACGTAATATCATACAAATTTATTAAAATGAAAAAATCTGATCAATTTAATTAAAAATAAATTAATAACTAACTACTTAAATAGGTAGCTACATGTCATAGGTTCATCAAACAATTAACAAACCCAACATCTATCAAAGAACCCTAAACTAATAAAATTGATAATTAAAGGAAAGCTAAATCATCCTGAATTCTCCATGGAGTCCTCTTGAGAGTCGTTGTGACACTCCCAAATCCGGGTACTTCATTTCCACCGAATTTGGTGCTCACTATCAAAATAATTACATCTAACTACCCATAATAAAGGATAAAACATTAAATAACTTTAAACAATAATCTTTCCCATTAAAGGGTTACATCATCTCATAAACAATCCCAGGTAATCTAACCTTAAATTATTACATCAATTAGCGGAATACATTATAAAATAAAACAAGTCTTATAACTTCAAACATTTAAATAAACTTTAACTAATTCTTCATCACTTAAACATCTTGCCCTTTCCCTTGCTAGTAGATGGCTCATCAACTCTTTCGACTTTAGCTGCATTGTTAATTGCAAGAGTGAGCAAACAATTGCTCACTGACATAAAGAATAGTAATAATAATCATATGAGAATGAACAACGAATGTTGTACAATAATGAACTTGTTCTACGAATAGAAACAGAAACAAGTTCGAACTTTTAATATCTGAGGGTCATAAGACCATAAACTATGTCTCTAGTATTTAGGTATTATTACCTTAACCTTAACCGTCATTAGACTATACAAACTCTTCTTAACGTACGTAGGGGGATCAGCCCTTTGTACCATGTATTGTGTACAAACATCTAAACGTTACACGTACAAAATTCCCTATATTAGGGTTGTTCGTCTCAGTTTGAATTTAGAATTTCCGCACTAAAGAAAGTTTAGTTTAGAACTAGCTTATCAGTATTTCTAGAATTTTAGAACACTTATTCAATTTCCATCAATAAAGGTTTAATACAAGAATGTATAACTGAAAAAGGCTATCAAAGTCAAAGATCAGATATTAACAATATATAATTGAATAAACATGATACACATGCAACGCACTATGTTCAAAAGAGTTAGAACAATCTCATTTGAATCGACGTATTAGAACAATATATGCTTTGTATAATAATTAGAAAAGTGAAACTTGCTCGATGTAACGAATTAGATTACAAGAGCTTAATCAATCGTATATAAAAATAGAATCAATAATATTGCTCAATAGAATTTTAGGAACTTGCATTCATTAATAAAAGAATGAAGTTAAAAAGTTTGCTCAATGTAAAGAGTTAAAGTTTAGAAACTTGCACAATTATGAAAGTAAAGTTAGAGAACTTGCCTTGTTTGTAAGCTACACAAATATAATATAATCTCCAATTACCCTACATACATCATTAAAATCGCAACAACAATTAGTTGTATGAACATTAGCATTAGGGGTTTAAACCATCATTTAGGTCATAACCCTAACTTAGAACCTAACCATTTAGGTTAACATACTTAACGCCTCTAAAATCACACATTAATCAACATAAACCTTATTGTTTATCTATGACTTTTGAAAACATCACTTTTAGTTTCATTTTATAACTTATTTAAATAATTACTTAAAATCTTCACACTTTAAATTACAACATCTTATCTATTATTATAGTCGACTTTATGTTTTAATATCCTTAACATGCATGCTAAACTAATATAAGTCTGTTACACATGATCTGTAATTAAGCAGACTGCACTGCCTGGGCTCAGGGCACGACGTAGCTGCACTGTCCCTTGTCATGGCACCGGCGCAGCTGCGCTGGTGCTCGACTGCAGAAAACCCAGTGGCGCAGCTACGCTTGGGACTGGAGCAGCTACGCAGTTTCTTGCCTTGGCACCGGCGCAGCTGCGCTGGTGCACAGACAGAGGCAGAAACGACAGTGAACAGTAGCCGACTTTAGCCCAACAAACACGAATTTCACCCCTAAAACAGTGAAATTAACACGTATAATTGGTACAAACTATTACAAACATGTTTGCTAACATTTACAACCAATTAACACAATTTAACATCAACTAAAACTAGTTTAATTTCTCAAAATTTTATATTTTTATACTAAAACTCTATTTTTGAGTTTCTTCACAAAATTGAACATTGTGACTTCGATTCATGTCCGAATTACTTCGTTCAAATTACGTTATGTGCGTTTCTTAATAAACTAACATAAACAAAACCCAAATTGCAGTCTAGCATACGAATTGACCACTAAAATTGGTACTTTTCCCAAGCCATATAAGAAATACAAACACTGTCATACTTTTCTTACTTTTTAAACTGTAATTCGCATATAATTCATGTCTGATTACAAACTCCATCACCACTATATATAATCATCATACACAGGTTACATAACAACAATTTACAGAAACTAGAATTAACAGAGTTTACAAATTATGCCGTAAAACTCTCTCTCTCACACACACACACACACACACACACATATATATATATATATATATATATATATATATATATATATATATATATATATATATAATCCTAAGGTTTAGAAAATACCTTCACTTTGATTGTATACTACCAAAGGATGGTGACTAGGTTTAGCAATTCCCCTTCTTCATTTTGCCAATCACCAAGAACTCAGTGTTTTTCTCTCTTATCTCTCAAACCCTCTCTGTATTTTCTGTATTGTCTAACCTTAGGGAAAAATAAGACGCATAGGAAAATATAAGTTAGCCACAACCCACGTACGTTAGTTTAAAAAATAAAAAGACATCAGTTGGGAAAAAGCCAAAGGCCACAAGGCCTTGTTTGGCCACACACCAAATCCCCCAACTGGATTATTTAAATAATCTTATATTATATAGTTTCACTTGTCACACATGCAACCCATTAAATAGCTTATAATTTATAATTATAATTATTATAATCTTATTATAATTATACTTATAATAAATAAATAATTATATATATCTAATTTTAATTAATAAATTAGAAACATCACTTTATTTAATTTATTCATTTAATATTAAACAATTCACTTAATTTAATTATCTTCTTAAATATTAAGCAATTGATTTAATTTAATTATTTCCTTAAATTAAATCCATTAGATAAAATTGTCATTATTCAAATTGACATTAATTAATTTAGTTACCAAATTAATTCACCACAATTCATCAATTATTTATTTTCCCCAATAAATAAATTATTTAAAATATTTATTTAATTCAATAAATATTTTAATTAAATTACAAATTTCTCGATCGTTACAGTCCTCATCATCTTCGTTGTCATTCTCAGCATGTGTGGTTGAGTTATTCGTTGGAATATCAGCTGATGCATTTGATGAAGCAAAGAAATCATTTGGGTCTATAGGAGGATCAAGTGCAAGTGTTTCAACCATATTCTTTGTATATTGATGAAGATAAGTCATGTAGCTTTCCATTTTATTTAATTTAATGTAGTTCTCATTTGCAACCAAAGATGGAAAATACGAACCACGACGAGAACTCCATTTCCCCCCTGGTCGACCAACAAGTCTACCCTTTTTGACCCCTCCAACAGTTTCCTGCCATGTCTCCAAATTTGGATCATCTAACTCATCCACAGTCTTATTTGTATCACCATATTTAGCTAAGAGTCTTCTCTCATAATCATCCTATACAATGCATTAAATATGTATATATAAAACTAATTGCGAATAGAACGAACAACAATTTTCACTTTCACACGAGTAAACAAAGTTTATAATTTTACGAGAGAAAATCATACCAATTTCCTCTTTGCTTCATCACAAACCCACGTTTTTTCCTCGCTACCCTTCTCCTTCCTCATGAGTTTGTTTATATAACTCATATTACGTTGGCGGACAATGCAGACTGTGTTTCTAAGACAAAACAGGCAAAATAATTATTATTTTAATTAAAAACATTAACATTAAAAATAAGCAATACATACAACATGAACACTTAAAATCTCCAAACAGAGCATCATGATATGAATCTTTTACCGTTATCATGTGCATTTATTAACTACACATATTATTAATTTAATTTTATCAACTTATAATTTACCTCTTGTTCCCTCCTAATGGCGTATGGTATGGAGCTTGATGTGTGAGGAAGGTACGTATTTATGTTTCTGTTCTTTTTTCGTAGCTCACTAGAGTCTAAAAAGTCTTTACTCAGCCAATAATCACACATCTCCTGCCACACATCAAGAGTTGTCCAACTAGGCTTTTTATCCCTTACTTCATCAATGGAACCAAACTTCTTAATGTCATCATCCATCCATCTCCATAAATAGTTTGGGTAGCTTTTTTCGTGCATTTTCCTCCCATATGATTCGACCCATTCCCTCCTTGGATGAAGAGAATCGAAAATATTTCTATAACACCATCCACAATTAAAAATATTAATCAATACATAATGAATAATACACTTTTTGATAAACTTTCTTCTACAATTGAAATTTGTGTTCATTAAAACATACCAAATATTCTCCCCAAAGAAGTTCGATTTCATGTTTTGACCATTGCTCGAATTTGGTTCGAGCTTCTTTAAAAAGTTTTTGAAATAATATGCGAGTCTTGCTTCGAGCTTCAGGTTCAAGGAAGCTAATTACAAGATATATATTAACATAGCATGATATGATTAGTACAACAATAATGAAAAGTAAAAACAAAGTTGTCACAATAGGATTAATCAAATCTTGTTAAATGGAACCCCTATTAATTGCTTTTGTAGTAACATGATATTATTAGTTGTTTTTATGTTCTTTGGATTACATTGTGCTACATGGGTTACCCTGTTTTAGTTAAAAACATACGTTATATTACGTGTCAGAAAATGAATCTCAAACGCGTCAAGAATTGATTGTATGTATCTTGCATATTGACAAACATGAGTATATTTGTAAAAACTTACTTTTGTCCAATGATATTGACAAGCATCTTTGTTTGGCCTGTTTTAGGCTTTATTATCCCTAGAGTTGGCCCCCTTTTCTTACGAGATAAGCTTTCGGCTTGTGTAGTATTCGGTGTAGCCCCATCAACACTCTCACCACTATTATGAGATACAGTAGGCTCATCTCTCATTCTCTCCATGTTAACAGTCTCACATATATTATGAGGAAGAGTTGATCTCCTACCGGAAAGGCTACTCCCACCTCTAGTTCTCACCATAGCTGTAGAAGAAAAAAAACTTATAATTAAGTATAGGATAAATATAAGAAATTATTCAAGATAATGTTGTAATGCAATTTCAAAATTATTCACTACTCTACTAGCTCCAAAATCAATTAGCATCTTACCTGTCTGCAAGACAGTAGCATTCAACATGTATGGTTTTGTTATAGATCAAAGGTTATCCAAAATCAATTAGCATCTTACTTATCTGAATTGCAAGCAGATATGTTTTTGTTATAGATCAGAGGTTTTGTTTTTTTATTATGGCTCTTGCAGGGAACAAGGACCATTTAGTGAGGGCTAACCCATTACCCAGAGTCAAGCTCCCCGCGAACCAACGATCAATTGAACCAGCTGCAACAGTTAAAACCCATGGAATTCCATAGTGCAAGTTGCCATAATTAAATCATAGTATGATGTACTGCTGAACAGAACAATATTGACATGCTCCTTTGATGGAGTAGTACAATTAAAGAAAATTATGTGAAAACACAAAGTTTTGCTAGTTTTGTCCAGTAAGATCAATTGAAATCAAAGTACGAAGTTCAGACTTCTGCCCTTCTATTGATTCTTTGTTGAACAAAATAACATTATATGTATTAATGTTGATAAGGGATAATTTTTTTAACATGTGAATAATTGCAAACTTACTACAAAATTTAAGTGCAAGTATATCAAAGTGACCTGTTTTAATTTTCTTACTATAGATTTCACAGCGATATCAGATTTTCTTACACACAATAAGCAAAGCTTGACCCATTTACAAAAACCCAAGTGAGAACTTAAAAAGCATGGTAACTTTGAATAGAATCACTAATCATTAATGGTAAAGAATGTACAGCTCCAAATGGAAGGATTTGACAAAGTTCTCTCCCTCGAACATTAGTGGTCAAACCCATAAAAAAAGGTGCGCGAAATCGCAATTATTCTCAGTCAGTTTCAACTAACTGTGATCTTATTCACACAACAAAAGTAAATATTAATTGAAATACAAGATTGGTATGTATATTTAATATCATTCTGGTAGGATAATAATTAAAGTAAATATTAATTGAATTACAAACAAAAGAATACAAAATAAATGTCAAATTAATGAAATAATGAGTAACCCTTCCAATATTCCAACAAAAGAAGAATTCCAATTTAAGTCTTTTCCTAATCAGTTTCATATTAGATTTGTTTACAAACTACACTCCATTCTCAACCAAAGTAATTAACTAACAAAGTTTCATATATATATATATATATTCATGCAGGCATATACATACGTAATTAACATACATATATAAATCGAGGGACATATACATGTTAAATCTCCACAAACACATGAACAATCAAATTGTCAATAACAATTCGTAAAACATCTCTATAAAAACAGGAATTGGGGCCAAATTCGAACAGAGAAAACATAATCACAATTCTAAAATAAGAATTGGGGACAAATTAGAACAGAGAAAGGAAAGAGGAAGAGAATAAACACCAAGGAGAGGACTTACCTTCGAAATCACAACCTAAGATCACAACTTTGGTAGAAGACGGGTGTAGGGTTTCAGTTTGCCGCCAATGGAAAAGATGGGGAAGTTTATATAGTCGTACTTGTTGAAATGAAAGATAGAAAGAGAGATTCCGCCATTGCTTCAAAATGAGTGGAATATGCCACTAAATTAGCTTAGATTTTTGTTTGTTTAATTACCTTTTAATTAAATTTAATTAGCTTAAATTTCTTTTGATTTAATTATCTTATTATATACCCTTTGTTCTACAAAAAAATATCATTTTTTAGTAAATTTGTGAGATATGAATTAATTGATCCACTAGTAATTAAGTACAAATTTGTTATTCAAAAAAGTAAAATAAATTAAAATAATATTAAAAATATTTTTACTCTTACAAAAAATATTGAAGCTTAATGCAATAACTTATATTCTTCTTTGTCTGAATTTTTTTTATAACATTACTATCATCCGCACCCACTATATTTAATATCATTATTAGTAATGATATATCCCCCCAAATAGTCTTCAAACATTAAAATAATTTATCCACTAAAAATGACAATAATTAATAATAATAAAAATATATGCCCACGAAAAAATAAATGTCAATGGTACAATGTCAAATATAAAATGTGGAACGTACAAATAGTGTATTAAACCCTTAAAAGTTAATTTACGCCCAAGCCTACTAGTTTTTTTTCCAAAATTTAATTTAATTTAATTTTTAATTTCATGTACTTGAGATTACTTAATCTGGTCCAACTAAAACTAAAACTCATTTTATTTAAACATGTACACATATGCTTGTTATTTCTTTCTTTTCAGGTGACAGATTTAGCATTGGCCAAAGAAAACCAGAACCAGTTTGAGGATCATCTTAAAAATAGCCCAATTGTCAGTCCAGGGATGGATTTGACTGTTACTGTTCTCACTACTGGGTTTTGGCCTTATAAATCTTCTGATATCAGCCTGCCATCGGAGATGGTAGGACCTACTATTTTCTAATGATTCTGTGGATAAATCAATTATTACCAATTCAGTTTATTGTTAAAGAAGATTGATACTTAATTTTGTTTGTTATTTTTTGTTTCAGGTCAAGTGTGTAAAGGTTTTAAGGAATTCTATCAATCAAAAACAAAACACAGAAAACTTACTTGGATTTACTGGCTTTAACTCCAATTTTGAGTTGAAATGACTAATTGAACCGAATACTCATAGGAACTGAGCTACTCTCAAGGGTGTTTCTCCCAAGGGGAAATAATGTTGTTTTACTGCATTTTCCCTGAATTATATTCTAAACTAGGTGAGGTCTAGCATCATCTTGATAAGTATTATTGCTCCCCTGCATTAACAGACATACTTGCATCTCAAAAGAAAGAAATAAGGGAAATTATGTATTTTGAAGAAATGCCTTTCAAACCACTTAACAAAATTGAAAGTAACTATATTACACACCTACACATCTCAAGTTGGACTACTACTAGCTAGCATATATATAGTGTGGTGTTTGATCTTCATAGATTATGTCTCCTGCTACTGCTGATCATGCATCTTGTGTCCCAAAGTAAAATTTAGGTTCTGCTTCTTGGCGTGCTTCAGTTCCGCTGTTGGTTTGTCTCGGTTGTCGACTAGGTGTTCTGCATCTTGGCATCTTATTCCTCTTTATCTTTGTCCTGGTGTTGCTGTTCATGCTCTGCTGCTGTTGCAGCTAGTGCTCTTCTGCAGCGGCTGTGGAGATATTTTGTGGGTCCATTTGGCTGCTCTGTTTGTTGCTTCTACTGCATTATTTGCGTGTTTTGGTCTGCAGTATTGTGTCTATCCCCATGTCTTGATGTTGCAGATTGGGGGGGGGGGGGGGGGGTGTTGTGCTTGTGGCTGCTATCTTTTGCTGGCTTGCTACTGTTTTATTTGATGCCGGCTGCAGCTGCTGCACTTTTTTGCTGCAGCTATTTCTTTCCTCATCCTATTTGATGTTTTGCTTTGCTATGCTGCTGTCGGTTTCTCTTGTTGGGCCTTGTGATCTGTTCTGCTGCTAGTCTGCAATAGGCTCTTTCGGTTCTGTTGTGGCTGTTGCCTCTTGGTCTTTGGACTGATCTTGTTTTTGTTGCTATTGTGGGCTGCTGCTACTTTGGATGGGGTTTTTCTTGGTATTGTGTTTGATTTCTATACATTGTATTCTCATGAATGTTGAGATTGTTTCTCTTTTGTTTGGGCATTTGGCCTTGTTTTCTTTTATAGTCATGATATCATAGGGCATGTTTTATGATGTATATGCTGGTGATGTATATGTTATATTCTGATTGGGGTTCCCCCGTGATGTTTGTACATTTTTTCTCCTTTAATACAATTTAAATTTAGTAAAAAAATAAAATAAAAAATCCTGGTTACTGCTCCTTCCAATACAGATTTCTTCCCACCAAGCAAAATAGAGATTAATGGGGACTTGAAAAAGAGATGTACAATTTATGCGAAAAATTCAGTGATTGTAATGATTGTCTCAAATATTCTATAATGATGGCACAACTAGACATTCAGTAACATCTATCATATATACTAATATTTTATGATTGCTAGTAAATTTCATCACCTAATATATTTGTTATTCATATATGCTTGTTTTTAGTGATTGTTTTGACCGTCACAAATAGTTTATATTGATGGAAAAATTAACCAGTACCAGGAGCCGTCATCTATATTATTATTTTGTGATTGTTGAAAAAGTCCATCATATAATTCCATTTTTTGAGATTACTTTAAATGTAATCATAAAGGTCCATCACATGTGGTTTTCTTTTTGTGATGGTCTTAGTTGTCACCAAAGATTATTTTTAACTTTTTTCTTTGTGATGGCTTAAATGCAATCACGTTAAGGAAAAATATATAGGTGATGGTTTCAGACCATCTCGAAAATTAAAAATTAATTTTGAACAATATGTAGTGATTGAAATAGCCGTCACACACACACACACACATACACACACACACATATATATATATATATATATATATATATATATATATATATATATATATATATATCCACGATGGCAAAATTAAACATCACCAGAGCCATAATATATATACTATTTTTTTGTGATGGCACAAATAATCCATCACGAAATATTATCAATTGTGATTGCTTTTGAAAATCGTCACCAGGATCCATCACGTATGATTGATTTTCTATTATTTTGTGATTGCTTAAAAAGTCCATCACAAATTACTATCTTTTGTGATTGTTTTTAAAAGCTATCACAAAGTTCTGTCATGTATTCTTATTTTTCTAGTAGTGAATCTAGTCGAGATCCGATTAGTGGATCTCAACTCCAGGATTCATAGGCTCACATTGATATGCTTGAAACGTATATAATGTATCCTAAACCTGTTAGTAGGTGATTCATTGATTGAAATCCCTCTCGCGGATATTTAGGATCCCTCACCACTAGATATAGATCTAGGGCTCTACGGAGTAACTGAAATCGATTGAAAACATTAAAATGATTAGATCTATCCTAGATCTAAACCTATCGAGCTTTGAAACTCATGAACCGATTAAGGGCTAGATCCGGCTAGATGCAAGTAGGTCTAATAACAAAACTTGATTTCTAATTAAATATGTACAAACTAATCTGTAAAATAGATAAATCTATCAACCAATGCGCAATATATGTATAGAATAGCAAGTCTAACTATATATAAACACTACATTGAAATAGATCTTAGTAGATTGAACTATATTCACAATAAAGTGTACAAAGATTCACTTTTTCACCTTAGGGAACGAAGAAACAAGCTTCTTTTGACTTGGATTTGAGCTATCTCTACTCTAGATACGCAAGCTTTACAATATGTGGGATGAATTCAACACAAATCTAGTGATTTAATATAGAAATAGAGCTTTTCTCTCTTTAGATCTGAACTCTCTCTAGAAAAATTATATTTTTTCCAACCTCCCTCCAAATGAGATGTTAACCCATGGTTATAGATCTTGGGGCCAGCTGTAGGTGTAACTGCGGTTGGATTTATTGGATCCCGCAATCTCGAAATTTGGTCCTTTGTTCGTCCATCCAAAAAAAGTTGAGCTCTGTACCCAAATATCCCAGAAAGCTCTTGGCGATTGCTGTGCAATAAAGTCGAGTATGGCTGATTCTGAATCCGGGAAGATGAAGCAAATAGCTGAGAGGTGTCTTCCTTTTTTCAATGGTGGTTAGCTGGCTCGTCTTGGATAGTTTGCAGCTTGGGAGTTGCTGTGGTGGCTTCTTATGGCCTTATGCTCAGCTTTGCCATCCTTGTTCGAACCACGTGGTGTTTTGATCTCATTGCACTTTGATTTCCCTCGGGGTTGTCTCCAGGGTAAACATGTGCCTTTTCTTTTTCTCGAGGTTGTCTCTGAGATGAAATAAAAGCTCTACTGTAAGGTTAGTCAAAGAAAAACAAAATTTCGAATGTCTACACAACTTATTTAATTAATAAACATAATTTTGTAATCCAAACACAATTAGGCTTAACAAAGAGGTAAGTATGGTAAAAGAGGGCCCTCCCCTGACCCCCAAAACAAGTAACCTATACTTGTCTCATCCCATTTATTTGAATCCCCTTTTCCATACTAACTTGTTTTAATTTATTTTTATATAACTTTTTTACAATTATTTTTAATTCAAAATTAAATAGGATAAAACATTTTTTATTACTAGCAACAACTTGTATTGAACATTTTATGAAATTTTAATTAAATAACCTAAATTAGTTATATAGTTATATATACAAAAAGCTAATTTTGAAAATAATTTATATATATATATGGGCTATATGTATATACACAACTGTGTATTACACAGTAGGGCTATGGCGATGGATTTTTTAGGCTATGACGATGGTAAACTGTCGCCATAGCCCAGAATAGCTATGACGACGGGTGAAACCGTCGCTATAGCCCAAAAAACCGTCGACATAGCCGACTGTGTAATACACAGTTGTGTACCTACATTTTCCCTATATATATATACTAGTTGGGTCCCGTGCCTCCAGCACTGTATGGACGGTGAGATTTATCTTAAACTTTGAACGACCTATATAATTTATTGAGTGAGCGAGAAATTCAAAATTATTTGTATTTTATTATATATATATATAATTATATATATATATATATATATATAAGGATTCCATCCACAGTAACCGGTTGTTGGGGAGCAACTCATTTTGGTCAGCCGCTACTACCTGTACCTGCCTTAGACAATTTTTTTATAAGCCGGTACAGGTAGTAGCGGTTAGCCAAAATGGGTTGCTCCCCAACAACCGGTTGCTGTGGATGGAATCCTATATATATATATATATATATACAGAGGATCCAGTCCGGGATCCCGGACTGGTCCTAAAATCCGGACCTAATTTTTTTTTGAAACAACTAAAAATAAATAAATTATGGAATTGAAATTTTTACATAGTACAGTATTTTGGGTGTGTTTTTAATACCTATACCAACCAATGTATGTACAGTCTGCCCAGACTGTACAGAAATATTTTGGTATATGCATCGAAATCACACCAAAAACACTGTATTATGTAAAAATTCCAATTCCATAAATTTTTTTTAGATGTTTCAAAAAAAAAAAGCAAAAAAAAAATAAAAATAAGTCCGAATTTTATAGAGTCCGGAATCCCGGACTGGATCCGGACTATATATATATATATATATATATATATATATAGTCTTCATGATCTTTCATTTCGTTCGTTGGAGTACGTATTAACTATTTAAAAAAGTAAAATAAACAAATGAGATAGTAAAAGATTTTCTCATTCATCTTCGAGTGGACTTGATTAAAACACCAAATTTTAACTTGAATAATACTATAAACAAATTATTTTATAAATATTTTATAAATTGTTGATGTGGTATACTCCATCTCATTATATTGTGTGGGGTTAAAGACTATGTTAAATTAATTTGTTGATATATATGCTGAGATAAAATATATCACATTAATAATTTATAAAATAGTTTGCATCTCTATCATTGCTCCTTGTCAATATTTACTGACTTATACTCCCTCCATTCCAAAATAATAGACGTTTTAGGATTTTTTTTCCAAAATATTTGACGTTCTACAATTCCAAAAATATTTTGGCATTTATTTTCCTATCTCAACCCTTTCTTCACCGCTATTATCAGATTCAGAGAACCGGCGTCTTCATCTTTCTTTCTCTCTCTCCTCTGTTTTTTTTGAAAAATAAGAACATCCCCTAAATCCTAATCTATCAGATCTGCGATTATCCCAAATCATTACCAACGGAACCCTAATTAAATCGATTCAAATCAAATTTGATTCGAATCGAAACTTACAATGGGCGATTTCAATCTTGCGCTTGTGAATCCGTTGAGTACCTGAAGAGGAGTCGTGGCAGATGCGAACGGAAGCGAGGCTCTTGAAATCCGAGAAGGCGTCGAATAGCTGACCGTCGGTGATTTCATGGTGAAGGTCTCCAACGTACAGAGACGCCGGAGCTGCAGGGACCGTCGTCATTCTGTTTTGTGCTCGTAACCGGAAGTAATTACGTTACGCAATTGCAATTTACAGTTAGAGAGAGAAATTAAAAAAATGAAGTGTTTGTTTAGACAGATGGTGGGAATAGAGAGAGAAGTAAGTGGCGTTTCGTATTGGTATTGATCTGCTACTGAATAAGAAATGTTAAAAAAAAAAGATTTCTTTTCCTTGTGAAGGGAAACGTTTTTTGAATAGGAATTAATTGATGGAATTAGCGTTTGAGATAGGAGTAGAACGGAGAAGAAAGAATGCGAGTTCTGTGCACCCAGGATTGACTAGACTTGCATGGACGGGAGGTTTTGTGGCGTTTCACTGCAGCGATACGAGAAAAGGTGGAGCGGGGATGAGTTACACTTTCCACTAATGGTGGTGGCGGAAGGAGTGCCGGTCATGGTGGCGGCAAGGAAAGTGGCTGAAGAGATTAAGAAGACAGACAGAAGGAGAACACTATTAGTTAAGGATAAAATAGTAAAATTATAATTATTCTTAATTTTTATGAAACTCTTTAGAACGTCTATTATTTTAGGATGGAGGAAGTATTAAAATTGATACGGTGTGTTTAAACTTTAAATGCTCCCGCTCCAAACGCACTAAATGTTAGTAGTCGAGCAAACTCTAAACCACCCTTGCCAAAGAGAGTGAATGAGGTGTTTAATAGTAAGATTATTTGCGCAAATATAGAAGTACCCTTAGCTCTATATCAACAAAGCAGCCCTTTTATCAATAACACACATACCATTGAACTCAAAATTAAATTATTTTTAAAAATATAATAGAATATGTAATTGTTCCTTATTAATAACACGTACATACACACTGAACTCAAAATCAAATTCATACATATTGTCAAGTTTCACGTATTATTAAGCCCAAATGGTCCATGCAATGGACTCGGAAGAATTACTGGCACAGCAGACCCAAACTGCGGTTCTTATCAAACATATATTACACAATTTAAATGTGTATCATATTCACATACAGCTATTGTATATGTAAATCAAATTTCTAACAATAACGGGAGTTTCAAAAATCAAAAATTATCACTAGAGAAATAAACAAATTAAATCAATAATAATATTGTCACCAAAATCACTAATTCATGACAAGAAATTAAAATAATTTGCACATTTCAAATTGAACCCATATATTGGAAACAAGTCAAACAACCACCTCTACCCAAAATATATTTACCGAGTAATGTTACGGTGATAAAAGATGACCACAAAAAACATTAGATACAAAATAATGTGACAAATTAAATTAGTGAATACATAGGTGGGTACAATGATTATAGCCAATAACTACTATCTATATCATTTTATATTCTCTTTTTGTAACCAATCTTGTCACCAAAATATTATTAATATTTACATAGGCACGAGTGACCCCAATATGGCAAGTTTGTAAATTTTTACTTAAAAATGTAAATCAGCATAGGCTTTATGGTGTTCTCAAAAAGCATAGGCTTTTACGGTGACAAATTACATATATTTTTTAACAATATTATTTCAATTTTTTTGTGATATTGTATTGGCATTAGTATTACGATGTTGATTCGGAGATCTTCCATTTAAAGATAATGAATATATATTATCTAATTAGTGATTCTTGTCAGATTTCGCGTCTTAATTAAATCATAGTATTAAAGTTCAATCCATGTCTCAATATCTCAATAATATCATTTCGAATATTCTTATTATTGTTTTATTTTTGAAACAGGAAACAAAAATTACTTATCGTAAGAACTAGTAGAAAGAAAGAAATTTGGAACAAAAGAAGGCATTATTGATAGACTATTGAATGAGAATGCTTAAATGTATTTAGCAAAAAAAAAAAAGAATGCTTAAATGAGAATCGAAGTAGTTATAAACATGAGTCAAAGCTGCCGGGAGAGGAGAGACAATCTTTCACGAGGGACGAGCTTATTGATCATAAGAATCTCTTCTAACAATTTCGGGGAAAACACTATTATGGACTTCCAACTAATGAGTAGTAGTCAGAGCTAGATTTCCCATGCACAGCGCCAATGACATTCCCGTGAGATCATCTCTCTCATTAATATGGATCAAGTTAAGGTGTAATTGTCACACTACATATAACTAAAAAGTTTTATAATTTTTTTTATACTATAGAAAATATTGCATTTGGGTATACAAGTAAAGCATGCATGATAGTTTCCTCTTTGTAACCACAACTGGAGCATTCCAAACCACAATTCATTCCTCGTTTATGGAGGTTGGTTCTAATCGGAATAATACCTTTGCAAGCTCGGCAAAGAAAGAGTTTCATTGTAACACCCCAGTCCCACATCGAAAGATAGGGGGAAAATCTGTCTGTATATGAGGAATTAAGTAACTACCAATAGTACCTTCAAGTCATGACCTTTTGGGAGCCTGTGGTGGGCTAGATGACCCAAGAAGATACTATTGGGCCAGTGGTTTGAGACTTTATTTGGATGGATTTGATTCGATTCGGACTTGGGATTTGACCCAAGATTTGTTCCGGACTCGGGATTTGACCCGGGTTGTTTCATATGGTATCAGAGCCGACTCTCGAAAGCTCGGGTCGGGTCATCCGATCGGGTTGCCGGAGGTGGGGACACGAAGAAGCCAGCCGGTATTATCCCACAATGGCTAGAGAGGCAAAGATCTTTGGGCCGTGTGTGTATTATCCCACAATGGCTAGAGAGGCAAAGATCTTTGGGCCGTGTGTGTGATCGGTTCTGACGGGGACGTCAGAAATTTAAGTGGGGGAGTTTGTAACACCCCAGTCCCACATCGAAAGATAGGGGGAAAATCTGTCTGTATATGAGGAATTAAGTAACTACCATGACCTTTTGGGAGCCTGTGGTGGGCTAGATGACCCAAGAAGATACTATTGGGCCAGTGGTTTGAGACTTTATTTGGATGGATTTGATTCGATTCGGACTTGGGATTTGACCCAAGATTTGTTCCGGACTCGGGATTTGACCCGGGTTGTTTCATTCATTTTGGGGAAGTTTTAAGCTTTCACACAAACTTTCACATTCAATCCTTGTAATTTGACAAAGTACCACTGCTACGTACTAGCTGGGTTTTTTTTTTCTCTGAGCAGCAACATGGTTTTCTCGATCTAACGTAATACTCCCTAGTCCCTCCGCGCTCAAAAAGATGATGTGAGGTACAATTATATAGGACCTAAAGGCTTTTATATAGGAGATCTTTTACAACTAGAAAGACAAATAAAGAAATACGAGAAATATGGCATAAATCACGACTAAATAAAGGTAGCAATTAGCTCTCAATCTTGCTAGCAAAGATCTGCTAGAAATCAGCAAAGATTTGCCCGAGAATCTTTAAAAATCATAACTAAATCAGCTAATCTAACCTTTTAGAATTACCACCAATCATTACAAATCTTGATAGTCAACGTTAAAGATGTTTCTTTGAATTTTGACGGTCCAATCGATCCAAAAATTCTACAGTAACTTGTTCTACATCAGTCCCTTCCACTTCAGAAAAACTCGTTCTCAAGTTAAGGGTAGCTAGGATAAAGCGGGTCAGCAGGAGGGTGACTCATACAAGCCAGCAACATTAAAGGTATTTGAAATTCGGTTATCTACGGGCTGGTCAAGGCATTAACACATATATTCTTTATTATTTTTTAAGGTCCATAAGCTCATGGACGAAGCCCAGTATAGACCGGAGGGGCCACGGCCTCCCCAAGTTTGAAAAATTTATAAAGACTATGACCCACTTGTCACTTCTGATGGACTCCTTCCATCCCTAAATAATTGACGTTACAGGGAGTTCAAAATTTTCCAATATATTTGATGTTATCAAGTTTCTAGGAAGCATTAATTACAATTTTTCCTCTATTGCCCTCAAATATATGAAGCATTTCATTTATCTAGACAACTATATGGAGTACATCTTTTCTTAATTAATGCAAGGGTAATTGTGATAATACATATCAATCTTAATGACAAAATTGGAGTAATAAATGACTTCCTTAATAAGTGTAAAAACTTTCAAAACGTCAGTTATTTAGGGATAGAAGGAGTAGTAAATAATCTCTTATTTTACAATTTGCCCTAGCCCGGCTCCAGTTCCTTTACCTCACGTTCCCAATCCCAATTCCATCTGCCCCCTATCTGATCCTCTATAGACTGAGAGAGAGAGACACTGTTACAGCTCGAAAAATTAGATTGTCCAGAATTTAAGTTTAAAGAATTAGTTATTAATAAAATAAATTTTTATTAATAATATTATGTGCTGTGTTTATTAATCATTCTAGAACCTAGCTAGGATGATTATAAAACGAGAGGATTCTGGCTACGAGCTAGACTGAACGAGTAAAAATTTTCAAGACAAAAATAAAAATATTTTCGAGAACAAAAATATTTTCGAGAAAAAGACAAAATATGCATTATTCACCCAATGAAACCTTAAGGGTTAGGGTTTAAATAACCTAAGTCTTTTCGAGAGTTCGATATGTCGAAATGAAATTCCATTGACAGAATTGACGATAATATGTCGTGAAAAGTTAAGTAAGCCGATGTTTTCCTTCACGTTCGGCTTACTTAACTTTTCCTTCATCGTTTAACTACGTTAGGGAAAAACGTGAAGGAAAACTCTTATCATCAAAAAGTGTTTTTTAGTTTTTCCAAAGTTTCGAAGAATGCATAAAAGTTAATCTGTAAAGGAAAGACGAAATATCCAAAAATATTTGGATTCCGAGAATCGCAGTTTTTAAAACTGTTGGTTGAATTTCGAAAGACGGAATCACAAAGCTTCCAAGAGAAGCTTCGTGAATAGTAAGGAGGTGTGAATAGTAAGGCGGTTTACCAAATGACTAAAATACCCCTAGCCTTGGTTTTTTATATAAGAGAGCCTTAGATCATTTGTTGGTGATTTTGAAAATCTCTAACACTTGAGAGAGCAAGAGAGAGAGTTCGAATGAGAAGGGAAAGGAAGATGACAAACTAGTACGTGAGCAAACTTTGTCCAACAGAAGAAGATTAAAGAAGAAAGGTAATCCAAAACCTAGTCTAATCTAAATTTTTCTTTAAATTTTCCATGTCAATAAACATAGCTTAATGAAAAGGGAAGTAAAAGATGTTAAGAATGATTTTCATATGGTTGAAATCATGAGAAAACGAAGAAATAAGAATTAGAAGTTTAGTCTATAAATTTCTTAAGGAAGTATGAAGTTCGTAATGAATTTGAATGATCCGAATGAATCATATGAACGATTCGGTGAAATAGTAAGGAATGTTGTCTTATAACACCAAATTCCAAGAAAAAGTGAAATCAAAATCAAAGTATGGATTAAAAATGAAGAACGAATGAAGAATGTGAAGAACACGCGAAGAACACGAACAACGTTATTGATAAACAAATTTAAAGCCATCGTAATTAGAACTTGTTATTGATGGACAAGTTTAAAACCATCGCGTATAAGTTAGTTGCTTATTGCTTGGTTAGGAACGATAGAAGCGTTCATGAAGAACGGATTAAACCTAGCTATTAACGAAGTTATGGCGAAAATCTCATAAAAGACAAACGAAAAGTAGAAAGTATGTAAATGAAACCGAATGTAAGACCCCGAATTTTATGAAATAAAAGTATTCAATTTTCTTATAATTACTATTCAGTAAATGGTTAAATAGATAAAATTTAAAGTTAAGGGCGATATATGAATTTTTTCAAAATACGCAAGTGGTTATAAAATATTCATTGTTGTCGGGGAATATTCGTTTGGTCGTGGAATATTATTTCTGTCGAGGAATATTCGTACGACAGCGCAGCCATTTGTGGCCCCCATAACAGAATAACTATCGGATGAAGAAAACGACAAAAGGGAGTTTTTATAAATAACGGCGTAGTTATTACCGTTAACACTATTGGAATACCCAGTGGTTAAAATACAGTAATACGCGTTGTTGCACAGTAGCACACGGTATTTTACCAATTATTGATTCTTACGTAAGAAGACACTACTCAATAATTGTTACAGTAATTACTGTTCAGTATTTTATTGATTCAATAATTGCTGCGTTGATATTTTATATTACTGTTGTTTTAATAATTGTCACTACACAGTATTTTCCATTATCGAAGCAATAATTTATATTATCTGAATAATATTATTAGATAACATTATTGACAATGTCTAGAAAGTTCTGTCTAAGGAGAGGTTTGGTCACCTAATTGCGCGCCAGTAAGGAGAAATTCTTATTGGAAAGCCCCTCTTTCCTGTGAACTGCCTGGTTGTCATTATTGTGATTCTGCAATATTATTTGTGAATAATTAATTATTGATTTATATGATAAGGAAAATATTCATTTTATGTGGATATAGATGGAGAAAATTTTTAAAGTGACAATTGTTGAAAATTGATATTTTATCTTTTATGATAAAATAATTTATTATTATATTTTAATAATATAATAATGGTGATATTTTTATAATTAATGTGGGATATATGAGTAAATGAGGAGGAAAATTATTTTTGTTGCAATAAATGTTAAAAACATGTTAAACATGTTTGTGGGCCCATTTCTTGAATGAAATTTGATTATAGCATGTAAAATCGTCCGTATGTGGATTTTTGTCAATTTCTGTTTGGAATTTGGAAAACCTTTCTTCTGCAAAGTTGTAGAGAATTGAATTTCCTATAAAAAGTCGCGAGATTCGAATTTTCTGATAAAAGGGCTATTTATTATGAATTATTGAAGTTCCGAAGTTCTGAAATAATTGATTTTTTGGAGTTTAAAATATTTTAAATGTAAAAAACGTTTTTTGTATTGTTGGTGGGTTGTCAAACATGCTGAATTGGATGATTCAAATGTTGGCGTGAAAATTTAATATATATTATTAATTTATTAAATTTTCTGCTTTGGCGTTCTAAGTATTTTCCTATAAATAGGGTGCTTAGGTTAGAATTGAAAATCACACCAGAAACTGAAGTTTTCTCTCTATTTCTCTCTCTATATTATCGAGTGTATTCTTGTGAGTATTTTGATATCTTGAGTGTTGCTATACGGTGCAAGTTCGTTCAGCGTTATTCCAGTCAGAAGTACTGCTCTTTTGAGGTAAGAGATAATAAGGGAGATTATTTTCTTCATAAATGATATTATTTCTTCAATATCATTATGCCGAAATATTGGCTTAAATTTTTATCAAATTTGGAAATTTTTCATGTCGGGGTTACTATTCATGGGTTACTATTCACGAGTTACTATTCATGAGTTACTATTCACGAGTTACTATTCTTGAGTACTATTCACGAAGCATGATGATGTTTTTTGTGAAATTTCTATCTTTTGGTGTCGGAGTTACTATTCACGTATACGACACTATTCACGTATATGACACTATTCACAAATACAACATTATTCACAGAAAAATTAAGTTTTCTTCTCTGTGTCCAAGATTGTCTGTTATAGTTCGTATCTTTGATTGGATCTATGTTTTGATCTTCATTCTTGAATTTTATTCCACTCTGGTTATTTATGAAGTATTTTTGAACTTGAGTTATTTAAAGTACGAATCCTTAATACTTGTTCTTTTGTTTCACTAGATTCGTTTTCTTTAAAATGTTTTTCATCATCCTCAGTCCTAAATAATAATATAACTGAATATCTTTGGCCTGTAGTGCAAAGATGAATGATTTCTGATGAATATCTTTGGCCAGTAGTGCGAAGATGAACATGTGTTTAGATGAACATGACCAACTGATGAATATCTTTGGCCTGTAGTGCAAAGATGACATGTTGTTGAATATCTTTGGCCAGTAGTGCAAAGATGAACTGTTGATGAATATCTTTGGCCCGTAGTGCAAAGATGAATTTATCGGTATGATTATGAACAGGAACTGTGATTTGGTATAACCATGATCTTTGATGTTTCAAGTGATGAAAATTAACTTTGTCCTGGATGAGGAAAGGAATTTAGAACTACAATTACGATTATGAGTTATACACGTGATTGTGGACAGGAATTTTTGATTAATATTACAGGGATAAAACATTGTTGATGGACTTTTAACATGAAGAAGATAATAGATTTTATGGTCTATTTGACTCTTCTAATGAATTGCTCGTTCCGCAGCAACTATGGTTAAAAAGTTTTATCATCTACCATATGTTCTAAATATCTGATTTATTACTGTTGAAGGCTATTGATAATTTATTTATCTTTAGTCATGATATTCTTTACTGAGCTAGTTGTGCTCACCCTTTTGCATCACAATTCCTTTCATGTAATAAAAGTGTAGCTGGGACAAGCGGGATATAACAGGGGAATAGAACGGTGGTCTATAGATGTTGAGGGTGAGGTGAATTTAACTTGGAAGGGTGTTTTGACACTATTATACAAGATGTCTAATGACATACAACCTCGTGTCATTATAAGACAGGGTTGTGCTCATCCACTTGCTGAGTATATTTATAAGAACTACCTATATAATCTTGGTGTTTGTTTGGAGTATAATTCCCAATTAGAGACAGTGGAGATAATGATATGTCAAGAGAAGACTCACCATTGGAAGGACCATGATAGTAACCTTCTCATTTTTCTTTGGGGTCTATTGGGTTAACCAAGGATAATTCTATGGGCATATGATATCTATTATAACTTAGATTCATGGCCTCCTATGTACGAAGGTTTCCTTGAAGTCTTAAAAGAATGTTTAAATTCTTGAAGTTGTTTATTCAACTGCTATGACTTGCTGAGCAATTGAATGCTCATACTTGCTTTAAATAAAAACATTTTCAGCGAACGATGTTAAAAAGAACTTAAGGATCCCGTAAAGATCAAGCTGACTGGTATCCAGATGAAGTGTCATTTAGTATATGAATGAGCGTGAAGATCAAGCGAAGACTTGTAATCTAGAATAATTTAATTAAACCATAGATTAATTTAATAAACTGTTATGTATCCTTGGTGGCAGATAAAAGTCACTCTTGTAAGATATAAAGAATAATGTAAGTATCATTATTTATAATGAACGAGGTTATAAAGTATTAGAACCTGGGATTTGAGAATGTATGTTGTTTTATTTAACTATATAGTGATGTATGATTGGAAAGAGATGGGATCGTGACATCTGGAACGCCCCGAAATCCGGTCTATCTTCACACCCGGAATCCGTAATCAGGCGTGTAGGTTCTTCCCTTTTAATATCCACGTACACTCAACCCTAACGTCGACTAAAGTGTTTAACGTTTACTTTCATTCAAACATTCTCTATCCGACTCACATTCGAACTTTCATAAATCTTGATACCGTTCTTTATGGCTTTCTTGATAATCCATATCTTACTTACTACTTTCATCAACGTCTAAGTCATACAACCAATGTATACTTAGAACATTCGCCCGTCATGAATACGATTCACGAGGATCATTTACGTATTCTGCGTTAACTTTTTCCATCTCTTAATCTCTCATTCAACCTTTATCTAAGGATTTAATCGCTTTCATTCGTTATCCATCACAAACCCCACGTTCATCATTCTTTCTTAATGTCGAAGCTATACTGTTCGTTGTATGCTTAGACCGATCGATCATCGCAACTACGTTGCATTCACAGCGTCTATACGCTTTACACTTAACTCTCATTATGACATCATAACATCAAAATGTTATACATCATCCTCATCACTCAACGTCTAAGGAATCACAATCATATCAACCCCCCACGTTCGTTTTATCGCGACCACGGTCCCCGGATATCGGTTACGTATTTTGAGTTTACATTATTTGTCTTTTAATCCCATTTAATCTTTCCATTCAACCTTTACTAAAGGTTTAATACACTTGATTGAGTGTGACATTAGGTGAACTATATGTTCATTATCTTTTCTTGCACTTCCCCCAGGAGTTGAGTAATTAAAAGCTCTTCTATGGGTCTTGCCTTGCACCGGCGCTGTGGTGCCACCTTCCTATGTTATTGCTCACGATGCAGCGCGAGTCTTCAGTAGCTTCTTCCCCGGTCTGGTGCTGTGGCCCTCTTCCCAAGGCATAATTGGCGCTGCGGCGCCAGTTCTAAAACTCAAATTTTTTTTCTAAGTGTTGAACATATTTGAGACGCCTATTTTTGAAATCTCATAACTTCTTCGTTATAACTTGGAACGAGGTCGTTCCAAAGCCATCTTCTTACTCTCATCACATACTTCAACTTCGCTCAGACAAAAATTCATTCTATATCCGTTAACTTGCTATTCAATTGGCTTAAATTTCCATCATTTGTGCATTTTACGTTATTAACGTTCTTCGTTCGTTTGTCCGTAATTCGATCATTCGAAATCGGAACTCGTTCATTCTTGAGTCCACAACTCATGTTTTCTATGTTTTCTTAAATTCTTATGAAACCCTGCATATGAAACCTGGAGAACCGGATTGTCCAGAATTTAAGTTTAAAAAATTAGTTATTAATAAAATGAATTTTTATTAACAATATTCTATGCTATGTGTTTATGAATCGTTCTACAACCTAGGATGGTTATAATACGGGAGGATTTTGGCTACGAGCTAGTCTAAACAAATAAGAATTTTCAAGATAAAAATAAAAATTTTCTGGGAACGAAAATACTTCCGGGGAAAAACACAAAAAACACTATTCACCCGACGAAACCTAAGGGTTAGGGTTTGAATAACTTAAGCCTTTCTGAGAGTTCGGTATGTCGAAATGACATTTCGTCGAAAGATTTGACGATAATATATTGTGAAAAGTTAAGTAAGCCGATAAAAGTTTTTCTCAAAAAATGTACAGAAATCAGACGAAATAAAGATGACGAAAAGTACTGTTATGTACTTTTCATTCGTTTAACTACGTTAGGGAAAACGTGAAGGAAAATGGTTAACCTCAAAAAAATTATTTTCTGTTTTTTGGAGTTCCGAAAAATGCGTAAAAGTTAAATTGTAGAGGAAAGACGAAATATCCAAAAATATTTGGATTCCGAAAATCGCAATTTTTCAAATTATCGGAAGAATTTCGTAAGACGGAAGCACAAAGCTTCCAAGGGAAGCTTCGTGAATAGTAAGGAGGTTTGGGGCAAAATGACTATTTTGTCCCTAGCCTTGAAAATCTATAAAAAGATAGCTTAAGCTCATTTATGGTTAATGAAAAATTCTCCAACACTTGAGAGAGAGAGAGAGTTTAGATGAAGGGGAAGGGGAAGAGGAAGAGGAAAAGCTAGCCCGAGTGCTCGCTTTGTCCAACGGAGGAAGATTAAAGAAGAAAGGTAATCTGAAACTTAACTTCTAAATAATTTTTATTAACTTTTTTATGTTTAAAACATAGCTTAATGAGAATAGAAGTAAAGGATGTTAAGAATGATTTCATATGGTTGAAATCATGAGAAAATGAAGAAATAAGAATTAGAAGTTTAGGTTATAAATTTCTTAAGGAAGTATAAGTTTCGTAATGAATTTGAACGATTCGAATGAATCATATGAACAATTTGGTGATATTAGTAAGGAATGTTATTTTATAACATCAAATTCCAAAGAAAAGTGAAACTGTAATCAAAATATCGATTAAAAATGAAGAACAAACGAATAAAGCGAAAAACACGAAGAACGTTGTTGATGTACAAATTTAAAACCATCATAGTTTAATTGTTGTTGATGGATAAGTTTAAAACCATCGCGTATAAGTTAGTTGCTTATTGATTGGTTAGGAACGGTAGAAACATTCATGAAGAACGAATTAAACTTAGTTATAACGAAGTTATGGTGAAAATTTCGTAAAAGACGATTGAGTAATAGAAAGTAGGTAAATGGACCTTAATGTGTAGGGTTTCATAAGAATGTAAGAGAACGTAGAAAACATGAGTCGTGGACTCAAGAATGAAAGCGTTTCGAGTTCGGATGACCGAATTACAAGCGAACGGACGAATAACGTTGATGACATAAAACGAACTAAGGAAACGGATTCAGAATATATTTCTGTCCAAGGGGAATTAAAGTATGTCAGATAAGGAACAAAATGGCTTTGGAACGACCTCGTTCCGAGCTATAACGAAGAAGTTATGAGATCGTAAAGTAAGCATCTCAAACTAGTGCAAGACTTTAAAAAAATCTAGAAATTTCATGCTTGGGGCCGCAGCGCCAGCTGTGCCTTGGGAGGCGGTGCCGCAGCGCCAACCCGGGCCATCAGCTACTGCTGAGTGGCATCGCAGTACGAGGAAGAAGAAGAGACTTGGCGCTGCATCGCTAGTGCATGGCAAGGCCCAGTGAGGAGCTTTTAACTGCTCAATTCATGGGGGAAGTGTACGGATAAATAATGAACATGTATGTAACACTTAAACAAGTGATTTAAACCTTTAGTAAAGGTTGAACGAAAAGATTGAATGGAATTAAAAGACAAAGAATGTAATGAACGTGAACGCAACGTAGTTGAGATGAAGGATCGGTCTTAGCATACAACGAACCGTTTGGCTTTGACATTAAGAAAGAATAATGAACATGGGGTTCATGGGATGGATAAAGATTGAAAGTGATTAAAACCTTGGGTAAGGTTGAATTAGAGATTAAGAGACGAGTAACGTGAACGCTGAATACGTAAACGATCCTCGTGAATCATATTCGCGTTGGACGAATGTTCTAAGTGTAGAATGGTTGTATGACTTAGACGTTGATGAAGGTAGTAAGTAAGATATGAATTATCGAGAAAGCCGTAACGAATGGTAACAAGATTAAGGAAAGTCCGAATGGGAGTCAGATAGAGAGTGAATCCTGAGGTATGGCATTTAGTTGCCAGAAAGCCATAAGGAATAAGATATTGACTTAACGTACATTATAGTTTAATAGTTCAGATACGTTAAGATAAAGTTTAGGTTTTGGTACAATAGTAATCCTTGATGGTTGACATTTGGGAGATGGGCTAAACAATTCATTCAGAGAGCGGAGGTATATACGAAACTGACAACCGATCTAACTCACTATGAATGACAATGTAAACGAAACGGGAACTTGTTTGTTGGTTATTTGTGGGAAATCACTCAGAGTACCATATGGACTACTAGCAGAGACACGATGTGTGCCTAGTCCTAGAAGAGTTATAAGAAGAAGATAAGAATGTAAATCATCAAAGATGATGATCGTATGAGTAAGACATTGCTGTATGTCGTAACGCCATAAACCGGTAAAGAAAGTTAGTCGCGTAAACTTAGATTAAAAGAACGTGAACCCTAAGAAGTAAAGTTAAGTAAACCAATGCGTAATTCAAGTATATGACTAATTGGTGTATGTGTTATTTCATTATGTGATATATAGGGATTTCGGTAAGCAGTTCAACGTATACTTTAAGTTGTAGCTGTGCGTAAGGAAAGTTTCCTAACATCATTCATATTTTACATAAATACTAGTTTCTTAAACTTCTCAGATGTTGAACTTGAGAAGTCTTGTCTATGTGAAAATGTGTGATATTTGTACAAAGTGATAGTATGTATGAGGCCTTGTGCCACAATTTTAACACTTCGGTGTTTCTATGAGATGAATTATTTTATGATTTAACTGTTCAATATGAGAATGTTCTATTTATACATGATTAGTTATTGTTAAGTCTGTGCTAATGATCCTAGCCGGACAGAATGTGCATGAAAAAGGTAGAAGAAAGAAAGTATTTCAAAGTGAATGTGACTAATGTTTTAAAATGATAGGAATAGAGATTATTCCTATTATTCAAGCTGCTTCATAACCTTTGTTCGATTATTAAAGTTCTAAAAGAATGTTTAAATTCTTGAAGTTATTTATTCAACTGTTATGACTTGTTGGGCAATTGAATGCTCACACTAGCTTTAAATGAAAAACATTTTCAGCATACGAGTATAAGAACTTAAGGATCCCGTAAAGATCAAGCTGATCGGTGTCCAGATGAAGTGTCATTCATTATATGAATGAGTGTGAAGATCAAGTGAAGACTTGTAATGTAGAGTAGTTTAATTAAACTATAGACTAGTTTAATGAATTGTTTTGTATCATTGGTGGCGGATAAAAGTCACTCTTGTAAGATGTAAAGAATAATGTAATTACCATTATTTGTAATGAACGAGATTATAAGTTAATAGAACTTGGGATTTGAGAATGTATGTTGTTATATTTCACTATATAATGATGTATGCTTGGAAGAGATGTACTCGTGATGAACGGAATCCGGGTGTAAAGATAGACCGGATTTTGGGGTGTTACATGTGACGCCCCCAAAATAGGTATACATCACCCATTCTGAGTCGCCAAATACATGGTACCGGATACAAATATAAACTTAAATATACAACATGAGCTGTGAGTTTTAATACAAATATTATCTTTTAGATAGTATTCAAATTCAAAATAAGTCCTCAATACATTTATTATCACACTATTTCACAGAATAATGAGGACTACTATTGCTACCATCTGGACCGCCACTCCATTCCCCAACTAGTCCCAGCTATATTCTTATTTCCTGAAGAGAACGATGAATGCAAAGGGTGAGCTAACCTAGCCCAGTAAGAAATATTATGACTAAGATAATGCAGAATAAATTATCGTTAACCTTCAACAGTGTTAAACTGATAAAATACAATAGACATCAAGTTTAACTGCAGCGGAATAAGCAATCCATTAGAAGAGTCAAGTAGAGCATGAAATCTACTATCTTATATGATTTAAAAGGTTTTTCATCACTTTTATCGCCTCAGCTTAATAAATAATCCACATCATCGAATCATCCCTGTACTACGGCCAAGGATATTCATTAGTATCACGACCACAAATTATCCATGCACTACGGGCCAAGGTTATTCGTGTTTTTATCAATGGTCATGATCATGCCAACAACTATCCATCAATGCACTACGGGCCAATGATGACTTTTACAATATCATTTGCAACATTACGATCATGATTATACCGAATAATTCCTGGCCATAATCATACTAAGTCCATCTATGCACTACGGGCCAAAGATGACTTTCATAATAATATAAGCATGAGGATGATGACAATGATATAAGAATTCAATTAAAAGAAAGTAAAGGATAAATTTCTAAAGATTTATAATTTAATTTATCAAGACTTTAATAATGTCTAAATTGTCAACATGATACTGCTTTGTGGAGTAAAATTCAAGAATAATATTGTATCAAAAATGATTTGGATCGAAAAGAAATAAATTATTGTCATGAATAGTACCTCGGGTGAATAGTAACTGAGTGAATAGTACCCCATGAATAGTAACTTCGGGAATAGTAATCCCGTGAATAGTACCCCATCATGAAAAAGTTAAATCTTATTAAGAATGCTCAGAATAAAATTTCCATGAAAAGATACTAGATGAAACACAAATATCAAGGATATTCTACTAATTTCATGGAGTATAGAAGTCAAAACTTTAACAAAATGAGTGTAGAATTTGAAATCTGAAACGAAATAATATTACTTACATACTACAGAGTATAGAAGAAAATATTATTTCATACGAATACTGAACAAAAATAACATTCTTTACCTTGAAAAGAAGAGTATTTTGACTGGTATAGCGGGGATATTCTTAAAGAAAACTTTCACTATTTTCTACATTCAAAGCTTTCTAAAACTCAAAAGAAATACGCTCAATATTATAGAAGAAGAATTCTCTGATTCTGGTGTGATTTTCAATTCTAACTAAGCATCCTATTATAGGAGAATGGAAATGATACTATTTGAATTTTTAGACGTAACCATCACGGACGTTCGGTCGAAAATTTTAAGTTTTTTTTTATTTTACTATACAAACACTATGCGGGTACTATACGAACACTATGCATAATGAAATATAATATATTTTATTTTTCATATAAAACAAAACTTATTATATAATCCGTTCTTCATGAACGTTTCTATCGTTTCTAACCAAGCAATAAGCAACTAACTTTTACGTGATGATTTTAAACTTGTCCATCAACAAGAAGTTCTAATTACATTGATTTTAAATTTATACACCAACAACGTTCTTCGTGTTCTTTGCGTTCTTAATTTTTAATCCATACTTTGATTTTGATTTCACTTTTTTCTTGGAATTTGGTGTTATAAGACACCATTCCTTACTTATTTCACCGAATCGTATATATGATTCATTCCGATCATTCAAATTCATTATGAACTTCATACTTCCTTAAGAAATTTATAAACAAAAATTCTAATTCTTATTTATTCGTTTTCTCATGATTTCAACCATATGAAAATCATTTTTAACATCTTTTACTTCCCTTTTTAATAAGCTATGTTTATTGACATAGAAAACTTAAAGAAAAATTTAGATTAGACTAGGTTTTGGATTATCTTTCTTCTTTAATCTTCTTCCGTTGGACAAAATTTGTTCACGAGCTGGCTTTTCCTCTTCCTTTCCCTTCTCATCCAAATTCTTTTTCTCTCACTCTCTCAAATGTTGGTGATTTTCAAAATCACCAACAAATGAGCTAAGGCTCTCTTATATAGAAAATCAAGGCTAGGAGTATTTTAGTTATTTAGCAAACTGCCTTACTATTCACACCTCCATACTATTCACGAAGTTTTTCTTGGAAGCTTCGTGGTTCCGTCTTTTAGAATTTGTCTGACAGTTTTAAAAACTGCGATTCTCGGAATCCAAATATTTTTAGATATTTTATCTTTCCTTTACAGATTAACTTTTACGCATTCTTCGAAACTGAAAAAATAAAAAAACACTTTTTGATGATAAGTGTTTTCCTTCACGTTTTCCCATAACGTAGTTAAACGAACAAAAAGTACATAACAATACTTTTCGTCATTTTTATTTCGTCTGATTTCTGTACGTTTTTCGAGAAAAACGTTTATCGGCTTACTTAACTTTTCACAACATATTAACGTCAAATCTTTTGACGAAATGTCATTTTGACATACTGAACTCTCAAAAAGGCTTAGATTATTCAAACCCTAACCCTTAGGGTTTCGTCGGGTGAATAGTGCCTATTTCGTCTTTTTTCTCAGAAATATTTTTTTCCTGAAATTTTTTTATTATCGCCTTAAAATTCATACTCGTTTAGTCTAGCTCGTAGCCAGAATTCTCCCGTTTTATAATTATCCTATATTCTAGAATGATTAATAAACACATAGCACATAATATTATTAATAAAAATTCATTTTATTAATAACTAATTCTTTAAACTTAAATTATGGACAATCCGATTTTCCGGGTTGTCACATTCTTCCTCCCTTATAAAAATTTCGTCCTCGAAATTTCTTAAAACAACACCCATACCCGGATGCTTTATTCCTACAACCTTTCGCAAAGGTTTAATCTCAATTCGTCCTTCTCACAAGGATCATCTGTTGACATATTCGTCATTAGTTTAACCATCCATCTGTTGACAAACACTATGTTATCTGCCTTTTCCAATCGGTAATCACTTCAATATTTGATTCCTTGGACAAGAAAAGAAAGTAAGCAAATCTATGGAGTCTTTGAAAGGGGAGAAGTTCCAATTTTTTGCGGTTGCAAGGGCTAGGTAAAAAATTCATGCTCAACAGCTCATGTAACTCTTCAAATCCTACCATAAATTTTATTGGTAATTCTCTGTAAACCACACCATAATTTATTGGTAATTATCTATTTATTGTTTAGCATAGGAACGAACAAGAAAGAAGAATTATAACATCTATCATGTCTGTGATTTCTTATTATTCATGTTGGTCGATTTTTTTTCTTCAATTTTTAGTCTGTCTATGTTCAATTTTGTTTAATTAGAATTGATATCTTTCTCACACAAATATCCTCTGGAAATTAAAATAGTCCCCAAATCCGGGTACTTCATTCCCCCAAGATTTGGTGTTCACTTGTTAAAAACATTCATTTCTAACTACCCAAATATAATAAAATTGAACAATAAACCTTCTCATTAAAGGATTACATCAATAATTTCCAATAAAATCTCTCAGGTCATCTAACCTTTAAATAGAAATATCAAATGCGGAAAATTAAATAACTTCATCATAATAACTAAAAACAAAGTCTGACAATATTAAAAGTCAACATATTTACAAGTCTTCATAACAACTGCCAAATAATAGGCTCAATAGAACTGAACAATATGCTCTATCAATGATAATGAAAATCTGAAATATATATTTGAGGGTTATAAGACCACGAACTATGTGTATAGTTATAAGTAATCTTTCAACTTAAACTTCAACAGTCATAAGACTATAGTGACTCCTCGTACTTAGGGGGATCATCCCTTCGTACAATATATTGTGCACAAACATTTCAACGCTATGCGTAAATTATCCCCTGTAACAGGGTTGTTCATCTTAGCATTTAGAATACAAGTTCGCCCCAAAGTATCTTTGGTTTAGATACGTTTCAAGGTAATTTAGAATTCAACGAACATCAACAAAGGATTAGTTGAAAAAAATACAATAACAATATGCTATGGAATAAGTCATAAATGAATAAAAAATTTGTAGTTTAGGGTCATGCTTTAAAAATGAAGTAAAAGCATAAACATTAAATAACATAACATACCTTGCTTGGACAATATTAAGCTAATGTTAGAATGTTGTTTAGAATTGAAGTATCAAGCATGCATAATAAATAGTGATTTGGAACGATGAACTTGCATGCGCGTAAACAAGTTAAAGTAAAAAATCTTCTCAAAGTAAGAGTTAGGTTAAATAGCTTTGCATGAATATACTTAAATTGTATAAACAGGACTAAGAATAACTTGCTCAATAATAAACAAGATAGAGTAAAGAAAACTTGCACAATGTAATAATAGATTTAGAAAACTTGCATACAACGAAACAAGTTAAAGATAAGAAAACTTGCTCAATATCAAGAGATAATGTTTAGAAACTTGCTTAATGAAAGTTTAGAGTTAGAAAACTTGCCTCGTGCGTAGGTTAAACAATCGCTACTCACATTCACCACAATTCCTACACATACCATATGTATTGACAATACACATTAGTTACATTAATATTAGCTTCATGAGTTTCTTTCTAACTTTTAGTATAGCTCACTAACTAAGTTTAGTTTAAACAACATCACATCTTTTCATGAGCATCACATTTTAGCTTTATTACAACTACTTAAGTGATCATATCATATATACACATTAAAAACTTGATTTAACATCCTATTACATGTCCAACATATTATCATTCTCTTTAGATTATGTTATACTAACACACAAAGGATTGCATTTGCATTCGTGCATCCCGACGCCCTCCAATGGCCTCTAAATGCACAACAGTCCTACAGATAGCCATTTTTACCCTTAATAATGACATCAAATTGAACCACTTAAAGAATTAAAGTTATAGGTCTACTCGTCCTCGTTCCGGATCATCTTGAATCACATCAATCGGAGTTCGTATGAAAAATTTATGTTCATTTTAGTAAAACATGTCCGATCCATTTTGTTTTCCAAAATTCGGCTAGATAGACTACCCCCCCCCCCCCGCGTCGTGGCAGGGGTTTTTGCTCTAGGGAAGCCTGGAGGGGCGGGGGTCTCTTCTGCGTTTTCACGACTTATGATCTAGAACACTACAAAAAGCAAAATTAAGCCTACAAACTCCTTTCTAACAACAATACCAACCTACCCAAGGTGTAATATGTTTACAAAAACATAAACTAATGTTTCTAACAGGTTTCTAACCACCTTAACAACATAAACATCAAGATTACAACCTTTAATTTTCACTATTTCTCTTACTTTTTATTTTTTTAACAATCATAGCGAAATTCGTCACTGTGAATTCGTTTTACAACCAAAACAGTTAGTTTCAATTACTTTGCATTCGTCTCTTCATATATTTTCACAATCAATAGTCAATTTATATGTTATACAAAGAGTTAAACCTCAATTTTTCTTTGAACAAAGTTATATTCATTTATATTCATACCAATTCACTATAATATGATTTCCTTCATAAACAAATACGTAACATGAATCAATTTACTATAACTTATCTTCAAACTTATAAAAACAACTTCATAACAACCAATTATCATATAAAAACTATATATAACAAATAATTCAACCCTCACAAAGTTTTACAGAGAATTTTTGAATAGGATAAAACTACAACTTTTGAAAAATAAAAGAGTAAGATGATACCTTTGTTTTCTAGAAGATGATAGCTACCCTTTGATTGTCAAGCTTCCTTCTCACAATTTCTCCCTCAAAATCTCTCTAGAATTCTCCCAATTCTCTCTCAACTTTTTCTTCTTTTCTTCTTCCGTGTTCTTCCTCCCTATTCTAATCTTACATACTAAAATTATAACGTAAATAATAATATAAGTATTAATTATATAATATAAATATATCTATAACTAACATCAGTTATTTTATTTTTAAAAATCAAAAGCCATAAGACTTGTTTGGCTAACTACTTTAAAAATTAACCATTTAAATCCTTATGCCTTGTTTGGTAAAACATGTTTAAATTAAAGACTTAACATTCATTAAGCCCTTTTTGGCAAAAACTGAATTAAACTCCTTTAATTTGTTTTAATAACTCATTTATAGCATAGTTTATTGTCACACTTTTATTACTAAATTAAATTAAAAATATTATAATAATCCATTTAATCTCTATCAACTCTCTAACTTAATTATTAAATTAAATTAGAATATTATCTCATAATAATTAATTTCCTTAACTCATTAATTATTATTTAACAAATGAATAATCAAATCAAATTAAACAAGTATTTATTCTACAGTAAACACATCAATTAAAATATTTATATAATTCAATAAATATTTGAAATTATAATTTAAAATTCTGGATTGTTACATCCTTCCCTTCTTACAAGGATTCTGTCCCCAGAATCACAACTCAAACAATACATTTGTCATATTTTCCCCCCTTACAAAGATTCTACCCCAGAATCAAAGACATAGATTAAAAAAATAACTCAGGGTAGTTCTTCATCATTTTATCTTCGAGTTCTCACGTAGCCTCGTCGACATTGTGGTTTCTCTATATCACCTTCATAGAAGGTATAACCTTATTCCTGAGCACTTGTTCATTCCTGTCGACTATCTGGATAGAAACCTCTTCGTAAGACAAATTTTTACTAAATTGTAACGGTTCATACTCGATCATAAGTTTGTAATCGGTTCATACACTGATACATGAAAAATGTTGTGAACATGTTCTAATTCTGGAGGTAAAGCTACGTTGTAAACCACTTCTCCCAATCTTCGCAATATCTCGAATGGTCCGATAAACCTTGAGCTTAGCTTTTCTTTCTTGCCAAAATGAATTTTTGTAACAACCGAGAAATTCGGATTTTAATGTAAGATGATTTTATTAGATTAAATAATAATAAAATCATATTATGTGGGATATCAAGATGGTTGTCGTTTTGTAACCTATTGATATTGGAATATCGTAGTATTTGAGCTATGTGAAGGATTTAAGGTGTTTGAATTTCCAAGACGAAAATAAAAGTTTTCCGAGAAATTTTCCTAAAAACACTATTCATCGGTATTTGCTCGGGATTTATTTTTGAATTTCCGAGAAATACGTAATGGTAGAATATTAAAGTAAGACGGATTATGTAATAATAATCTAGTTATGGAAAACGTAATATTTCGTTTGCGGACTTAAATCGAGAACGTAAGGAAAATGAAGAACTATTGCGTTAAGGAATGATGGTATGATACGTGAGTATTGTACAAAGAATGGAAACGAGTATAATACAAAGTATTATATGAGTTTATAAGAAGAATGCATTATCGTATATAAATTCTATATGAATTAGAATACGAGAATAATACATAAACTATATGTATTTGTATTATGACTTAGTAATGGACTTGGAAGATTGTTTATAATTGTTACAAGCCCAAGTGAATTAAGGGTTAAGGCCCAACTTATGAATTAATAAACATATGAAGGTTTAGTAAGCAAAGCCCAATGTTCATTTAATCTAAGCCCAAGCTAAAGTTCATTGGATTGTGTGATCCATGGAGCAAACCATAGTGATATGGATAAAGTGTGGTTATCAAGATAAGTGATAACCAAGATAAGTGATGACCAAGTAAAGGTGGTGCTCAAGATAAGTAATGACCAAGTAAATAAAGTAGGGACCAAGCAAAGGATATGAGTGGTGTTGGTCAATTAATGAATAATAAGGAGGTGGATTGTGTAAAGACTAATCTACCCCAAGCCTTGCAAGTTCTATAAATAGAGAAGCATGGCAAGTCATTTGCTAGTTATTCAAATTAATCCAATCACTCTCTCTCAAAGTGCTTAAGTGTTAGGAGAATTAAGTTGCAAGTAAGTTATTCCATAAGTCAAGAAGAAGAAGAAGCTACTTACTAAAGACTTCAAATGTAAGACTCCTTCTCCAATTATCTTCTATCTCTAACATAATAGGTTGATAAGAAAATCTTGGATTAAGGAACATGAATGATAAAAAAGAAAGAAGTATGTATAAGTAATGAACTTAAGCCACATAAGTTGGTAATAAGTCATTTAAGATAGCATAAGTTGTAAACTTATGTGAATGCATGATGAACTTGTGATAGGTTTATTAATGAAAGTATATGTATATACATCAACTTGTAAGAACATATGTATCAAGAATACATAAGTAAAGTTATATGATGAAATCATGTATGGATTATGATTAAGAACTTTAATTGTCATAAGTTATGAATGATAAGTTCATAAGTAGTTTGAAAGTTATCAAGTATAAGCTTACAATGAGATAAGTTAAAATCCAATCATGAGTATAAATATTTGGAATAAGGATGTTAATATGTTCACATTATGAATGTAATTCATTGGTAGTGTTGAACAAATTCTAAGAACGAAGAATTGCCGGAAATCGCACGATTAGACGATAATCGTCGAATTCGTAAATTTCCCGGAATGGAAGTCAAATTTTGAGTTTGAGTTCGGAAATGTTATTTTCCAATGGAGACAAGTCATGTTTGTCATTTAAGAGTTGCGGACTTGAAAATGGACGAATTCCGACTTAGAACGAAGAAACGAGCGTTTAACGTTCACGAACGTTTATCGTTTTCGTTAAAAATGAACCAATAGGTGAATTTTTAGCAAACAAAGTCAAATAAATAAAATTCTTGCATGAACGCGTAGATTACGTAATTTGTGAACCGTAGGCTTTTGAACAAGCCAATTCGGACTTAAAACGAAGAAGTTATGCGTCCGGGAAGTTCACAAAAATTAAAAGTTAGAAAAAATTTTCCGGTGCACAGAGTTGGCGCCGCGGCGCCAACCCACAGCCTTTTGGTCGCGCCGCAGCACGACATCTGGGACTCGGCTACTGCTAACTCGCTCCATAGCGCGAGTTGCAAGAGTAATGCCCGCGCCGCGGCGCCAGGCACAAAACTTGGACAGTAAAGAATAAAAATGAAGGGAAAGAAAGGGGATGGTAGGAGATTGAACTAAACCTACCTTAAACAACTTAAAGTAACATTGTTGGGACATTGTTAAGACTTAAAAGTAATGAAGAATGGTTAATATAACCAAGTCGAATGAATGTAAAGCGAACGATAAGTTGAAACGCATAAGAATGAAATCTAATCTATAATTAGATTGAAATGAAGGGTAAGATATAGTCAGATACATACTTGATTATATGTGACCTAATGTAAGGCATTATGTGATCATGTATTGTAGAGACTTGAAAGACTTGAGCGTAAAGTAAAATACACAGTAGCAGACACTAAAGGCAAGTATTCCAACTCTTGTTTCAGTTCAATCGGAACAAGTTTATGATGTTCATGTATCCTTTCGCATGAATTGAAGTATAATGAAGTTAAAGCCAGTTTCTTTGGCTAGACTTAACATATTGAGTGGATTATTGATAATCTGTTCATCTGTTATCAAATGCTAGTATCTTTTGTCAACTACTTATAGTTTTCAAAAGAAGACTGAATTGTTAAACAAATGTTTTGTAGGTAAAACGACAGGCACGCGAGGTTGCCAAATGATTAAACGTACATACGTTTAATGGATGTAGTGTTGATCAACATAGAGTACAATAGGCTGATCACCTAGAAGTGCTCGTAAGTAATATTGGGCTTACGGACTTAGGTCCGGGTTGTCCTTTTCAAAGAAAGAATGAATACTCAAGGTCTTTGACCGGAGTGAATGTTTTACTGAATTTATTCATTGTGAAACATTTTGAAAAGAAAGATGAAGTGCTATTTTGAATCATCAATAGTACTTCATAGCTATTGTTCAGTTATTGAAGATATATAATTCATATGTATCAAGCATGTTGTTATTGAAATTGTTATACTTGCTGAGCTAGTCATGCTCACTCTTGCTTGAACCATATGAATGTAGCTAAGACTGAACGTCCTGAAGGATCAAATAAGGATAAAGGAAAAGATAAGACAGATTATTAAGCTGTCATGTAATAGTATAGGTCTATTGTTGTAATGTAATGAATATTATGACAAGAGAACCTTTGTAATGGGTTTAGAACTTGGGAAATGTAAATATTGAATTAAATATATTTAAGTTATGTTCGTTCTTTGAGACTTTCAATTGAATGAATGTATGAATGTTTGTACAGTATAGCACCATCTGTCGGGTTGTAAGATACCCGGATTTGGGGGCGCTACAAGTTGGTATCAGAGCCTAGGTTATGAAACTTAAAAGGGAATTAGAACCTTAAGTCATAACCTTAATAAAGAAGTAAAAGAAGAAAGATAACCTTATAAAAATGCATTATAGTATGTTAGGTATTTTTATTTATGTTACTGACGTGTACTAATCAAACTGTATTGTTTTATTGTAGATGTCAGGAGAAAATGATATGTATAGAAATATACATGTAGTAAGCGAGGATTCGGTTAATCGGGTAGAGATACTACTAAATCCCGTAGCGATAGAGCCAGAAGTGGTAGCAATAGAGTCTGGAGACTCGGACAATTTAAACTATATGTCTATTTTTGATGGCATGCTAGAGGAGGAGGTGGACGTAATGTCCTTTGACCAAGTTCCACCCGTAGAGGAGATGTCTACGGGGGATTCGATGAAAGCATTGTTTATGGCGGTATTGGATAGGAATGTCCATTATTTCCAGGAGGTAAAGGAGTTGAAAGCGGAACTCCAAGCTGTCCGTGAGGACAAGCTTAGCATGGAGGGAATGTGGGAGGAGGAACACGATGATCGTGTTTTAGCTAAGGACAAGGTCCGAGAGCTGAAATGTGAAGTCTTTGAGCTCAAGCAAGAGCTAAAGACTAAACAGGGGAGATTGGAGAGGATGTCCTATATACATAGGAGTTCTCATGTGGATTTCCAGCAGCAAGTTGCTGGGTATCCGGTAGAGGCGGGACAGACACGACATACCATCAGTCGGGATGTTATTGCCGGTCTGGCCAGCAAAGATTTTGAGAATGCCTTACGGCAGATGTAATCTAGCAATAGCTAGAGTAGCGTAGATATGTAAATATTATGTATCTAGTAGTGACGTTAAACCCTCTTTTGTATAAACAAGGGTAGTCTTTTGTAAATCCTAATTTTTGGAAAGTAATTGCGGGATGGTAATGTAATCAGCTAAGACTGAGTAATGTAATCAGCTAAGGCTGAATGATGTAAACAATGTAGTGTTATACTACAAGTTATTAATCAATATAAGCCTCTTTTATGGAACATATTGAGTAATGAGTATGAGTTATTGTTTTATCACAAATAATAACTAACTCACAAGAAGAAAGTAATAATAATGTGTTGTTTTCTTAACAGCGAAATGCCGCCAAGAAGGGCACAACGAAATCAAGAAACTAATGTTAACCAACCGGAAGGTGGTCCGGTTAATCCAATGCAAGAGTTCGTTAATCTTTTAACGGCTGCATTTAATAGAACGGGGGCTAATGTACCCGTAATTCCTGGAGTAGTACTAGCTACTACTTTTAAGGACTTTAAAAGTGTAGGTCCGCCGGAGTTCAAGGGAACTACGGACCCTATAGAAGCCCAAACTTGGGTGAAAGAAATTGAGAAAGCATTTTTAATTACAAATGTAGAGGAGGGTCAAAAGGTTGCCTTTGCAACCTATTTGATGAAAAGAGAGGCCAACTTCTGGTGGGAGGCAAACCAGGCTAGGGCCGATATAGGAAACCTAACGTGGGAGAGGTTTAAGGAGATTTTCTTCGAGAATTATTTTCCCACGAGTATGCAAGGGAGAATGGAAATGAGGTTTCTGGAATTGAAACAAGGGGATATGATAGTTCCCCAGTATGCCGCCAAGTTTAATGAACTGGCACGATTTGCTCCACATCAAGTGGACACTGAAGTGAGAAAGGCTAGAAGATTCGAGCAGGGCTTAAAACCCTGGCTCTATAGCCGAATCTCTGTGTTCCAAAGTACTTCCTTTGGAACCACATTAGAGAAGGCAATAATATCCAAAGGTGGGAATGAGGCTTTAAGCCAGTACCACAAAGATAAGAAAAATAAAGGAAGAGTTGATGGGGGAATTAAGACCGAAGGAGCCAGTGGTAGTGGCGACGGTCAGAAAAGAAAGGGTTTTAACTCTGGGAATACCGGAGTGAATCAAGGCGATTCAAAAAGGAGGATGGAGGCCTGTAAAACCTGCGGGAAGACTCACTTGGGAGTCTGTCTCAAAGGAAAGGCCGTATGTTATAATTATGGACAGGACGTGCACATTTCGCCTAACTGTCCAAATCCGGAGAAAAATCACGGATGTTTTGTATGTGGATCAACTGACCACATAGCAATGAATTGCCCGAAGAAGGGTATGGAAGGAAATAAGGGCACTAATAGTGGAAAGTTAGCTATTAGCGGTCCAGCTCAGCCGGGTAGACCAATGGCCCGCACTTTTAATATGACAGTCCAAGATGCGGTGGCATCTGGGGACGTAGTTGCAGTTATTATCCCAATCAATAACATTAATGCATATGTGCTATTTGATTCGGGTGCTACTTGTTCGTTTATAGTATGTGATTTTGCTAGACGATTAGAATTATTTCCCGAAAAGTTGCCTATACCTGTGAACATTAAGGTAGCAAATGAAGAGATAATTCCTGTGGATAGTATTCATAGGAGTTGTTGCGTAGATATACGTGGATGTAAGTTATCGGTAGATTTAATACCGATAAGTTTGGGAGAATTTGATGTAATTCTCGGAATGGATTGGTTGATTAACCATGGAGCAATTATAGATTGCCAAAAGAAACGTGTGAGCATCAGGACGTTGAAGCAACCTCCTGTAGTATTCTACGGTAATAAATCACCGGGGAGATAGTGTTGTCTTACGATGACACAAACTAGAAAACTCTTAAGAAAGGGATGTGTGGGTTACTTGTGCCATGTTGTTGATACCCAACGAGTGAGAACAACCATGGAACAAATACCTATAGTAAACGAATTCATGGATGTATTTCCAAGTGAGTTACCGGGTTTACCACCGGATAGGGAGATCGAATTTGTAATAGACATTGTGCCAGGAGCGGCACCAGTATCAAGGGCACCGTACCGTATGGCGCTGGTGGAAATGAAAGAGCTAATGGTTCAATTACAGGAACTGTTGGATAGGAAGTACATTCAACCAAGTGTTTCCCCGTGGGGTGCACCAGTGTTGTTTGTCAAGAAGAAAGATGGATCGTTAAGACTTTGTATCGACTATCGAGAGTTGAACAAATTAACGATAAAGAATAAATACCCATTGCCCAGGATTGATGATCTCTTTGATCAGTTTAAAGGGGCAAAGTATTTTTCTAAAATAGATTTGCGGACGGGGTATCACCAGTTGAAGGTGAGGAAAGAGGATATACCAAAGACGGCATTCAGAACTCGTTATGGTCTATACAAGTTTCTGGTGATGTCATTTGGGTTGACGAATGCACCAGCTACATTTATGGACATGATGAACAGAGTGTTCAAATCATATTTGGACAAGTTTGTGGTTGTGTTTATTGATGATATTCTAGTCTATTCAAAGACGCCAGAAGATCATGCTGAACACTTAAGATTAGTGTTGGAAACACTAAGAAAGGAGAAGTTATATGCGAAATTCACTAAGTGTGAATTTTGGCTGGAGAAAGTACAGTTTTTAGGTCATGTCATTGATCAGGAAGGGATTTCAGTGGATCCAGCAAAGGTAGAAGCAGTGATGAGCTGGGAACACAGTTAAAGTTAAGCACGGCTTATCATCCATAAACTGATGGGCAGAGCGAGTGAACAATTCAGACGTTAGAAGACATGCTGAGGTCTTGCGTCATGGATTTCAAGGGTAGTTGGGATGATCACCTACCACTGGTAGAATTTGCTTATAACAACAGTTATCATGCAAGCATATGTATGCCGCCTTATGAAGCTCTGTATGGAAGAAGATGTAGAACACCATTGTGTTGGGATGAGGTGGGAGAACGCCGGATGCTAGGACCAGAATTGGTGGAGCAAACATCGGATATAGTAAGGTTAATTCGGATACGTCTCGTCACGGCTCAAGATAGACAGAAGAAGTATGCGGACTCACATCGATTAAATCAAGAGTTCGAAGCAGGTTCGTATGTGTTTCTGAAGGTATCTCCCTGGAAAGGAAAAAACCGCTTTGGAAAGAAAGGAAAGTTAAGTCCAAGGTTTATAGGACCTTTTGAAATATTAAACCGGGTGGGAGAGGTAGCTTATACGATAGCATTACCTCCAGACCTAGAAAGAATACATAACGTGTTTCACGTATCGGTATTACGTTCGTATAAGCCGGACTATAAACACGTAATCGAGTATGAGCCGATTCATATCGAGAAGGATTTAACATATGAAGAATCGCCGGTTCAAATCATCGATAGAAAGGAACAAGTTCTAAGGAACAAAGTAATACCATCAGTGAAGGTGTTATGGAAGAACCATGATGCTGAAGAAGCAACGTGGGAGTTAGAAGAAAAGATGAAGAAAATTTTTCCTCATTTATTTGATTAAAAAAAAACGAGATTCTGAGGACAAAATTTTTATAAGGGGGGAAGAATGTAACGACCGAGAAATTCGGATTTTAATGTAAGATGATTTTATTAGATTAAATAATAATAAAATCATATTATGTGGTATATCAAGATGGTTGTCGTTTTGTAACCTATTGATATTGGAATATCGTAGTATTTGAGTTATGTGAAGGATTTAAGGTGTTTGAATTTCCAAGACGAAAATAAAAGTTTTTCAAGAAATTTTCCGAAAAACACTATTCATCGGTATTTGCTCGGGATTTATTTTTGAATTTCTAAGAAATACGTAATGGTAGAATATTAAAGTAATATGGATTATGTAATAATAATCTAGTTATGGAAAACGTAATATTTCGCTTGCGGACTTAAATCGAGAACGTAAGGAAAATGAAGAACTATTGCGTTAAGGAATGATGGTATGATACGTGAATATTGTACAAAGAATGGAAACGAGTATAATACAAAGTATTATATGAGTTTATAAGAAGAATGCATTATCGTATATAAATTCTATTTGAATTAGAATACGAGAATAATACATAAACTATATGTATTTGTATTATGACTTAGTAATGGACTTGGAAGATTGTTTATAATTGTTACAAGCCCAAGTGAATTAAGGGTTAAGGCCCAACTTATGAATTAATAAACATATGAAGGTTTAGTAAGCAAAGCCCAATGTTCATTTAATCTAAGCCCAAGCTAAAGTTCATTGGATTGTGTGATCCATGGAGCAAACCATAGTGATATGGATAAAGTGTGGTTATCAAGATAAGTGATAACCAAGATAAGTGATGACCAAGTAAAGGTGGTGCTCAAGATAAGTAATGACCAAGTAAATAAAGTAGGGACCAAGCAAAGGATATGAGTGGTGTTGGTCAATTAATGAATAGTAAGGAGGTGGATTGTGTAAAGACTAATCTACCCCAAGCCTTGCAAGTTCTATAAATAGAGAAGCATGGCAAGTCATTTGCTAGTTATTCAAATTAATCCAATCACTCTCTCTCAAAGTGCTTAAGTGTTAGGAGAATTAAGTTGCAAGTAAGTTATTCCATAAGTCAAGAAGAAGAATAAGCTACTTACTAAAGACTTCAAATGTAAGACTCCTTCTCCAATTATCTTCTATCTCTAACATGATAGGCTGATAAGAAAAGCATGGATTAAGGAACATGAATGATAAAAAAGAAAGAAGTATGTATAAGTAATGAACTTAAGCCACATACGTTGGTAATAAGTCATTTAAGATAGCATAAGTTGTAAACTTATGTGAATGCATGATAAACTTGTGATAGGTTTATTAATGAAAGTATATGTATATACATCAACTTGTAAGAACATATGTATCAAGAATACATAAGTAAAGTTATATGATGAAATCATGTATGGATGATGATTAAGAACTTTAATTGTCATAAGTTATGAATGATAAGTTCATAAGTAGTTTGAAAGTTATCAAGTATAAGCTTACAATGAGATAAGTTAAAATCCAACCATTAGTATAAATATTTGGAATAAGGATGTTAAGATGTTCACATTATGAATGTAATTCATTGGTAGTGTTGAACAAATTCTAAGAACGAAGAATTGCCGGAAATCGCACGATTAGACGATAATCGTCGAATTCGTAAATTTCCCAGAATGGAAGTCAAATTTTGAGTTTGAGTTCAGAAATGTTATTTTCCAATGGAGACAAGTCATGTTTGTCATTTAAGAGTTGCAGACTCAAAAATGGACGAATTCCGACTTAGAACGAAGAAACGAGCGTTTAACGTTCACGAACGTTTATCATTTTCGTTAAAAATGAACCAATTGGTGAATTTTTAGCAAATGAAGTCAAATAGATAAAATTCCTGCATGAACGCGTAGATTACGTAATTTGTGAACCGTAGGCTTTTGAACGAGCCAATTCGGACTTAAAACGAAGAAGTTATGCGTCCGGGAAGTTCACAAAAATTAAAAGTTAGAAAATATTTTCTGGTGCACAGAGTTGGCGCCGCGGCGCCAACCCACAGCCTTTTGGTCGCACCGCAGCACGACATCTGGGACTCGGCTACTGCTAACTCGTGCCGCAGCGCGAGTTGCAAGAGTAATGCCCGCACCGCGGCGCCAGGCACAGAACTTGGACAGTAAAGAATAAAAATGAAGGGAAAGAAAGGGGATGGTAGGAGATTGAACTAAACCTACCTTAAACAACTTAAAGTAACATTGTTGGGACATTGTTAAGACTTAAAAGTAATGAAGAATGGTTAATATAACCAAGTCGAATGAATGTAAAGCGAACGATAAGTTGAAACGCATAAGAATGAAATCTAATATATAATTAGATTGAAATGAAGGGTAAGATATAGTCAGATACATACTTGATTATATGTGACCTAATGTAAGGCATTATGTGATCATGTATTATAGAGACTTGAAAGACTTGAGCGTAAAGTAAAATACACAGTAGCAGACGCTAAAGGCAAGTATTCTAACTCTTGTTTCAGTTCAATCGGAACAAGTTTATGATGTTCATGTATCCTTTCGCATGAATTGAAGTATAATGAAGTTAAAGCCAGTTTCTTTGGCTAGACTTAACATATTGAGTGGATTATTGATAATCTGTTCATCTGTTATCAAATGCTAGTATCTTTTGTCAACTACTTATAGTTTTCAAAAGAAGACTGAATTGTTAAACAAATGTTTTGTAGGTAAAACGACAGGCATGCGAGGTTGCCAAATGATTAAACATACATACGTTTAATGGATGTAGTGTTGATCAACATAGAGTACAATAGGCTGATCACCTGGAAGTGCTCGTAAGTAATATTGGGCTTACGAACTTAGGTCCGGGTTGTCCTTTTCAAAGAAAGAATGAATACTCAAGGTCTTTGACCGGAGTGAATGTTTTACTGAATTTATTCATTGTGAAACATTTTGAAAAGAAAGATGAAGTGCTATTTTGAATCATCAATAGTACTTCATAGCTATTTTTCAGTTATCGAAGATATATGATTCATATGTATCAAGCATGTTATTATTGAAATTGTTATACTTGCTGAGCTAGTCATGCTCACTCTTGCTTGAACCATATGAATGCAGCTAAAACTGAATGTCCTGAAGGATCAAATAAGGATAAAGGAAAAGCTAAGGCAGATTATTAAGCTGTCATGTAATAGTATAGGTCTATTGTTGTAATGTAATGAATATTATGACAAGAGAACCTTTGTAATGGGTTTAGAACTTGGGAAATGTAAATATTGAATTAAATATATATAAGTTATGTTCGTTCTTTGAGACTTTCAATTGAATGAATGTATGAATGTTTGTACAGTATAGCACCATTTGTCGGGTTGTAAGATACTCGGATTTCGGGGCGCTACAATTTTCCTCTTCTAAGGAGAAACTTTCAGAAAAATGAAATTTCCTACGTCAAATTTACGATCTTGTCTATGTTGATCAACATATTTCTTCTGTCTATCTTGAGAAGCTACCAGTCTTACTCTGACTAGTTTGATAACTTCAGCGGTCTGTTGTACCAATTTTGGTCCTAACAGTTGACGTTCACCAATTTCATCCCAGCATAGTGGATTTTTGCATTTCATGCCGCATAATGTCTCATATGGTGGCATGCCAATGCTTACGTGGTAACTGTTGTTGTGTGAAAATTCCACCAACGGTAGATGATCATCCCAGTTTCCTTTGAAATCTATGATGCATGCCCTAAGCATATCTTCTAATGTCTGGATTGTTCATTCGCTTTGGCCATCTTTTTGTGGATGATATGCCGTGCTCATTCTTAACTGTGTTCCCATGCATTCTTATAGTCTCTTCTAGAAGTTTGACGTGAATCGCGGATCTCTATTTGACACTATTGACACTGGTACTCTATGTCTCGAAAAGATCACTTTAACGTACAACATTGTCAACTGATCAAGATTGAATCTAATCTTTTTTGGAAAAAAATGTGCTGATTTTATCAGTCTGTCCACTATCACCCAAATCACATCGCATCCTCTCTGAGTAGTTTGAAGACCCACAAAAAAATCGATTGTGATGTGTTCCCACTTCCATTCTGGTATTTCCAACGGTTGAAGTAATCTGCTTGGTTTTTGATGCTCGGCCTTGACTCTTTGACATGTCAAGCATTTCGAAACACATTCTACAACATCTCTTTTCATGTTTAGCCACTAGAAATGACATCGTAAATCTTGATACATCTTCGTACTTCCTAGATGAATCGAGTATCTTGAGTTATGAGCTTCAATCAAGATTTCGTCTTTAATATCTGGTACTGCTGGAACCCAAATTCTTCTCTCGAACCTTAGTAGTCCTTCGATATCGATCTTGTATTTCATATAACTACCCTCAACCACTTTCTCTTTGATTTTCCCACATTCTTCATCTCGTAGTTGAGCATTCTTAACTTTGTCCACCAAAGTTGGACTAACTTCTATCTGGAATAGTCGTTCATCGGATTCTCCTCCTGAGTGGTTATCAACATTAACTTTTCCCGACCTTTCTTGCTCAAAGCATCTGCAACCATATTTGCCTTGCCCGGATGATATAAGATCTCACAATCATAATCTTTTATTAATTCCATCCACCTCCTTTGTCGCATGTTAGGTCCTTCTGAGTGGAAATATACTTCAGACTTTTATGATATGTATATATCACACATTTCTCTCTATATAGATAGTGTCTCCATATCTTCAGAGAAAATACTACTGTAGCCAACTCTAAATCATGAGTCGGATACCCTTTCTCATAGTCCTTTAGTTGCCTTGATGCATATGCAATAACTTTGCCGTTTTGCATAAGGATACAACCTAATCCTTTATGCGATGCATCACTATACACCACAAAGTTTCCTGTATTATCTGGTAATGACAACACAGATGCCACAGTTAACTTCTTTTTTAAGTCTTGAAAACTTTCTTCACACTTCTCCGTCCAATTATTTTTACATCTTTTCTTGTCAAATTTGTTAACGGAGTGGCTATCTTGGAAAATTCTTGAATAAACCGTCTATAATAACCAGCCAGTCCCAAGAAACTCTTCACCTCCGATGGTGTCCTGGTTGTTCCCAATTTATTACGGCTTCAACTTTTTATGGATCCACTAAAATTCCGTCTTTGTCAATCACATGTCCTAGAAATTGTACACGATCTAGCCAAAATTCGCACTTAGAGAATTTCGCGTATAACTTTTCCTTTCTTAGTGTCTCCAACGTCAAACGAAAATGTTCAACGTGTTCTTCTTGAGATTTGGAGTACACCAAGATGTCGTCGATAAATACCACCACAAACTTGTCTAAAAATGGTTTAAACACCATGTTCATCAAATTCATGAATGCAGCAAGGGCATTGGTAAAACCAAAAGACCTCACCAGAAACTCATAATGTCCATACCGAGTTCTGAATGTCGTTCTAGGTACATCCTCCTTCATTACCTTTAATTGATGATACCCACTTCTCAAATCTATTTTCGAGAAGTATCTAAGACCCTTCAATTGATCATACAAGTCATTTATTCTTGGCAAAAAATATTTATTCTTAATAGTGACTTTGTTTAATTCCCTATAATCAATGCAAAGTCGCATTGATCCATCTTTATTTTTCACGAATAACACCGGTGCTCCCCACGGTGACACACTCGGCTGAATGTATTTCTTTTCTAACAGCTCCTGCAGTTGTACCATCATTTCCTTCATCTCTATCAGACCCATTATGTACGGGGCCTTTAATTTCGGGATTAAATCTACCATCATGATATTCCCCTTAATATTCACCCTACAATTCTTGTATACGAACCTAACATGAATCACTTGTTTATTCGCAATTTCTATGTTTAAAGGGAAATTCAATTCTTTACTAGGTAACCCTAACCTCTTAGCAAATTCATTAGATATAAACGAGAAAGTAACACCCAAATCAAATAATACATAAGCATCTATATCATTGATTGGGATAATACCTGACACAACATCCTTTGATTGCACAACATCTTGCACAATCATGTTGAAGGTTCTGGCTGTGGGTTTGTTTGATGATGTTGGTCCAGCATTGGTCCATGTGCCTCCATTGCTTCCTCCCTTGCTTCATGTTGTCTCTCCAGCTTTCTTCTTAGGGAATTAACGAGAAAAATGATCCTTTGACCCACAAGTAAAGCAAACGTTCTTCTTGGGTTAATTGAAATTTGGGGCGATGTGACCTTCCTGAACACAGTTAAAGCATACACGTTTCCTCATTAAGCACGTACCCTTGTGAAACTTCCCGCATGTAGCACATGATTCGAACTTCGTATTCTGTTGATTACCATGCTAGTTTCTAGCACCCACATTTCCATTCCATTTTCTCTTCAGGTTGTTGTTACCATTTCCACTACCACCCCCACCATTCTTAACCTCTACTTCATTCTTCTTCTTTCTTTGTTATTGATTATACTTTGTTACAGCCTCGCCTCCACCTTTAGCGAGAATTGTAATTTCCATTACTGCTGTAAATGTCTTCAGCTGGAATAGGGAGACCCTACTGTACAACCAGGGTTTCAGTCCCTGCTCAAACCTCCTAGCTTTGCGCTCATTTGTGCTAACTTGTATGACGCAAACCTCGTCTATTCGTTAAATTTTGAGACACAATCTGATACCGTTATTGATCCCTGCTCCAATTCTAGAAACTATACCTCCATCTGATTCTTCAAAATCTCCGGGAATTAAGTCTCGAAGAATATCTCCTTAAACCTATCCCAAGTCATAATCCCTTGTCCTCCTCGAGTTTTATTGGCTTGCCACCAATAACTAGCCTCTACTTTCAACATAAATGTTGCAAAAGTAGTCTTTTAATTCTCACCAACCCTAGCTACCTCGAACACTTTCTCTATCTCCATGATCCAGGTCTGTGCCTTAACTCGATTCATGGACCCACGAAAATCTGGTGGTCCAACCGCCTTGAAGTCCTTAAATGTCACAGCTTGACTCTGCGGTTGATTATGTAATGCACCCGTCAGTAACGTCACTAATTTCTAAACTGGGTTAGCCTCATCATTGTTGTTATTGGTAGATCCCTCAGGGGTTCTTTGTCGGGGTTGACGTCTTGGAGGCATTTTCTGTTAAAATATACTCATTAGATTATTACTTAATTCCTTTAAGTATTTTTTGCTTAACTTGCACCCCATAACAGATCATCACATAACACATAACACTTTGAATAAATAAAAAAAACTATTATTCATTCATAATCTTTTTGAAAACATAAGAGCAATAACAGTACTGCTATTTACATTACTTTCCTGAACTACTAAAGTTTCAGGATAACATCAACATCATATCCCATTGATTACATATCACTAGGGATTTACATATTATTTATCATATATCAGGTACATTCTCTATGATGTCCTACTAAGATGTTGCGTAGCCTTACAACGATCTTCCTCCATAATTCAGAATATTGTTCTGTGATCTAATATGTACAGTGGTAGTGCCTCGAACCGAATCGGATAATACAAAACTTGATCTTGAGCTCGATTAATCACGATGTTGAATACGTTATTCATCTCTTCCATCTTGATCTTCTTTGCGTGTGCCTCTCTCTCTACTATCCTGGCTCGTTGATAAGCTTCCTCGTACGCGTCTTCGGCTCTTGCCGTCTTAGTAGATTCTTCTTTTAACTTGTTCTTCAGCTCTGCATTCTCCTGAGTTATTTGTTCATTCTCTCCTTCAGTGTGGATCAGCTTCTCTTCGACATTATTCAGACGTTCATCTCGATCTTAGATCTCATCGTCCGTCTGTGCCATCGAGGTCTGTTGTTCAGCTACTATCTCTTCCAAGTCCTTGACGGTATCCTGAAGTTCCATATTACAGTCGTATACTTCATCGTACATATGAGCAGCGATCGAGTTTAGTGGAATCTCTTCCTCCTCGTCATCCTCATCCTCATTCGACTGTGGTAGCTCAATGGGGTCCTCTTCGTCCGTCTCTATCTCTATCTCATCATCCTCATCAGGTAAACCCTCTTACTCAACCACTGTGACCAAAGGAGATGATTTCCGTGGTAGTAGTTGTTCCTAAATCATCTGAATATCTTGAGGCTCCTTCTCTCTAGGCATCTGGGGTCTTTCCTCCCTAGCCTGACTGGATTCTCCTACATTAACCATCCTGACAACAAATATTTTAAGTTTTAATTACTAATCATTACTACTCGACACTCACGAGCACATTAGTTGTAATCACATAAGGACATAAGTGTTTTATTACTTCTTCCTTAAAACTCGATAAAAGTTTATCAGCACAATCTTTTCAAAGGTTACTTCCGAAGGCTTTTCCCATACCTAAGGTTCATAACCTAAAGCTTTGATACCAACTTGTGACACCCCCAAATCCGAGTACTTCATTTCCCCAAGATTTGGTGTTCACTTGTTAAAAACATTCATTTCTAACTATCCAAATATAATAAAATTGAACAATAAGCCTTTGTATTTGTAACAACCTGATATTTTTATATAAATAAATTAGAAATTTTGCGTATAATTTTTTTTATTTTAAGGATGAGGATTTGTACAAGATAATGTGTATATGTATTTATGTGGTAAATAAAAATATATTTATTACATAAATATTTATAAATAAATTTATTTTAGAATTATTGATTTTTATAAAGTATATTCTAATGACAATTAATTTATAGCAGAAATGTTTTTATTAATTATTTTCCATGAAAATATAATCATATATTATTTAAATAATACGTGGAGTGATTTTTAGAATAATTATAATAATTATTTTATTATATGAATTTTAGTACAGATTATTAAATTAATTATTTTACCTTAATTATTAAGGTTAAATATGAAGAATAAATCAGATATGGAATCCAAAACCTAATTTTGTATTATTATCAAGGTATGAGAATAATAATATAATATTAATTATATTTTGATTTTTCAGTACTATGAATATGTACTGTATTTCTGTATTGATAATGGTTGGTCAATTACGGTGTATCCAAACCCTAGTAATAATATTAAACCCTAATTTGAGATCCAAATTAGAGTGCAAGATTGTTTTATAAGTGTGTTATATAATCTATGTCGTGTATTAAATGTATTAATTAGGTAAACCCTAATTAAAATTCTAGAAACCCTAATATAGAGAAAACCCTAATTTGAAACTCAATCATGAGTTCGAGATTATTATATAATTGTGTTATGTGATTTCATGATTAATTAGGTTAACCCTAATTAACATTTAGAGTTATTAATTTCTAGAAACCCTAATTTCTATAATTAGTAAACCTAATTAGAAATTTTAAAACCTAGTTACTATTTGTAAACCCTAATTGCTAATTTAGTAAGGTTAATTATGTTTAGTTAATTTTAAACCCTTATGTTCCTGTATATGTAATTAGGAAATTAAACGCGATTAAGAAACGTTAATTTGCAAAAATTAGAAACTAACACTACAAAAAAATGGGGCTTCAGCAATAACCGATTTTCGTTGCTAAAGGTGCCAAATTTCATTGCTAAAGGTTTTTAGCAACAACTTTACTGTCGTTGCGTCTTTCGTTGCGCAATGAGCGTTGCTAATTGTTCCGAAACGAACGTATTTTTTTCGTTGCCAAAAGTAATACATTTTGCAATAAAATTTGGCTTTCATACAGATACATCGATCCTTTAACAACAAAATGTATTGTTGCAGAATAATTATAATTTCGTTACTAAAAACTCCATTTCGTTGCAAAAGCCTGCTAATTGGCAACGAAATGAGCTCTTTTTTTTGCAACGACTATGCATTTTCGTTGCAATTGACACCATTTTGCAACGACATTTTTCGTTGCAGTAAATTATGAAAATTGTTGCCTAAGCTTGCTTGCGTTGCGGAATGTAAACTTTTTAGCAACGATTTTCGTTACTAATTATATTATTTGGCAACGACATTATGCTGAATCAGCAACGAAAATGTTTGTTCCTGATTATTTTTCAATAGCAGCGAAAGTCATCGATTAGCAACGACATTATATGTTGTCGTTTCTTTATATGTGCAACGAAAGTTGATATGATTTGCAACAATAAAAAATGTTGCCTTTTATTTTAATATTAGCAACAATATCATATCCGTTGTTATTAGGTTAATTTTTCGTTGCCAAATATTATATTTTTAATGTCATTAGCAACGAAAATTTGTTACTAAATGTATAAAAAATTGTTGCTATATTAAAACTTGTTCAATGCTTTGGTAACGAATTATATTGTTGCCAAATCAAAATTTGACATTCTTTTTGTTTATCTGGCTGGCTCAATGTCCACATAGCAAATAATGACAAAAATATAAAATAAAATAAAATATTGTTAACTTAATAAAATCATCCACTACATAATCATTCATTATCTTTACAATTAACAATCTAAAGCTGCCACAGTTGTTCAATCAAAATATATATCTACATATATAGAGAGAGTACACTTCATAATTTTGTCCCTTGTCTTCCGTAAACGTAGCATGGAAATTTGATACCTAGAATTGTAAGGCAGGTCATAGAAGCAGTCTTCCTGCACATATTAAAAAATAATAGCAAGGCAGGAAAATGAAGCAAATAGGTCACCAGAATCTGCCATTCAAAACAGACAAACAAATATCATCTCTTAGATTGAGAATTGACTAAGCTCCCTTTTAAAAAAAATTACTTAATTTCAATATGATATGAAGATGCTACCAAAAAATATTTTTTCGAATGAAGTATATCCATATACACAGGCCGAACACCAACAAATACATGCAGCGCATAGATCAGAACAAAGAAGGATAGCCTTCTACAACACTCTTAGACTACAGCTGTAAAGGTACCTAGCTAAATAAGTACCTGAGTTGAGCCTGTATCATGGTTATCAATGAAAGTAACAGCTCTTGAAGGCCACCAGCCCATCACACCAGCTGGTTTCCCTGCAGGATCCAGCATACGCCATAATTCCCCCTTCATAGATTCCAAAATGACGATATATAGATGTATGATGATAGAAGGTTGAGATTTTTCAGAGAAAAATTAAATTTACTGTCAGTTAAATATAAAGTACATGAAGAATTCCTTTTGTTGTGAAGTCAAAGGCCGTTGAAAGCTGCCCTGCCCCATCAATCCAATTTATAATTAGTTGCCTATGACTATCTGCATGTAGAATTTATTGAAAAAGGAAAAATAGATTAGAAGAATGATAAAATTGTCATCTATTCGCAAGTGTTTAAAAGCTTGGGTAAACATGTTTTCAACTGAAACAATAAAATGACCACTAATAACCTCATGAAACTCATCGTTGAAATGAACTAAACAACAATTACTTCAAAAGTTGCCTAACAAACATCAATTTATTTTCATGAATGTAAGTATTGTAACCTCGGTCAATTTGGACCTTGCAACCTCGATCCAACCGACTCGCGCACAACATTGTCATAATGTTGAACCACTGCTTGATTTAGAAGCCACACAACCCATCCGATTTCATGTGCAAGTAGCTCACCAGCAGCGGCCATTCCACCAATTATTTGAACTGTGTTCCCAAATTCATCCTTCCCTGTTTATTTTATGATTTTTTTGGGTGAATCTATGCACAAATTTTAAGATTTGTTGAAAACACATATACACAAAATGTTATTACGATTTATGGATAAGTTATATACCAATTATATTTTTAAACATATTATAGTTGTATGAAAATAAAATATAATTGTATAATTGAGAAGTATATGAAAATTTAACTCCTATTTGTTTCTGTCGTGCCTTAAAAGTGGTGACGAAATACATCATAGAAAATATCGACAAGGGTAAGATCTTTAGTATTACATCCAATGGAATGAGGATCAAAATCTATGGCCTGTGAAGCTATAAACATAAAAGAAAACACACACAACACAGGATAAGAACTGTATAGCTGACAAAGAGGTTACCTAAACCATTTCACAAGTCAAAAGTAACTACTAAATACACACTGTATCCATCTATAGACTGCTAACCTAATTCAATAGCTATTAGGAACATACTATTTTACCACAGCCCCTTATTTATACGGTATTATGTTTCCATGTTAGACTTATCAACTTTTGGTCAATTATGTGTGTAATTACATCAATGTCAGCCTAACCATCTCATGTTTGAAAAAGTAAATGAAAGATTCAGGTTTTAGCATCTGATCTGGAATGGATTAAGTCAAATTGTGCTTCGCCACATATGTCATCCAAAATCCAAACAAAACATTCCATTTAAAAAAATAGATCATAACATACACAATTATTCCTACAAAATAATTAAAGAACTTCAAAAACATTTGAACATTATCAACAAACTACAAGCATAGAGTATTTTAATATGATAATTTGCAACATTGAGGGGGAAAGTAAGCATCAAGTAAACCATTTTCTACTTGCAGCAGAATACAACAATTATACAATTACACAAAGATTATAACATGCACAGGAACATGAATTATTTTTAGCGGGGTGTGGAGAAGAAAAAAAGAGAAGTAATTTAAAGAAATTGCTTGGACAAAAAAATTGCATCATCTAAACATAGACAACCTGAGGGAAGTCATTAAGTTAGTGAAAATGAAGAAAATATACAACAAAGCTTTTAAGTTTTAAAGAGTTGAGAGTAGTTGGTTCCACAAGCAAAAATTTAACATGGTCAAAAGGAGTTCAAATGGATCAACTCAAAGTTTGGCCCAAACAAATCATATCTCACCGTCAAGCTACATGTTAATATGTAATATTCATGGCTTCCAAATCCTATAGTTTAAGACAAAACCTACTATAGTAATATTACAACACTTTACTTTCCACAATATGGAGAAAATTATTAAATTTAGTCCATTCAGTAACTTGCATATTTTAATAACACATAATAGTACATTATTTGACCATAAATCAATAGTTAAGCACCAACGAGAGATCTACATATATGCCATATTTTAACAGACCTTAAATTTGCTTTTATCTGCTGATTGCACTCGGCACACTAACCCAGCCTCCGCTTCATTTTCAGTTATTGTAACTGAATAGAAGTGAGCACACTGCTTTTCAACCTGGAGAAATAGAAAATGATCCAGATAAATAGGCCTTTTCTGTGGAATTAAATCCCAAAGAACATGACAATACCTTACCTTTCTAATAGTGGTTGCCCCATAGGCAGTGGACGAATGGATACCAAGCCATTTAGGACCTCCTCTAAGACACCGACAGATACAGTGGTTTTTATTGGGACACCAAGTTTACTGTATGTTAGACACAAAAGGAACAAAACTACTATATTATGGCACAATGGTTTCCAATAATATCACAATGAGTGAGCAAGAAGAAGAGGGTAGAGAAAAAGGACAATAGAAAATGCTAAACTACTATAACATTAATATATTTTTTAAACCCTAATTGTTATTCTAGAAATCCTTTTTGTGTTAAACCTTAGGTTAAATCCTAAGGGTCAAACCATAAAGGTTTGCATGATTACAAAATTGCCCTTAAAATTTCATGCGAAAAGACCATTATGCCCCTCTTTAGATTTTTAGTATGTAACTTATAAAATTTTGCCAAGTGGGGGAGTGGGTGACCTAACCTAACAACTCCATGTGATATTATTTGCCAGCAATCAGTCAAAATCCAGCCAATACATTGCATATAACATCATATATATATAGATTGGAGAGAGAAAACGTTCATTTGTTAGCTTATTTTTGCAAAACTCACATCCTTGAGCCTCTCTCTCTAAAACCCACGAGATTTGGTAATATATCAGTCACATAATCAAGCCCCACGATCACCCTTAACATATCTGAAGCACAGAATCAAGAAATTTCTCAAAAGAGGTATAAACCCTAGCTATGAATTTGACCAATGATCTTGTGTTAGATGTTAGATTTTTTTTTGTTAAACATGTTATACAAGGTGTATAAAGATTATCTGGGTTGCTAGATGTTAGATCCATAACATCTAGAGGCTCGGATTAGGCATTTTACAAAATCTGGAAAAATAAATTTTTGTCTCCTGACAACGAATGTCAGTCCCTATATCTATGTGATTTGTAAAGTTTTTTGTGTTTTGAAAGCTTGTAGTTGTAGTCGTGTATGTGTTCTTTAGTCTGCAAGTGGAATCATGGTCATTGGATGTGTATATTGTAAGTTATAACCGGTTAAAGATTGTTGACCGGCATTGACCGGGCCATTTCTGGGTAGCCCAGAAACCGAGAATAAGCGTCTGACAAGTTCTTGTTGGCCTTGGATCTGTCAGGTTTTTGATGTTTTGAGTTATGTGTTGTAATCATGCTGTAGTATGTTAGTCTAGCTTCACATAAATTCTTTTATAACCATTAGATATCATATATATTGATTTTGGTGGCTGGTCAAAGTATGTCAGACGTTTATGAAATAAGTTTTCTGGGTAAACAAGAAAACTGATGAGCATGACGACTGACAGACTTTGACCGGATTGTATCTTTCTTTTGTGTTGTTGCTATGATAATTTTTGGTGATAGATCTGTAGAACTACGTGTTCTACAACCTGAACCTCTTAAATCACTAAAACATCATCTAGATCACAAGTTGTGGAAACCCAAAGTAGGCCTCACGAACTGTTCTTCATTTCTGGGTAACCCAGAAATGAAGAACAGGTCTGACAGCCATTTTAAGGGCTCAGATCTCGTTATTTATGCAAGTTATGATGCTGTTTATTGTTGGATCGTGTAGTCTTGTATTTGTACTACATGATCTGACAAACAATAGACCCAGAAACACAGCACACACTAAATTATGATTGGTCAAACTAAGCAACTCAGAAACTGGCATGAATGTTATGGGTTTAGCCAAGAACACGAAGAACACCTATAGCGACGGTTCTGTCGTTATAGGCAGTCTTCAACGACAAACTTAATTAAAATTAATTAATTATTTTCAAAAAATCATTTAAAAATAGTAATTAATTTCTGAAAATTTCAAAAATAATTTTAAAAATTATTTTAAGTTATAAAAATTAAATATTAATAATTTGAAATATTTTTCATAAACATTAGTATTTATTTAAATATTATTGATAATTAATTTCTTTATTAAATGCATTAAATAAATTAATTAAAAATGATTTTATTATATTATTACTGTATTTCTTACCTTTGCATTTTCTTTATACAATGTACATGAGTAAGGATATTTATGAATTATATTATTACTGTACAGATTATTAACCTTATATTATATACGCTCTTTGATTATCAACATGTTAGTATATGGTAATTCAGATATATATATATTCTGTTCATTAATTTCTATAAATGGTTATACAAGTGTCCCCACTTGGATAATCATTATATTTAATCACATGTTGATATACCTTTGTCAATTACCCGTATACATATATGTTGAATTATAGATTATTGTTGAACAAGATAAAACCTTTGATTTGGAACCCAGACAGGTATGAACATCCCTACACGGGAAAACATTTATGCGCCCAAGGCGGACAGAGTGAATGATAACCTCGTTCTTGCATGTAGTATTGATTAATGCAGGGCATAACGGGCTGATCACCCCCCGTGCCAGTAAGTTATGACGGTTTATAGATGAATTTCTGTTTAACCTATTTGAAAATTTAAAACAATGTTCATAGCATGTCACCTAAACCCTATTTATAGTCAGTACGAAGTTTCAAAAATTTGGTATAGAATTGATATAATATTATCATTGGTACAGATTACTTCACATGTGAGGTCCCCGAACCCGGATACTTGAAACCCGAACTCGGTACTTCACGATACCATTTCTATGAGCGGAATAATACTAATAATAATAACAATAATATAAAACTTAACTTAAATTTACATATACATCAGAGTCTTTCTCCCAAGTACGTAACCTTTAACATTCATTACATGATAATAATAATATTTATCATCCATATCCTAATAAAATTAAACTATTACAAAACAGTACCACAAATCTTATTTGGTTAGCTTTCCATTTCCCTTGTTTCGGCATGAGCCTTCCGGTTCTTCACATTTAGCTGAAAACATTTAAATTAAGCAAGGATGAGCATTTGAGTGCCCAGCAAGTATTATATATATAAGCTGAAAGAATTTAAATATTTTCTTTATAATATTCTTCTACAACCAATCAATAGTTGTGAAGTAATCTATACCAATAATAGTATCATAACAACCCTCTTTCAAATTTTTGAAACTACATATTGACTATATATGGGGTTTCCGTGACATACTATGAACATTGTTTTCATTTTCGAAAAGGTTTGAACAGAAATTTATCTGTAAACCGTCATGACTTACGAGCACTGAGGGTGATCAGCCCCATTGTCCCTGTATTAATCAATACTACATGTACAAGAACGAAGTTATCGTTCACTCTGTCCGCCTTGGGCACATAAAAATTTTCCCATTATCGGGATGTTCATACCTGTCGGGTTTTTCATAACAAAGGTCTTATTTTATTCAACGATAATGTAATTCAACATATATGTATATCAAAGGTGTATCAATATGTGATTAAATACAATGATTATCCAAGTGGGGACACTTATATAATCATTTTCTAGAAATTAACGAACAGAATATATATCTGAATTATCATATACTAACATGTTGATAATCAAATGGTGTATATAATATAGGTTTAACAATCTGTATATTAATAATAATAATTCTGAACTTCTCACTTCTGTCCATTGCATAAAGAAAATGCAAAGTTAGGATACTTGCCTGATGCGCTGCTTACTATTCTCAACTTAGTTCTATCCTTTTCTATCACAACCTATCATTAATCAGATCATTTTACTGATTAGTACAACATAACGTACACATAACACTGCCTATTGCAGTCAGCACATTCCCTATTCACATTATCACAAATGTTCAACAATCGTTGACTCATAATCAAACATCAACACTTTCCTAATCACATTGTCATACAACCTTAATAACCATTGAATCACAAATAAACACATATTCAATTAAATTATTTCAGTCTAGATCAATATCTGAAATATGTCGGTCTACCGACAGCTTTATCGGGTAAATTTCGAGTCTAAGACTCTATTCTGTATCTCATTATCCAAATAGATAACTTTAAACAACAATCGTATTATTTTTCATGACCCTATAATAATTATAAAATAATTATTACCATTTACCATACTTTTTGAAATATCAGAATCATTATTAAATGATTTAAATATCAAACAATTCTACTATCATTAATATTTAATTAATATTAAACTATTAATGAATCCATTGCCAAAATATTAAAGTTATGTATAATAACTCAAATATTTTTAAAGTATTTATAATACCCTTAAATGATTTTTAAAACATTTAAAATCATTATTAAATAATTACCATTAATATTTAAATATTAATGAGCTATTTATCCAAATATTAAAAGTCATAATTATAACTTCAAATATTTTTAAATCATTAACATCCTTTTTAAATGATTTTTAAATAAATAAAAACATTTTTAAAATATTTATTTAATATAATTATTAAATAAATTTAATATCATTAATATTAAATTATTAATGAAAATATCCCTTAAATATTAAAAGTTATATTTATAACTTAAAATATCTTTAAACAATTTATTTTCATTTAAAATGATTTTTATAATATTAAAATCATTTTTAAACTAATTATTTAATATAAATATTAAATAACTTTAATATCATTAATAATCATTAATTAATTAAATTTACCTCTAAATATTAAAAGTTATATTTTATAACTTAAAATATTTTTAAATACCTTATCATTATTTAAAATGATTTTTAATATAATAAAATCATTTTTACTTCATTTATTTAATTCATTTAATAAATAACTTAATTATCATCAATATTAATTTATTAATGAAAATTATCAAATAATATTAAAAGTTATTAAAAATAACTTAAAATATTTTCTTATATCATAATATAATTTTAAATGATTTTTCAAATATTAAAATCATTTTTAAATAATTTATTTAATATTATAATAAATTAATAAAATACTTTTAATATTCCAAAAATATTAAATATTTATGAAATATATTAAAAACTATTTTTTAAAAATTTAAAATAATTTTTAATAATTTATTTTGTATTTTTAATAATTAAAAATTATTTTTTTTCTATTTTTTTATTAATTTCCGGAAATTTTAAAAATATATGTCGCTAAAGACCACCTATAGCGACATAACCGTCGCTATAGGTGTTCTTCATGTTCTTGAACATTCATAGGCAGTCACCGAGTAGGCTAGTTTGACCATCAATAATTTCGTGTGTGTTGTGTTTCTGGGTCTGTTGTTCGTCAGATCATGTAGTACAAATACAAGACTACACGATCCAACAACAAACATGATCAAAACGCATAATACAAGAGAGATCTGAGCCTCCAAAAATGTTGTCAGGACTGTTCTTCATTTTCTGGGCTACCCAGAAATGAAGAACAAATCATAGGTCATACTTTGAACCTTTACTACACGCAATCCTTGTAATTGTTTTGTTATCTATAAGCTGCAGTGTATAACCAACATGCAAGGGTAAAGATCTATTACAAAAAAAACAACCTAACAACCACTGAATTAGCAAATCTATGCTGGTCAACCCATGTCACACGACACGGTCAAGCGTTTTCTGGGTTACCCAGAAAACGGCTTTCATGCTCGTCTGGCTTGGTTTGACCGTCGACTACGCTTCACCTGATAACTCTTTAGATGATACTAAGGCACAAAAATGAAGTATACCATACATACTACAACTTAGATTCAAGATCAATAACATATCATCAAAGTACTGTCAGATATAGGAGCTGGAAATCTTGTCAGACGCTAGAATAATTTTCTGGGTTACCCAGATTTCTGTGCAGTCAACGTCGGTCAATGGTGTTTGACCTTAAATAACTTTAAGTCCAGATATCAAATAGCTATTCTACCACTTCCAGCTTAAAGACAACATATCAGGCTATATATTAACACTTTAAAACAACGAAAATACTAAACACACAACGATCTACAGCCTCTGACATTCGATGTCAGAGAACAAAAAAATAATTTTCCAGATTCGACAAATCTTTAAATCCGAGCCTCTAGATGTTATGGATCTAACATCTAGCAACCCAGATCATCCTTAGACACTATATCTAACATGTTTAACACAAAAAAAATAACATCAAACCACAGATCAATGGATAGATTTTTAGGTAGGGTTTATACCTTCTATAATCAAGTTCTTGATTCAAGGCTACTGATCTGTCAATGGATCTCATGGGACTTGATATATGACTGATGTATGAAGAAATTTTCAGAGGTTTGGGGTTGAGAGAGAATGATCGAGTGTTTGAGCAAAATGGCTTAGCAAAAATGAATTTTTCTCTCTCCAATCTCTTATATAGACATGCTAGATTCATGTATTGGCTGATATAGAAGTAATTACTGTCAAATATCATCACATGGGGCTGTTGGGTTTGGTCACCAACTTCCCCTAAATGTCAAAACCTATTCTAGCCTCTTTAATGCTTAAAAAGGGTATTTTGGTCAATTAATTTTCCAATTAATGGCAAAATTGTAATCATGAAAACCCTTAGGGTTTAACCCTTAGGGTTTAGCACAAATTATAGGATTTTTCAACTAGGGTTTGCACAAAAATTAAATTAAATAAAATAAAATAACTAAATTTTAGTTTCTAAAATTTTGAAAATAATTACTTTGTTAATTAAAGTAAGTTTGTAAATATCTAACAAATGGACATTAGGGTTTATTAATCATAATCATGATTAACTTTGCTAATAAAGCAATTATGATTTATTCTTTCGGTAATTAGGGTTACCAAATTACTATTAGGGTTTTCAATTACTAAATTAGAGTTCTAGTTTAGTAATTAGGGTTTAACAATTTAGGGTTTCTAAATTTAATAATTGTAATCATAATACTTGCTAATTAATCACATTATCGATACTCACCAACAATCTCAAACTCTAATTTCAAATTAGGGTTACTAATTATAGCAATTAGGGTTTCTAGAATTTTAATTAGGGTTTACCTAATTAATACATTTAATACACGACATAATTTATCTAACACACTTAAAACAATCTTGCACTCTAATTTGGATCTCAAATTAGGGTTTAACATTATTCTAGGGTTTGGTGAAAATACACCGTAATTGACCAACCATTATCAATACGGTCATACCGTACATATTCATAGCACTGAAAAATCAAAATATAAGTAATATTATATTATTATTCTCATACCTTGACAATAATCCAAAAACTAGGGTTTGGATTCCATATCTGATTATTCTTTCATATTTAACCTTAATAATTAAGGTAAAATTTTTAACTTAATAATCTGTACAAAAATTCATATAATAAAATAATTATTATATTTATTCTAAAAATCACTTCATTTATTATTTAAATAATATATGATTATATATTCATGGAAAGTAATTATTAACAACATTTCTATCTTAAAATTAATTATTATAAAAATATACTTTATAATAATTAATAATTCTAAAATAAATTTACTTGTAAATATTCATGTAATAAATATATTTTTATTTACCACATAAATACATATACACATGATCTTGTACAAATCCTCATCCTTAAAAAAAAAATTTATACGCAAAATTTACGATTTATTTATATTGAAAATATCGGGTTGTCACATTCACCCTCCCTTATAAGGATTCCGTCCCCGGAATCACCACTTAAAAACCTACACATAACTGGGTACATAACATACATAATTTTCGCAAGTAGATCTCGATCAACTTTGATCGAACTGATCTTTAACTAATCACATTAAGCTTGTCTTTCTGATTAAACAGAAATTTGATTCCTAAAAGAACTCAAATTCCTCCCTCAACATTTCTTTATAAAATAATTTACTATAATTAGAAAAAAAATTATAAATATGCTTTTAAAAGTTATTCGAATATTACCTGGAACTGCATTGTCGGCTGCCACCGTGTCTTGAAGCATCATATTGAAGACTCTTGATGTTGACTTTGTTGGTTTGTTTGATGATGTCGGTCCTGCGATTGCTAATGTTCCACTACCCTTACCAGTATTCTATTTTCCAGCCTCCACCCTCCTATTCGGACAATCCTTCACCCTGTGCTCCATTGATCCACAAATAAAACAACCACTATTCATTCTAGGATTGGGGCAGTTGGGAGAGATATGGCCCTCCTGCCCGCATTTATAACACACAAATTTCCCATTTAAACACTCCCCAGAGTGGTTCTTTCTACACTTTCCACACTGCACACTACAAAAAAAAAGGTCATTGCCGACGGGGGTAATAACGACGGCAGTGTTGCCGTCGATAATAACGTCAATGGCGACGGTCAAGCCATCGCTAATGATACCCGTCGCTAATGAGGTTTTTTTCGGTGGGAAAAGTTCGCGGTGGAGGGAAAAGTCATTGGCGACGGGGGACTAGAGTTAATGGCGACGGCAAAACCGTCGATAATGACCCATTGGCGACGGGGGTTACTAGCGACGGCATTGCCGTCGAGAATGACCTTATATTTTTAACCCTCCCAGCGACGGCAACGTCTCTGCCTTTCTTCCCTCTCTATTTTTCATTTTTCGCTCTCAGTTTCCCCACTCCTCACCATTGATTGTTAGCCTAGATTAACATAACTTTCAATTGATTTTCCGAATTGATTGTCACCCCATCCATCATCATTTCACCTTCATCATCTCGCCGACCCGTTTCATTTTCCAGCCGCTGCAGTACTTGATCCCATTTTTTCCGGCCGGCCACTTCTCGCTCGCCATTTCATCATCTCTGTGTGTGTGAAGAGGCGTGTATTGCTGAGTTTCTTGAGGTACCGTACCTCCATCTTTATATTGTTGTCATTTCCCAGTCGCCACTCTCACTGTGGTTGGGAAAGGTACAAAATTTGGTCTCTGTATGTATTTTAGTTGTAATATTTGTTTATGTTGAGTTGCTTAGTGTTTATCATGTGTTAATTTGAGCTCATTTTATCAGTATGTGTAAGAATGATCATTTTTGGGAGCATATGAATGAGATACTTCAATAATTTTGAAAGAGAGAATATATATGTTGCAGGTCGTGTAGGAATTGTCAAGACTATAGACCAGTTAAGGGTGTCAGTTGAGGAGTGATTCCTTGTTAGTATTATGGATTGATCCAAATGTTAGTCATAGAAATATTTACATTTGAGCTCACCTGAAACTCCAAAAGAATGAGGGACTGGAAACTAAAAGAATGTGATATACTGTAGAAGTGTTTTGTCAAAATTCACTTGTAATAAATTTTGGTGACATACTTAGCATTAGTAAAAATTTGAAAGAAAAAACTTTATAGTTAGACTGGTGTTCCTTAAAAGTATTTCTTTTATTTTTATTTTTTGTTTTGTATACATGTTATTTCTTATATATTTTATAGTGTAAATTGTGAAGGTTCATTGAAAGCACGGTTCAACCCAATAATAGGTGTTCATTTTATACCTGCAATCAAATGTTTTCTTGATTATTACGTCTCTTAATGACTTTGGTAACGTTCTCACAAGCTAGTTCGAGTTCTTTACATTGTAGATAAACTTTAATTTCCTTTTTTGTCATAACATATCTTAGTATATATAGCCAAATTGTTGAGTAAAAAGTTTGTATATTTTTATATGGATTTTATTTGATTTTGAAGATAGACCTCATAGACCACAATTTTTTATAACGGTTTGATCATGCTATTGTATCTTGGATGTGATGAAGCCACCATAGTTGATAGTAAATTAATATATATGAGTATTGAATGATAATACATATGCTCATACATATGTGTTTTGATTTGTTGAATGATTTTAGGTTTTGATAGAGATAATATTTGAATAATGTTGATTTTTGTATTTTTTAATGAACAGAAAAGGAAAGAAAATAGATGGGGTTTTTGTAATCTCTCACACCCTCTACATTACTAACATAATGAAACTTATTTTGTTTCACATTGATGACATTAATGATTTGAAAAGTGAATGTGTATTTAGGAAGCTTAGAAACCCGTTTGAGATTCACTTAGTAGGAGTGAATCTCAAATAGTCCCCGTTTTGGGACTGTTCTTGTATGTTTCGATCTCACTTAGGTCGGTGTTAACGACTTGAGCACGTCTTTATATTTTTTGAATTTTCGGTCAGTATATATCTCTTGATGTTCTTCGGGTGCATATTTAGACTACGATGTGTTAGTCTATTTCGTGTACTTGAAGACCATGGGGAGGTGCTGCCGAAAATTCTGAAAAATGTAAAGATGTGTTCAAGTTGTTGGCATCAGTGAGGCGACACATCCGGGAATGGGATAGAAGCCTGACCCGTTAGAGTGGGAGATGAAGTTAGGAAACTCATAAGCTTGCATATACATTAACTTGGAGACTTGATTGTGTTTGTCTAACTTTCCATATATATAGCAGACAGTTGTCCGAGATGTCTGTTGATCGAAGTTGGATGGAACGTAGGGTAGCCACTGATAGGAGTGGGCTTAGCTCTGAGTATCGTAGTGGGGTTGAACAGTTTCTCAACTTCGCGTTTGAGCAAATCAGCGGCGATGAGATCAGATGTCCTTGTAAGAGGTGTGTGAATGAAGTGTGGAAGGAAAGGAGTGATGTCATGTGCGACTTATTTGCGTATGGGTTCAAGCAGGGTTATACGACATGGATATATCATGGGGAAACCTGGTTGGATGAACATGAATCAGAACCGGAATCCAGAGGTGACGAAAACTTTGACTGTACTAACATGATAGTCGAAGCTGCTGGTTCGTACTTTCAGTGGAATACAGACAGGGATGGCAGTAGCATCAAGCAAGAGCCGAATGATGGGGCTAAGGGTTTCTATGAGTTATTGCATGAAGCAGCGACACCACTGTATGACGGGCACGAAAAACACACCGTCTTATCTGCTGTGACTAAGTTTTTACACTTCAAGAATGAGCATGACTGTAGCGAGAGAGGTTTTAATGAACTGTTAAGCATTGTGAAGGAGTGTTTACCTGCAGGCAATACGTTACCGGAGTCGTACTATGATGTGAAGAAAATGGTCAAAAGGCTCAATCTAGGGTATGAGAAGATTGATGCTTGTGAGAATGACTGTATGTTGTATTACGGTGATGTCAATAAAGATAAGAGGTCGTGTGATATTTGTGGTACAAGTAGATACTATGAACAGCGCAAGAAAAAGGGAAAAGACGTGCCGAGAAAGATCTTACGTTACTTTCCCATTGCCCCGAGGCTTCAGCGGTTGTTCATGTCAATACATACCGCCGAGGATATGAGATGGCACTCTACACGGGACATAGTCGAAGGTCAACTGACGCACCCGGCAGATGGGCTTGAGTGGAAAAATTTTGATAACAAGCACCCCTCGTTTGCTGAAGAGGTTCGCAATGTTAGGCTTGGACTTGCTACGGATGGGTTTAATCCGTTTAACGGGCCTTACACAAAGCCCTACTCAACTTGGCCGGTGATTATTGTGGTGTATAACCTCCCGCCTTCGATGTGCATGAAAGATCCCTACATGTTCATGCCTTTACTGATTCCGGGTGATAAGAGTCCGAGTAAAGACATCAATGTATACCTCAGGCCGTTAGTTGATGAGTTGAAGATGTTGTGGGAAAAAGGGGTTCAAACTTATGATGTATCTCTTAAGCAGAACTTTGACATGAGGGCAGCTTTACTGTGGACAATAAATGACTTCCCGGCGTTAGGAATGATCAGCGGATGGTCGACTCATGGGGGCTTATCATGTCCCGTGTGCATGGGGTCAGTTAAAGCTGTGCGGCTCAAACATGGGGGGAAAATGAGTTTCTTCGCAACATCCAGACAGTTTTTGCCGATTGAACATCGTTATCGACGGATGAGTAGACAATTCAATCGAAAAACAGAGAAACGTCAAGTACCTGGCCGTCTTTCTGGGTCAGCAGTGTTGAGTTGGATTAGTCATTTGAAGTTTCCACCTCCAGGGAAGAATCACAGATTAGAGCGAGCTTATGGTTACGGTAAGGTTCACAACTGGACACACAGATCCATGTTCTTTGACCTGCCTTATTGGGCTACACTCTGCATCCGTCATTGTTTAGATCCGATGCATACTGAAAAGAACGTATTTGATAATATTTTTTATACAGTCATAGATGCCACTGGTAGAACAAAGGACAACAATAAGTCGAGGCTTGATTTGGTAGAAATGAACATTAGGGAAGATTTGTGGCTGTATCAGGAGGGTAGTAAGACGGTAACGCCTAAAGCTGAATATACTTTGACCAGGGAACAGTTGATATTGATATGTAATTGGATTAGTGGACTGAAGCTCCCAGATGGATATTCTTCGAATATATCAAGGTGTTGTAAAGTTGAAGAGCTGAAGTTTCGGGGTCTCAAAAGTCATGATTGTCACGTATTCATGCAGAAGCTGATCCCTGTGGCATTTATCGACTTGTTACCGAAACGTGTGGTTGAAGCACTGACAGAGCTTTCTAATTTCTTCAGAGATCTATGCTTGACGGAGCTTCAGGTCAAAGACATAGATAAAATGGAGATGCAGATAGTGGAAATAATGTGCAAGTTAGAAATGATCTTCCCTCCATCGTTTTTTAATTCAATGGAGCATTTACCTATTCACTTGCCATACGAAGCTAAGTTTGGCGATCCCGTACAATATAGATGGATGTATCCATTTGAGAGGTAATGACATTAATGTTTTTAATACGGTAAAATGTTCATTATTTTTTTGTTAATCTATATATCACATAGGTATATGCGACGTCTAAAACAAAAGGTGAAGAATAGAGCCCGTGTAGAGGGGTCGATTGCTGAAAGTTATGTTATGGAGGAACTTGTTAATTTCTGCTCGTTGTACTTTGAGCCGAATGTTCATACGAAGCACAATCGCTTACGTCGGAATCAGGCTGTTGCGCACGAGGAAAATGGAGAATTAACTGCCTTTAGTCATCCTGTACGCCCATTCGGCGGTAAAAAAAGGCGATTCTTGACCGATAGTGAGTATGCAGTTGCCACATTGTATGCACTTGTCAACATGAATGAAGTAGCGCCATTCATTAAGTAAGTAGTCATAACTATATATGTCTGGTGTAATTGTGTCAAGTTCCTTTCCAAACACATTGAGTATATAACTGTTGTGCAGTCAATATGATGTTGAAGTACGTGAAGCGAATCCGAGTATATCGGACGAGGATTTGCAAAATTTGAGAAATGGAGAATTTGTGCAATGGTTTAAGGATCATGTAAGTCTAACCTTTAAACGTTCAATGAATCTACCATCATAGACTTATTCTTATGGCGTAATTAACTTTAGAATATGTTGTGTTAATGTACATTAGGTCCTCGCTGATGAGTTAGCTGACAATCGACTAAAGCTTAAAGCCGACGGCCCCGAAAGATCTGTAGATACTTATACATGTTGCATTGTCAACGGTTACAGATTTAAGTGTTGCGATATTGGGGAAGTCGCTTCTGCTGATTCTGGTGTTGTGGTGAAAGGTAGCTGCTACGATAACATTTGGGATGACTGGTATGGACGATTGCTAGAAGTTGTCGTTCTCAAATATTGGGGTCATAAAGAATTAGTTTGCTTCAAATGTCATTGGTTTGATGTTCAGAATGGAGTTAAAGTAGATAAAAAATTAGGACGGGTGACTGTTAATGTTAAGTCAAAACTAAGACTGATGAGTGGTATGGACGAGCCTTTTATTTTAGCAAGTCAAGCGACACAGGTGTACTACGCGCGGAGTGTTAAGACTCCTTCAAGCCCATGGCATGCTGTTATAACCACCAAAGCCCGTGGTTTTCAAGGCACAACTCCTCGTCCAGACGATGAACCTTTACAAGTCGAGTCTACTAGTGTCACACCTGCTGTTGTGACAATTATTAGTGAGTCTAGTGAAGAAGAGGATGATGTTATCGCTGTCGAAAGTGAAGATGATGTTGTTGAGGAGGTAAATATAATTGAAGAAATCGTTGAAGACGACGAAGATGGTGATGACAACGATAGTGAAGATCTACTGCTCGAAGATGACGATTCTGATATTGATGGCTTTGACGATATAAATGATTAGGAGAATGTACTATTTGTGTTAGTTTAGTTGTATTCAAATGTAATAGTTTGTAGTAGTGCAATCATTATCTTCAACTTATATTAATCTACTAAATAAGGCGTTGAGTTGTTTTATGAGTATGTACTATTTATGTTGCATTCTTTTAATTGTATTTGTATGTAGGTTACTATTTATGTTACATTCTTTTAATTGTATTTGTATGTAGGTTACTATTTATGCTGCATTCTTTTAATTGTATCTGTATGTTATCCTCTATGTTATCCCTCTTTTACTGTATGTTGCATTCTTTTAGTTGACAGTATACATACATATGGCGCGCACACCACACGACGATCGTGGTGGGCGTGCAGGTCGTGGGGGCCGTGGAGATTCTACGCCTGATGATCAGGCGGGATCGTCAGGTATAATTATATATGTTATTGGGATACACCTTATTATTTTTTATTTTATATTGTATTGACATTATATTCGTTTATATAAATATTGATGTATTTCAATACATAGGTGATCGACGTAGGCCTCCGCGGGGACTAGCACGTGGCTTGCTAGGGAATCCCCCCCAGGCGCCTCTTATATGTCGTGTTGGGACTCATAGGTAATTTTATAATCCTATATAATATTACTATAATATATCGTATTTAGTTCTTATATATTCTTTGTAATTTTTAATTTCAACTGTAGTATCCTTGACGCCACGCCAAGGAACACGTTGCTTGGGATCGTCCGCAACCGATTCTCAAGCCCGTGGATGAGGTGGGCAGATGTGGATGATCGTACACGTCAGTTGATTATTGCTGAATTTAAGGTAAGATGTCAATCATTCATATGCTGTTACCTCTTTGATTTATGTAATCTCTTAGATTTATGTTGCCTACTAAACTTCTTAATGTGTAATGTGCAGAGATATTATCATTTTGAGGACGGGCAGGAAGCCCATGGCATGACTGTTCTGCACAGATACCTAGAGATGAATTGGCACAAGTGGGTCTACGATTGGAAGAAAAAGGCCCAGACGAAGATGGCTGATGGACAGACACTTAAGGATGTCCGGCCAGATTTCATATCTGCTGCAGTGTGGGACCAGATGTGCAACATTTGGGACGGCGAGGCCTTCAAGAAGATGTCGGCACAGCGTTCAGCTGCCGGACAGCAGAGTCGTCTCCCACACTGCACTGGGTCTCAGTCGTACGACCTATACCGGGAGAGACTTGAGGTGAGTTTAAAGCATGCACCCTCCCGCTTGGAGTTTTGGTGGCACGCCCACCAAAAGAAAGGTGACGGTGGTTATATCTCACCTGAGGCAGAACGCATTGCTGTAAGTTATTTAATTCTCTTATTTAATATGTATTTAAAATTCGGATATTCTTTTATATTATTTCATTTTATACTTTGCGTAACATCCCATCCACTACTGTGTTTTTTGTCAGCACCGGTTCGAAGATCTTGCAGTGGCCCGGAGCAGCCAGAGAGGTGACACTCCAGTAGACGAGTCTACGCGTGCAGTGGAGGAGATAGAGGACTGGCTGCAGGCTACAGGGGGACCGAAGAAGGGTAGAGTTGTGGGCATTCCCCATGTCCCAGCTTACACCCTAGTCCTTGCTGCGAGATCTCGACGACACCCTCCCACTAGAGGTAGTGGTGCGAGTGGATCGGGCGTCGGCCCTTCATTATCCGACGACTTCTTCCGGCGGATCATAGAGGGGTGCATGTCAAGCGGTGTAGTGCAGTCAGGCGCACCATCACGCGAGCGGATCTATCAGCTGGCTCAGGAGGTTGTCCATGGCTCTATCGATCCTACAGCTGCCGTTGACGATCTCATGGGTGTAGTACGGGAGGAGGCCATCCGCGTGTGTGCAATTGTCTTGGCCAACATCTTCCCACCACATATTCGACAGGTAAAAATAATTAAATTATGTATTTCCTTATTTAATTTATGTAATTTGTAATTGTACTGCTTAGATAAACATAAGATAAAACCCTAACGCCACGCAAACACACACACAGCACCGCGTAGGTATTAGACACGCGTTACAACTGACGGTACTCGATTCTGACATACGGAGACCGAGTTATCGCCTAGTTTGCGAAACTGAACCACACTTAGCCAAAAAGCCAAAAAAGAGTCCAAAACCCGCATCGTTCGTCCGAACGCCACGCAAACACACACACAACACCGCGTAGGTATTAGACACGCGTTACAACTGACGGTACTCGATTCTGACATACGGAGACCGAGTTATCGCCTAGTTTGCGAAACTCAACCACATTTAGCCAAAAAGCCGATAAAGAGCCCGAAACCTGCATCGTCCGTCCGAACGCCACGCAAACACACACACAGCACCGCGTAGGTATTAGACACGCGTTACAACTGACGGTACCCGATCCCGACATACGGAGACCGAGTTATCGCCTAGTTTGCGAAACTGAACCACATTTAGCCAAAAAGCCGATAAAGAGCCCGAAACCCGCATCGTCCGTCCGAACGCCACGCAAACACACACACAGCACCGCGTAGGTATTAGACACGCGTTACAACTGACGGTACTCGATTCTGATATACGGAGACCGAGTTATCGCCTAGTTTGCGAAACTAAACCACACTTAGCCAAAAAGCCAAAAAAGAGCCCGAAACCCGCATCGTCCGTCCGAACGCCACGCAAACACACACAAAGCACCGCGTAGGTATTAGACACGCGTTACAACTGACGGTACTCGATTCCGACATACGGAGACCGAGTTATCGCCTAGTTTGCGAAAGTGAACCACATTTAGCCAAAAAGCCGATAAAGAGCCCGAAACCCGCATCGTTCGTCCGGACGCCACGCAAACACACACACAGCACCGCGTAGGTATTAGACACGCTTTACAACTGACGGTACTCGATTCTGACATACGGAGACCGAGTTATCGCCTAGTCTGCGAAACTGAACCACACTTAGCCAAAAAGCCGAAAAAGAGCCCGAAACCCGCATCATTCGTCCAAACGCCACGCAAACACACACACAGCACCGCGTAGGTATTAGACACGCGTTACAACTGACGGTACTCGATTCCGACATACGGAGACCGAGTTATCGCCTAGTTTGCGAAACTGAACCACATTTAGCCAAAAAGCCGATAAAGAGCCCAAAACCCGCATCGTCCGTCCGAACGCCACGTAAACACACACACAGCACCGCGTAGGTATTAGACACGCGTTACAACTGACGGTACTCGATTCCGACATACGGAGACCGAGTTATCGCCTAGTTTGCAAAACTGAACCACATTTAGCCAAAAAGCCGATAAAGAGCCCGAAACCCGCATCGTCCGTCTGAACGCCACGCAAACACACACACAACACCGCGTAGGTATTAGACATGCGTTACAACTGACGGTACTCGATTCTGACATACGGAGACCGAGTTATCGCCTAGTTTGCAAAACTTAACCACACTTAGCCAAAAAGCCGATAAAGAGCCCAAAACCCGCATCATCCGTCCGAACGCCACGTAAACACACACACAGCACCGCGTAGGTATTAGACACGCGTTACAACTGACGGTACTCGATTCCGACATACGGAGACCGAGTTATCGCCTAGTTTGCGAAACTGAACCACATTTAGCCAAAAAGCCGATAAAGAGCCCGAAACCCGCATCGTCCGTCCGAACACCACGCAAACACACACACAGCACCGCGTAGGTATTAGACACGCGTTACAACTGACGGTACTCGATTCTGACATACGGAGACCGAGTTATCGCCCAGTTTACGAAACTGAACCACATTTAGCCAAAAAGCCGATAAAGAGCCCGAAACCCGCATCATCCGTCCGAACGCCTCACAAACACACACACAGCACCGCGTAGGTATTAGACACGCGTTACAACTAACGGTACTCGATTCTGACATACGAAGACCGAGTTATCGCCTAGTTTGCGAAACTGAACCACACTTAGCCAAAAAGTCGAAAAAGAGCCTGAAACCCGCATCGTCCGTTCGAACGCCACGCAAACACACACACACACAGCACCGCGTAGGTATTAGACACGCGTTACAACTGACGGTACTCGATTCCGACATACGGAGACCGAGTTATCGCCTAGTTTGCGAAACTGAACCACACTTAGCCAAAAAGCCGAAAAAGAGAGCCCGAAACCCGCATCGTCCGTTCCAACGCCACGCAAACACACTTGCGAAACTGAACCACACTTGTAGAACAAAAACTAAAATAATATAAATATGATCTATTTTGGGGACTCCGTTATTAATATTTTAATTTTGTAGGGTCTTGTTGATGAGACTCGTGGAGGTGGAGATGGCGGCACAGGTGATGCTCGTGGAGGAGATGGTGATGATTTCCGAGCTGATGCGGATGAGACTATGGAGGATGGGATTGGCGATGGGACAGAGATTCCTGATCTTGGGCAGTAGTTGTTTATATTTATATTTTGACTTTCATGTATGTATTTAGCTTTTGAGTTGTATAGATTTGAGTTTGGTATCTAATTATATTAATTGTTGATAGTAAAAGATATGATTGTTATTGATATGCGTATATTGTCATTATTTATTTTTCTTAGTTTATAACAGGTACAATGTATATGTAAATGAACAGGGGAATTTTGCAATTTTATTATTTTTTTTAAAGTGGGTCATTGGCGACGGGACCATTGGTGACGGCCATGCCGTCGGCAATGACACATAGGCGACGGCACGCCGTCGGCAATGACACCCGTCGCCAATGACCCACTTGCCGACGGCGAACGACGGGAGACCGGGGCGACGACCTATACGGCGACGGTAAGGGCGACGGACATTGTCGTCGCCAATGACCTCATTGCCGACGGCAATAGGGTCATTGGCGACGGCACCTGCCGTCGGCAATGACCTTATTTTTTATAGTGGCACCGCTGGCTTCTTAACACCTTCCTGTTTAACCTGGACATTACCAAAATAGTTCCCCTTCCTTTTTCCATCAACACTCCTGCTTCCACTATTAGTCCTCACCTTCTCAGCTCCCTCGACCTTGCCCTTGTTCTTCTTTTCCTTATTGTAGAGGCTCATAGTCTCACTTCCCTCTTCCGCAATTATCGCCTTCTCCATGAGTGCTGCAAATGTTGGGATCTGCAACACTGCCACCTTTAATATAGAGCCAAGGTTTTAATCCCAGCTCAAATCTCCTCGCCTTCCTAGCCTCCGTATCAACTTGATGCGGAGCAAACCTTGCTAACTCATTGAATTTCGCGGCATATTCTGCCACCGACATATCTCCTTGTTTCAACTCCAGAAATTTTACCTCCATTCTAGACTGCATACTGGCTGAAAAATAGTTCTCAAAAAATAAAGTCTTAAATCTATCCCATGTTACCACACCTTCTCCTGCCCTCACCTGATTCGCTTCCCACCAGAAATTTTCCTCGCCCTTCATCATGTAGGTGGCAAAAGAGGTCTTTTTCCCCTCAGCTACCCTAGTTATTATAAACGCCTTCTCAATTTCCTTAACCCATGTTTGGGCTTCTACAGGGTCAGTCATACCTTTGAATTCTGGCGGTCCTACAGCCTTAAAATCTTTAAAATTCGCCAAGTGATTATCCGGCTGGTTTCCTTGTTGCATAGCCTGGGCTATCATATTCGCGAACTGCTGCATTAGGTCCGCTTGTTGTTGTCCTTCAACATTGTTGACAGACTCTTCTGCCCTTTGATTCCGAGTTTGACGTCTTGGCGGCATTATCTGGTTAAGTAGAAACCATAAATTAACTTACATTCTAAACTTTATCATATAAGTTTAAACTTATTAAACTTGTTTCATAACTCAAACTTTGATTCATATTCATTCATTGCTTTCAAAATATCTTACATATCACAGCACAGAGTGCTTTAAACATTAGTTATCCCTTTCTGATAACAAAATTCTGGATTTACTTCACCACTTTTACAAAAGTTTTATCATAATATATTACACAGACATACTAAACACACATATTCTATTAAACATGTCTACACAACATAGCTTATGCTACCTATTTACTAAGCCTTCTTTCTTGGACAACTTCTTGCCTGATGATCTTCGTTTCCACAGACAAAACATGCTCCTGGTTTATAGTCAGGACAGTACAGAATAGTGTGTCCCTCATATCCACAAAGATAACAAATTCTTTTCCCTTTCTTCTTATCAGGTTTTCTTAAATCATAGTTTTCTACCTTTCTTTTTCCCTTATCTCTCGGAGCTGCACACGAGATGTTGCTTGAGGCTCCTATCTGGTCAATTTGGATTTTAAGCTTATCCTGTTCTTCCATTGTTTCTATTAATGCCTGACGCAGTTGACTATTTAATAACTTCTCTATCTCCCAGAGCCTTTCCAGAGAAGAAACCTTGTTCCTCAGATTCTGTACCTCTGTTGATGCTTGTTCGGCTTCAACTTTAGTTTCTGAATCACTATCTGTCAGCTCCACCATTTCCGGATCTGGTATTATATTTTCTATGATGAGCACCTCATCCAAGTCGTTTTCATTGTGAGTTTCTATTTCAGCTATTGGCTTCGATATCAGCTCAGGTGTATGGGTTTGATTCTTCTTCATGTTATAAGCATATAGCAAGCCTTTTCCACCCGACATCTACACACATAAATTATCTTGATTAGCATATATTATATACACATAGTCAAATAATAGTTTTGTATGAAATATCTTTTATTTTGTTTGACGATGAATTTATTCAATTCATCTCTTTTTAAACTCTATATGAGTTATTTATATTTTCAATGTTTCCCTCTGTTCTAAGGTTATAGCCTAAGGTCTAACCCACCTAAGGTTTCTAACCCTATAGCTCTGATACCATTCTGTGAGGTCCCCGAACCCGGATACTTGAAACCCGAACTCGGTACTTCACGATACCATTTCTATGAGCGGAATAATACTAATAATAAAAACAATAATATAAAACTTAACTTAAATTTACATATACATCAGAGTCTTTCTCCCAAGTACGTAACCTTTAACATTCATTACATGACAATAATAATATTTATCATCCATATCGTAATAAAATTAAACTATTACAAAACAGTACCACAAATCTTATTTGGTTAGCTTTCCCTTTCCCTTGTTTCGGCATGAGCCTTCTGGTTCTTCACATTTAGCTGAAAACATTTAAATTAAGCAAGGATGAGCATTTGAGTGCCCAGCAAGTATTATATATATAAGCTGAAAGAATTTAAATATTTTCTTTATAATATTCTTCTACAACCAATCAATAGTTGTGAAGTAATCTATACCAATAATAGTATCATAACAACCCTCTTTCAAATTTTTGAAACTACATATTGACTATATATGGGGTTTCTGTGACATATTATGAACATTATTTTCATTTTCGAAAAGGTTTGAACAGAAATTCATCTTTAAACCGTCATGACTTACGGGCACGGAGGGTGATCAGCCCCATTGTACCCTGTATTAATCAATACTACATGTACAAGAACGAAGTTATCGTTCACTCTGTCCGCCTTGGGCGCATAAAAATTTTCCCATTATCGGGATGTTCATACCTGTCGGGTTTTTCATAACAAAGGTCTTATTTTATTCAACGATAATGTAATTCAACATATATGTATATCAAAGGTGTATCAACATGTGATTAAATACAATGATTATCCAAGTGGGGACACTTGTATAATCATTTTCTAGAAATTAACGAACAGAATATATATCTGAATTATCATATACTAACATGTTGATAATCAAATGGTGTATATAATATAGGTTTAACAATCTGTATATTAATAATAATAATTCTAAACTTCTCACTTCTGTCCATTGCATAAAGAAAATGCAAAGTTAGGATACTTGCCTGATGCGCTGCTTACTATTCTCAACTTAGTTCTATCCTTTTCTATCACAACCTATCATTAATCAGATCATTTTACTGATTAGTACAACATAACGTACACATAACACTGCCTATTGCAGTCAGCACATTCCCTATTCACATTATCACAAATGTTCAACAATCGTTGACTCATAATCAAACATCAACACTTTCCTAATCACATTGTCATACAACCTTAATAACCATTGAATCACAAATAAACACATATTCAATTAAATTATTTCAGTCTAGATCAATTTCTGAAATATGTCGGTCTACCGACAGCTTTATCGGGTAAATTTCGAGTCTAAGACTCTATTCTGTATCTCATTATCCAAATAGATAACTTTAAACAACAATCGTATTATTTTTCATGGCCCTATAATAATTATAAAATAATTATTACCATTTACCATACTTTTTGAAATATCAGAATCATTATTAAATGATTTAAATATCAAACAATTCTACTATCATTAATATTTAATTAATATTAAACTATTAATGAAACCATTGCCAAAATATTAAAGTTATGTATAATAACTCAAATATTTTTAAAGTATTTATAATACCCTTAAAAGATTTTTAAAACATTTAAAATCATTATTAAATAATTACCATTAATATTTAAATATTAATGAGCTATTTATACAAATATTAAAAGTCATAATTATAACTTAAAATATTTTTAAATCATTAACATCCTTTTTAAATGATTTTTAAATAAATAAAACTATTTTTAAACTATTTATTTAATATAATTATTAAATAAATTTAATATCATTAATCATTAAATATCATTAATATTAAATTATTAATGAAAATATCCTTTAAATATTAAAAGTTATATTTTATAACTTAAAATATCTTTAAACACATTATTTTCATTTAAAATGATTTTTATAATATTAAAATCATTTTAAAACTAATTATTTAATATAAATATTAAATAACTTTAATATCATTAATAATCATTAATTAATTAAATTTACCTTTAAATATTAAAAGTTATATTTTATAACTTAAAATATTTATAAATACCTTATCATTATTTAAAATGATTTTTAATATAATAAAATCATTTTTACTTCATTTATTTAATTCATTTAATAAATAACTTAATTATCATTAATATTAATTTATTAATGAAAATTATTAAATAATATTAAAAGTTATTAAAAATAACTTAAAATATTTTCTTATATCATAATATAATTTTAAATGATTTTTCAAATATTAAAATCATTTTTAAATAATTTATTTAATATTATAATGAAATAAATTAAATACTTTTAATATTCCAAAAATAATTTTTAATAATTTATTTTGTATTTTTAATAATTAAAAATTATTTTTTTCTATTTTTTTATTAATTTCCAGAAATTATAAAAATATCTGTCGCTAAAGACCACCTATAGCGACAGAACCGTCGCTATAGGTGTTCTTCATGTTCTTGAACATTCATAGGCAGTCACCGAGTAGGCTAGTTTGATCATCAATAATTCCGTGTGTGTTGTGTTTCTGGGTCTGTTGTTCGTCAGATCATGTAGTACAAATACAATACTACACGATCCAACAACAAACATGATCAAAACGCATAATACAAGAGAGATCTGAGCCTCCAAAAATGTTGTCAGGACTGTTCTTCATTTTCTGGGCTACCCAGAAATGAAGAACAGATCATAGGTCATACTTTGAACCTTTACTACACGCAATCCTTGTAATTGTTTTGTGATCTATAAGCTGCAGTGTATAACCAACATGCAAGGGTAAAGATCTATTACAAAAAAAACAACCTAACAACCACTGAATTAGCAAATCTATGCTGGTCAACCCATGTCACACGACACGGTCAAGCGTTTTCTGGGTTACCCAGAAAACGGCTTTCATGCTCGTCTGGCTTGGTTTGACCGTCGACTACGCTTCACCTGATAACTCTTTAGATGATACTAAGTCACAAAAATGAAGTATACCATACATACTACAACTTAGATTCAAGATCAATAACATATCATCAAAGTACTGTCAGATATAGGAGCTGGAAATCTTGTCAGACGCTAGAATAATTTTCTGGGTTACCCAGATTTCTGTGCAGTCAACGTCGTTCAATGGTGTTTGACCTTAAATAACTTTAAGTCCAGATATCAAATAGCTATTCTACCACTTCCAGCTTAAAGAAAACATATCAGACTATATATTAACACTTTAAAACAACGAAAATACTAAACACACAACGATCTACAGCCTCTGACATTCGATGTCAGAGAACAAAAAAAATAATTTTCCAGATTCGATAAATCTTCAAATCCGAGCCTCTAGATGTTATGGATCTAACATCTAGCAACCCAGATCATCCTTAGACACTATATCTAACATGTTTAACACAAAAAAAACAACATCAAACCACAGATCAATGGACAGATTTTTAGGTAGGGTTTATACCTTCTATAATCAAGTTCTTGATTCAAGGCTACTGATCTGTCAATGGATCTCGTGGGGCTTGATATATGACTGATATATGAAGAAATTTTCAGAGGTTTGGGGTTAAGAGAGAATGGTTGAGTGTTTGAGCAAAATGGCTTAGCAAAAATGATTTTTTCTCTCTCCAATCTCTTATATAGACATGCTAGATTCATGTATTGGCTGATATAGAAGTAATTACTGTCAAATATCATCACATGGGGTTGTTGGGTTTGGTCACCAACTTCCCCTAAATGTCAAAACCTATTCTAGCCTCTTTAATGCTTAAAAAGGGTATTTTGGTCAATTAATTTTCCAATTAATGGCAAAATTGTAATCATGAAAACCCTTAGGGTTTAACCCTTAGGGTTTAACCCTAAGGTTTAGCATAAATTATAGGATTTTTCAACTAGGGTTTGCACAAAAAGTAAATTAAATAAAATAAAATAACTAAATTTTAGTTTCTAAAATTTTGAAAATAATTACTTTGTTAATTAAAGTAAGTTTGTAATTATCTAACAAATGGACATTAGGGTTTATTAATCATAATCATGATTAACTTTGCTAATAAAGCAATTAGGGTTTATTCTTTCGGTAATTAGGGTTACCGAATTACTATTAGGGTTTTCAATGACTAAATTAGAGTTCTAGTTTAGTAATTAGGGTTTAACAATTTAGGGTTTCTAAATTTAATAATTGTAATCATAATACTTGTTAATTAATCACATTATCGATACTCACCAACAATCTCAAACTCTAATTTCAAATTAGGGTTAATAATTATAGCAATTAGGGTTTTTAGAATTTTAATTAGGGTTTACCTAATTAATACATTTAATACACAACATAATTTATCTAACACATTTAAAACAATCTTGCACTCTAATTTGGATCTCAAATTAGGATTTAACATTATTCTAGGGTTTGGTCAAAATACACCATAATTGACCAACCATTATCAATACGGTCATACCGTACATATTTATAGCACTAAAAAATCAAAATATAAGTAATATTATATTATTATTCTCATACCTTGACAATAATCCAAAAACTAGGGTTTGGATTCCATATCTGATTATTCTTTCATATTTAACCTTAATAATTAAGGTAAAATATTTAACTTAATAATATGTGCAAAAATTCATATAATAAAATAATTATTATATTTATTCTAAAAATCACTTCATTTATTATTTAAATAATATATGATTATATATTCATGGAAAATAATTAATAAAAACATTTCTATCTTAAAATTAATTATTATAAAAATATACTTTATAATAATCAATAATTCTAAAATAAATTTACTTGTAAATATTCATGTAATAAATATATTTTTATTTACCACATAAATACATATACACATGATCTTGTACATATCCTCATCCTTAAAAAAAAAATTATACGCAAAATTTACTATTTATTTATATAGAAAATATCGGGTTGTCACATCACAACTGTTGAATCGTTGTAGAAGGGTAGTATAAAGAAAACATTTAAATTCTTTCAGCTTATATATATATATATAATTGCTATTACTTGTTGGGCACTCAAATGTCCATCCTTGCTTAATTTAAATGTTTTCAGCTAAGTGTGAACGACTAGAGAGCTCTGCTAAGAACAAAGGAAAGGGAAAGGTTGCTGAATGAGAGAAATACTATCTTATGTAATAATTAACTTTATTAAGACAAGTATGATATATATTATCTATCATGGGTTGTAATGAATGTTTAAAGGTTACGTATTTGAGATTCAAACTATGATGATATGTAAATTAATTTGATCTTTATATTATTGTTATTATTATTAGTATTATTCCGCTCATAGAAATGGTATCGTAAAGCACCGAGTTCGGGTTTCAAGTACCCGAATTTGGGGGCTCTACAAGTTGGTATCAGAGCTTAGGGTTAAAAACCTTAGGTGGGTTAGACCTTAGGCTATAACCTTAGGACAGATGGAAACGTTGAAAATATAAATAACTCATATAGAGTTTAAAGAGAGATGAATTGACTAAGTTCATCGTCAAATAAAATAAAAGATAACTTATATAAAACTTTTAATTGCTGTGTGTATATACTATATACTAATCAAGATAATTTATGTGTGTAGATTTCTGGTGGAAAAGGCTTGTTATATGCATATAGCATGAAGAAGGGTCAAACCCATACACCCGAGCTGATATCGAAGCCAATAGCTGAAATAGAGGCTCACGATGCAAACAACTCAGACGAGGTGGTTATTACAGAAAATGTAATACCAGATTCGGAGATGGTGGAGCTGACAGATAGTGATTCAGACACTAAAGTTGAAGCTGATCAAGCATCAACGGAGGTGCAGGATCTGAGGACTAAGGTTTCTTCTCTGGAAAGGCTTTGGAAGATAGAAAAGCTGTTAAATAGTCAATTGCGTCAAGATTTAATAGAAATAATGGAAGAACAAGATAATCTTAAAATCTAAATTGATTAGATGGGAGCAACAAGTAACACATCGAGTGTGGCTTTGAGCAAGAAAGGAAAAAGAAAGATAGAAGACCATGACTTAGGAAAACCTGATAAGAATAAAGGGAAAAGAATTTGTTATTTGTGCGGTTATGAAGGACATACTACTCTGTATTGTCCCGACTACAAACCAGGAGCATGTTTTATCTGTGGGATAGAAGGTCATCAGGCAAAAAGTTGTCCAAGGAAGAGGTGTAATAAATAAGTAGTATAGGTTCTGTGATGTAGGTGTGTTTAATGTAATATATAGGATAAGTATGTTTGTGTAATGTAATATTTTAAAACTTTTGTAATGATCAAGTTTGTAAATCCCGACTTTTATAGTCATCAAGGGATAACAGATGTTTAAAGCATTATGTGCTATGTTATGTAAAATATTAGTTAAATGAATATGAATCTATGTTTGAGAAATGAAACAAGTTTAATATATTAAACTTATATGATAAGGTTTAGAATGTAAGTTAAATTTATGGTTTTATTTAATCAGATAATGCCACCAAGACGTCGAACTCGCAACCAAAGGGCAGAAGAATATGTCAACAACGTTGAGGGACAACAACAAGCAGGCCCGATGCAGTATTTTGCAAACATGGTAGCACAGTCCATGCAACAAGGGATATCAGTCGCTGGGAATCAACTGCAAAATCGCTTAACGAACTTTAAGGATTTTAAGGCGTTAGGACCGCTATAATTCAAAGGTACAACTGAACCTGTTGAAGCCCAAACTTGGGTTAAAGAGATTGAAAAGGCGTTCGTGGTAGCTAGGGTAGCTGAAGGGCAGAAGAATGATTTTTCCACCTACATGATGAAGGGTGAGACAAACTTTTGGTGGGAAGCAAATCAGGCGAGGGCAGGAGAAGGTATAATTATATGGGATAGGTTTAAAACAATATTTTTTGAAAACTATTTTTCACCTAGTATGCAGGCGACGATGGAGGATAAATTTTTAGAATTGAAGTAGGAGAATATGACTGTTGCAGAATTCGTCACAAAATTCAATGAGTTAGCTAGGTTTGCTCCGCATCAAGTTGATACGGAGGCTAGGAAAGCTCGAAGGTTTGAGCTGGGATTAAAACCCTGGCTCTACAACAAGGTGGCGATGTTGCAAATTCTTATATTTGCAGCACTCATGGAGAATGCGATTATTGCTGAGGAGGGGAGTGAGGCTATGATCCTCTACAACAAGGAAATGAAGGATAAGGGTAAGACTGAAGGAGCTGGGAAGGTGAAAATTAATAGTGGAAGTAGGGGTGGTAGTAGCAAGAGGAAGGGGAGTAGTTTTGGAAGTGTACAGGTGAAGTAAGAGGGTATGAAGAAACAGAATGTGCCGTGCAAGAATTGTGGAAAGAACCACTTAGGGGAGTGTCTGAAAGGGAAAATTGTTTGCTATAAGTACGGGCATGAGGGCCATATCTCTCCCAACTGCCCCAATCCTAGGATGAATAATGGATGTTTTATATGCGGATCGACTGAGCACAAAGTGAAAGATTGTCCGCAGAGGAGGGTGGAGTCAGGTAGTGTGAATACTGGAGCTGGAAGCGGGACTTTAGCAATCACGGGACCTATGTCATTAAGCAAGCCAATGAAATCTACTGCAAGGGTCTACAACATGACAGTCCAAGATACGGCAGCAGCTGGCACTGGAACTCTAGGTATTATTCGTATAAATTTTATTTTCTTATATACATAATTTTCATATATATAGTAAATTATTTCTAAAGAAATTTTGAGGGAGAAATTTGAGTTCTTTTAGAAATTAAATTTCCTTTTAATCAGAAAGACAAGCTTTATGTGAATAGTTAAAGATAAATTCGATCAAAGTTGATCAAGATCTAATTGAAATAATTGTGCATGCTGTGTACCATTGTATGTATAAGTTTTAAAACGGTGATTCCGGGGACGAAATCTTTATAACGGAGGGTGAATGTAACAACCCGATATTTTTATATAAATAAATACGAAATTTTGCGTATATTTTTTTAAGGATGATGATTTGTACAAGATAATGTGTATATGTATTTATGTGATAAATAAAAATATATTTATTACATTAATATTTACAAATAAATTTATTTTAGAATTATTGATTTTTATAAAGTATATTCTAATAACAATTAATTTATAGCAGAAATGTTTTTATTAATTATTTTACATGAAAGTTTAATCATATATTATTTAAATAATATATGGAGTGATTTTTAGAATAATTAGAATAATTATTTTATTATATGAATTTTAGTATAGATTATTAATTTAATTATTTTACCTTAATTATTAAGGTTAAATATGAAGAATAAATCAGATATGGAATCCAAACCCTAATTTTGGATTATGGTCAAGGTATGAAAATAATAATATAATATTAATTATATTTTGATATTTCAGTGCTATGAATATGTACTGTATTTCCGTATTGATAATTGTTGGTCAATTACGGTGTATTATGACCAAACCCTAGTAATAATGTTAAACCCTACTTTGAGATCCAAATTAGAGTGCAAGATTTTTTTATAAGTGTGTTATATAATTTATGTCGTGTATTAAATGTATTAATTAGGTAAACCCTAACTAAAATTCTAGAAACCCTAATATTGAGAAAACCCTAATTTGAAACTCAATCATGAGTTCGAGATTTTTATATAACTGTGTTATGTGATTTCATGAATAATTAGGTTAACCCTAATTAACATTTAGAGATATTAATTTCTAGAAACCCTAATTTCTATAATTAGTAAACCTAATTAGAAATTTTAAAACCTAGTTACTATTTATAAACCCTAATTGCTAATTTAGCAAGGTTAATTATGTTTAGTTAATTTTAAACCCTAATGTTCCTGTATATGTAATTAAGAAATTAAACGCGATAAAGAAACACTAATTTGCAAAAATTAGAAACTAACATTATTTTTATTTTTATTTTTTTTATTTTTAAACCCTAATTGTTATTCTAGAAATCCTTTTTGTGCTAAACCCTAAGGATCAAACCCTAAGGGTTTGCATGATTATAAAATTGCCCTTAAAATTTCATGCGAAAAGACCATTATGCCCCTCTTTATATTTTTAGTATGTAACTTATAAAATTTTGCCAAGTGGGGGAGTGGGTGACCTAACCTAACAACTCCATGTCATATTATTTGCCAGCAATCAGTCAAAATCCAGCCAATACATTGCATATAACATCATATATATATATATATATATATATATATATATATATATATATATAGATTGGAGAGAGAAAGAGTTCATTTGTTAGCTTATTTTTGAAAAACTCACATCCTTGAGCCTCTCTCTCAAAAACCCACGAGATTTGGTATTATATCAGTCACATAATCAAGCCCCATGATCACCTTTAACATATCAGAAGCACAGAATCAAGAAATTTCTCAAAAGAGGTATAAACCCTAGCTATGAATCTGACCAACGATCTTGTGTTAGATGTTAGATTTTTTTTGTTAAACATGTTATACAAGGTGTATAAAGATGATCTGGCTTGCTAGATGTTAGATCCATAACATCTAGAGGCTCAGATTAGGCATTTTTACAAAATCTGGAAAAATAAATTTTTGTCTCCTGACAATGAATGTCAGTCCCTATATCTATGTGATCTGTAAAGATTTTTGTGTTTTGAAAGCTTGTAGTTGTAGTTGTGTATGTGTTCTTTAGTCTGCAAGTGGAATCAGGGTCATTGGATGTGTATATTGTAAGTTATAATCGGTCAAAAATCATTGACCGGCATTGACCGGGACATTTCTGGGTAGCCCATAAACCGAGAACAAGCATCTAACAAGTTCTTGTTGGCCTTGGATATGTCAGGTTTACGATGTTTTGAGTTATGTGTTGTAATCATGTTGTAGTATGTTAGTCTATCTTCACATAAACCCAGAAATGAAGAACAGGTTTGACAGCCATTTTAAGGGATCAGATCTCGTTGTTTATGCAAGTTATGATGTTGTTTATTGTTGTATCGTGTATTCTTGTATTTGTACTACATGATCTAACAAACAACAGACCCAGAAACACAACACACACTAAATTATGATTGGTCAAACTAAGCAACTCGGAAACTGGCATGAATGTTCTAGGTTTAGCCAAGAACACGAAGAACACCTATATCGACGGTTCTGTCGCTATAGGCAGTCTTCAGCGACAGACTTAATTAAAATTAATTAATTATTTTCGAAAAATCATTTAAAAATAGTAATTAATTTTTGAAAATTTCAAAAATAATTTTAAAAATTATTTTAAGTTATAAAAATTAAATATTACTAATTTGAAATATTTTTCATAAACATTAGTATTTATTTAAATATTATTGATAATTAATTTATTTATTAAATGCATTAAATAAATTAATTAAAAATGATTTTATTATATTAAAAATCATTTTAAAAGATAATAAGTTATTTAAAAATATTTGAAGTTATAAAATATAACTTTTAATATTTTAAAGCAAATTTTATTAATTATTTAATATTAATGATCATTAAGTTATTTACTAAATGAATTAAATAAATTAATTAAAAATGATTTTATTATATTAAAAATCATTTTAAATAATAATAAGTTATTTAAAAATATTTGAAGTTATAAAATATAACTTTTAATATTTAAAGACAAATTTCATTAATTAATTATTATTAATGATATTAAATTTATTTAATAATTATATTAAATAATTTAGTTTAAAAATGATTTTAATATTATAATAATCATTTTAAATGAAAATAAAGTGTTTAAAGATATTTGAAGTTATAAAATATAACTTTTAATATTTAAAGGATAATTTCATTAATAATTTAATATTAATGATTATTAACTTAATATTAAAGATATTAAAATTATTTAATAATTATATTAAATAAATAGTTTAAAAATAGTTTTATTAATTTAAAAATTATTTAAAAAGGATATAAATGAATTAAAAATATTTTAAAGTTATAATTATTGACTTTTAATATTTTGAAAATAGTACATTAATATTTAAATATTAATGTTAATTATTTAAAAATGATTTTTACTATTTTAAAAATCATGTAAGGGTAATATTAATACTTTAAAAGTATTTCAAGTTATTATAAATAACTTTAACATTTTGGAAATGATTTCATTAATAATTTAATATTAGTTAAATATTAATGATAATAGAATTGTTTAATATTTAAATCATTTAATAATGATTTCGATGTTTAAAAATTCATGATAAATTATAATAAATGTTTTAAAATTATATTAAGTCATTTAAAAATAATATGACTAATGTTTATAGATATTGAGTTACAAAACAGAGTCTTAGACTCGATAATTACCCAATAAAGTTGTCTGTACACCGACATGTTTCAGAAATTGATCTGGACTTAGATAAATTGATTAGATATAAGTGATTATTTATGATTCAATGGTTATTAAACATGGGTAATAATGTGATTAGGTTATGTGCTGACTGTGAAATGCAATACTATGTGTTATAGTATATTGTTCTAATCGAACGAATGATCTGATTAATGATAGGTCGAGATATAAACGATAAAACTAAGTTGCAAATTGTAAGCAACGCATCAGGCAAGTATCTTACCTTTGCATTTTCTTTATGCAATGGACATGAATAAGAATATTTATGAATTATATTATTGCTGTACAGATTACTAACCTTATATTATATACACTAATTGATTATCAACATGTTAGTATATGGTAATTCAGATATATATATTCTGTTCGTTAATTTCTATAAATGGTTATACAACTGTCCCCACTTGGATAATCATTGTATTTAATCACATGTTGATATACCTTTGTCAATTACCCATATACATATATGTTGAATTATATATTATTGTTGAACAAGATAAAACCTTTGATTTGGAACCCAGACAAGTATGAACATCCTTACACAGGAAAACTTTTATGCGCCCACGGCGGACAGAGTGAACTATAACCTCGTTCATGCATGTACTATTGATCAATGCAGGGCATAACGGGCTGATCACCCCCCGTGCCCGTAAGTTATGACGGTTTGCAGATGAATTTCTGTTTAACCTATTTGAAAATTTAAAACAATGTTCATAGCATGTCACCTAAACCCTATTTATAGTCAGTACGAAGTTTCAAAAATTTGGTATAGAATTGATATATTATTATCATTGGTACAAATTACTTCATAACTGTTGAATCGTTGTAGAAGGGTAGTATAAAGAAAACATTTAAATTCTTTCAGCTTATATATATATATATAATTGATATTACTTGCTGGGCACTCAAATGCTCATCCTTGCTTAATTTAAATGTTTTCAGCTAAGTGTGAACGACCAGAGAGCTCTGCTAAGAATAAGGGAAAGGGAAAGGTTGCTGAATGAGAGAAATACTATCTTATATAATAATTAACTTTATTAAGACAAGTATGATATATATTATCTATCATGGGTTGTAATGAATGTTTAAAGGTTACGTACTTGGGATTCAGACTCTGATGATATGTAAATTAAGTTGATCTTTATATTATTGTTATTATTATTAGTATTATTCCGCTCATAGAAATGATATCGTAAAGCACCGAGTTTGGGTTTCAAGTACCCAGATTTGGTGGCTCTACAGTATTAAAGGATTACATCAATAATTTTTAATAAAATCTCCCAAGTCATCTAACCTTTAAATACAAATATCAAATGCAAAAAATTAAATAACTTCATCATAATAACTAAAAACAAAGTCTGATAATAATAAAAGTCAATATGTTTTCAAGTCTTCAATACTTATTCATCTTTCCTTTTCCTTTACTGGTGCTAGGAACATCGACCTTCTCAACTTTAGCTGTAATAGTTATATAAGCAAGAGTGAGCAAACAATGCTCAGTTGAAATGACAATGAATAAAACTTTATAGCAACTGCCAAATAATAGGCTCAATAGAACTGAACAATATGCTCTATCAATGATAATCAAAATCTGAAATATATATCTGAGGGTCATAAGACCACGAACTATGTCCATAGATATAAGTAATCTTTCAACTTAAACTTTAACAGTCGTAAGCCTATAGGGACTCCTCATACTTAGGGGGATCAGCCTTTCGTACAATGTATTATGCACAAACATTTCAACGCTATACGTAAATTATCCTCTGTAACATGGTTTTTCATCTCAGCATTTAGAATACAAGACCACCCCAAAGTAAGTTTGGTTTGGATACGTTTCAAGGTAATTTGGAATTCAACAAACATCAACTAAGGATTAGTTGAAGAAAATACAATAAGAATATGTTATGGAACAAGTCATAGATGAATAAAAAATTTGTAGTTTAGGGTCATACTTTAGAAATGAACTAAAAGCATAAACATTAAATAACGTAACATACCTTGCTTGGACAATATTAAGCTAAGGTCAGAATGTTGTTTAGAATTGATTTATATGGCATGCAAAATAAATAGTGATCCGGAACGATGAACTTGCATTCGAGTAAACAAGTTAAAGTAAGAAACCTTCTCAAAGTAAGAGTTAGGTTAAATAGCTTTGCACGAATATACTTAAATTGTATAAATAGGATTAAGAATAACTTGCTCAATAATAAACAAGATAGAGTAAAGAAAACTTGCACAATGTAACAATAGATTTAGAAAACTTGCATACAACGAAACAAGTTAAAGATAAGAAAACTTGCTCAATATCAAGAGATAATGTTTAGAAACATGCTCAATGAAAGTTTAGAGTTAGAAAACATGCCTCGTGCGTAGGTCAAACAATCACTACTCACGTTCACCACAAGTCCTACACATACCATATGTATTGACAATACACATTAGTTACATTAATATTAGCTTCATGAGTTTTTTTCTAACTTTTAGTATAGCTCACTAACTAAGTTTAGTTTAAACAACATCACATCTTTTCATGAGCATCAAATTTTAGCTTTATGACAACTACTTAAGTGATCATGTCATATATACACATTAACAACTTGATTTAACATCCTATTACATGTCCAACATATTATCATTCTCTTTAGATTATGTTATACTAACACACAAAGGATTGCATTTGCATTCGTGCATCTCGACGCCCTCTGATGGCCTCCAAATGCACAATAGTCCTACAGATAGCCATTTTGACTCTTAATAAAGACATCAAATTGAAACACTTACAGAATAAAAGTTATAGGTCTACTCGTCCTCGTTTCAGATCATCTTGAATCGTATAAATCGGAGTTCGTATGAAACATTTATGTTCATTTTAGTAAAATATGTTTGGTTAATTTTGTTTCCCAAAATTCGGCTAGACAGACTACCCCCCCCCCCAACACCGGGGCAGGGGTTTTTTCTCTAGGGGAGCCCACTGGGGCGGGAGTCCCTTCTGTGTTTTCGCGACTTATGATCTAGAACACTACATAAAGCAAAATTAGGCCTACAAACTCCTTTCTAACAACCATACCAACCCACCCAAGGTGTAATATGTTTACAGAAACATAAACTAATGTTTTTAACACGTTTCTAACTACCTAAAAACCATAAACATCAAGATTACAACCTTTAATTTTCATTAACTTCCTCTTTTTTTAACATTCATAGCCAAATTCTTCACTGTGAATTCGTTTTACAACCAATATAGTTAGTTTCAATTACTTTGTGTTCGTCTCTTCATATATTTTCACAATCAATAGTCAATTTATATGTTATACAAAGAATTAAACCTCAATTTTACTTTGAACTAAGACATATTTGTAAGACCCCAACTTTCATAAATAAAAATTAATTTTTCTAGAATTATATTTTTGAACATTAAGGTGTAAATTTGTTATAATGTTATAGTTGTCGGTAATATTTATAAATTTTACAAAGTAAGAAAGTTATTATAAAATATTCGTTTGGTCAGGGAATATTATTTTTGTTTGGGAATGTTCGTACGACGACACAATCATTGGTGGACCCCACAACAAAATTATTGTCGTAGTTAGAAAATGACAACATTATCTTTTTATAAAAATAACGATAAAAGTTTTACCGTTAACTGTTGAAATACCTGGTGATAAAAGTACAGCAATACGCGTGGTTTCATAGTAGCACACGATATTGTACAGTATTTTGGATTATTAATTCTTATGTAAGAAGTCACTACTCAATAATTGTTACAGTAATTACTGTTCAATACTTTATTTTATTGATTTAATAATTGCTACGCTGATATTTTATATTATTTTATATTATTGATTTATAATTGCCATGCAAAGTCTTAATTCCCAAGTCCCAGCAGAGTTCGAATCAAAACAGGAAAGTCAGGATTCGTGACCCCCCCCCCCGCCCCGCCCCAATGGGGGTATATAAGCAAAACAGGCTCGCCCCGGCGGGTATGGCCACTATTTTTTGACTTGGCTTGAAGTTCAAACTTGATCCAAAATAGCTTAAAATGCCTCCTTTTCTTATCATTCGCCACACCAACCACCTTACACACGAAATAACAAGAAACAAGTAAGAATGAACATGAACGCATTCTTCGATTAATGCCACTGTTTCAAAATCCTGGAGCTTGCGTTTCTTCGACAGTATGTCTTTCATGAACTTAATGTAACTCATCATCTGCTCAAGTGCTTCGGCAAATGGAATATTGATATGTAATTATTTGAATATATCCATAAACCTCAAAATTTGGTTCTTCATCTTGTCACTTTCTGGCCTTTGAGGAAAGGGCACAGATGGTGTAACTGAAATTTGTTTATCTTCCTTTCTTTTTTTCACCCTTTTCTCTGTAGATTTTGTGTTTAAGTCATTTCGTGCGTTCTTACATTCATCTCTTGTATTGGCTTTCTCATCAAAATTAGAACCCAACTCCTTACCACTCCTGAGCGTGATTGCATTACACTATTTATGATTTCCCTTTAGATTCTTTTATGTATCGCTTGGTAACGTTCCTTGAGGCCTATTGTTTAAATCTAAGGCAATTTGTCCCATATGATTTTCCAAATTCTTGATGGCCATTGCTTAATTTTTCATCACTACCTCATTGCTCGTTATATACTTTTATAGCAACTCCTCTAAATCTGTTTTCCTCTCTTGACGTTGAACTGGTTGTTGTTGATTCTGAAATCCAGGGGGATACGATGGCCGTTGAGATTGTTGATTCTGATTATTAGTCCACGATAAATTCGGATGATTCCTATTCCCCTGATTATAAGCATTCTGATATGTATTCTGAGAAATTCTGTTGTAGCTACTCATGAATTATACTGACTCTGGGTTGATTGTGCATTAATCCGTCGAATGTTCACCAGCGCACAACTCACAAATAATTGCAACTTGATGTGTCTGTCCTCTAGTCCAAACATCGAACTTCTTGGAGAGTGCTGAAATCTATGCTGTTATTGTCGTCACTCCATCTACCTCTAACACTCCAGTGATTGTAGGTTATGTCATTCTTGCCATGGACCACTGATAGTTGTTAGCAGCCATCGTCTCTATCAACTGATATGCCTCCTCATAGTTCTTTGCCATAAAAGCTCCCCCCCGACGCTGCTTCGATACTGGTCCTGAGATTCCCATGTAGTCCATTGTAAAATGTATTCATCTGCAACCACTTAGGCAATCCGTGATGTGGGAATTTTTTGAGCAATTCTTTGTATCTCTCGTATACCTCGTACAATGACTCCCCATGTTGTTGATTAAACATGGTAATCTCATTCCTCATCTTTGCAGTCTTCGCTGGAGGGAAGAATTTTGCTAGAAATTTCTAAGCCAGGTCATCCCATGTCGTTATTGAACCCGCTGGTAGAGAGTATAACCAACTCTTCACCTTGTCCCACAGAGTGAATGGGAACAAGCGAAGTCTAACTGCCTCCTCCGACTCCCCATTATACTTGAAAGTGTCGCAGATTTCTAGAAAAATGATCAAATGCTCGTTAGGATCGTCGTTTGCAAGTCCCCTAAATTAAACCTAGTTTTGGATCACCTGAATAGTCTCAGGCTTAATCTCTAAAGTATTCGCAGCTATTGCAGGACTGGTGATACTCGCCTGCAGCTCAGTCACCTTGGGTGTAGCAAAATCCCTTAAAACATTCTGGTCTTTGGCAACCATTGCTTCTTCTTTGTCAGAATTTTCGAAGTCGTCTCTTGTTTCCTTGATCCACTTACTTAACCACTGAAACCTTCTCTCAATGTCGTCCTCAAAGGGAAGCAAGTCTGGATTTTGGATCGAGTTTTCATAAACCAACGTCAAAAACCTGAAATAAGAAGAACAAAACAAAAACAAAAAAGTGTTTTAAGTAAAACTGGACTAATTAAACATATATTATAAAACAATAAAATCTATACTAAAGTCTCCGGCAACGGCGCCAAAAACTTATTAGGTAAAATATAATTACGCACAGCACGTAAGTATACGTGGTCAATAAGTAATATAATAGTAAGTAGAGTATCGTTCCCTCAGAGACTTAGTAAGAATTTAAACCTCACAATTACCAATTTTCAATTAATCCTAATTTTATTAAACTAATCCATTTTCAATTTGTAACTAACTGTATTAAAACTATTAAAATCACCACATAATCAATAAACGCTAAAAACTTAATTTTTAAACAAATAATGGAGAATTAGGCTTTCGACTTCACTCTAAGCATCACTTAGATTATTACACCTTAATTAACTAACTCACTATATCTCTATGTGAATTACAATTAAAGAAGGTTGAAGTTCAAGTTTTTTTCTGATTACATGCGATGTCAAGCATATCTCTACCGTAACATTCATCAAGATTCTGTTCATTCACATAAATCAAGAACACGTGCTATATTAACTAAGTCTAGACCCGTATTTCATCTCTCGAGTTCATACAAGTCCACAAAGAATCGTTGATCAGGCAATTCATAAATTCACGCTCAAATTAATATAGATAAACCGGATAATAGATTATTAAACTGAAATCAAAGATTACATAACCATCATTCCACTTAAAGCTCCGTCTTAAGCCTAAAAAGTAATTAGTTCATAATAAATGAAATAAAAACTGAATAAATCAAAGATATCATATTCTCAATTACAAAAATAAACTAAAGTAGAAGAATAACGTAGAACACCCTTCACTTTAGTCTCAATCCGCAATCAATACGATCGTTCTTCAAAATCTCCACTCTGTTACTCGCTATGAAATTATGTGATTCAATGCTGTTAATTGCTTTGTATAATGCTTAACTCGTTGTTTGTTGAGCCATATATATCCCACATGAAGTCTTGGCCAAAATCTCATGTATATTAGAGTCCATGTGCTATGTAAAGTCTTAATTCCCAAGTCCCAGCAGAGTTCGAAACAAAATAGGAGAGTCAGAATTCGTGACCCCCCGCCCCGATGGGGGTATACAAGCAAAATAGGCCCACCCCGGCGGGCATGGCCACTGTTTTTGACTTGGCTTGAATTTCAAACTTGCTCCAAAATAGCTTCAAATGCCTCCTTTTCTTATCATTCACCACACCAACCACCCTACACACGAAATAACAAGAAACAAGTAAGAATGAACATGAACACAAAGAATTAACACCGATTATGCTTAAAATGGACATCGATTCGCGGATATAAAATCCACTTATCAATCATCTACTCTAAAGGATGTTAATCCCCTTCTCCCATCAATAGTATTCTTCATCATCATTATCTACTTTTTACAGGTAATAATTTCTCTCTTCTTTCTCTAATCTGTATATATAAATATATATATATATATATATATATATATATATATATATATATATATATATATATATATTATGTGCAGAAATAAATTGGAGTTTAAATTTGTTGATACGTTTGTTACTGACTTTCTATGTTATAATTTGTCATTGCGTTGTTCGATTTGCTTTTACTGAGAATTATATGATTTGATGATTTTCTCTATGCACAATGCGTCTTTATTCTTAGTTTTTGGATATTCAGATTTACAGCACAAATTTAATCATTGGTTGAGTAGCCAGTCTAGTGCTTGAATCCTATTATCTTAGTTTTTATTTTATGTTTTTTGTTTTAGAATAATGGGAAAATCATATACTATTGATTCATTTTTCAAGAGAAAGAATATTGACACATCTTTGCTTACCCCTGAGCCTAATGTTCAAACATCTATGCTTACCTCTGAACAAGAACAATGTACTCTAATATCATCAAGGATTGAAGGTAAAGAATGGGAAATTAATTATTTAGAGTGTGATCCTGGAAAACGTATCAAAATATGGAAATGTTGTGGTGATCTACATAATGAAGTTAGACGAGCTTACATCAATCATGGTCCATATCAATGCATTCTTCCTGAGTACCCTTTTTCTCGATCAGAAAAGCATCCTCGCCGCTTTCAATTATCATGGTTCAAGGTATTTCCATCTTGGTTAGAGTATTCCCCTTTAAAGGATGTCGTATTTTGTCTACCTCGCTATCTCTTTAACAAAGAAGGTGCACAACATGGGCAAACTACTTTTTCAAAGGATGTATTTAATAGTTGGAAGAAAGTAAGGGATGGGAAGAAGTGTGCATTTTTGAATCATGTGGATAAAGATCCAAATTCATTACATAAAATTGCTCAAAAATGATTCGATGATCTAATGAATCAATCACAACATATTCAAAAAGTTATTGAGTAACAAACTTTTGAACAGCGTGTAAACAATCAGTTGCGACTTAAAGCCTCAATTGATTCAGTTTTCTATCTTACACTCAAAGGTTTGGCTTTAAGAGACGTGATGAAAGCAAAAGTTCCATCAATCGTGGTAATTTTCTTGAATTGATAAGCCTTTTTGTTGAGTATAATGAAAATGTAGCAAATGTTGTGTTAGATAGGACTCCTCAAAATGTCTCATATACTTCATCCCTAGTCCAAAAAAGAGATTTTACTTGTTTACTTAATGAAAATCATAAAGGCAATTTGTGAGGAGATCGGTGATGCAAAATTTTGTATTCTTATTGATGAAGCTCGAGACCAGTAAAAAAAGGAACAAATGGCTATTGTTATTATATTTGTTAACAAAGATGGTTTTATTCAGGAGCGCTTTTTTGGTCTCATACATGTATTAGATACGAAGGCGTTAACTCTAAAGAATAAAATATTTTCTACTCTTTCCCATTATGATCTTGACTTTTACAATATTCGAGGTCAAGGATATGATGGAGTAAGTAATATGCGAGTTAAATGGAAAGGGTTACAAGCTATAGTTGCTAATGAATGTTCGTATGCATATTATGTCCATTGTTTTGCTCATCGTTTGCAATTGGCATGAAGTTACTTATGTACATTAATTTTTTTCAAAATTGAGTTTTATTATAAATATTTTGGGCGCTTCTTGTAAACGTAACAATGAATTGAAAGCTGCCCAATCTTTCGATATTGCTCATTTTATTTCCATTGAAGAGCTTGAGACTGGGATATGAATGAATCAGATTGGTACTTTATAAAGGGATGGATATACACGATGGGGTTCTCACTTAAGGTCTCTTTCTAGCTTAATAAAGATGTTTAGTGAAACTTCTCAGGTTTTATTGAACATCATCGATGATGGAACTTGGTATCAACGTGGAGATGTTGATTCGACATACACTTCTTTGACTTCTATTGAGTTTGTGTTCATCTTGCATCTTTTGAAAGTAATTATAGAAATCACTAATATGCTTTCTCAAGCTTTGCAGCGAAAATCTCAAGATATTTTAAATGTTATGCACCTTGTAAAAACCACAAATAAACTTATTCAGAAGTTAAGAGATGATGGATGTGATACTTTCATACTAAATATGAAGTCTTTTAGTGAACAACTTACAATAGATGTCCCATATTTAGATGCTTTATATGTTGAGAGAAGAGGCCGAGCTCAACATCAACAAGATAAATTTATAGTGATTGAGAATTATCGGATTGATATATTTGCAGCTATAATAGACTCCCAGTTGCAAGGGCTAAACAATAGGTTTAGTGAGCATGCAGTGAAGTTACTTGTTTTCAGCTCTACATTTGATCCTCAAAATGGGCATACGTCTTTCAATTTTGATGATATTTGTAAGTTTGTGGATGAATTTTACCTTAAAGAATTCATAGAGTATGAGAAAGAGGACTTAAGGATACAACTGCAACATTAAGAGTTTAATGTACTCCAACATCAAGAATTTCTAAAGTTGTCCACTAATTCTGATCTCTGTCAATGGTTTGGTGAAAAATAAAAAGTCAACAATCTATCCACTAGTCGATAAACTGATAAGGCTTGTTTTAACTCTTCTAGTTTCTACTGCAACTACAGAACGTTCATTTTTAGCTACGAGTCATGTCAAATCTGAACTTTGTAACAGTATGGAGGATGAATATCTTACAAATTCTCTTATTGTCTACATTAAAAAATAAATTGCGAAACAATTCAATACAAAATCAATCATAAATTGATTTCGTGATTTGAAAGAACATCGGGTGCAATTCTGACGAAGCTTTTATATGTTCTAAAAGACTATTTTTGCTATGTTTTGTTTTCTTTATTGAAGAAAATTATATTACTACATTATCTTTATTTTAGTAAAAATATGTATATTATGTTGTTAAAAAAATTCTTGCTCCCCCCTCCAATATTAAATCTTGGATTCATCCTTGTTGAAGCTTTTGTACGTTTCCATTGGAAATCTCTCTGTCCTAGAAAATGCTTTACTCATGCATCAGGCATAGATTATCTCCCTCTGGTTGGTTTGAGGGGCATAACCACATATCACCCACTGGCTGTGATGTCACAGTTTGACCAGTTTCAAGATGTTCATCCTATTGAGGGAGCATTAGGTCAGCGTTTATCTTCTCAGCATTTGTTAGAAGAGGATAAATCCATGGTGTATGCCTATTGGGATCAGCATGAAAGAGTAAAGTTTACTGTTAGCCATCTGGGCCATTCTACAGAGTATTCAGCATGGATGGAGGTAGAGATCACATCGGCTATGGTTTTATCCACAATGTCGGGGATTGAGTTTGTCAGTGGGGAGCCCATGGAGGACATTAATTTTCCCATCGAGGAGGAGCTATTCACTGGGTTGCCAACAACTCTTGTTGATTCCCCCAGTATGTCTGCTACTGTGATTTAGCATTCAACATAGTATTTAGAGTATAGTCTTCATTTGATTACCTTTGAGAGAAATCAGGCTAGGGACTTAATGTTGAAAGCTCTTACTGGGAGAGATGCCGCTCTATTAGAGAGAGATGATGCCTTAGCTCATAGAGATACCACTATTGCTGAGCGGGATGAGGGCATATCATCTAGAGATGCAGTGATTGTTAAGCGGGATAGTGTTATACCTGCCCGAGATATCATTGTTACAGATAGTACTATAGTGAGGTCCCTTACGACTGGCATCATTGCAGAGATGAGCACGTATATTGATGAGCATAGTGACACCATGCAGTTAGTTGTGGATCTGTTGGCTCGTGTAGAGACCCTTGGGCAAGAGATCACAACGTTACCTCCTTCTTCTGAGAGGGATTCCATGTTGGACTTGATAGCCCGCATACACACTGACTTGTAGGTGGGCTTGCATTTTCTTACACAGACTAGCTTAGCCTTTTTGTCATGTACAGTACACATTGTATATATCAAAACAACATTATATATGGCAGGGAAACATATTTTGATTGACTTCCCTTTTAGTTGTGCCTTATTACTTGCTTGATATTTGCCTGTTTCTCCAGGGCTTGTGATCTTGATGTATTCTAAACTCCTCCTTGATGGACGAACATTAAGATGTCTCAGGATCTTTAAGAATGAATCGTTGATCTGTATGTGTTCCCTACCATCTTTGGTGTCTTGTGACTGGTGTATGAAGAGGAGTGTGGCTTTCCTCTCTGAGGTTGACCGCACCACAGATGGTCACCGGTACTCCTTTGTATGGGGCAACCCAAGTAATTCCATCTCTTATGGATTGGTGTTTCTCTTTGAGGACTCAACCGCAGCTTAGATGGTCGCCGATTCTCCCATTGATGTGGGGAGGTCAGGTAGTTCCATCCCTTTGGTGTGAAACCAATGAAATGTGGCGGATTGAATGATGATCTCAGTACCATTTAACAAGTGTTTGTGTTTTGGTAGGGGGTAAGACCAAACCATGAATGGCTGCCTAAGTACTCCTATTGAAGAGGAGATCGGGTCTACGTAGTTCGAACCTGGTGTAAAGGTTCAACATTGTATATGGCAAAGGAGTGTAAAGATGTGTTTTTTTTATTTTTTTTGTTTTTCTATGTAGTGAGAAGGGCATAGAAATGTTTTTTGTTTTTTTCTGTGGTGTAATCGGATCATATAAATGGCTGCCTATGTACTCCCATGTATTGGGAAGATCAGGTCAACGTAGTTCGCCCCATGTGTAAGACGGACTGTAAATGAAAAGTTTGATCCCAAGTACAGGACAAACTAAAAATGTGAAAGGTTTAATCCCTGGTGGGATAAACTGAGGGTGTAATGTTTAATCCCTGATGGAATAAGCTGAAGGTGTAAAAGGTTTTGAAAACATACGGGGAGTGAAGGATCTGGTGATCCAAAACGAGACTGCTAGTTAAAAAGTGTGATTGTCCCTGATGGGGAAAATGGGTGTGAAGAATATTGTACGTAGTGAAGGGTTTGGAAAACCTAAATTAACTGGGAATTTGGTGATCTAAAACCAGGATGTTTGCTTGATGGTAACTTCAGACATAGTACCGTTTCACGGTGTCTAAGTTAATGAGTTACGAAAATTCTTCGCAATCCATTTCCTGTAATCTAAGAGTGCCTCCTGTCAATACCTCTTTGACAACAAATGGGCCTTCCCATTTCGGGGAGAATTTTCCCTTGGACTGATCTTGGTTGTCAAGAACCTTCTTTAAGACCATGTCATGTTGTTTAAACTGTCATAGCCGGACTTTTCTGTTGTAGGATCTGACGATCCTCTATTGGTATAACTAACCATGGAAGATAGCAGCGGCTCGCCTTTCATCTATTAGAGATAATTGGTGATACCTATCTTGTAACCATTGGTCTTCATCCAGCTGAGCGTCTATCAACACTATGAGGGATTCCATTTCCACTTCTATGGGGAGAACTACTTCCATCCCATAGGTTAATGAGTAGGGGTTGCCCCAGTGGAAGTGCGCATTGATGTTCTATAGGCTAGCAAAGGTAGAGGCAATAAGTCAGGCCATCCTTTGTGATTGGAGGACATCTTTTGCATGATCTTCTTGATATTCTTGTTAGCCACTTCAACAACACCATTCATCTTTGGATGGTAGATGACAGAGTTAAGATGTTTAATGTGGAATTTACTGCATAACTCCTCCATCATTTTGTTGTTGAGGTTCTTAGCATTGTCTAATACAATTACCTCTGGTTGTCCATATCGACAAATTACATTGTTTCTGATGAAAGTAATGATAACTTCTTTTGTAACCCTGGGGAAGGAAGCTTTTTCTACCCACTTGGTGAAGTAGTCAATCATTGTGAAGATAAATCGATGACCATTACTGGCTTTGGGCTTGATCGGCCCGATCAAGTCCATTCCCCACATTGAGAAGGGCCAGGGCGAACTCATATTGTGGAGCTCCCTTGGAGGGGTGTGGATAGCATTCCCATGAAGTTGGCATTAATAACATCTCTTGACGTGATCATTACAGTAAGCCTTGAGAGAGAGCCAGTAATACCCTGTTCTTAGGATCTTCCTAATAAGTAGGGGGCGCTCATGTGTGGGCCACATACTCCACCAAGGATTTCATCCATGAGCCTCTGAGCTTGGTCCTTGTCTAGACATTTGAGGAGACCTAGTTCTGCGTCTCTTTTGTAGAGTGCATCTCCCCTCAGGTAGAATTTCACAGCCATTCGATGAATCTTCTTTCTCTAAGCTGGACTCGCCTCAGCGGGTATAGATCCATCTCACAGATACTCCTTGATATGCTGATACCAAGGGTGTTGGACAGGATGTAGCTCATTCGATACTTCTCCAATATAGTTCTAATAGGCTGGTGCCTTTTGTCGGGCAAATGTGACGGTTGTCATGTTTTCCTTGTCAAGTATGTTGATCAAAGAGGCCAAGCTAGGTTCCTAGCACATCCGCAAAGTCATTCCTATTCTGAGGAATGTGGAGGAAGGATATTTCTTCAAACTCCGAAGCAATCTATAGAACCTTCCGATGGTAAGGCGGTAAATGTAGCCCTTTGGTGCGATAGATTCCAGTGGTTTGTCTGATTACCAATTCGGAATCCCTAAAGACAGTTAACCGTCTGATCCCCATTGATTGAGCAAGTTTTAGCCCCATTATACAACCTTCATACTCAGCTGTGTTGTTGGTGTTGGCAAACTGTAATTTGATGGTGACAAGATGTTGGTCCCCCGTAACAGATACTAGAACTTCTCCAGCCCCTGAACCTTCCATGTTTACAGCTCCATCAAAATACATCTTCTATGATTGGTGCGTATTGTCCTGACGGTGTTGCTGAACTGTCATTACCCCTTCATCAGGGAAGTATGTTTCCAAGGGTTTAAAATCCCCTGAAGGTGCGACGACCAGTTGATCCGCAATTCATTGACCTTTGACAGACTTTTGTGTCATGTAGATGATGTCAAATTATTGTAGGATCAACTGCCATATGGACAATCAGAAATTTAACATGGGTTTATTGAACACGTATTTAAGAGGATCCACGCGAGATATGAGATGGGTTGTATGACCATGAAGGTAATGTTGTAATCTCATGGAAGCCCATGTTAAAGCACAATAAATTTTCTCAATCAGAGTGTACTTGTATTCTCTGTTGCTGAATCTTTTGCTGAGGTAATAGATAGTTCTTTCTTGGCCTCTATCGTCTTTTTGTCCTAGCATGCAGTCCATGGCATTATCATTGATGGACATGTACATAAATAGGGGAACATCATCCCTAAGAGGTACCAAAACAAGAGCATTGATTAGCTGCTCTTTGATTGTAAGGAAGGCCTTCTGACACTCATCATTCCATTTTATAGAGGAGTTCTTCCTTAACAACTTGAAGATAGGCTCACAGGTTGCTGTGAGTTAAGAAATGAATCGGCTAATGAAGTTGATTCTTCCCAAAAATCCATGTATTTCTTTCTCTGTCTGAGGTATAGGCATTTCCGTGATGGTCTGGATTTTTGTGGGATCCAGCTCAATCCGTTTGTGGCTGACTAGGAAACCTAGCTACTTGCCTAATGTAACGCCAAAGGCGCACTTGGCTGGATTCAACTTCAAGTTGTACTTACGTAACCTGTTGAAGAGCTTTCTGAGATGGTCTAGGTGGTCTTCCTCCCTTCGGGACTTGACAATGATGTCATCCACATAGATCTCTGTCTCTTTGTGCATTAAATCATGGAAAAGAGCCAGCATGGCTCGCTGGTAAGTAGCTCTGGTACTGATGAGGTTGAATGACAACCGTCTGTAGCAAAAGCATCCCCAAAGAGTGATGAATGCAGTTTTCTCACGATCCTCTTCAGCAACTGTGATGCCCCCAAAAGAGGTATACATCACCTATTCTGAGTCGTCAAATACATGGTACAGAATACAAATACAACTTAATTATACAACTATCGTGCAAAGTACGACAAAACATAAGTTGTGAGTTTTAATACAAATATTATCGTCTAGACAATATACAAACTCAAATTCAATATTATTACATTTATTTTCCCACTATTTCATTGAATAGTGAGGACTATTAATGCTATCATCTGGTCCGTCACTCCGTTCCCCGACTAGTCCCTGCTACGTTCTCATTTCCTGAAGAGAACAATAAAAGTAAAAGGGTGAGCTCAACTAGCCCAGTAGGAAATATTATGACTAAGATAATGCATAATATATTATTGTTAGCCTTTAACAGTGTTAAACTGATATAATATAACAACCATCAAGTTTAACTGCAACGGAACAAGTAATTCATTAAAAGAGTCAAGTAGAGAATAAAATCTACTATCTTTTATGATTTAAAAGGTTTTTCATCAATTTTTATCGCTAGGACTCAGCTTAATAAATAATCCACATCATCGAATCACCCCTGCACTACGGCCAAGGATATTCTTTAGTATCACGACCACAATTATGCATGCACTACGGGCCAAGAATATTTGTGTATTCATTAATGGTCATGATCATACCAACAACTGTCCATCAAAGAACTACGGGCCAATGAGGACTTTTACCACATCATTTGTAACATTACAGTCATGATTATATCGAATAATCCATGGTCATAATCATACCAAGTCCATCTATGCACTACAGGCCACAGATGACTTTCAACATAATATAAACATGAGGATGATGACAATGATATAAGAATTCAATAAAAAAAAGTTCAAAAATTAATTTATCCATGAACTAATAACGTACAAATTGTCAACATGATACTGCTTTGTGGAGTAAAATTCAAGAATGCTCAGAAGAATATTTCAATGAAAAGATACTGGATGAAGCACAAATATTAAGGATATTCCACTAATTTCATGGAGTATAGAAGTCAAAACTTTAACCAACTGAGTATAACAAAGAATGGAATAACAAAAGAAATCACAAAGCATGCGATAGACCGCACATGCAGGTTATTCCAATAGAATAATAAATAATGTAACCAGGTCTGGCGTAAAACGCACAGACAGGATATTCCAACAGAATAATAAATAATGGAACTAGGCCATGCATAAAGCATAGATAGGATATTCTAACAGAATTATAAATAATGCAACCAGGTCCAGCGTAAACGCACATACATGATGTTCCAGCAGAATAATAAATAATGGAATAACAGAAGAATTTCACCAAGTATAGGGTAACCCGCGTATACATGTTATTCCAACCGAATAATAAAGAATGGAATAACAGAAGTTCTCTTCATGGATAAGAAAGAAATAATACTCCCTACCTTGGAAAAATTGGATACTGGAATAGTGAGGTAGCAGACTTCTCTTCTTCTTTCGCTCTATAATTTCTCTCTATAATAATCGCTCTAAAGCTTTTGTGAATTGGTGAGAAATGAAGGAAGAATGAGCTTCTATTTATAGGAAAATATAGTTTCGATAATTGCACGTTTTGGGGCTCAAAAAATTACAGTACAATAACTCGAACTTTTCTTTCATTTTTATTTTAGTCCTGCAAGTATTATCAAACTTGCACCACCTCCCCTAATAGTAAATAATGTGAATCAATAGTTTAATCATGTGAATCAATAGTATAATCATGTGAAAAATATTAATTACAGTATAGTACCTCCATCTATACCTCCATTTTTAACTTAGTCATGCAAGTATTATCAATCTTGTACTAACTCCCCTAATAGTAAATAATGTGATTCAATAGTACACACATGTGAACAAATAGTTATATAAGCATGTGAATTAGTAGCAATTAATTGCTCATTTATCCGATAAATTATTCGATTTATCAATATAACCCCTAGACATCAATTATCATCGGAATAAATGTCGATTTCCACTAACACTAATAATCCCAACACAATGGAACTATCAAAATTCATTTTTAATCAACACAACTTATTCATCATTAATATTATAACTCAAATTATTTAACAACCAAGTCGTTCCCAGGAAAGAGGGGGCTTTCCGATAAGGATTTTTCCTTATTGGCGCGCAATTAGGTGACCAAACCTCTCCTTGACAGAACTTCTAGACATTGTCAATATTGCAAATAGTAATATGAATAACATTTTCGTCTCAATTATTGATTTAATAATATAAAATATTATGTCAATGATACTGTGATAATAATTGAATCAATAATATGAGCGATTTAATGCAGCAATTACTGTAGCAATAATTGAGTATAACTGAGTGACTTCTCACGTAAGCATCAATAATCAATACTGTGTGCTACTATGCAACCACGCGTATTACTGTACATTTAACACTGGGTGTTTCAACAGTTAACGGTAAAACTTCCGCCGTTATTTTTATAAAGTATTTTTGTCGTTTTCTCAATCCGACAATAGTTCTATTGTGGGGGTCCACCAATGATTGTGTCGTTGTACGAATATTCTCTGTTAAAACGAATATTTCCAGACCAATTGAATATTATATAACAACTTGCGTACTTTGCAAAATTTATAAATATTACCCACAACTATAACATTATATCAAATCCACACCATAATATTCAAAAATATATTTCGAGAAAATTTAATCTTTATTCAAAAAGTTGGGGTCTTACAACCTCCCCTTCTTATGAAATTTCGTCCTCAAAATTAGGGTGTGTACATGGTATGTCGAAGAGGTAAGGATATCTTGATTTCATCTCAGATTCTAACTCCCAGGTCATTTCTTCCACATCGTGGTTTCTCCACAAAACTTTGACTTGAGGTATAACCTTGGAACGTAGAATATGATCCTTTTTATCCAAGATTTTAACAGGTAACTCTTCATACGTTAAATCTTCCTCTATCTCATCTGGTTCTAATTCAATAATGTGGTTCGGGTCTTTCACATATTTATGTAACATAGATATGTGAAAATTGTTATGAACACGAGACATACATGGCGGTAATGCAAGTCTATACGCCACAGTTCCTACTCGATCGAGGATTAGAAATGGGCCAACGAATCGAGGGTTGAGCTTTCCTCTCTTTCCAAATCTCGTAACTCCCTCTATGGAGCAACACGTAATAACACATGATCTCCAATATCGAATTCCACGTCCTTTCGATGAAAATCAACATAACTATTTTGTCGATCTTGTGAGGTTTTTATACGTTGTCAGATCGTTTGAATCTTTTTCGTAGTCATACGTACCAACTCCGGTCCCAACAACGTTGGTTCACCCACCTCATCCCAACATACTGGAGAACGACACTTTTTTTCATACAACGCCTCAGGGAATACTTTTAAAAATCGGGAGTCTTGAATTTCTTTGGATAATGAGCCCCAGGGAAGATGCAAAGGTCTGAATATTAAACACTCCCGTGCGGTCCAATCCCTTTGATAGACCGAATGGTCTCTTCCATTTGTAAGACTTTCTTCCTGATATCACCGGTATCTGAATCTTCTTTGAGATAGGTAATTTCAAGGGTTTTGTTGGTTTTGTCCAACTCAAGTACGAGAATTTCTTTATTCGGACCCTGGGTTCCTCCATATGTAGAGGATTCTGTATGTATGGGTATTTATGGACCCTGAGTGGACTTGTGTAGTTCTTTAAGCAGAACAGCCAACTCTGTAATTTGGTTACTTAATCATTCGAACTCTTCGCAAGAGACAGGAGTAGGATTAGACTCGCCAGATGTAGCCATGCTTGGCTGTAGGCTTGTTGCCTTTTTGGACTTTAAACGGGTAACATGACCAATTACTTCCATACAAAATGACTTATGTAGTTTAGTCTTAGGCAATATAGAAATGTCATATGCTATGTGATGTGTCCATTTTAGGAGTATTATCCTGTGAAACGGATGTCAGTTGTCTGTATGACAAGATAGCATGTCAGATAAAAGGGAATGTGTGTACACATATTCCTTCATATTTTTTCTATTACATTGAGATTGACATGGAAATGAAATTACAAGTAATTAAAATGGGAAAGTATGAAGAGACTTCCGTCTGTATTTGGTTTATCAGAGGTTGACCTATCGTAGGCTACTCTAGCGGCTATTTGGCATGAAGGTTCCCAAATCTTCGCAATTTACTTGATGGGAAGTTAATTCGGTCTTTCAACTGGAGTGAATATGGGTGGTGCCTTTTCTGAGCCTCGTTGGAATTAGTCTTCCTACAAATCTAGTAATTAAACACCGACAAGATAGCCTCCTGGTGGAGGAACCACACAGCATACATTCATATACAACGAGTCTCACCGTATGGAAATGATGACATGTAATATCACAAGCAGATATGGTGCAAAGCACTAAGTGCAATAATTAAATGAATTTGTACACATTCATTCAAATGTAAATGCAACATCCACACACAAGTAGATAAACGTTTTGACAAGCTTTGATAGTGACTTAAGTCCTCTTACTGGATGTCCCCAGCAAAGTCATCACCTGTCGACGTCGGGATTTTTATTTGTCCCTTTTCTGTTCTTGTCTTTTGGTGTTCTCATGTTAGGTGAGATTTATTTGAAAAAATAAGTTGTGAAAAGGTTCGACATGTATATGTCGCCGATTGAGACTGTAAGAGTCGACAGTTGGTATTTTTAAATGGTTGCACCAACTCAACCGAGAAAAGGTTTGCGAGTGATGTGACACTGTGTAGCTAGTCTGTGAAACCGAGATTCGTTAGGGTCCAGGGGCTTGGTTATGCGAGGGGAAGGTGTTAGGCACCCCCCCCCCCCCGACATCCATGGTAACACAGTGATCGCTACTTTTCATTTTAAACATTTATCTGAATGTGTGTGTGTAGGTCTATGTGCAATCATATGGAAATAGTGTTATGCCTCGTTTGCACCTATATACAAAGGGTTTGAATTTTGTATAAAAGTTTAGTTTTAACAAGATATAGCAATGATGTTTTGTAAAAGAGGTTTTTTCAAACCCTTATACTCAATAGTAATTGAGGCATTTTATACTTCCATTTTATTATATGTTCGGCTGAATTGCTTTTATTTTTGATATGCGAAGCATCTTCGTGAAAATAAGATAGATAGCAGTGCCGAACTCCTTGTGGGCATGAGAGTCGTCTAAGAAAATTCAAACATCATGAATAATTTACAAGTTGGTCACGGCTTGAAATGTCCATCACGGGAATCAAATCTAGATTCAGGATACTGAATTTGTAATCACATGATTCTTAGGCTCACATGATGATGCAGTTTGTATGAAAGCTATAAAAAGTTATATATATATATATATATATATATATATATATATATATATATATATATATATATAAGTTATAAATATATATATATATATATATATGAACGATCAACCGCCACGAAGTAAACTCCAGGCAGAACTAAATATAAATATATGTATATAAAGACGATCAACTGCCACGAAGTAAACTCCGGGCGGAACTAAATGTATATATATATATATATATATATATATATATATATATATATATATATATATATATATATATATAAGCGATAAATGCACCGGATATAAATTCAGGCTTAATCAAATAGAATTTGATGATACCAATATATACATATATATATATATATATAAGTGTTTATATATATATATACAAAAGCAGTAGACACTCCAAATATAAATCCAGGCTCAATCAAACAGAGTTTGATGACAAGATATATATATATATATATATATATATATATATATAAGTATTTATATATATATATAAAAGCAATAAACGCTCCGAATATTAATTATACACTACAAAAAAACTAGTCATTGCCGACGGGCACTGTCGTCGCCTATGACTATAGTGTCGTCGGTAATGAGGTCATTGGCGACGGTTTATACTGTCGGTAAGACCGTCGCTCCACAGGTTATCGTCCCTAGTTCCCATCGCCGGCCGTCGGTATCATTAACATTAGTGACGGGCATCAATGGCGATGGCTCAATGTCAATACTGACTGCTAGAGCGATGGCGAGACCATCGGTAAAGACTCCATAAAGTTTTTGAGGGAAAAACTCATTCCCGATGGCATGACCATCGACAATGGCTTTTATAGCCGTCGACAACGAATTTTACACATGACTGTCGCTATATGTCATTGGCGACGGTAGTGTCGTCGTCATTACCTCCGTCGGCAATGACTATATATATTTTGAATTTTTTATAATTTCACAATTTCCCTGTTCATTTACAAATATAAACTTACAACTGTTATAAACTGATAAGAACCATCAAATAACAAGCAAATATCATACAATTCACCATTGAAATAGCAATCCAAATTAAATATATAGATAAAAAAAATATAATGGTCATCGGTACAACTCAAAAATTGTACAAGTACATACATAAAACTCAGAATATAACATAAACTAAACTAACTACAACCCATCGCCTGTCTCCATGTCATCGACTCGGCGGTCATCACCCTATACTAGAGGAGGCTGCTCGTCACCCTGTACTGGAGGAGGCTGCTCGTCATCAACTCGATGGTCATCGCCCTGTACTAGAGGAGGCTGCTCGTCATTAGCTCGACGGTCATCACCAGTGCCTCTACCTCCACCTCCACGAGTCTCGCCAACGAGACCCTACAAAATTAAAATATTAATAACAAAGTCAAAATGAAAATATATTTACATTAGTTTAGTTTGTGTTCTTCAAGTTAACCGGACGGGACTCGAACTCGGGCTCCGTATATCGGAATCGAGTTTCGTCAGTTGTAACGCGTGTCTATTTCCTATGCGGTGTTATTTCATGTGTTTGTGTGTCTATCGGACGACCGGGACCGGGTTTAGTCTCTTTTTTGACTATTTGCCTAAGTTTCTTCAAGTTAGTCGGACGAGACTCGAACTCGGGCTCCGTATATTGGAATCGAGTCCTGTCAATTGTAACGCGTGTCTATTGCCTATGGGGTGTCTATAGGATGACTGGGGCGGGTTTTGGTCTCTTTTTTGATTATTTGCCTAAGTTTCTTCAAGTAAGGCGGACGGGACTCGAACTCGGGCATCGTATATCAGAATCGAGTCCCGTCAGTTATAACGGGTGTCTATTTCCTATGTGGTGCTATTTCCTATGTTTACGTGTCTATCGGATGACCGGGGCAAGTTTTGGTCTCTTTTTCGACTATTTGCCTAAGTTTCTTCAAGTTAGGCGGACGGTACTCGAACTCGGGCTCCGTATATCAAAATTGAGTCCCGTCAGTTATAACATGTGTCTATTACCTATGCGGTGCTATTGCATGTGTTTGCCTGTCTATCGGATGATCGGTGCGATTTTTGGTATCTTTTTCGACTATTTGCCTAAGTTTCTTCAAATTAGACGAACGGGACTCAAACTCGGGCTCCGTATATCGGAATCGAGTCCTGTTAGTTGTAACACGTGTATATTTTCTATGCGGTGATATTGCCTATGTTTGAATGTCTATCGGACGACCGGAAAGGGTTTTGTTCTCTTTTTTGACTATTTGCCTAAGTTTCTTCAAGTTAGGCGGACGGGACTCGAACTCGGGCTCCGTATATCGGAATCGAGTCCCGTCAGCTGTAATGCATGTCTATTGCATATGCGGTGCTATTGCATGTGTTTGCGTGTCATTCGGACGATCTGTGCTGGTTTTTGTCTCTTTTTTGACTATTTGTGTGAGACCCCGAATTTTATAAAATAAAAGTATTCAATTTTCCTATTTTGGTAAATAGTTAAATTGATAAAAGTTTAAAGCTAATGGTAATATGTGAATTTTTTTTTCAAAGTAAGCAAGTTGATATAAAATATTCGTTGTGTCGGGGAATATTCGATTAATCGGAGAATATTGTTTTTGTCGGGGAATATTTGTACGACGGTACAATCATTGGTGGACCCCACAACAGAATTATTGTCAGATTGAGAAAACGACAAAAATACTTTATGAAAATAACGGCAGAAGTTTTACTGTTAACCGTTGAAACACCAGGTGTTAAAAGTACAGTAATATGCGTAGTTGCACAGTAGCACACGGTATTGATTATTGATGCTTATGTGAGAAGTCACTCAGTATTGTTCAATCGGGTATTCGGGATACTTTTCGTGTCGAAGTACTATTCACGAGTTACTATTCATGAGTTACTATTTACGAGTTACTATTCATGAGTTACTATTCACGAGTTACTATTCATGAGTTACTATTCACGAGTTATTATTCACGAGTTACTATTCACGGAGTACTATTCACCCGTAAAATATATTTCTTTTCGGTCCAAATTATTTTTGGGTACAATATTAGTCCATGAGAAGATGTGCTAATTTTTCAGACCGTGGGTTGAAGATATAATAGTAAATCAATATGGACCGCTGGTGGATAGTTATAATAGTAAATCAATATGGATCGCTGGTTTAAAGTTTTAATAGTAAATCAGTATGGACCGTTACTTTAAGTTTTAATAGTAAACCAATATGGACCGTCCGTTTAAAAGTAAATCAATCTGGAACGTTCATAAATTAGTTACAATGCAGTCCCTTCCTCTATAAATAGAAGCTCATTCCTTCATTATTTCTTATGAATTCACAGAAACTCTAGAGAGAGAAATTATAGAGAAACTATAGAAAAGTATTCTGCTACTTCCCTACTCTTATATTCAGTTTCTTTTACAGTAAGGGGTATTATTTCTTTTGTATTTATGAAGAGAACTTCTGTTATTCCATTATTTATTATTCTGTTGGAATAACCTTTATACGCGGGCTACCCTATACTTGGTGAAATTATTCTGTTATTTCATTCTTTATTATTCTGTTGGAATATCCTGTCTGTGCGTTTACGCCGGACCTGGTTCCATTTTTTTTTATTCTGTTGGAATATCCTGTCTGTGCGTTTACGCCGGACCTGGTTCCATTCTTTATTATTTTGTTGGAATATCCTGTCTGTGCATTTACGCCGGACCTGGTTCCATTCTTTATTATTCTGTTGGAATATCATGTCAGTGCGTTTTACGCCGAACCTGGTTTCGTTATTTATTATTCTGTAGGAATAACCTGCATGTACGGTTTATCGCATGCCTAGTGATTTCTTTTGTTATTTCATTCTTTATTAAACTCAGTTGGTTAAAACTTTGACTTCTATAATCCATGAAATTAGTGGAATATACTTGATATTTGCGCTTCATCCAGTATCTTTTCATGGAAAGATTCTTCTGAGCATTCTTGAATTTTACTCCACAAAGTAGTATCATATTGACAATTTGGACATTATTAAGTTCAAGATAAATTAATTTATAAATCTTTAAAACTTATTCTTGAACTTTTTTTATTGAATTATTATGTCATTGTCATGATGAGTTATGTTGGTTATTATGTGAAAACATGAAAGTTCTTAGAAAAAACAAAGGGTTGAAAATCAGATTTTAGTAAAAATGGAGTATGAAATTCAATTGACCATATCTCCTATTATATTTCGAATTTTTTAGTGTGGTCAAGTTCTAGAGTTAGATCTATGAGTTTTCTAACTTATCCAAGTGGAATCACTAGAAAAGGTGTTGTAGATTTTCGTGTGGACTGATTTTAGTAAAGGAGTCAAAAACAGAAAAGTGCCAAAAAGCTACTGCCAGAAAATCTAAAAGGGCATTTTCGGCCACTTAAATTATGAGAAATATTTCGGCCTTTTGGGATATGAAAATATATGGTATAAAGTACCTCATGTCCAAAAATTAGCAAGTTATGACCATTTCAATATTTAGATTTTTCCAACGAAAAACGCTATAACCAGAGTTCTATAACTCCGATGACCATGAAATTTAAACTAGAAGCTCACGTTAACATGTGTAAGATCCTGCCAAGATTTGGGAATTTCTGGAGTTAACCTTGAGGTAGTTAATTTCTTAAAAAAATAATTAGAAATTGATTTTTGAAAAATAGTAAATGAATTTTAAAAATTAAGAGAAAAATATATGTTCAATATGGGACTATATTCTGCTTAATCCCACAAAAGAATAATTTTTGGGACTGATTTGGTATTTTTCATGAAAATGATTTATTATGGACATATGAATTAAATATGTTATGTGAAGTTGAAAATTTGGTAAATATGATTTTATGGCTTGAAAATCCTATATAAGGTATATGCAGATTTTTGATGAGTAATTTGATTATTGGTGATGAAATCTTATGAGTATGGCATTTTGAATGATTAAATGCATTATTTGGAAAAGTGTAAATAATTAAATTAAATTGTTTATAAGTTTAAGGAGTGATTAAAATATTGTTATAATATTAACATTATTATATTATGATTTTATTAAGTGATTGATAATGTTTAGATAAATTTAAAGTCTTTAATATTTATCCTTGATTTAGTTTGACTAATGCTTATATCATTGTCATCATCCTTATGTTTATATTATGTCGAAAGTCATCTGTGGCCTGTAGTGCATAGATGGACTTGGTATGATTATGACCAGGGATTATTTTGGTATAATCATAACCGTAATATTACAAATGATGTGAAAAAAGTCGACATTGGCCCGTAGTTCATTGATGGAAAGTTTTTGGTATGATTATGCCTATGGATTCTCTTTGGCCATAGTGCAAAGATGAATTATTTTATGGCATGATCAGGACCGTTGATGAAAACACGATTATCTTTGGCCGTAGTGCATGGATAATTCGTGGTCGTGATACTAAAGAATATCCTTGGCCTGTAGTGCATGGATGATTCGATGATGTGGATTAATTATTGAGCTGACTCTCAGCAATGAAATATTAATTCATGGATGTGATAATAATGAATATCTTTGGCCGTAGTGCAAAGATGATTTAATGATTACGAGCAAGAATTGTGATTTGGTATAACCATGATTTTTGATGTTTCAGGTGAAGACAGGTGATGAAAATTATCGTCGTCCTGTGTGCGAAGAGGAATTTAGAATCACAATTGTAATTATGAGTTCACATGATCGTGGACAGGAATTGTTGATTAATGTTACAGGGATAAAACATTATTGGTGGACTTTTAACATAGAGAAGATAATAGACCTTATGGTCTATTTGACTCTTCTAATGGATTGCTCATTCCGCTGCAACTATGGTTGAAAACTTTTATCATCTACCATACGTTTTAAATCTCTGATTTATTAATGATGAAAGCTATTGATAATTTAATTCTCTTTAGTCATGACATTCTTTACTAGGCTAGTTGTGCTCACCCTTTCTGCTTCACAATTCCTTTCAGGTAATAAGAGTGTTGTCGTAAGAGTGTTGCCGGGTCGAGCGGGGATAACAGGGGAATAGAACAGTGGTCTCTAGCTGTGGAGGTCCTCCCTAAACAGTATAGAAAAGTGTGTTGTATTCTATACCACATCTAGTAGTTATATTTGGTAAATCAAATAGGGTGAGGTGAACCCAACTTTGGAAGGGTGTTTTGCCACTATCATACAAGAAGTCTAATGACATACAACCTCGTGATATCATAAGACATGGTTGTGTGCATCCACTTGCTGAATATATCTACGAGCACTACCTGTATGATCTTGAAATTTATTCTAAACATAATTTTCACTTGGAGACAACGGAGATATTTATATGTCAAGAGAAGACTCACCATTGGAAAGAAGATGATAGTTATCTACTTGTTTTTCTTTGGGGACTTTTGGGTCAACTAAGGATAATTCTGTGGACATATGATATCTATCATAACCTAGATGTATGGCCTCCCATGTACGAAGGTTTCCTTGAGAACTTCCTAAAGATTTTAATTTCTAAAACAGTTTTTAACTATACTTTTATGTAAAGTATCATTGTAAGGTTGTGGTCGTGGTACCATCAGAGTTACATATATTTGTATTAAAACTCATAGTAAACTGTGGTCGTATTCTATACGACATCTTAACGGTTGTATAAATGAAGTTGTATTTGAATTTGTATCATTTATATGGCGACTCAGAATGGGTGATGTATACCTAATTTTGGGGGCGTCACATTTGGTATTAGAGCTTAGGGATATGGTCACTGGCGGAGATAAGAGTCTAGAACTAGGAGGGGAGAGACGAGTTATATACTTCGCTAGTGTGTGACTTACCTAAGCTGAAATTGTTTACTTGATTAGTTGATAAATTATGATATATCAATTAACCTTTGTTATGAAGATATATTCTAGAATGATATCTGAAATATAGGAGATGAGCAATAGAAAAATCATGATACAAAGGATATAACCAGGAAAGTACAATCCGAAAAGAAAGCAAGGTATTCTCATCTCTTCGAATATCAGGTACGTACGTAAATTTCGAGGGCAAAATTTCATAAGGAGGGGTGATTGTTAGACCCCGAATTTTATGAAATAAAAGTATTCAATTTTTCTATTCTGGTAAATAGTTAAATTGATAAAAGTTTAAAGCTAAGGGTAATATGTGAATTTTTTTTTTTGCAAAGTAAGCAAGTTGATATAAAATATTCGTTGTGTCGGGGAATATTCGATTAGTCGGGGAATATTCTTTTTGTCGGAGAATATTCGTACGACGGTACAATCATTGGTGGACCCCACAACAGAATTATTGTCAGACTGAGAAAACGACAAAAATACTTTATGAAAAGAACGGCGGAAGTTTTACCGTTAACTATTGAAACACCCGGTGTTAAAAGTACAGTAATACGCGTAGTTGCACAGTAGCACACGGTATTGATTATTGATTCTTATGTGAGAAGTCACTCAATATTGTTCAATCGGGTATTCGGGATACTTTTTGTGTCAGAGTACTATTCATGAGTTACTATTCATGAGTTACTATTCACGAGTTACTATTCATGAGTTACTATTCACAAGCTACTATTCACGTGTTACAATTCACAGAGTACTATTCACCCGTAAAATATATTTCTTTTCGGTCCAAATTATTTTTGGGTACAATATTAGTCCATGAGGAGATGTGCTAATTTTTCAGACCGTTGATTGAAGATATAATAGTAAATCAATATAGACCGTTAGTGGATAGTTATAATAGTAAATCAATATGGATCGATGGTTTAAAGTTTTAATAGTAAATCAGTATGGACCGTTACTTTAAGTTTTAATAGTAAACCAATATGGACCGTCAGTTTAAAATTAAATCAATCTGGACCGTTCATGAATTAGTTATTATGCAGTCCATTCTTCTATAAATAGAAGCTCATTCCTTCATTATTTCTTACGAATTCACTGAAACTCTAGAGAGAGAAATTATAGAGAAACTATAGAAAAGTATTCTGCTACTTCCCTACTCTTATATTCAGTTTCTTTTACAGTAAGTGTGATGCCACCAAAATAGGTATACAACACCCATTCTGAGTCGCTAAATGCATAGTACAAAAACAACTATAACTTTATTAATACAATTGTCGTGCAAAATACGACAACACTTAAACTCTGAGTTTAAATACAAATATTATCTTCTAGACAATATCAACACTCAAATAAGTCCTCATTACAATTATTGATACACTATTTTACAAAATAATGAGGACTATTAAAACAACTGTCTTTAACCATCACTCTACACCCCGACTAGTTCCCGCTATATTCTCGTTTCCTGAGAAGAAAAATGGAACAAAAAGGAAAAGGGTGAGCTCAACTAGCCCAGTAAAGAATATTATGACTAAGATAATGTACAACAAATTATCCTTAGTCTTCAACAGGAAAAAATATGATAGAATACAATAAACAACCAGTTTTATATCAATCTTCGCTGCGGAAATAATAATTCATTAGAAGAGTTAAGTAGATAATGCAAACTACTATTTTCTATATATGAATTTAAAATTTCATCGTCGATATTTTATCCCTGTAACATCAATCAATATATATCTGGAATTAAATATTTATCTTTGCACTACAAGCCAAAGATATTCATCAGTTGGTCATGTTCATCTAAACACCTGTTCATGTTTGCACTACAGGTCAAAGATATTCATCAAAAATCATTCATCTTTGCACTACAGGCCAAAGATATTCAGTAATATCATCATTTAGGACTGAGGATGATGAAAAATATTTTAAAGAAAACGAATTCAGTGAAACAAAAGAACAAGTATTAAGGATTCATAATTTAAATAACCCAAGTTTAAAAATACATCATAAATAACCAGAGTGGAGTAATATTCAAGAATGAAGACCAAAACATAGATCCAATCAAAGATAGGAACTATAACAGACATTCTTGGACATAGAAAAGAAAATTTAATTTTTCTGTGAATAATGTCGTATTTGTGAATAGTGCCCTATACGTGAATAGTGCCGTATACGTGAATAGTAACTCCGACACCAAAAGATAGAAATTTCACAAAAAACATCATCATGCTTCGTGAATAATACTCGTGAATAGTAACCCCGACATGAAAAGTTCCAAATTTGATAAAAATTTCCAACCAATATTTCGGCATAATGATATTGAAGAAATAATATCATTTTCGAATAAAATAACATTCCTTACCTTGCAAAAATAGTACTTCTGACTGGAATACTGGATATAGTGCTGAAAGAACTTGCACCGTATAGCAATACTCAAAGTACTAAAATACTCACAAAATACGTTCGATATTATAGAGAGAGAAAGAGAGAGAAAACTTTAGTTTCTGGTGTAATTTTTAATTCTAACCTAAGCATCCTATTTATAGGAAATTGCTTAGAACACCAAAGCAGTAAATTTAATATAATAATATTATATATAAACAAATTTCCTACGCACCCTCTTCTTTGGTCAACAAATCAGCCACACATGTTCCAAAGACAACAAAAATGTTTTTGTTAATTAAAACAATTAAAACTTTCAAAAATCAATTATTTCAGAAATTCGGAACTTTAATAATTCATAATAAATAGCTCGTTTATCAGAAAATTTGAATCTCGCAATTTTATATATAAAATTCAATTCTCTATAACTTTGCAGAAGAAAGTTTTTCTAAATTCCAAACAGAAATTGACCGAAATCCACATACAAACGATTTTACACGCTATAATCAAATTTCAGTCAAGAAATGGGGTCCACCGACACACAAAACATGTGTTAATCATTTAATGCAACAAAAATACTCTTCCTTCTCATATACTCATATATCCCACATTCATTGTAAAAATATCACCATTAATATATTATTAAAATAATATATTTAATTGAATTATTTTATCAGAAAAAATAAAATATTAATTTTCAACAATTGTCACATTTAAAAAATTTCTCCATCTATATCCATATAAAATCAATATTTTCCTCATCATATAAATCAATAATTAATTATTCACAAATAATATTACAGAATCGCAATATTGACAACCAGGCAGTTCCCAGGAAAGAGGGGGCTTTCCAATAAGAATTTCTCCTTACATGCGCGCAATTAGGTGACCAAACCTCTCCTTAGACAGAACTTTCTAGACATTGCCAATAATGTTTTATACTAATATTATTCAGATAATATGAATTATTGCTTCGATAATGGAAAATACTATGTAGTGATAATTCGCTACAAGAAAAAGGTCTATTAGCGACCAATTATATCAGCGACCGCATATCCGGTAGCTGATAGTCTTATTAGCGACCGATATCAGCGACCATATTATATTACAGTCGCTAAGTGATATCAGCGACCGACTGCGGTCGCTGATCGGTCGCTAGAACAAATTTCCAACCCAAAATTTGGCAGGAAATGTTGGCGCGTAGCTTTTTTGCGACCAGTTATAATCAGCGACCGCATGCAGTCGCGGATAAGTCCATGTCATTAAAAATCAGCGACCGCATGCTGTCGCTGATGTCGGTCGCTGATCCTTTTAATCTATCAGTCTTTCGTTCGGCAGTAGCAGAATCAGAAAGGAAAAAAAAAAGAGAGGGAGACCGAAAAGGAGAAGAGGAAGAAGGGGGAAAAGAGGGAGAAGGGGAAATCTTGTTGCTGTCGCGCGATTGGGTTGGCTTTCTCCTTTAATTGGTGTTAGGTACCAAATTCTATAACAAATATTTGATATATATATATATATATATATATATATATATATATATATATATATATATATATTAATGTGTGTGTGTTATGTTATGTTTGAATATTTGGGTTTTTCTTCGTCTTTTCGGCTACTGTAGCTTGTGGGTTTCGATTGAATGCGATTTTTTTTTAATTTATGTGGTTCAAATGTTTGATTGAATGTATTAGTCTCCAATGTTAGTACAATGGGTTAGTCTCTAATGTTAATATTTTTTGTATAATGTTGGTATTTGTGTTTGGCACTTGGAATTATTTTGTATAATGTTAGTCTCTAATGTTAATATTTTTTTTGTATAATGGGTTAGTCTCTAATGTTAATATTTTTTGTATAATGTTGGTATTTGTGGTTCATGAGTTGGTATTTGTGTTTGGCATTTGGAATTATTTTGTATAATGTTAGTCTCTAATGTTAATATTTTTTTGTATAATGTTAGTATAATGGGTTAGTCTCTAATAATAATATTTTTTGTATAATGTTGGTATTTGTGGTTCATGAGTTGGTATTTGTGTTTGGCACTTGGAATTATTATAGATTTCATACCTCTTCAGAGATATCTTTGTGGTCCAAATCTTGTTGGGTAGGGTAGGAGGATAATTGGGATTGACAAAATTTATGCTTAAGCATTTATTTCCCACCCAATGGCTTGTTGATCTCTAATGTAACTGTATTTGGGTTATTCCTAGGTCACACGCTAGGGGTGAGTTTGTCTATATAATTGTGAGCGCAAGGACCAATGATATATACTTTAAAGAAGAGGAGATGATATCGAATTGAATTAGTTGCACTTACATTAATAAATGTCAAACTACTAACATTGGAGTCTAATATCTAATTGGTGCTGTTAAATGATGTAGGGATTTTAAACTAAGTGATCCACTAGAGCCTATTAAGGGACTGTTGGAGCTGATGGGTTGGGCTTGGGGCCGCAAGGCCACACGAGGCCACGCCAAGCTTAGCCAAGCCTCACAGGGCCAAGCCAAGATTGACGGTCGGCATGGTCAGCTGGGGGGATGTTAAGCCAAAATAGACAGTGCTAGGGAACTGTTAGTGCAACAGAGAAGGGTATTTAACACTTATGTATACAAGAATAAAACTACAATATGTTATAGAAGCTATAAATGAAATGAAATGGTTCATGATATTGCAGGGCCAGATTTTGATTGGGAGCAAGGCAGAGAGCAACCTATGAATTCTGATGCCAAAGACTTCTTTAAGTTGTTAGACGAGGGTAGCGAGCCATTGTGGCATGGTTGCACCAAACACACTATATTGTCTGCAGTGGCGACATTACTTAACATCAAGGCTGATCACAACATGAGCCATGAGTGTTTTGAGTCGCTCTTGAATGCCATTAAGAGTATGTTGCCTGACGGTGAGAAATTACCTGGTAACTATTACTTTTGTAAGAAAATGGTGAAGAAGTTGGGTCTTGGATACCAAAAGATCGATGCATGTCCCAACGATTGCATGTTGTTTTATAAGGAAAATGAACAGTTGACAAGGTGCACGTTTTGCAGTCATGATCGGTTTAGGCCTAATAAAGAGGGTGTGACTACAAAAATATCAAGTATACCTTTTAAGATTCTAAGGTATTTTCCAATAACACATCGACTAAAAAGATTGTACATGTCTTCAAGAACAGCTGAACATATGAGTTGGCATGCGAAATCTCCAGCTAAAGATGGAGAACTAAATCATCCCGCAGATGGGAAGGCTTGGAAAGATTTCAACTTAGCACATCCTGGATTTGCATTGGAACCTAGAAATGTGAGGCTTGGATTGTCCACCGATGGTTTCAATCCGTTTGGCCACTCAGCTGTTCCGTACTCATGTTGGCCTGTGATTGTTACTCCGTACAACTTGCCTCCTTGGATGTGTATGAAATAGCCATACTTGTTTCTTTCACTCGTGGTTCCTGGTCCTATGAGTCTTGGAAAGAACTTAGATGTTTACTTGAGACCTCTTATAGACGAGTTGAAGGTATTGTGGGAGGATGGAGTACAGACTTGGGATGTTGCAACGAAAACAAATTTCAACCTTAGGGCAGCGGTTATGTGGACTATAAGTGACTTCCCAGCTTATGGTATGTTAGCTGGATGGAGTACACACGGGAAGTTGGCTTGTCCGTAATGTATGGAGCATACAAAGTCGTTTAATCTATCAAAAGGTCGAAAGCCTTGTTGGTTTGACTGTCATCGTCGGTTCTTACCGGTAGATCACCTACAGATTGGCAAGTTGTAATTCATACTCCCGCGCGTAGTCATGTCCAAGTAATAGACGAGGATTTCTACCAAGAGGAAATGCTTCAGAGACCTCCTATAATAAATATAGAGGACAATAATGATGTAATCCAGTTAGAGGGTGGAGATGAACCTGATGAATTGGATCCCGAGACAGTTATTGTGCCAGATGACAGTGATATTGAGCAAGAGTTATTGACTGACACTGACACAGAATCTGAAGAAGAAGGTTATGAATCTCCGATACTTGTACAAAATGATTCTGACTCATCAGACAACGATTTAAATGGTTCATGTATGTGTAGTTATAATTGTACAAAATGTATGTTTATGTTCATGTTCATGTTCATGTTCATGTTTAGTTCATAATTATGTACCTTTCATTTATGTTCTCTATATAGGAATGTTCTCTATATCCTTAACTATATCATTTGTAGTTGTTGTAGTTAACTATTTTGCAGTCATGTTTATGTATCTTTCACTTATGATAATCGTAGTTAACTATTTCATACAATTAATTGTCATTCATAATTTCATACTAACATCCTAATTTTTTTATTTATAGATGTCTTCTGAACCTGCAGCACGAAAGCGCGGGTTGGGTTGGGGCCCTAATCATGTGCCGAAGGCCCCGGCTAATCCGGATGATCGCATTCTTATACAGATCCGTCCTCCTCTAGAAAGCACGTAAGTTAAACATCGTGTATATATAAGGGTTTAATATTTTCATTGTTATAAATATATTTTAATGTAAATTACTGTATATTGTAGTGATTTTCAAGATAGTAAAATTGTGAAGTGCATTTCACAATTATGCTTACAGAACTGGCCTACGCCAGTGATTACATGGGCGAGCACACCTCTCGCCCATAAGGATGCAGTTTGGACTGAATTTCAGGTATGTTTTTATTAATTATGACAGATTATATTAATATAATATTCAAAGGATAATTTTTAGTAATGTTATTATTGTTGTTTTATTTGCAGAAAAGGTATAGATGGGAGGACGCGCAGGCTTCGGTGATTCAGACATTATTCTGGCAGAAGTGCGCGGTCCGTACCAAGGATAACTTAAATAAAGAACGACAAAAAGCCATTCACAATGCCGAGATCGACCATCCAGGCCAGGGAGAAGATTATATGCACGAGCATAGCCCCTGGTGGTGCACCCAGTCCATATGGGCTGAGATGTGTGCCCAATGGAGAGCTGAGAGCTGGGTGAAAAGACGAAAGACTGCCGCCACCAACAGAGCCTCGGGTGTATCCGAAGGCGAAAAGGCTAAAGGAACATACAAGGGCGGCAGTATTTCACAGTTGCAGCATATCACTGCCAGGGTACGTATTTACAAGTTTTAATATGTTTTCAATCATGAATTGTAGAAAATATATCCCATTTTTACTTAGTAATATTGTGTTATTTTTGTATAGGAGTCTCAGTCTCAAGGTCAGCCTATCCATTGGCTGGATGTGTACGTGGCCACCCGTGATGGTCTGCCTGAGGCTATCCAGATAGCGGTAATAAATTTTAATAACTTGATCTTTAATTAATGCTTACAAAATTAATTTATTTTTAACTATTTAATTGTTAACATGATGACATGCAGGACACTTATAAGCGTTTATTGAATGAGCGCTATCCTGAAGGCACTCCACGTCCGTCTATCGATCAAGAGTTGTGGGAGAGGGCGCCTGTTGTGAAGAAGAACTACGTTAAAGGTCAAGGACAACGACGACGCCCATCCTTCAGTGGCTCATGCTGCTCTTCTACCCAGTCTACACAGTCATCTAGCCATCCAGCTGTTCATACTCCGGCTGACTGTGTGAGAGCTATATGTCAAGATCGGGATCTTCTGAAGATACTGGGCGACCATCTGGGGGCTCTGAGTGCTGAGGAGTTAGCTGAAGCAGTAGCGGCAGCAGCAGCATCACAACACGGGGATGGCGACGAGGTATAAAATCAATTTGTTGTATATTGTCGTAATATACCAATATTAACATAGTTAGTAAATATTTATAACTTGTTTTATTATTTTGTTAATATTACAGGGTGATCAAGGAGGCGGTGATGCTTGATTAGTACCTGCCACTACAAGAAAAACCTCTATCAGCGACCGCACTATTTGGTCGCTGTTAATGATAATAGCGACGGCCATTTGCGACCGATATTGTTTCTAGTCGCTAGTTTATTTCAGCGACCGCATGCGGTCGCTAAACGGTCGCTAGATTGAATTTCCCTCCCAAAATTTGGTGCGAAACGTTGGCGCGGATGTTTTTGGCGACCAATTCTTATCAGCGACCGCCTTGCGGTCGCTGATAAGTACACGTCATTAAAAATTAGCGACCGCAAACGGTCGCAGATGGCGGTCGCTGATCCTCTTAAACATAATCACAGTCAGGTATTCGCTCGACGAACAACAGAAGAAAGAAAAATAGGGAGAACGGAAGAGGGAGAAGAGGGAGAAGGGGGAGAAGAGAAGGGGGAGGGAAATTGCAAGCTACCGCGTCGCCACCACTGTCGCCCATCTAAAAAACTCAGGTATTAACTACAAATTTTTCATCTTCTTCAATAGTGTTCTCTCAAATCAGAAATTTTGCAAAGTATTGTTAGTGTGATTTTTATGAATTTGTTACCTATGATAGCTGAATAGTGTAGTGAATAGTATGATGCTACAATATTTTCATCTTGTTCAATAATGTTTCTTTTTTGTTTTTATTTGCATTGGTTTTGATTTGGTGATGTGAGAATCAATAATACTGCAGGAACCATAAGGATTCTTGCTTATTTTCTGATAAATTTAATTCAGTAAGCTAGGAAGTTATGAAGTGTCTGGTTGAAGTTATATTTTTGTTTACTTGTATTGTCATATGCAGATTAATAGTTCAAGTACTTAATGTTAAATAAATTTTGTATGTAGTTTTCAGTATTTTGTGTTTCTCTAAATAGGTTAGAAATGTATATTAGGAGAAGGTCCATTCCACATGTTGATCATACCTGGACTTGAGCTGATTAGACTAGCACCCTATTTATTTTATACCATGACTGAAGTTCAAATTACCAAAAGTGGTACACATGTACTCTTTTATCTTACACTAGTTATTTATAAATATTAATAGATAAGTTCTCTATGGATGAGTAGTATTACAAATATTCTATCAAAGATAGTGTACTAAAAGTTTTTCCAAATACAATAAAAGTAGGGAATTGATATTACCACATGGAAAAATGTAATAAAAGTTTTTCAAAATACAATAAACGATGCATCTTCGTCGTCGTTTTCATTTCTTGAATCTTCATCATGCTCATCCTCAGTATCATCATCCTACAAGTAGCACCTAATACCCAAGTAAAATACAATTATACCACCGACATTGCATTGAGAACACTTCAGGAAAGGGAAAGTAGATAATGATATGCCTGCACCGCGATTGTCGGGAACAGAGATGCGAGATCGTGTGATGAGATTGCCGGTTATCCCATTTGGTAAGGTTGATGTCACAAACATAATCAATGGGTTTGGTGAATCTCATAACTGGGTTCGGAGAAGCATCTTTTGGGAACTGCCATATTGGTCTACAAATTTGATTCGTCATAATCTAGATGTGATGCATATTGAGAAGAATGTGTTTGACAATGTGTTTAACACTGTGATGAATGTTACGGGGAAGACAAAAGATAACGATAAGGCACGTTTGGACATGAAAGATATTTGTAATATAACGATAAGCATGCTTTAGATTAGTTTTATAGTTATAATATAAGTTTGTACTTGTTTCATTCTTAGGATGTTTGTATATTGTTACTTAAACAATTTTTAAAATGTTATTATATTTATTCAAAATCATATTGGTTTTGAATGGTTTATATTCTAGTTTAGTGTATGTGTTATATGATGGACGATGGATGTTTATATTGTTGTGTATGCTGTTATTGTGTATGTGTGTTGGGATAAAACAGGTACAAAACAGGTACAGGTTTTTGGGATTTATGCAAAAACAGCAAGATTCTGTTATTTTATTTTTTAATATCAGCGACCGCATGCGGTCGATGATTCCGGTCGCTGACACGACACGTGAAACACGTCAGCTTTAGCCATGGCCCATGCTGACTCAGCTTAGCGACCGGATTTGCCATTTCGGTCGCTGATATCGGTCGCTAAGAATCGGTCGCTAATAGTGGTCGCTGATGTGCATTTTAGCGACCAGATTTTGTGCGACGCCTTTTAGCGACCGCAGACGGTCGCAGATAGATATCAGCGACCATAGGCGGTCGTTGATAGGCGGTCGCTGATAAGCTTTTTTGTTGTAGTGATTATTGAAACAACAGTAATATAAAATCAACGCAGCAATTATTGAATCAATAAAATAAAATACTGAACAGTAATTACTATAACAATTATTGAGTAGTGCCTTCTTACGTAAGAATCAATAATTGGTGCAATACTGTGTGCTACTGTTCAACAACGCGTATTACTGTGTTTTAACCACCGGGTATTCCAACAGTATAAAACGGTAACAACTGCGTCATTATTTATAAACAACTTATACTTGTCGTTTTTTTCATCCAATCACTTTCCGTTATGGACCCACACAATGCTGCGCCGTTGTACGAATATTCCCCGACAGTAAGAATATTCCACGACCAAACGAATATTTCCCGACAATAATGAATATTTTATAACTACTTGCTTATTTAAAATGGTTGCGCATTTTACCCATAACTAACCACATTAATCAAATAAACCCTTTCTATTTTCAAAATGATAAATAGAGGAAATTAAATTTCATTTATTAATAATTTGGGGTCTTATAGTAAGGGGTATTATTTCTTTTGTATTCATGAAGAGAACTTCTGTTATTCCATTATTTATTATTCTGTTGGAATAACCTGTATACACGGGCTACCCTATACTTGGTGAAATTCTTCTGTTATTTCATTCTTTATTATTCTGTTGGAATATCCTATCTGTGTATTTTACGCCGGACCTGGTTCCATTCTTTATTATTCTGTTAGAATATCCTGTTGTGCGTTTACGCCGGACCTGGTTCCATTCTTTATTATTCTGTTGGAATATCATGTCTGTACGTTTTACGCCGGACCTGGTTCCTTTACTTATTATTCTGTAGGAATAACCTACCTGCGCGATTTATTGAATGCCTGGTGATTTCTTTTGTTATTCCATTCTTTATTATACTCAGTTGGTTAAAACTTTGACTTCTATAATCCATGAAATTAGTGGAATATACTTGATATTTGCGCTTTATCCAGTATCTTTTCATGGAAATATTATTCTGAGCATTCTTGAATTTTACTCCACAAAGTAGTATCATGTTGACAATTTGGACATTATTAAGTTTAGGATAAATTAATTTATAAATCTTTAAAACTTATTCTTAAACTTGTTTTATTGAATTATTATGTCATTGTCATGATGAGTTATGTTGGTTATTATGTGAAAACATGAAAGTTCTTAGAAAACACAAAGGGTTGAAAATCAGATTTTAGTATAAATGGAGTACGAAATTCAATTGACCATATCTCCTATTATATTTTGAATTTTTGAGTGTGGTCAAGTTCTAGAGTTAGATCTATGAGTTTTCTAACTTATCCAAGTAGAATCACTAGAAAAGGTGTTGTAGATTTTCATTTGGACTGATTTTAGTAAAGGAGTCAAAAACAGAAAAGTGTCAAAAAAGCTATTGCCAAAAAATTTAAAAGGGCATTTTTGGCCACTTAAATTATGAAAAAAAAATCTGAACTTTTGGGACATGAAAATACATGGTATAAAGTACCTCCTGTCCAAATATGAGCTCATTCTAACTTAAATTGAGCAAGTTATGACCATTTCAACATTTAGATTTTTCCGACGGAAAACGCTATAACCGGAGTTCTATAACTCCGATGACCATGAAATTTAAACTGGAAGCTCACGTTAAGATGTGTAAGATCCTGCCAAGATTTAGGAATTTTTGGAGTTAACCTTGAGACAGCTAATTTCTTAAGAAATTAATTAGAAATTAATTTTTTTAAAATAGTAAATAAATTTTAAAAACTCCGAGAAAAATATATGTTCAATATGGGACTATATTCTGTTTAATCCTAGAAAAGAATAATTTTTGGGAATGATTTGTATTTTTCATGAAAATGATTTAGTTACGAACATATGAATTAAATATGTTATGTGAAGTTGAAAATTTGGTAAATATGATTTTATGGCTTGAAAATCCTATATAAGGTATATGCAGATTTTTGATGAGTAATTTGATTATTGGTGATGAAATCTTATGAGTATGGCATTTTGAATGATTAAATGCATTATTTGGAAAAGTGTAAATAATTAAATTAAATTGTTTATAAGTTTAAGGAGTGATTAAAATATTGTTATAATATTAACATTATTATATTATGATTTTATTAAGTGATTGATAATGTTTAGATAAATTTAAAGTCTTTAATATTTATCCTTGATTTAGTTTGACTAATGCTTATATCATTGTCATCATCCTTATGTTTATATTATGTCGAAAGTCGTCTGTGGCCTGTAGTGCATAGATGGACTTGGTATGATTATGACCAGGGATTATTTTGGTATAATCATAACCGTAATATTACAAATGATGTGAAAAAAGTCGTCATTGGCCCGTAGTTCATTGATGGAAAGTTTTTGGTATGATTATGCCTATGGATTCTCTTTGGCCATAGTGCAAAGATGAATTATTTTATGGCATGATCAGGACCGTTGATGAAAACACGATTATCTTTGGCCGTAGTGCATGGATAATTCGTGGTCGTGATACTAAAGAATATCCTTGGCCTGTAGTGCATGGATGATTCGATGATGTGGATTAATTATTGAGCTGACTCTCAGCAATGAAATATTAATTCATGGATGTGATAATAATGAATATCTTTGGTCGTAGTTCAAAGATGATTTAATGATTACGAGCAAGAATTGTGATTTGGTATAACCATGATTTTTGATGTTTCAGGTGAAGACAGGTGATGAAAATTATCGTCGTCCTGTGTGCGAAGAGGAATTTAGAATCACAATTGTAATTATGAGTTCACATGATCGTGGACAGGAATTGTTGATTAATGTTACAGGGATAAAACATTATTGGTGGACTTTTAACATAGAGAAGATAATAGACCTTATGGTCTATTTGACTCTTCTAATGGATTGCTCATTCCGCTGCAACTATGGTTGAAAACTTTTATCATCTACCATACGTTTTAAATCTCTGATTTATTAATGATGAAAGCTATTGATAATTTAATTATCTTTAGTCATGACATTCTTTACTGGGCTAGTTGTGCTCACCCTTTCTGCTTCACAATTCCTTTTAGGTAATAGAAAAGTGTGTTGTATTCTATACAACATCTAGTAGTTATATTTGGTAAATCAAATAGGGTGAGGTGAACCCAACTTTGGAAGGGTGTTTTGCCACTATCATACAAGAAGTCTAATGACATACAACCTCGTGATATCATAAGACATGGTTGTGTGCATCCACTTGCTGAATATATCTACGAGCACTACCTGTATGATCTTGAAGTTTATTCTAAACATAATTTTCACTTGGAGACAACGGAGATATTTATATGTCAAGAGAAGACTCATCATTGGAAAGAAGATGATAGTAATGTTCTTATTTTTCTTGGGGACTTTTGGGTCAACTAAGGATAATTCTGTGGACATATGATATCTATCATAACCTAGATGTATGGCCTCCCATGTACGAAGGTTTCCTTGAGAACTTCCCAAAGATTTTAATTTCTTAAACAGTTTTTAACTATACTTTTATGTAAAGTATCATTGTAAGGTTGTGGTCGAGGTACCATGAGAGTTACATACATTTGTATTAAAACTTATAGTTAACTGTAGTCGTATTCTATATGACAGCTCAACAGTTGTATAAATGAAGTTGTATTTGAATTTGTATCATGTATCTGGCGACTCAGAATGGGTGATGTATACCTAATTTTGTGGGTGTCACAATTTGCCTAAGTTTCATCAAATTAGGCGGACGGGACTCAAACTCGGGCTCCGTATATCGAAATCGAGTCTCGTCAGTTGTAACGCATGTCTATTGCCTATACGGTGCTATTGTTTGTGTTTGTGTGTCTATCGGACGACCAGGGCGAGTTTTGGTCTCTTTTTCGACTATTTGCCTATGTTTCTTCATGTTAGGCGAACAGGACTCGAACTCGGGCTCCGTATATCAGAATCGAGTCCCGTCAATTATAACGTGTGTCTATTTCCTATGAGGTGCTATTGCCTGTGTTTGCGTGTTAACTAGTTATTTGACAGTTTATATAAGCAATATAATTACAAATAAGGAAATACATGAATAGTAAGGTTTACCTGTCAAATATGTGGAGGAAAGATGTTGGCCAAGACAACTGCACATACACGGATGGCCTCCTCTCGGACTACACCCATGAGTTCATTAGCGGCAGCTGCAAGATCTATGGAGCCGTTGATAACCTCCTGAGCAAGCTGGTAGATCCGCTCGCGTGATGGTGTGCCTGACTGCACGACACTGCTCACATTGCACCCCTTTATGATCCGCCTGATGAAGTCGACAGACAATGAAGGGACGGCACCTGATCCACTCACACCACTACCTCCGGTGGGTGGGCGACGTCAAGATCTCGCAGCAGGGACTATAGTGTAGGCTGGGACACGAGGCCCATAACTCTACCCTTCTTCGGCCCCCTATAGCCTATAGCCAGTCCTCCATCTCCTCGTCCTCATGCTCAGCATCAGGGACTGGAGTATCACCTCTATGGCTGCTCCGGACCACAGAAAGGTCCTCGAACCGTGTCTAAAAAAACACAGAAATATGTGAAAATCAAGTATTACACAAAAAAATACAAAAGAATTTCAAAGCCATCAAATACATACTAAATGAAATAATTAAATTACTTACCGCAATGCGCTCTGCCTCAGGTGAGATATAACCACCGTCACCTTTCTTCTGGTGAGCGTGCCACCAAAACTCAAGGCAGGAAGGTCGGTGCTTTAGACTCACCTTGAGTCTTTCCCTGTAGAGGTCGTACGACTGACTCCCAGTGTTGTGTGGGAGACGACTCTGCTGTTGGGCAGCTGTACGATGTTCCGACATCTTCTTGAACACCACGCCCTCCCAAATATCGTACATCTGCTCCCACACCGCAGTACCAATGAAATATGGTCAGACATCTCTAAATGTATGTCCATCAGCCATCTTGGTTTGGGCCTTCTTCTTCAAGTTGTAGACCCACTTGTGCCAATTCATCTCGAGATACTTCCCGAGAACAGTGCTGCCATGGGCTTCTTGCCCGTCCTCGAAGAGATAATATCTCTGTAGTACAACATATGAATATCATCAGTTACTTAGTAGACAACATAAAGCAAAGCAGTAAATAAATATTCAAAAGCACAAATTAAAACTAACATATGAATGAATGACTTCTTACCCTAAACTCAGCAATAATAAGCCCATGTGTGCGATCATCCACATTCGCCCACCTCATCCACGGGCTGGAGAATCGGTTGCGGACGATCCCAAGCAACGTCTTCCTTGGCGTCGCATCAAGGATACTAAAATTGAAATTATTAAATTTCCAAATTACAAAGAATATATAAGAACTAAATAATTAATACAAATGTAATGTATATATTACCTAGTAGTCCCGACATGGCATATAAGCGGTGCCTGGGGGGATTCCCTAGCAATCCACGTGCGAGTCCCCGCGGAGGCCTACGTCGATCACCTATGTAGGGAAATACAACAATATTTATATAAACGAATATAATGTCAATATTATGTAAAATTAAAAATAATAAGATGTATAACAACAAAACATGTAATTATACCTGATGTTCGGCCTGATCATCACCAGCACTGCCTCCACGGCCCCCACGACCCCCACGGCCTGAACTACTAGCACGCCCGCCATGATCGACGTGTGGTGTACGCGCCATATCTGTATATATACTGTCAAATCATCATCAAGAAGATAATATGCAGATACAACTAAAAGGATACAACATAAATATCAGAATCGTCATGCACATACAACTAAAAGGATATAATATGCAGATATAACTAAAAGGAAACAACTATGACATTTGAATACAACTAAATGGATACAACATGCAGATATAACTAAAAGGAAACAACTATGACATTTGAATACAACTAAAAGGATACAACGTGCATATATAACTAAAATGAGACAACTATTACATTTGAATACAACTAAAAGGATACAAAATGTAGATATAACTAAAAGGAGACAACTATTACATTTGAATATAACTAAAAGGACATAAGATTACATACTCCTAATCATTTATATCATCAAAGCCATCAATATCAGAATAGTCATCTTTGAGCAGTAGATCTTCAATATCATTGTCATCACCATCTTCATCATCCTCAACGATTTCTTCAATTATATCTACCACCTCAACAACATCGTCTTCACTTTCGACAGCGACAACATCATCCTCTTCTTCACTAGACTCACTAAAAATTGTCACATCAGCATGTGTGACACTAATAGACTCGACTTGTAAAGGTTCATTGTCTGGACGAGGAGCTGTGCCTTGAAAACCATGGGCTTTGGTGGTTATAACAGCATGATATGGGCTTGCAGGAGTCTTAACACTCCACGCATAGTACACCTCTGTTGCTTGACTTGCTAAAATAAAAGGCTCGTCCATACCAGTCATCAGTCTTAGTTTTGACTTAACGTTAACAGTCACCCGTCCTGATTTTTTATCTACTTTAACTCCATTCTCAACATCAAACCAATGACAATTAAAGCAAACTAATTCTTTATGACCCCAATATTTGAGAATGAAAACTTCTAGCAATCGTCCATACCAGTCATCCCATTGTTATCATAGCAGCTACCTTTCACCACAACACCAGAATCAGCAGAAGCGACTTCCCCAATATCACAACACTTAAATCTGTAACCGTTGACGATGCAGCATGTATAAGTATCTACAGATATTTCAGGGTCGTTGGCTATAAGCTTTAGCCGATTGTCAGCTAACTCATATGTGAGGACCTAATGTACATTAACACAACATATTCTAAAGTTAGTAACGCCATAAGAATAAATCTATGAAGGTAGATTCATTGAACTTGTAAAGGTTAGACTTACATGATCTTTAAACCATTGCAAAAATTGTCCATTTCTCAAATTTGCAAATCCCCGTCCGATATACTTGGATTTGCTTCACGTACTTCAACATCATATTGACTGTAACATAGTTATATACTTAATGTGTTTGTAAAGGAGCCTCTCCCAGTTACACCAGACATATATAGTTATGACTACTTACTTAATGTATGGAACTACTTCATTCATGTTGACAAGTGCATACAATGTGGCAGCTGCATACTCACTATCGGTCAAGAATTGCCTTTTTTTATCGTCTAATGAGTGTACAGGATGACTAAAGGCCGTTAATTCTTCGTTTTCCTAGTGCGCAACAGCCTCATTCTGACGTAAGCGAGTGTGCTTCATCTGAACATTTGGCTCAAAGTACAATGAGCAAAAATTAATAAGTTCCTCCATAACATAAATTTCAGTAATTGACCACTCTACACGGGCTCTATTCTTCACCTTTTGCTTTAGACGTCGCATATACCTATGATATATATAGATTAGCAAACAAGCATTCTAAGTTTACCGTATTAAAAACATTAATGTCATTACCTCTCGAATGGATACATCCATCTATATTGCACGGGACCGCCAAACTTAGCTTCGTATGGCAAGTGAATAGGCAAATGCTACATTGAATCAAAAAATGATGGAGGGAAGATCATTTCTAACTTGCACATCCATTTTATCTATGTCTTTGAGTTGGAGCTCAATCAAGCATAGATCACTGAAGAAATTAAAAAGCTCTGTCAGTGCTTCAACCACACGTTTCGGTAACAAGTCAATAAATGCCACAGGGATCAACTTCTTCATGAATACGTGATAATCATAACTTTTGAGACCCCGAAACTTCAGCTCCTCGACTTTACAACACCTTGCTATATTCGAAGAATATCCATCTGGGAGCTTCAGTCCACTGATCCAAATAAATATCAATATCAATTGTTCCCTAGTCAAAGTATATTCAACTTTAGGCATTACCATCTTACTACCCTCCTGATATAGCCACAGATCTTCCCTAATGTTCATTTTTACCAAATCAAGTCTCGACTTGTTGTTTTCCTTTGTTCTACCACTGACATCTAGGACTGTATAAAAAATGTTATCAAATACGTTCTTCTCAATATGCATCGGATATAAACAATGACGGATGCAGAGTGTAGCCCAATAAGGCAGGTCAAAGAACATGGGTCTGTGTGTCCAGTTGTGAACCTTGTCGTAACCATAAGCTCTCTCCAATCTGTGATTCTTCCTTGGAGGTGGAAACTTCAAATGACTAATCCAACTCAACACTGCTGACCCAGAAAGACGGCCAGGTACTTGACGTTTCTCTATTTTTCGATTGAATTTTCTTCTCATCCATCGATAACGATGTTCAATCGGCAAAAACTATCTAGATGTTGCAAGAAAACTCAGTTTCCCCCATGTTTGAGCCGCATAGCTTTAACTGACCCCATGCACACGAGACATGACAAGCCCCCGTGAGTCGACCATCCACTGATAATTCTAAATGTCAGGAAGTCATTTATTGTCCACAGTAAAGCTGCCCTCATGTCAAAGTTCTGCTTAAGAAATACATCATAAGTTTGAACCCCTTTTTCCCATAACATCTTCAACTCGTCAACTAACGACCTGAGGTATACATTGATGTCTTTACTCGGACTCTTATCACCCGGAATAAGTAAAAGCATGAACATGTAGGGATCTTTCATGCACATCGAAGCCAGGAGGTTATACACCACAATAATCACCAGCCAAGTTGAGTAGGGATTTGTGTAAAGCCCGTTAAACGTATTAAACCTATCCGTTGAAAGTCCAAGCCTAACATTGCAAACCTCTTCAGCAAACGAGGGGTGTTTGTTATCAAAATTTTTCCACTCAAGCCCATCTACTGGGTGCATCAGTTGACCTTCAAATATGTCTCGTGTAGAGTGCCACCTCATATCCTCGATGGTATGTGTTAACATGAACAACCGCTGAAGCCTCGGGGCAATGGGAAAGTAACGTAAGATATTTCTCGGCTATTCTTTTCCTTTTTTCTTGCATTGTTCACAGTATCTATTTGTACAACAAATATCACATGACCTCTTATCTTTATTGACATCACCGTAATACAATATATAGTCATTCTCACAAGCATCAATCTTCTCATACCCTAGATTGAGCTTTTTGACCATTTTCTTCACATCATATTATGACTCCAGTAACTTATTGCCTGCAGGTAAGTACTCCTTCACAATGCTTAACAGTTCATTAAAACCTCTCTCGCTATAGTCAAGCTCGTTCTTGAAGTGTAAAAACTTAGTCACGGCAGATAAGACGGTGTTCTTTTCATGCCCGTCATACAGTGGCATCGCTGCTTCATGCAATAACTCATAGAATCCCTTAGCCCCATCATTCGGCTCTTGCTCGACGCTACTGCCATCCCTGTCTGTATTCCACTGAAAGTATTAACCAGCACCTTCGACTATCATGTTAGTACAGTCAAAGGTTTCGTCACCTCTTGATTCCGGTTCTGGTTCATGTTCATCCAACTAGGTTTCCCCATGATAGATCCATGTCGTATAACCATGCTTGAACCCATACACAAATATGTCGCACATAACATCACTCATTTCTTTCCACACTTCATTCACACACCTCTTACAAGGACATTTGATCTCATCGCCGCTGACTTGCTCAAATACGAAGTCGAGAAACTATTCAACCCCACTACGATACTCAGAGCTAAGCCCACTCCTATTAGTGGTTACCCTACATTCCATCCAACTTCGATCAACAGACATCTTGGACAACTGTCTGCTATATATATAGAAAGTTAGACAAACACAATCAAGTCTCCAAGTTAATTTATATGCAAGCTTATGAGTTTCCTAACTTCATCTCCACTTCTAACGAGTAAGACTTCTATCCCATTCCCGGATGTGTCGCCTCACTAATGCCAATAACTTAAACACATCTTTACATTTTTCAGAAATTTCGGTTAACACCTCCCTATGGTCTTCAAGTACACGAAATAGACTAACACATCGTACTCTAAATATGCACCCGAAGAACATCAAGAGATATCTACTGACCGAAAATTCAAAAAATATAAAGACGTGCTCAAGTCATTAACACCGACCTAAGTGAGATCGAAACATACAAGAACAGTCCCAAAATGGGGACTATTTGAGATTCACTCATACTAAGTGAATCTCAAACGGGTTTCTAAGCTTCCTAAACTACATGAAAATATATATGAACATATGAAATTGAATACTATCTTGAGAATTAATTATGAACCACAGTAAAAGAAATTGATTCATCGATTCTCATGAATATACAAAATCAAAGACTACATATTAAATAATCATCTAGAACATATTTAAATAGATGTATCTCAATATGCTATTTATATTGATTCATTGATTCTCATGTGCTATTTATATTGAGAAAACATTATATTTGTTTCAAATAGATGCATCTCAATAACATAGATGTATCTCAACCAAAAGTACACATGTTACATTGAATTTCAAATAGATGTATCTCAATAACATAGATGTATCATTGAATTTCAAGTAATAACATATACTTGGGAGCAGATATATTAACTAATTAACTAATTACCCATTTGGTATAATTAACTAATTCAGAGAGTACTCAAGGAGAATAAAATAGATTTTAAAGATTAACATAAGATATAATTTTATATATATATATATATATATATATATATATATATATATATATATATATATAATACTGTCATATTTGAATAAGTAAATGAGTTGAGTATTAATAATCTCACTTGAGTAAATGAGTTCAGTATTAGTTTAAGATTCCGTGAAGGCCATATTTTTTATAGGTTCATCAGTTAGTTTAAGAGTATGAAAGTTCATACTAAACAATATTTACAAATGAAAATCAAGATTACAAGGATAACCTTCTCCAAATGAGAAATGCAAGTTTTGGGGAACCTTGTAATGGGATGGATACACCATAAACTCTAGAGATGAGAATTACAGCTATTGCCCCTATCTTGAGGAGGAAAGCCATTTTCTCATCTCGTCAAGTATCTATATCGACATCATTATCGCCACAAGTGGTGGTGGACATATTTTTAGAAAGGTTCTGCAAAGAGGAGTCTTTTGGGGAAACCAAAAGACAAAAATAATCTGAATTTAGAGTCGACTACAAGTACTAAAAACTTAGTGAGAACTATAAAAGAAATAAGAGGAATGCTTCACAACTACACTGCTCATGAAAAACAAGAAATTAAGATAAACAATAAATTAGCAGCGATAAGTACTATTTATGCCCCAAAGCCAAAAATTCTTGATTATCAAAATGCTACTTGCATGACTTGTAAAAATGTAATATAATTTTTATATTGTTTTTAGTTAATTAGTAAAGAATTGAATAATGATAATGCTGCAGAAGAAATCTCTTGTTCCAACCAAAACATAAGAATTAGGTAAAAAAAATGTTAACTTGGCACCAAAAGCAAGCAATTCACAAGAGTAAATGAACTAACATAGAAACTAAAAAATCTTGTAAACATCAATTCTTCACATATACCAAAAGTGCATACCCGCTAATTTCAAGAATCAAAACCAACTTAACAATCAATTATCACAAGAAAATAAACTTACCTTGTAATGGAGAACCAAGAGTAAAAAAGAAGAAGGAAGAGGGGGGGAAGAGGTTCGGTCGGCCGGAGTATAGCCGGTGCCGGGCGCAGCTGGGAGAGGCAGACGACCAGCTACTGTAATCTCCATTGGGATGGTAATGGTCTGAATTATGAGAATCAATTAGAAGAAATGGGATTATAAATTGAGCAAATGGGCTACTTTGATTGAAGAATTGAGAGGGAAAAACAAAATTCTGAATGAAAATTAGAAGAGAGGGGCAACAAATAAGTGTCGTTGTCGTCAGAAGTAAGGGTTTTTAATAAAAGACTCATTACCAATGGCGAAGCCATCAATATTAGTCCCGTCGAGTTTGACTCACTAGCGACGCCATACCCGTCGTCTTAAACAATATGTCCCATCGACAGTAAATTTTCCCTCCACCGCGAAAAACTGGCCCTAAATTCTACCCATTACCGACGGCTCGCAAGTCATTCTCAACGGCCATCCGTCGACCACCAATATAGAAAAGGAGGGAAAATGGCATTATCGATGGGTGCCATTGGCGACGGCAATCCAGTCTTGAATGATGTCATTAGCGACGGAAGTTAGGCCGTCAACAATAACGCCGTCGGCAATGACCCATTTTTTGTAGTGATATTCAGGCTCAATCGAGATAACTCGATAATAATAACATATATATATATAAGCTATAAAAGTCATGGGACGATGGTCCGGGCATACACACACAACACGACTCTCAACGTGAATAATTGTGTGTGCATAAAAGTTGAGAAAGGCTTTAAGAAATGTGAGAAGGATTACAGTGGGCTGCCAAAGAAGACTTCAAATAGCTTTAAATGAATGAACACTCGGTTTCCACTGGTAAGATGTAGCCAAATATAAGCTCATAAGTGTTTGAAATGAGAAAGCACTCAGTTTATAGTGTGTACAAAGCAAAATGAACAGGGCTTCCTCGCCTTTTTTCTCTTACAAATGGCCACCCCAAGCCCTCTATTTATAGAGGGGAGATGTAGGTGTACTTGCGGCTGCCCGGGGTACCTCGAGCTCCATGGGCCCTGCCGTCTCTGAATACGTGCAGTCGTGCAACGCGTTGTCCGCTTGAACCTTCATAACTTTCAATCTGGGCATCCGATGGAGGCGTATAATACCTTTTCAGAATGTTGTTGTCGAGAGCTACACAATCAAATGGGATAAGAGGTTGTATGAATCCAGGAAGATGGGTCCATGCCCAAATATTCAAGTCTTCAAATTCTATCGTGTGTGATGTCTTGTGCAGTAGTCACTCGGGATTGGAGCTATGGTTCTTGTAGGACACTTCTGTGTAGCATGTAGGTTGAAAAGTTTTTAAGAGGGCATGAATGTTGGATTGAGATGGCAAAATGATGATTTTGCCCCTTACCGGGGTTATCTCCAGTTCTGGGCTGATTTAGCAATCGTTGCTCAGGGTTATCTTTGAGATTAGGCTGCTGCAAGTGCTGAATGTCCTCAAGGTTATCTCTGAGGTGTGCCTGACCTCTTCGGTTTTATCTCAAAAATTGGAATTGCATTCATCGGGGTTGTCTCCGGATTTGAAACTAAAATTCTCGGGGTTATCTCCAGGATTGGGACTGAATATCTCGAGGTTGTCTCCGAGATGGCAAACTGAGTATCATTGGGTTGTCTCCAGGACTGGGCTATATATCCCGGGGATGTCTCTGCGATGGAAAACTGAGTATCCTAGGGGTTGTCTTTGGGACTGTGCTGATTTGACTTCCAATGTTATCTCTGGAAGACGATTTTGCAGTCCTGCAAGGTTAGTAAGAGGAATGCAAAAAATTTCAAGGTTCTACAACCATTTGTGATATTAACGAATATCCTTGGCCCGTAGTGCATGGTAATTTATGGATGTGATACTAAAAAACATCATTATCCCCTAGTGCATGGATAATTCGATGATGCAAATTATTTATTGAGCTGCGTTACAGAGATAAAATATTGATGATGAACTTTTAAATCATAGAAGATAGTAGACATCATGATCTACTTGACTCTTCTAATGGATTGTTTGTTCCGCTGCAGTTAAACTTGTTGTCTATTATATTCTATCAGTTTAACACTGTTAGAGGCTAACGATAATTTAATATGTATTATCTTAGTCATAGTATTATTTACTGGGCTAGTTGAGCTCACCTTTTGCATTCATTGTTCTCTTCAGGAAATGAGAACGTAGTTGGGACTAGTCGGGGAATGGAGTGACGGTCCAAGATGGTGGTTGTAGTAGTCCTCGCTATTTTATAAAATAGTGTGATAATAATTGTAATGAGGACTCCATTTGAGTTTGGATATTTTCTACGAGACAATATTCGTGTTAAAACTCTCAGCTACATTTTTGTCGTATTGTATAAAGGAACTTTATATTTAAATTATGTACCATGTATTTGGAGACTCGGATTGGGTTGTGTATACCTATTTTGGGGGGGTCACAGTTGGTATAAAAGCTTAGGGATATGATCTCTGGCTGAGATATGAGACTAGAACTAGGAGGGGAGAGACGGGTAAATCCTTCGCTAGTATGACCTACCTAAGCTTATTTGTTATATAATTGGTCGGTCATAATATAGGGATAATTTGTGGCATTCAATTAACCCTTGTTTTGTGGCAGTGTTTGAAATGACATCTGAAAATATTGAAATAAGCAGTGGAGCACATGAGACCGTTGAGTCACTGACGATCAATAACTAGGATAATGTGCATCAAGAAGGCAATAATCCTCATGTAAACAACAACACCGACCAAATGATGAACGACGGGATGTTTTGGAGCTTTTTGCAATTCATGCAACATCATGTGAGAGAGACTCTTATTCAAAATATAGGTGAAAACACTAGCGACTCACGGATGGTCACTGCTAAGCAATTCAACGAGCTAGGATCACCGGAGTTTTTAGGAAAGTCATAGCCACTTAAGGCAGAGACATGGATTAAGTAGATCACCAAGATATTTGATGTCTTGGGATGCTCTGAGGAAAAAAAAAGTTCCCTTTGCCACCTTCATGTTGCGAGGAGAGGCAGATTATTGGTGAGAATCTATAAAATGTACTCAACATGAAGATGTTTTGGGAGAAGTTCCAAGAACTGTTCAATGATAAGTACTTTCCTGAAAGTATTCGTCACATGAAGAAGGTGGAATTCATCAAGTTGGAGCAAAACAATATGATCGTGTCGTAATATGAGGCTAATTTGCGAAGTTATCCCAGTTTGCATCCCATTTTGTTGATAATGAGGACCGAATAACGCAAATGTTTCTGCGAGGTTTGAAACCAGATATACGTCAATACCTTATTTATCACAAACGTTGCTTGTATTCAAAGGTTGTGAATATGGCTTAGTTATTGGCGCGCGATAATGAGTCAACCCAACTAAAAGATAGCATCCGGCAAAACAATAATATCAGTGGTAGCAGTCATCGAAGCGGTGACAACAAACGTGGAGGAAATCAACATGCCAGAAATGGTAACCACTTCGGTGGTAATCCTGGCCAAGATAATAAAAGTGAAAATTTCAAGAAGAGGAGATTCAATAATAATGGAAAGACAGCAACACCAGCACTTGTTTCTAAGGAAGGAGAACAACTATTGGTCGTATGCTACAAATACGGAGGGGAGGGACACATCAGTCCAAACTGTACGTAGCAACCCAAAGCGTGTTGTAATTGCAGAAGAAAAGGTCACCTAGCTTGATTTTGTCGTGTAGTGAAGACGAGTCCAGCTGGGATGGAGACACCAAAGGTCATCCCAGACAAGTCAAAGACGGTAGTTCAAAGGAGAGTGTTTGTCATTACCTCCCAAAAAGCGAGGAACCCGAATGAATATATCACGGGTAAGCTAATCTTAAACTCTTGCGAAGTCTATACCTTATTTAATACTAGTTCTACCCATTCTTTTTTTTTCACCTACTTGCGCTCAACGTTTAAATTTGACTCCAGAGAAATTAGACTTTGACTTATTTGTTGAAACTTCGTTGGAAGAAACTTTCATTACATCCACTGTTTATAAATCTTGTTTGATTTAAATTGGCACCCTCATATTACCTGTCGATCTCATCTCTTTGAAAATACTTACATTTGATGTGATTTTAGGGATTGATTGGTTAACTACTCATCATGTTAAAATTGATTATTTTCGTAAGGCTGTTAGTTTTCATATTCCAAATCAACTTATTATGCGAATTCAATCAACCAAACCACTAAAGCCAATCACTGTCATACCAAGCCTAAAGTCCTTCGTTTATTGAAAAATGATGTCAAGCTTTCTTAGCCCATGACACAGATTTAAACAAAAATACGTCAGATTTGAATGATATTTCTATTGTTAATAAATTTCTTGACGTATTCCCTGAATAACTTCATGGTCTACCCCGGGAGAGTGAAATCGAGTTTTGTATTGACCTTGAACCCAGTACAAAACCAATTTTCAAAACCCCATATCGAATGACTCCTATTGAACTTCAGGAGTTAAAAACCCAACTGCAGAAATTTTTAGACATCAGTTTCATTTGTCCAAGTACGTCTCCTTGGGGTGCTCCTATTTTATTCGTAAACAAGAAAGATGGGAGTATGAGACTTTGTATTGATTATTGGGAGTTGAATCATGTCACCATCAAAAATAGGTACTCGTTGCCTCGCATTGATGACCTGTTTGACTAGTTGTAAGACATTAAATTCTTTTCAAAGATCGATCTTCATTCCGGATATCATCAGTTAATAATTAAAACTGATGACATTCCAAAGACTGCTTTCAGAACTCGGTACGGGCATTACGAATTCATAGTAATATCTTTTGGATTGACCAATGCTCCTGATGCCTTCGTGGATATGATGAACCGAGTATTCAAGGAATATTTGGATCATTGTGTTGTTGTCTTTATTGATGACATTCTCATTTACTCCAAAAGCCGTGAAGATCATGAGCAATATTTGAGGCTAAAACTCCAAAAGCTTCGTGAAAAAAAGTTATATGCCAAGTTAAAGAAATGCGAGTTCTGGCTTAAGGAAGTAGCATTCCTTAGGCACATGATATCAAATCACGGAATATTTGTTGACCTAGTGAAGATTGAAGTAATAAAAAGCTGGGAGCAACCTAAGTTAGTGACCAAAGTACGTAGCTTTCTGGGCTTAGCTGGTTATTATTGGAGATTCGTGGAAGGATTTTCTCGAATCGCTACTTTAGTAACTCAGCTGACTCGAAAAGATACAAAATTCGATTGGAGCGATGAATGTTAGAAGAGTTTTTAAGAACTCAAGAGGAGACTCATTTCAGCACATGTTTTGACAATACCATCTGGTTCGGAGGGATTTGTAATCTACAGCGATGCTTCAGGTAGAGGGTTAGGATGTGTTCTCATGCAACATGGAAAAGTCATAGCCTATGCTTCATGACAACTCAAAGAATATGAGAGGAATTATCCTACTCATGATCTAGAGTTGGTAGCAGTCGTTTTTGCGCTTAAAATCTGGAGGCATTACCTGTATGGGGAGAAGGTGGAGATCTATACAGATCATAAAAGCCTCAAATATTTCTTCACCCAAAAGTAACTCAACATGCGGCAAAGACGTTGGCTCGTGCTGTTGAAAGATTATGATCATATCATTCAATACCATCCTAGAAAAGTGATCTTAATAGCTGATGCGTTGAGTAGAAGATCATATGTAGGTACGAGTGCGATATTGTCAATGCAAAGGCCCATTTTGTATGACTTACAAATGATAGAGATAGAGTTAAAGACTCCAGGGACCCACGTGATGCTGTCAACTATACGAGTAGAACCGACTTTAATTGATAAAGTAAAAGTTACTCAAGCTACAGAAGCTGATGCGTATGAAGAGGAAAGTACAAGAAGGTGCTATTTCGAAAGCAAGAATCGATGAAGAAGTAATACTTCGAGTCAACTCTAGACTTTAGTTCCTAACGACTCTGATTTGAAGTAAAAAATCATGATGGAGGCGCACAACACACCATTTTCAATCCATCCTGGGAGTACCAAAATGTATCGTGATCTTCGACATACATTTTGGTGGAGCAATATGAAGAGAGAGATATCGAACTTTATCTCAAGGTGTTTATCTTGTCAACAAGTCAAGGCGGAGCATCACGTGCCAAAAGGTCCATTGTAACCACTTAAAATTCTAGAATGGAAGTGGAAGCATATTACCATGGATTTTGTTACTGGTCTTTCCAAGGTTTCTCAAGGCATAGATGCAATTTGGGTCATTGTTGATAGATTAACCAAGTCTTCTCATTTCTTACCTATACGAGAAACTTATTCACTTGAACGTCTTGCTCGTATATACATAAATGAGATTTTAAGACTGCATGGTATGCTAGTATCCATAGTTTCTGATCGAGACCTAAGATTCACTTCACGATTTTGGGTTAGTTTTCAAAAAGCTATGGGCACAGATTTATGATTTAGTTCGGCATATCATCCTCAAACGAACGGGCAGTCGGAGAGGACTATTCAAACTCTTGAAGATATATTAAGACTATGTATCCTAGACTTCAAAGGAAGTTGGGACAAGTTTTTACCATTACTGGAATTCTCCTACAACAACAGTTATCAAAAAAGTATAGGCATGGCTCCATTCGAGGCGTTATATGGACCCAATTGTTGTTCTCCAGTATGATGGGATGAGGTGGGTGAAGCAATGTTGTTGGGACCAGAATTGGTACGCATGACAACGAAAAAGATTCAAATGATCCGACAACGTATAAAAACCTCACAAGATCGACAAAAAAGTTATGTTGATCTTCATCAAATGGATGTGGAATTCAATGTTGGAGATCATTTGTTGTTACGTGTTGCTCCATGGAAGGGAGTTACGAGATTTTGAAAGAGAGGAAAGTTAAATCCGCGATTCATTGACCCATTTCAAATCCTCAACCGAGTAGAAACTGTGGCCTATAGACTAGCCTTTCCGCCAAGTATGTCTCGTGTTCATAACATTTTTCACATATCTATGTTACGTAAATATGTGGAATACCCGAACCACATTATTGAATTAGAATCAGACGAGATAGCAGAAGATTTAACGTATGAAGAGGTACATGTTAAAATCTTGGATAATAAGGAACATATTCTACGCTAAAAGGTTATGCCTCAAGTCAAAGTTTTGTGGAGAAACCACGATATTGAGAAAATGACCAGGGAGTTAGAATCTGAAATGAAAATAAGGTACCCTCACCTCTTCGACATACCAGGTACGTACACCAATTTCAAAGACGAAATTGCATAAGAAGGGGAGGTTGTAAGTCACCAACTTTTATTAATAAAGATTAATTTTTCTCTAAATGTTATTTCAAATAATAAGGTATGGATTTGATATAATGTTATAGTTGTGGGTAATATTTACAAATTTTGCAAAGTAAGCAATGTAAGACCCCAAATTTTATGAAATAAAAGTATTCATTTTTTCTTATAATTACTATTTAGTAAATGGTTAAATTGATAAAAGGTTAAAGTTAAGGGTGATATATGTAAATATTTTAAATAAGCAAGTGGTTATAAAATACTCATTGTTGTCGGGGAATATTCGTTTGGTCGTGGAATATTCTTACTGTCGGAGAATATTCGTACGACGGCGTAACCATTTGTGAGCCCCATAACAGAATAACTGTCGGATGAAGAAAACGACAAGTATAATTTTTTTATAAATAACGGCATAGTTGTTACCGTTAAAACTATTGGAATACCCGGTGGGTAAAGTAAAGTAATACGCGTTGTTGCACAGTAGCACACGGTATTACACAATATTTTTGGATTATTGATTCTTACGTAAGAAGGCACTACTCAATTATTATTGCAGTAATTACTTTTCAGTATTTTATTTTATTGATTCATTAATTGCTACGTTGATATTTTATATTATTGTTGTTTCAATAATTGTCACTGCACAGTATTTCCCATTATCAGATCAATAATTCATATTATTTTAATAATATTATTAGATAACATTATTGGCAATGTCTAGAAAGTTCTGTCTAAGGAGAGATTTGGTCATCTAATTATGCGGCAGTAAGGAGAAATCCTTATTGGAAAGCCCCCTCTTTCTTAGAAACGAACTGGTTATCATTATTGTGATTCTGTAATATTATTTATGAATAATTAATTATTGATTTATATGATAAGCAAAATATTTATGTTGACATAAATGGAGGAATATTTAGAAAAGTGACAATTATTGAAAATTAATATTTTATCTTTTCTGATAAAATAATTCATTTAAATATATTATTATATTACAATAATATAATAATGGTGATATTTTTACAATAAATATGTGATATATGATTAAATGAGGAAGAATAGTATTTTTACTACAATAAATGCTAAAAACATGTTAAACATGTTGGTGGGTCCCATTTTTGACTGAAATTTGATTATAGCTTGTAAAATCGTCCGTATGTGAATTTCGGTCAATTTCTGTTTGGAATTTTGAAAAACTTAAACTTACAAAGTTGTAAAGAATTGAATTTCCTATGGAATGGACATAAGATTTGAATTTTTCTGATAAAAGGGCTATTTATTATGAATTATTAAAGTTCTGAAATAATTGATTTTTGGAGTTTAAAATATTTATTTTAAGAAAAATGTTTTTTGCAATTGGGTGGACCCCAATGAGTGGTAAACAAGTTGAATTCAAATTTTCTAAGGTGGGCGTGAAAGTTTTTTTAATATATTAATATTTTATTAAATTATTTGATTTGGTGTTCTAAGCATTTTCCTATAAATAGAGTGCTTAGGTTAGAATTGAAAATCACACCAAAAACTGAAGTTTTCTATCTCTATATTATCGAACTTATTTTTGTGAGTATTTTGATAATTTGAGTATTGTTATACGATGCAAGTTTCTTTCAGCGTTATATCTGATATTCCAGCCAGAAGTACTATTCTTTTGAGGTAAGGGATGTTATTTTCTTCGTAAATGATATTATTTCTTTCAATATCATTATGCTGTAATATTGGTATGAATTTTATTGTGGAATTTATACCTTTTTGTGTCGGGGTTACTATTCACGTATACGGCACTATTCACATATACGACACTATTCACCAAAAAATGAAATTTTCTCTTCTTTGTTCTAGATGTCTATTATGGCTACTATCTTTGATTGTATCCATGTTTTGATCTTCTTTCTTGAATTATATGCCACTATGAGGTGTTTTTGAACTTGGATAAACTGTAGTACGAATCCCTAATATTTGTCCTTTTGTCTCACTGGATTCGTTTTCTTTAAAATATTTTTCATCATCCTCAGTCCTAAGTGATGATATTAATGAATATCTTTGTCCTGCAGTGCAAAGATAAATGATTAACTGATGAATATCTTTGGCCCGTAGTGCAAAGATCAACAGGTGTTGAGATGAACATGACCAACTAGTGATACAAATGAATATCTTTGGCCTGTAGTGCAAAGATGAATATTTGATTCAAAATATATATTGATGGATGTTACAGGGATAAAATATTGATGATAGACTTTTAAATCTTAGAAGATAGTAGAATTCATTCTCTACTTGACTCTTCTAATAGATTGTTGTTTCCGCTGCAGTTGTTGATCTAAAACTTATTGTCTATTATGTTCTATCAGATTTTTCCCTGTTGAAGACTAATGATAAATTATTTTATATTATCTTAGTCATAATATTTGTGACGCCCCAAAAATTTGGTATACATCACCCATTCTGAGTCGCCAGATACATAGTACAAAATTCAAATACAACTTCATTTATACAACTATTGAGTTGTCGTATAGAATATGACCACAGTTAACTATGAGCTTTAATACAAATGTATGTAACTCTCATGGTACCTCGACCACAACCTTTCAATGATACTTTACATAAAAGTATAGTCAAAAATTATTTTAGAAATTAAAATCTTTGGGAAGTGCTCAAGGAAACCTTCGTACATGGGAGGCCATGCGTCTAGGTTATGATATATATCATATGTCCACAGAATTATTCTTGGTTGACCCAAAAAGTCCCCAAAGAAAAATAAGAAGATTACTATCATCTTCTTTCCAATGGTGAGTCTTCTCTTGGCATATAAATATCTTTGTTGTCTCCAAGTGAAAATTATATTTCACATAAACCCCAAGATCATATAGGTAGTGCTTGTAGATATATTCAGCAAGTGGATGTGCACAACAATGTCTTATGACAACACGAGGTTGTATGTCATTAGATATCTTGTATGATAGTGACAAAACAACCTTCCAAAGTTGGGTTCGCCTCACCCTATTTGTTTCACCAAATATAACTACTAAATGTTGTATAGGATACAACACACTTTTCTATACTATTTAGGGAAAACCTCCATAGCTAGAGACCACTGTTCTATTCCTCTGTTATCCCCACTCGACCCAACAACACTCTTACGGTAACACTCTTATTACCTGAAAGAAATTGTGAAGCAGAAAGGGTGAGCACAACTAGCCCAGTAAAGAATATCATGACTAAAGATAATTAAATTATCAATAGCTTTCATCAATAATAAATCAGAGATTTATAATATATGGTAGATAATAAAACTTTCCAACCATAGTTGCAGCGGAACGAGCAATCCATTAGAAGAGTCAAATAGACCATAAGGTCTATTATCTTCTCTATGTTAAAAGTCCACCAATAATGCTTTGTCCATGTAAAATAAATCAACAGTTCTTGTCCACAATCATATGAATAACTCATAATCATAATTGTGGTTCTAAATTCCTCTTCGCAACTAGGACGAAAATAATTTTCATCGCCTATCTTCACCTGAAACATCAAAAATCATGGTTATACCAAATCAGAATTCCTGTTCATAAACATACTAATAAATTCATCTTTACACCACGGCCAAAGATATTCATTAACAATTCATCTTTGCACTACATGCCAAAGACATACAATTGTATTTTAGAAGAGTCAAGTAGAACATGATATCTACTATCTTCTACGCATTTAAAAGTGTATAATAAATATTTTATCGCTAAGACTCGGCTTAATAAATAATACACATCATCGAATCACCCCTGCACTACGGCCAAGGATATTAGTTAATATCACATCCATGAATTTATATTTCATCGCTAAGACTCAACTCAATAATTAATCCACATCATCGAATCATCCCTGCACTACAGGCCAAGGATATTCATTAGTATCACGACCACGAATTATCCATGCACTACGGGCCAAAGATAATCGTGTTTTCATCAACGGTCCTGATCATGCTATAAAATAATTCATCTTTGCACCCTTGGCCGAAGAGAATCCATAGCCATAATCATACCAAAAACTGTCCATCAATGCACTACGGGCCAATGAGAACTTTTTCCACATCATTTGTAACATTACGGTCATGATTATACCGAATAATCCCTGGTCATAATCATACCAATCCATCTATGTACTATGGCCAAAGATGACTTTCAACACAATATAAGCATGAGGATGATGACAATGATATAAGAATCAATCAAATGAGATAAAGGATAAATATTAAACATTTATAATACAATTTATCCAGCGTTCAATAATAACCAAATGTTATCAATCGCTTAATAATATCATAATCTAATATCATTAATATTATAACAATATTTTAATCATTTCTTAAACTTATAAACAATTTATTTCAATTGTTTACACTTTATCAAATAATGCATTTAATCATTCAAAAATGTCATACTCATAAAATTTCATCATCAACGATCAAATCCCTCATCAAAAATCTTCATATACCCTATATAGGATTCCCAAGCCATAAAATCCTATTTTCCAATTTTATTACTTCACATAACATATTTAATTCATTTATTCATAATTAGTTCATTTTCATGAAAAATACTAAATGAGTCCCAAAAATATTTCATATCTGGGATTTAGCAGAATATAGTCCCATCTTGAACATATATTTTTCTCAGAATTTTTAAAATTCATTTACTATTTTTCATATGGCTAAAACTGCCGAATATTTAGACATTTATCATAAATTGTACTTTTGTCAAAAATTTCTAAAATTTACAGGGTATACTCCTGTTATATACATGTACTCCCAATAACAATTTCACCAATTTTGCAGTTAACCACAAGGAGTTATAAGAGTTTACTTTTAAAATTGTTTTTTCCCATAAAATCCATAACTCTTAATTTATACATCAAAAAATTGCCATTTTTGGACACAATCTAGAAAACTCATCAAATTATCATTTCAAATTTTTCCAGAATTTTTGAGGGTCAAAAAAATTACGAATCTGCCCCTGGCAGAAACCCTTTTTTAATGAAAATACTATTCGTATGAATATGAAGGATCATTCACCATGCATGTGGTAATCCACATAGACAGATTATTCCAATAGAATAATAAAGAATGGAATAATAGAAGGATTCACCTTGCGCGCGATAGACTGCACCGACATGTTATTACCAACATAATAATAAATAATGGAACCAGGTCTGGCGTAAACGCACAGACAGGATATTCCGACAGAATAATAAAGAATGAAATAATAAATAATGGAACCAAGTCAGGCGTAATACGCACCGACAGGATATTCCAACAGAATAATAAAGAACGGAATAACAGAAGAATTTCACCAAGTATAGGGTATCCCGCATATACAGGTTATTCCAACAGAATAATAAATAATGGAATAACAGAAGTTCTCTTCACGAATAAGAAAGAAAGAATACCCCTTACGAGTACAACAAATAATATTCCTTACCATAAAAGAAACTGAATATAAGAGTAGGGAAGGAGCAGAATACTTTTCTATAGCTTCTCTATAATTTCTCTCTCTAGAGTTTCAGTGAATTCGTAAGAAATAATGAAGGAATGAGCTTCTATTTATAGAAAAATGGACTGCATAATAACTAACTCATGAACGGTCCAGATTGATTTACTTTAATCTGATGGTCAATATTTAAAGCAAAATCTTTTAAATAAAATATAATATATTCTATTTATAATCTAATAAAATGAATAACTTTATAAAAGATTTTACTATACAAACACTATGCAGACACTATGCAAATACTATGCATAATAAAATATAATATATTATAATTATTGTCTAATAAAATAGATAACTTTATAAAAGTATTCTATTTTATATAAAAAGATTTTACTATAAAAACACTATGCAGACACTATGCAACACTATGCATAATAAAATATAATATATTCTATTTATAGAATAACTTTATAAAAGTATTATGTTTTATATAAAAAGATTTTCTGTTTTATTACATTAATAATACCAATAAAACAAAACTGAGTGTCTTATCACATAAGCATCAATAATCAATACAGTGTGCTACTATGCAACAACGCGTATTACTGTACTTTTACTACCGAGTAGTTCAACAGTATTAATGGTAAACCTTCCACTGTTATTTTCAATAAAATATTTTTGTAGTTTTCTCAATCCGACAATAATTCCGTTGTGGGGTCCACCAATGATTGTACCGTCGTACGGATATTCCCCGACAAAAAGAATATTTTCTGACTAATCGAATATTCCCTGACACAACGAATATTATATAACAACTTGCGTAATTTGCCAAATAAAAATTTCACATATTACCCTTAACTTTAAACTTTTATCAATTTAACTATTTACCAAAATAGAAAAATTGAATACTTTCATTTCATAAAATTCGGGGTCTCATAATATTCTTTACTAGGCTAGTTGAGCTCACCTTTTTCCTTTTTGTTCCATTTTTCTTCTCAGGATGTGAGAACATATCAGGAACTAGCCGGGGTATGGAGTGATGGTTCAGGATTATTGTTTTAGTAGTCCTCACTATTTTGTAAAATAGTATATCAATAATTGTAATGAGGACTCCTTTTGAGTTTGTATATTGTCTATTAGACAATATTTGCATTCAAACTCACAGTATATGTGTTGTCATATTTTGCACGACAATTGTATTACTGAAGTTGTATTTGTTTCTGTACCATGTATTTGGAGACTCAGAATGGGTGATGTATACCTATTTTGGGGGCCACCACAAGCAAGTTGTCATAAAATATTCGTTTGGTCGAGGAATATTCATTTTATCAGGGAATATTCGTACGACAGCACAATCATTGGTGGACCCTACAACGGAATAACTGTCAAATTTAGAAAACGACAAAAATAAATTTTTATAAAAATAACAACAAAAGTTTTACTGTTAACTGTTGAAATACACGGTGATAAAAGTATAGTAATACAGGTGGTTGCATAGTAGCACACGGTATTGCACGGTATTTTTGATTATTGATGCTTACGTGAGAAGGCACTAAGTTTTATTCAATTATTGCCATAATAATTACTGCATATTATCTCACATTATTGATTCAATTATTGTCACAATATTTTATATTATTAAATCAATAACTAAGATGACAAAGTTATTCATATTATTATTTGTATTATTGACAATGTCTAGAAAATTATGTCGAGAAAAGGGGTTTAGTCACCTAATTACGCGCCAATAAGGAGAAGTACTTATCGGAAAGCCCCCTCTTTCTTAGAAATGATCTGGTTGTTAATATTGTGAGTTATAATATTAATGATGAAAAAAATGTTATTAAAAATGTGTTTAGTGAAGCCAAGTGAATTGAGATAAATAGAGGGATTTTTTATGAAGTATGTGTTGTAAGTTTTGCTCATTACATGGACCCCCCCACTTACTCATTTTTCAAAATCGTCGGTAGAAAGTTATCTCAATTTTGTTTGATTACTTATATATATATATATATATATATATATATATATATATATATATATATATATATATATATATATATATATATATATATATATATATATATATATATATATTAAGTTTTGTTTTATATATAAAATAGAATATATTATATTTTATTGTCTGCATAGTGTTGCATAGTACTGCATAGTGTGTGCATAGTGTTGCATAGTGCAGCATAGTAAAATCAAAAAAACTCAAAAAGTTTCACCCGTGAAAATCGTCTTTGAATCCTTTATTGTGCACCCGTGATTTTCAATTCAAATAGTATCTTGTCATTCTCCTATAAATATGATACTTAGTTTATAAATGAAAATCACACCAGAATCAGAGAATTCTTCTTCTATAATATTGAGCGTATTTCTTTAGAATTTAAGGAAGCTTTGAGTATAGAAAACAGTATGAGTTTTTCTTCAAGAATATCCTCGTCATACCCGTCAGAAATACTCTCCTTTTAAGGTAAGGGATATTATTTTTGTTCAATATTCATATGAAACAATATTTTCTTCCATACTATGTAGTATGTAAATAATATTATTTCATTTCAGATTCTGAATTCTACACTCATTTTGATAAGTATTGCTTCTATACTCCTTGAAATTAGTAGAATATTCTTGAAATTTGCATTTCATCGAGTATCTTTTCACGAGAATATTTTTCTTAACATTTTTGTTAAGTTTTAACCTTTTCATGCCGGAGTACTATTCACCCGGGGTACTATTCAGGATAAAAATTGATTTCTTTTCTGTCCAAATGATTTTTGATACATGAATATTATTCTTGAATTTTACTCCACAAAGCAGTATCATGTTAACAATTTGGACATTATTGAACTCTGAATAAATTGATTTATAAATCTTTAAAATTTATACTTAGTCTCACTTAATTGAATTCTTATATCAGTGTCATCATCCTCGTGTTTATATTGTGATGAAGGTCATCTTTGGCCCGTAGTGCATGGATGAACTGTTGATTGGTATGATTACGACCAGGAATTATGATGTATCGGTATATTTATGACCTGTAATGTTACAAATGATGTGGTAAAAGTCATCATTGGATCGTAGTGCATTGATGGATAGTTGTTGGCATGATCATGACCATTGGTAATAATAACGAATATCCTTGGCACGTAGTGCATGGATAATTCGTGGATGTGATACTAACGAATATCCTTGGCCCGTAGTGCATGGATAATTCGATGATTTGAATTATTTATTGAGCTGTGTTACAGAGATAAAATATTGATGATGAACTTTTAAATCATAAAAGATAGTAGACATCATGATCTACTTGACTCTTCTAATAGATTGCTTATTCCGCTGTAGTTAAACTTATTATCTATTATATTCTATCAGCTTAACATTGTTGAAGGTTAACGATAATTTATCGTGCATTATCTTAGTCATAATATTTTTTACTGGTCTAATTGAGCTCACCTTTTGCTTTCATTGTTCTCTTCAGGAAATGAGAACGTAGCCGGGACTAGTCGGGGAATGGAATGACGATCCGAGGTGGTGGTTGTAGTAGTCCTCATTATTTTATAAAATTGTGTGATAATAATTGTAATGAGGACTCCATTTGAGTTTGGATATTGTGTACGAGACAGTATTCATGTTAAAACTCTCAGTTACGTCTTTGTCGTATTATATAAAGGAAATTTGTATTTAAATTTTATACCATGTATTTGGCGACTCAGAATGGGTTGTGTATATCTATTTTGGGGGAATCACAGTAATAATATGTTAAGTATATTTAATTTATACTATGCTAATAGAATGAATTAAATAGCTTAATATTTATTATTTAATATTTTAGAAATATTAAATATAAATTAATAAGAGGAGTCTTATTAATATTATTACTATTATTATTATTATTATTTAATTTCTAAATAGTTTAGGAATTAATTAATAAAAACATAATCGAAATGATATGTTAAGTATATTAAATTTATACTATGGTGATAGAATAAATTAAATAGCTTAATATTTATTATTTAATATTTTGGAAATATTAAATATAAATTAATAAGAGGAGTCTTATTACTATTATTATTATTATTTAATTTCTAAATAGTTTATGAATTAATTAATAATAGTACTCTCATTATTTCCTAATTGGATTGAGCATATTTAATTAAAAGAGTTTGATTAAATAAAACCATATTCCTAAATAGTTTAGCTAGGAGGGTTGCCTACATCTATAAATAAGAGAAGTATTATTTTGATTTAGGGTTAATGAAACTTCCATGAGTTGGGAGAGTACACATAATTCTATAGAGATAGAATCTAGGGTTTTGTCAAACACTCATCTTCTTGAATACTTGTTCTTCCTTAGTGGATCACCTCTAGAGGTCAAACACTTGGGTGGCTAACGTTGATCAAATGAAGGAATCCAACCCGGTGAATTCAAGGAGAACGCGAAGGAATTGGAGGTGAACTTGTACCCGAGGAAGCTTTGATCTACGAGAGTATGATTCTATATCTTCGTCTCTTTCGTTTAATTGATAATTATGCACATGGATGATCATGGTGATGGTTTGTATGAAAATTTTAAAATTTGATTTTATCGCGCTTTTGCACTGTTTATGTAATTTGATTGCATGTTTGCGCTATATACAAACCTAACACCTTGTGTCATGTCATTCGTCATTTAATGAATTGTGGAAGGCTAGTCAATCATGTGGGTATGTTCCTCGGTTGACTACTGTAGCCACGTGAAGTATTAAATGTTTTATAGGTAACACTACTAGAAAATCGACCTATAGCAACGGTCGGCGACCGTCACTATAGGACTAAAGACTGTCGCTATAGGCTTTAGCGACGGTCGCCGACCGTCGCTATAGAAGCCGTCGGTAATCTTTATAACGACGGTCTTTAGGCTGACCGTCGCTATAGACCTTTTAGATTTCAAAAAAAAATTAATAATACACATTTATTCAACAAACACAAGTACAATATAAAATAAAACATAAAAAATATTATTTAATCGTTTTTTTTTCAATATCAAAAGCACTCGTAAATTTTAATACTAATATGAGGTTTACATCAGACAAATTTTCCAAACTCTTCACTATCACAGAAGCCAGGGATTCCTTGGTCTGGGCCTTGGTGAATTCTATTTTGGAAAGATACTTCAAAGCAGTATTATCATCTTCCTTGGATCCATAAATAATCTTTCAATGGCCAAATTCAGTGTCAACAGTCCATAATTTGCAATCTCCAACCAAACATAGAAATGGATCTACCTGACACAACCATTAAACAAAGAATAAGATATGGTACAGTTAGCATAATCCCACCACAATCCGAAAATGAAAGTCTCATTGACACTGGTGTGTTGAGAAAAGGGAAGGAGGAATATCTCACCACAAATGGTCTTAGGATGTTCTAGTATTTATTGTAACAAAAGTATCCATTTTTATAGAAACACATTAGTGATAGATAAGTTACCTCAACTATGCAACTGTCTCGGGATTTAACTCCACCTTTGTTAGAAGGCTTTAAATGGTTCCTGATATTCATCAACGAAAAGAAAGAAAAAAATCGATCAAGTTATTTGCAAAAATATGCCCCAACAATCATGTATTTTTTTTGCCCTGTTATCCATCTGCATATATTGAGGTTGCTAAAACAAAATCATGTTCATTCATAGTATGTGGTAAAAATACAAAACAGGCTCGAGTCAGACTAGAACAAAGTAATCATAACTCATCCAAGACTTGTAGTTGAAGGTCCCGCTTCATCGCTTAGACTGAGTTCACCAAATTGAATTGCTAAGGACTGGCTCGGATCAGAGTTAAGAATGGTAGCTTTTCTAGTAACATCTTTTGAATGCGATGGCCATGTCATTGGAACCACTAAATTGTTGCAGTGATTGAAAAGAAAAAGTTCTTTAGCACAGTTGGCAGTACCATCAAACGTATTGGAAAAAGTAAACCAATGTTATTGACTCTGAAGAAGAAGAAAAACTATGTGGAAAGTCAAATATCTGCAAAGCTAATATATATCTATTCGTGATCAAATGAAAGCATAACAATGTGTAGGAAGAGTATTTTAGGTAGATTTGATTACACAGTTCAAAAGCCCAACCATTTCCCATTATAGATACCACTATCAATTTGTATTACTTTAAACTACCAAGCAGTGTATATTATTGTCATTGAGTTGACATTTAATACAATATACCGACTTCCCAAATCAAACAAATTTCAACTCTGCCTACAAATGGAAAGATAGTGGTTAATATAATCCAAATCAAAGAATAACTTCAACCTGGTGCAAACAAAAAATTAGGCTTACTTATGTACCTTAAATCTCTCATGTTCCTCTTTCAGTTTAATTTTCTCATCCCTTGCTTTTCGCTACAAAAAGGCATATGGTAACTCAGAAAACACCATGCACAGACTACTTCCCCAAGATATATTATAGGGTCTGAATATAGTTTCTATCAAGTTACAAAGCATTCAAGAAGCCTAACATACAAGACAAAAAAAGCATGTAAAAACTACGTATTTCCTCACAAGAACACTCACCTTATCAGGATCTTGTAAATCTTTGAAGGCTTTGTTCAATATGATGAATGCTTGGTTGGCTTGAGGATGAGGGCATTTGTCTGGATGTACCATAAGGGACAGCTTCCAATATCTAAAGGACCAATCAAAATTAGGAAACTAAAAGTAAAAAATAAAAACAACTGTAAAGTTAAAGATTATATACACACCACATAAAACTTAATAGAAACTTCTACAAGTCAGTACATAGGATGGCAATGTATCTAGATGTAAATGCAGATTTATTATGTTATAAAGGAGAAGAAAAGTTTCCATCACTTGAAGCTGACATGCAAGTAGCACATGAATCTTCTGCTCTGCTTGTCCTCAAAAACATACTTTTGCAAAGAGTCTCAACATACTTTTCATAATTACAATTTTGGAGCAAAATCTAAACTACCCATCTCAGATCTTGAACTCCAGATACTGTATAAATTATTGCAATATTATGAAAACAAATTATACTTGTAAGCCAATAACATGTCCAGAATCTAATGCATTACTGTTAGTAAATTGAAACACCAATTAAACATAAGTAACTAATAAACAACAGATCTAAAGTAAATCCAACATTATAGGAATATAATTCAACAATATAACTACATAAAATCAGATCTGAATGTACCTTGCTCTTAGTGACAGAGTCATTGACATTAATAGAAGGGAACAAAAGGGTTCCATTAAAGGATTTTGAAATTAAATATTTAGGTTTAGTTCAAGTTCAAGTAAATTAACAAGTTATTATTTGAAGATTGACATGGCAGTGTCTCTTCTGCATGATAAAACTTCCAAGATAGAAACTTTATCCAGCAAAACTCTCACTCAACGGATAAACACTTCTTCCCTTCGGATTTCTCCCTCTCCGAACGGATAACTAGCCCATTTTGAAAATTAAAAATTTAATTCGATAGAAAAAATAAGGAGGGAGAGATTTAATAAATTAAATAAGTACGAAGATTAAGAAACTATAGCAGGAACATCTAAAAGAAGAAGGAAAAACATACAGAATCAACGAAATGCTTAAAAACGAACAAATAGAAATAGAACAGATCTGAACAGAAAGCACATAACCTAAACAACTAAATACATCATATTTCATTTCAAAGCCCTCTAAACCCAAATATACTTTACATTCCACCGCAAATTACTATGAAATCATTATAAAAAAACACTCAGATCAAGCTACAGATTAAGAATCGAAAGGAAATGATAAAGGAGAATGCACGCACATACCTTGAATCAGCTCAGAAGATTCGAGATAAAATAAAAAAATATACTAATACGCATACATATGGATAGAAATGAAGTGGTGGATTTGATCTGTAAACCCGTTAACTCCTCACTAGCGGATGATAGTAGCAATCGACGGATTGTTCGATCTGAAAATGATTTGGGGGGAAATGGGAGGGTTTTATCTTTAAAAAACCTCTATACCGACGGTTTCGTGCTGACCGTCGCTATAGATACCCTATAGCGACGGTTCCGTGCCGACCGTCCCTATAGCTCGTCGCTATATATCGAATTTCTTGTAGTGTAAGCTATTAATCACTTAGCTTTGTTCTTCGATTGTGCATTGAAGATCAAAGGTCTTTGGCGTATGCCAAAGTACTCTGATAATATTATATCCTTACAATGGAATGAGAAGAGCATTAGATAAGATATATAACAGTCATGGAGGCTTTGGTACCAAATTAAACCAAAGAAATAAGAAAAAGGAGTAAAGAGAAAATAGTGTTTGCCCAGTATGGTATTGACAATTTCACATGCAAGTATACGTGATCAACAAGTAATATAGAGTAAGTAGAGTGTTGATCCCACGAGAAATATACTAATATACTAACTTTGTATCAATTTAATCTTATTTAAACCATTGATTAAATATTATGAAATTAATTAAACTAAAATAATAAATTACTAACTAGAGTTAAAATCAGATTAAAAGGTTAAGATTACAATTTTCCCGATACCTAGTCTAAGTCTCTTTACCCTCTTTTAAATTAATTAATCACATTAAATCGCTAACTGAGAATTCCTATTTATTTATATAACCTCTTCCGATAGTTAAATACAAATATTCTTTCTAATTAAATCATTATATTCTTATATGAAGTAATTAAGAACAAATTCATTAAGCTTCAATTATAAAATTGGCTACACACGGAATATAAGTAGGTATATTCATATCATATACACATATTAGTTCTTCAATCCTAAGAAGAATAAACTAATCACACGTTATCATATTCAGATCTAAACCTGTTCGGGAGTGATCTATCGACCCCCATATGGGCCGAAGTCCGTATCTATGAAGGTTATGTCGGGCCCAATGGGCCGAAGCCAGTAAGGGGATTGGTGGTGTTCGGGGTCAGGCGACTGAGCCCTTTGGGCCAGGGTCCAGATCTGCTTGGAGGTGTTCGGGTGACGTGGGCCCATACAGATGGTTATTCCTCGTATGAAGTCTGGTGTGATAAGGAATTTGAATGGTTAAGGATTCTAATCCAAACCATATTTAAATACCAACTCCAAAGGTAGGTGTTAGGATTATATCCAACTTCATCCTTTTAAAGAGATTGAGTTTGACCCAAACATAGGTAACTACCATGTTTAGGAGTCCTATTACAATTCAGGGATCAGTTGTTAAGGTGATGAGATCAATAATAAATACAAGGCTTAACTCCAATTAACAGGTAATGCATATTTGACCACTAAATATTAAAGTCACCATTGTTAAACTTTGTTCAGCCTGTACTCATTCTCACATCGGATGTAAAGTCCCCGAACCCGGATACTTGAAACCCAAACTCGGTACTTCACGATACCATTTCTATGAGCGGAAATATTACTAATAGTAATAAAAATAATATAAATTTTAAACTTAACTTACATTTATCAGAGTTTAATCCCAAGTACGCAATCTTTACTACATTATTTGCATGATATATAATACATATCATAACTTAGTACAGTCTAACTATTACAAAAGATACAAATACACAAATCCTGTTTGTTTTCCTTTTTACTTGTTTTGGCATGAGCTTTTCAGTCCTTCACACTTAGCTGAAAACATTTAAATTAAGCAAGGATGAGCATTTGAGTGCCCAACAAATATTATATATATATAAGCTGAAAGAATTTAAATGTTTTCTTTATAATATTCTTCTACAACCAGTCAATAGTTGTGAAGTAATCTGTACCAATAATAATTACATAACAACCCTCTTTCAAATTTTTGAAACTGTGTATTGACTATACATGGGGTTTCTGTGACATACTATGAACATTATTTTCATTTTTGAAATGGTTTAAACAGAAATTCATCTATAAATCGGCCATTGCTTACGGGCCTGAGGGTGTACAGTCTATAGGCCCTGTATTGATCAATACTACATTGCTAGAACGACATTATCGTTCATCCTTTGTCTGTCGTAGCGCATAAAAATTTTTCCATTATCGGGATGTTCATACCTGTCGGGTTTTCATAACAAAGGTCTTATATAATTCAACATATATATATATATATATATATATATATATATCAAAGGTGTATCAACATGTGATTAAATACAATGATTATCCAAGTGGGGACACTTGTATAATCATTTATAAAAATTAACGAACAGAATATATATCTAAATTATCATATACTAACATGTTGATAATCAATGGGCGTATATAATATAGGTTTAACAATCTATACAGTAATAGTATAATTTTGAAACATTCTTACGCTTGTCCATTGCATAAAGAAAATGCAAAGTTAGGATACTTGCCAGATACGCTGCTTACAATTACGCAACTTAGATTTATCTTTTCTATCACGACTTATCATTAATCAAATCATTCGTTCGATTAGGACAATATAACATAACACATAGTACTGCATTTCGCAGTCAGCACATAACCTAATCACATTATCACACCTGTTCAACAGTCATTGACTCACAAACAAACATCAACAGATTCCTAATCACATTGGCACAAAACTTTAACAACCATTGAATCACCAATAAACAGTTAACTAACTAAATTATCTAAGTCCAGATCAATTTCTGAAATATGTCGGTCTACCGACAATTTTATCGGGTAAAAATCGAGTCTAAAATTCTATCACGAAGTTCAATATCCAAATAGTTAACTTAAACATCAGTCATACTATTTTTCATGGCCTTGTAATAATTATAAAATATTTATTACCATTTACCATAATTTTTAAAATATCAGAATCATTATTAAATGATTTAAATACTAATCAATTCTATTATCATTAATATTTATTAAATATTAATAGATTAATGAAACCATTACCAAAAGGTTAAAGTTATTTATAATAACTCAAAATACTTTTAAAGTATTAACATTACCCTTAAATGATTTTTAAAATATTTAAAATTATTATTAAATATTTATCATTAATATTTAAATATTAATGAACTATTTATCTAAATATTAAAAGTTATTATGACTTAAAATACTTTTAATTAATTTATATCCCTTTTAAATGATTTTTAAATTAATAAAACCATTTTTAACTATTTATTTAATATAACTATTAAATAAATTTAATATCATTAATATCAAATAATTAATGAAATTATCCTTTAAATATTAAAAGTTATATTTTATAACTTAAAATATCTATAAATACTTTATTTTCATTTAAAATGATTTTTATAATAATAAAATCATTTTTAAACTAATTTATTTAATATAAATATTAAATAACTTTAATATCATTAATAATCATTAATTAATAAATTTAACCTTTAAATATTAAAAATTATATTTTATAACTTAAAATATTTTTAAATACCTTATTATTATTTAAAATGATTTTTAATTTAATAAAATCATTTTTAATTCATTTATTTAATTCATTTAATAAATAACTTAATTATCAGTAATATTAATTTATTAATGAAAATTATCACATAATATTAAAAGTTATCAAAAATAACTTAAATTATTTTCTTATACCATAATATAATTTTAAATGATTTTTCAAATATTAAAATCATTTTTAAATAATTTATTTAATATTATAATTAAATAAGTTAAATACTTTTAATATTCTAAAAATATTAAATATTTATGAAATATATTTAAAATAATTAAAAACTAATTTTGGAATTTTAAATAATTTTTAATAATTTATTTTATATTTTTCGTAATTAAAAACTATTTTTTCTATTTATTTATTAATTTCTGAAAAATAATATATTATTTGTCGCTAAAGACCACCTATAGCGACAGAACCGTCGCTATAGGTGTTCTTCATGTTCTTGAGCTGTTCTTGAACATTCATAGCAGTTTGCAAGGTATCGAGTTTGACCAAGATTTCCGGTCAGATCCTGATGTTACTGGGCATGTTATTAGTCAGATATTGTAGTACTAATGCACGACTACAAGATCCAACAACAAACAAGTTCATACAACATATAATCAACGAGATCTGTGCCTTCAAACATTTTGTCAGGTCTGTTCTTCATTTTCTGGGTTACCCAGAAATGAAGAACAGATCATGAGTGATACTTTGAGCCTTCACTACATGCTAATCGTCCAATGTTTTAAGGATCTAACGATTCCAGGTTATACCCAACATGTAACTAAATAGATCTATCACAAAATATTATTAAAACAACAACAAATCTAACAGATACCAACTGGTCAAACCATGTCAGAAATAGCGTTCTTTAACTTTCTGGAAATTCCAGAAAATGCATTTTATGCTCATACAGCCTACTTTGACTGTCGATTTCCTTCATTATCTTGTTTATATAAGCGTTCTAGGAGCATACATATATAGTACACATAATCGAACATAATCCTGATACACTAACAACATAAAAACATCATACAAACGCAAGATCTAGCCTCAGAAAAATCTTGTCAGACACGGTTAAAGGATTTCTGGGTTACCCAGAAATCACTTGGTCATGGTCGGTCAACCGACTTTGACCAAGTATAACTTTCAATCCATACATTATTTGGTCCTGATTCATTTTGCATATAAAATACCACATACCAGACTACAAGTACAAGGCTTTAAACTACTAAAACACGCAACAAGTAACGATTAAAGAGGCCTGACATTCGGTTGTCAGACATCAAACAAATTTTTTCCAGATTTTTCAAATCTTCAAATCCGAGCCTCTAGATGTTATGGATCCAACATCTAGCAACTCAGATCATCATTAGACACTATAAACAACATATTAAAACACTTAAACACAAAATCAAACAATAAATTTGGACAGAAATTAAAGTAGGGTTTATACCTTTCTTGGTTTGATTTTCTGATTTTGTGTTGCTGTTTTGATTATGAATTTCGTGGGGCTGTGTTTTGGGACTGATCTAGCTTAAAATTTCAGATATATGGGGCTTGAGAGAGAATGGTTGAGTGTTGTGCAAAATTTAGTGAACAAATGCATTTTTTTCTCTCCTTCAATCTATTTATAGAAAAGCTAGATGCATGAATGGCTGAGCTAGAGGCTTGTTGCTGTCAATTTAGAGCATGTGGGGTTGTTGGGTTTGGCCACCAACTTCCCCTAAATGTCAAAACCTAGTTTTTAGCCAAATAATTTAACTAAGGGCATAATGGTCTTTTGGTTTGACAAAGTAATGGCATTTTAGGTAATAGCCAAACCCTTAGGGTTTGACCTTTAGGGTTTAACCCTAAGGTTTTATATATAAACACATTTTAGCAGCTAGGGTTTGGAATAAAAATAAAATTTAGGATTTCTAAATTAGTTTATGTTTCCTAATTACATAAACTTAACAATTTGGTTTAAGGATTTACTAATTATAATTAAGATCACTAATTGGCAATTAAGGCACAAATTTGGAAATTAGGGTTAATAATTTACTAATTAGGATTAACAATTTAATAATTAGGTTTAATAACTTGTAATTAGGATTTCTAATTACATTAATCGTGATCATTAGAGTTTAATGTTCGCTAAGTAGCATTAAACATCCTAATTTAGCAATTAGGGTTTCTCAATTAGGATTCCTAATTATCGGTTAGGGTTTTAAATTTTGAAATTAGGGTTTTTGCGACAATAATTAGGGTTTTTCTTAATTAGCAATTATAATTATAATACCAGACATTAATCACATTATCACAATTGTCCAATAACTTGAAACTCTAATTTGTATTTTAAATTAGGGTTTCACACAGTATTAATAAGGTTTAACACATAACACCATAATTGGCCAGCCATCACAGATTCACATATACAGTACATATTTATAGCACTGAAAAATTAAAATATTATAATATTATTATCATTCCTTATTTCAGACCCAGAATTAGGGTTTGATAGTAATATAATAAAATTGTTCCACACATTAACATTACACACATAACATACATAATTATAATACTGACAAATAATAATATAATATTATTATTCTCATTCCTTGATCAAAACCCAGAATTAGGGTTTAGATTCCATATCTGATTTATCTTTCATATTTAACATTAATAATTAAGTTAAATAATTAACTAAATTATTCTGAAATAAAGTCATATAATAAAATAATTATTATAAAAATTCTAAAATCATTTCATATATTATTTAAATAATATAAGATTATATTTTCCTTGAAAAATAATTAATAAAACATTTCCAATAAGGAATTAATTAGTATAAAAAAATAATTGATAATAATCAATAATGCTAAAATAAATTTATTTGCAATACTTAATGTAATAAATAAATTTTATTTATCACACATATAATTATAATTACACATTACCTTGGCACATATCATTCATATTTATTTTAAAAAAAATTTATACGCAAAATTTATGATTTATTTATATAAAAAATATCAGGTTGTCACATCGGAGTTATCACCTGGCGGTCTAAGGCGTCAATCTTCCTGTGTGATTTTGTTATTGTGCAGGTTTAAGCATGTGGATTTGGTGATTGGACGTGAAGACGAAACTTGACGTTAATAAAACATATAATCTATTTTCCAATTTCATATAGGTTATCAAATATAATTGCTAGCTAGATAATCATTCATGAAGCACACAATATGATAAATGATTTAAATATGGTCAACGATAATCAAAACCAAAGAAAATTAATGTAAACTAAACATTGGGTTCCATTATAATCATAATTAACAAATTAGTTCATAGCGTAGCAAGGAAACAACATATATTTAGATAAGATCTTTGAAATACATCATAATAGAAAGAATAGATCAAATTTGTGTCACGCAACCTCTTGATCTCCAATCTCAGACCTTGATCATTGATTCCTTGCTTTCTTCCTTCTCGCTCCATTGAAATTTGATAAATAAAAAAAACCCTAGCTTTGGTGGTGTTAGGTTAGATGTTAGGGTATTAGTCTCTCTATGATCAACTTTTTGATATGTATTTATAGCCTCTATGTAGTTTGGTTGACATTTAATTTAATTAGGAATCAATATGACAAGTCTGAAGTCAATTAAAAGTGTAAAAATCAGCAAAATCACCTCTGGCGCACAAATCAGTCGTCGCAACACTGCCCCTAGCATCGCAGCGCCCTATAACAGCGTCGCGGGGCTCTATAGTAGCGTCGCAACGCTCTATAGCATTATCGCAGAGCTGCACATTCTGCTCCTACCTATAGATCTTTTTGCGAGCTTTGTTTTCACAGGTGGCACGTCCCGTAACTTTTCCCAAATAAAGAGTTGTGGTCATTTTTACCAACGGACATCGAACCAACAAATATCCTAGCGCCGCGACACTTTTGCATAGGAGTGAGCATTCAGTTATTACCCGAACTGAATAAGCATTTAGGTTATAACCGAAACCGAAACCGAAATTCTACTATTTTAAGTATCCAAACTACTAACCGAAATATATGATAATCGAATAAACGAATTCTTAATAACCAAATTTAATAGTTTACAACTTTGCTTAAATTAACAACAGTACAATCTACAGCAGCAAATTGAATTAAGTGTTAAGGATTAACAGCAGTAATCAACTACATATTACAAAGGATTAACATCAGCAATCAACTACATATTATAAAGGATTAACTGGACTACAGGAGTAATCAACAACATCCAGCCAAGCCCAAAAAGAAATAGCCAACAGGTCTAAATTTTTTGGAACCTTTCTTTGTCTTCTGACTATTCTCAGAGTCTGTTGAGTGTTGACTGTAAATCCTTCCACTTGAATTATCCAAACCCAGAAACAGTTCTTGCATTATTTGCCAAACTTCAATGAATAAAAAGAAGAAATTACATCAATGACTTCACACATTATGTTTTTAAAGCAAGAAAGACACGAGGATGCAATTATGCATGTTAAATTTCTCCTTAGTTGCAATTCCACATAATATTCAACAATAAATAGAGTCCAATATCAAAACAAGAGTTGATAATTGATGAGCCAGACCCAATCATAATAAAAATCAAACCACCAAATATTTTGAAGTACTAAAAAAGAAGTCACTTTTGTGAAGTTGAAAACACACAAGTCACTTGTTTCAATTTGTCAACCAAGCAACCAATTCCGCTAAAATGAGTAAGGCGAGTCTCTAAGGAGAATATATAGTGCTCTGATCGTAAGATGAGTCTCTAAACGTAACACCATTTACAGTAATATCACCAAGTACATTATACTTTACACCAGAAAAGAAGCAAAATGTAATTTATATGGCTTTCAGTGCATATAGTGAGTACTCTGTATATGACTACATATTCGTCAAATGAAGTAATAGTCTCCATTTGCAAATTGGTACTATCCAAGTATCCATACATCTTCTGCAATGTAAAATTACAAAGGAGTATCCTCCTCTAAAAAATATTGTATATTTAAGCAATAATTACAAACATTTAGAATAAATGGAAATTTAAACAGGGGAAAACAATAATTATATTCACACTAAAATTCAAAGACCAAAGTAATGGAATCTACAGTAACTGATATTAAAGCTAGTCAAAGTCCTTCCCGACACGAGATTTTGAGGTTATATGCTTTGAGGTTACTTTAGCATTGAGAATTTCGTATTGTTAGTGAAACCACCTGGGTCAAATTCCGAGTCCGGAATAAATCTCGGGTCAAATCCCAAGTCCGAATCGAATCAAATCCATCAAAATAAGGCCTCAAACTACTAGCCCAATAATATCTTCTTGGGTCATCTTAGCCCACCACAGGCTCCCAAAAGGTCATGACTTGAAGGTACTATTGGTAGTAACTTATTTCCTTATATGCAGACTAATTTTTCCCCTATCTTTCGATGTGGGACTGGGGTGTTACAGCTAGTCTTGATGTATATATTTAATTATCTATACACAAATTAAAGAACATAAAATAAGTTGGCCCTATATTAAATTAGACAAATTAAAGACTTTAGAACTCACAATTTAAGGAATAAGAAGTAGTAAAGATAAGATTCCGTCCAGACTTGGAGTCGGAGATGAGGTTCCGTCCAAATTTTGATCTATCGTTCAAACGCGGAGCTGATTCGCGATGTGCGATTTGGGAACTGGGGTTTTGGCTTTTGGGTTAGGGACTTAGGGCAGAAACAGAGATAAGAGATCGAGATTATGATGGGTTTTGGCTTTTAACAGTGATGAGAGATTGAGAGTTCCAGATCTAGGCTAGTGGGCTGAGAATTGAGATAACTATGTGACGCCCCCAAAACAGGTATACATCACACATCTTGAGTCGCTAAATACATGGTACAGAATTCAAATACAAACTTAATTATACAACAGTCGTGTAAAATATGACTAAATATATACTGTGAGTTTTAATACAAATATTGTCATCTAGACAATATACAAACTCAATTTGGTCCTCATTACATTTATTATCACACTATTTCACAGAATATTGAGGACTACTAATGCACCATCTAGGACCATCACTCTGTTCCCCGACTAGTCCCTGCTACGTTTTCATTTCCTGAAGAAAATAATGAAAGTAAAAGGGTGAGCTCAACTAGCCCAGTAAGAAATATTATGACTAAGATAATGCAGAATAAATTATCATTAGCCTTCAACAGTGTTAAACTGATAAAATATAACAAACATCAAGTTTAACTGCAGCGGAACAAGCAATCCATTAGAATAGAAAAGTAGAGAATAAAATCTACTATCTTCTATGATTTAAAAGGTTTTTCATTACTTTTTATCGCTGAGACTCAGCTTAATAAATAATCCACATCATCTCTGCACTACGGCCAAAGATATTCATTAGTATCACGACCACAAATTATCCATGCACTACAGACCAAGGATATTCGTGTATTCATCAATGGTCATGATCATGCCAAAAACTGTCCATCAATGCACCACGGCCAATGATGATTTTTTTACCACATCATTTGTAACATTACGGTCATGATTATACCGAATAATCCCTGGTCATAATCATACCAAGTCCATCTATGCACTACATGTGCCGCCCCCAAAATAGGTATACAACACCCAACTCATTCTGAGTCGCCAAATACATAGTACAGAAAACAACTACAACTTTATAACAACAATTGTCATGCAAAATACAACAACATATATGATGTGAGTTTGGATACAAATATATACCAACTGTGACACTCATCCCAACCTTGGATAGCATGTCACAATGACACCTTACATAAAGGTATAGTCAAAAACTGTTTTACAAATTAGAATCTTTGGGAAGTGCTCAAGGAAACCTTTGTATATGGGAGGCCATGCGTTTAGGTTATGATAGATATCATATGGCCACAGAATTATCCTAGGTTGACCTAATAGACCCCAAAGAAAAATGAGAAGATTACTATCATCTTCTTCACAATGGTGAGTCTTCTCTTGACATATAACTATCTCCACTGTCTCCAATTGAGAATTATACTTCAAATAAACTCCAAGATCATATAGGTAGTGCTCGTAGATATACTCAGCAAGTGGATGTGCATAACCCTGTCTTATGATAACACGAGTTTGTATGTCATTAGACGTCTTGTATGATAGTGGAAAAACACCCTTCCAAAGTTAAGTTCACCTCACCCTATTCCGTTCACAAAAATTAAATATCAAATGACGTATCTAATACGACACACTTATCTAAAGTCTCAATAAAATTATTTTCATACTATTTAGGGAGAACCTCAACAACTATAGACCACCGTTCTATTCCCCTGTTATCCCCCGCTCGACCCAGCTACACTTTTATTACCTGAAAGGAATTGTGAAGTAAAAGGGTGAGCACAACTAGCTCATTAAAGAATATCATGACTAAAGATAATTAAATTATCAATAGCCTTCATCAGTAATAAATCAGAGATTTAGAACATATGGTAGATGATAAAAATTTTCAACCATAGTTGCAGCGGAATGAGAAATCCATTAGAAGAGTCAAATAGACCATAAAATCTATTATCTTCTACATGTTAAAAGTCCACCAACAATGTTTTATCCATGTAACATCAATCAACAATTCATGTCCACAATCACATGTATAACTCATAATCGTAATTGTAGTTCTAAATTCCTTTTCTCATCCAGGACAAAGATAATTTTCATCACCTGAAACATCAAAGATCATGGTTATACCAAATCACAGTTCATGTTCATAATCATAATAATAAATTTATCTTTGCACTATGGGCCAAAGATATTCATCAACAAGTCATCTTTGCACTACAGGCCAAAGATATTCAACAACAGGTCATCTTTGCATTACGAGCCAAAGATATTCAACATGTCATCTTTGCACTACAGGCCAAAGATATTCAACAATAATTTATCTTTGCACAACGGGCCAAAGATATTCACATCTCAAAGAAATATATAATCATTTCAAAATCTATATAAACCACAATTATAACCATGTTGATCAATTCACCTTTGCACTTAAGCTAAAAATATTCAATTGTAAATTCAATGGTCATGATCATACTAGTCACAATTCATCTTTGCACTACAGGCCAAAGATATTCAACAATAATTTATCTTTGCACAACGGGCCAAAGATATTCACATCTCAAAGAAATATATAATCATTTCAAAATCTATATAAACCACAATTATAACCATGTTGATCAATTCACCTTTGCACTTAAGCTAAAAATATTCAATTGTAAATTCAATGGTCATGATCATACTAGTCACAATTCATCTTTGCACTACTGGCCAAAGAGAACCCATAGTCATGATCATACCAATAATCTACCCATTTTTACACTCAAGTCAAACAGAAATTTCTTCACCAGGATTATAAAAATGTTATATATGATAATAAGAATAATATCATCAAAACATGGATTTAATTTTAAGAGTAAGATTCATAAATCAACGATAATTTGGTTAGAAAAAGAAACCAATTTTTTTGTCGTGAATAGTAACTCGTGAATAGTAACTCGTGAATAGTAACTCATGAATAGTAACTCATGAATAATAACTCGTGAATAGTACTCCGTATTCGTAAATAGTACCGTATACGTAAATAATGTCATATGCGTAAATAGTGTCATATACATGAATAGTGTTGTATACGTGAATAGTAACCCTGACTCAAAAAGGTAGAAATTCCACAATAAGATCCATACCAATATGTCAGTATAATGATATTGAAAGAATAACATTATTATGAAGAATATAACATCCCTTAATATCCCTTACTATCCCTTACCTCAAAAGAGCAGCACTTCTGACTAGATATCGGATATGACGCTGAAGAAAACTTGCACTGATGAATAGCAACTCACCAAGAATCTAAATACTCACAAAATACACTCGATAATCTAGATAAAAAAAAAGAGAGAAAACTTATGAATTCTGGTGTGATTTTCAATTCTAAATTAGCCCTATATTTATAGGAAAATATTAGCACGCCGAAGCAGACTTGACTTACTACCTGATGGCTTTACCTGTTATTATTCCACCCACCAAAAATCAGTCATCTTTCCCAACAACCAAAAGTGGGGCCCACCCATTTCTAGAATTTTACACCAAAATTATTTATAAACCTAATTTCTGAATCAATCACCTCTTAAAATTCATAACAAATCATACGTTCATTTTTAACGGTTCAAAATTTGTGAATATATACTCAACTTATATATGTATAACATATCCAAAAATCACAACGATCCAACGATCAGATTAAAAATTATAACTCACGCAATAAAGCTGTAAGAACACTGATTTGATCTTTTAATACCTCCAATCCGATAAAATACTGATAAAATACCTCAATATTAATTCCTTCATTTATAATCACATAAATAAATCTATCATTTATATCCACATCAAATAAATATTTTATTATCATATAAATTAATAATTAATTATTCACAAATAATATTACAGGATCACAAAAATGATAACCAGACAGTTCTCAGGAAAGAGTGGGCTTTCCGATAAGGATTTCTCCTTACTGGCGCGCAATTAGGTGACCAAACCTCTCTTTGACAGAACTTTCTAGACATTGCCAATAATGCTATCTAATAATATTATTCAAATAATATGAATTATTGATCTGATAATGGAGATATTATGCAGTGACAATTATTGAAACAACAATAATATAAAATATTAACGCAACAATTATTGAATCAATAAAATAAAATATTGAACAGTAACTATTGTAACAATTATTGAGTAGTGCCTTCTCACGTAAGAATCAATAATTAAAAAAATTTCTGTGCAATACCTTGTGCTACTGTGCAACAACGCGTATTACTTTACTTTACCAATCGGGTATTCCAACAGTGTTAACGGTAACGATTACGCCATTATTTATAAACAACTTATACTTGTTGTTTATTCATCCAATCGGTTTTCGTTATGGGGCCCACAAAAGACTGCGCCGTAGTACGAATATTCCCCGACAGAAAGAATATTCCACGACCAAACGAATATTTCCCGACAATAATGAATATTTTATTACCACTTGTTTATTTTGAAAAAAAATCATATATCACCTTTAACTTTAACTTTTATCAATTTAACCATTTACAGAATAGGAAAAATTGAATACTTTTATTTCATAAAATTCGGGGTCTTACACTACAGGCTACAGATGACTTTCAACATATTATAAACATGAGAATGATGACAATTCAATAAAACAAGTTCAAGAATAAATTTTAAAGATTTATAAGTTAATTTATTCTGAACTCAATAACGTCCAAATTGTCAACATGATACTGCTTTGTGGAGTAAAATTCAAGAATGCTCAGAAGAATATGTCCATGAAAAGATATTGGATGAAGCACAAATATCAAGGATATTCCACTAATTTTATGGAGTATAGAAGTCAAAACTTTAACCAACTGAGTATAATAAAAAATTGAATAACAAAAGAAATCACCAGGCATGCAATAGACCGCACAGACAGGTTATTCCAACAGAATAATGAATAACGGAACCAGGACATGCGTAAACGCACAGATAGGATATTCCAACAGAATAATAAATAACGAAACCAGGTCATGCGTAAACGCACAGACAGGATGTTCCAACATAATAATAAAGAATGGAATAGCAGAAGAATTTCACCAAGTATAGGGTATCCTGCGTATACAGGTTATTCCAACAGAATAATAAAGAATGGAATAACAGAAGTTCTCTTCACGAATAAGAAAGAAAGAATACTCCTTACGAGTACAATAAATAATATCCCTTACCGTAAAAGAATAGTATTCCGACTGGTAGGGCGAGGATATTCTTGAAGAAAACTTACACTACGCTCAAAGCTTCTTAAAACTCTAAAGAAATACGCTCAAGATTATAGAAGAATTCTCTGAACTTCTGGTGTGGTTTTCAATTCTAACTAAGCATCCTATTTATAGGAAAATAGAAAGGATACTATGCTGCACTATGCAATAAAATATAATATTATATATATATATATATATATATATATATATATATATATATATATATATATATTATTTAAAATCTAATAAAGCAAATAACTTTATAAAAGTATTATGTTTTATATAAAAAGAATTTAATATGCAAAACACTATGCATGCACTATGCAACACCATGCATAATAAAATATAATATATTCTAATTATTGTCTATTAAAACAAATAACTTTATAAAAGTATTCTGTTTTATATAAAAAAAATTTACTATGCAAAACACTATGCATAATAGAATATTATATATTCTATTTATAGTCTAATAAAATGAATAACTTTGTAAAAGTATTCTGTTTTATATAAAAAGCTTTTCTGTTTTGTTACATTAATAATACTAATAAAATAAAACTCATCATCATTATTATAATTCACAATATTAATCGACCAGGTAGTTCCCAAGAAAGAGAGGACTTTCCAATAAGGATTTCTCCCCATTGGCACGCAATTAGGTGACCAACCCTCTCCTTGACAGAACTTCTAGACATCGTTAATATTGCAAATAATAATATTAATAACTTTGTCATCTCAGTTATTGATTATAAAATATTGACAATAATTGAATCAAATAACGTGAGATACTATGCAGCAATTACTATAACAATAATTGAATAAAAGTGAGTAACTTCTCACGTAAGCATCAATAATCAATACCGTGTGCGTATTACTGTACTTTTAACACCGGGTGTTACAACAGTTAACGGTAAAACTTCCGTCGTTATTTTCATAAAGTATTTTTGTCGTTTTCTCAATCCGACAATAATTCTGTTGTGGGGTCCACCAGTGATTGTGTCGTTGTACAAATATTCCCTGTTAAAACGAATATTCCCCGACCAATCGAATATTATATAACAATTTGCGTACTTTGAAAAATTTATAAATATTACCCACAACTATAACATTATATCAAATTCATTCCATAATATTCAAAAATGATATTTATAGAAATTCATCTTTATTTATAAAAGTTGAGGTCTTACAAACTAAGTAAAGAGTTCGTATATAGGGCTTTATTCGGTTATTCGGTTAGACCGAATAACTCAAAAGTGATACCCGTATAACTAATCGTAAATAAATCCGGATATAATCGAATTGTAAAACATACCCGAATTATCAAAAAAAAATCTGTTACATTATTTCGGTTCGGTTCGGTTATTCGGTTATATCCGTTTTTTGTCCAGTCCTACTTTTGCATTTTCAACTATAATGTAACCATTTTACTCTCATTTCCTTTTCCTACACAAATGCATAAAAACGCATAAAAAAGAATGAAAAATACCCAAAAACTCACATTTTCATCAAGCTGAAAATACTCAATTTATAGATATAAAATCTATTCATCACACCGTGATTGTATTGTTATATTTTTTCACACAAAATTTTATGTGTAGATACTTATATTTATAGTTGCATCTTCTGAAAAATAATTACATACGAAATCTTGACAGATATTATGGGGGATTACAATAGCCTATGATTTTCCGATCAATTATTTAACCCCTCTACTATTATTTTTTTTTTGTGAAAATAGACAACCTTTTCCTCAATTATATTAATCATCATTATATTAGTGAAAATATATTAATCATCATTACTATTTTTTTTTTTTGTGAAAATAGACAACCTTTTTTATTAGTAAAAATAGACAACATTTTCCTCAATTATATTAATCATCATTATATTACCATTATATATTTAATATTAAATAAATTTATGAATAAACATATAATTAGTAATTTTTAAAAATTGTAAAATTAATTTTCAAATTTTACTCCTTTTTTGAAGTGACTATTACAAACAGAATCATGTGCAGGCTCATTCGCAGACATTTGAAGACATAATGTCTTTAACTTTATGTTGTAATTTTAAAATTGCTCTGCCACAGCATTCATGTGCTAAGCATGTTCGAAAAATTCTGCATGCAAAACATTCTCCACATTTTTCATTCTAAATTGGCATGTAATACATAAACCACAACTATGATCAATTAGCGTACATTTAGTTTGCATTACGTGCACACAAATCAAGCATAATATATAACCCTGTAATTCATTTAAATTTTTTCCCATAGCCTAAAATCATTTCTTTTCATGATTTCAAATTGTGACATATTTTAATTAAGAAATCGACATTTTCACATTAAAACATTTTATTTTCACTGTTTCCTTCTCATATTAATATCGACTGATATTATATCCATCCATATATGAGAGTAGAGTCCGTGAAAATATCACATTTTCATGTGAATATATTATTTTTTTAAAAAAATAATAATTAAGCACATCCTTTTGCGGCAAACCCCAATTTCCCTCCAGCCACATCATAAACAACCTCCAATGTCTTCTGCTGAACGTTACCGAAAATCGCCACGTCAGATTCATTACTATTCGGAGCAAAAGCCAAACATGTCTGCGATTGACTTGATACGTACAAAATCCCGGTAACGTCAATATCCACCGTGTTCCCGCTAAATTCAAATCTAATTTTCGGCACCAACAACGTTGTATAATTGCTAAAATCGTAGCACGTGTCAAGTATCGACAAAGGCTTTCCGAGCGGATACTTTTTCATCAGTTGCCGGAAATTATCTCTCAGCGGCGTATACGCTCCCGGCGGCAGCCGGGTTATTACGGTACCGGAGTCAATAATTGTACCGGCGGTGGAAAAAACGGTAGTACTAATGGGTAATTTAATGCCTCCAACATATATTGCTAGGGTGTCAATAAAGTAAAATGATGTCCCTTGTGAGCTTGCAAATGGTGTGTATTTTACCGTACTGGGGACCCCACTTTTTCCAAATGACAAGTGGCCAGTGCCGCTTGATTTTGATGGGAGACAATAGGAGAAGAAATTTCCGAATTTTTGAGATGTTTGGGATGTGATGGATAGCTTATCCCGGGCTAACCCGATTAGCCCAGCCGTGTTGCCAAATAGACCCTGATTATTTTCCCCACATCCAAACAAGAAGTCATCGATGATGTCATAAGGGGTTAAGTATAATCTATCTTTTACCAAGTAGCCAATGGAGAAAGATTGGTCCCCGTATTGGATTGCGTAAACGCATGTGGACCCAGAGCAACCGGGTCTATTTCCCGTGGCTGAATTGAGCTGAGTGCACGGTGCCGAATTACATGAGATGTTGGTGTATGAACTTGATTTGACCGGGTCGAAAATGGGTTCTTGTTGTGTGTAGCATGACCCGACACATGGTTGGCACTGAGTCCATGTGAGATCGCTCCCAGTGTCGAAGATTAACGACAGGTCTTTCTTCGGAGTCCCGAGTCCGATTGTGACAATGTAGTTACCAGCGCCTAATGAAGAGCCAGATTTTGCCGGGAGGGTGGCCTTTGAGGATCGGAGAGTGTTCTTGGCTGAGTTGAAGGCGAGTCGAGAGTTAATTGACTTGACTCGGGATTGATCATGAGTTAGGATTTGACTGACAGTTGGAGCATCGGTTTTGACTTGAGTGGTCTTGTAGCATGGTCCATGTTTATGGACAACTTTTAGTGATGCCCTGTTTTTGGGACCTATTAAAATGTATAGCCACAAGATTAGAAATCATTGTATCCATTTTGCACATTGTAGGTTTACATCTTTAACTATTTTTTAAACAAAAATAAATAAATATATATATATATATATATTAAAAAAACTTAAACACACTTCAAACCTCTATTTTTATATATATATTTTTTCCCTAGTTTATAACTTAAACCAATTGTTTTATTTTTAATACATTGAACATGAACAACACAAAATTCTTATAAATAAAGCATTCTTGCTATCGAATTTAGTATTTCTTGTCATAACAAGTCATGTGACTCAAAATAAAATATTTATTTAGCCTGTAATATATGATTTATATAGGCTCTAGATTTTCTCCTAACATTTTTTTTCATCGTACATTAATTATGTGCTTATAATTTTATGAATTTCAAAAATATTTAGGAATAAAAGTATTCAAAATACTCTCATTCCGATCGATTATTAGACGCCGATAACGGGAAGGTTTTGTTTTATAAAAATTTATGGGACTTTAAGGTTTAAAATCTTAAAATGGAAATATTGTTATTAAAATGTGAAAATTTAAAGATTTAAAGGGTATTTAAGCCTAAAAAATATCTTATTTAAACAAATTTAATCGTAAATAAAACTACTATTGAATTAATTATATTGTTCAACTTGTTCATTTTGCTCAAGATAAGATGTTTAATTATAAACTAAGAGATGAAATAATGTGAAATATAATTGCCCAATACAAAAGTAAAAAGCAAATACTAATGATCTATCTTGCGATTTTATATGTCGATTTTTTAATTGCGAGTTACATGAATAATTATAATTAGTTATATTTTAACGATGTATTAGTGGACCAATTTTATAATCCTATCCAATCTCATATATTGATATAGGTCGCAATCGTAATTTAACAAAAAATTCTCACAATACATAGTAAGACTCAAAATTAAATGTTATTTCTATATTGAGTTCTTTTATTTCTTTTGTATTTTCAAATAATTGGGACATGCATGAATTAATTATTCATATTGTGAAGTCATGGAAGTTCTTTTCCTTGCAGTAGAAGTATCTCAAATAATTATAGTGATGAAAGTAAGTACCCCTCAACAATTGTACCAGGGTGTTATGTGTTTAGGTTTCTACCAAAAAGGTTTTAAGCAAGCAAGATTAATAATTAAACAAACTAACTATATATACAAAATCTGGCTAGACTAAGAAAAAAGAAAGAAAGATAGGATGCAAAAAATATATATAGATTAAGCTTATTAACTAAAAAATTTTAAAATTTTTAATCTTTTGCCAATTATAATTTTTCCAAAAATTAAATATCACTCATTCCCTTCCAAAATATAGTTACATTTTGACTCTTTAATTTGAAGTCGGTTAGAAATATATTTTATTTTATACAATATTAGTCAATACAATTATGAATATTGTAAATTATTTTTAAAAAAAAAACTTATAATTATAATATTAGTTATTAATGTTAATGTTCATATCAAAACAATTGTTTTTTTTATTCGTTAGTTATTAATTATTATTGATGATTAATTTAAAAATGTCTTAAATAATCAATTTTAGTAGCAAGTTTATTTAATCACTAAATAGTAGTAATGATTAACCTCAAAAAATTTACCATTCATTTAACAATAAGTAATTACTAGTAGGATTGAATTTTTCTCGACCCCAACGAGACTCGTCGAATCATAACCGTAGTGATATCTGATTTTTTAAATTCTATAGGGGTATTGGATATATCTTGCTACTTTCGCGCTCGCGTCCGACCCCACCGGCACACCCCGATTATATACATACATACATATATGTATTTTAAATGAGTCTTTTGAGTTTAAATAATTACTTAACTAATTTAGGTTATTTAATTAAAAATTCATAACATATGTAGTAATACAGTGTGTTGTTAGTACTAAAAATATTGCATATTGTTTAATTTTAAATTAAAAAATAATATAAAATAGATATTATCTTCGGGGGTCGTATGAGGAACGGATACGAGGAAGGGTCCCGAACCAAATTCACCCTCTGTTTTAAACTGCTCAACACCATTGCCAGTGTTAAGCTCTGCTCGGACTTAGTTGGGTAGGTGGAGTGATTAGAGATGAAAGAGGGGAATGGGTCAGCGGTTTTTATGGCAGAATTGGACTTTGTAGTGTGCTTACGGCGGAGCTGTAGGCTATGCGTGTGGGCATGCTATTAGTCTCGGATAGAAGGATAGGGATAAGGTCTAAAAATATCTCTGATGCTTACACGGATGTCCCACTTCCACCCTAAATAATTTTTTTTTCAAAAGTACCCTTAACGTTAGCAAAATTAGGTCACATGTACCCTTGCTGTCAACTGACCTGCCACCTGGACTAACTCTGTTAACACGTGGATCATTTTTGCTGATTAGGCATTTAGAGAGAGAGAGAGACATTTGCATCACTACAGTCGTTGACAGAATAAGCTCCTCATTTGTTTCCGGCCAGTCACCATCGAAACTAATAATCACATCTCTCATTCGAATGATCATACAGTCGTTGACGGAAATCCGAAGATTTTGAAAGCTAGATCATCATCATTTTCAGACAAGGAGAATCGGAAAATTGCACTAAATCCGTCACAAATCGGTAATTCATCCAGGAAGTTTTGTCAGGATTTGAAATCCATTTTAGTCGAAGCCTCAACACAGGTTAATAATTTTACAAATCCTACACTTGAATGTTTCTGGGTGTTAGTTTTTTGTCTATTTATGTAACAAATTCGTTTAATTATTTACAGAAACAAAGAGTTTGTGAACGGTACCGAAACAGACTCTGTTGAACGGTACCGAAATCATCGACGGATCAGGGAAACGACATCACTGGAGGAGCAATTGCGAAGCAGTGGTTGATCTCTTCTCTCCTTTCTTCTTCTTCCTCTGTTCTAAATTTTTTTCTCTCTCTCCTTTCTTCTTCTTCCTCTGTTCTAAAATAACAAAATAGATCTAGCTAGGCATCAGTGAGTCGACTCAGATTGATTCAAGTGTTGGTGGGTGTTCTATTTTTGTATCTCGTCTGGATGTCCTTTGAAATCCCGATTCTCTTTAAAACTAGTTTAGGGTTTGAATCACCTGAGGAAAGTTTCAGTTCCACCACCACGACACTAAAAATCTACGATTTTATAGACAAAGGGTCCCCTGAAATGTTTTCCGGTAGCTTATTTGTACGAACGCCTGAGCGGCGGACGAGAGAGGGGTAGGATGATTATGTTTCCCTGTGGCTTGGCATTGGGATCGCATATTACTGTTGTGGGAAAGCCATATTGGGCGCATCCTGAGAAAGACCCCAAGATTGTGTGGTTAAAAAAAGGGGAGGAGAGTGCCATGGTGTCACAGTTTATGATGGAGCTGCAGGGTTTGAAGGCTGTGGATGGGGAGAACCCACCGAGGATACTGCATTTTAATCTAAGGTTGAAGGGGGACTGGAGAAGAAGGCCAGTGATTGAGCAGAATACATGCTATCGGATGCAATGGGGATAACTTCATTCAAGGGTAATATTACTGTTATCATAAAAATCTGGAAATGGGTATTTTTCACCTGGACTTTTGAAAGCATGTAGGGCCATGGAAGAGGTTGCTGCTGCCGATGAGATTGAGACATGCTTAGCTGCTTACTTCTGTTGTTGACTGTTGTAAATTATTGGCTTACTTCTGCTGTTGACTATTGTAAATTATTGGATAGCAACCCAATTTGATGATGGGTGGTAGCAGTCCAGATGCCGGCGGCGGCGATTTGGGGGAGAGAGGGGGATTCAGAGAAGGAGACGGAGGGGATTGATTTTATGGGTTGAACGGGCATGGGGATGGAGAAGAGAGTATTATTGATGTGTGTGCATCTGCACTTTAGATTTAAATTGAGATTTTGAGACAAGGTTTGAAATTCTTGAGGCACTTCGGTTATTTGTTGTGGTGCGGATTGGAATCTGATGGTGTTTGGAGGAGAGAGTGAAATGGGTTTGATTACAGAAAAAATAGAGAAGAGAAGAAAAGAATAAAAAAAAATATTTTTGCCACGTCAATTGATTTTAACGTCTGTTTGTCTATTTGGCATGTTGGTTAACGGGGAGAGACATAGTTGAGCTATGTTTTATAATGTTAAGGGTACTTTTGGAAAAAAAAATTAGTTTAGGGTGGAAGTGAGACATCCCTATAAACAACAGGGTTATTTTTGGACCTTATCCCTAAAAAGGATATAATTGAAACCGACTCTGCCATGACTGTTAGCTTAATTAAGAAGAAAATGTGATAGATCACCCTGATGAAGCGCTGATAATGGACTGTAGGAAGCTACTTTTGAACCCTTGAAATCCTGTGATCATCCATAGCCGTAAGCAAGACAATAGATGTGTTGATACCTTTGCGCTGATTGGGCATAGTTTTCATTATGTAATGGAGTAGTTAGTTATGAAGCTCCTCCTATTGATTCCATAGCTGTGCTAGGTGATGATTGTAAGAATATTTCTATTTCTATGTAGTGCGGCTTGTTGCCCACCTTTGGGCATATTACTCCTTTCGTCCCATCACAGTATAAAAATCTTTATTACTCCCTTCGTCTCAAATTAATTGTTCAGTTTTAATTTTTTTAAATTAAATTGACTATTTTTAGAATTAATAATTAAGTATATATAAATATATTTTTAAAATTATAAAAATTAAGATTAGTAATAAATTGTATATACTTTCTTTTGGTTATAGTCTTTTTACCTATATTTTAGCAAAAATAGTAAAAAGATTAGTTTTAAAAATAGTCAATTTGATTTTAAAAAATCAAAACTGAGCAATTAATTTGGGACGGAGGGAGTATTATTTTAAGTAGTCTAAAGTTAAATGTCTACTTATTTCAAATGATCTATTTTTTATAATAATTTATCTATAATACCTTAATTATTAATTATTATATTTCTATTCTATATATATATTTATGGAGTGTCACTAGTAATGTGCAAAAAATTATGCAATTAAATGAGAATTTAAATATAAATAATTTTATTATTTTAACATTTCTCTTAATATACACAAAAAATCAATTAAAAATTTTATCCTTGCAGGGGGAGTATTATATAGTCCACACGCAACGCGTGTATCCTGCTATTATAGTGCAAACTGCAAATAAATACTTTAGGTGGGGTTTGGTGTGCTCAATATAAATTTGATTTATTGCAATAATTTGCTAATATAATAGAGTTGTAATGTAATATAATAGATTATTAGGATATATTTGTTTTGGTTAATTTTTGGTATGTGTAATTATAATGTTATTATATTATATTTAAAATTGTGTTTGATTCACTAAATTATATAATTATATGTAATAAATAAAATAAATTGTAAGTTAAAATATTAAATCAGTTGTAATCATTTTTATTTTACCTTTTTATGATCCATACTATTACATACGTACATTAATTAAATGATGGTAATATAATGAAAATTTTAAAAATTAATATAATAACATTATATTCTTAATAAAATAATATATATAATAAGTGAACCAAACTTATTAAATATCACGTCAATATAATTATCATTTACATTATAAAACTATTCCATTAATTTGACGTCAATCAAACTTCATTTATCTAATAAAATACAAATGATTTTGAATTTTTCGCTCACTCAATAAATCATCTGGGCTGTCCAAAGTATGAAATAACTCCCACCATCCATCTATCTAATAAAATACAAATAATTTTAAATTTTTCGCTGACTCAATAAATTATTTAAACTGTCCAAAATTTAAAATAAATCTAATTGTTCATATAATACCGGAAATACGGGACCCATCTAGTTATATCATATGTAGGGACAAAATTGAAGTTTCCCTACAAACATGTGTCTAAGTCATTTGTGTCTTTTCTATTTACTAAAACATTTTCCTTTTCTTTTTCCTTTTCTAAATTAGCCTTTTTTCTATATTGCAATACAGCTGTTATTTACATGATGACAATGTTTTAAAGCGTAGAATTGCAGCGAGTCTAGAAGCAAAGTTGATAAATTATTAGTATTATATTCTTTCTACCCACCATAGTTGCTTTCAAACATGACTGGTTGAAAGGGACCAATAATTTGTTTTTCCCACCTAAATGATGCGTTATTCCCACAAATAAAATATAATGGTTACGCAATTTTTATTTTTTTGGAGACTTATAAAAAAAATAAATACTTTACTTTTATTTTCTCTCCTACCCTATAATTGTTCAAGAAATATCCCACACATTTTTCTCTCATATTTTATTTTAGGGATCCGGTTAACATGAAATTTATTTTTTGGTAAGTTAGTCAATTGACCAATAGAATGCCGACACACATAATCTAGTCTGCATATCAGCACTTTATTGGCCAATTGACACCAACTTGCCCAAAAATAAACTTCATGCTAACTAGTTCCACATGCATCAGTAATACTATGTCACTAGGTTCATGTGATACCATACCACTAAAATAAGTAACTAGTTAGCATGAAGTTTATTCTTGGACAAGTTGGTCAATTGGCCAATAGAGTGCTGACACGCAGACGAGACTCTATGTGTATCGGCATTCTATTGGTCAATTGACCAACTAATCAAAAAATAAACTGCATGCTAACCGGATCTGATGCATGTGATATTAAATATTTTTCTAGAAAATATAATATTTGAAACTTGTCTAGTTTTAAAAAAATAATTTTTAATATCTATTTTATATAAATAATAATTCAAATACAATTTGCATAAAGGTAATGTTTTGAGTTTTAAATTTTGATCTCAATAAATGTCTCAAATATCGTGTTATTATTATAATAATTAAATAGAAAAAAATATTTTCATATGTAATTTTAATATTTTCACATGTATTCAAGACACCTTATTTTTTTATGAGAAAAGATCACGTAAAAATATAAAAACTATATATAAAAATAGTACTCTCTTAATTAAATATATTTATTATGATTGATTATATTATAAAAGATTATTAACACGACATAATTTGAAATTTTTAATCTTTTGTTTGGGAAAGTCAATCAAATTGTTTGAAATATATAATGGATTATTTGTTATTATGACTTAAATCAGTGTAATTCAAAGTAAAAATAATTTTATTTACTGTTAAAGTCGTCCGACCAAAGAAGAGTTACAGATTAATAAAAGTTATTTTTTTTACCACAAACAAAAAACTTTAAGAATTATAAAAAAAATTTAATGATATTGTCAAAATAAAAATAATGTTGCAAGAATAAATATATATTTAACGATACTTTTATAACACTTTAATCAACACTTATTACTCTAATAACATAATTTTTATTTTGAATATATTAGCTACCGAAAAAAATGTCACTGATAATATTAGAACAATAATTATAATGTCAGAGTAATAAGTATAGTAAAAAGTTTGAAATGTCATTAAAATAAGTATAAAAATGTTGTTAAATGCATATTTATTTTGACAAAATAAAAATTATTCTGACATTATTAACTGTCTAAAAAAATATAATTTTTTTTCCAATAATCTAGTACTATCAAATTTTATGCAAAATGACCGAAATTAACTGAAATATGATCAAAAATATTAAAAACTTCAGTGAAATAATTATGAATTTTTATTTTCAAGACAATTAAAATAATACTCCAGAGTAAAATTTCTTTTCATTATTATAAAAATGTTACAATTATTTGTTTCCCATTTCATCTTTTTATTTTTTATTTTTAATTTTAGCGCCAAAGTTGATTTTCACCTAGGATATGTTTGTTTGTAAAAATTATAATCCCTGGATTGTAATTATAATCCCAAGACTATTAATTTTAGGATTAAAATCCCGAAATTATAATTATAATGTCAAAATTATTAAGCCATTTTATAATCCCGAGACTAATAGTCCTAAATTTAAATTTGAAAACAAACAAGACACTTGAGATTAATAATCATATCTCAAGTATAATATTTTCAAATAAATATAGCCCTAGTTTGTGAGACTAAAATCCTATCGGTTTTAAGTAAATAAAAATTGTCTATTTTATGGTCTAAATTTAAAATATATTAAAATATAATACTATCATGCTAACAAGAGAGAGAAGATTTTAACAATAGCTTTAGTATAAAATAAAGCTATTGCTAACATTTGAGTACAAGCTTAACAATGATTAGGCTTCCGCTTGCGTGGGACAAACATGCTGTATTATTACAGGCCCTAAAATTATAACTACAATAATTCAGCAATAGCTTTATTATAAAATGATTTAGCTTTAGAGAAAAATAAATTAATATTTTTTAAAATTTTAAAATAAAATATTAATGTTAGAAAAATAACTACACATAACTTTTAGTAATAATTACAAAAGGAGTACTTGTTATTGGCGGCTCTTGTCTTTTTCACATTATATATACGTTTGTGTATATTTATATTTGTATCAATAAGAAATAGTATCAAAATAACTTTAATAAATGCCTAGAATTCCAATAGTCTTCCCAAGAAAGGCACCATTTGTTTACTCTACAAAATATTATGCCTGTCTAAAAATATAAAGTTTAAAATGAAATAGATTTATTTGTAGATTTGGTAAAAGATCAAGGTTTAACTCGTTTATTGGACCAAAGAAATAAAAATAATTAAAAAATCCATGCCCGATAAGATTAAATAAATATTTATTGTTCAAAATAAATTTATACGGTTTCACAAGAGCTCAGTTATCTCTATCAAAAATATTAGAATTCATTAGTTATACATGTGTATATAGTTTATATTGTTTCATAATTTGTACAATTATATATACACATTAATTTTAACAATATGTTCCTAACTTAATTATCAATAAATTAAACTTGGAAACTTGTCAAAATATAATGAAAATACATTAATTTTGATAGTAAAACTTTTGATTTATGATTTAGTATCAGGAAAAAAAGTTAAAAGACTCTTGGATTCAAGAAGTCTTGAAAGAATTAAAAACAACACAGACATAGGAAAATGATAGTACTTATATGCCAGCTAATCACCAGTTAAATTTTGTGTTCCGACCAAACACAATGGCTAAATACGTACCACTGAGTCCCTGACCTTATATATAACTACTGATTAGCTTTTTACGCATATTAATTTTTTGCACATTACTAGTGATGTTCCATAAATATGCATAGAGAATACAAATATAACAAAAATTATTAATAAAGGTATTATAGGCAAATTATTATAAAAAATAGATCACTTAAATAAGTAGAAATTTAACTTAATAAAGACTTTTATCTTTAAGACATTAGGAGTAGTATTTATCTTATCTGCTTCTCTTTCCTTACCTGTTATTGTCACGTAATCTGTATCTATTTATTTATGACTACTTTGTAATTAAATAAAAATTATGTGCAGAACAACGCATGAGCAAATATAGCAGATGAAACAGGAAATATATATATATATATAGATAGAGAGAGAGAGAGAGAGAGAGGAACCTTTGGTGGAGGGGTTGCAAACAGATGCCGGTAGAATAGAATTGATATGGATTGAATGAAGGTGGCTTTGTGCAGCAACCTGTTTTCCCTCCTTAAGTGAGCAGAGAATTATTAGAGAAATGAAAAGAAGAGAAGAAGTGGAGAGAAGAAATGGAGAGAAAGTGGGATTTGCCATGGAACCACAATCCCCAACAATTATCTTTCTTAGCTTTATAAGCTTGTAGTGCATATATAATGCATACTAACTTATATACATAAATTTTCATGCCTCCACGTCACCCACTAGGAGTTAGGACAAAATTAACCCAATTATAATTGAGCTTGGTCCTCTTCTTAATTTATTTTATTTAAAAAAAATTTAAAATTTTCTTGAGTTCCCGTAGATAAAACAGACAGATTCCAAACTTTCCACATGATGGTTTCATGATTACCCCTTAATTGGCTTTATAGATCCATTATCCAACATATATACACTCTAGTAATTTTTCGTGCATGAAGCCCGAAGGCATGACATAACAAAACACTCATTTTCTCTCCGTTTTAACAATCTCACTTTCATTTTCTCTCTCTCCTCCTTTCTCTCCCACCACTGTTTCAAGTATTATACTTGGGATATGACTATTAATCCCAAGAGTCTTGTTTGTTTTTAAATTTAAACTTGAAACTATTAGTCTCGGTATTATAAAATGACTTAATAATCTTAACGTTATAATTATAATTTCAGGAATATAATCCTATGATTAATAGTCTTGGGATTATAATCTCATAAATTATAATCCCGTGATTATAATTCTTGCAAACAAAGATAGCGTAGAAATTTTTTTGAGACTATTAGTTTAAATTATGTTCATCCTGATACTAAATTTGTGGCTCATTATTTAGCTAAAAAGGTTTAGTCATCTAATATTTCTTTCTTTACTTAATGGGTTGAGCATAATCCCAATTGCATTATCCCCTTAGTTGATAAAGATATTCAAGCTTAATAAATTACAGTCGGTTGACTAATTCATATTTTTTTAAAAAAAATCTTTTTATTGAATAAAAATAATAAATAGTACTCATATAAATAAAATGAATAAAATCTATTCGCATAAAATATTCTAAAGTATAATAAATCAATTTTTTTTCAATCTATATTTGTAATTAATTGTCCCATTTGGTAAATTTTATGTGTCCTTAAATTTCTTCGTCTTGTTTTCACATTTTGTGAAAGCTGAAGAGGAATAATGTTGTTTGATAATTATGAGAATTGTACTCACGTACCTACCTTTTAATCAAAATAATTTGAGGTTTGTACTTAATTGCTTGTTTTATACGAGTATTTGGTTTTGTAAATGGTTATATATTTGGCCATTAACTGAATAGTAATATGAATGCAAATTATACACAAAGAGTATAAAAAAAAAGAAAAAATAATAATAATTGAGACCTATGATCATAAGATATTTTAAACATGTATATTAAAACGTAATAATACATGAGTCTACTGTTACTGCACAACTTTTTACTTATAATTTGTGTACATAGTGTTATTTTTATTTATTTTGTTTTTTAGAGATTTTACAATTTAAAAAAAAACAGTAAAAAGATAAATGTTAAACATGTTTTATATAAGAAAAGAAAAAAAATGGAAAAAGCAACAACAACAACAACACAAACACACACAAACATGCACAAAATAATATTAAACATTCCCATCACAAAACATGTTTTATTTGCCAATTATGGGGACTATTTCCGCATGTTCTTATGCCACACTAATGTGAGGTAAAAAAAGGAAAATTTTAAATTTTTAGAAATTATATTTTTCACAACTTTGTAATACTTTTCATAACATTATATATAATATTATATAACATATCTCCATAATATTATCAACGAGTTCAACTCTAGTAGAACCTTAACATTATTTAACTGGGTGGTGTAGTGATAAAATCATGTAGAATATATATAGGGAATTGTTAAATTTATAATAGAAATTATTATATTCATAATAAAAGTTTTGCGATAGATCGACGATTTTTACTGTAATTATATATTTACAGCGACACTTTATTATAAAAATAATAATAAAAATATTATGAATTTAACAATTATCATAATATTGTTGAAGATATCTCCATTAGCTAGCCATTATGGTCTACTTCATGTAGAGTTGAGATCACGTTTTATGTTTCCCTCGGTACGCTCCTTAAATAAGGAGTAACAATATTTTTATTTAAGAAATTGCTGATATTTTAATGGAGCACGGATTGTACATCTTATGCCGCATTGCCGCCTTTTATATTGGGGGTATTTTTTTAAAATAAATTTCTTTAGCCTTTTACAAAAATAGAGCACTGCATGTAGTGTTAGACCCTTGTCAATTTGACATGCGGTTGACACTCAAATTGTGCAGCAGCTTGGCGCATCGTGCGGCAGCTTGGCGCAGCATGCGGCAGCTGGGCGCAGCAGACGGCAGATTTGGGCCTTGGTCGAAGAATAATGTTGGACCTTGACATGCACAAGGGCGCTGTTGAAATTTAGATATGGCACACTTAGAAGGGGGGTTGAATAAGTGTGGGAGCAAACTATGACCAATTTTTAAACTTTAAATTCAAACTATTGAATATAGCCTACTGAATCAATGAATTCAGCTTTCTGAATGAATGGAGTCTACCGAATTGAATTTTTGTTTAAGAAAATATCTTGGTGATTTTATAAGTTGGATAAAATACTTGATGTAAATATATTATCTCAAGATGAAGCAAAAGTTTATATTTTAAATATTAAGAAAACTAATTATCTTGAGAAATATTAAAGAAAATCAAGCAATAAAATAACACCAAGATTTTTTACGTGGTTCAGCTATTACCCTCTATAATAATAGCCTAGTCCACGTCCAATACCAACTAGTATTGGAGACTCACTTTTATTCCTTTAAAAATGACCCTTGTTACAAAACAGATTCAATCAAATTGAATTACAATAATTCACTTGAGTACACTTGCTTCTTGTGCACCAATGCACCTCTTAAGCTTCTAAGCTTCCTTGATCCTGTTTGTAAACAAACCTTAATCCACCTGGATTAAATTCCCTTTAGACAACACTTAGTCTAAAAATATAAGATTACAATTTATAGAGGTCTAATGATCAAAGCAAATAAATAATTTAACAATGCAAGGCTCAACTAATGTATGCAATGATCAAATAGTAATAGAAGGATATTACTGATTTATAGCCCACGAAATTATGCTGAATATAAGTAGCGTTATAGTAGCACAGCAGCAAATTTCAATTGCACCAAAATATCAAATAACTTTTTCAGTAAGTAAGTGCAATAATTAATTCAAGTGTTGTAAATTAATATGTCGATAACTCTGTTGAATTTATAGGCCAAATATATTACCGTTGCTCTATAAATTAATTCCGTTGCGTATTATCAACATTTATTTACGTTGCCAACAGAAATCAACAAGATAAGTAATACACTTATGTACGTTGAAACATATTAATTGAATAAAGTAAATAATCAGATTTGAAAAACATATCTGATAATAACAATGAGTGTTAGTTCCGTAAATATCAACAAGTGTATAATAAACCAACTTTTGAAGTATAATGATTATCTTTTGGTTGAGACTTATCAACTTAAAGTCTGCCGCCATACACATATAGCATTAATATAGGAGTATGAATCAACTTTTTCAAGATAATGATTACCTTATATTTCCAAGATACTTATCTCACTATTTCAAAAATAATCATATCTCTGTCAGCCCACTTCAAAAACTTTTTAAGTCTCCAATAAATTTGTTGTCCACGTGTCTATAAATATCTCAAGACTCTTCAAATTTCATAACACATGGCAAATATTATACATTTAATTTGTACAATAAACAATAACTTACGCATGCAAAATATATAAGTATTAACCAACTAAGATAAATCAATTAGCATAAAATCTTAGGCATGCATAAAATATTTAATCACATTTGAATGCACAAATAAAATGTCCTAGAGCCTTGTATCGAAAAATCGAATATTTGCAATGATCTTACATATTTTTCTTAGGAATCAAATCTTCAAAGTCTTTCATCAATGATCTTTCATCAACCTCCTGAAATTTCATAATAGACAAATTAGTCTATAATCTTAAGTCATCATCAAAACAAAAAGGTTAGAATATTATAAATCAACATTCTCCCCCTTTTTGATGATGACAACACCAAAAATTATAACTCCCCCTGAATTCATAACTCCCCCTGAATTCATGCACATTTCAGGAAATATTTATAATACCTGCATGTTAGTATTCAAATATTAAAACAATCAATGCCTGCAACAAAATTAGTTTAAAAACATGCAGCAAAATAGTCTTAACATCCATCTTAACATCCAGGCAATCATGCCTATCAACTTAAACCCATAGTTTTTAAAACAAAAAATATTAAACAAAAACAGAATCTGAGAATATTTCTCCCCCTTTGGCATCATGCAAAAAGATCTTAATTAATCTCCTCGAGATTAGCTCGTTGTTCTGCACGAGTGGTAAAGTATGGACGATGACGAAGGCGATGAAGACGTTCTTCCAAGGTGTAATCGTTGGCAAGTCGAGGTGGTCGAGGAATAAATGTCGCAGGAGGAAGCTCCATATCCAAAAAATCTCCCTTGTACTCAGCCATCCAGTTGTTCATTGGCCATTCGGGAATTGGAGAAAACATTGTTGGAACATAAAACCTCTGACCAATAGCATTGAACCGTGTAGCCATAAAATCTGCGAACTCCCTAATTTGATAACTAACAAATTTCACCTCTTGACTTAATTGACAAGTGTTTCGATTAACCTTACGTTGAATTGCTTCAACCATAGCTAACGTCTGAATCTCAAAACCTGCTTGAAGGTCAATAAATTCATCTTCAATTTGATGATATAATTTATTGATCTAAGGGGCATCCATTGGTAATTTCCCTTTCTCAAGATGATCAAGACGTTGTCTGATTTCCACTAACTCAACTTTCAAAGAATTTTGATTTTGTAAAATGTCGGTCAAAACAGTCATAACATCAGACCCATTAGAATTTGGCAACGAAGAAGACGATGATTCAGGAGTATGAGAAATAGGCGGAATAATAGGAGGATCAGGCAGAAGACGTACAAATTCACCAGGAAGAAAAGTAATGTGTGATTTTGTCAAATTGGCAGTGTCAATAAGCTCATGATTTGTAACAGAAATTTCATCATCAAAAGAAATCTTAAAATGTTGAAAAAGTTTTGTGAGAAATTTACCGTAAGGAAGACATTTCTTGCTTTGACGAATGCAACTTTGCATGTGAGATAACATCATTTGAGATAAATTAAAAACCTTTCCTTTGAGAATCATAGCTATGACAACCAAATCCTGATAAGTAAAATCAGAACCCCCACCAAGGCGAGGAAACAGATTATACCGAACCAACTTATGCAACACACATGCATTTGGACATACACCAATAGTTTTTGGGAGAGACAGAGATGAAAGAGAATAGTCATTCATAACTATATGAAGTTGTTCTAAAGGAGTAAAAGGAATATTGGCCGCTCCTTTGAGAGTGAAAGGACATGGTCCAGTAGAAGAAATACCCAGAATACTTCCAAAATCTATACTCGTGAAAAATAAAGATTTACCTTTGACAAATGTGGTAAAACAATCTCCATTACATTCAAGATTAGTGTAAAATTGTTGGACCAACCGAGGATAGGCAACAGTAGGAGGAAATAACATAGAAAAAATGTTATACTAAGTGAAAAGTTTTTCCAATATAGAGTGTTTGTGATAAAAAAGATCCAAAGATTTTTCATACACAAATTATTTTGTAGCAATTGAGTTTTTAAAATGTTCTTCAAAACTAGGTCCTCTAAAGAAATTTTCTTGTAAATCAAAAGAAGATAAAAACGGATTTACCAGATTAGAAGGAGATTCTGGCTGAGAGAAAAATTGTCCTTCATCTTCTGGTTGCTTTGATTTTTTCTGAGGAAACAGATCGACTTCGGAGGTTTTCATGAAAGAAAAACTAGAATCGGAGTCGTCGGACAGAGTTGTAGCATCAGACATTACTTGTATAGAGGATTTCTTCTGTACGCGCTTGGATTTCAACTTTGTTTTTGTAACTCTAGGCAACGAAGCACCTTCGTCGGTTGATTTTCCAGCAGATTGCTTACTTGCTCTGGTTTTCATGGTGTGACGAATGTTGTGAATGAAATAAAGAAAACGATGAAGACGTAAGAGCTAACTATTGATGAAGTCTGAAGATATAAAGTAAATACTATTCAAGAGACCATCTCCAAAAAGCGTGTGTCTTTTCAAATTTCGAAAGTGTCTGTTCAGCTAAAGTTCCGAGTTCCAAGGTGGAAGTCCTTACGTTACCTTCGTAGTTGATATCCGGCGATAATTATGATCTTTTAATAAAACCGTGTATCTAGAATATCACTTAAGTAGATAAGGAATGTCTAATAGATATATATTTTAAAAAATATAACGTGCGTAAATCATTATTATATCATGCACATTCCAAGTTCTCTCCTTAACATACAAAATCTTTCCTCACTCAAGGGTTTAGTAAAAATATCAGCTAATTGTTTTTCGGTAGGAATAAAAACCAATTTGACTAACCCTTTTGAAATATTATCCCTTAAAAATGATGTCTTACTTTTATATGTTTTGTTCGTGAATGCAAAACAGGATTCTTTGATATGCCAATAGCACTAGAATTATCACAATATATAGGCACATTATTGCAGATAATATCAAAATCACATAATGTTTGTCTCATCCATAATATTTGAGAGCAACAACTTTCTGCAGCTAAATATTCACCCTCAGTAGTTGATAAAGCAACTGAAGTTTGCTTTTTACTATGCCACGAAACAAGACTATGTCCCAAAAATGTACACGCACCACTTGTGCTTTTTCTATCAATTTGAAACCCTGCATAGTCAGCATCTGAATAACCCATTAGATCAAAATGATTACATATAGGATAAAATAATCCTAAATTTAAAGTACCACTTAAATATTTAAAAATTCTTTTAACTGCTTGCAAGTGGGATTCTTTGGGTTTAGATTGAAATCGAGAACAAAGACATACACTGTACATTATATCAGGTCTAGATGCAGTTAAATATAATAAAGATCCAATCATACCTCGATATTTAGTTACCTCTACATCTATACCTTTATCATCTGATGTGAGCTTTATTGATGTACTCATTGGTGTAGTCTTTGGGTTGGTTTCTTCAAATCCAAATCTTTTGAGTAATTCTTTAGTGTATTTGGTTTGATGAATATAGATCCCTTCCTTTGTTTGCTTGATTTGAAGTCCCAAAAAGTAATGTAGCTCTCCCATTAAGCTCATATCAAATTCCTTATGCATACACTTTGAAAACCACTCACAAAGAAAATCATTAGTAGCACCGAATATTATATCATCTACATATATTTGAACAATGATTATTTCTTGTTTTTCATGTTTAATAAATAATGTAGAATCTATTTTACCTCTAGTAAAACCACTTGAAATAAGATACTTACTTAACCTTTCGTACCAAGCCCTCGGAGCTTGTTTGAGACCATATAGAGCTTTCTTTAGCTTAAAACATGATTGGAATATTTCTCATGTTTGAATCCAGGAGGCTGTTTTACATATACTTCTTCATTGATGTAGCCATTAAGAAACGCACTCTTTACATCCATTTGATAAAGCTTGAATTTCTTGTAACAAGCAAATGCTAACAAGATACGGATAGACTCTAGTCTTGCAACTGGAGCATAAGTTTCTTCGTAGTCGATCCCTTCTTGTTGATTGTATCCTTGAGCTACCAACCTTGCTTTGTTTCGAGTAATTGTCCCGTGCTCATCAAGCTTATTTTTGAATACCCATTTTGTTCCAATAATGGAACTATCTTTAGGAGGAGGCATTAATTCCCAAACTTGACATCGTTCAAATTGTTGAAGTTCTTCCTGCATTGCCATTAGCCAGCTTTCATCTAGGATAGCTTCCTTAGCATTCTTTGGCTCAACTTGGGATAAAAATGCTGAGAAAGCACATTGATTTTGCAATCCTCTTCTTGTAGTGATTCCTTTGTTTATATCTCCAATGATGTTTTCTGGTGGATGATTCTTGAGATATCTGGCAGTCTTTGGCATTTTTACATCATGTATTACTTCTTCTTGTTGAGGAAGATTTGCCTCAAGTTCTTCTACTGTATTTTGTTCTACATCCTGAAGGTTTTCCAATTCAACTTGCTGGATTTGTTCACTTGGTTTGCTGAATAGGTTCCTCTGGTTAGCTGGATTTACTAAGATCTCCAATGTACCTGCATCCTCATCTCTTTCTTTTGGAAGATCATTGTAAGTTTCATTAAATCGAATATGAACAGATTCTTCAACACTCAACTTGTTAATGTTAAATACACGATATGCTTTACTATTCTGTGAATACCCAATGAAAATTCCTTCATAAGATTTAGCATCAAATTTTCCTAGGTTATCACTAGTATTTAGAATAAAACATTTAGATCCAAAAACTTTGAAATAACTAATATTAGGAATCTTATTATTTAATAGTTCATAAGGAGTCTTCAAAATGATTGGACGAATAAGTACTCTATTCAAAACATAACAAGATGTGTTTACAGCTTCGGCCCAAAACTTTTTAGGAAGTTTACTTTCTTGTAATAAAGTTCTAGCTGTTTCTTGTAATGTCCTATTCTTTCTTTCTACAACTCCATTCTGTTGAGGGGTTCTAGGAGCAAAAAATTCATGACTAACACCCTTTTGATCACAAAATATTATAAAGTCTTTTAGAAACTCAGTACCATGATCACTTCTTATCCTTACAAGTTTTAGACTATATTTTGTTTCCAAGTTTCTGATTAATTTCTCAAATTTCTTGAATGCTTCATCTTTAGTTCTCAAAAATAATACCCATGTATATCTAGAGAAATCATCTACTATTACAAAAGCATAAAATTTACCATTTATACTAGGATGTCTTTCTGGTCCAAATAGATCAAGATGGAGTAGTTGTAAAGGAGAAGAGGTTGATACCATGTTCTTTGCTGTAAATGACGTTCTTACTTGTTTTCCGAGTTGACAAGGAACACAAATTCCCTTCTTTTCATATTTGATCTTTGGCAATCCTTTGACGAGATTCTTTGAGGATAATTTCTTGATTAAATCCATATGAACATGTCCCATCCTCTTGTGCCACAAATTAGCCTCATCTTGTACAGATGCTAAACATACTTCTTCATCCTGTTGCTCAAAATCAATAGTATATATATTTCCTTCTCTTTGTGCAACTAGGGTAACATTGTTAGTACCATGAGAAATAGTGCATTTTTCTTTATCAAAACTAACTTGGTGACCATTGTCCATTAATTGACTTATACTAATAAGATTAAATTCGAGGCCGTTAACTAAATGAACATTGTCAATGTTAACCTTACCATTACCAATTTTACCTTTTCCAATAATCTCACAAGTTCGATTATCTCCGAATGTGACCGTTCCGTTTTTCTTCTTGAGTTTTAGTTCAACGAACTTAGATTTATCACCGGTCATATGACGAGAGCACCCACTATCAAGAATCCACTTTTGAGAAGGAACTCTTGCCTTGAAACATACCTGTCATAAAAAATAATTCATCCTTTTGGTACCCACATCTTTTTGGGTCCTTTTACGTTAGTTGTAGGTAAATCATCCTTTTTAACCCAAACCTTCTTAATCTTATTTTTTTTAAAGCAATTTATGTCTAAATGACCTTTAATACCACATTTCCTACACATTGTAAAAGGTGAACAATAATTTAATCTAAAACGTGATTTTGACTTTAGCATTTTCATATTACCCTTTTCATGCATAGAATTATAACCAATTCCTTGTCTTTCAAAAGTAGGTCTTTCTTTACCCAAAATAACATTTAAATTTTCTTCACCTTGAACGAATTTAGCAAGAGATAATTTTAGTGAAGCTATTTCTTTTTGAAGTTCGTCATTAGGAGATGTTTTAACTGGCAATTTATCACTAAATGCATCAATACACAAATCTCTCATTTTTAATTCATTAGTCAATTTTTCAACTTCATTGTTCAAGTAAGTTACTTTGTTGAAAAGAACTTTGTTATAATTCTCAAGAAAACAGTTTTTAGCAATCAAAACTTTTTCTTCTTTACATATAGATTCCTTTTCAATATTTTTCTTTTCATCTATCAAAGATTCTACTTCACCCATTAATGTGTTGACTAAGTCTTTCAAACATGCATTCTTTTCTTTTAATTTCTCATTTTCTTGTTTCAAAGAAATAAGTTCAAAAATAGATACCTCGTTAGATTCACCTTCTATTCCCATGAAACATACTTGAGCTATCTCATCCTTGGCGTCGACCTCAACTTCAGATTCTTCTTCATCACTCCAAGTTACTAGTGCCTTGTTTCTCTTATTATCCTTGAAGCTTGTTTTTCCTTTATTCTTTAGTTGAAAATAGTCCTTCTTGAAGTGTCCTGGACGTCCACATTCAAAACACGTCTCCTCAGTTTGTTTTCCCTTGCCTTTATTTGAATTGAAGATATTCTTTCGTTTATTCTTTCTTTGAATAAGTCCTTTAAGTCTCTTGGTCATCAAGGCTATCTCTTCATCCGAATCATCATCAAGCTCTTCTTCATTTTCTGCATTAAGAGCTAAAACCTTTCTTCGAGGAGTTTCGTCCTCATCATCATACCTCTTTAACTGATGTTCATATTCCTCAAGTTCACCAAAAAGGGTTAATGTATCCATAGTAGATATAGTAGAGGAATCATGAAGAGTAGAGATTTTAGAAGCAAACCTCTTAGGCATAGCCCGAAGTAACTTACGATTAATCTCACTTTGTGGAATAGATTTGTCCAGTAACTTTAATGAGTTCAGAAGAACAAGGAACCTTGCTTGAGCCATCTTTATGGTTTCATCTTTCTCGAGTTTGAACATTTCATAATCATGCATGAGCATGCTTAGCTTGACTTCTCGCACTTTTGAAGTACCTTCATGACTTACCACTAAAGTATCCCACATCTCTTTGGCTGTGTTGCATGAAGAGACTTTATCTATCTCGGATTGTACCATGCCGCTGAGAAGTGTGTTCATTGCTTTCGAATTATATGACACCATGTAGATTTCGTTTGGATCCATTTCTAGTAGAATCTTTGGTGTCCCATCTTCTCTTCGTGGAATAACTGGTCCGTTCTCCACAACCCACCATTCCCAAGGATCTCTTTGAAGATAGATCCTCATTCGGAATTTCCAGAAGTTGTAATTTTCTGTTCCATACAACAAAGGAGGTCTATTTGTTGATTGACCTTCTTGATTGTTGTTCCCAAACTGTGCCATGTCAGAATCTTTCCCTACAAGTCACCTTTAAGACCAAGTAAGTAGAGCCTTGCTCTGATACCAAATGAAATTTAGATATGGCACACTTAGAAGGGGGGTTGAATAAGTGTGAGAGCAAACTATGACCAATTTTTAAACTTTAAATTCAAACTATTGAATATAGCCTACTGAATCAATGAATTCAGCTTGCTGAATGAATGCAGTCTATCAAATTGAATTTTTGTTTAAGAAAATATCTTGGTGATTTTATAAGTTGGATAAAATACTTGATGTAAATATATTATCTCAAGATGAAGCAAAAGTTTATATTTTAAATATTAAGAAAACTAATTATCTTGAGAAATATTAAAGAAAATCAAGCAATAAAATAACACCAAGATTTTTTACGTGGTTCAGCTATTACCCTCTATAATAATAACCTAGTCCACGTCCAATACCAACTAGTATTGGAGACTCACTTTTATTCCTTTAAAAATGACCCTTGTTACAAAACAGATTCAATCAAATTGAATTACAATAATTCACTTGAGCACACTTGCTTCTTGTGCACCAATGCACCCCTTAAGCTTCTAAGCTTCCTTGATCCTGTTTGTAAACAAACCTTAATCCACCTGGATTAAATTCCCTTTAGACAACACTTAGTCTAAAAATATAAGATTACAATTTATAGAGGTCTAATGATCAAAGCAAATAAATAATTTAACAATGCAAGGCTCAACTAATGTATGCAATGATCAAATAGTAATAGAAGGATATTACCGATTTATAGCCCACGAAATTATGCTGAATATAAGTAGCGTTATAGTAGCACAGCAGCAAATTTCAATTGCACCAAAATATCAAATAACTTTTTCAGTAAGTAAGTGCAATAATTAATTCAAGTGTTGTAAATTAATATGTCGATAACTCTGTTGAATTTATAGGCCAAATATATTACCGTTGCTCTATAAATTAATTCCGTTGCGTATTATCAACATTTATTTACATTGCCAATAGAAATCAACAAGATAAGTAATACACTTATGTACGTTGAAACATATTAATTGAATAAAGTAAATAATCAGATTTGAAAAACATATCCGATAATAACAATGAGTGTTAGTTCCGTAAATATCAACAAGTGTATAATAAACCAACTTTTGAAGTATAATGATTATCTTTTGGTTGAGACTTATCAACTTAAAGTCTGCCGCCATACACATATAACATTAATATAGGAGTATGAATCAACTTTTTCAAGATAATGATTACCTTATATTTCCAAGATACTTATCTCACTATTTCAAAAATAATCATATCTCTGTCAGCCCACTTCAAAAACTTTTTAAGTCTCCAACAAATTTGTTGTCCACGTGTCTATAAATATCTCAAGACTCTTCAAATTTCATAACACATGGCAAATATTATACATTTAATTTGTACAATAAACAATAACTTACGCATGCAAAATATATAAGTATTAACCAACTAAGATAAATCAATTAGCATAAAATCTTAGGCATGCATAAAATATTTAATCACATTTGAATGCACAAATAAAATGTCCTAGAGCCTTGTATCGAAAAATCGAATATTTGCAATGATCTTACATATTTTTCTTAGGACTCAAATCTTCAAAGTCTTTCATCAATGATCTTTCATCAACCTCCTGAAATTTCATAATAGACAAATTAGTCTATAATCTTAAGTCATCATCAAAACAAAAAGGTTAGAATATTATAAATCAACAGCTGTGCGTAGGTATGAGGTAGTGTGCGGTAGCCAAGGGCGTTATGCGTATGTGTGAGACAGTGAGTGGCAGCCATGGGCGCTGTGCGCAATCAGTCGGCAGTGTACGGCAGGCAAGGACGTTGTGTGCACTTGGTCGACAAACAAGTTGATACTTAGTCATTTGAGCAAATGAGCAGCGTTGTGCAGTAGTGGGCGACACTAAGCAGCAAGTTGGTTCATTGTGCAACAAATGGGCTATGTCAAGAAAATGTAAGTTCTGAACAACTGACATTATGCTTCCTCAGACAGGTCTGAAGTCCAGTGCTGGCACTTTAAAAATTTTCGTAAGTGCTACTATAAGGGGGGGTGCTCCGTGAAGGTCACCCGGGGCCATGGCAGGTGCCATGGGTGAGGCGTGCTGGGCGTTGGGACATTGTTGGGCTTCCTTACAACAATGTCTAACATCGAATTGTGGCTTTGAATTGAATCAAAGACTTGTTCATGAGCGGGGCATGATTGAACAAGAACTTTGCTAGGCGAACGTTGGGCATGGCAAGGTGATGGGCTTGGCATGTCAAGGCAATGTCAAGGATCAGCTTGGCATACGGTTGGCTTAAGACCAAGGACTAACGGATGAGTGACTTGGTGACACATGAGGTGGGCTAAATATGGACATGACATAAGCGGAGCCTAGCGTGTCAAAACAGTGCATGGGGTCAGACGAGGCGGGACTAAACTAAATTGGTGGCAAAGGCAGCATCACAAGTTGGGCTACGAGGGGTGCCAAACAATGCGAGGCGTTGGGCTGCGTGACAACAGAGGGTGTTGGGCAATGCACAAGATAGTGCTAGTCATGCTGAGCTGAGCAGCATGCAAGGCTGATGCACGTGTAGGATAACAGATCAGGCTGGTGTGCACAGTTGGCTTAGGCTGCGACTTGGACTGGGTCAGGGAGCAGTTGAGGTGCAGTTTGGGGCGCCAGATTGCACAAACATGGGGGACAAGCGTGCCAGCAAGTGGGCAACAACTGGGAGATCATGCAAGGTAGTTGTGGGCAGTTACCAAGTAGTGGACAAGGTGTTAGACAATAGTTGAGGCAGTTACCTGTGGTGGGTGAGCTGACCTGACAGCAGTTGAGGACAACAACAAGCTAGTGGGGAAACATGGGCTAACATCAGATTGCATGACTGGACCCAAGGATGCGTAACACCTGTAGTGGGTTATTTTGGGGAACTGCCACCCCTTTGTTGGTAGCACCTTATTCGTGCAAACCTCTTGGCTAGTTGGGGGTGCCAACTGACCATTAAGCTATAAATAGTTAGTGTTGGGAGCACAAAAATGGAGGTGAGTTGTAATACCCAAAAAAAAAAAAAAAATAATAATGATAATAATAATAATAATATTCTTAAAACATATTGTTTGGACTTTGTCTTTTATTTGAGTCAAACTTGTTATTTAATAAGTGATGGATAAATTAACTTAGTAAAATTGGACTTTTCTTATGCTTGGCAGTTTTGGTCAAATTATAGTTATTTATGTTGACTATAATAAGTATGTGGTTACATTAATTTGGATATTAAAACTAATTGGGACAAACTAATTTTTAAGCAAAAGTTTGGGCTAGTTAAACTATTTGAGCCCAAATTAAGGTTATGGGTTTAAAAACCAAATTGGAATAGGAGTAATATATTAGGTTAAATTCCTTCCTAATATATATACTGACATAATCGACTAAAGAGGGATTCTAACGAAGCGAGAAACAAAGAGGAGGCGGAAGAAAGACTTTGGGATAAAAGAAAATTTGAGAACATGATTGTGAAACTATATTCAACATAATTGTATCTCCAAAAGGTAATTATTGATTTTATTTTTGAATATAAAATAATTAATTTCATTAATATGATTACAATTTGTTTTGGAGAATCGACTAGATCGTTTATTAATTCAATGATATGTAAATTAGAATATTTGATAATTTATATATTAAATAAGAAATTAATTTGTTAGTATGAGTTTGGTTCGTAAACCATATATGTGTATATATAAAGTATGGTGCCGTTAATTCGACAAAGTTGAATCTTAATTTGTCCATGTATGTTGATAATAGAAAGCTGATTTTAGAAGTGCCAAGTCAGGCTTGTTACTTTAAAAAAATAATAATAAAAAAATAAAATAAAAAAATGAATGGTGACCTTTGAATTGTAATTTCGTAAATGAGAGCATGGTCATTCTGGTGCATATTTCAATGGGATGATTAATTATAATATAGTCTTCCATCAAATTCTTGTTGAATATATTTTATAATATGATGGTTAGAAAGTTAGAAATCAGTGAGTTAATAAACTTAGCATCAGGAGGTTCAACCGAATTAATAAAGAATGAATCTATATTATATTATATATTATTTTTGGAACATAAGTTAGTATGAATCTTGGTGTACTTTGTATATAACAAACATGAAGCTAATATTATTTTATAATAGTAATATTAATAATATTAATAGTAATAACAAATCATGGAAAAGGGAAAATTATTAATTATGAATTTAATATACTGTTATTAATTTATTTATGTCAATTTGTGTAATTAGCTCGGACGGAAGAAACTTAACGAGTTATACTTGGAATATAAATTTTGGAGTATTAATAATTGATATAAAATGATGATTAAAGGCATATTAAATAGATTATGAATTATTTTGGAATTATTAGTTTGGATTATTTTTAATTTGAAGTAAATATGTTTAGGTTGTGATTAACGTTTCGTATTTGATACCGTTGGCATTTGAGGGTAAGATTTTTTGGAGTGTGCTATAAATGGTTTAGAAGTATCAGGTACGGATTTCGTACTCTTTCAGCAATACTCTTGTTAAATTTGATTTGTTCATTTGTTTCCTTGTTTCGAATTCTGTTATGATTTCACATAATTGTTTCCTGTGAAATAAATATATTAGTTTCATTTTGGAGTTGATACATATGACTCGTATTTGTACTCTTTAAATTAGGATATCATGTTTAGTATTTATTTTTGATAATTATAGAGCGGTACATGTTTCTACCTTCTTTTTGAGACATTGTGACTATAATTTGATTTGGTTCAACATGTACATATAGAACCCTTTTGTTGGTATTATGTCGTATGTGTTGTGACATAGTATTTTTGGTAGAATATACCGTAGGGTATACCTGAGCTATAACCATCTGTGGGGGTACCACATGCATGACGTCTTGGCACGAGAGGCATGACACTTTCCGTGGCGGTGTGATTAGTCCACGGCGTCTCCGTTTTGGGCTCCGAAGGAAGTGGGCCATTTGGTGTTTTGTTGTGGGAGGCGTATGTGTTAACCCTAGTATTCTGTTCTGTGGATTTGTGATGTAATTCCAAACACACCTATCCGATTTGCAAACATTTGGATTCGTGGTCCAATGTGTGATTTTCCTGTGTGGCATTATTTTGATTTCCTGTGTGGCATCTTTGACTTGCCTGTGTGGCATTATTTTAACTTGCCTGTGTGGCTTTGTTTTGACTTGCCTGTGTGGCAATGTATATTTCTGAGCTCACACGATATGAAATAAAACTCAACCATTTGATTCAGCCTATTATTTCATTGTATTAGTTTTGTTTGTTTCTGTTCAGTTCAATTCATTGAGTTATTTACTTCAGTTCGTTATTTCTTTATTCTTCTATTAGTTTCGTTAATTCTGTTGATTCAGATATATTCCATTAAGATCTTTGGAAAATATATTTTCGTTAGTATTTACACTTGAGACTTGGTTCAGTATTTTGTCTCAGTTGTTTTCGTATATCAGTCGTATATCTTTTGTATATCTGTATCCGTACTGGGCAATTGGCCCATGCTGTATTTTTCTTCCGGCAGGTTTACAGGGGTGATTCAGGGCTAGTGTGATGAGAGAGTTGTCTTTGACCATCTAGGTTGTTTTGATTTTTGATTTTGGTTATTTTGACTCTGTTTGGAGAATTGTATTTAGTACTTTATTAATGGATCACCACTATTAATATTTTGAGGTTATTAGTGATTTGTTTACTTATTTTGAGGTTTGTTGTGCTTTGCACGTGACCTCCCTTTCCTTTTCGAGAAGGGGGTGTTATAGATATGGTATCAAAGTCGAGTCTCGAAAGCTCGGGTCGGGTCATTCGATCAGGTTGCCAGAGGTGGGGACACGAAGGATGGTGGTATTATCCCACAATGGAGAGATGGAGGTCCGGAGGTGGGGAAACGAAGCCAACATGTATTATCCCACAATGGCTAGAGAGGTAAAGATCTTTGGGCCGTGTGTGTGATCGAATTTTGACGGGGACGTCAGAAATTTAAGTGGGGGAGTTTGTAACACCCCAGTCCCACATCGAAAGATAGGGGAAAAATTTGTCTGCATATAAGGAAATAAGTTATTACCAATAGTATCATCAAGTCATGACCTTTTGGGAGCCTGTGATGGGCTAAGATGACCAAGAAGATACTATTGGGCCAGTAGTTTGAGATCTTATTTTGATTGATTTGATTTGATTCGGACTTGGGATTTGACCCGAGATTTATCCCGGACTCGGGGTTTGACCCGGGTTATTTCATATGGTATCAAAGCTTAGGTTCTTTATTGTAGAAAACCTATCTAAGTTTGACCTGTGAGTTATGGGTAAACCATTGGGTAGACGTAGGAGTTTGATTCGATTTTGGTCTTTGTTTGGTTTGTCTCTATTTTGACCAACTATCTATCTCTTTTTGATTTGTAATTGATTTGAGGATAGTGGAATAATTTGTTAAGGTGATTGAGCAATGATATTAGTTAAGAATTGTTATTTAATCATTGAGGTGAATAAAGTTATACTTTGTGCAGATAAGAAATGATCTTATATGAGATGCAATTATGATGTGAGTATTTGTATAGATGAGAATTTGATTTTAGAAAAATTATTTATTAGAGTTGTTTTTTTGTGTGACAATCATTATGATCGTTGAATTAAGGATTTGATTTTGGTTAGGTTTTGATTTATGTTAAGCTTGTGGATTAATTGATATTTGTGTATTGATGAGATACTATGATAAAGTGAAAATTATTAAGTATAGAGGATTTCTTGTAATTTGAGTTGTTGATATTCGAGGTAATTATATTAATCATTTGGAGTTAATGATCAGTTTTGTGACTATTTTCTAATAGGATATTGAAGTTATGTTCTATGAACTTTCTTTGTGATAGTATGAGGAGACATTGAAATTTATTGGATTAAGGTTTGCAATAAGGGATAATTGATTTATTATATGATTAGATAGTAAATGATGAAATTCAATTAATTTTGAGAGACCTTGAATATTTATAGTATGCTTATACAGATAGTAGAATATTTGACTTAGAGTTGATATGATGATAAAGAGATCTTAGTAGTATATTCTTTGGTGTAATAATATTTAAGAACTAGCTAGTTCGAATTGGGGTTTGAATATTTTGAAGCTCTTGAGAATTTAGGAAAAGTTGATATAATTTGTAGAGTTGTTTGATTTATCCGATATCCTTGGAGTTTTGTATGATTTTATGAAAATTAAATAAAAATAATTTGTTAAATCTTTGTCATGTGTGAAACATAAACATTTTATGAGTTAAAAATAATTTTAAATATTTTGGGTATTCGAATCGTATTTAGATGAAAAGACATTTTTGTAATTTTGAATTATGTTCTGAAGAGTACGTTTGCAAGAACGAAACTTAAAGTAATTGACGGGGGCTGTGACACCCCCAAATCCGTGAACTTCATTTTCACCGAATTTGGTGCTCACTTATCAAAAACTATTATATCTAACTATCCATATTCAAAGGATAAAGACATAATTTAAATAATTTAAACAATATACTCTCCCATTAAAGGGTTACATCATACTCTCAAAACAAATCCCAGGTAATCTAACCTTAAAGTTATTACATCAGTTTGCGAAATACTTTGTAAAATAAAACAAATCTTAAAAATTTAAGCATTTAAATAAACTTTAAACAATTCTTCATCACCTAGACATCTTGTCCTTTCCCTTGCTAGTAGATGGATCATCACCTCTTTTAACTTTAGCTACATTGTTTAATTGCAAGAGTGAGCAAACAATTTCTCACTAACATAAAGATAGTATAATAACAACATGAGAGTGAACAACGAATACTGAATGATAGAGAACTTGTTCTACGAATCAAAATAGAAAACAAGTTCGAACTTTAATTATCTGAGGGTCTTATGACCACGAACTATGTCCACGATGTTTAGGTATTATTACCTTAACCTCAACAGTCATTAGACTGTACAGACTCTTCTTAACGTACTTAGGGGGATCGGACCTTTGTACCATGTATTGTGCACAAACATCTAAACGTTACATGTACAAAATCCCCTAGGTTAGGGTTGTTCGTCTCAGTTTGGATTTAGAATTTCTGCACTAAAGAAAGTTTAGTTTGGAACTAGCTTATCAGTGTTTTCTAGAATTTTATAACACTAATCGAATATAGATTAATTCAATCAATAAAGGTTTGCTTACTACTTGAAGATTTAATACGAAGATAAAGCTTTGAACAAGGTTATCAAAGTCAAAGGTTGAATAACAAAAATATATAATTGAGTAAACATGGTATACATGCAAGGTGCTATAGAAGAGTTAAAACAATCTTCTTTGAATCAATGTATTAGAGCAAAATAAGCTTTGAATAATAATTAGGAATCTAAATCTCGCTTAATGTAATGAATTAAGTTACATAAGCTTGAACAAACATATGCAAGATAGGTTAAGCTTGCTCATCATCATAAAGAATGTTAGGAACTTGCACAATAATAATTTAGGAATGGGAACTTGCATTTAATATGAAAAGAAAGAAGTTACAAACTTTGTTCAATATAAATAGTTAAGATTTAAGAACTTGCTCAATAATAACAAGGTAGAGTTAGAAAACTTGCATAACCATAACAAACTAACTCAATGAAAGTATGGAGTTAGAAGACTTGCCTTGATTGTAAGCTACACAAATGAAATAATCTCCAATTACCCTACACATATCATCGAAATCGCAACAATAATTAATTGTATGAACATTAGCTTTAGGGTTTAAACCATCATTTAAGTTATAACCTTAACCTAGCACCTAACCATTTAGGTCAACAAACTTAACGTTTCTGAAACTACACATTGATCAAAATAACTCAGTCGTTCAACTCTATCTTTCGAAAACATCTCAATTGATTTCATTTTATAACTTATTTAAATAATTATTTCAAATCTTTTTACTTTGCATTTCAACACATTAACATCTGTTATTATAGTTTATAACATGTTTTAACATCATTAACATACTCACTAAACTAATCACAAGTCCAACATGCCTGATCTACAAACAAGCAGACCTCACTGTCTCAGTTCAGGGTGTGGAGACGCTGCACCACACTTAGGCTTGGGACCGGTGCAGCTGCGCCGTATTTTGCCTTGGCACCAGCGCAGCTGCGCTGGTGCACAGACAGACGAAAACTCGGCAGTGAACAGTAGCCGTTTTAGCACAACTAACACGAATTTCACCCACGAAACAGTGAAATTAACAACTACAATTAGTGAAGACTATTACAAACATGATTGCTAATATTTACAACCAATTAACATAATTTATCATCAACTAAAACTAGTTTAATTTCTCAAAATTCAATATTTTCATATAAAACTCCATTTTTAAACTTCTTTCACAGAAATCATCAGTGACATCTCAAAACTTGTCCAAAACACTTAATTCAAATTACGTTATGTTCATATCTCAATGAACTACCATATGCAAGCGTCAATTTACAGTTTTATACACCAATTGACCACTAAAATTGGTACTACTCACAAGCCATATAGAAAATATACACTATCATATTTTTCTTCCTTTTAAAACTGTAATTAGCATACGAATTCTTGTTTACATATAAACTCAAACCCAACCAACACATATAATCATCACAATTCAATTGTCTAGCAACAATTTAACAAAATTGACTTCATAGAGAATAGAAAATTATATCGTAACTCATATATGTATATAAATATATATATATATATATATATATATATATATATATATATATATAATACTAAGGTTTAGAAAATACCTTCACTTAGCTTGGTAATCCACTTGGTTACACACTGAAATTGCTTAGATCTCCTCTCAATCTCTCAAGTTCTCTGTTAAGCTCTACTTAGTTTTCTCTCAACTCTCAGACTTAGCCAAAGAAAAAATTAAGACGCGTACAAAATTATACTAACTCCCACTAATGTCAGGTAAAAAACCAATAGATAGCGTCTGTTAAAAACTCAAAGGCCACAAGGCCATGTTTGGCTAACCACATAGTTCCCAAACCAAATTATTTTAATAACATTTATATTATATAGTTTTATGTCACACTTTTAGTAGATTAATTTAAATATCTTAGTTTAACTAATTTAAATAACTCATAATAATAATAAAATTCTTATTATCATATACCTTATAATTAATAAATAATTATATATCTAATTTAATTAATAAATTAGACACCTCACTATATTTAATTTATTTAGTTCCTTTAAATTAAACAATTCATTTAATTTAACTAATTTCTTAAATATTAAGCAATTGATTTAATTTAATTATTTTCCTTAAATTAAATCCAACAAATAAAATTATCATTACTCGATTCAATTAACATTAATTAATTTAGCTACTAAATTAATTCATGACAATTCATCAAATATTTATTTTTCTCAATAAATAAATTATTTTAAATATTTATTTAATTCTATAAATATTTAAATTAAATTATAAATTTCTCGATCGTTACATCCTTCCCTCCTTAAAAGGATTCTGTGTAAGACCCCAAATAATTAATAAATGAAATTTAATTTTCTTTAATTATTATTTTGAACAGTAAGGGTTGATTTGATTAATGTGGATAGTTATGGGTAAAATACGCAAATATTTCAAAAAAAACAAGTGGTTATAAAATATTCATTGTTGTTGGGGAATATTCGTTTGGTCGTGGAATATTCGTACTGTCGGGGAATATTCGTACGACGGCGCAGCCATGTGTGGGCCCCATAACGGAAAGCGATTGGAAGAAGAAAACGACAAATATAAGTTGTTTAAAAATAACGGCGTAGTTGTTACCGTTTACACTATTGGAATACCCGGTGGTTAAAACACGGTAATACGCGTTGTTGCACAGTAGCACACGGTATTGCACCAATTATTGACTCTTACATAAGAAGACACTACTCAATAATGGTTACAGTAATTACTGTTCAGTATTTTATTGATTTAATAATTGTTGCGTTGATATTTTATATTGCTGTTGTTTCAATAATTGTCATTACACAGTATTTTCATTATCGAAGCAATAAATCGTATTATCTGAATAATATTATCAGATAAAATTATTGGCAATGTCTAGAAAGTTCTGTCTAAGGAGAGGTTTGGTCACCTAATTGCGCGCCAGTAAGGAGAAATTCTTATTGGAAAGCCCCCTCTTTCCTGGGAACTGCCTGGTTGTCAATATTGTGATTCTGTAATATTATTTATGAATAATTAATTATTGATTCATATAATGAAAAAAATGTTGATTTTATGTGGATATAGATGGAGAAAATTTTTAATGCGACAATTGTTGAAAATTAATATTTTATCTTTTTCTGATAAAATAATTCATTTAAATATATTATTATATTTTTAATAATATAATAATGGTGATATTTTTACAATAAATATGGGATATATGAGTATACGAGGAGGAAGGATATTTTTGTTACAATAAATATTTAAAACATGTTAAACATGTCGGTGGACCCTATTTATTGACTGAAATTTGATTATAGCCTGTAAAATCGCCCATTTGTGAATTTTGGTCAATTTCTGTTTGGAATTTGAAAAAACTTTCTTCTGCAAAGTTGTAGAGAATTAAATTTCCTATAAAAACTCGAGAGATTCAATTTTTTTAACAAAAGGGTTATTTATTATGAATTATTGAAGTTCCGAAGCTCCAAAATAATTGATTTTTGGAAGTTTAAATTATTTGAAATTAGAAAAACGTTTTTTGTGTAAGTCTTGTGAGGTGGGCTATTTGGTGGCTGAGATTTTGAAGCTAAATACATGTGCGTATGAGGATTTAGAAAAAAAAATAATATTTAATAAATTTTCTACTTTGGTGTTCTAAGCATTTTCCTATAAATAGGGTGCTTAGGTTAGAATTGAAAATCACACCAGAAACTGAAGTTTTCTCTCTCTATATTATCGAGCGTATTCTTGTGAGTATTTTGAGTATACTTTGAGTATTGCTATACGGTGAAAGTTTAAGTTATAGCCTATATCCAGTATTCCAGTTAGAAGTACTGTCTTTCCGAGGTAAGGGATATTATTTTTTTTCGTAATGATATTATTTCTTCAATATCATTATGCTGAAATATTGATCTAAAGTTTTTATCAAATTTGGAACTTTTGGTGTCAAAGTTACTATTCACGTATACGACACTATTCACGTATACGACATTATTCACGAATACGGCACTATTCATCGAAAAATGAAAATTTTTCCTTTTCGTCTAAAATATCTATTGTGGATACTAGCTTTGATTGTATCCATGTTTTGATCATTCTTGAATTTTACACCACTATGATAATTTTTGAGGTATTTTTTGGAAATGGGTAAAACAAAGTACGAATCCTTAATCCTTAATCCTTGTCATTTTGTTTAACTGGATTCGTTTTTTAAAAACATTTTTTTTCATCATCCTCAGTCTTAAATGATGATATTACTGAATATCTTTGGCCTGTAGTGCAAAGATGAATGATTTCTGATGAATATCTTTGGACCGTAGTGCAAAGATGAACAGGTGTTTAGATGAACATGACCAACAGATGAATATCCTTGGCCTGTAGTGCAAGGATGAATATATGATTCAAGATGTGCATTGATTGATGTTACAGGGATAAAAATACTGTTGATGGACTGTTAAATTCATAGACATTAGTAGATTTCATCCTCTACGTAACTCTTCTATGAATTAATATTTTCCGCTGCGAATATTGATTTAAAACTTGTTGTCTATTGTATTCTATTAGATTTTTCCCTGTTGAAGACTAACGATAATTTGTTGTATATTATCTTAGTCATAATATTCTTTACTGGGCTAGTTGAGCTCACCCTTTTTCCTTTTTGTTTCATTTTTCTTCTCAGGAGGCGAGAATATAGCGAGTACGAGTCGGGGTATGGAATGAAGGTTCTAGGGAGAGTTGTTTAGTAGTCCTCACCATTTTTGTAAAATAATGCATCAATAATTATGATGAGGATTTATTTGTATGTGGATATTGTCTAGATGGCAATATCTGTATTTAAACTCGTAGTTTACATGTTGTAATAATAAAGTGGTAGTTGTTTCTGAACCATGTATTGACAACTCAAAATGGGTGATGTATACCTGTTTTGGGGGTGTCACATTCTGTCCCCAGAATCACAACTCGAAAAATTAATTCATTACATTCTTCTCTCATTAACAAGATTATGTTCCCAGAATCGCTATACAAAATCAAGCAGACAACTGAGGATAATTCTTCATCATAACATTTTCAAGTTCCCACGTAGCTTCCTCAGCATTGTGGTTCCTCCAGATTACCTTAACAGAAGGTATCATCTTTTTCCTCAGTACTTTCTCTTTTCTATCAACAATTTGAACATGGACTTCTTCACATGTTAAATCTTTCTTAAACTGTAAGGGCTCATATTCTATAACATGCCTATAATTGATTAGTAGGTTTTATACCTACTTATCCGGTATCTGTTACTTGAATTATTTGATTAATCTCATGTTTTTTAGTTAATTTTCATGCATTTTGTGTTCGTTGCTTGGGAGTTGAAATTGCAAAGAATTGGTATGAAAACGCAAAGAAAAACAATCCGGACATCGTTTGGGCTTTTATGTTTATTTTATGTTCTTGGTTTGGAACTTGGATTACATTGTAGAGCTTCTTCTTAGCTTTTCGGAACATCTTGAATCATCAAAATCAGAGTTCGGATGCAAGAGTTATGACATTTGTACCAACGGACGTTGAACGTCACGTTTTTGGGTAGCCATTTGCATAGCAGTCACTTCCAGCCCAATTTCAACCTTCATCCGTTCATTATTTCTAAAATCTTAAAGAATGAAAGTTGTAGATCTCGTCGATATCTTCGATTTGATTGGTGGCAGGCCTCGTAAATCTTCCCAGATCAAACGTTATGACCGTTTTCCCAAAGGACGTCAGAGTAGAATATTTTCCTTCGCAAAACCACCTCCAGGGTTGGTATGCGAGGAAAAAAGCAGGCCCCTAGCCCGCTGGGGTGGGCTCAAAACAAGCATAGACCCCCTCCGGGGTGGGAGTAGCCCAGAAAATACGCGAAAAATGCGAATTTTGGTCCAATTTGAGTCCGGAAAGGATTATTTCGATCCGATTGACACACGGACTTCCAAGAGAACTTCTAAGAGGACTTAAAGACATATGAAGAGACTTATAAAAAGAGGAGAATCACAAGGATTAGGAGAGATGAGAGACTAGATAGATGATTCAATTAGATTAGATTAGAGTAAATTATAGCAAAACACTAAATCTAATTAGATTTGGAGATTGAAGAAACTTGAAGACCATTGATGATCAGGAGCAGGAGCTTGAGGAAGATGGAGATCTACTGACAACAGATTTATTCTTTATTCTACTTTTATTTTTATCTTTCAATGTGTATTCAATTGTGGATTCTTAGTTTTAATTCAATGAACTAATTCTTTGTTTGAGATTACAATGGATCTTATTGTGTAGTTTATTTTAATATGATTCGTTATCAATTATTATGTTCTATTGTGAGGATTGTCTATTGTGATTTGGACTTAATTGTTTAATTAATTGGCCATCAATTACCGTGATAATCTATATGAACTCGAGAGATGAAGTATTGATTTAGATCTTATCATGATAACATGTGTCATGAATTTTGTCAATAGCAGATTTTTGATTATGGTTAAGGTAGAGATACGCTTGACATCGCATGTAATCGGATAAAGAACTTATTCTTCAACCTTCTTTAATTGTAATTCACATAGAGATATAGTGGATTAGTTGATTAATGTGTTTAACGGATTTCTATCTTAATTGTGGATTGACGTTAATATGGGTATTATGCATCGAGAGGTGGTTTTATCTGCTTTAGTGTTCTTGATTAATAATTCAGGATAGAGAATAATTGATGAGAAGTGTGTTAACTTAAATGAAATAATAAGTGAAGTTGTGATCTTAAATCTCTGTTATCTTAATTTAACTAGTGGTAATTAGAATTAGTTTACCTATAAATTGAAATTCATTCGTTTAAATAAGATTGAGTTGGTTATGGGTTAGTACTTGGTAATTTTTTATTAAATAATTTCTCGTGAGAACGATACTCTACTTTCACTTTATTACTTGTTGACCACGTATACTTGTGTGTTGTGCGTATATAAATTTTACCCAACAAGGTTTTGGCACCGTTGCCGGGAAATTAGTTTAATATTTTTTTACCAATATTAATTTCAATCAAATTAGTCTTAATTTAAACATTTTTATTTTTATTTTTAATTCTCTTCCTATATTTCTCTCTTTTCAGGTACCATGGATGACTTTGCATATCAATGGCCATACACGAACATGACTCAACCAAGGGAAACGGGGATTGATAGACTTAATGCATTTTCCGTAATGTCAGCACAGATTGAAGAACTATCGAATAGGAAGTTGGACGTTTTTGCAGCCCAAAGGAGTCGAAAGATTGCAGTTATGTGTGACTATTGTGCTTGCAATCATCCGAGTAATCAATGCACCATCAATCTCGGGCCGGTACAGTATGGTGGTAATTACCTCAATCAGTATGCATATGATAATTATGATCAAGTTTGGTGTTATCACCCGGATTCTTGACCCTTTATAACCACTTTACAATTCTTATATACAAATCTAACAGGAATCACTTCCTTATTCGCAATCTCTATACTTAAGGGAAATTCTAATTCTTCCTGGGGCAAATCTAAGTTCTGAGCAAATTCATCGGATATAAATGAACAAGTAACACCCAAATCAAATAGTACATTAGCATTAATACCATTAATCGGAATGATACCTGACACCACATCCTTAGACTTAACAGCATCTTGCACGGTCATATTGAAAGTTCTTGCAGTAGGTCGGCTTGACTGAGCTGGTCCAGTGATGTTCAATGCACCACCACCATTATTGTTTCCTTTTCCACCACTTGCACTTCCTGCTGGCTTCTTGGGAAAATATCGAGCCATGTGATCCTTTGAACCGCAGGTAAAACATGCTCCTTTCTTCGGACTAAAACAGTTCGGTTCAATGTGTCCCTCCTGACCACAGTTGAAACACACCCGCTTTCCCTTCAAACATACCCCAGTATGATTCTTTCCACAAGTAGCACAAGCTTCAAACTTTTTCTTCTGCTGACTTCCCTGTTGTCCTCCCGTAGTCGAATTCTCGTTCTATTTCCTCTTCTGATGGTTACTTCCAACATTACTTCCACCAGCCTTATTCTCGTTATCATTCTTCCTATTCTTCTGATCTTGGTTATACTTGGTCAAGGCATCGCTTCCACCTTCCGCGATAATTGTATTTTCCAGTACAGCCGCAAATTTATTTAACTGGAACACTGAAACCTTGCTATATAGCCAGGGTTTCAATCCTTGTTCGAACCTTCTCGCCTTACGCTCATCTGTATTGACTTGATAAATGGCAAATCTTGCCAACTCGTTAAACTTCGCAGCATAATCTGGCACCGTCATAGTTCCCTGCTTAAGCACAAGAAATTGCACCTCCAACTAGTTCCGAGAACTCGCTGGAAAGTACATTTCAAAGAACATCTCCTTAAATCTATCCCACGCTACCACTCCTTGTCCTCCACGAACTTTATTTGCTTACCACCAGTAGCTAGCTTCAGATTTTAGCATGAACGTTGCAAACGTAGTCTTCTGATCTTCATTAACCCTAGCAACATCGAACACCTTCTCCATTTCCATGATCCAGGTTTGGGCTTCCACTGGATTCATAGACCCTTGAAACTCTGGCGGTCCAACTGCTTTGAACTCCTTGAAAGTTGTAACTTGAGTTTGCGGTTGATTTGTAAGTGCCCCCGTCAACAAAGCTACCAACTGCTGAACTGGATTAGCGTTGGTCTCATTGTTATTGTTAGTAGACCCCTCAGGAGGTACTTTCTGACGTGGTTGTCTTCTTCTAGGAGGCATTCTCTATTAAAATATACGCTTATTAGTTCACTACTCAACTTCTTGGGTATTTAAATTTTAACTTAAACATTCCAAGATTAAAGCTATAACACATAACATTCCAAATAAACTCTAATATTTTATACATTCATAAAATTTTAAACATACTAAAGATAGCATATCTTCTATAAACATCCACTTTCCTGAACTAAACCAGTTTCAGGATTACATACTCATACTATCCCTTTATTCATCTCAAAATAAGGGATTCACAAATTATTTACTCGCATAATTAACCAAATATTATTATCATTCTTATTTTCTATCTATTCATATTAAGACATCGTATGGCCTCTCGAAGCTCTTCCTCCATGATACGATACGTAGTCCTACGATCCATCACAAACCACGGCGAGTCTTCAAACTAAGGTGGGTAATAATGGACTCGATCCTGGGCCCTATCAATCACCGAATTAAAAGCATAATCTATCTCCTTCATCTTGGCTTTCTTCACTTGGACCTTAGCCTCAGCCAGGTCTGCACGTTGAGACGCCTTCATACAAGCATCCCCTACTCTTGCACGCTTAGCTGATTCCTCTTTGAAGTCATCTTTCATCTTCTCCATGTCAGTCTTCATCTTCTCGTTCACTGCCAACAGGTCTTCATGCTGACCCTTGGTATGAACTAGATCCCACTTCGTGTTTCTAAGTTTTGAATCAAATTCCTGGATCTCTATCTCCTTATGTTCCAATACAACGTGATGCATCTCTACCATCTCCTTCACTTCCTCAACATTTTCCTGTAACTCAATGTTACGATCATACAGAACATCATACATCTCAGCCGATACGGAGTTTGGTGGAAACTCCTCAGGATCCTCCTCATCATCATCCTCCTCATGACTATCCTCCTCGGGATCGGTCACAGGCTCATCCTCTTGGATCAACTGTTCCCGCACTATGTGAATATCCCGGGGTTCATCAGCTCTAGGTACCTGAGGTATCACCTCTCTAGCTGGACTGGATCCTCATTCGTTAGACATCCTGACAACAAAATATTTTAAGTTTTACTTAACATTTTTCGCTACTCGTGAGCACATAAGTTATTAACTCATAGCACATAATGTCTTTTATTATTCAGTTTCAATGGATGCCTTAATCCATTCCTTAAAACCCGATAAGAGTTAATCACCTCTATGTTTTCTAACTTCTTAAAGGCTACTTCCTAAGGTTTTCCCCACCTAAGGTTCATAACCTAAAGCTTTGATATCAACCTGTGACACCACCAAATTCGGGTACTCCATTTTCACCGAATTTGGTGCTCACTTATCAAAAACTATTATATCTAACTACCCATATTCAAAGGATAAAGACATATTTTAAATAATTTAAACAATAATCTCTCACATTAAAGGGTTACATCATAATATCAAAATAAATCCCAGGTAATCTAACCTTAAAGTTATTACATCAGTTTGCGAAATACTTTGTAAAATAAAACAAATCTTAAAACTTTAAGCATTTAAATAAACTTTAAACAATTCTTCATCACTTAGACATCTTGCCCTTTCCCTTGCTAATAGATGGATCATCACCTCTTTCAACTTTAGCTGCATTGTTTAATTGCAAGAGTGATCAAATAATTGCTCACTGACATAAAGATAGTATAATAACAACATGAGAATGAACAACGAATACTGAATCATAGAGAAATTGTTCTACGAATCAAAATAGAAAACAAGTTCGAACTTTAATTATCTGAGGGTCTTATGACCACGAACTATGTCCACTGTATTTAGGTATTATTACCTTAACCTCAATAGTCATTAGACTGTACAGACTCTTCTTAACGTACTCAGGGGGATCAGCCCTTTGTACCATGTATTGTGAACAAACATCTAAACGTTACACGTACAAAATCCCCTATGTTAGGGTTGTTCGTCTCAGTTTGGATTTAGAATTTCTGCACTAAAGAAAGTTTAGTTTGGAACTAGATTATCAGTGTTTTCTAGAATTTTATAACACTAATCGAATATAGATTAATTCAATCAATAAAGGTTTTATTACTACTTGAAGATTTAATACGACGATAAATCTTTGAACAAGGTTATCAAAGTCAAAGGTTGAATAACAAAAATATATAATTGAGTAAACATGGTATACATGCAAGGTGCTATAGAAGAGTTAAAACAATCTTCCTTGAATCAATGTATTAGAGCAATATAAGCTTTGAATAATAATTAGGAATCTAAATCTCGCTTAATGTAATGAATTAAGTTACATAAGCTTGAACAAACATATACAAGATAGGTTAAGCTTTGATCATCTTTATAAAGAATGTTAGGAACTTGCATTCAACACGAAAAGAATGAAGTTAGAAACTTTGCTCAATGTAAAGAGTTAAGATTTAAGAACTTACTCAATAATAACAAGGTAGAGTTAGAAAACTTGCATAACCATAACAAACTAACTCAATGAAAGTATGGAGTTAGAAGACTTGCCTTGATTGTAAGCTACACAAATGAAATAATCTCCAATTACCCTACACATATCATCGAAATCGCAACAACAATTAATTGTATGAACATTAGCTTTAGGGTTTAAACCATCATTTAGGTCATAACCCTAACATAGCACCTAACCTTTTAGGTTAACAAACTTAACGTTTCTGAAATTACACATTGTTTAAAATAACTCAGTCGTTCAACTCTATCTTTCGAAAATATCTCAATTGATTTCATTTTATAACTTATTTAAATAATTATTTCAAATCTTTGTACTTTGTATTTCAACACATTAACATCTGTTATTATAGTTTATAACATGTTTTAACATCATTTACATACTCACTAAACTAATCACAAGTCCAACAAGCCTGACCTGCAAACAAGCAAACCTCACTATCTCAGTTCAGGTGTGGCGTAGCTGCGCCACACTTAGGCTTGGGACCGGCGTAGCTGCACCGTTTTTTGCCTTGGCACCAGCGCAGCTGCACTGGTGCACAGACAGACGCAGACTCGGCAGTGAACAATAGCCATTTTTAGCCCAACTAACACAAATTTCACCCACCAAATAATGAAATTAACATCTACAATTGGTACAGACGATTACAAACATTATTGCTAACTTTTACAACCAATTAACACAATTTATCATCAACTACAACTAGTTTAATTTCTCAAAATTCCATATTTTCATATAAAACTCCATTTTTGAACTTCTTTCACAGAAATCATCACTGACATCTCAAAACTTGGCCAAAACACTTAATTCAAATTACGTTATGTTCGTATCTCAATGAACTACCATATGCAAGTGTCAATTTACAGTTTTATACACCAATTGACCACTAAAATTGGTACTACTCACAAGCCATATAGAAAATATACACTGTTATATTTTTCTTCCTTTTAAAACTGTAATTAGCATACGAATTCTTGTTTACATATAAACTCAAACACAACCAACACATATAATCATCACAATTCAATTGTCTAGCAACAATTTCACAAAATTGACTTCACAGAGAATAGAAAATTATGTCGTAACTCATATATATGTGTATATATATATATAATACTAAGGTTTAGAAAATACCTTCACTTAGCTTGGTAATCCACTTGGTTACACACTGAAATTGCTTAGATCTCCTCTTAATCTCTAAAGTTCTCTGTTAAGCTCTACTCAGTTTTCTCAACTCTCAGACTTAACCAAGGAAAGAAATAAGACGCGTTCAAAATTATACTAACTCCCATAACGTCAGGTAAAAAACCAACAGATAGCGTCAGTTAAAAACCCAAAGGCCACAAGGCCATGTTTGGCTAACCACATAGTTCCCAAACCAAATTATTTTAATAACATTTATATTATATAGTTTTATGTCACACTTTTAGTAGATTAATTTAAATAACTTAGTTTAGCTAATTTAAATAACTCATAATAATAATAAAATTCTTATTATCATATACCTTATAATTAATAAATAGTTATATATCTAATTTAATTAATAAATTAGACACCTCACTATATTTAATTTATTTATTTCCTTTAAATTAAACAATTCATTTAATTTAACTAATTTCTTAAATATTAAGCAATTGATTTAATTTAATTATTTTCCTTAAATTAAATCCAACAAATAAAATTATCATTACTCGATTCAATTAACATTAATTAATTTAGCTGCTAAATTAATTCATGACAATTCATCAAATATTTATTTTTCTCAATAAATAAATTATTTTAAATATTTATTTAATTCCATAAATATTTTAATTAAATTACAAATTTCTCGATCATTACAAGGGCCGCACTAGCTTTGGAGCATGTGGTTAAATTCAATGCAAAACGAAGAATCTTAACGGGGCTTGACACGATAGCTGACGAATCTTTTACGAGTACATGAATAATTGTGTGGACCGATGGACTTATCAGCGTTGATTGTTACAAAAGGTGATGCTACGTGTTAGCTAAATTTTTTTTGTAGTTTATTTGAATTCCGAGGACAGAATTATTTTAAGGGGTGAAAAATGTAATAACCCAATTTTTTTTTAATAATGAAATATTAATTGATTTTATTTTATACAATTATATTTAAATTGAAAAAAGTAAATGATTTTGTTTCCCTCTTTTCTTCCTTATTTTTTTTGGAAAATTAAATTCTCTTAGTAGATAATTAAATAACTGATTAAATTAAAATTGAGGAAGATAATTCCTTTTGTTAAAGTCTTGTGGTAAAATCATTCGGAGCGGGAAGATACTTGGGAGATAAAGGAGCCTATTCGAGCGGAGTATCCACATATTTTGATAATTAGGTACGTTCATTCTTTTGATTCCGGGGACGGAATCCTTTTTAAGGGGGAGGTAATGTAATACCCGAAAATAATAATAATAATAATAATAATAATAATAATAATAATAATAATAATAATAAACTTTTAGTAGATTAATTTAAATAACTTAGTTTAGCTAATTTAAATAATTCATAATAATAATAAAATTCTTATTATCATATACCTTATAATTAATAAATAGTTATATATCTAATTTAATTAATAAATTAGACACCTCACTATATTTAATTTATTTATTTCCTTTAAATTAAACAATTCATTTAATTTAACTAATTTCTTAAATATTAAGCAATTGATTTAATTTAATTATTTTCCTTAAATTAAATCCAACAAATAAAATTATCATTACTCGATTCAATTAACATTAATTAATTTAGCTGCTAAATTAATTCATGACAATTCATCAAATATTTATTTTTCTCAATAAATAAATTATTTTAAATATTTATTTAATTCCATAAATATTTTAATTAAATTACAAATTTCTCGATCGTTACAAGGGCCGCACTAGCTTTGGAGCATGTGGTTAAATTCAATGCAAAATGAAGAATCTTAACGGGGCTTGACACGATAGCTGACGAATCTTTTACGAGTACATGGATAATTGTGTGGACCGATGGACTTATCAGCGTTGATTGTTACAAAAGGTGATGCTACGTGTTAGCTAAATTTTTTTTTGTAGTTTATTTGAATTCCGAGGACAGAATTATTTTAAGGGGTGAAAAATGTAATAACCCAATTTTTTTTTAATAATGAAATATTAATTGATTTTATTTTATACAATTATATTTAAATTGAAAAAAGTAAATGATTTTGTTTCCCTCTTTTCTTCCTTATTTTTTTTGGAAAATTAAATTCTCTTAGTAGATAATTAAATAACTGATTAAATTAAAATTGAGGAAGATAATTCCTTTTGTTAAAGTCTTGTGGTAAAATCATTCGGAGCGGGAAGATACTTGGGAGATAAAGGAGCCTATTCGAGCGGAGTATCCACATATTTTGATAATTAGGTACGTTCATTCTTTTGATTCCGGGGACGGAATCCTTTTTAAGGGGGAGGTAATGTAATACCCGAAAATAATAATAATAATAATAATAATAATAATAATAATAATAATAATAATAATAATAATAATATTCTTGAAACATATTGTTTGGACTTTGTCTTTTATTTTAATCAAACTTGTTATTTAATAAGTGATGAATAAATTAACATAATAAAATTGGACTTTTCTTATGTTTGGTAGTTTTGGTCAAATTTTAGTTATTTATGTTGACTATAATAAGTATGTGGTTACATTAATTTGTGTATTTAAACTAATTGGGACAAACTAATTTTTAAGTAAAAGTTTGGGCTTGTTAAACTATTTGAGCCCAAATTAAGGTTATGGGTTTAAAAACCAAATTGGAATAGGAGTAATATATTAGGTTAAATTCCTTCCTAATATATATACTGACATAATCGACTAAAGAGGGATTCTAACGAAGCGAGAAACAAAGAGGAGGCGGAAGAAAGACTTTGGGATAAAAGAAAATTTGAGAACATGATTGTGAAACTATATTCAACATAATTGTATCTCCAAAAGGTAATTATTGATTTTATTTTTGAATATAAAATAATTAATTTCATTAATATGATTACAATTTGTTTTGGAGAATCGACTAGATCGTTTATTAATTCAATGATATGTAAATTAGAATATTTGATAATTTATATATTAAATAAGAAATTAATTTGTTAGTATGAGTTTGGTTCGTAAACCATATATGTGTATATGTAAAGTATGGTGCCGTTAATTCGACAAAGTTGAATCTTAATTTGTCCATGTATGTTGATAATAGAAAGCTGATTTTAGAAGTGCCAAGTCAGGCTTGCTACTTTAAAATAATAATAATAATAATAATAATAATAAAAATGAATGGTGACCTTTGAATTGCAATTTCGTAAAGGAGAGCATGGTCATTCTGGTGCATATTTCAATGGGATGATTAATTATAATATAGTCTTCCATCAAATTCTTGTTGCATATATTTTATAATATGATAAGTAAAAAGTTAGAAATCAGTGAGTTAATAAACTTAGCATCAGGAGGTTCAACTGAATTAATAAAGAATGAATCTATATTATATTATATATTATTTTTGGAACATAAGTTAGTATGAATCTTGGTGTACTTTGTATATAACGAACATGAAGCTAATATTATTTTATAATAGTAATATTAATAATAATAATAATAATAGTAATAACAAATCATTGAAAAGGGAAAATTATTAATTATGAATTTAATATACTGTTATTAATTTATTTATGTCAATTTGTGTAATTAGCTCGGACGGAAGAAACTTAACGAGTTATATTTGGAATATAAATTTTGGAGTACTAATAATTGATATAAAGCGATGATTAAAGGCATATTAAATAGATTATGAATTATTTTGGAATTATTAGTTTGGATTATTTTTAATTTGAGGTAAATATGTTTAGGTTGTGAATAACTTTTTATATTTGATACCGTTTGCATTTGAGGGTAAGATTTTGTGGAGTGTGCTATAAATGGTTTGGAAGTATCAGGTACGGATTCCGTACTCTTTCAGCGATACTCTTGTTAAATTTGATTTGTTCGTTTGTTTCCTTGTTTCGAATTCTGTTATGATTTCACATAATTGTTTCCTGTGAAATAAATATATTAGTTTCATTTTGGAGTAGATACATATGACTCGTATTTGTAATCTTTGAATTAGGATATCATGTTTAGTATTTATTTTTGATAATTATAGAGCGGTACATGTTTCTACCTTCTTTTTGAGACATTGTGACTATAACTTGATTTGGTTCAACATGTACATATAGAACCCTTTTGTTGGTATTATGTCGCATGTGTTGTGACATAGTACTTTTGTTAGAATATACCATAGGGTATACCTGAGCTATAACCACTTGTGGGGGTACCACAGGCATGTCATCTTGGCACGAGTGGCATGACACTTTCCGTGGCGGTGTGATTAGTCCACGACGTCTCGGTTTTGGGCTCCGGAGGAAGTGGGCCATTTGGTGTTTTGTTGCGGGAGGCGTATGTGTTAACCCTAGTTTTCTGTTCTGCAGATTTGTGATGTTGTGCCAAACACAAATATCCAATTTGCATACATTTGGATTCGTGGTCCAATGTGTGATTTGCCTGTGTGGCATTATTTTGGTTGCCTGTGTGGCATATTTGACTTGCCTATATGGTATTATTTTGACTTGCCTGTGCGATATTGTTTTAACTTGCCTGTGTGACAATGTATATTTCTGAGCTCACTCGGTATGAAATAAAACTCAACCATTTGATTCAGCCTATTATTTCATTGTATTAGTTTTGTTTGTTTCTGTTCAGTTCAATTCATTGAGTTATTTACTTCAGTTCGTTATTTCTTTATTCTTATATTAGTTTCGTCAATTCTGTTGATTCAGATATATTCCATTAAGATCTTTGGAGAATATATTTTCGTTAGTATTTACACTTGAGGCTTGGTTCAGTATTTTGTCTCACTTGTTTTCGTATATCAGTTGTATATCTTTTGTATATCTGTATCCGTACTGGGCAATTGGCTCATGCTGTGTTTTTCTTCCGGCAGGTTTACAAGGGTGATTCAAGGCTAGTGTGATGAGAGAGTTGTCTTTGACCATCTAGGTTGTTTCAATTTTTGATTTTGGTTATTTTAACTCTGTTTGGAGAATTGTATTTAGTACTTTATTAATGGATCACCACTATTAATATTTTGAGGTTATTAATGCTTTGTTTACTTATTTTGAGGTTTGTTTTGCTTTTCACGTGACCCCCATTTCCTTTTTGGGAAGGGGGTGTTACATGAGTTCTGTGGTGTAGTGAGACATCAGACAAGTAAGCTTTGTGAGCTGAGTTTTGTAAGCTTTTGGACGAATTTCCTAGTTTATTGAGAGTGCAATTAAAGGTTGGGTATTTTGCCTGTAAATTCGTGTGTTGCCCATTGTTTGCTTGCTAATTACTTGCTCCAAACAGTAAACCATACAAATAGGGTGTGTGTGTGTTCTGTTGGTGTAAATAGTGCGACAGAATGCATTGTGTGGGTTGGCTGACTGGTTGAGGAGGCAACCAGGCCATTACAGGGTCGGAAAAGTTGGCAAAAATTTGGGACTAGACTTGACCCCTGTGACAATTGGTATCAAAGCCAGGTTTCAAACGGTGGAATCACTTCGAAATTTTGACTGGACAAAAATTTCGTGGGCTTATTGCTGCAGAAAGTCTGAGGGCAGATGGCGAATGCGAACTGGAAGAATGAGTTGCAGGAGCGCATGCAGCGACTCGAGACATATGTGGGCGAAACACTTTTGGGGGAAAGTAGCTCGCTATCAAATCAGGTTAAGACGTTTGGTGTCGATCTACAGAACTTGCAAGGTCACATGACGGAACGTGACACTGCAATGGAGGGAAAAATCAATGGGCTGTCAGAGCAAATTGGGCAACTGACAACCATTGGTGAGAAGTTGGAAGCGAGTTTAAACAGGATTGATGAGGAGATCACCCTCAGCAAGCGGGCTATGTTGTAGACTGTTGGGTCGGAATCCACAGTTGTGTAACAGAAAACGAAAATTCTTGAGCTAAAGGCCTATGGTGGGGATCGTAGTGCTAAGGAGTTGGAGAATTTTCTGTGGGATATGGAACAGTACTTCAAAACTGCCCATATTCGTGAGGCTGAGATGGTGGATATTACCAGCATGTACTTGACTGGTGATGCCAAGTTATGGTGGCGTACAAGGGTGGGAGATGAAACCCATGCTGCTGTAACAACATGGGCTGACTTGAAGAAGGAATTGAAGGGGAAATTCCTTCCAGCAAATTTGAGTTGGCAAGCGAGGGAGGCGCTGAGACACCTAAAGCACGACGGGATTGTGCGGGAGTATGTGAAAAATTTCATATCGCTGCTATTGGACATCAAGGGAATGTCAGAAGAAGACAAGGTGCTCAATTTTGTGGCTTGTTTACAGCCTTGGGCGCAGGCTGTATTACGACGCCAAGGTGTAAAGGATTTTCAGTCAGCAGTGACTGCAACAGACAGCCTTGTTGACATGCGGCTTGACAAGACTGACCAAGGGAGAACCAAAACCAAGAAGGCAGATAAGGGTCGTGCCGCTGGAAATCTTGGAGATGGGCAGAAAAAGGGTAACAGGGTTACTGATGGTGGGCAAAAAAATAAGGGACAACCAAGGCGGGCGATTGTTTTATCTGTGGTGGGCCACATTTTGCAAGAGATTGCTCGAAAAGTTGGGGTCTTACAATATTTGTTTTTTTAAAAAACTTGAATAAAATTATATCAATTTTATGAGGGTGTATTCAATAAAGACTTTTAAATACTTTTTTCAGTATGTAGTGGCAGGAAAGTGCCGAGACACAACAGATGGAAAAAAGCAGAGGGCCGACACGAGATACACAACAAAAATAGAACCATCCAATCCGAGGTGTCATCGATGTTATCTCAGGCGGTTCTGTAGGGCGTGCGACCGAAAAGAAAAGAAGTGAGCATCTCAATGCAGTATTGTCGGTTGTAGGGTCTTTGGCAAGAAAGGATCGGGCTTTCCTGGGGGCAGTTATTTCTTTCTCGGACGAAGATTATCTTACAGAACCCATAGAACCACATGACGGGGCATTGGTGATAACAACTGAGGTCGGACCGGTGGAAATGAGAAGGGTGATGATTGACAACGGGTCCTCGATCGACATAATGTATATCCATACCTACCAGAGGATGAATTTAAATGGCAAGTAGATGTAGTTAGGAGGGGAAGGCCCCTTATACGGATTTAGTGATGACCCGGTGCATGTGTCGAGCATGATTGAGTTGCATGTCAGGTTCGGCACAACACCTCAGCAGGTTGAGGTCATGGTTAGGTGTTTGTGGTCCAGGTAGATTCAGCATACAATGCAATCTTGGGAAGACCGACCATGTCAACCTTGCAAGCGGTTACGTCCATACCTCATTTCAAAATCAAGTTTCCAATACCGAACGAGATTGGTGAAGTAAAAGGGGATCTTGATATCGCCCGAAGGTGTTATCGGAATACATTGATATTCTTGAGAGTTGGGGTAAGCAGGCAGAAGCAGACAATGGCCATCGAGATAGAGCCATTTACTTAAGGTAGTGCATAACCACTTCCCTTGCCTGTCGAAGAGACAGAGGATATGGAGTTGGTCCCAGGGAAAAAAGAGAAGTTGATAAAGATCGAATCGAGATTGATAGAATGGTTCTGGACCGGGCTGATAGATCTACTTTGGGTATATGCTAACATATTTGCATGGGTACCCAGTGATATTGTGACACCCCCAAAATAGGTCCAATCCACCCAACCTATTCTGAGTCGCCAAATACATGGTACAGAAATAACTATAACTTTATTATTACAATTGTCATGCAAAATACGACAACACTTATGCTGTGAGTTTAAATACAAATATTGTCTTCTAGACAATATTCACACTCCAATAAAGTCCTCATTACAATTATTGATACACTATTTTACAAAATAGTGAGGACTACTAAAACAACTGTCTTGAACCATCACTCCACACCCCGACTAGTTCCCGCTATATTCTCGTCTCCTGAGAAGAAAAATGTAACAACAAGGAAAAGGGTGAGCTCAACTAGCCTAGTAAAGAATTTTATGACCAAGATAATATAGAACAAATTATCGTTAGTCTTCAACAGAGAAAAATCTAATAGAATACAATAGACAACAAGTTTTAGATCAACAACTGCAGCGAAAATAACAATTCATTAGAAGAGTTAAGTAGAGAATGAAATCTACTATTATCTATGAATTTAAAAGTCCATCATCGATATTTTATCCCTGTAACATCAATCAATATACATCTTGAATCAAATAGTCATCTTTGCACTACGGGCCAAATATATTCATCAGTTGGTCATGTTCATCTCAACACCTGTTCATCTTTGCACTACGGGCCAAAGATATTCATCAGTTGGTCATGTTCATCTAAACACCTGTTCATCTTTGCACTACGGGCCAAAGATATTCATTATAAAATCATTCATCTTTGCACTACAGGCCAAAGATATTCAGTAATATCATCATTTAAGACTGAGGATGATGAAAAATATTTTAAAGGAAACGAATCCAGTGAAACAAAATAACAAATATTAAGGATTTGTACTTTACACAATTCAAGTTCAAAAATACTTCATAAATAACCAGAGTGGAGTAAAATTCAACAATGATCAAAGCATAGATCCAATCAAAGATAGGAATCATAACAGACAATCTTGGACACAGAAAAGAAAATTTAATTTTTCTGCGAATAGTGTCGTATTCGTGAATAGTGCCTATATGTGAATAGTAACTCTGACACTAAAAGATAGAAATTTCACAAAAAATATTATCATGCTTCGTGAATAGTAACTCGTGAATAGTAGTAACTCATAAATAGTAACTCATGAATAGTAACCCCAGCATGAAAAAGTTCCAAATTTGATAAAAATTTTCAACCAATATTTCGGCATAATGATATTGAAGAAATAATATCATTTTCGAATAAAATAATATCCCTTACCTCAGAAAGAATATTATTTGTGACTGAAATACTGGATATAGTGCTGAAAGAACTTGCACCGTATAGCAATACTCAAAGTACTAAAATACTCACAAAATACGCTTGATATTATAGAGATAGAAAGAAAGGGAAATCTTTAGTTTCTGGTGTGATTTTCAATTCTAACCTAAGCACCCTATTTATAGGAAAATGCTTAAAACACCAAAGTAGAAAATTTAATATATATATATATATATATATATATATATATATATATATATATATATATATATATATATACAAAATTCCTACGCCCACATCTTGAATCTGAATTCAGCCACCTTGCACATGGTAATGATGCCCACAAAATATAAAAAACTTTTTTATTAATAAAATAAATAAAACTTCAAAAAATTAATTATTTCGGAACTTTAAAACTTCAATAATTTATAATAAATAGCTCTTTTATCAGAAAATTCGAATCTCGCAACTTTTTATAGGAAATTCAATTCTCTACAACTTTGCAGAATGAAGTTTTTCCAAATTCCAAACAGAAATTGATCGAAATCCATAAACGGGCGATTTTATAGGCTATAATGAAATTTCAGTCAAGAAATGGGGTCCACCGACACACAAAACATGTGTTAATCATTTAATGCAACAAAAATACTATTTTTCCTCATTTACTCATATATCCCATATTCATTGTAAAAATATCATCATTATTATATTATAATAATATAATAAAATATTATTTTATCAGAAAAGATAAAATATCAATTTTTAATAATTGTCACTTTAAAAATTTTCTCAATCTATATCCACATAAAATCAATATTTTCCTCATCATATAAATAAATAATTAATTATTCACAAATAATATTACAGAATCACAATACTGACAACCAGGCCGTTTCCAGGAAAGAGGGGGCTTTCCAATAAGAATTTCTCCTTACTGGCGCGCAATTAGGTGACCAAACCTCTCCTTAGACAGAACTTTCTAGACATTGCCAATAATATTTTCTAATAATATTATTTAGATAATATGAAGTATTGCTTCGATAATGGAAAATATTGTGTAGTGACAATTATTGAAACAACAGTAATATAAAAAATCAACGAAGCAATTATTGAATTAATAAAATAAAATACTGAACAGTAATTACTGTAACAATTATTGAGTAGTGCCTTCTTACGTAAGAATCAATAATTGGTGCAATACCGTGTGCTACTATGCAATAACGCGTATTATTGTGTTTTAACCACCGGGTATTCCAACAGTATTAACGGTAACAACTACGCCGTTATTTGTAAACAACTAATACTTGTCATTTTCTTCATCCAATCGCTTTCCGTTATGGGGCCCACACAAGGCTGCGCCGTCGTACGAATATTCCCCGACAGTAATAATATTCCACTACCAAACGAATATTCCCTGATAACAATGAATGTTTTATAACCACTTGCTTATTTAAAATATTTGTATATTTAACCCATAACTAACCACATTAATCAAATCAACCCCTTACTATTTCAAAATAATAATTAGAGAAATTAAATCTTTATTTATAAAAAGTTGGGGTCTTATAGATATGCCAAGGGTTGATGAGTTTGTGGCATTGCATATGTTGCATGTGGACCCTAAAAAGAAGTCGATTATGCATAAAAGAAGAATTTTTTCCCAAGAGAGACAGAGGATCATAGATGAGGAGATTGTCAAACTCCTAGAGGTAGATTTCATCTTCGAGATTGACTACCACGAGTGGCTGCCGAATGTGGTATTGGTTCAGAAACAGAACGGGAAATGGAGACTATGCATTGACTATACAGATCTAAATAAAGCATGCCCGAAGGATTTCTATCCTTTACCTAATATTGACCATTTGATTGACACCACTTTGGGGTATGGCAAGCTGAGTTTCATGGACGCCTTTTCGGGATACCATCAGATCTCGATGAGAAAGGAGGATATCTCGAAGACCAGTTTCAACACGCATCGGGCCATTTATGCATACAGGAAGATAACCTTCGGATTGCTCAATGCCAGAGAGACATACCAGCGGATGATGAACTATGTGTTTGCAAGGCAGTTAAGCCGAAGCATGGAGGTCTATGTGGATGACATAATTGTAAAAAACATGTCAGTCCGAGACCATCTTGAGGACCTAGAAAGCTTCTTTGAAATAATCAGGGAACATAAGCTGCGTTTGAACCCAACAAAGTGTACCTTCAAATTTGTATCAGGAAACTTTCTGGGGTATCAGATCAACAAAAAGGACATTTAAGCAAATCCGGAGAAGATCTAGGCAATCTTGGATATGAAATCACCGAAGTCATACAAAGATGTGCATAGGTTAACAGGTCGGATAGCTGCCCTTCGAAGATTTGTGTCAAGATCAGCTGATAGGTGTTTTCCATTTTTGACACTTTGAAGGGGCCAAAAAATGAGAAGAGTTTCTAATGGACTTCAAAGTGTGAAGAGGCGTTCCAAGAGATCAAGCGATACTTGTTTTTGGAACCTCTGTTGATGAATCTGATCCTTTCGAAACCTTTATATCTATATTTGGCTACAAACACGATGGCAGTGGGGGCAGCACTGCTACATGACAAAGGGGGAAAATAATTCCCAGTTTATTATGTTAGCCATGTCCTTCGAGATGCAAAAACTAGATATTCGAACTTGGAAAAGTTTGCATATGCTATAATTAGTACAAGCAGGAAGCTTCAACACTATTTTCAAGGACGGTTAGTGGTGGTATACATTGATCAACCATTAAAGAAGGTACTGTACATGCCAGAAGTCTCAGGTCGGCTCGCCGCATGGACAATGGAATTAACTCCGTTCATTCTGGAATACCACCCCAAACGAAAATTAAAGGACAAGTCTTGTCCGATTTTGTTGTAGAGTGTTCTTTCTCTGAACCGGATGTATGTTTGGTAATCGAAACGTAACCGGGGCAAACTTCATGGACTCTCTATGTGGACGGGTCATCAACTTCGGATATCTATAGAGAAATGGTTATTCTAACAAGTCCCGAAGGGTTTCGGGTCCAGCAAGTCATTTGGTTTCGATTTAAGGCCACAAATAATGAAGCAGAATATGAAGCGATCTTGGATGAACTTCGGTTGGCCCGAAGCTTAGAAGTTCAGAAGTTGGTGAATTATAGTGACTCCCAGTTGGTTATTAAGCAGATTTCTGGGGAGTAAGATTCTTGGGGGGTAAGGATGACAAAATACCTGGCCGAGGTAAAAGACAAACTCACATACTTCAATTCGCACAGTTGCCAAGGAATAGATCGGTCAGACAACATAGTAGCAGATGCCTTGGCCCGATTGGCTACAAATGAAGTGATTTCTTTTACCGGCTCAGTATATTTGGAAGTATTGGATAGACCAAGTGTTCAGAAGGTGGACGTATTAGCCTTAGACCGGCTGAATTGCTGGCTCACTCCTTACATCTCCTATTTAACTGATGGGGTTCTGCCTTTAGATCGTATATATGCCAGAAAGATCAAGCACATGAGTTGAAACTTCATCCTTATTGATGGAGATCTGTACCGAAGGGCGTTCAGTTCTCCACTGTTAAGTGTTTAACACCTTCGGAGGCTGAGTATACACTTCGAGAATTGCGTGAAGGAATTTCTGGAGATCACATGGGGGCCAAATCATTAACATACAAAATTCTGAGACAGGGGTACTATTGGCCAAGAGGCAAATAATTTTGTCAAGAAATGTCCTAAGTGTCAGCTGAATGGTTCTATCCTTCATCAGCCTCCCGAAGAGCTATATTTGGTCTTATCACCGATCCCATTTGCTATATGGGGAATTGATATCTTGGGACCACAGCCGAAATCCAAGGGACAAGTCAGCTTTGTGATCGTTGTCATTGACTACATGATCAAATGGGTAGAAGCCAAGCCATTATAGAAGATCACCGAACAAGAATGTCTTAAGTTTTTCAAAGAATATATTGTATATCGGTTCGGCATCCCGAGGGTCCTGGTTTCGGATAATGGCAGAAAGTTTGTGGGGTTAAAATTTGAAACTTTTCTGAGGGAATTGGGTATTCAATATAGAAAGACTTCAGTTGCCCACCCTCAGTCAAATGGACATGTAGAAGTCACCAATCGGACTCTACTTAATGGTATTAAGAGAAGGTTGGATGAATTGAAAGGGCATTGGCCTGAAGAGTTACTCAGTTTCTTATGGGCATATCAGAATACCCCGAGGACGACAACTGGGGATTCACGATTTAGATTGGCCTATGGGACCGATGCACTTATACATGTTGAGATCAGGTCTCCTATACTTCGGGTCAACCAGTACAAGGAGTTATATAATGAAGACGGCCTAAGACTAAATTTGGATCTCCTAGAGGAAGTTCCGAATTCAGCTCTAGTACGGTTGACCATCTATCAGAAGCGAACTACCCGACACTATAACCAAAAGGTGAAACAAAGGAGGTTCAAGGTCAGAAATTTGGTTCTTAGAGAATCAAAGGCATCTACTCCCCAGAACACGGGCAAGTTAATGCCGAACTGGGAGGGGCCATATAAAGTGATAGAAATGCCGAAGCCAGGTACTTACCGGCTTCGAGCAATGGACGGTTCAGAAGTAAAGAATACATGACATGCTGGAAGACATAGAAAATATTATTAGTAAAAGTTATGATATTCTTTCCTTTACTTATGTAAATTATTTTATTCATCAATAAAATAAATAAGAGTTTCTCTTCAGAAATTTTGTACTTCATTTATGTTCATATGTTTCTACAAACTGATCAGATAAGATTTGAACAAAACCGATCAGAAAAGTTACAAAAAACTTAACCGACCGAGAAAATTACAAGCATAACTAATCGGGAAAATTATAGAAAGAAAAAATGATTACAAAAATTACAAGTAAAAAATCCTAATACGCTTAAGTGTTTGGGACCCCGTCTTCGGATTTAGACTCTTCGTCAGAGGAGTTAAGGACAACAATATCGATCCCAGTAGCAGACATCTTCGCCCGAATCTTTTCCCGGTAACCTTCATAACCTTCAGTATACTAGGTCATGATCTTATCAGTGAAGGCAGGCGACTCTTCATATTCTTTGATTGTTAGCTACTTGACCTCGACCCATTCCTTCCCCTAAGCACTGTTCTCCCAAATCAATGACATCATCCGGTTGTGCATGTCAGATAACTTATCCTCGAGGGCGTGAATGACTTTCTCCCGATCCTTATTCCCCTCTAACAGAAGCTCCTTATCCTTGATGATTTATTTGGCATGATTTTCGAGGCCAACATATTCTTTTTGAAGAGCATATAATTGATTTTTAACGTCATTGGCCTGACGTTCAACTTAGGTCACTTTATTTCTTGTATCGGCATGAAGATCTTTCTCCTTCCTTAAATCCGATCTGAGGCCCCGAACCTCAGCCTTGAGAAAATCCACGTCACACTTTAGTTGTTCTTCCTTTTTGTGAATCCTACCAGGGGTGGAATGGCTCAGGCGAGGATAACATTGGCCTACATGAAAGAGGAGATGTGTGTTAGTTGTTGTAAGACCCCGAATTTTATGAAATAAAAGTATTCAATTTTTCTTATAATTACTATTCAGTAAATGGTTAAATTGATAAAAAGTTAAAGTTAAGGGTGATATATGAAATTTTTTCAAAAATACACAAGTGGTTATAAAATATTCATTGTTGTCGGGGAATATTCGTTTGGTCGTGGAATATTCTTTCTGTCGGGGAATATTCGTATGACCGGCGCAGCCATTTGTGGGCCCCATAACAGAATAATTGTCGGATGAAGAAAACAACAAAATTAAGTTTTTATAAATAACGGCGTAATCGTTACCGTTAATACTGTTAGAATACCCGGTTGGTAAAATAAAGTAATACGCGTTGTTGCACAGTAGCACACGGTATTACACAGTATTTTTGAATTATTGATTCTTACGTAAGAATGCACTACTCAATAATTGTTACAGTAATTAATGTTCAATATTTTATTTTATTGATTCAATAATTGCTGCGTTGATATTTTATATTATTGTTGTTTCAATAATTATCACTGCACAATATTTCTCATTATCAGATCAATAATTCGTATTATTTGAATAATATTATTAGATAACATTATTGGCAATGTCTAGAAAGTTCTGTCAAGGAGATGTTTGGTCACCTAATTGCGCGCCAGTAAGGAGAAATTCTTATTGGAAAGCCCCCTCTTTCCTGGGAACGGCCTGGTTGTCATAATTGTGATTCTGTAATATTATTTGTGAATAATTAATTATTGATTTATATGATAATAAAATATTTATTTGATGTGGATATAAATAATGTATTTATTTATGTGGTTACAAATGAAGGAATTAATGTTGAGGTGTTTTATCGGTATTTTGTCGGATTGGAGGTATTAAAAAAAAACTCAAATCGGTGTTCTTAAAGCTTTACTACGTGAGTTATAATTTTAATCTGACCGTTGGATCGTTGTGATTTTTGGATATGTTATACATATATGAGTTGAGTATATGTCCACAAATTTTGAACCGTTAAAAATAAACGCATGATTTGTTATGAATTTTAAAAGGTGTTGAAACGGTGTTTAAAATCATCCGTTTGTGGATTTTGGTCAATTTCTGTTTGGAATTTGGAAAAACTTCCTTCTGCAAAGTTGTAGATAATTGAATTTCCTATAAAAAACTCTGAAAATTGAATTTTCTGATAAAAGAGCTATTTATTGTGAATTATTGAAGTTCCGGAGTTCCGAAATAATTGATTTTTGGAAATTTTAATTATTTTATTTAAGAAAAACGTTTTTGTGGTTGTTGGCACATGGGTGGCTGATGTTTTTGACCAAAGATGACTGATATTTTTCAAAATTGGTTGGTGAAGGTTGGTGTGGAATAAGAGAAAGAAAATAATATTTTATTATTTTAGTCTCCTTTGGCGTTCTAGCATTTTCCTATAAATAGAGGGCTAAGTTAGAATTGAAAATCACACCAGAAACATAAGCTTTCTCTCTACCTCTCTCTCTATATACCAAGCGTGTTCTTGTGAGTATACTTTGAGTGTTGCTATACGGTGAAAGGTTTCTTCAGCTTTTCATCCGATATTCCAGTCAGAAGTACTGTTATTTTGAGGTAAGGGATTTTAAAGGTTGTTATGCTTTTCAATTTCTAAATTTTTCTGGGCCTTCAAAAACTCTGGAAAAATTTGAAATAATATTTTGATGAGTTTTATTGATTGTGTCCAAAAATGGCGATTTTTGGATGTATAGATTAAGAGTTGTGAATTTTATGAGAAAAGACTATTTTAAAAGTAATCGCTTATAACTCCTTATGGTTAACTCCAAAATTAATGAAATTTATATTGGGAGTACATCTATATAATATCAGTATACCCTGTGAATTTCGGAATTTTTGGACAAAGGTACAATTTATGATAAATGTCTAAATATTCGGCAGTTTTGGCCATATGAAAAATAGTAAATGACTTTTAAAAATTCTGAGAAAAATATATGTTCAATATGGGACTATATTCTGCTAAATTCCGGAAAAGAAATATTTTTGAAATTGATTTGGTATTTTTCATAAAAATGGACTAGTTATGAGTAAATGAATTAAATATGTTGTATGAAGTAAGAAAATGGGAAAATAGGATTTTATGGCTTGAGAATATTATATGAGGTATATGCATATTTTTTATGAGGGTTTTGGTTATTTGATGATTAAATCTTATGAGTTTGGCATTTTAAGATGATTAAATGCATTATTTAGTAAAGTGTAAACAATTAAAATAAATTGTTTATAAGCTTAAGAAATATTATTCTTTCAATATAATTATACCGAAATATTGGTATGAATTTTATTGTGGAATTTCTACCTTTTTCATGTCGGAATTACTATTCACGAGTTACTATTCATGGGTACTATTCACGACTAAATTGGTTTCTTTTTCTAACCAAATTATAGTTGATTTATGAATATTACTCTTGAGATTAAAACTATATGTTGATCATATTATTTTTATTATCATATATAACATTTTTATAACTCTAATGATGATATTTCTCTTTGACTTGAGTGTAAAGATGGGTAGATTTTTGGTATGATCATGACTATGGGTTCTCTTTGGCCAGTAGTGCAAAGTTGAATCGTTGACTGATATGATCGTGACCATTGAATTTATAATTGAATATCTTTAGCTTAAGTGCAAAGGTGAAATGATCAACATGGTTATAAGTATTGTTTATATAAATTCTGAAATGATTATATATTTCTTTGAGATAATAATATATTTGGCCTGTAGTGAAAATATGAACTGTTGATGAATATATTTGGCCTGTAGTGCAAATATGAACTGTTGAGGAATATCGTTGGCTTGTAGTGCAAAGATGAATTGTTGATGAATATCTTTGGCCTGTAGTGCAAAGATGACACGTTGTTGAATATCTTTGGCCAGTAGTGCAAAGATGAACATGTGTTGAGATGAACATGACCAACTGGTGATACAAATGAATATCTTTGGCCGTAGTGCAAAGATGAAATTAGTAGTATGATTATGAACAAGAAATGTGGTTTGGTGTAACCATGGTCTTTGATGTTTCAGGTAAAGATAGGTGATGAAAATTATCTTCGTCCTGGATGAGAAGAGGAATTTAGAAATACAATTATGATTATGAGTTATTCATATGATTGTGGACCAGAATTGTTGATTGATGTTACAGGGATAAAACATTGTTGGTGGATTTTTAACATGGAGAAGATAATAGACTTCATAGTCTATTTTACTCTTCTAATGGATTGCTTGTTCCGCTGCAACTATGGTTGAAATTTTTTTCATTTACCATATGTTCTAAATCTTTGATTTATTATTGATGAAGGCTATTGATAATTTAATTATCTTTAGTCATGATATTCTTTACTGAGCTAGTTGTGCTCACCCTTTTGCTTCACAATTCCTTTCAGGTAATAAGAGTGTAGCTGGGTCGAGCGGGGGTAACAGTGGAATAGGACGGTGGTCATCATTTAGTTGTTATATTTGGTAAATCAACTAGGGTGAGGCGAACCCAACGTTGGAAGGGTGTTTTGTCACTATCATACAAGATGTCTGATGACATACAACCTCGTGTCATCATAAGACAGGGTTGTGCTCATCCACTTGCTGAGTATATTTACAAGCACTACCTATATAATCTTGGTGTTTGTTTGAAGTATAATTCTCAATTTGAGACAGTGGAGATAATGATAAATCAAGAGAAGACTCACCATTGGGAAGAATATGATAGTAATCTTCTCGTTTTTCTTTGGGGTATATTGGGTCAACCAAGGATAATTCTGTGGCCATATGATATCTATCATAACCTAAAAGCATGGCCTCCCATGTACGAAGGTTTCCTTGAGCACTTCCCAAAGATTTTAGTTTCTAAAACAGTTTTTGACTATACCTTTATGTAAGGTGTCACTGTGAGGTGTTGTCCACGGTTGGGACATGTGTCACATTTGGTATATATTTGTATCCAAACTCACAGTATATGTGTTGTTGTATTTTGCACGACAATTATTGTAATAAAGTTATAGTTATTTTCTGTACCATGTATTTGGCGACTCAGAATGGGTTGGATTGAATGGACCTATTTTGGGGTCGTTATAGTTGTGCTGCAAATATGATAATTAAAGGAGACATTTTAGGCTTTCGGGTTTACCTGACATTGGGCTTTGACGTATTCGACCAGATACTCCTCGGAAGTGTATCCTTTGAACCGTTCGTCATCCCTAAATAATCTGAAGTATTCTAGTTGGTCAAAGGGGAACACTTCCGAAGGGCTCTTCGGCCAAAAGGAAGATAGTGTCCCTTTGGAGTGCCCGACCTCATTGGAGGGTTGACTTGAGGGGGTCGATTCTGTAATCAGGTCGGCTTCAATTATTTGTAGGTTTGGTTCTTCACGTAGCCTTGGCCTCTTGAAGCGAGGTTCGAGAGTTTCATCTTCGATTTCCTCAGAATCCTTAGGGACATCGACTGGTGGAGGTGATGACAGAGTTGGCTTCAGAACAATCGGAAGCGATGGCTTGGAGGGGCCTTTGGTGGGAAGCTTATTCATGTTTTTCTTCAACAGAGCCATCTTCTCCGATTGATTCATCTTCATAATGTTTTTATTAGTGGATTCGGTGATTGTGGAGTTTGGAGGAGCTACGATTGATGTGGAGCCGGTCGAGAGCTCAGATATAGGGATGGTTTCTTCTTCAAGCGTTTCTTTGTTGATGGGAAGGCGGGCCGGTTTGGGTCTGATAGGTAGTAGGGTTAAGGATTCGTCAGCTCCTTTAGGTTTGAAAATTATTACTACAGAAAAATAAACAAGTTAGAAGATTGATTCGAAAAGTCAGTTGAAGAGTGTAAGTAAAGATTGGGTTCAGGGTTTATAACTTACAATCATATTTATATAACCAGGCTTCGTTTGACAGGACTTTCAGTCCCCATTTTATATTCTTCAACTTCTGGTAGAATTCTCTGAAGGCTTCTTGACGGTCCTTCGGGAATTTGGATACTTTGGCAATGGGACCTTTGGGGGTAGCCTAGTTCGGGAGGAGTTTGAGGTCGGTTCCCCTTACGAAGATCCATTGAGAATGCCATCCTTTGTTGCTGGTTGGGATTTTCATGTAATTGGCTCGGCTCTATTGTCCGTTTAACTGCAGAAGCCCCGGTTCCTTTGACCTCCCGACAGTGAATAAGACGAAAAAGAAATCAAGGCCATGAGTGATTCATACCTCCTAGCACAAGGCTATGAAACTAATCAAGTGGATATACGAGTTTGGTACAAGTTGTGCGAACCCGATCCCTACGAAGCAGAGAAAGGATGAGATGAATTCTTGAAGGGGGAATCAGACCCCATATTTTAGGGCCTAGAGTGGAATGGCAACCCATTCACCTTTGGGGCGCAAGAACATCCTTTTGTTTGGTTTTGGCACCCGAAGCTTATATTCTTTTGGAATATTAAACAGGGTTTGGATGTCAAAAATTTGGGAGGGGTTAATGGAGGATTTGGTATTGATATGAGTGAAGTCTTCCTCGGATGAATAAACGGTTCGAATCTTTGTTTGGATACTATGCGGGGTAGAAGGAGTTGAAGGGTTGGTAGATATAGACGGTGGTGTGGGTAAATCAATCGGCACCAGATTTGTGGCAATAATGGTGTTAAATTTGGAGGTGTTGTCAATAGTAGGTACTTGCTCAGTGGTGGTGGAGTAGAGAAGGCTAGAATCTGCCATTGAAGCAAGAATAGTAGAAATGTGCGCTTGGGAGGTTAGAAAAATCCAAATCGGAGAAGTTTGGTGGAAGTTGTTTTTCGCCGATAGTTGTGTTTACAGAGAGCTCTGTGGAAGAAAGTTGGAAATTTCTTGAAAAGTGACAAACGTGTGTTGGTTGGGGGTTTTATAGTGTTGTTGCACGAATCTCAAATGCAGCTAATGATGATAAGTGGGACCCTTTTCTTGGGGAACGTGTGCCATTTAGATTCCCCAGATTCGATGCCCCCAAAATTAGGTATACATCACCTATCTTGGGTCGCCAGATACATGGTACAGAATTCAAATACAATTTACTAATACAACTGTCGTGTACAATACGACAAAATATAACTGTGAGTTTGAATACAAATATTGTCTACTAGAGATTATATAAACTCAAAAGGAGTCCTCATTACAATTATTATCACACTATTTTACAGAATAGTGAGGACTACTATTGCACCATCTTGGACCATCACTCTGTTCCCCGACTAGTCCCAGCTACGTTCTCATTTCCTGAAAAGAACATTGAAAGAAAGGGTGAGCTCAACTAGCCCAGTAAGAAATATTATGACTAAGATAATGCAGAATAATTTATCGTTAGCCTTCAACAATGTTAAACTGATAAAATATAATAAATATCAAGTTTAACTGCAGCGAAATAAGCAATCCATTAAAAGAGTCAAGTAGAGAATGAAATCTACTATCTTTTATGATTTAAAAGGTTTTTCATCACTTTTATTGCTGGGACTCAGCTTAATAAATAATCAACATCATCGAATCACCCTTGCACTATGGCCAAGGATATTCTTTAGTATCACGGCCACAAATTATCCATGCACTACGGGCCAAGGACATTCGTGTATTCATTAATGGTCATGATCACGCCATAAAACAATTCATCTTTGCACTGCGGCCAAAGAGAATCCATAGCCATACTCATACCAAAAACTGTCCATCAATGCACTACGGGCCAATGAGGACTTTTTCCACATCATTTGTAACATTACGGTTATGATTATACCGAATAATCCCTGGTCATAATCATACCAAGTCCATCTATGCACTACAGGCCACAGATGACTTTTAACATAATATAAACATGAGGATGATGACAATGATATAAGAATTCAATAAAACAAATTCAAGAATTAATTTATCCAGGAACTGATAACGTTCAAATTGTCAACATGATATTGCTTTATAGAGTAAAATTCAAGAATGCTAAGAATATTTTTATGAAAAGATACTGGAAGAAGCGCAAATATCAAAGATATTCCACTAATTTCATGGGTATAGAAGTCAAAGTTTTAACCAACTGAGTATAATAAAGAATGGAATAACAAAAGAAATCACCATGAATACGATAGACCGCACATACAGGTTATTCCAACAGAATAATAAAGGATGGAACCAGGTCCGACGTAAACGCACAGACAGGATATTCCGACAGAATAATAAATAATGAAACCAGGTCCGGCGTAAATGCACTGACATGATATTCTAACAGAATAATAAATAATGGAACCAGGTCCGGCGTAAACGCACAGATAGGATATTCTTACAGAATAATAAAGAAAGGAATATTAGAAGAATGCCACCTTGTATAGGGTAGCCCGCGTATACAGGTTATTCCAACAGAAGAATAAATAATGGAATAACAAAAGTTCTCTTTATGAGTACAACAAATAACATCCCTTACCGTAAAAGAACTGAATATAACAGTAGGGAAGTAGCAGAATACTTTTTTATAGGTTCTCTTATAATTCTCAGTCTAGAGTTTCAGTTAATTCTTAAGAAATAATGAAGGAATAAGCTTCTATTTATAGGAAAATGGAATGAATAGTAACTAATTCAAGAACGGTCCATATTTATTTACTATTAAACGGACGATCTAGATTGGTTTACTATTAAAACTAAAATAACGGTCCATACTGATTTACTATTAAAACTTTAAACTAGCGATCTATATTGATTTACTATTATAACTCCACCGGCGGTCCATATTGACTTACTATTATATCTTCAACCAACGGTCTAAAAAATTAGCACATCTCCTCATGGGATAATATTGTACCCAAATACCCGAATGCACAATACTAGAGTGAATAGTAACTCGTGAATAGTACTCCAACAGGAAAAGTGTCCCGAATACCCAATTGAACAATATATCCTCCAGACATAAATTATACTAACACAAATAAGTCCAACATAATGGAACTATAAAATTCATCTTTAATCAACATGAACTTATTCATCATTCATAGTATAATTCTCAATATTTAACAACCATGTCGTTCCCAGAAAATAGGGTGCTTTCCGATAAGGATTTCTCCTTATTGGCGCGCAATTAGGTGACCAAACCTCTCCTTGACAGAACTTCTAGACATTGTCAATATTGAAAATAATAATATGAATAACTTTGCCGTCTCAATTATTGATTTAATAATATATCATATAATACAGATGATACTGTAATAATAATTAAATCAATAATATGAGAGATATGATGCAGCAATTACTGTAGCAATAATTGAGTATAACTGAGTGACTTCTCACGTAAGCATCAATAATCAATACCGTGTGCTACTGTGCAACTACGCATATTATTGTACTTTTACTACCGGGTAGTTCAACAGTTTTAACGGTAACATCTCCGCCGTTATTTTCATAAAGTATTTTTGTCATTTTCTCAATCCGACAATAATTCCGTTGTTGGGTCCACCAATGATTGTGCCGTTGTACGAATATTCTCTGCTAAAACGAATATTCCCCGACCAATCGAATATTATATAACAACTTGCGTACTTTACAAAATTTATAAATATTACCCACAACTATTACATTATATCAAATCAATACCATAATAATCAAAAATATAATTCGAAAAAAATTATTCTTTATTCATAAAAGTTGGGGTCTTACAACCTCCCCTTCTTATGAAATTTCATCCTCGAAATTAGGGTACATACCTGGTATGTCGAAGAGATGCGGATACCTTGACTTCATCTCAGATTCTAACTCCCAAGTCATTTCCTCCACATCGTGGTTTCTCCACAAAACTTTGACTTGAGGTATAACTTTGGAGCATAGAGCATGATCCTTCTTATCCAAGATTTTAACAGGTAACTCTTCATACTTTAAATCTTCCTCTATCTCGTCTGGTTCTAACTCAATAATGTGGTTTGGGTCTTTCACATATTTACGTAAGATAGATATGTGAAAAACATTATGAACACGAGACATACTTAGCGGTAAGGCGAGTCTATAGGCCACAGTTCCCACTCGTTCAAGAATTAAAAATGGGCCAATGAACCGAGGATTGAGCTTTCCTCTCTTTCTAAATCTCGTAACTCCTTTCCATGGAGAAACACATAACAACACATAATCTCTAATATCGAATTCTAAGTCCTTTCGATGAAAATCAGTATAACTCTTTTGTCGATCTTGTGAAGTTTTTATATATTGTCGGATCGTTTGAATATTTTCTGTAGTCATACGTACCAACTCTGGTCCCAACAACGTTGCTTCACCCACCTCATCCCAGCATACTGGAGAACGACACTTTCTCCCATACAACGCATCGAATGGAGCCATGCCAATACTTGCTTGATAAATGTTGTTGTAGGAAAACTCCACCAATGGTAAGAACTTGTCCCAACTTCCCTTGAAATCAAGGACACAGAGTTTTAATAGATCTTCAAGAGTTTAAATAGTCCTCTCCAACTGTCCATCCGTCTGAAGATGATATGTCAAGCTAAATCATAAGTCTGTGCCCATAGCTTTTTGCAAACTAACCCAAAATCATGAAGTGAATCTTGGGTCTTAATCAGAAACTATGGATACTGGTATACCATGCAGTCTTACAATCTCATTTATATATATACGAGCAAGACGTTCAAGTGTATAAGTTTCTCGTATTGGTAAGAAATGAGCAGACTCGGTCAATCTATCAACAATGACCCAAATCGCATCTATGCCTTGAGAAACCTTAGGAAGACCGGTAACAAAATCCATGGTAATGTGCTCTCACTTCCATTCTGGAATTTCAAGTGGTTGCAATGGACCTTTTGGTACTTGATGCTCCGCCTTGACTCGTTAACAAGTTAAACACCTTGAGATAAACTGCGCTATCTCTCTCTTCATATTGCTCCACCAAAATGTATGTCGAAGATTATGATACATTTTGGTACTCCCAGGATGGATTGCAAACGGTGTGTTGTGCGCCTCCATCATGATTTTATAATTTAAATCAGGGTCGTTAGGAACACAAAGTCTGGAGTTGAATCGAAGTATTCCTTCTTCATCGATTCTTGCTTCCGGCATAACACCTTGCACTTTCTTCCTCATACGCATCAGCTCCGGCTCTGTAGCTTGAGCAGCTTTAACTTTATCAATTAAAGTCGGCTCTACTCGTATATTCGCTATCATCACATGGGTCCCTCGAGTTTTTAGCTCTATCTCCATCCTTTGCAAGTCACACAAAATGGGCCTTTGCGTTGACCATATCGCACTCGTACTTGCATATGATCTTCTACTCAATGTGTCAGCTACCACGTTCGCTTTTCCAGGATAATATTGGATGGTATGATCATAATCTTTCAACAGTTCAAGCCAACGTCGTTGTCGCATGTTGAGTTCCTTTTGAGTGAAGAAATATTTGAGGCTTTTATGATCCGTAAAGATCTCCACTTTCTCCCCATACAAGTAATGCCTCCAAATTTTAAGTGCAAAGACAATAGCTGTTAACTCTAGATCATGAGTAGGATAATTCCTCTCATATTCTTTGAGTTGTCTTGAGGCATAGGCTATGACTTTCCCATGTTGCATGAGAATACATCCCAACCCTTTGCCCGAAGCATCACTGTAGATGACAAATCCCTCCGAGCCAGATGGTATTGACAGAACAGGTGCTGAAATGAGTCTCCTCTTGAGTTCTTGAAAACTTTTCTCACATTCTTTGCTCCAACCAAACTTTGTATCTTTCCGAGTCAGCTGAGTTAATGGAGTAGCGATTCGAGAAAATCCTTCCACGAATCTCCAATAATAACTAACTAAACCGAGAAAGCTACGTACTTCGGTCACTGATTTAGGTTGCTCCCAGCTTTGAATATCTTCAATATTTGTCGGGTCAGCAAATATTCCATGACTTGATACTACGTGCCCAAGGAATGCTACTTCCTCAAGCCAGAACTCGCATTTCTTCAACTTGGCATAAATCTTGTATTCACAAAGCTTTTGGAGTGTCAACCTCAAGTGCTGCTCATGATCTTCAAGACTTTTGGAATAAATAAGGATGTCATCAATAAAGACGACCACAAAGTGATCCAAATATTCTTTGAATACTCAGTTCATCATATCCATGAAGGCAGTAGGAGCATTAGTCAATCCAAAGGACATGACTAGGAATTCATAATGCCTGTACCGAGTTCTGAAAGCCGTCTTTGGAATGGCATCGGTTCTAATCTTCAATTGGTGATATCCGAAACGAAGATCAATCTTTGAAAAGAATTTGGCTCCTTGCAACTGGTCAAACAGGTCATCAATACGTGGCAATGGGTACCTATTTTTTATGGTGACATGATTCAACTCCCGATAATCAATACAAAGTCGCATACTCCCATCTTTCTTCTTCACGAATAGAACAGGAGCACCCCAAGGAGACGTACTAGGACGAATGAAACCAATGTCTAATAATTCCTGCAATTGGGTCTTTAACTCCTGAAGTTCAATAGGAGCCATTCGATATGGGGCTTTGGAAATGGGTTTTGTACCAGGTTCAAGGTCAATACAAAATTCAATTTCACACTCTAGGGGTAGGGCAGGAAGCTCTTCAGGGAATACGTCAGGAAATTTATTAACAATAGAAATATCATTCAAAACTGACGTATTTTTGTTTAAATCTGTGACATGAGCTAAGAAAGCTTGACACCCATTTTTAATAAACGAATAGCTTTATGGCTTGAAATGACTGTGATTTATTTTAATGGTTTGGTTGCTTGAATTCGCATAATAGGTTGATTAGGAATATGAAAACTAAAAACCTTACGAAAACAATCAATTTTTTCATGATGAGTATTCAATTAATCAATCCCTCGAATAACGTCAAACGCAAGTATTTTTAAAAAATAAGATCGACAGGTAATGTATGGTTACCGATTTGAATCAAACAAGACTTATAAACAGTAGATGTAATAAAGGTTTCTCCCAACGGAGTTTCCACGGATAAGTCAAAGTCTAATTTCTCCGGAGTCAAATTTAATCGTTGAGCGCAAGTAGGAGAAATAAAAGAATGGGTAGAACCGGTATCAAATAAAGTATAGACTTCGGTTGAGTTTATGATAAGCTTACCCGTGATGACCTCATTCGGGTTCCTTGCTTTTTGGGAGGTCACAACAAACGCTCTCCCTTGCACTACTGGCTTTGACTTTTTTGGGACGGCATTTGGTGCCTCCATCCTAGTTGAACTTGTCTTCGGTGAACGATAAAATCGGGATAAGTGACCTTGTCTTCCATAATTATAACATGCTTTGGACGGCATCGTGCAGTTTGGACTGATGTGTCCCTCCCCTCCGCATTTGAAGCATATGATAGGTGGTCGTTCCCCTTCCTTAACAACGGGTGCTGATGCTGACTTCCTTCCATCATTGTTGAATCTCCTCTTCTTGAAATATACATTCTTATTATTTTGTCCCTGATTACCACCGAAGTGGTTACCATTTCTGGCCTGTTGATTCCCTCCACGGTTGTTATCACCGCTTTGATGACTGCTCTCATTGGTATTATCATTTTGCCAGCTGCTCTCTTTTCATTGCGTTGACTCGTTATCGCGCTCCACTAACTGAGCCCTATTTATAACATCTGAATACAAACACAGTTTATGAGAAATAAGATGTTGACGTATCTCCGGCTTCAAACCTCTTAAAAACATCCGTGTCATTCTCTCTTCATTATCCACCAAGTGGGACGCAAACCAGGACAAATCGGCAAACTTGGCTTCATACTGCGACACGGTCATATTATTTTGCTCCAATTTGATGAATTCTACCTCTTTTATATGACGAATACTTTCGGGAAAGTACTTGTCGTTGAATAGTTCTTGGAACTTTTTCCAAGACATCTTCAGTGCGGCAGGTTGAGTACGCTTTACCGATTCCCACCAGTAATCTGCCTCTCCTCGCAACATAAAGGTGGCAAAAGGAACCTTTTGCTCCTCGGAGCATCCCAAGACATCAAATATCTTGGTGATCTGCTTTATCCATGCTTCTGCCTTAAGTGGTTTTGGCTCTCCAATAAACTCTGATGGTCCCAGCTCCTTGAACTGTTTAGCGGTGATCATCCGAGGGTTTCCAGTATTCCCACCTACATTGTGGACAGGACCCGCTCTCGCCTGCTGTTGCATGAATTTCATAAAGCCTCTGAACATTCCATAATTCATCATTTGGTCAGTGTTGTTGTTTGCATGAGGATTGTCGCCTTCCTGATGCACATTATCCTGATTAATAATATGTTGTGAATCAACGGTCGCATGTGCTCCATTGTTATTCTCAACATTCTCAGATGTCATTTTTAGATACTGCTACAAAATAAAAGGTTAATTGACATGTAACATATTATCCCTATATTCTGACCGACCAATTAAATACCAAAAAAAACTTAGGTAGGTCATACTAGCGAAGGAATTCCCCGTCTCTCCCCTCCTAGTTCTATTCTCATATCTTAGCCAGGGATCATATCCCTAAGCTCTGATACCAACTGTGACGCCCCCAAAATTAGGTATACATCACCCATCTTGGGTCTCCAGATACATGGTACAGAATTCAAATACAATTTACTAATACAACTGTCACGTAAAATATGACAAAACATAACTGTGAGTTTGAATATAAATATTGTCTACTAGAGATTATACAAACTCAAAAGGAGTCCTCATTATAATTATTATCACCCTATTTCACAGAATAGTGAGGACTACTAATGCACCATCTAGGACCATCACTCTGTTCCCCGACTAGTCCCAGCTACGTTCTCATTTCCTAAAGAGAACATTGAAAGAAATTGTGAGCTCAACTAGCCAAGTAAGAAATATTATGACTAAGATAATGCAGAATAATTTATCGTTAGCCTTCAACAATGTTAAACTGAAAAAATATAATAAATATCAAGTTTAACTGCAGCAGAACAAGCAATCCATTAAAAGAGTCAAGTAGAGAATGAAATCTACTATCTTTTATGATTTAAAAGGTTTTTTCATGACTTTTATCGCTAGGACTCAACTTAATAAATAATCCACATCATCGAATCACCCCTGCACTATGGCCAAGGATATTCTTTAGTATCATGACCATAAATTATCCATGCACTATGGGCCAAGGACATTCGTGTATTCATTAAGGGTCATGATCATACCATAAAACAATTCATCTTTGTACTACGGCCAAAGAGAATCCATAGCCATAATCATACCAAAAACTGTCCATCAATGCACTACGGGCCAATAAGGACTTTTTCCACATCATTTGTAACATTACGGTTATGATTATACTGAATAATCTCTGGTCATAATCATACCAAGTCCATCTATGCACTACAGGCCATAAATGACTTTCAACATAATATAAACATGAGGATGATGACAATGATATAAGAATTCAATAAAACAAGTTCAAGAATTAATTTATCCAGGAACTGATAACGTTCAAATTGTCAACATGATACTGCTTTATAGAGTAAAATTCAAGAATGCTCAGAAGAATATTTCCATGAAAAGATACTGGATGAAGCGCAAATATCAAAGATATTCCACTAATTTCATGGGTATAGAAGTCAAAGTTTTAACCAACTGAGTATAATAAAGAATGGAATAACAAAAGAAATCACCATGCTTGTGATAGACCGCACAGGCAGGTTATTCCAACAGAATAATAAGGGATGGAACCAGGTCCGGCGTAAACGCACAGACAAGATATTCCGACAGAATAATAAATAATTGAACCAGGCCCGGCGTAAACGCACAGACAGGATATTCTGACAGAATAATAAATAATAAAACCACATCCTACGTAAACACACAGATAGGATATTCTGACAGAATAATAAATAATGGAACCAGGTCCGGCGTAAACGCACAGACAGGATATTCTGACAGAATAATAAAGAACGGAATATTAGAAGAATGTCACCATGTATAGGGTAGCCCACGTATACAGGTTATTCCAACAGAAGAATAAATAATGGAATAACAGAAGTTCTTTTTATGAGTACAACAAATAACATCCCTTACCGTAAAAGAACTGAATATAAGAGTATGGAAGTAGTAGAATACTTTTCTATAGATTCTCTAATAATTCTCTCTCTAGAGTTTCAGTGAATTCGTAAGAAATAATGAAGGAATGAGCTTCTATTTATAGGAAAATGGAATGAATAGTAACTAATTCATGAACGGTCCAGATTGATTTACTATTAAACGGACGATCCAGATTGGTTTACTATTAAAACTAAAACAACGGTCCATACTGATTTACTATTAAAACTTTAAACTAGCGATCCATATTGATTTACTATTATAACTCCACCGGCGGTCCATATTGACTTACTATTATATCTTCAACCAACAGTCTGAAAAATTAGCACATCTCCTCATGGGATAATATTGTACCCAAATACCCGAATGCATAATACTAGAGTGAATAGTAACTGGGTGAATAGTAACTCGTGAATAGTACTCTGACACGAAAAGTGTCCCGAATACCCAATTGAACAATATATCCGTCAGACATCAATTATTCATCTTTAATCAACACGAACTTATTCATCATTCATATTATAATTCACAATATTTAACAACCAGGTCGTTTTCAGTAAAGAGGGGCTTTCCGATAAGGATTTCTCCTTATTGGCATGTAATTAGGTGACCAAACCTCTCCTTGACAGAACTTCTAGACATTGTCAATATTGCAAATAATAATATGAATAACTTTGTCGTCTCAATTATTGATTTAATAATATATCATATAATGCAGATGATACTGTAATAATAATTGAATCAATAATATTAGAGATATGATGCAGCAATTACTATAGCAATAATTGAGTATAACTGAGTGACTTCTCACGTAAGTATCAATAATCAATACCGTGTGCTACTATGCAACTACGCGTATTACTGTACTTTTACTACCGGGTAGTTCAACAGTTTTAACGGTAACACCTCCACCGTTATTTTCATAAATATTTTTGTCGTTTTTTCAATCCGACAATAATTCTATTATGGGGTCCACCAATGATTGTGCCGTTGTACGAATATTCTCTGCTAAAACGAATATTCCCCGACCAATCGAATATTATATAACAACTTGCGTACTTTACAAAATTTATAAATATTACCCACAACTATAACATTATATCAAATCAATACCATAATATTCAAAAATATAATTCAAAAAAAATTATTCTTTATTCATAAAAGTTGGGGTCTTAGACCAGACATCTCTTTATGTCTCTAATTATAAACATCTTATAACAAGAAACTGGCGGGTAATGTTCGGGCATAATCTACCGACCCCTATGTGGGCTGAAGGCCTGGGTTGAGAAGAGTTTATTGAGCCCAATGGGCCGAGGCCAACAAAGGGATTAGTGGTATTCAGGTTTGTGCGTCCGAGCTCTATGGGCCGGAGCCCAGACCAGTTTATAGGGGTTCGATTCATTTGGGCCTGTACAGAAGGTTATGTTTCATATGGAGTCCGGAGTGATAAGGAGTGTAACTGGTTAAGGATTCCAATCTTAACCATATTTGGATCATATCCAACTTGCACCTTTTAAGGAGATTGAGTTGGACCCAAACAATGGTAACTGTCATGTTTAAGGTGATGAGAATGGCTATAAATACAAGGTTGGACTTCAATTAATAGGTAATACACTCTTGAGTACTAAATACTAAAGCCTCCATTGTTAAATCTTGTATCAGTCTGTACTCATTCTCACACTGGAGCTATCACTCAACGGCACAAGCCGTCAAGCTTCTTGTGTGATCTATTATTGTGCAGTTTTAATCTCGTGGATTTGGTGATTGGACGTAGGCTTGACAAAATATGGTTATGGATTGGTTTTTGTTTTCAAAATATGATTATGGTTCTATTTAAGAACTAAAACCATATTAATCATTTTTAATATGTGTTGTGTGGGTTGGAACTATATGGTTATGGTTCAAAATCATATTAACCATTTTAAGATATTTTGACTTTTAAACAGAACTTTTGAAAAATGAAATTGTGACTATAACAATTAAATTAATTAAGCAATAATATGATATAAAAATTATTAATATAAATAATAAAATACAAAAAAAACTATACTAATAAAATTTTAAATTGAAATTATTAATACCCTTTCATATTTAAATAATTTTTCAAAATTATTATTAACCTGCTAATAAAAAGGTTGGATCACATTCAAAATACACCCAATTCAAAATAAACCATAGTATAATTCTTTTGTAACTAGAATACTAGAATTTACATAAACTGACACATACAAAACAACATTAGTCACCCAAAATAAGAACATATTAATTTATAAAACATACAAGATAAGTAGAAATCTGAACCATATAATTCTATAGACCATATTAAAATTTAATTAATTATATTAAAATTTAACATTACAAAACATATATTTTTGTTGCTTTCTTTGTGGTAATTAGATACTCGTTTCAAAAGAGCTTTGTTCCTTTATTATTATTGTTATTATTTTGAGATTTAGAGAGTTGTTTAAATGGTGTTGAATAGGTTAAGAGTAATAATAATATATTTCCATTTAATATATAAATTGTATTTAATTTGTGAATGTATCTGAGAATTTTTAAAAAGATGTGACAATTGATTTTAAGTGTATAATTAATGTATCAAAATTTTAATTTTTTTGTCTAGTATATGTGTGACTTGTTTTGAGTAGTTTACATATTTTGGATAAAATATTTTTTTAAATATAATGAATAGGAGTTAATAATTAAATTATTCTTTATATAGTGATGATCAATCAAATTAAAATAATTTAGATGTGAATCATTTCATGAGTTGTTATATTATTGATGATATTCCGTCATTATGATCATAATAGTGTACAATGGTAAAATTTTAGCAGCCTATCAATTACTTGTAATAAATGGAATTGGTTAGTATGAAGTTTATTTTGGTGTAAGTTGGTCAATTGAACAATAGAATACTGACACGCATGTGAGATTGTATGTTTGTCAATATTTTATTGGTCAATTGACCAACTTACCAAAAAAATACTCCTTCTGTCCTATAGTTATAGGCTGATTTTCCTTTTTGAGATATCTCAATATATAGGCTACTTATTATTTATAAAATTTAGTTGGTTCATTGTTTTACTTTTACGCCCTTATAATAAATATCAACCATTACTCTTTTTTTTGAAGAAACAATATTCAATGCCATTATTTTTATCATCACATTTAATGTTGTTGTATTCTCTTTGGTTAAAATTCTATGATTATGGTCAGTACACGTCAATTAATGAAGTTGAGAGTTCCAATGTGATAAGTAAGGAGTAATTAACTTATTCATTAATTCTATATTAAGGGGTATATGTGGAAAATTTATGTTAAAATTATCACTTAAACTGATTTTCTTAAACTATGTGCCAAAAGAAATCAGCCTATAACTATGGGACGGATGGAGTAACTCCATGCTAACCGAATCCGTAATAAACAAATACTATTAATTATTTCAGCCTACCAGTTTATTATTGTTGATTTATATATGTGACGCCCCCAAAATTAGGTATACATCACCCATCCCGAGTCATCAGATACATGGTACAGAATTTAAATACAACTTAATAATTCAACTGTCGTGTACAATACGACAAAACATAAACTGTGAGTTTGAATACAAATATTGTCTACTATAGAGTATACAAACTCAAAAGAAGTTCTCCTTACAATTATTATCAAACTATTTCACAGAATAGTGAGGACTACTAATGCAACATCTAGGACCATCACTCCATTCCCTGACTTGTTCCAGCTATATTCTGATTTCCTGAAGAGAACAGTGAAAGAAAGGGTGAGCTCAACTAGACCAGTAAGAAATATTATGACTAAGATAATGCAGAATAAATTATCATTAGCCTTAAATAGTGTTAAACTAATACAATATAACAAACATCAAGTTTAACTGCAGCGGAACAAGCAATCCATTAAAAGAGTCAAGTAGAGAATAAAATCTACTATCTTTTATGATTTAAAAGGTTTTTCATCACTTTTATCGCTGGGACTCAGCTTAATAAATAATCCACATCATCGAATCACCCCTGCACTACGGCCAAGTATATTCTTTAGTATCACGACCACAATTATCCATGCACTACGGGCCAAGAATATTTGTGTATTCATTAATGGTCATGATCATGCTAACAGCTGTCCATCAATGCACTACAGGCCAATGAGGACTTTTACCACATCATTTGTAACATTACGGTCATGATTACACCGAATAATCCCTGGTCATAATCATACCAAGTCCATCTATGCACTACAGGCCATAGATGACTTTTTAAAAAAATATAAATATGAGGATGGTGACAATGATATAAGAATTCAATAAAATAAGTTCAAGAATAAATTTGTCCAAGAACCAATAATGTCCAAATTGTCAACATAATACTACTTTGTAGAGTAAAATTCAAGAATGCTCAGAAGAATATTTCAATGAAAAGATACTGGATGAAGTGCAAATATCAAAGATATTCCACTAATTTCATGGATTATAGAAGTTAAAACTTTAACCAACTGAGTATAATAAAGAATGGAATAACAAAAGAAATCACCAGGCATGCGATAGACCGCACAGGTAGGTTATTCTAATAGAATAATAATTAACGGAACCAGGTCCGGCGTAAAACGTACGGACAAGATATTCCAACAGAATAATAAAGACGGAATCAGGTCCGACGTAAAACACACAGACATGATATTCCAATAGAATAATAAAGATGGAATCAGGTCCGGCGTAAAACGCACATACATGATATTCCAACAAAATAATAAAGACGGAATCAGGTCCGGTGTAAAACACACAGACAGGATATTCCGATAGAATAATAACGAATGGAATAACAGAAGAATTTCACCAAGTATAGGGTAGCCCGCGTATATAGGTTATTCCAACAGAATAATAAATAATGGAATAACAGAAGTTCTCTTCATGAATACAAAATAAATAATACCCCTCAACGTAAAAGAAACTGGATATAAGAGTAGGGAAGTAGCAAATACTTTTCTATAGTTTCTCTATAATTTCTCTCTCTAGAGTTTCAGTGAATTCGTAAGAAATAATGAAGGAATGAGCTTCTATTTATAGAAAAATGGAAAGAATACTATGCAATAAAATATTCTAATAAAATAAAAATTTTAAAATAATATATATATATATATATATATTATATTTATACAATACATGAACCTGATAACTCACGGGTTGTCACCCCCGTGATTACCATCCCTGCCACCTTTCAAAATATTACATATATATATACATATATATATAGTAACAACACTAATAGTACTCCTTCCCAATTGCCAACTTGCAATTCATAATATACATATATATATATATATATATATATATATATATATATATATATAATACATATAGTGCTCCCTTTTTCCATCCTATATATATATATATATATATATATATATATATATATATATATATATATATCATATATAATAACAAATATAACACCTCGTTGATCCTGTAATTTCCTAAATCTGTGACAAACATATCTCCCCCACCCAAATGTCTTTTTCACTAGTGGGCCCCATATGTGGGTCCCCACCATAATAATATTAAAAATTTTCTACCAATTATTTTGAAAAATGGGTAACTGGGAATTCAAATAATAAGCCATGTTATAACAAATACATCAGAAAAATATTCTCAATATTTTTAACAACATTTATCATCATTATTATAATTCACAATATTAATCGACCAGGTTATTCCCAGGAAAGAGGGGGCTTTCCAATAAAAATTTCTCCCTATTGGCGCGCAATTAGGTGACCAAACCTCTCATTGGCAGAACTTCTAGACATCGTTAATATTGTAAATAATAATATTAATAACTCTATCATTTCAATTATTGATTTAATAATATATAAAATATTGACAATAATTGAATCAAATAACATGAGATACTATACAACAATTACGGTATCAATAATTGAACAAAACTGACTGACTTCTCACGTAAGCATCAATAATCAATACCGTGTGCTACTATGCAACTACGCGTACTACTGTACTTTTAACACCGGGTGTTTCAACAGTTAACGGTAAAACTTCCGCCGTTATTTTCATAAAGTATTTTTGTCGTTTTCTCAATTCGACAATAATTCCGTTGTGGGGTCCAGTAATGATTTTGCCGTTGTACGAATATTCCCTGTTAAAATGATTATTCCCCGACCAATCGAATATTATATAACAACTTACGTACTGTGAAAAATTTATAAGTATTACCCACAACTATAACATTATATTAAATTCATTCCATAATATTCAAAAATGATATTTATAAAAAAAATCTTATTTATTAAAAAGTTGGGGTCTTACAACCTCCCCTTCTTATGAAATTTCACCCTCAAAATTAGGGTACGTACCTGGTATATCGAAGAGGTAAGGATACCTTGATATCATTTCAGATTCTAACTCCCAGGTCATTTTCTCAACATTGTGGTTTCTCCACAAAACTTTCACTTGAGGTATAACCTTGGAGCATAGAATATGTTCCTTCTTATCCAAGATTTGAACAAGAACCTCTTCATACGTTAAATCTTTCATTATTTCGTCCGGTTCTAACCCAATAATGTGGTTCGGGTCTTCCACATATTTACGTAACATGGATATGTGAAAAACGTTATGAACACGAGACATACTTAGCGGTAAAGCGAGTCTATAGGCCACAGTTCCTACTCGATCGAGGATTAAAAATCGTCCAATGAATCGAGGATTGAGCTTTCCTCTCTTTCCAAATCTCGTAACTCCTTTCCACAGAGCAACTCGTAACAACACATGATCTCCTATATCAAATTCCACGTCCTTTCGATGAAGATCAGCATAACTCTTTTGTTGATCTTGTGAGGTTTTTATACGTTGTCGGATCGTTTGAATCTTTTTCGTAGTCATACGTACCAACTCAGGTCCCAACAATGTTTCTTCACCCACCTCATCCCAACATACTGGAGAACGACACTTTCTTCCATACAACACTTCGAATGGAGCCATGTCAATACTTGCTAGATAACTGTTGTTGTAGGAAAAATCCACCAATGGTAAAAACTTGTCCCAACTTCCCTTGAAGTCAAGGACACAGAGTCTTAATAGATCTTCAAGAGTTTGAATCGTCCTCTCCGACTACCCGTCCGTCTGAGGATGATATGCCGAGCTAAATTGTAAATCTGTGCCCATAGCTTTTTGCAAACTAACCCAAAATGTTGAAGTGAATCTTGAGTCTCGATAAGAAACTATGGATACTGGCATACCATGAAATCTTACAACCTCGTTTATGTACATACGAGCAAGATGTTCAAGTGTATGTTTCTCGTATCGGTAAGAAATGAGCAGACTTTGTCAATCTATCAACAATGACTCAAATCACATCTATGCATTGAGAAACTTTGGGAAGACTGATAACGAATTCCATGGTAATGTGCTCCCACTTCCATTCTAGAATTTCAAGTGGTTGCAATGGACCTTTTGGTACTTGATGCTCCGCCTTGACTCGTTGACACGTTAGACACCTTGAGATAAACAGCGCTATATCTCTCTTCATATTGCTCCGCCAAAATGTATGACGAATATCATGATACATTTTGGTACTCCTAGGATGGATTACAAACGGTGTGTTATGCGCCTCCATCATGATTTTATACTTTAAATCAAGGTCGTTAGGAACACAAAGTCTGGAGTTGACTCAAAGTATTCATTCTTCATCGATTCTTGCTTCCAGCATAGCACCTTCTTTCACTTTCTTCCTCATACGCATCAGCTCCAGGTCTGTACCTTGAGCAGCTTTAACTTTATCAATTAAAGTTGGTTCTACTCGTATATTTGCCATCATCACATGGATCCCTGGAGTCTTTAACTCTATATCCATCCTTTGCAAGTCACACAAAATGGGCCTTTACGTTGACAATATCGCATTCGTACTTGCATATGATCTTCTACTCAATGTGTCAGCTACCACGTTCGCTTTTCCAGGATGGTATTGGATGGTATGATCATAATCTTTCAACAGTTTAAGACAACGTTGTTGTCGCATGTTGAGTTCCTTTTGAGTGAAGAAATATTTGAGGCTTTTATGATTCGTAAAGATCTCCACTTTCTCCCCATACAAGTAATGCCTCCAAATCTTTAGTGCGAAGACAACAACTGCCAACTCTAGATCATGAGTAGGATAATTCCTCTCAAATTCTTTGAGTTGTCGTGAGGCATAGGTTATGACTTTCCCATGTTGCATGAGAACACATCATAACCCTTTGCCCGAAGTATCACTGTAGATGACAAATCCCTCCGAACCAGATGGTATTGTCAGAACAGGTGCTGAAATGAGTCTCCTCTCGACTTCTTAAAAACTTTTCTCACATTCCTCGCTCCAACCAAACTTTGTATCTTTTTGAGTCAGCTGAGTTAGTGGAGTAGTGATTCGAGAAAATCCTTCTACGAATCTCCGATAATAACCAGCTATGCCGAGAAAGCTACGTACTTCGGTCACTGATTTAGGTTGCTCCCAGCTTTGAATAGCTTCAATCTTTGCTGGCTCAACAGATATTCCATGACTTGATACCACGTGCCCAAGGAATGTTACTTCCTCAAGCCAGAACTCGTATTTCTTCAACTTGGCATAAAGCTTATATTCACGAAACTTTTGGAGTATCAGCCTCAAGTGTTGCTCATGATCTTCACATGTGTTGGAATATATGAGGATGTCATCAATAAAGACGACCACAAAGTGATCCAAATATTCCTTGAATACTCGGTTCATCATATCCATGAAGGCAGCAGGAGCATTAGTCAATCCAAAGGACATGACTAGGAATTCATAATGTCCGTACCGAGTTCTGAAAGTCGTCTTTGGATTGTCATCGGTTGTAATCTTCAATTGGTGATATCCGAAACGAAGATCAATCTTTGAAAAGAACTTAGCTCCTTGCATCTGGTCAAACAGGTCATCAATACGCGGTAATGTGTACCTATTTTTGGTGGTGACATGATTCAACTCCCGATAATCAATACAAAGTCGCATACTCCCTACTTTATTCTTCACGAATAGAACATGAACACCCCAAGGAGACGTACTAGGACGAATGAAACCAATGTCTAACAATTCCTACAACTAGGTCTTTAACTCTTGAAATTCAATAGGAGCCATTCGATATGGGGCTTTGGAAATGGGTTTTGTACCGGGTTCAAGGTCGATACAAAATTCAATTTCACGCTCTGGGGGTAGGCCAGGAAGTTCTTCGGGGAATACGTCAGGAAAATTATTAACAACAGAAATATCATTCAAAACTGACGTATTTTTGTTTAGATCCATGACATGAGCTAAGAAAGCTTGACATCTATTTTTTAATAAACGAATAGCTTTATGGATTGAAATGATATTGATTGATTAGAATGGTTTAGTTGTTTGAATTCACATAATAGGTTCGTTAGGAATATAAAAGATAACAACCATACGGAAACAATCAATTTTTGCATGATGAGTAGTTAACCAATCAATCCCTAGAATCACGTCAAATGCAAGTATTTTCAATGAAATAAGATCGACAGGTAATGTGAGGGTACCAATTTGAACCAAACAAGACTTATAAATAGTGGATGTAATGAAGGTTTCTCCCAACGGAGTTTCAACAGATAAGTCAAAGTCTAATTTCTCCGAAGTCAAATTTAAACGTTGAGCGCAAGTAGGAGAAATAAAAGAATGGGTAGAACCGGTATCAAATAAGGTATAGACTTTGCTAGACTGTATGATAAGCTTACCCGTGATGACCTCATTCGGGTTCCTTAATTTCTGGGAGGTCACTACAAACGCTCTCCCTTGCACTACCGGCTTTGACTTTTCTGGGACGGCCTTTGGTGCCTCCATCCTGGCTGAACTTGTCTTCGGTGAATGATAAAATCGGGCTAAGTGACCTTCTCTTCAATAATTATAACATGCTTTGGACGGCATCGCGCAGTTTGGACTGATGTGTCCCTCCCCTCTGCATTTGAAGCATATGATAGGTGGTCATTCTCCTTCCTTAACAACAGGTGCTGGTACTGACGTCCTTCCATCATTGTTGAATCTCCTTTTCTTGAAATGTCCATTTTTACCGTCTTGGCCATGATTACCACTGAAGTGGTTACCATTTCTGGCATGTTGATTCCCTCCACGTTTGTTGTCACCGTTTCGACGACTGATACCACTAGTATTTTCATGCAGCCGACTGCTTTCTCTTGGTTGCATTGACTCGTTACCGCGCTCCAATAACTGAGCCCTATTTACAACATTTGAGTACAAACACAGTTTATGAGAAATAAGATATTGACGTATCTCTGGTTTCAAACCTCTTAAAAACATTCGCGTCATTCGCTCCTCATTATCGACGAAATGGGATGCAAACCAGGATAACTCTGCAAATTTAGCCTCGTATTACGACACGGTCATATTGTTTTGTTCCAATTTGATAAACTCCACTTCTTTCATGTGACGAATACTCTCGGGAAAGTACTTTTCGTTGCTCTTGGAACTTCTCCCAAGACATCTTGACTGCGTCTGGCTGGGTACGTTTTACAGATTCCCACCAGTAATCTGCCTCTTCACGCAACATGAAGGCTGCGAAGGGAACCTTTTGCTCCTCAGATCATCCTAAGACATCAAATATCTTGGTGTTCTGCTTTATCCATGCTTCCGCCTTAAGTGGTTTTGGCTCTCCAATAAACTCCGGTGGTCCCAGCTCCTTGAACTGTTTAGCGGTGACAGTCCGAGAGTTTCCTATGTTTCCACCTACATTTCGAACAAGAGCCGCTCTCGCCTGATGTTGAATGAATTTCATAAAGCCTCTGAACAATCCATCATTCATCATTTGGTCCGTGTTATTGTTTGTATGAGGATTGTCGCCTTCCTGATGTACATTATCCTGATTATTGATATGTGGAGACTCAACGGTCTCTTGTGCTCCATTGCTATTCTCAACATTCTCGGATGTCATTTTCAGATACTGCCACAAAACAAGGGTTAGTTGATATGTAACATATTATCTCTGAACTCTAACCAACCAATTAAATACCAAATAAATTTAAATAGGTCATACTAGCGAATGAATTCTCCGTCTCTCCCCTCCTAGTTCTAGTCTCACATCTTAGCCAGGGATCATATCCCTAAGCTTTGATACCAACTGTGACGCGCCCAAAATTAGGTTTAAATCACCCATCTTGAGTCGCCAGATACATGGTACAAAATTCAAATACAACGTAATAATATAACTGTCGTGTACAATACGACAAAACATAAAATGTGAGTTTGAATACAAATATTGTCTACTAGAGAGTATACAAACTCAAAAGGAGCCCTCATTAAAATTATTATCAAACTATTTCATAGAATAGTGAGGACTACTAATGCACCATCTAGGACCATCACTCCGTTCCTCGACTCGTTCCAGCTATATTCTCATTTCCTGAAGAGAACAGTGAAAGAAATGGTGAGCTCAACTAGCCTAGTAAGAAATATTATGACTAAGATAATGCAGAATAAATTATCATTAGCCTTAAATAGTGTTAAACTAATACAATATAACAAACATCAACTTTAACTGCAGCGGAACAAGCAATCCATTAAAAGAGTCAAGTAGAGAATAAAATCTACTATCTTTTATGATTTAAAAGGTTTTTCATCACTTTTATCGCTGGGACTCAGCTTAATAAATAATCCACATCATCGAATCACCCCTGCACTACGGCCAAGGATATTCTTTAGTATCACGACCACAATTATCCATGCACTACGGACCAAGAATATTTGTGTATTCATTAATGGTCATGATCATGCTAACAACTGTCCATCAATGCACTACAGGCCAATGAGGACTTTTACCACATCATTTGTAACATTACAGTCATGATTACACCGAATAATCCCTGGTCATAATCATACCAAGTCCATCTATGCACTACATGCCATAGATGACTTTTTTAAAAAATATAAATATGAGGATGGTGACAATGATATAAGAATTCAATAAAATAAGTTCAAGAATAAATTTGTCCAAGAACTAATAATGTCCAAATTGTCAACATGATACTACTTTGTAGAGTAAAATTCAAGAATGCTCAGAAGAATATTTCCATGAAAAGATACTGGATGAAGTGCAAATATCAAGGATATTCCACTAATTTCATGGAGTATAGAAGTTAAAACTTTAACCAACTGAGTATAATAAAGAATGGAATAACAAAAGAAATCACCAGGCATGTGATAGACCGCACATGTAGGTTATTCCAACAGAATAATAATTAACGGAACCAGGTCCGGCGTAAAACGTACGGACAAGATATTCCAACAGAATAATAAAGACGGAATCAGGTCCGGCATAAAACACACAGACAGGATATTCCAATAGAATAATAAAGATGGAATCAGGTCCGGCGTAAAACACACAGACATGATATTCCAACAAAATAATAAAGACAGAATCAGGTCCGGCGTAAAACGCACAGACATGATATTCCGATAGAATAATAACGAATGGAATAACAGAAGAATTTCACCAAGTATAGGGTAGCCCGCGTATACAGGTTATTCCAACAGAATAATAAATAATGGAATAACAGAAGTTCTCTTCATGAATACAAAAGAAATAATACCCCTTACCGTAAAAGAAACTGGAAATAAGAGTAGGGAAGTAGCAGAATACTTTTCTATAGTTTTTCTATAATTTCTCTCTCTAGAGTTTCAGTGAATTCGTAAGAAATAATGAAGGAATGAGCTTCTATTTATAGGAAAATGGAAAGGATACTATGCAATAAAATATTCTAATAAAATAAAATTTTTTAAATAAAATATAATATTTTTATATATATATATATATATATATATATATATATATATATATATATTATATTTATACAATGCTTGAGCCTGATAACTCACGGGTTGTCACCCCCGTGATTACCATCCCTGCCGCCTTTCAAAATATTACATATATATATATATATATAGTAACAACACTAATAGTACTCCCTCCTAGTTGCCAACTTGCAATTCATAATATATATATATATATATATATATATATATATATATATATATATTTATTTATATATATAAAATACATATAGTGCTCCCTTTTTCCATCCTATATATATATATATATATATATATATATCATATATAATAACAAATAATACACCTCGTTAATCCTGTAATTTCTTAAATCTGTGACAAACATATATCCCCCACCCAAATATCATTTTCACTAGTGGGCCCCACTTGTGGGCCCCCACCATAATAATATTAAAAAAAATTTACCGATTATTTTGAAAAATGGGTAAGTGAGAATCCAAATAATAAGCCAATTTATAACAAATACATCATAAAAATATTCTCAATATTTTTAACAATATTTATCATCATTATTATAATTCACAATATTAATCGATCAGGTCGTTCCCAGAAAAGAGGGAGCTTTTCAATAAAAATTTCTCCCTATTGACGCGCAATTAGGTGACCAAACCTCTCCTTGGCAGAACTTCTAGACATCGTTAATATTGTAAATAATAATATTAATAACTCTGTCATTTCAATTATTGATTTAATAATATATAAAATATTGACAATAATTGAATCAAATAACGTGAGATACTATGCAACAATTACTGTAACAATAATTGAACAAAACTGAGTGACTTCTCACGTAAGCATCAATAATCAATATCGTGTGCTACTGTGCAACTACGCGTACTACTGTACTTTTAACACCGGGTGTTTCAACAGTTAACGGTAAAACTTCCGCCGTTATTTTCATAAAGTATTTTTGTCGTTTTCTCAATCCAATAATAATTCTGTTGTGGGGTCCACCAATGATTGTACCGTTGTACGAATATTCCCCGACCAATCAAATATTATATAACAACTTGCGTACTATGCAAAATTTATAAATATTACCCACAACTATAACATTATATCAAATTCATTCCATAATATTCAAAAATGATATTTTTTTTAAAAAATCATATTTATTAAAAAGTTAGGGTCTTACAACCTCCCATTCTTATGAAATTTCACCCTCAAAATTAGGGTACGTACCTGGTATGTTGAAGAGGTAAGGATACCTTGATATCATTTCAGATTCTAACTCTCAGGTCATTTCCTCAGCATTGTGGTTTCTCCACAAAACTTTGACTTGAGGTATAACCTTGGAGCGTAGAATATGTTCCTTCTTATCCAAGATTTGAATAGGAACCTCTTCATACATTAAATCTTCCGTTATTTCCTCCGGTTCTAACTCAATAATATGGTTCTAGTCTTCCACATATTTACGTAACATGGATATGTGAAAAACGTTATGAACACGAGATATACTTGGCGGTAAAGCGAGTCTATAGGCCACAGTTCCTACTCGATCGAGGATTAAAAATGGGCCAATGAATCAAGGATTGAGCTTTCCTCTCTTTCCAAATCTCGTAACTCCTTTCCACGGAGCAACTCGTAACAACACATGATCTCCTATATCAAATTTCACGTCCTTTTGATGAAGATCAGCATAACTCTTTTGTCGATCTTGTGAGGTTTTTAAATGTTGTCGGATCATTTGAATCTTTTCCGTAGTCATACGTACTAACTCTGGTCCCAACAATGTTGCTTCACCCACCTCATCCCAACATACTGGAGAACAACACTTTTTTCCATACAACACTTTGAATGGAGCCATGCCAATACTTGTTAGATAACTGTTGTTGTACGAAAACTCCACCAATGGTAAGAACTTGTCCCAACTTCCCTTGAAGTCAAGGACACAGAGTCTTAATAGATCTTCAAGAGTTTGAATCGTCCTCTCCGACTGTCCGTCCGTCTGAAGATGATATGCCGAGCTAAATCGTAAATCCATGCCCATAGCTTTTTTCAAACTAACCCAAAATCTTTAAGTGAATCTTGAGTCTCGATCAGAAACTATGGATACTGGCATACCATGCAATCTTAGAACCTCGTTTATGTACATACGAGCAAGACGTTCAAGTGTATAAGTTTCTCGTATCGGTAAGAAATGAGCAGACTTGGTCAATCTATTAGCAATGACCCAAATCGCATCTATTCCTTGAGAAACTTTGGGAAGACCGATAACGAAATCCATGGTAATGTGCTCCCACTTCCATTCTAGAATTTCAAGTGGTTGCAATGTCCCGGATAAGTCAAAATCAGTGGTTCCTGGAAGAGCGTTTGTCGTGATTGGCCAAAACGTGAGACACCCGAACGAGGTGATCACGGATAAGCTAATCATGAATTCTTGCGAAGTTTATACCTTACTAGATACCGGTTCTACCCATTCTTTTATCTCTCATGCATGTGCTCAACGTTTAAACTTGACTCCGAAGAATTTAGACTTTGATTTATCAGTGGAGACTCCGTTAGGAGAAACTTTTATCACGTCCACTGTTTATAAATCTTGCTTAATCCAAGTTGGCACTATCACATTACCTGTTGATCTTATCTCTTTAAAGATACTTATTTTTGATGTGATTTTAGAAATTAATTTGTTAACCACTCATCATGCTAAAATTGATTATTTTCGTAAGGTTGTTAGTTTTCATATTCCTAACCAACCTGTCATACGAATTCAAACAAATAAACCACTAAAATCAGTCACTGTCATATCAAGCCATAAAGCTATTCGTTTATTGAAAAACGGATGTCAAGCTTTCTAAGCCCATGTTATAGATTTGAACAAAGACAAGTCAGATTTGAATAATATTTCTATTGTTAGAGAATTTCCTGATGTATTTCCTGAAGAGCTTCCCGGTCTACCCCCAGAACGTGATGTTGAATTCTTTATTAACCTTGAACCGAGTACAAAACCCATTTCTAAAACTCCATATCGAATGGCTCCTATTGAACTTCAGGAGTTAAAAGTCCAACTACAAGAGTTATTAAACATCGGTTTCATTCGTCCTAGTACATCTCCTTGGGGTGCTCCTATTTTATTCGTAAAGAAGAAAGACGGGAGTATGCGACTTTGTATTGACTACCGAGAATTGAGCCATGTCACCATCAAGAATAGGTATCCGCTACCTCGCATTGATGACCTATTTGACCAGTTACAAGGAGCAAAATTCTTTTCAAAGATCGATCTTCATTCTGGATATCATCAGCTGAAGATTAAAACTGAGGATATTCCAAAGACTGCCTTCAGAACTAGGTACGAACATTATGAATTCTTAGTCATGTCTTTTGGATTGACTAATGCTCCAGCTGCTTTCATGGATATGATGAACCTTGTATTCAAGTAATATTTAGATCAATTAGTTGTTGTCTTTATTGATGACATCCTCGTCTATTCCAAAAGCCGTGAAGATCATGAGCACCATTTGAAGCTGATACTTGAAAGGCTTCGTGAAAACAAGCTTTATGCCAAGATGAAGAAATACGAGTTCTGACTTGAGGAAGTGGCATTCCTTGGGCACGTGGTGTCAAAACATGGAGTATTTGTTGACCCGGTGAAGATTGAAGCAATACAAAGTTGGGAGCAACCGAAGTTGGTGACCGAAGTGCGTAGCTTTCTGGGCTTAGCTGGTTATTATCGGAGATTCGTGGAAGGATTTTCTCGAATTGCTACTCCGTTAACTCAGGTGACTCGGAAAGATACAAAATTCGTATGGAGCGAGGAATGGGAGAAGAGTTTCCAAGAGTTCAAAAGGAGACTCATTTCGGTACCAGTTCTGGCAATACCATCTGGTACAGATGGATTTGTTATCTATAGCGATGCTTCAGGCAAAGGGTTAGGATGTGTTCTCATGCAATATGGGAAAGTCATAGCCTATGCCTCACGACAACTCAAAGAATATGAGAGGAATTATCCTACTCATGATCTGGAGTTGGCAGCAGTCGTATTCGCATTGAAAATTTGGAGACACTACTTGTATGGGGAGAAAGTGGAGATTTATACGGATCATAAAAGCCTCAAATATTTCTTCACCCAAAAAGAACTCAACATGCGGCAAAGACATTGGCTTGAACTATTGAAAGATTACGATCACACTATTCAATATCAATCTGGAAAAACGAACGTAGTAGCTAACGCATTGAGTAGAAGATCATATGCGAGTACGAGTGCGATATTGTCAATGCAAAGGCCCAATCTGTATGACTTGCAAAGGATGGAGGTAGAATTAAAGACTCCATGGACCCACATGATGATAGCGAATATACGAGTAGAACTGACATTAATCGAAAAAATTAAAGCTGCTTAAGCTACGGACCTGGGGCTGATACGTATGATGAAGAAAGTGCAAGAAGGAGCTATTCCAAAAGCGAGAATAGATGAAGAAGGAATACTTATATTCAACTCCAGACTTTGTGTTCCTAACGACTCTGATTTGAAGCATAGAATCATGATGGAGGCACACAACACACCGTTTGCAATCCATCCTGGGAGTACCAAAATGTATCATGATATTCGACATACATTTTGGTGGAATAATATGAAGATAGAGATCGCGGAGTTTATCTCGAGGTGTTTAACCTGTCAACGTGTAAAGGTGGAGCATCAAGTGCCAAAGGGTCCATTGCAACCACTTGAGATTCCGGAATGGAAGTGGGAACACATTACCATGGATTTCGTTACTGGTCTTCCCAAAGTTTCTCAAGGCATAGATGTTATTTGGGTTATTGTTGATAGATTAACCAAGTCTGCCCATTTCTTGCCGATAAGAGAAACTTATTCCCTTGAACGTCTTGCTCGTATGTACATGAATGAGATTGTGAGATTGCATGGCATGCCAATATCCATAGTTTAGGATCGTGACCCAAGATTCACTTCACAATTTTGGGTTAACTTGCAGAAAGCTATGGGCACGGATTTACGATTCAGTTCGGCATACCATCCTCAAACGGATGGACAATCAGAGAGGAATATTCAAACCCTTGAAGATCTATTAAGACTCTGTGTTCTCGATTTCAAAGGAAGTTGGGATAAGTGCTTGCCACTGGTGGAATTCTCCTACAATAACAGTTATCAAACAAGTATAGACATGGCTCCATTTGAGGCGTTGTATGGACGAAAGTATCGTTCTTCAGTATGCTGGGACGAGGTGGGAGAAGCAACGTTGTTGGGACCAAAATTGGTACGCATGACTACATAAAAGATTCAAACGATTCGACAGCGTATACAAACATCACAAGATCTACAAAAGAGTTATGCGGATCTTCATAGAAAGGACGTGCAATTTAATATCGGAGATCATGTACTGTTACGTATTGCTCCATGGAAGGGAGTTACAAGATTTGGGAAGAGAGGAAAGCTCAATCTATGATTTGTTGGTCCATTTGAGATTCTTGACCGAACAGGAAATGTGGCATATAGACTCGCATTACCTCCAAGTATGTCTCGTGTTCATAATGTTTTTCACATATTCATGCTTCGTAAATATGTGAAAGACCCGAACCATATTATTACGTTAGAACCAGACGAGATAGCCGAAGATTTAACGTACGAAGAGGTACCTGTTAAGATCTTGGATAGGAAAGAGTATGTCCTACGCACCAAGGTTATACCACAAGTTAAGGTTTTGTGGAGAAACCATGCTATTAAAGAAATGACCTAGGAGTTTGAATCAGAAATGAAAGCAAGGTACCCTCACCTGTTCGAAACACCAGGTACGTACGTTAATTTCGAGGACAAAATTTTATAAGGAGGGGAGGTTGTAGGACCCCAACTTATTATAAATAAAAGTGAATTTTCCTCTATTCATTATTCTAAATTAATAAGGTATTAATTTGATATAATATTTTGGATATGGGTGAAATGTGAAAATTTTGCAAAATAAGCAAGTGGTTATAAAATATTTATTTTGTCGGGGAATATTCATTTGGTCGTGGAATATTCTTTTTGTCGAGGAATATTCGTACGACGGCGCAGCCATTTGTGGGCCACATAACAGAATAACTGTCGGATGAAGAAAACGACAAGTTTGAGTTTTTATAAATAACGGCATAGTTGTTACCATTAACACTGTTGGAATACCCGGTGGTTAAAATACAGTAATACGCGTAGTTGCACAGTAGCACACAGTATTGCACAGTATAGTTGAATTATTGATTCGTACGTAAGAAGACACTACTCAATAATTGTTACAGTAATTACTGTTCAATATTTTATTTTATTGATTCAATAATTATTGCGTTGATATTTTATATTATTGTTGTTTCAATAATTATCACTGCACAGTATTTTCTATTATCAGATCAATAATTCATATTATTTGAATAATATTATTAGATAACATTATTGGAAATATCTAGAAAGTTCTGTCAAGGAGAGGTTTAGTCACCTAATTGCGCACCAGTAAGGAGAAATTCTTATTGGAAAGCCCCCTCTTTCCTGGGAACGGTCTGGTTGTCATAATTGTGATTCTGTAATATTATATGTGAATAATTAATTATTGATTTATATGATAATGAAATATTTATTTTATGTGGATATAAATGATGGATATATTTATTTTTATATGGATAAAAATGAAGGAATTAATGCTGAGGTATTTTATCAGTATTTTGTCGGTTAGAGGTATTAAAAATCATCCGTTTGTAGATTTCGGATATTTTATGTTTGGAATTTGGAAAAACTCAAAGCTACAAAGTTGTAGAGAATTCGATTTCAGGCAGAATGGACATAAAATTCGTATTTTTCTGATAAACGGGCTATTTTCTATGAATTACTGAAGTTTCGAAAAATAAAATGATTTTTTATTAAAATTGGGTGGGACCCACTTTTGATTTTTTAAAACATGGGCTGCTGAATTTTTTTTCAGAATTGGCAAGCTGGTGGCTGGTCTTTGTTGGTGCGTAGAATTGATTTTAGAAATAATATTATTTTATTATTTTAGTCTCCTTTGGCGTTCTAGCATTTTCCTATAAATAGACACTTATGTTAGAATTGAAAATCACACCAAAAATAAGTTTTCTTTCTCTCTAGATTATCGAGCGTATTTTTGTGAGTATTTTATTACTTTGAGAGTTGTTATTCAGTACAAGTTTTTGTCATATTATTTTTTTCAATATCATTATGCCGAAATATTGATGAACGTTTTTATCAAATTTGGAACTTTTTGTGTCGGGGTTACTATTCACGTATACGGCACTATTCACGTATACAGCACTATTCACGTATACGACATTATTCACCGAAAAATGAAATTTTCTCCTTTTTGTCCAAGATGTCTATTATGGTTACTATCTTTGATTGTATCCATGTTTTGATCTTTATTTTTGAATTCTGCTTCAAAATTTGTATTTATGAAGTATTATTGATCTTGGATAAACTGTTATACGAATCCCTACTATTTGTCCTCTGTCTCCCTGGATTCATTTTTTTAAAAAATATTTTTCATCATCAGTCCTAAATGATGATATTACTGAATATCTTTGGCCTGTAGTGCAAAGATGAATGATTAACTGATGAATATCTTTGGCCCGTAGTGCAAAAATGAACAGGTGTTGAGATGAACATGACCAACTGGTGATACAAATGAATATCTTTGGCCTGTAGTGCAAAGATGAATATTGATTAAAGATGCATATTGATTGTTGTTACATGGATAAAATATTGATGATGAACTTTTAAATCTTAGAAGATAGTAAAACTCATTCTCTACTTGACTCTTCTAATGGATTGTTGTTTTCGCTGCAGTTGTTGATCTAAAACTTGTTGTATATTATATTTTATCAGATTTTTCACTGTTGAAAACTAATGATAATTTGTTGTATATTATCTTAGTCCTAATATTCTTTACTGGGCTAATTGAGCTCACCCTTTTCCTTTTTGTTCTATTTTTTTTCTCAAGAAGTGAGAACATAGCAGGATCTAGTCGGGATATGGAGTGATGGTTCTAGAAAGATGTTTTAGCAGTCTTCACTATTTCAGTAAAATAATATTTGAATAATTGTAATGATGACTTATTTGAGTGTGAATATTGTCTAGAAGATAATATTTGTATTTAAACTCACAGTATGTGTTATCGTATTTTGCACGACAATTGTATTATTGAAGTTGTAGTTTACTTTCTGTACCATGTATTTAGCGACTCAGAATGGGTGTTGTATACCTATTTTGGGGGCGTCACAAGTTGAGCTCACCCTTTTGCTTTCATTGTTCTCTTCAGGAAATGAGAACGTAGCTGAGACTAGTCGGGGAACGGAGTGACGGTCCAGATGATAGTATTAATAGTCCTCACTATTCTATGAAATAGTGTGATAATACATGTATTGAGAACTCCATTTGAGTTGAATACTGTCTAGAAGACAATATTCGTATTAAAACTCTCAGTTTATGTTTTGTCGTATTTTACACGAAAGTTGTATTATTAAGTTGTATTTGAATTTTGTACCATATATTTGACGACTCAAGATGGGTGATGTATACTTATTTTTGGGGCGTCACAACCTAGGTTAGGGGTAGTAGGGTCAATTGACCGGCCCTACTTAATTTTTAGGGGTAAAAAAATAAAATTTTAGGATGTTTAATAAAAATTTTGAAGTTTAAATTGAAAAATATTATCTATGCTCCAAAATTTGAGATACATTTTGACTTTTTAAAGTCAATTCGTAAAATCCTAAAATTCAAAATTGATATGAAATTATTTAATTTTAATACAACATATATAACAATTGTAAACTAATTATAAAACACTATTAATTATTATCTTTTTTGTTTTCAAAACTTGAACGAATTTATATCAATTCTATTTGAGTTTTCAGATTTCGCAAATTGACTTTAAAAGCCAAAATGTATATTTAATTTTAGATTGGAGGTAATATTAAATTCTTCAAAGTTCATATCCTATACTACATTAGTCACTACAATACTTTTTGTCTGGTTTGAACCTAATTCTTCTCACTAGTTCGACTTTAGAGAAAATTAGATATGTTGCATCTTTTATTTATAATTTCATAAATTTAGCAATTACTTTGAGATTTTTTATGTTTACTTGTGATTTTTTTTTTGTAATTGCTTGTGGATTTTTGTAACTAATAAAAATGAGACTATCATATAACAATTTTAAGTAATGAAATTTTGAAAAATATTACTATAAATAATATTTGGACATTATTTAATTTTGTAATTTTTTTTTTACAATTTTTTTGAAGGAAAATTATTTATTTTAAATTTAATCCCACCCAACAAAGAGTCTGGATCCTAATAATGGAACACTTATTAACCCCGCGTTTTATATTAACTTTTTTCTTTGGGTCCTTTACATAAGTATTCAATAAATAAAAAGTAATTACTAGAAAAGTGAATCAACTAAATAATTACAAAAAGAAGGTAATTATTACAAAAATAGTACAATTCACACTAATAAGGAAACCTAAAATCAAGGACAAATAACTGCTATAATTCAAATTCAAATATTTAGATCAAACAACAAAAACAAATTTAAATTCAAAATAATAATTCAAATTTAAATATTCAAATTCAAATCTTCATCTCCCTAACATACACGTTGAACGCTACACCGCCGATACTCCGCCGCTAATCTCCATTGTCCAAAACACCAATGAGAATAAGAAGAAGATTCGCCCTACAAAAAGTTTAAAAATAAATAGATGTAATATTAATGTTCTAAAATTTTTTTTATAACTATTTTGTTACTCATAAATAATAAAATGGTTACCTTTGTATGAATGGTTGGCTACCAACTGCATCACATTCAAACGAAATTGGTAACTTATCATATGGTTTGGTAACCAACTATATGAAATTTGGTTACCAACTGCATCACATCCAAAATAAATTAGTAAACTAATAAAACTAAATTGGTTACCTTATCGGAAGGTTTAGTAACCAACTGCATAAATTTTGGTTACCAACTGTATCACATTCAAAATATATCAGTAAGCTAATAAAACTGAATTGGTTACCTTATCAAATGATTTGGTAACCAACTACATGAACTTTGATTACCAACTGCATCACATCCAAAATAAATTAGTAACCTAATAAAATTGAATTGGTTACCTTATCGGAAGATTTCGTTACAAGTGAAAATAAAGAATGGACCGGTGGCGGTGGGAGGCGGAGGGATCGAGGAGAGGGAGGGGCGGGAGGAGGAGGGGGTGGGGCGTGGGGGGAGAGAAGGGTGGAGGAGAAAGGGGGGCGGGAAGAAGGGGAGGAGAAAGGGAGGCGTGAGGAGGGGGATACGGGAGGAAGGGGAGGCGGGAGGAGGGAGGAGGGGAGGCGGGAGGAGGGGGAGGTGTGAGGGTGGGGAGGGGTTGGACAGGAGGAGGAGGAGGATGGGAGATGGGAGGCGGGAGGCTGGAGGCGGGAGGCGGGTGGAGGGGGAGGGGAGGTGAGAGGAGGGAGGAGGTGGAGGTGGAGGTGTGAGGGTGGGGAGGGGTTGGACAGGAGGAGGAGGAAGCGAACGGAGGGAAGAGAAGAAGAAGGAAAACAAAAATGGAGTGGGAGAAAATCGTGGGAGAGATGGGAAGAAAATTGTGGGAGAGATGGAGGAGAAAATCGTGTGCATAATTAAAGGGATAAGATTACACTTTTTTGGTAATTATGTATTGTACTAGTATTGTAAATAAATATGAAAGTGTATTAGTTGTGTAAAATTTTTATGAGGGCACTATTGTTGTAATTATTTTTAAAAATGTAATACAATATGTAAATTATCCTTTTTCTTTTGGCAGTCTGAAAATAATTGATGCTGCCATTGACCACCACGAAGAAATCCCACTTGAGGAATTTAACGCGTTACGCGTAAATGGTGGACGACTTAGACTTAATATGTTGAATATTTTTCTTTGGTTTGAGATTTAAAGCAATGGCGAAGTACATATAAGATTGAGGGGTTAATTAACTCTACTAAAAAAAATTTATTTTATAATATAAGGTAAATTTTAAAAAATTTAAGTATTTTATATAAATTGACTCCACTAAAATTTTATAAATTTTCTACTATACGGAGTCAAATTGAAAATTTATAACTTTGTCAATCAAATTTTAATCACATGGGACTCATATCCTCTCAATATATGTATATCTCTCTATAACATTTTAAACTAAATAATAATCTAATTTATATTATTTTTAAAAATAATTAACGAATTAATTACTTATGAACAATTGTGATTAAAAAAATTTATAGTGTATATATACCATATATTATTACTTATTATATTGTCATTGTAATATATATATATATATATATATATATATATATATATATATATATATAGGGTCTCCATCCACAGCAACCGGTTGTTGGGGAGCAGCCCATTTTGGACAGCCGCTACAAGCTCTACCGGCCTTAGACAATTTTTTTTATAAGCCGATAGAGCTTTTAGCGGCTGGCCAAAATGGGTTTCTTCCTAACAACCGGTTGCTGTGGATGGAGACCCATATATATGTGTGTGTGTGTGTGTGTGTGTGTGTGTGTGTGTGTGTGTGACAATACAAAAGTGTTAAAAAAAATTGGCTCGAGGCACTGTCCCAAACCTCCGTCAAATTATTTATAGCTTAGTAATAATTTTGACCATACTGAAAATCATTTTTGACTTGCCGCTGATTTGAAGTACTATTATTTTTTAGAAAACAACAAAAAGAAATTCATTTTTCATTCGGAAACTGTTAAATCCACAACAAAAATTGTTATTTTCACAACAAAAGTGTCGCTATAGATCCTATAGCTACAATTTTCACCGTCGCTATACATCTACAGCGACACTTTTATTGTGAAAATAACAAAAAGTATTGTGAATAAACCAACTAAAAAGAAATTCATTACTCATAAACCAACTAACACAAAAAATTTTGATGGAGGGCCATTTTAACGCCAGTAAAACTGGCTACATCATTCGTTCTTTTTTATTTAAATTTACGAATTCTGAAAATTGTTATTAAGAATTTGTTCGATTATTAACGTTTATAAAATTTATGAATTTACACCATTTAGTTTAGATTATTTTTAAGAGTTAATGATGTTATTTACGACTATATTCACCATCGAAAGTACTTATAATTATTAATGGGTACGTAGAATTGTCTCTGAATCCAACTCCGATAATAAAATCAAAAATCAACTTGGAAAAATTTAGTAAATCACCGCCGCCCTAAAGTTTTGGTGAATCACGGTGGAGACTCATTTAAGATAACCACATCGATAAGGACTTGGCCGAGATAAGAAGTCTTAACAGACTGAAGTCTACCCTTTCCGTGTATCCTAACGATGTAGAAGGCTAAGTGACCCAATGATCACATTCACATAGTCGGTCTCGAGGTCACCCCGTGTGAACTAGGACATAAGTCGGGCGTTGGACCTTCTTGGGGCCCGAGGCGTACTCGAGCTATTCGGCCTTAATTAGTGGTGTGTTGCGGTTAAATTTTAAAATTTGTGATATGAGTTAATTAAATTGTATTTGAAATAAATTATTTTTAATCGAAAAAAAATTAAATGAAATTATGGAGATTATTGAGTATCTGATTATCAATAATAGAAAATGATCATGTTATGTTAATTTTGTTAGAGAGAAGATATGTGATTATCGATAATTATTATTTCATCAAAGTACTATCAAACTAATTAATTATGTGACGCCTCCAAAATTAGGTATACATCACCCATCTTGGGTCATCAAATACATGGTACAAAATTCAAATAAAATTTACTAATACAACTATCGTGTATAATACGACAAAACATAACTGTGAGTTTGAATACAATTATTGTCTACTAGAGATTATACAAACTTAAAAGGAGTCCTCATTACAATTATTAACACACTATTTCACAAAATAGTGAGGACTATTAATGTTATCCTCTGGAACGTCACTCCATTCCCCGACTAGTCCCTGCTATGTTCTCATTTTCTGAAGAGAACAGTGAAAGAAAGGGTGAGTTCAACTAGCCCAGTAAGAAATATTATGACTAAGATAATGCAGAATAAATTATCGTTAGCCTTCAACAATGTTAAACTGATAAAATATAACAACATCAAGTTTAACTGCAGCGGAACAAGCAATCCATTAAAAGAGTCAAATAGAGAATAAAATCTACTATTTTTTATGATTTAAAAGGTTTTTCATCACTTTTATCGCTGGGACTCAGCTTAATAAAGAATCCACATCATCGAATCACCCATGCACTACGGCCAAGGATATTCTTTAGTATCACGACCACAATTATCCATGCACTACGGGCCAAGAATATTTGTGTATTCATTAATGGTCATGATCATGCCAACAACTGTCCATCAATGCACTACGGGCCAAAGATAACTTTTACCACATCATTTGTAACATTACGATCATGATTACACCGAATAATCTCTGGTCATAATCATACCAAGTCCATCTATGCACTACAGGCCACAGATGACTTTCAACATAATATAAACATGAGGATGATGACAATGATATAAGAATTCAATAAAACAAGTTCAAGAATTAATTTATCCAGGAACTAATAACGTCCAAATTGTCAACATGATACTGCTTTGTAGAGTACAATTCAAAAATGCTTAGAAGAATATTTCCATGAAAAGATACTGGATGAAACGCAAATATCATGGATATTCCACTAATTTTATGGAGTATAGAAGTCAAAGTTTTAACCAACTGAGTATAATCAAGAATGAAATAACAAAAGAAATCACCATGCATGCGGTACTTCGCATAGATAGGTTATTCCAACAGAATAATAAGTAACGGAACCAGGTCAAGCGAAATTCGCACCGACAGGATGTTCTAACAGAATAATAAAGACGGAATCAGGTCTTGCGTAAAACGCACAGACAAGATGTTTCAACAGAATAATAATAAAAACGGAACTAGGTCCGACGTAAAACGCACAGACAGGATGTTCCAACAGAATAATAATAAAGACGGAACCATGACATGTGTAAAACACACAGACAAGATGTTTCAACTTAATAATAATAAAAACAGAATAATAGAAGAATGTCACCAAGTATAGGGTAGCCCGCGTATACAGGTTATTCCAACAGAATAATAAAGAAATAGAATAATAGAAGTTCTCTTCTTGAATACAAAAGAAATAACACCCCTTACCGTAAAAGAAACTGGTTATAAGAGTAGGGAAGTAGCAGAATACTTTTCTATAGTTTCTCTAAAATTTCTCTCTATAGAGTTTCAGTGAATTCGTAAGAAATAATGAAGGAATGAACTTCTATTTATAGAAGAATAGAAAGGGTACTATTTTAAGAAAATTCATGGATGAACAGTTGAAATAAATTCACGGGCCAAAGCTTGCGTCTGATAATTCACAGGGGCCTAACTCCTCAAGTAAAACAAAACTATAAAGTACAACTTAATTGGCTGAATCAATTATTCGGATGCAAAATTAAAACCTTCCTCCAATAAGAACAAAGCAACCCCATATCATATATATAAATAGACAACACATGCTAAATTAAAGAAATGGTCCAATGAAAACATCTCCCCACTCATAAGTTATCAAAAAGTAGCATAATTGGAGATTTTTATCAACAAGATACATCCTGCTAGATTTCCCACTTGGAAGAAAATTGATGATTGCCCCGTTCATCACATAATACGCCCACTTCCAAAATTTAATAGAAGAAATATTAATTTAGCAAAATAATAGAGTAAACATCTATTGCTTATCAATTAATACTCTTTTTCTTAATCAACATAATCTTCAATAAAAATAATAATTCCTAATATTCAACAATATTTATCATCATTATTATAATTCACAATATTAATCGACCAGGTCGTTCCAAGGAAAGAGGGGGCTTTCCAATAAGGATTTCTCCCTATTGGCGCGCAATTAGGTGACCAAACCTCTCCTTGACAGAACTTTTAGACATCGTTAATATTGCAAATAATAATATTAATAACTTTGTTATCTCAATTATTGATTTTAACAATATATAAAATATCAACAATAATTGAATCAAATAACGTGAGATACTATGCAACAATTACTATAGCAATAATTGAACAAAATTGAATGACTTCTCACGTAAGCATCAATAATCAATACCGTGTGCTACTATGCAACCACGCATATTACTGTACTTTTACTACCGAGTAGTTCAACAGTATTAATGGTAAAACTTCCGCCGTTATTTTTAATAAAATATTTTTGTCGTTTTCTCAATCTGACAATAATTTGGTTGTGGGGTCCACCAATGATTGCACCTTTGTACGAATATTCCCTGCTAAAACGAATATTCCCCGACCAATCGAATATAATATAACAACTTGCATACTTTATAGAATTTATAAATACTACCCACAACTACAACATTATATTAAATTTATTCCATAATATTCAAAAATGATAATTATAGAAAATTCATCTTTATTCAAAAAGTTGGGGTCTTACAACCTCCCCTTCTTAAGAAATTTTGCCCTCGAAATTAGGGTACGTACCTGGTATATCGAAAAGGTAAGGATACCTTGACTTCATTTTAGATTCTAACTCCCAGGTCATTTCCTCAACATCGTGGTTTCTCCACAAAACTTTGACTTGAGGTATAACCTTGGAGCGTAGAATATGTTCCTTCTTATCCAAGATTTGAATAGGAACCTCTTCATACGTTAAATCTTCCGCTATTTCGTTTGGTTCTAACTCAATAATGTGATTCGGGTCTTTCACATATTTACGTAACATGGATATATGAAAAATGTCATGAACACGAGACATACTTGGCGGTAAAGCGAGTCTATAGGCCACAGTTCCTACTCAATCGAGGATTAAAAATGGGCCGATGAATCGAGGATTGAGCTTTCCTCTCTTTCCAAATCTCGTAACTCCTTTCCATGGAGTAACTAGTAATAACACATGCTCTCATATATCAAATTCTACGTCTTTTCGATGAAGATCAGCATAACTCTTTTGTCAATCTTGTGAGGTTTTTATACGTTGTTGGATCGTTTGAATCTTTTTCGTAGTCATACGTACCAACTCCGATCCCAACAACGTTGCTTCACCCACCTCATCCCAGCATACTGGAGAACGACACTTCCTTCCATACAACGTTTCGAATGGAGCCATGCCAATACTTGCTTCATAACTGTTGTTGTATGAAAACTCCACCAACGGTAAGAACTTGTCCCAACTTCCCTTAAAATCAAAGACACAGAGTCTTAATAAATCTTCAAGAGTTTGAATAGTCCTCTCTGATTGTCCGTCCGTCTGAGGATGATATGCTGAACTAAATCATAAATCCGTGCCCATAGCTTTTTGTAAACTAACTCAAAATCGTGAAGTGAATCTTGGGTCTCGATCAGAAATTATACTGGCATACCATCCAGTCTTACATTCTCATTTATGTACATACGAGCAAGACGTTCAAGTGTATAAGTTTCTTGTATTGGTAAGAAATGAGCAGACTTGGTTAATCTATCAACAATGACCCAAATCGCATCTATGCCTTGAGAAACCTTGGGAAGACCAGTAACGAAATCCATGGTAATGTGCTCCCACTTCTATTCTAGAATTTCAAGTGGTTGCAATGGACCTTTTGGTACTTGATGCTCCGCCTTGACTCGTTGACAAGTTGGACATCTTGAGATAAACATTGCTATCTCTCTCTTCATATTGCTCCACCAAAATGTATGATGAAGATCACGATACATTTTAGTGCTCCCAAGATGGATCGCAAACGGTATGTTGTGCGCCTCGATCATGATTTTATACTTTAACTCAGGATCATTAGGAACACAAAGTCCGGAGTTGACTCGAAGTATTCCTTCATCATCGATTCTTGCTTCCGGTATAGCACCTTCTTGCACTTTCTTCCTCATACGCATTAGCTCCATGTCTGTAGTTTGAGCAGCTTTAACTTTATCAATTAATGTCGGTTCTACTCGTATATTCGCCATCATCACGTGAGTTCCTGGAGTCTTTATCTCTATCTCCATCCTTTGCAAGTCACACAAAATGGGCCTTTGCGTTGATAATATCGTACACGTACCCGCATATGATCTTCTACTCAATGCGTCAGCTACCACGTTTGATTTTCCAGGATGGTATTGGATGGTATAATCATAATCTTTCAACAGTTCAAGCCAACTTCGTTGTCGCATGTTGAGTTTCTTTTGAGTGAAGAAATATTCGAGACTTTTATGATCCGTAAAGATCTCCACTTTCTCCCCAAACATGTAATGCCTCCAAATTTTAAGTGCAAAGACAACAGCTGCCAACTCTAGATCATGAGTAGGATAATTTGTCTCATATTCTTTGAGTTGTCACGAGGCATAGGCTATGACTTTTCCATGTTACATGAGAACACATCCCAACCCTTTGCCCGAAGCATTAATTACTGTAGATGACAAATCCCTCCGAGCCAGATGGTATTGTCAGAACAGGTGCTAAAATGAGTATCCTCTTGAGTTCTTGAAAACTCTTCTCACATTCTTCGCTCCAACCCAACTTTGTATCTTTTCGAGTCAGCTGAGTCAATGGAGTAGCGATTCGAGAAAATCCTTCCATGAATCTTTGATAATAACCAACTAAACCGTGAAAGTTACGTACTTCGATCACTGATTTAGGTTGCTCCCAGCTTTGAATAGCTTCAATCTTTACTGGGTCAACAAATATTCCATGACTTGATACTACGTGCCCAAGGAATGCTACTTTCTCAAGCCAGACCTCACATTTCTTCAACTTGGCATAAAGCTTATATTCACGAAGCTTTTGGAGTGTCAGCCTCTAGTGTTGCTCATGATCTTCACGGCTTTTGGAATAAATAAGGATGTTGTCAATAAAGACGACCACAAAGTGATCCAAATATTCCTTAAATACTCAGTTCATCATATCCATGAAGGCAGCAGGAGAATTAGTCAATCCAAAGGACATGACTAGGAATTCATAATGTCCGTACCAAGTTCTGAAAGCCGTCTTTGGAATGTCATCGGTCTAATCTTCAATTGGTGATATCTGGAACGAAGATCATTCTTTGAAAAGAATTTGGCTCCTTGCAACTGGTCAAATAGGTCATCAATACGGGGCAATGGGTACCTATTTTTGATGTTGACATGATTCAACTCCCGATAATCAATACAAAGTCGCATACTCCCATATTTCTTCTTCATAAATAGAACAGGAGCACTACAAGGAGACATACTAGGACGAATGAAACCAATGTCTAACAATTCCAATAACTGGGTCTTTAACTCCTGAAGTTCAATAGGAGTCATTCGATATAGGGCTTTGGAAATGGGTTTTGTACCGGGTTCAAGGTCGATACAAAAATTTAATTTCACGCTCTGGGGGTAGGCTAGGAAGTTCTTCAGGGAATACATCAGGAAAATTATTAACAACAGAAATATCATTCAAAACTGACATATTTTTGTTTAGATCCATGATATGAGCTAAGAAAGCTTGACATCTATTTTTTAATAAACGAATAGCTTGGCATCTCGCAATTTGGACTGATGTGTCCCTCCCCTCCGCATTTGAAGTATATGATAGGTGGTCTTTCTCCTTCCTTAACAACGAGTGCTGGTGCTGACGCCTTTCCATCATTGTTGAATCTCCTTTTCTTGAAATGTCCATTCTTATTATTTTAGCCCTGATTACCACTAAAGTGGTTACCCTTTCTGGCCTGTTGATTCCCTCCACGCTTATTGTCACCGCTTCGATGACTGCTCTCACTGGTATTATTATTTTGCCGGCTGCTCTCTTTTGGTTGCGTTGACTCGTTATCGCGCTCCACCAACTGAGCTCTATTTACAACATCTGAATACAAAAACAGTTTATGAGAAATAAGATGTTGACGTATCTCCAGCTTCAAACCTCTTAAAAATATCCGCGCCATTCTCTCTTTATTATCCACCAAGTGGGACGCAAACCGGGATAAATCCGCAAATTTTTCCTCGTATTGCGACATGATCATATTGTTTTGTTCCAATTTGATAAACTCCACCTCCTTTATGTGATGAATACTTTCGGGAAAGTATTTGTCGTCGAACAGCTCTTGGAACTTCTCCCGAGACATCTTCAGTACGGCAGGTTGAGTACATTTTACTGATTCCCACCAGTAATCTGCCTCTCCGCGCAACATAAAGGCGACAAAGGGAACCTTTTGCTCCTCGGAGCATCCCAAGACATCAAATATCTTGGTGATCTGCTTTATCCATGCTTCTGCCATGAGTGGTTTTGGCTCTCCCTTAAACTCCGGTGGTCCCAACTCCTTGAACTGTTTAGCGGTGACCGTCCGAGAGTTTTCAGTGTTTCCACCTACATTTTGGATAGGAGCCGCTCTCGCCTGCTGTTGCATGAATTGCATAAAGCCTCTGAACAATCCATCATTCATCATTTGGTCAGTGTTGTTGTTTGCATGAGGATTGTCGCCTTCCTGATGCATATTATCCTGATTATTAATATGTGGTGAATCAACGGTCTCCTGTGCTCCATTGCTATTCTCAATATTCTCGGATGTCATTTTCAGATACTGCCACAAAACAAAAGTTAATTGACATGTAACATATTATCCATATACTCTGACCGACCAATTAAATACCAAATAAACTTAGGTAGGTCGTATTAGCGAAAAAATTCCCCGTCTCTCCCCTCTTAGTTCTATTCTCACATCTTAGCCAGAGATCATATCCCTAAGCTTTGATACCAACTGTGACGCCCCCAAAATTAGGTATACATCACCCATCTTGGGTCGTCAGATACATGGTACAAAATTTAAAAACAACTTACTAATACAACTGTTGTGTATAATATGACAAAACATAACTGTGAGTTTGAATACAATTATTGTCTACTAGAGATTATACAAACACAATAGGAGTCCTCATTACAATTATTAACACACTATTTCACAGAATAGTGAGGACTACAAATGCTATCCTCTGGACCGTCACTCCATTCCCCGACTAGTCCCTGCTATGTTCTCATTTCCTGAAGAGAACAGTGAAAGAAAGGGTGAGCTCAACTAGCCCAGTAAGAAATATTATGACTAAGATAATGCAGAATAATTTATCGTTAGCCTTCAACAGTGTTAAACTGATAAAATAAAATAACATCAAATTTAACTGCAGCGGAACAAGCAATCCATTAAAAGAGTCAAGTAGAGAATATACTCTACTATCTTTTATGATTTAAAAGGTTTTTTTTATCACTTTTATTGCTGGGACTCAGCTTAATAAATAATCTACATCATCGAATCACCCCTGCACTACGGCCAATGATATTCTTTAGTATCACAACCACAATTATCCATGCACTACGTGCCAAGAATATTTAGGTATTCATTAATGGTCATGATCATGCCAACAACTGTCCATCAATGCACTACGGGCCAATGATAACTTTTACCACATCATTTGTAACATTACGATCATGATTACACCGAATAATCCTTGGTCATAATCATACCAAATCCATCTATGCACTACAGGCCACAGATGACTTTCAATATAATATAAACATGAGGATGATGACAATGATATAAGAATTCAATAAAACAAGTTCAAGAATTGATTTATCCAGGAACTAATAACGTCCACATTGTCAACATGATACTGCTTTGTAGAGTAAAATTTAAGAATGCTTAGAAGAATATTTTCATGAAAAGATACTGGATGAAACGCAAATATCATGGATATTCCACTAATTTCATGGAATATAGAAGTCAAAGTTTTAACCAAATGAGTATAATCAAGAATGGAATAACAATAGAAATCACCATGCATGCGGTACTTCGCATAGACAGGTTATTCCAACAGACTAATAAGTAACGGAACCAGGTCAGGCGAAATTCGCACCTACAGGATGTTCCAACAAAATAATAAAGACGGAACCAGGTCCGGCGTAAAACGCACAGACATGATATTTCAACAGAATAATAATAAAGACGGAACTAGGTCCGGCGTAAAATGCACAGACAGGATGTTCCAACAGAATAATAATAAAGACGGAACCAGGTCCGGTGTAAAACACACAGACAAGATGTTCCAACAGAATAATAATAAAGACAGAATAATAGAAGAATGTCACCAAGTATAGGGTAACCCGCGTATACAGGTTATTCCAACAGAATAATAAAGAAATAGAATAATAGAAGTTCTCTTCTTGAATACAAAAGAAATAAAACCCCTTACCGAAAAAGAAACTGGTTATAAGAGTAGGGAAGTAGTAGAATACTTTTCTATAGTTTCTCTAAAATTTCTCTCTTTGGAGTTGCAGTGAATTCGTAAGAAATAATGAAGGAATGAACTTCTATTTATAGAAGAATAGAAAGGGTACTGTTTTAAGAAAATTCATGGATGCACAGTTGAAATAAATTCACGGGCCAAAGCTTGCGTTTGATAATTCACAGGGGCCTAACTCCTCAAGTAAAACAAAACTATAGAGTACAACTTAATTGGCTGAATCGATTATTCGGATGCAAAATTCAAACCTTCCTCCAATAAGAACAAAGCAACCCCATATCATATATATATAAATAGACAACACATGCTAAATTAAAGAAATGGTCCAATGAAAACATCTCCCCACTCATAAGTTATCAAAAAGTAGCATAATTGGAGATTTTTATCAACAAGATACATCCTTCTAGATTACCCACTTGGAAGAAAATTGATGATTGCCCCTTTCATCACATAATACTCCCACTTCCAAAATTTAATAGAAGAAATATTAATTTAGCAAAATAATAGAGTAAACATCTATTGCTTATCAATTAATACTCTTTTTCTTAATCAACATAATCTTCAATAAAAATTATAATTCATAATATTCAACAATATTTATCATCATTATTATAATTCACAATATTAATCAACCAGGTCGTTCCCAGGAAAGAGGGGGCCTTCCAATAAGGATTTCTCCCTATTGGCGCGCAATTAGGTGACCAAACCTCTCCTTGACAGAACTTCTAGACATCGTTAATATTGCAAATAATAATATTAATAACTTTGTCATCTCAATTATTGATTTTAACAATATATAAAATATCAACAATAATTGAATCAAATAACGTGAGATACTATGCAACAATTACTATAGCAATAATTGAACAAAATTGAATGACTTCTCACGTAAGCATCAATAATCAATACCGTGTGCTACTATGCAACCACGCGTATTACTGTACTTTTACTACCGAGTAGTTCAACAGTATTAACGGTATAACTTCCGTCGTTATTTTCAATAAAATATTTTTGTCGTTTTCTCAATCCGACAATAATTTGGTTGTGGGGTCCACCAATGATTGCGCCTTTGTACGAATATTCCCTGCTAAAACGAATATTCCCCGACCAATCGAATATAATATAACAACTTGCATACTTTGCAGAATTTATAAATACTACCCACAACTATAACATTATATTAAATTTATTCCATAATATTCAAAAATGATAATTATAGAAAATTCATCTTTATTCAAAAAGTTGGGGTCTTACAATTTATGTAATCCGTTTATTAATATAAGTCATTTTAGAGTTGTGCACAATTATTAAGGAAATGATTGTATAACATTAAATATAATATCAATTGTCTATATTGCCCTTGTATTAGAAAAAGAGAGTGTTATTTATTGGGCAAAAAATAGTGAGAGAACCAAAATTATATTTGTTACTTGATGTAATATTGGAAACGAAACAATTAATAGTTACTTGAAATTCTCAAACAACTTATATTAAGAAACAAAAATAATTCTCTAAAACGACTTATATTAAAAAATGGAGAAAGTATTACTTAGTAAATCGTTTTAAATTTTTTAATATGTTTATAAAATAATGATTCATGATTTATTCCATTATTAAGTACAAAATTTTTAAGAATGTAGTTAATAATAGATAAAACTTATAATAATAAATAACAAACAACACCACATATTTTGTATGGACAAAGAGTTATTTGAGTTAAATTAAACATGTCGACAAACAAAAAAATCAAAAAATAAATATAAATTATGTAACTAATAAAGATATTTATGTCCCAATTATTAAATATAAAGGATATTTTTGTTTAAATAAAAATTTCAAGATGACCATTATATTGTAATCTCATATTACCATCTATTTTTTGTTTATCTGATTACCGGTAATCTTGACTCTTTAGCAAGTATCTTATTAAGAGTTTTTCTAGGAGGGCATTTTTTTAGTGACATTTTTAGTGATATTTTTTTTTAAAAAAAAATTTGGTTTCTTTTTTTTGCAGTACCTCCCAAAAAATATATAGTATTTATTCCAACTGGAATTTTTATAAAAAACAGTGTTTTAAGTGTAATTTGGATACATACAAGAAACATGCCCTATACAGTCTGTACAACCCTGTTTCTTGTATACATTCAAATTACACCTAAAATACTGTTTTTTACAAAAATTTAAGTTGAAATAAATACTATACATTTTTTGAGAAGTATTACAAAAAAAAAAACCAAAACAAATAAATTAAAAAAAAATGTCACTAAAAATGTCACTAAAAAAATGTCCCCCTAGACTTATTATAAAATTTATCAGTGTAACAAACACCGTCTATAAAGATATTCAACTCACATTACCAAATATTTAAAATAACCACTTTAGATGAGTGGTAACAAACCCTTCCTTAAAAAGATATTAACTAATAAAATACAAATGGATAAAATTATAAAATAAATATATCTAATTTTCATGTCCAATTATCATGCAAAGCATTCTATTCAATTTTTATATACTAAACTCCTTTGTCATCATTTACCCACAAAGTCATCCTGTACGTACAGTCCATGATTATAGACGTAACCATTCTAACATGTTTGTATTTTTATGGTTATTATTTGTATTATAAAATCGTTGACCTACTAAATTATATACGATTTTATAAATGTCATTATATTTGTATTATTTGGTACATACTCTTTGCAAATGTAGGAATGACTTTCTCTAAAAAAACATTGAAAAATGGTCACTTTAACCATACAAAATATGTAAGTTATAAGCCCACTAAGATACCTACTTTTCTCACTAAAAATATCAATATTTTATATATAGACATAACATAATATCTATATGAAAATTGATATTGTCACAATACGTTTTTTATATTTTTACATGAAAAGTGTCCTTATAGATGTATGACAACGGTGAAAATCGTTGCTATAAAATCTAAAGAAACGATTTTCATGTGAAAATATTATTTTCTGTTGTGAATTTATCAATTTCCTATCCATATAAGGACAATGTGTAACCAATGTTATCATACTAGTTATAGAATGAAAAAAATTATTTAGCGAATAGCTCACTAATTTAACTAGTGATCGAATCATTAATAAATTGGTAACATTCTATATATATATATATATATATATATATATATATATATATATATATATATATATATATATAAAGATAATGATTCATAACATGTATTTGCTATGAATTAAAAATAGGTATACACCATCTCTATCATTCAATATAGAAACCAACGGTCGAAATTAATTTATGTTCTCTACTATTAGTAACGGACGACGGGTTACGTCCGTAATAGCGGATGACGATATTATTTTCAGCATCATCTGCTACTAGTAGTAACGGACGTAACCTGTCATCTGCTACTATTAGTATCGGACGTGAATTAATCCCGGCCGTTAATTTTTGTATTGAACGATTGAGATAGTGTATTTTGATTTATAACAAATACTTGCTATGAATCATTTCTCAATATATAATATTACTAGTAATCGCTCGTAACTGAAGGCACGACGTGACGAAAAATTAGATTAAAACTTGTTGTTGTTATTTTTGTTGTTGTTATTATTATTATTATTATTATTATTATTATTATTATTATTATGGCTTATGTGTGTGAAGAAGAGAGGAGAGAGAAAGATTTTGTGTGTGAACATGAGAGAGAGTAGGGTGTAAAGGTAAATTTTATTTGAGCGGGAAGAAATATGAGCCTTTAGATTAAGTTAAAAGAATTAAGTTAAAATGAATCTGAACCGTCCTTGTGCTTTGTCAAATGAAAGATTTAAAATAGGTCTTGTTTTATTATATAGATATAGAATACTAATTAACAAGATTTTAGAACATTTTTGTTACATAAAATAAATCTAAAAAAATTTGTGGTTTGATATGACTATACATGTTTAATTATTAAAGATAGACATTTTAACCTTACAAAATATGTAAGTTATAAACCCACTAAGAAACCTACTTTTCCCACTAAAAAGATATTAATATTTTATTTATAGATAGAACATAATATCGGTGTAAAGTCGATGTGTTACCAATATTATTGAACTGGTTATCAAATGAAAATTATTATTTATGGGATAGATCTCGGATTCAACTAATGGTCGAATTATTAATTAATTAATGATATTAAAAATATATATAAAATATATTACTCCATCAATTTAATATTATTTGATTATTGTTAATTTTTAAAAATTAATTTTAGAGATATTTAAATTTAAAATTGACATAAATTTTATTAATTTTAATTAATAAAATGATGAATATAATAAATTATCTAAAAATTACTCTCTCCGTTCTAAAAATAGAGATATATTTTGAATTTTTAGAGTCAATTTGCGAAATCCTAAAATTTAAGAAGAGTGTATTCAATTAAGATTTTTAAAGACTTTAAAAGTTTAGTTGTATTCAATCAAGACATTTAAAGAGTTTATAAAAGTTTACTGATATTCAATCTAAACTTTTGTAATGTCTTTAGAAGCTAGGTGGTATTGAATTGAGACTTTTATAAAATTTATAAAAGTATTTTGGTATTCAAAAAGTCATAAATTTTTCAGATTTTTATCAAATGGAGAGTTTCATATACTTCAAAAAAAGAGATACTCATATCCAAAATCTGACCTCATATCTAAAGATTTCCAAATATTTGAGAAAGGAAGAAGATGAATAAAGGAGAAAGAGAAAGAGATAGAGGATATCAAACAAAGAATAGAAAAGAAAACAAATAAAAACTCCAAAAGGGAAGAGAGCCGTTATAGCATGTGAGGAGAGAAAAAAAAGAGGAGTAATGTTAAGGGTTCTAAATAGAACCAATGGTATAAATGGAGATAACAAATATTTTAATATTATTTTATATTTATTCTCTCCCATAAAAAATCTCATTTATTATATTTGTAAGTATTAAGGAGGTATTTTATTTTATGTTTATTTTTAAAAGTAATAAATTTGGTAATTTTGTTATTTGTTAAAAATTATAAATTGTTAGTTTAGTAATAATGACTTGATAGGAAAACGACAATGAATAATTTTAAAATCGAAATTATTATTTTATATTACTGTTAGTAGAAAATGACTTTTTTTATGAAATAGAATATTTTCTTGTAATAGACCGAGTATGATCTAATAATTCAACTTCAATAATGCCTTTTATTTCAAATTAGGTTGTTACATGGTCAAAATATTTTAATATTATTTAATATTGTACTAATTTCATCTAAAAATAAAATCTTTGTTGATTTTTTAACAATTAATATAAGCTATAAGATATATTAGAAATATAAAGTTGTCTATCAAAATTTTGGTAAAAAGTTTATAAAAATTTGTCACTTATTTCATGGAGTCTTTAAAAGTAATTTTAAAAGTCATTAAAAAATCCACTAACTCTACAAAAGTCTGTCATTTAAAAAAGGATCAATTACATATTCTATTACATTTTTTAAAATAATTACAACAATAGTGCACTCATAAAATATTTACACAATTAAGACATTTTCCATATTTATTTACAATATTAGTGCAATTAGGATTCTTTAATTTAAGAAATTAGTATCCAATTAGGATTCCTTAATTGAGTGGATTATGGGGCTAGCGAGTGGTTGCAGACATAGTTGGTTTAGTCCCCTCAAGCCTCACCATAATAGTTCTGCGACTTTCTGCAGCAACATATCTTCAAAATCGTCTTCATTCTCCTCATACTATTTCCTTTTGACTAGCGGGAAGTTCGAATTTCATGGGTATGGGAGATCGAATGGTTTATTTTTGTTGTTCAAAATCCATGTTTGGAGTTGCACGATACAATGCTCTCCTTGAAAGTGAACGGTCTGACGAGCCGGCAGATGACGATGACGCACGGGACGACAACAATCAGAAATTAAGGTACAAAAATGAATTCGGTAAAGATGGCCCCAGCCCCACTCGAGAAGTGAAAACTGTGATCGAAGAATTATTGATCGCTCCTCCTCCACGCTTCGTCTCCCTCTGATGGTCGGTCGAAAACCTCAATCGCTTCTCCGATGGTGTTGGAGTTTCCGTCATGGTGGTGGTGGGTTTGGGTCGTCCTGTCCAGTTGGGCTTTTTCTTTTTCTTTTGAAGTAGAATGAGTTTCACCAACCATGGAATTATAAGGGGGTGTTTGGGTGTAGTTTTTTCATGGTGCAGTTGGTAGCCAAACATTCATACCAAGGTAACCAATTCAGTTTTATTAAGTTACCAATTTTTTTTTGAATGTGATATAATTGGTAGCCAAACCTTCATGAATTGGTTGCCAAACTTTCAGACCAAAATAACCAATTCATACTGCAGGTGTGGAGGTAGATTTGGTTACCTTGGTATAAAGGTTTGATTACTTTGGTATAAAAGTTTGGTTACATTGGTACGAAAATTTGGTTATCAATATTACATTGCACATCACTCTCTTATCTCTTTCTTTCCTATGTAGTGTTCTTATTTTCTTTTGGACATGAAATTTGGTCTCACCGGCGAAGGGGAGGAGGAAGATGACCGACGAAAGGGAGGAGGAAGATGACGTTGCCATATTTTGAATTTTTGAATTTGAATTATTATTTTGAAATTGAATTTGTTTTTATCGTTAGATCCAAGATATTTGAATTTGAATTATTAATTATAGCAGTTATTTCTCCTTGATTTTAGGTTTCCTTATTATTGTGAATTGAATACTATAATAATTCCCTAAATTAAGGAATCCTAATTGCACTAATATTGTAAATAAATATGGAAAGTGTATTATTTTTGTAATTATTTTGGTGATGCACTAATAATGTAATTACTTACTAAATGTTGTATATTATTGTAAAGCACCCTTTAAAAAAAAGTGTTTAAAAGTGTTTATTGAATATGTTAACGTCAAGTATCGCCGGCGCATCCAATTAGACCTGACAATATAGTTAGTTAACTGTTGGTTCAAACCATATTAACTGGAACCAAATGGGTTGGTTAACCATTTTTATTTATTCAAGTTGGTTAAAGTTTGGATCAATATTTTTTAAAATAAATATAGTTTTGAACCGATTAACCATTTTTTAAACCATATTCCATTTCGATCCAAATCAAAAAAAGATATATTATTAAATATTATTAGATATTTATAATAAATTATACTTTGTTTGTTCTATTAGTGCATTCGTTTAATGACAGACGTGGAGGATAGTGTGTTGGATAGCCAGACCTTCCAGTACTAGGCACTAGCTACCTATAATTTTTATTCTATAATAAGCACACCTAGAGGGGGGGGGTGAATATGTGTAAATACTCATAAGTGATCTACAGTGGCCAATTTTTGAAGTTTACTATAGCAGGCTATAATCGGACGGTCTAACTCTGTCCGTATTAGTTATGTTCTTCTTCTATTATAAACGGACAGCTAATACATGTCCGTATTAGTGTAAAAAAAATTCGACGTAAACAAAATCTGCAGAATATTAAAGCTTAAAACAGAAGTAAAAGAACAGTAAGTCACACCAAGATTTTTACGTGGTTCAGCCCCTATCCTCTACTCTAGTGGCCTAATCCACGTTCAATCCCAACTAGGATTGGAGACTCACTTTATTAAAATAATATTCAGCAATTACAAAATAAATAAAATTCTATGTTACAACGACGGTCGATTGGACACCTCTGCCCCCTTTGCACCTCTGCAACACCTCTCACCTCTGAGACTTTGAAAGCTTCATTGTACAAACTGAATATTACTAAAGTAAAAATCCCAAGCCAACCTAGACTTGGCAATTAGCAAGATCCCTTAAAAATAGCAATTACTGTTTAGCATGTGACAAATAACAGCTCCATCAACTTTAAATAAGAGTCCTCAATAAAGCCAATTCCTAAAAGATCTCTCAATTACGTATAAATTGGTAGCTCAATATATAACACACGCACACACACACACACACACACACACACACATATATATATATATATATATATATATATATATATATATACATTGGAATGATATAATCCCACAATTAAATATGAGAAATTTAAGGAATATTAAACAGATTTTCGATCTCCTTAAAATACTCCAATTTGAATTAGTCTTCAAAGCAAATCAGGATTCGATATATATTCTATATAAAAACTTAAAGCATGCGACAAAAATAACCAACTTGATTTACTCACTCCAATACTGCAGTAACTTTCGTGAGCTAGGAAACAAAGTGATTAATCCATGCAATAACCCATGCAAACTATTATATATTATATAATTAATATGCATGACCCAATGTGATTAATCCATGCAATAACCCATGCAAACTATTATATATTATATAATTAATATGCATAAACATATTTGAATAACATGACCCAATTATAAGCCAATATAAAAACAATTAAGCCCATATAAATATTTTCATCATTAAAACCACAAAGTATATAAACCAACATTCTCCCCCCTTTTGATGATGACAATATATTATCTTTTAAATTTATATGCTCCCCCTATCTATAAGGCTCTCCCTAAATTTATGCATATTAAGGATCAAAAAAAGTGACTTGATCCAAATAATCATCATTGCATATAGTATCTCACTACATGAATACCAAGTCAATTCAAATTTCAAATACCAAATATCTCTCCCCCTTTGTCATTATCAAAAAGAAATCATTAAGCACAAGTTGGTTATAACATAATCATCATTACCCAAATATCTCTCCTCCGTTGTCATCAACACAGAAAAAGGAGAAATTAGTGAGATCATTAAATTTCACATCTCCCTTGAATTTAACATTCTAACCACATACAGACATTCCAAGTTCTCTTCTCAAAGTGCAAAAACGCTCTTCACTTAAAGGTTTTGTAAAAATATCTGCCAATTGATGTTCAGTAGGGACAAATACTAATTTAATTAATCCTTTAGCAACATTATCTCTTAAAAAATGATGTCTCACTTCAATATGCTTAGTACGAGAATGAAACACATGATTTTTTGAAATATCAATTGCACTAGTATTGTCACACATAATAGGCACATTTTCACATATCACATTAAAATCATGAAGAGTTTAAATCATCCATAAAATTTGTGAACAACAACTACCAGCCGCTAAATATTTACCTTCCGTAGTAGACAATGCAACAGATGTTTCTGTGCCAAGCTACAAGGCGTTGACCTAAAAATTCACAAGCACCACTTGTGCTTTTTCTATCAACTTGGCACCTTGCATAATCTGCATCTGAATATCCAATTTGTTCAAAACTTGGAGATACAAGATAGTATAAGTCTAAATTAATTGTGACAACCCGATATTTTCTATATAAATAAATCATAAATTTTGCGTATAATTTTTTTTTAAGAATGAGGATTTGTACAAGATAATGTGTATATGTAATTATGTGGTAAATAAAAATATATTTATTACATAAATATTTACAAATAAATTTATTTTAGAATTATTGATTATTATTAATTATAATTTTTATACTAATTAATTCCTTATTGGAAATGTTTTTATTAGTTATTTTCAATGAAAATATAATCTTATATTATTTAAATAATATATGAAATGATTTTAGAATAACTATAATGATTATTTCATTATAAGAATTTGTTCAGGATGTTAAATTAAATATTTTAACTTAATTAAGAATGTTATTTATGCAAGATAAATCAGATATGGAATCCAAACCTTAATTTTGGGTTTTGATCAAGGAATGAGAATAATAACATGATATTATTATTTGTCAGTGTTATAGATATATATGGTTATGTGTGTAATGTTAATGTGTGGAACATTTTTGTTATATTACGACCAAACCCTAATAATATTTTTATAAACCCTATTTCTGGTTCTGGAATAAGGAATGGTGATAAAAATATAATATTATTTATATTTTGATTTTTTAGTGCTATAGATATGTACTGTATGTACGTGAGCTAGTAATAATTGAGTAATTGTGGTGCAGTATTTGAAAACCCTAGTTTTACTATGGGAAAACCCTAATTTTGAAACTCAGTTGTGAGTTTAAGGCTATTATATAACTGTGTTATATAATATATGTTATGTGTTACTTCATGATATGCTAATTAGGAAACCCTAATTATAAATATTAAAACCCAAATTTATATTTATATTTTCTAGATATTAGAAAACCCTAACTATGAATGAAAACCCTAACCCGGAAACCTAAACCGGAGGTTTGATCAGTCAAAAATAGTGTTACTATGATAGACTTTAATTACTAATGAAGGTGAATCTAAGTAGTAAATTAAAACCCTAAAATCTAGAACCCTAAATTAATTTCTTGAAACCCTAATTGATTTGAAACCTTAATGCGAAAGTCATTCATGACTTTGAGAATTGGTTAAGTTGTTATGTAATCACGATAATGTGATTTATGATCGGTGATATATGTATTAACCCTAATTAGGGAGAATCGCAATTATTCAAAATCCTTATTAATTTTCTGTATTATAAACCCTAATTTCAAAAGTTAGAAACCCTAAATTGCTTATTGTAAATCCTAATTGACAGTTTGGGAAATGAGATGCTAATTAGTGTTGCTTAAACCTAATTAGAAAAGTGCTATAATTAAAGATCTAAATTAAATTAGTAAACCCTAATTGGTATTTTTAGAAACAAAAATTTTAGTTTATTATTTTATTTTATTTTATTGTACAAACCCTAAATTGGAAATCCTAGATTTGGTTTGTTTATAAACCTAAATTGGCTCAAACCCTAAATCTAAACCAAACCCTAAACCCTAAGAATTTCATCAATTGAAAATTTTAGAATTTAATTTGGAAGCAAAATGACCAAAATGCCCTTTTGTCATATTTTTGTTATGGTTGCTTGCAAATCTTTACAAGATAAGGGTTGGTGACCAAACCCAACCACTCCCTTGACTTCTAATGACAGCAAATCAGTTACTTTTCCAGCCCATTCATGAATCAACATGGTTATAAATAGATTGAGAGAGAGAAAGTGATCTTTGCTAGCCAATTTTATACAATACTCAACCAAACTCCTTTTCTCTCAAACCCACGAATTTTCTAAGGCATTTTAGTCCCTTTATCAAGCCCCACGTCCACCATAAGCAAATCACAAACAACTTGGAGAGCTAAGATCAAAAATTAGATCATAAAGGTATAAAAACCCTAATCTTAGAAATCCTTCGATTTGTTGTTAAATGTTGTAATTGATTGTTTATAGATGTGTTATATGGTGTCAATTGATGTTCTGGGTTGTTAAATCCCTGACCCATAACATCAAAGTGCACGATTTTGAGATTTTAGAAAATCTGAAAATAAGAAAATTTGTGTTTTGCAGCCAAATGTCAGATCTTATAAATCCGTGTATATTAAGTGTTTTTGATGTTTAAAACTTGTAACATGTATTCTGTAATGTGATCTTTAAGATGCAAAAAGAATAAAGGCCAGATCAATTGTAGATCAGAAGTTATAGCCGGTCAAAACCTGTTGACCAAATCTGTCAAAGTACCGAACCCAGAAAAATTAAGAACAGTTTCCGTGTCCAACTTTGACCGATCAGATCTTGCTGATGTTTTGATGTTTTTGTATTATGATACTTTGTAATTGTAGTACTACATGTTGTCTACAAACTGGAGTTGATAGATCATATAAACGTTATACGAAAATCAAGTTATAAGGACTCAAAGTAGGTACCTCGAAATCTGTTAAACCCAGAATGTTGAAGAACAGCGTTGTCAGATTTTTGGAGAGCTTAAATCTCTCTAATCTGATGTTGTTCAGCCACGAAACTGGTTATGTACTTGTAGTATTACATGAATACTACAACATGAAATCAATTTCAAGCCCAGAAACGCATTATCCTAAGAGATATACCCGGTCAAACCACCCCCCTAGCACACTGAATTTCATTTCTGGAAATCCTCAAGAACACCTATAGCGACAGAAAGTGTCGCTATAGCCCTTTAGCGATAGTTTTATTTATAATTTCCGGAAATTAATAAAAAATTGCTAAAAATGATTTTTAATTATTAAAAATACATAATAAATTCTGAAAAATTATTTTAAAGTCTGAAAAATAGTTTTGAACTATTTTGGGTATATTTTGAAAATATTTAATATTTTTGGAATATAAATGGTATTTATTTATTTAATTACAATATTAGATAAATTATTTAAAAATGGTTTTAATTCATGAAAAATCATGAAAAATTATATTATTGTGTTAGAAAATAATTTTGAGTTATTTTTGATAACTTTTAATATTTTGTGATAATTTTCATTAATAAATTAATATTAATGATAATTAAGTTATTTATTAAATGAATTAAATAAATGAATTAAAAATGATTTTATTAAATTAAAAATCATTTTAAATAAGAATAAAGTATTTAAAAATATTTTAAGTTATAAAATATAACTTTTAATATTTAAAGGTAAATTTCATTAATTAATGATTATTAATGATATTAAGGTTATTTAATAATTATATTAAATAAATTAGTTTTAAAATGATTTTAATATTATAATAATCATTTTAAATAAAAATAAAGTGTTTAAAGATATTTTAAGTTATAAACTATAACTTTTAATATTTAAAGATAAATTTCATTAATTAATGATTATTAATGATATTAAGGTTATTTAATAATTATATTAAATAAATTAGTTTTAAAATGATTTTAATATTATAATAATCATTTTAAATGAAAATAAAGTGTTTAAAGATATTTTAATTTATAAACTATAGCTTTTAATATTTAAAGGATAATTTCATTAATAATTTAATATTAATGATATATTAATGATATTAAGTTTATTTAATAATTATATTAAATAAATAGTTTAAAATGGTTTTATTTATTTAAAAATCATTTAAAAGGGATATAAATGAATTAAAAATATTTTAAGTTATAATTAATGACTTTAAATATTTAGATAATAGTTCATTAATATTTAAATATTAATGGTAATTATTTAATAATGATTTTAGATGTTTTAAAAATTATTTAAGGGCAATATAAGTACTTAAAAAATATTTTTAGTTATTATAAATAACTTTAATATTTTGGAAATGGTTTCATTAATAGTTTAATATTAATTACATATTAATAATAATAGAATTGTTCGATGTTTAAATCATTTAATAATGATTCTGATATTTTAAAAATTATGGTAAATGGTAATAATTATTTTATAATTATTATAAGGTCATGAAAAATAATACGATTGTTGTTTAAGTTATTTATTTGGATATTGAGATATAGAATAGAGTCTCAGACTCGATAATTATCTGATATGGCTGTTGATACGCCAACATATTTTAGAAATTAATCAGAACTTAGATAATTTAATTAGTTAACTGCTTATTTGTGATTCAATGATTGTTAAAGTTGTGTGACAATGAGATTAGGAATGAGTTGATGTTAGTTTGTGATATCATGATTGTTGAATATGTGTGATAAGATGATTAGGTTATGTGTTGACTGTGAAATGCAGTACTATGTGTTATATTATATTGTTCTAATCGAACGAATGATTTGATTAATGATAGGTTGTGATAGAAAAGGGTAGAACTAAGTTGAAAATTGTAAGCAGCGCATCAGGCAAGTATCCTAACTTTGCATTTTCTTTATGCAATGGACAGAAGTGAGAAGTTCAGAAGTATTATTATTAATGTACAGATGGTTAAACCTATATTATATACACCCTTTGATTATCAACATGTTAGTATATGATAATTCGGATATATATTATGTTCGTTAATTTCTAGAAATGAGTATACAAGTGTCCTCACTTGGATAATCATTGTATTTAATCACATGTTGATACACCTTTGTTATACATATATGTTGAATTATAGATTATTGTTGGATAAAATAAAACCTTTTGTCTGGAACCCTGACAAATATGAACATCCCGTTCACGGGAAAACTTTTATGCGCCCAAGGCGGACCAAGTAAATGATAACATCATTCTTGTAATGTAGTATTGATCAATGCAGGGCACAACGGGCTGATCACTCGCGTGTCCGTAAGTTATGACGGTTTGCAGATGAAGTTCTGGTAAACCTTTTTGAAAATAAAAACAATGTTCATAGAATGTCACTTAAACTCTATTTATAGCCAGTACGTAGTTTCAAAAATTTGAAAGAGGGTTGTTATGTTATTAATATTAGTTCAGAATACTTCACAACTATTGACTTGTTGTAGATGGATATTATAAAGAAAACATTTAAATTCTTTCAGCTTATATATATATATATATATATATATATATATAATACTTGCTGGGCACTCAAATGCTCATCCTTGCTTAATTTAAATGTTTTCAGATAAGTGTGAACAATCAGAAGGATCGGTCAAGAACAAGTGAAAAGGAAAGCAAACAGATTAGGTTTACGGTGTCTTATAGTAAATGTTGCGTACTTGGGATTAAACTCTGATAAAGGTAAGATACGTTTATAATTTATATTATTGTTATTATTATTAGTAATATTTCCGCTCATAGAAATGGTATCGTGAAGTACCGAGTTCGGGTTTCAAGTATCCGGATTCGGGGCCCTCACATTAATTATGCCAGCTAAGTATTTAAATATTTTTTTACCGCTTTAAGATGAGATTCTTTAGGTTAAGCTTGAAATCTAGCACAAAGGCATACACTATACATAATATTAGGTCTTGATGCAGTTAAATAAAATAAACAACCAATCATACCTCGATACATTGTCACTTCAACATCTTTACCTGTAGCATCCGTAGTAAGCTTGATGGTAGTACTCATTGGTGTTGACTTTGATTTGGTATTTTTAAAACCAAATCTCTTTAATAACTCCTTTACATATTTGTATTGGTGAATGTGAATCCCTTCATTGGATTGTTTGATTTGAAGCCCCAAAAATAGTTTAATTCCCCCACAAGGCTCATGTCAAACTCATTATGCATACATTGGGAAAACCACTCACACAAAGAGTTAGTAGTAGCTCCAAAAATTATGTCATCCACATAAATTTGAACAATTAATAAATCTTTATTTTTGGTTTTAATGAAAAGAGTAGAGTCAATCTTACCGCGATTAAAACAATTTTCTAATAAAAACTTGCTTAGTCTTTCATACCAGGCTCTTGGAGCTTGTTTTAATCCATACAAAGCCTTTTTCAATTTAAACACATGATGTGGATATTTTTCATGTTTAAAACCGGGTGGTTGCTTAACATATACTTCTTCATTTAAGTAACCATTTAAAAAAGCACTTTTCACATCCATTTGATATAATTTAAATTGTCTAAAACATGCATAGGCTAATAAGATTCTTATAGCTTCCAACCTTGCAACAGGGGAAAAAGTTTCTTCATAGTCTATACCTTCATGTTGATTATAGCCTTGAGCTACCCATCTAGCCTTATTTCTAGTGATTATGCCATTTTCATCAAGTTTATTTTTGAAAATCCATTTTGTACCAATTATAGAAGCATCTTTAGGAGGTTTGACAAGATCCCATACCTGACACCTTTCGAATTTTTTTAATTCTTCCTGCATGGCAATAGACCAATTTTCATCTTGAACTGCTTCCTTGGCATTCTTTGGTTCTATTTGTAAAAGAAATGTGGAGAATGCACAGTAATTCCTTGCTTTCCTTCTTGTGTTCATCCAAGTGTCAGGATCACCTATGATCAAATTTGGTGGATGATTTCTCACTGTTCTAGATTGTTTAGGAAGCCTTGTTGTAGTCATTTGTTCGTTGGATTCAAACTGTGGTATGTCACATTCTGCATCAGTGTGTTTGTCTGATTTTTCTTCTATATTGGACGGGTCTGACTGTCTATTTTTTGGTGTCTGCATGTCTGAGTTCTCTATTAAAATGGATGGGTCAGGCTGTCTGATTTTAGGTGTATTTCCTTCTGATTCGGACGGCTTAGGCTGTCTGATTTCAACTGTATTTCCATCTGATTCGGACAGCTTAGGCTGTCCAGATTTAGTAGTTTGGCTTCCACGAATCAAATTGTTATTTCCTACAAAATCCTCATCTTTTGACAGATCATGGTTAACTTCATTAAATATTACATGCACTGATTCTTCCACCTTTGACTTGTCAAGATTATAAACCCTATATGCCTTACTATGTACCGAATAACCAAGAAAAATAGCTTCGGTTGATTTTGCATCAAATTTTCCAAGATTACTATTAGTATTTAAAACAAAACATTTAGCACCAAACACTTTAAAATAATTAATATTAGGAATCCTTTTGTTTAGTAACTCATATGGTGTTTTTAATAAAATGTGTCTAATCAATACTCTATTTAAAATGTAACATGCAATACTCACAGGCTCTGCGCAAAATCTTTTAGGCAGTTTACTTTCTTGAAGTAACGTTCTTGCAATTTCTTGGAGAGTACGATTTTTACGTTCCACTACACCATTTTGTTGTGGTGTTCTTGGTGCAGAAAATTCATGTGTAACACCTTTCTCATTGCAATATGGTATAAAGTCTTTTCCAAATTCCCCACCATGGTCACTCCGAATACCAACTAGCTTGAGGTTGTGTTTTGTTTCAACATTCTTTATAAGCTTTTCAAATTCTACAAAAGCTTGATCTTTAGTTTTCAAAAATAAAACCCATGTAAATCTTGAAAAATCATCAACAATAACAAAAGCATAATGATTATTTCCTAAGCTAGCATATCTCTCGGGTCCAAACAAATCAAGATGCAATAATTGAAGAGGTAAAGAAGTTGATACCTGATTTTTGCTGATAAAGAAATTTCTTGCTTGCTTACCTAACTGACATGCATTACAAATCCCTATCTTTTCATATTTTAGCTTTGGCAATCCTTTGACAAGGTTCTTGGTAGCTAGTTTGTTAATCAATTCCATATGCACATGTCCTAACCTTCTATGCCAAAGAATAGTTTGATCTTCAATAGCAGTTAAGCAAATATCTTCATTTTGATTTTCAAAACTAATTGCATAAATATTACATTCTCTTTAAGCAATTAAAGGAATATTGTAAGAAGCATGAATAATAGCACATTTATCTTTTCAAAAATTACTTTATGTCCACTATCCATTAGTTGACTTACACTAATTAAATTATATTTTAATCCTTCAACACAATGAACATTATCAATGAAAATCTTACCATTTCTAATTTTACCTTTACAGATGATTTGGCATGTGGTGTCATCTTCAAAGGTAACAGTTCCTCCCTTCTTAGTAGTTAGTGAGATGAATTTAGTACTATCACCCGTCATATGTCTAGAACATCCACTATCTAGCACCCATTTATGTGATGGTACTTTAGCTTTAAAACACACCTACAAAACAAAGAAGTAGCTCATCGTTTTGGTACCCAAATCTGTTTGGGTCCGGTATTGTTAGTAGCAATTAAATCTCTTTTCTTTACCAAAACTTGTTTTATTTTAATTTTATTACAGTTTGTATCAAAATGTCCTTTAAAACCATAATTTTTGCAAGTAGCAAAAGGTGAGCAATAAAGAGGCTTGTTCCTTGGTTTATTATTTATTACTCTAATTTTATTAGTAGTGCTTGTAATGTTCTTAATAGGATTGTACCCAATTCCTTGTTTATCTAGACTTGACCTTTGAGCACCTAACATTATATTTAAATTATCTTCCCCTTGAACAAAATTTTGCAAGATCCTTTTTTAATGAAATTATTTCTTCCTCATTATTATTTTGCATGTTTAATATTTTTCCATCATTAAAAGCATCAATACAAGTACCTCTCATTTTCAAACTTTCTTTTAAAACATCATTTTCCTTTTTAAGATCATTAAATTCTTCATTTAATTTGTTTGCACGATTATATAGAATTTTATTATAGTTATCAAGATAATCAATTTTAGCATTTAACTTAGATACTTCACTTGATGTGCAATCTTTAACTATTTCTTGTTTTTCTTCAATTAATGTTTCTACCTCTTTCATTAAATCATATATCCAATTTTTTAAATGAACATTTTTCTCTTTAATATGAATATTTTCATTTTTTAAAACTAGATAATCAGAAATAGTAATATCACCAAGTTTAGAGTTTACCTCAGATGATTCTTGATTGCATAATCCAGTGAAACACAATTGAGCAGTTTCATCTTCTTCCTCGTCATGATTGGACTCATTATCGCTCCATGTCATTAACGCCTTTCCTTTTGAATTATTTGTTTTGTTCTTCCTTTTTAATTGGAAACAGTCTCTCTTGAAATGTCTGGGCCTTCTACATTCAAAACAGTTATCTTTTTGTGGCTTTTGCTTGGTGTCTTTCTTGTTGTTGAATGTCTTGCCTTGAAATTTTGATTTATTCTTCTTTCTAATTAGCTCTCTCAATTTTCAGGACATCATAGCTATTTTTTCATCGGAGTCTTCATCATCATCTTATATGTAGCTTTCAACTTGAAGAGCTAAGGTCTTCCTTTTAGGTCCTTCATCTTCTTCATCATACCTCTTTAGTTGGTTTTCAAATTCTTCAAGTTCTCCAAACAAAGTTAGAGTTTACATCGTACTGATTGTAGTTGAGTCTTGAAGAGTTGTAACTTTTGGTGCGAACCATTTGGGCATGACTCTAAGTATCATTCTATTTATCTCCCTTTGATCAATTTTCCGGCCGAGCATGCTTAGAGAGTTCATAAGAGTGAGGAATCTAGCTTGAGCTTCTTTGATGGATTCATTCTTCTCTAACCTGAAAAGTTCATATTCTTGCATTAGCATACTAAATTTGACTTCTATTACCTTTGTAGTTCCCTCATGGCTCATGATGATTGTATCCCATATTTCTTTAGCAGTTGTGCATGCAGAATCTTTGTCAATTTTAGCTTGAATCATCCCACTTAGCAGCGTGTTCATGGCTTTGGAGTCGTAGGATACCATGTATGATTCATTTGAATCCATTTCCATTAGAGTCTTCGGTTTTCCATCATCATGTCTTGGAATGACAGGGCCATTCTCAACAACCCACCATTCCCATGGGTCTCTTTTGAGATAAATCATCATTCTAAACTTCCAAAAGTTGAAGTTTTCACTTCCGAGCAACAAAGGTGGCCGACTTGTGGATTGCCCTTCTTGAAAATTGAGGTGTGCCATAGGATCTTTCCCTATGACCTGCAAAGATCAATATTAGTAGAGCCTTGCTTTGATAAAAAATGTAATTCTATAATAAACACACCTAGAGGGGTGGGGGGGTAAATAGGTGTACATACTCAGAAGTGATCTACAGTGGCCAATTTTTGAAGTTTACTATAGCAGGCTATAATCGGACGGTCTAACCTTGTCCATATTAGTTATGTTCTTCTTCTGTTATAAATGGACAACTAATACCTGTCCGTATTAGTGTAAAAAAAATTTCGACATAAACAAAATCTGCAGAATATTGAAGCTTAAAACAAAAGCAAAAGAACAGTAAATCACACCAAGATTTTTACGTGGTTCAGCCACTATCCTCTACTCTAGTGGCCTAATCCACGTCCAATACCAACTAGGATTGGAGACTCACTTTATTAAAATAATAACCAACAATTACAAAGTAAATAAAACTCCATGTTACAACGACGATCGATTGGACACCTTTGCCCCCTTTGCACCTCTGCAACACCTCTCACCCCTGAGACTTTGAAAGCTTCGTTGTACAGATTGGATAGATATAAAGGACTACAAGAACACTGTAAACCAAGACTAAAATAGTGATATGATGATTTGTTTCCTAGATAGCTTGAAGAATTTCTGTTCAGTAGTCTTGTCCTTCCAATGCCTAGCAAAACAGTATATATATAGAGAAGATAGCAACGGCTATGTAACGTTCCAATTCCTCCTGCAACGGCTAGTACTTTTTGATTGAAATAGGAGATCAACGTTACCAATGACAACCTCAGTAGATAAGGAAATACAACTATGAAGAAGTCAATTAAAAATCAAATACTAGTTGAAAGAGTCCTATTAGCAATTAGCAAGATCCCTTAAAAATAGCAATTACTGTTTAGCATGTGACAAATAACAGCTCCATCAACTTTAAATAAGAGTCCTCAATAAAGCCAATTCCTAAAAGATCTCCCAATTACGTATAAATTGGTAGCTCTATATAACACACACACACACACACACACACACACACACACACACACACACACACACACACACACACACATATATATATATATATATATATATATATATTGGAAGGATATAATCCCACAATTAAATATGAGAAATTTAAGGAATATTAAACAGATTTTCAATCTCCTTAAAATACTCCGATTTGAATTAGTCTTTAAAGCAAATCAGGATTGGATATGTATTCTATATAAAAACTTAAAGCATGTGACAAAAATAATCAACTTGATTTACTCACTCCAATACTGCAGTAACTTTCGTGAGCTAGGAAACAAAGTGATTTATCCATGCAATAACCCATGCAAACTTTTATATATTATATAATTAATATTCATGACCCAATGTGATTAATCCATGCAATAACCCATGCAAACTATTATATATTATATAATTAATATGCATAAACATATTTGAATAACATGACCCAATTATAAGTCAATATAAAATCAATAAGCCCGTATAAATATTATCATCATTAAAACCACAAAGTATATTGTAAGACCCCAACTTTTTAATAAATATGATTTTTTTCTATAAATATCATTTTTGAATATTACGAAATAAATTTGATATAATGTTATAGTTGTGGGTAATATTTATAAATTTTACAAAGTACGCAAGTTGTTATATAATATTCGATTGGTTAGGGAATATTCGTTTTAACAGGGAATATTCGTATAGCGGCACAATCATTGGTGGACCCCACAATGGAATTATTGTCGGATTGAGAAAACGACAAAAATACTTTATAAAAATAACGGCGGAAGTTTTACCGTTAACTGTTGAAACACCCGGTGTTAAAAGTACAGTAGTACGCATAGTTGCACAGTAGCACACGGTATTGATTATTGATGCTTACGTGAGAAGTCACTCAGTTTTGTTCAATTATTGTTATAGTAATTATTGCATAGTATCTCACGTTATTTGATTCAATTATTTTCGATATTTTATATATTATTAAATCAATAATTGAAATGACAGAGTTATTAATATTATTATTTACAATATTAACGATGTCTAGAAGTTCTGCCAATGAGAGGTTTGGTCACCTAATTGCGCGTCAATAGGGAGAAATTCTTATTGGAAAGCTCCCTCTTTCCTGGGAACGACCTGGTCGATTAATATTGTGAATTATAATAATGATGATAAATATTGTTAAAAATATTGAGAATATTTTTATGATGTATTTGTTATAAATTGGTTTATTATTTGGATTCCCACTTACCCATTTTTCAAATTAATCGGTAGAATTTTTTTAATATTATTATGGTGGGGGCCCACTAGTGAAAATGACATTTGGGTGGGGGAGATATGTTTGTCACAGATTTAGGAAATTGCAGGATCAACGAGGTGTATTATTTGTTATTATATATGATATATATATAGGATGGAAAAAGGTAGCACTATATGTATTATATATATATATATATATATATATATATATATATATATATATATATATATATATTATGAATTGCAAGTTGGCAACTAGGAGGGAGTACTATTAGTGTTGTTACTATATATATATATGTAATATTTTGAAAGGTGGCAGGGATGGTAATCACGGGGGTGACAACCCGTGAGTTATCAGGCTCATGCATTGTATAAATATATAATATATATATATATAAATATATTATATTTTATTTAAAAGTTTTTATTTTATTAGAATATTTTATTGCATAGTATCTTTCCCATTTTCTTATAAATAGAAGCTCATTTCTTTATTATTTCTTACGAATTCACTGAAACTCTAGAGAGAGAAATTATAGAGAAACTATAGAAAAGTATTCTGCTACTTCCCTACTCTTATATCCAGTTTCTTTGGCGGTAAGGGGTATTATTTCTTTTGTATTCATGAAGAGAACTTCTGTTATTCCATTATTTATTATTCTGTTGGAATAACCTGTATACGCGGGCTACCTTATACTTGGTAAAATTCTTCTGTTATTCCATTCGTTATTATTCTGTTGGAATATCCTGTCTGTGCATTTTACGCCAGACCTGATTCCGTTTTTATTATTTTGTTGGAATATCATGTCTTTGCGTTTTACGCCGGACCTGATTCCATCTTTATTATTCTGTTGGAATATCATGTCTGTGCATTTTACGCCGGACCTGATCCCGTCTTTATTATTCTGTTGGAATATCATGTCCGTGCGTTTTACTCGGACCTGGTTCCGTTAATTATTATTCGGTTGGAATAACCTGCATGTGCTGTCTATCGCATGCCTGGTGATTTCTTTTGTTATTTCATTCTTTATTATATTCAGTTGGTTAAAGTTTTAACTTCTATACTCCATGAAATTTGTGGAATATCCTTGATAATTGCGCTTTATCCAGTATCTTTTCATGGAAATATTCTTCTGAGCATTCTTGAATTTTACTTTACAAAGTAGTAGCATGTTGACAATTTGGACGTTATTGATTCTTAGACAAATTAATTCTTGAACTTATTTTATTGAATTCTTATATCATTGTCATCATCCTCATATTTATATATTTTTTTAAAAGTCATCTGTGGCCTGTAGTGCATAGATGGACTTGGCATGATTATGACTAGGAATTAGTCAGTGTAATCATGACCGTAATGTTACAAATGATTTGGTAAAAGTCCTCATTGGCCTGTAGTGCATTGATGGACTGTTGTTGGCATGATCATGACCATTAATGAATACATAAATATTCTTGGCCCGTAGTGCATGTATAATTGTGGTCGTGATACTAAAGAATATCCTTGGTCATAGTGCAGGGGTGATTCGATGATGTGGATTATTTATTAAGCTGAGTCCCAGCGTTAAAAGTGATGAAAAACCTTTTAAATCATAAAAGATAGTAGATTTTATTCTCTACTTGACTCTTTTAATGGATTGCTTGTTCCGCTGCAGTTAAAATTGATGTTTGTTATATTGTATCAGTTTAACACTATTTAAGGCTAATGATACTTTATTCTGCATTATCTTAGTCATAATATTTCATACTGGGCTAGTTGAGCTCACCATTTCTTTCACTGTTCTCTTCATGAAATGAGAATATAGCTGGAACAAGTCGGGGAACGGAGTAATGGTCCTAGATGGTGCATTAGTAGTCCCCACTATTCTGTGAAATAGTGTGATAATAATTGTAATGAGGACTCCTTTTGAGTTTGTATACTCTCTAATAGACAATATTTGTATTCAAACTCACAGTTTATGTTTTGTCGTATTGTACACGACAGTTGTATTATTAAGTTGTATTTGAATTCTGTACCATGTATCTGGCCACTCAAGATGGGTGATGTATGCCTAATTTTGGGGGCGTCACAGTTGGTATCAAAGCTTAGGGATATGATCCCTGGCTAAGATGTGAGACTAGAACTAGGAGGGGAGAGACGGGGAATTCCTTCGCTAGTATGACCTACTTAAATTTATTTGGTATTTAATTGGTTGGTCAGAGTTTAGAGATAATATGTTACATGTCAACTAACCCTTGTTTTGTGGCAGTATCTGAAAATGACATCCTAGAATGTTGCGAATAGCAATGGAGCACAAGAGACCGTTAAGTCTCCACATATCAATAATCAGGATAATGTGCATCAGGAAGGCGACAATCCTCATGTAAACAACAACACAGACCAAATGATGAATGATGGATTGTTCAGAGGCTTTATGCAATTCATTCAACATCAGGCGAGAGCGGCTCCTGTTCGAAATGTAGGTGGAAACACTGGAAACTCTCGGACGGTCACCGCTAAACAGTTTAAGGAGCTGGGACCACTGGAGTTTATTGGAGAGCCAAAACCACTTAAGGCGGAAGCATGGATAAAGCAGATAACCAAGATATTTGATGTCTTGGGATGCTCCGAGGAGCAAAAGGTTCCCTTCGCAACCTTCATGTTGCGTGAAGAGGCAAATTACTGGTGGGAATCTGTAAAATGTACCCAGCCTGACGCACTCAAGATGTCTTGGGAGAAGTTCCAAGAGCTATTCAACGACAAGTACTTTCCCGAGAGTATTCGTCACATGAAAGAAGTGGAGTTTATCAAATTGGAACAAAATAATATGACCATGTCGCAATATGAGGCTAAATTTGCGGAGTTATCCTGGTTTGCATCCCATTTTGTCGAAAATGAGGAGCGAATGACGCAAATGTTTTTTAAGAGGGGTGAAACCAGAGATACATCAATATCTTATTTCTCATAAACTGTGTTTGTACTCAGATGTTGTAAATAGGGCTCAGTTATTGGAGCGCGGTAACTAGTCAACGCAAGCAAGAGAAAGCAGCCGGCTGCATGAAAATACCAGTGGTATCAGTCATCGAAACGGTGACAACAAACGTGGAGGGAATCAACATGCCAGAAATGGTAACCACTTCAGTGGTAATCATGGCCAAGATAGTAAAAATGGACATTTCAAGAAAAGGAGATTCAACAATGATAGAAGAACGTCAGCACCAGCACCCGTTGTTAAGGAAGGAGAACGACCACCTATCATATGCTTCAAATGCGGAGGGGAGGGACACATCAGTCCAAACTGCGTGATGCCGTCCAAAGCATGTTATAATTGTGGAAGAGAAGGTCACTTAGCCCGATTTTGTCATTCACCGAAGACAAGTTCAGCCAAGATGGAGGCACCAAAGGCCATCCCAAAAAAGTCAAAGCCGGTAGTGCAAGGGAGAGCATTTGTAGTGACCTCCCAGAAATCAAGAAACCCGAATGAGGTCATCACAGGTAAGCTTATCATAAATTCTAGCGAAGTCTATACCTAATTTGATACCGGTTCTACCTATTCTTTTATTTCTCCTACTTGCGCTCAACGTTTAAATTTGACTCCGGAGAAATTAGACTTTGACTTATTTGTTGAAACTCCGTTGGGAGAAACCTTTATTACATCCACTGTTTATAAGTCTTGTTTGGTTCAAATTTGTACCCTCACATTACCTGTCGATCTTATTTTATTGAAAATACTTGAATTTGACGTGATTCTAGGGATTGATTGGTTAACTATTCATCATGCAAAAATTGATTATTTTCGTAAGGTTGTTATCTTTTATATTCCTAACCAACCTATTATGTGAATTCAAACAACTAAACCATTCAAATCAATCAATGTCATTTCAAGCCATAAATCTACTCGTTTATTAAAAAATAGATGTCAAGCTTTCTTAGCTCATGTCATGGATCTAAACAAAAATACGTCAGTTTTGAATGATATTTCTGTTGTTAATAATTTTCCTGACGTATTCCCCGAAGAACTTCCTAGCCTACCCCCAGAGCGTGAAATTAAATTTTTGTATCGACCTTGAACCCGGTACAAAACCCATTTCCAAAGCCCCATATCGAATGGCTCCTATTGAACTTCAGGAGTTAAAGACCCAGTTGTAGGAATTGTTACACATTGGTTTCATTCCTCCTAGTACGTCTCCTTGGGGTGCTCCTATTCTATTTGTGAAGAAGAAAGATGGGAGTATGCGACTTTGTATTGATTATCGAGAGTTGAATCATGTCACCACCAAAAATAGGTACCCATTGCCACGTATTGATGACCTGTTTGACCAGATGCAAGGAGCCAAATTCTTTTCAAAGATTGATCTTCGTTCCGAATATCACCAATTGAAGATTAGAACCGATGACATTCCAAAGACGACTTTCAGAACTCGGTACGGGCATTATGAATTCCTAGTCATGTCCTTTGGATTAACTAATGCTCCTGCTGCCTTCATGGATATGATGAACCGAGTATTCAAGGAATATTTGGATCACTTTTTGGTCGTCTTTATTGATGACATCCTCATATATTCCAAAACCCGTGAAGATCATGAGCAACACTTGAGGTTGATACTCCAAAAGCTTCGTGAATATAAGCATTATGCCAAGTAGAAGAAATGCGAGTTCTGGCTTGATGAAGTAGCATTCCTTGGGCACGTGGTATCAAGTCATGGAATATCTGTTGACCCAGCAAAGATTGAAGCTATTCAAAGCTGGGATCAACCTAAATCAGTGACCAAAGTACGTAGCTTTCTCGGCTTAGCTGGTTATTATAGGAGATTCGTAGAAGGATTTTCTCGAATCGCTACTCCACTAACTCAGCTGACTCGAAAAGATACAAAGTTCGGTTGGAGCGAGGAATGTGAGAAAAGTTTTCAAGAACTCGAGAGGAGACTCATTTCAGCACCTATTCTGACAATACCATCTGGTTCGGAGGGATTTGTCATCTACAGTGATGCTTCGGGCAAAGGGTTAGGATGTGTTCTCATGCAACATGGGAAAGTTATAACCTATGCCTCATGACAACTCAAAGAATATGAGAGGAATTATCCTACTCATGATCTAGAGTGGGCAGCTGTTGTCTTCGCACTAAAGATTTGGAGGCATTACTTGTATGGGGAGAAAGTGGAGATCTTTACAAATCATAAAAGCGTCAAATATTTTTTCACTCAAAAGGAACTCAACATGCGATAACGACATTGTCTTGAACTGTTGAAATATTATGATCATACCATCCAATACCATCCCGGAAAAGTGAACGTGGTAGCTGACGCATTGAGTAGAAGATCATATGCAAGTGCGAATGCGATATTGTCAACGCAAAGGCCTATTTTGTGTGACTTGCAAAGGATGGATATAGAGTTAAAGACTCCAGGGATCCATATGATGATGGCAAATATACGAGTAGAACCGACTTTAATTGATAAAGTTAAAGCTGCTCAAGCTACAGACCTGGAGCTGATGCGCATGATGAAGAAAGTGCAAGAAGGTGTTATGCCGGAAGTAAGAATCGATGAAGAAGGAATACTTCGAGTCAGCTCCAGACTTTGTGTTCCTAACGACCCTGATTTAAAGTATAAAATCATGATGGAGGCGCATCACACACCGTTTTCAATCCATCTTGGGAGTACCAAAAATGTATCATGATATTCGTCATACATTTTGGTGGAGCAATATGAAGAGAGAGATAACGCTGTTTATCTCAAGGTGTCTAACGTGTCAACGAGTCAAGGCGGAGCATCAAGTACCAAAAGGTCCAGCCCATGGAGTCACCATCCCCGTTGAACTTGGTTTTGCTACAGAACAATCCCGAGCTATGTGGCCTTCATTTCCACAGTTGTAACATACCTTGGATTGTTGTGGACAGTTTGGGCTGATATGTCCCTCTTTACCACATTTGTATCATCTAATTGGTGGTCGTTCTCCTCCCTTAGAATTTGTTGTTGGTGCTGGTGCTGCTGCTGATGTCTTCCCGTCATTGTTGAATCTCCTCTTTCTAAAATTTCCACTTGACTCACCTCTCCTATTATCATGGCCACGATGACCACCCGAGTGGTTATCGCCTTTGTTCGTATTTTTCCCTCCTCGTTGGTTATCATCGCTCTGATGACTGCTGTCACCGGTATGACCCTGGTTGTGGTCCCTCAGTTAAACATACTCACTATCTCGCTCTAATAGTTGAGCCCTGTTGACAACATCTGAATATAGAGAAAATTTATGATAGATAAGGTATTGACGAATCTCGGGTTTTAGACCTCTCAGTAACATCCTTGTCATTTGTTCCTCATTCTCTACCAAATGAGGTACAAACCTGGATAACTCAGCGAACTTAGCCTCGTACTGGGACACCGTCATGTTGTTTTGTTCCAGTCTGATAAATTCTACCTCCTTCATATGACGAATAATTTCAGGAAAGTACTTGTCATTGGATAGTTTCTGAAATGTTTCCCAAGACATGTTGAGTGCGGCAGGCTGGGTACGCAGAACATAAAGGTGGTGAATGGATCCTTCTGTTCCTCCGTGCAAACCAAGACATCGAATATCTTGGTAATTTGCTTGACCCACGTTTCTGCCTTGATCGGATCCGGCTTTCCAATAAATTATGGTGGTCCCAACTCCTTGAACTGCTTGGCTGTGACAGACCGAACGTTGGTATCACTTTCACCCGTATTTTGTACACGAGTCTCCCTCGTCTGATTTTGCATGAACTGCAAAAAGCTCCTAAACATTCCATCATTCATCGTTTGCTCGGTAGTATTATTTACAGAAGAAATATTGCCTTCCTGTTGCACGTTCTCTTGGTTTGTAACTAAAGGTTGTTCCACAGTCTCATACACTCCATTGTTAACGTTCTCAGTAGCCATTCTTAAATACTGCCATAAAACAAGGGTTAATTAAACAAATTAACATATCACATAATATCCCTATATTATGACTGACCAACAAATAAGCTTAGATAGGACACACTAGCGAAGGATTTACTCATCTCTCCCCTCCTAGTTCTATTCCCCGATCTCCGCCATAGACCATATCCCGAAGCTTTGATACCAACTGTGATGCCCCCAAAATAGGTATACAACACCCATTCTGATTCGCCAAATACATGGTACAGAAAACAAACTACGACTTCAATAATACAATTGCCGTGCAAAATACGACAACACATACTGTGAGTTTAAATACAAATATTGTCTTCTAGACAATATCAACACTCAAATAAGTCCTCATTACAATTATTCAAATATTATTTTACAGAAATAGTGAGGACTGCTAAAATATCTTTCTAGAACCATCACTCCATACCCCGATTAGATCCTGCTATGTTCTCACATCCTGAGAAGAAAAATGGAACAAAAAGTAAAAGGGTGAGCTCAACTAGTCCAGTAAAGAATATTATGACTAAGATAATATATAACAAATTATCATTAGTTTTCAACAGGTAAAAATCTGATAAAATATAATAGACAACAAATTTTAGATCAACAACTGCAGCGGAAACAACAATCCATTAGAAGAGTCAAGTAGAGAATGAGTTCTACTATTTTCTAAGATTTAAAAGTCCATCATCAATATTTTATCCCTGTAACAACAATCAATATGCATCTTTAATCAATATTCATCTTTGCACTACAGGCCAAAGATATTCATTTGTATCACCAGTTGGTTATGTTCATCTCAACACATGTTCATCTTTGCACTACGGGCCAAAGATATTCATCAATTAATCATTCATCTTTGCACTACAGGCCAAAGATATTCAGTAATATTATCATTTAGGACCGAGGATGATGAAAAATATTTTAAAGAAAACGAATCCAATGGGATAGAAGGACAAATAGTAGGGATTCGTATAACAATTTATCCAAGATCAATAATACTTCATAAATACCAATTTTGAAGCAGAATTCAAAAATAAAGATCAAAACATGGATACAATCAAAGATAGTAATCATAATTGACATCTTGGACAAAAAGAAGAAAATTTTATTTTTCGGTGAATAGTATCGTATACGTGAATAGTAACCCCGACACAAAAGTTCCAAATTTGATAAAAATGTTCATCAATATTTTGGCTTAATGATATTGAAGAAAATAATATCATTTAAGAAGAAAATAACATCCCTTACCTCAAAATAACCGTACTTCTGTTTGAATTTCGGATATAGTGCTGACAGAAACTTGTACCGAATAACAACTCTCAAAGTATCAAAATACTCACAAAAATACGCTCGATAATCTAGAGAGAAAGAAAACTTGTTTCTGGTGTGATTTTCAATTCTAACATAAACGGCTATTTATAGAAAAATGCTAGAACGCCAAAGGAGACTAAAATAATAAAATAATATTATTTCTAAAATTAATTCTACGCACCAACCAAGACCAGCCACCAGCCTGCCAATACTGAAAAAAATTTCAGCAGCCCATGTTTTAAAAAATCAGAAGTGGGTCCCACCCAATTTTAATAAAAATTATTTTATTTTCCGAACCTTCAGAAATTCATAGAAAATAGCCCGTTTATCAGAAAAATACGAATTTTATATCCATTCTGCCTGAAATCAAATTCTCTACAACTTTGTAGCTTTGAATTTTTCCAAATTCTAAACATAGAATATCTAAAATCCACAAACGGATGATTTTTAATACCTCTACACCGACAAAATACTGATAAAATACCTCATCATTAATTCCTTCATTTTTATCCACATAAAAATAAATATATCCATCTTTTATATCCACATAAAATAAATATTTCCTTATCATATAAATCAATAATTAATTATTCACAAATAATATTACAGAATCACAATTATGACAACCAGGCCATTCCCAGGAAAGAGGGGGCTTTCCAATAAGATTTTCTCCTTACTGGCGCACAATTAGGTGACCAAACCTCTCTTTGACTGAACTTTCTAGACATTGCCAATAATACTATCTAATAATATTATTCAAATAATATGAATTATTGATCTGATAATGGAAAATACTGTGCAGTGATAAGTATTGAAACAACAATAATATAAAATATCAACGCAGCAATTATTGAACCAATAAAATATAATATTGAACAGTATTTACTGTAACAATTATTGAGTAGTTCCTTCTTACGTACGAATCAATAATTCAACTATACTGTGCAATACTGTGTGCTACTGTGCAACCACGCGTATTACTGTATTTTAACCTCCGGGTATTCCAACAGTGTTAATGGAAACAACTACACCGTTATTTATAAAAACTCAAACTTGTCATTTTCTTCATCCGACAGTTATTCTGTTATGGTGCCCACAAATGGCTGCGTCGTCGTACGAATATTCCCCTACAGAAAGAATATTTCACGACCAAATGAATATTCCCCGAAAAAATGAATATTTTATAACCACTTGCTTATTTTGCAAAACTTTCACATTTCACCCATATGCAAAGTATTATATCAAATTAATACCTTATTAATTTAGAATAATGAATAGAGGAAAATTCACTTTTATTTATAATAAGTTGGGGTCATACACAACTAGTCCAGTAAAAATATTATGACTAAGATAATGCAGAATAATTTATCGTTAGCCTTCAACAATGTTAAACTGATAAAATATAACAAACCTCAAGTTTAATTGCAACGGAACACGCAATCCATTAGAAGAGTCAAGTAGAGCATAAAATCTACTATCTTCTATGATTTAAAAGATTTTTCATCACTTTTATCGCTGAGACTCAGCTTAATAAATAATCCACATCATTGAATCACCCCTGCACTACGGCCAATGATATTCTTTAGTATCATGACCACAATTACCCATGCACTACGGGTCAAGGATAATCGTTTATTCATCAATGGTCATGCCAACAATTGTCCATTAATGCATTATAGGCCAATGAGGACTTTTACCACATTATTTGTAACATTACGGTCATGATTATACCGAATAATCCCTGGTCATAATCATACCAAGTCTATCTCTGCACTATAGACCACGGATGAATTTCAACATAATATAAACATGAGGATGATGAAAATGATATAAGAATTCAATAAAATAAGTTCAAGGATAAATTTTTAAAGATTTATAATTTAATTTATCCTGAATTCAATATTGTCCAAATTGTCAACATGATACTGCTTTGTGGAGTAAAATTCAAGAATGATAATATATCAAAAATGATTTGGACCGAAAAGAAATTAATTTTTGTTATGAATAGTACTCTGGGTGAATAGTACTCGAGTGAATTGTACCCCGTGAACAGTGTTGACGCCCCCAAAATAGGTATACAACACCCATTCTGAGTCATCATAATACATGGTACAGAAACAACTACAACTTTATTAATACAACATAAAAACTGTGAGTTTAAATACAAATATTGTCATCTAGACAATATCCTCACTCAAATAAGTCCTCATTACAATTATTGATATATTATTTTATAAAAATGGTGAGGACTACTAAAACGACTTTCTAGAACCTTCATTCCATACCCCGACTAGTACTCGCAACATTCTCGCCTCCTGAGAAGAAAAATAGAACAAAAGAAAAAGGGTGAGCTCAACTAGCCCAATAAAGAATATTATGACTAAGATAACATTGAACAAATTATCGTTAGTGTTCAACTGGGAAAAATCTAATAGACTACAATAGACAACCAGTTTTAAATCAATCTTCGCAGTGGAAATAATAATTCATTAGAAGAGTGAAGTAGAGAATGCAATCTACTATCTTCTACATATAAATTTAAAAGTTCATCTTTGATATTTTATCCATGCAACATCAATCAATATATATCTGAAATTAAATATTCATCTTTGCACTACAGGCCAAAGATATTATCAGTTGGTCATGTTCATCTAAACACATGTTCATCTTTGCACTACGAGCCAAAGATATTCATCAAAAAATCATTCATCTTTGCACTACATGCCAAAGATATTCAGTAATATCATCATTTAGGACTGAGGATGATGAAAAATATTTTAAAGAAAATGAATCCAGTGAAACAAAAGAATAAATATTAAGAATTCGTACTTTAAACAATCCAAGTTCAAAAATACTTCATAAATAACCAGAGTGGAGTAAAATTCAAAAATGATCAAAACATGGATACAATCAAAGCAAGTATCCATAATAAATATTTTGGACACAGAAAAAAATTTAATTTTTCTGTGAATAGTATCGTACACGTGAATAGTGCCGTACACGTGAATAGTGCCGTATACGTGAATAGTAACTCCGACACTAAAAGATAGAAATTTCACAAAAAAATATCATCATGTTTCGTGAATAGTACTCATGAATAGTAACTCGTGAATAGTAACTCATGAATAGTAATTCATGAATAGTAACCCCGACATGAAAAAGTTCCAAATTTGATAAAAAGTTCCAACCAATATTTCGGCATAATGATATTGAAGAAATAATATCACTTACGAAGAAAATAACATCCCTTACCTCAAAAGGATAGTACTTCTGACTGGAATACTGGATATAGTGCTGAAAGAACTTGCACCGTATAACAATACTCAAAGTACTAAAATACTCACAAAAATACGCTCTATATTATAGAGAGAAAGAAAGAGAAATCTTTAGTTTCTGGTGTGATTTTCAATTCTAACCTAAGCACCCTATTTATAAAAAATTGCTTAGAACACCAAAGTAGAAAATTTAATAAAATAATAATATTTTATTTTTAATTTTCTTAGCCCACCTTGACCATCTGAATTCAGCCACCAAATAATGACAAAAACAAAAAAAACGTTTTTGTAATTAAAAATAATTATAACTTTCAAAAACCAATTATTTCGGAACTACGAAACTTCAATAATTCATAATAAATAGCCCTTTTATCAAAAAAAATTTGAACCACATGTCTTTTCCATAGGAAATTTCATTATCTACAACTTTGCAGAATAAAGTTTTTCCAAATTCCAAACAGAAATTGACCGAAATCCACAAACGAGCGATTTTACATGCTATAATCAAATTTCAGTCAAGAAATGGGCCCACGGACATGTTTAACATGTCTTAAACAACTTTTGCAACAAAAATACTCTTTCTCCTCATATACTCATAGATCCCACATTCATTGTAAAAATATCATCATTATTATATTATAATATTATAATAAAATATTATTTTATCAAAAAAGATAAAATATCGATTTTGAACAATTGTCACTTTAAAAATTTTCTCCATCTATATCCACATAAAATGAATATTTTTCTCATCATATAAATCAATAATTAATTATTCACAGATAATATTACAGAATCACAATACCGACAACTAGGCAGTTCCCAAAAAAAGGGGGCTTTCCAATAAGGATTTCTCCTTACTGGCGCACAATTAGGTGACCAAACCTCTCCTTAGATATAACTTTTTAGACATTTCCAATAATGTTATCTAATAATTGTAAGACCCCGAATTTTATGAAATAAAAGTATTCAATTTTTCTTATAATTACAATTCAGTAAATGGTTAAATTGATAAAAGTTAAAGTTAAGGGTGATATATGAATTTTTTTTCAAAATACACAAGTGGTTATAAAATATTCATTGTTGTCGGGGAATATTCATTTGGTCGTGGAATATTCTTTCTGTCAGGGAATATTCGTACGACGACGCAGCCATTTGTGGGCCCCATAACAGAATAACTGTCGGATGAAGAAAATGACAAAATTAAGTTTTTATAAATAATGGCGTAATCGTTACCGTTAATACTGTTGGAATACCCGGTTGGTAAAATAAAGTAATACGCGTTGTTGCACAGTAGCACACGGTATTACACAGTATTTTTGAATTATTGATTCTTACGTAAGAAGGCACTACTCAATAATTGTTACAGTAATTACTGTTCAATATTTTATTTTATTGATTCAATAATTGCTACGTTAAAATTTTATATTATTGTTGTTCAATAATTGTCACTGCACAATATTTCCCATTATCAGATCAATAATTCAAATTATTTGAATAATATTATTAGATAGCATTATTGGCAATGTCTAGAAAGTTCCGTCAAGGAGAGGTATGGTCACCTAATTGCGCGCCAGTAAGGAGAAATCCTTATCGGAAAGCCCCCTCTTTCCTGGGAACTGTCTGGTTGTCATTATTGTGATTCTGTAATATTATTTGTGAATAATTAATTATTAATTTATATGATAAGGAAATATTTATTTGATGTGGATATAAATGATGAATTTATTTATGTGGTTATAAATGAAGGAATTAATGTTGAGGTATTTTATCAGTATTTTTGTCAGAATGAAGATATTAAAAATTAAACCAGTATTTTTGAGATATATTGTGTGACATATAATTTTTAATTCGACCGTTGGATCGTTGTAATTTTTGGATATGTTATACATATATAAGTTGAGTATATGTCCAAAATTTTGAACCGTTAAAAATGAACGTATGATTTGTTATGAATTTTAAAAGGTGAATGGTTCAGAAATTATTGAAGTATCCGAATTTAACATTTTGGAGGAAAATTCTAGAATTGAGTGGGCCCTACTTGTGGTTGGTGAAGAAATGTGCTGAATTTTATTTCAAATGTGGTGGGTGGGAATAGTAACAGGTAAAGCCATCAGGTTGCAGGTCAAGTCTGCTAAAATTTTCCTATAAATAGAGGGCTAAGTAAGAATTGAAAATCACACCAGAAACACGTTTTCTCTCTTTCTCTCTTTCTCTCTCTAGATTATTGAGTGTATTTTGTGAGTATTTAGATACTTGGTGAGTTGATATTCTCAGTGCAAGTTTCTTTCAGCGTCATATCCGATATCCAGTCAGAAGTGCTGCTCTTTTGAGGTAAGGGATAGTAAGAGATTTTAAGGGTTATTATATTTTTCAGTTCGTACTTCTTCTGACCTTCAGAAAATTCTGGAAAAATTTGAAATGATATGTTGATGAGTTTTATTGATTGTGTCCAAAAAATGGTTATTTTTGGATGTATAGATTAAGAGTTATGAATTTTATGAGAAAAGACTATTTTAAAAGTAACCGCTTATAACTCCTTATGGTTAACTCCAAAATTGATGAAATTTTTATTGGGAGTACATCTATATAATATCAGTGTATCTGTGAATTTCAGAATTTTTGGATAAAAGAACAATTTATGATAAATGTCTAAATATTTAGCGATTTTAGCCATATGAAAAATAGTAAATGAATTTTAAAAATTCTAAGAAAAATATATGTTCAATATGGGACTATATTCTGCTAAATCCCAGAAAAGAAATATTTTTGGAACTGATTTGGTATTTTTCATGAAAATATACTAGTTATAAATAAATGAGTTAAATATGTTATGTGAAGGAAGAAAATTGAAAATATATGATTTTATGGCTTGGGAATCATATATGTGATATATGCAGATTTTTGATGAGGGTTTTGATTATTGGTGATGAAATCTTATAAGTTTGGCATTTTATGATGATTAAATACATTATTTAGTAAAGTGTAAATAATTAAAATAAATTGTTTATAAGTTTAAGAAATGTTATTCTTTCAATATCATTATACCGAAATATTAGTATGGATTTTATTGTGGAATTTCTACCTTTTTGTGTCAGGATTACTATTCATGAGTTACTATTCACGAGTTACTATTCACTACAAAATTGGTTTCTTTTTCTAACCAAATTATAGCTGATTTATGAATATTACTCTGGAGATTAAAACTATATATTGATTATATTGATTTTATTATTATATATAATATTTTTATAACCCTAATGTTGAAATTCTCTTTCACTGGAGTGTAAAGATGAATAGATTATTGGTATGATCATGACTAGGGTTCTCTTTGGCCAGTAGTGAAAAGTTGAATTGTGACTGGTATGATCATGACCATTGAATTTATAATTAAATATCTTTAGCTTAAGTACAAAGGTGAATTGATCAACATGGTTATAATTATTGTTTATATAAATTCTGAAATGATTATATATTTCTTTGGGATATTAATATATTTGGCATGTAATGCAAATATGAACTGTTGATGAATATATTTGGCTTGTAGTGCATATATGAACTGTTGAGGAATATCTTTGGCCTGGAGTGCAAAGATGAATTATTGATGAATATCTTTGGCCAGTAGTGCAAAGATGAACTGTTAATGAATATCTTTGCCCCGTAGTGCAAAGATGACCTGTTGTTGAATATCTTTGGCCAGTGGTGCGAAGATGAACTGTGGATGAATATCTTTGGCTCGTAGTGCAAAGATGAATTTATTAGTATGATTATGAATAGGAACTGTGATTTGGTATAATCATGATCTTTGATGTTTCAGGTAAAGATATGTGATGAAAATTATATTCGTCCTGGGTACGAAGAGGAATTTAGAATCACAATTATGATTATGAGATATTCATATAATTGTGGTAAGGAACTGTTGATTGATGTTATAGGGATAAAACATTGTTGGTGGACTTTTAACATGGAGAAGATAAAAGACTGTATTGTCTATTTGACTCTTCTAATGGATTGCTCGTTTCGCTGTAACAATGGTTGAATTTTTATCATCTACCATATGTTCTAAATTTTTAGTCATGATATTCTTTACTGAGCTAGTTGTGTTCACCCTTTTGCTTCACAATTCCTTTCAGGTAATAAAAGTGTAGCTGGGTCGAGCGGGGATAACAAGGGAATAGAACGATGGTCTCTAGCTGTGGAGTTCTCCCTAAACAGTATAGACAAGTGTGTTGTATACATCTTTTAGTAGTTATATTTGGTGAATCATATAGGGAGACGCGAACCCAACGTTGGAAGGGTGTTTGCCACTATCATACAAGATGTCTAATGACATACAACCTCGTGTCATCATAAGATAGGGTTGTGCTCATTCACTTGCTAAGTATATTTACGAGCACTACTTATATAATCTTGGTGTTTGTTTGAAGTATAATTCTCAATTTGAGACAGTGGAGATAATGATAAGTCAAGAGAAGACTCACCATTGGGAAGAATATGATAGTAATCTTCTCATTTTTCTTTGGGGTCTATTGGGTCAACCAAGGATAATTTTGTGGTCATATGATATCTATCATAACCTAGAAGTATGGCCTCCCATGTACGAAGGTTTCCTTGAGCACTTCCCAAAGATTCTAATTTCTAAAACAGTTTTTGACTATACATTTATGTAAGGGGTCATTGTGACGTGCTATCCAAGGTTGGGATGAGAGTCACAATTTGTATATATATTTGTATCCAAACTCACAGTATATGTGTTGTTGTATTTTGCACGACAATTGTTGTAATAAAGTTGTAGTTGTTTTCTGTACCATGTATTTGGCGACTTAGAATGGGTTGGATGGAATGGACCTATTTTGGGGTTGTCATAATAATATTATTCAGATAATATGAATTATTGCTTCGATAATGGAAAATACTATGTAGTGACAATTATTGAAACAACAGTAATATAGAATATCAATGCAACAATTAATGAATCAATAAAATAAAATACTGAATAGTAATTACTGTAACAATTATTGAGTAGTGTCTTCTTACGTAAGAATCAATAATTGGTGCAATACCGTGTGCTACTGTGCAACAACGCGTATTAGTGTGTTTTAACCACCGAGTATTCCAACAATATTAACGAAAACAACTGCGCCATTATTTATAAATAACTTATACTTGTCATTTTTTTTCATCCAATCGCTTTCCGTTATGGGGCCCACACAAGGCTGCGCCGTCGTACGAATATTCCCCGAGAGTAAGAATATTCCACGACCAAACAATATTCTCCGATAAAAAATGAATATTTTATAACCACTTACTTATTTAAAATATTTGCGCATTTTACCCACAACTAACCACATTAATCAAATCAATCCTTACTATTTCAAAATAATAAATAGAGGAAATTTAATTTTATTTATAATAAGTTGGGGTCTTATAATCTCCCCTACTTATGAAATTTTGTCCTCGAAATTGACGTACGTACCTGGTGTTTCGAAAAGATGAGGATACCTCGCTTTCATTTCCGTTTCTAACTCCCAGGTCATTTCCTCAATAGCATGGTTTCTCTATAAAACTTTAACTTGTGGTATGACCTTCGTGTGTAGGACATGCTCCTTCCTATCAAAGATCTTGACAGGTACTTCTTCGTACGTTAAGTCTTCGGCTATCTCGTCTGGTTCTAACTCAATGACATGGTTCGGGTCTTTCACATATTTACGAAGCATAGATATATGAAAAAAATTATGAACACGAGACATACTTGGAGGTAACGCGAGTCTATATGCCATATTTTCTACTCGGTCAAGAATCTGAAATGGACCAATAAATTGTGGATTGAGCTTTCCTCTCTTCCCAAATCTTGTAACTCCCTTCCATGGAGCCACACGCAACAATACATGATCCCCGATACTAAATTCCACGTCCTTTCGATGAAGATCCTCATAACTCTTTTGTCAATCCTGTGCCGTTTGTATACGTTGTCGAATCGTTTGGATCTGCTCTGTAGTCATTCGTACCAACTCTGGTCCCAACAACGTTACTTCTCCTACCTCATCCCAACATACTGGAGAGCAACACTTTTGTCCATATAATGCTTCAAATGGAGCCACACCTATACTTGCCTGATAACTGTTGTTGTAGGAGAATTCCACCAATGGTAGGTACTTATCCCAACTCCTTTTGAAATCGAGGACACAAAGTCTTATTAGATCTTCAAGAGTTTGAATAGTTCTCTCTGATTGTCCGTCTGTTTGAGGATGGTATGCCGAACTGAATCGTAAATCCGTACTCATAGCTTTTTGCAAGCTAACCCAAAATCTTGAAGTAAATCTTGGGTCACGATCCGAAACTATGGATACTGGAATGCCATGCAACCTCACAATCTCATTCACGTACATACTAGTAAGACGTTCAAGGGAATAAGTCTCCCGTATAGGTAAGAAATGGGCAGACTTGGTTAATCTATCAACAATAACCCAAATCGCATTTATGCCTTGAAAAACTGTGGGAAGACCCATAACGAAATCTATGGTAATGTGTTTTCACTTCTATTTAAGAATCTCAAGTGGTTGCAATGGACCTTTTGGCACTTGATGCTCCGCCTTTACACGTTGATAAGTTAAACACCTCGATATAAACTTCGCGATCTCCCTCTTCATATTGTTCCACAAAAATGTATGTCGAAGATCATGATACATTTTGGTACTCCCAAGATGGATTGCAAACGGTGTGTTGTGTGCGTCCATCATGATTTTATGCTTCAAGTCAGAATCGTTCGGAACACAAAGTCTGGAGTGGACTCGAAGTATTCCTTCTTCATCGATTCTTTGCTTCTGGAATAGTACCTTCTTATACTTTCTTCTTCATACGCATCAGCTCCGGATTTATGGTTTGAACAACTTTAACATTTTCGATTAAAGTCGGTTTTATACGTATACTTGACATCATTGCATGGGTCCCCAGAATCTTTAATTCTATCTTCATCTTTTGTAAATCACACAAAATGGGCCTTTATTTTAACAACATCGTATTTGTTCCCGCGTATGATCTTATACTCAATGCGTCAGCTACCACGTTCGCTTTTCCAGGATGATATTAAATGGTGTGGTCATAGTCTTTCAATAGCTCGAGCCAACGTCGTTGCCGCATGTTAAGTTCCTTTTGGGTGAAAAAATATTTGAGGCTTTTATGATCTGAATATATCTCCACTTTTTTCCCATATAGATAGTGCCTCCAGATCTTTAGCGCGAAAACGACTGCTGCTAACAATAGATCATGAGTAGGATAATTCCTCTCATATTTTTAAGTTGTCGCGAGGCATAGGCTATGACTTTCCCACGTTGCATGAGAACACATTATAACCCTTTTCCTGAAGCGTCGCTGTAGATAACAAATCCATCCGTACCAGATGGTATTGTCAGAACAGGTGCCGAAATGAGTCTCCTCTTGAGATCTTGGAAACTCTTCTCGCATTCATCGCTCCATACGAATTTTGTATCTTTACGAGTCACCTGAGTTAACGGAGTAACGATTCTAGAAAATCCTTCCACAAATCTCTGATAATAACCAGCTAAGCCCAAAAAACTACGTACTTCGATCACCGATTTCGGTTGCTCCCAACTTTGTATTGCTTCAATCTTCGCCGGGTCAACAGATACTCCATGTTTTGACATCACATGCCCAAGGAATGCTACTTCCTCAAGCCAGAACTGTAAGACCCCAATTTTTTTAATAAAATGGAATTTCCTCTATTTATTATTTTGAAATAGTAAGGGTTGAATTGATTAATGTGGTTAGTTATAAGTAAAATGCGCGAATATTTTAAAATAAACTGGTGGTTATAAAATATTCATTGTTGTCGGGGAATATTCGTTTGGTCGTGGAATATTCTTGCTGTCGGGGAATATTCGTACGGTGGCGCAGTCTTTTGTGGTTTCTATAACGGAAAGCGATTGGATGAAGAAAAAGACAAGTATGAGTTGTTTATAAATAACGGCGTAGTTCTTACCGTTAATACTGTTGGAATACCCGGTGGTTAAAATACAGTAATACACGTTGTTGAACAGTAGCACACGGTATTGCACTAATTATTTATTCTTACGTAAGAAGGCACTACTCAATAATTGTTACAGTAATTACTGTTCAGTATTTTATTTTATTGAATCAATAATTGCTGCGTTGATTTTTTTATATTACTGTTATTTCAATAATTGTCGCTACACAGTATTTTTCATTATCGAAGCAATAATTCATATTATCTGAATAATATTATTAGATAACATTATTGGCAATGTCTAGAAAGTTCTGTCTAAGGAGAGGTTTGGTCACCTAATTGCGCGCCAGTAAGGAGAAATCTTTATTAGAAAGCCCCCTCTTTCCTGGGAATGGCCTGGTTGTCAGTACTGTGATTCTGTAATATTATTTATGAATAATTAATTATTGATTTATATGATGAGGAAAATATTGATTTTATGTGGATATAGATGGAGAAAATTTTTGAAGTGACAATTGTTAAAAATTGATATTTTATCTTTTCTGATAAAATAATATTTTATTATATTATTATAATATAATAATGATAATATTTTTACAATGAATGTGGGATATATGAGTATATGAGGAGGAAGAGTATTTTTGTTGGAAAAGTTGTTTAACACATATTTTGTGTGTCGGTGGACCCCATTTCTTTATTGAAATTTGATTATAGCATGTAAAATCATCCGTATGCGGATTTCGGTCAATTTCTATTTTGAATTTGGAAAAACTTTCTTCTGCAAAGTTGTAGAGAATTGAATTTCCTATAAAAATTCTCGAGATTTGAATTTTCTGACAAAAGGGCTATTTGTTATGAATTATTGAAGTTCCGAAATAATTGATTTTTGGGAGTTTTAGTTAATTATTTTGAGAAAAATGTTTTTGTGCAATTAGTGGGCTCACATGTGTTATAAATGATCTGAATTCAGATCTTCAAAGTTGGGCTAAGGAATTTATAATATATATTAATATTTTATTAAATTTTCTGCTTTGGTGTTCTAAGATTTTTCTATAAATAGGGTGTTTAGGTTAGAATTGAAAATCACACCAGAAACTGAAGTTTATTCTCTATTTCTCTCTCTATAATATTGAGCGTATTTTGTGAGTATTTTAGTACTTTGAGTATTGCTATACGGTGCAAGTTCTTTCAGCATTATATCCAGTATTCCAGTCAGAAGTACTATTCTTTCTAAGGTAAGGGATGTTATTTTATTCGAAAATGATATTATTTCTTCAATATCATTATGCTGAAATATTGGTCTGAATTTTTATCAAATTTAGAACTTTTCATGTCGGGATTACTATTCATGAGTTACTATTCACGAGTTATTATTCATGAGTTACTATTCACAAGTACTATTCACGAAGCATGATGATTTATTTTTTTTGTGAAATTTGATTCCAGATATATATTGATTGATGTTACAGGGATAAAATATCGATGATGAAATTTTAAATTCATATATAGAAGATAGTAGTTTGCATTCTTTACTTAACTCTTCCAATAAATTATTATTTTCGCTGCGAAGATTGATTTAAAACTGGTTGTCTATTGTATTCTATTAGATTTTTCCCTGTTGAGGACTAACGATAATTTGTTCTATATTATCTTAGTTATAATGTTCTTTCCTGGGCTAGTTGAGCTCAGCCTTTTCCTTTTTGTTCCATTTTTCTTCTCAGGAGACGAGAATATAACGGGAACTAGTCGGGGTGTGGAGTAATGGTTCAAGACAGTTGTTTTATTAGTCCTCACTATTTTGTAAAATAGTGTATCAATAATTGTAATGAGGACTTATTTGAGTGTGGATATTGTCTAGGAGACAATATTTGTATTTAAACTCACAGTTTATGTGTTGTCGTATTTTGCATGACAATTGTATTAATGAAGTTGTAGTTGTTTCTGTACCATGTATTAGGCGACTCAGAATGGGTGAGGTATACCTATTTTGGGGGTGTCACAGTTGGTATCAGAGCTTAGGGATATTGTCTCTGGCATAGATCGGGGAATAGTACTAGGTGGGGAGAGACGAGTAATCCTTCGCTAGTGTGTCCTACCTAAGCTTATTTGTTGGTCGGTCATAATATAGGGGTATTATGTGATTTGTTAAATTGTTTAATTAACCCTTGTTTTATGGCAGTATTTAAGAATGGCAGTTGAGAATATTAACGGTGGAGTTAATGAGACAGTGGAGACGCCTGTACTCACCAATGAGGAGAACGTGCAACAGGCTGGCAATGTTCCTCCTGTAAACAACACCACTGATCAGACAATGAATGACGGGATGTTTAGGAGCTTTTTTCAGTTCATGCAAAACTAGACGATGGAGACTCGTGTACAAAATACGGGTGGAAATGATAGCAACGCTTGGCTTGTCACGGCCAAGCAGTTCAAGGAGTTAGGACCGACAGAGTTTTTGGGAAAGTCTGACGTGTCTTTATTCAAATCCATAACATGGGCTAAGAAAGCTTGACATCCATTTTTTAATAAACGAATAGCTTTATGACTTGATATGACAGTGATTGATTTTAATGGTTTAGTTTCTTGAATTCGAACAACAGGTTGATTAGGAATATAAAAACTAACAACCTTACGAAAACAATCAATTTTGGCATGATGAGTAGTTAACCAATCAATCCCTAAAATCACGTCAAATGCAAGTATCTTTAAAGAGATAAGGTCAACAGGTAATGTGATGGTGCCAACTTGGATCAAACAAGATTTATAATAGTGGATGTGATGAAAGTTTCTCCTAACGGAGTTTCCACAGATAGGTCAAAGTCTAATTTCTCCAGAGTCAAGTTTAAACGTTGAGCACAAGCAGGAGAGATAAATGAATGGGTAGCACCGGTATCTAATAATGTATAAACTTTGCATAAATTTATGATTAGCTTACCCGTGATCACCTTGTTTGGGTTCCTCGCATGTTGACCAGTCACGACAAATGCTCTTTCAGAAACCGTTGACTTTGACCTTTCTGGGACAGCCTTTTGAGTCACCATCCCCGCTGGACTTGGTTTTGCTACAGTGCAATTTCGAGCAATATGCCCTTCCTTTCCACAGTTATAACATACCTTAAACTATTGTGGGTAGTTTGGGCTGATATATCCTTCTTTTCCGTACTTATAGCATATAACCGGTGGTCGTTTTCCTCCCTTGGAACCAGTTGTTGCTAGTGCTGACGTCTTCACATTGTCATTGTTGAATCTCCTTTTTATAAAATCTCCCCCCGACTCGCTTCTTCTATTTTCATGGCCACGATTACCACCGGAGTGGTTACCGCTTTTGTCTGAATGTTTTTCTCCCCGCTGGTTTTCATTGCTCCGATGACTGCTGCCACCAGTATGACCCTGGTTACGGTCCCTTGGTTGAAGATACTCGCTATCTCGCTCTAATAATTGAGCCCTGTTGACAACATCTGAATATAAAGAAAATTTATGAGAGATAAGATATTGCCGAATCTCGGGTTTTAAACTCTCAAAAACATCTTCGTCATTCGTTCCTCATTCTCTACCAAATGAGGTGCAAACCTGGATAACTCTGCGAACTTTGCCTCCTATTAGGACATCGTCATGTTGTTTTGTTCTATTCTAATAAACTCTACCTCCTTCATATGAAGAATACTTTTAGGAAAGTATTTTTCGTTAAAAAATTTCTGAAACGTTTCTCAAGACATGCTGAGTGCGGCAGGCTGGGTACGTTTCACAGACTCCCACCAGTAGTCTGCCTCACCATGGAACATAAAGGTGGCGAATGGAACCTTCTGTTCCTCCGTGCATCCCAAAACATCGAATATCTTGGTAATTTGTTTAACCCACGCCTCTGCCTTGATCGGATCCGGCTTTCCAATAAATTCTGGTGGTCCCAACTCTTTGAACTGCTTGGGTGTGACAAGCTGCGCGTTGTTATCATTTCCACCCGTATTCTGTACACGAGTCTCCCTCGTCTGGTTTTGCATGAACTGCAAAAAGTTCCTAAACATCCCGTCATTCATTGTCTGATCAGTGGTGTTGTTTACAGGAGGAACATTGCCATCCTGTTGCACGTTCTCCTCGTTGGTGAGTACATGCGTCTCCACGGTCTCATTAACTCCACCGTTAATATTCTCAGCTGCCATTCTTAAATACTGCCATAAAACAAGGGTTAATTAAACAATTTAACAAATCAGATAATACCCCTATATTATGACCGACCAACAAATAAGCTTAGGTAGGACACACTAGCGAAGGATTTACTCGTCTTTTCCCTCATAGTTCTATTCCCCGATCTCTGCTAGAGATCATATCCCTAAGCTCTAATACCAACTGTGACGCCCCCAAAATAGGTATACAACACCCATTCTGAGTCGTCAAGATACATGGTACAGATACAACTATAACTTTATTAATACAACATAAAAACTTTGAGTTTAAATACAAATATTGTCATCTAGACAATATCTACACTCAAATAAGTCCTCATTACAATTATTGATACATTATTTTACAAAAATGGTGATGACTATTAAAACGACTTTCTAGAACCTTCATTCCATACCCTGACTAGTACTCGCTATATTCTAGCCTCCTGAGAAGAAAAATGGAACAAAAGGAAAAGGGTGAGCTCAACTAGCCCAGTAAAGAATATTATGACTAAGATAACATAGAACAAATTATCGTTAGTCTTCAACAGGGAAAAATTTAATAGAATACATTAGACAACCAATTTTAAATCAATCTTCGCAGCGGAAATAATAATTCATTAGAAGAGTTAAGTAGAGAATGCAAACTAATATCTTCTATATACGAATTTAAAAGTTCATCGTCGATATTTTATCCCTGTAACATCAATCAATATATATCTGAAATTAAATATTTATCTTTGCACTACAGGCCAAAGATATTCATCAGTTGGTCATGTTCATTTAAACACCTGTTCATCTTTGCACTACGGGCCAAAGATATTCATCAGAAAATCATTCATCTTTGCACTACATGCCAAAGATATTCAGTAATATCATCATTTAGGACTGAGGATGATGAAAAATATTTTAAAGAAAACGAATCTAGTGAAACAAAAGAATAAATATTAAGGATTCGTACTTTAAACAATCCAAGTTCAAAAATACTTCATAAATAACCAGAGTGGAGTAAAATTCAAAAATGATCAAAACATGGATACAATCAAAGCTAGTATCCATAATAGATATTTTGGACGAAAACAAAAGTTTAATTTTTCTGTGAATAGTTTCGTATTCATGAATAGTGTCGTATACGTGAATAGTAACTCCGACACTAAAAGATAGAAATTTTACAAAAAAATAATCATGCTTCGTGAATAGTACTCGTGAATAGTAACTCGTGAATAGTAACTCGTGAAAAGTAACTCATGAATAGTAACCCCGACATGAAAAGTTCCAAATTTGATAAAAATTCAGACCAATATTTCGGCATAATGATATTGAAGAAATAATATCATTTACGAAGAAAATAACATCCCTTACCTCAAAAGGATAGTACTTCTGGCTGGAATACTGGATATAGTGCTGAAAGAACTTGCACCGTATAGCAATACTCAAAGTACTAAAATACTCATAAAAATACGCTTGATATTATAGAGAGAGAAAGAGAGAGAAATCTTTAGTTTCTGGTGTGATTTTCAATTCTAACCTAAGCACCCTATTTATAGGAAAATGTTTAGAACACCAAAGCAAAAAATTTAATATAATATTAATATATATATATATATATCAAAATTTCTTACGCACACAAATCTGGTCCAACATCAGCCACACACACCTCACCTAAAGAAAAAAAACATTTTTCTTATTAAAAATATTTTAAACTCCAAAAATCAATTATTCAGGAATTTTGGAACTTCAATAATTCATAATAAATAGCTCTTTTGTCAAAAAAATTCGAACCGCATGTCTTTTTCATAGGAAATTTCATTATCTACAACTTTGCAGAAGAAAGTTTTTCCAAAATCCAAACAGAAACTGACCGAAATCCACAAATGGGCGATTCTACAGGCTATAATCAAATTTCAATCAAGAAATAGGCCCACAGACATGTTTAACATGTTTTTAACATTTATTGCAACAAAAATATTCTTCCTCCTGATATACTCATATATCCCACATTTATTGTAAAAATATCATCATTATATATTATAATAATATAATAAAATATTATTTTATCAGAAAAGATAAAATATCAATTTTCAACAATTGTCGCTTTAAAAATTTTCTCCATCTATATCCACATAAAATAAATATTTTCCTCATCATAAAAATTAATAATTAATTATTCACAAATAATATTACAGAATCACAATACCGACAACCAGGAAAGAGGAGGCTTTCCAATAAGGATTTCTCCTTATTGGAGCGCAATTAGGTGACCAAACCTCTCCTTAGACAGAACTTTCTAGACATTGCCAATAATGTTATCTAATAATATTATTCAGATAATATGAATTATTGCTTCGATAATGGAAAATACTGTGTAGTGACAATTATTGAAACAACAGTAATATAGAATATTAATGCAACAATTATTGAATCAATAAAATAAAATACTGAACAGTAATTACTGTAACAATTATTGAGTAGTGCCTTCTTACGTAAGAATCAATAATTGGTGCAATACTGTGTGCTACTGTGCAACAACGCGTATTACTGTGTTTTAACCACCTGATATTCCAACAATATTAACGATAACAACTGCGCCGTTATTTATAAACAACTTATACTTGTCGCTTTCTTCATCCAATCGCTTTCCGTTATGGGGCCCATACAAGGCTGTGCCGTCGTACAAATATTCCCCGACAGTAAGAATATTCCACGACCAAACTAATATTTTCCGATAAAAATAAATATTTTATAACCACTTGCTTATTTAAAATATTTGCGCATTTTACCCACAACTAACCACATTAATCAAATCAACCCTTACTATTTCAAAATAATAAATAGAGGAAATTTAATTTTATTTATAATAAGTTGGTGTCTTACAACAAGAACACTGACAGTCGGTCAAGCAAGAGTCAACGTTTGACCGTTCATAACGTTTGACCGTTCATAGCTTTTAATCCAGTGCATTTCTAGGCTTTCTTTTGCATCTAATTTGTAGTACATATGTAGTACTACAAGTTAGAATCATCACCCGAGTCAATTAATCATATATCACGAAGATCTAAGCTCACAAAAGTACTGTCAGACCAAGTTCTGGGTTTTCTGGGCAACCCAGAAACCCAGCAACTTCGAGGGTCTACCTTTGGGCTTAATTATTTCTATATTCTGATCTTACAAGTAGTTATGCTATGGTCCAAATATGTAGTACTAGTGTCAAGGTACATTTACATCACAACAAAGCAATTAAACCACATCTAAATCTCCAGATACGATTCAGTCAAACCATGTCAGAACGGTTGTTCATAGAGTTTCTGGGTTTTCCAGAAATAGCACTTCGTGCTCGTTTGGTCAGGTTTGACCACTCACTACACTTGCTCTGTTGATTCTATAAATGATCTAAAACCATGGATCTATAGTACACATAACAGAATATAACCTAGATACAAACATAGAATCAAAATAGCATAACATTTGTCAGATCCGGCGTTCCAAAATGTTGTCAGACATTGTTTCTTACTTTATGGGTTACCCAGATTTTAGCCTGTCAAGCTCGGTCAACGGTGTTTGACCATGAATAAAATGATATCTAGACATCAAATGACTATACCACCACTTGCAGATGAACGAACTCATACCAGACTACCAATAACAAACATAAAATAAGAACAATAAAAAACAGACACGGATCTGTGGCTCCTGACATTAGCTTGTCATACCAAAAATCGTGTTATTGGCAGTTTTGGAGAAACTCAATTTTAAAGAATTTTGATGCTATGGATCTATGTTATATCAACATAAATCATCATTAAACATCATCTAGCAAAGATCTAAACACATAAACACGAAAATTATCTAAGCATACAAGATCAAAATGTGAACTAGGGTTTATACCTTATATTTTCCAATTCTTGATCTATGCTCTCCAATCTGTTTTTGGGTGTTCTAGTAAATGATTATATGACTGAGAGACTTGCAAAATTCGGAGGGTTAGAGAAAGAAAGAGTTGTTGGGAGCTAGAAATAAAATGAGGCAAATACATACATTTTCTCTCTCTTAGATCTCTTAAATAATGTGCTATGTTGCTAGATCTGATCTTGCTATCAATTGTAGGTTGTTTTGCTGAGATTTTTGAGTCACAATTTCAAAACATTAGGTTACCAACTAAAGTTTTAGCAAAAATTACAAGTTATCTAATAAAAAAATCCAAAAAGGGCACTTTTGTCATTTGTATTTTATTTTTAATGGCATTCTTGTCAATTAGTCAAACCCTTAGGGTTTAGGGTTTGAATCTTTTAGGGTTTAGCAATTTGATTTTCTAAAATTTTCAAATTAGGTTCTAAAAATCGAAAATTAATATTTCTAAATTATAATTAGAATTTTCTAATTATATTAAAAAATTTTAATCATAACTTAAATATTGCTAATTAGGATTGATAATTTCTAATTAAAATTGTTAATTAAGCAATTAGGGTCGTAATTGATCATTAGGGTTTACAACCCATGAATTAGGGTTTCTAATAGAAAAATAAATTTTTCAAATTACAATTAGGTTTGTAAAATAGAAATTAAAATAACTAAAATATAATTAGGGTTTTCTAATCATATTTTAAGTTTAATAAACGCCTTATACATGCCACTTAGGATTAGGATTTCCTAATCAGGGTTTAGAAATCTCGAATATAAAATTAGGGTTTTTCGGCGTACAATTAAGGTTTTTAACTGTACAATTGATTTTCAAAATCTGAGATTAGGGTCTCTAATCCCTTATTAGGGTTTATTAATTACAAATCTTTTCCGATCAATCATTGATCAAAATTCTAAACAGTACAAACACGTACTCATTAATATAATTATTTTAATTATATTTTTTACTGAATCCCTATCCAGCAATTAGGGTTAGGGTTTCTAAAGCTTGTTAAGCACAACTCTACTCTAAATTTATTAGTCAATACACAAATTGACTTTCTAGAGACTCGTATCACAGATACTTGTCACAAAATTAATAATCAATATTAATATTAATTAAAAAAATTTATTCGTAAAATTTTGATTATTCGAAATCCCGGGTTATCACAGTTACTCCCTGCATAATTAATTATCCGGGGTTTTTGAGTTGTTTCTATTTTTATTTTTATTTTTATTTTTATTTTTTTTGTTTGTAGGTTTTTGGGGAAATTATCACTAGTTCTCCAAATTACCCAATAAAATAAATAGTTTATGCTTATTTTCTCTTCTATTTTTAAGAATGATTTCTATATGATTTCTTATTCACTGAAACTATCTTCATAACTACAATACATACAAGGGTATTAATATTTTAAGCTAATTGTAACACATTAGTTAGAGTATTAATTAAGTTTCTTTAATTCATGTGCATCAATACTACTACTTGTATCAATCAATACAAATATATAAACCTAAGTAAAAAGAGGATTTTATCAAAATTAATTCGGTTGTTCATTTCAATGATGATTTAAACTTCAACTTATAATTCTAAAATATAAATCACATAATTATAATAATACATATTCAAATTCAATGAATATAATTAATTTAAATACAAGTATAATTTGATATATATATATATATATATATATATATATATATATAATATATATATATATATATATATATGTATATATAATCTAAAAGAGAAATTTACAATTGAATTATTTTGAGAAACAAAAAATGTAAGACCTCAACTTTTATGAATAAAGAATACTTTTCTCAAAATATATTTTTGAATATTATGGTGTGGATTTGATATAATAGTTGTGGGTAAAATTTATAAATTTTACAAAGTAAGCAAGTGGTTATATAATATTCGATTGGTCAGTGAATATTCGTTTTAACATGGAATATTCGTATGACGGCACAATCATTGGTGGACCCCACAACGGAAGTATTATCGTAGTTAGAAAACGACAGAATTATCTTTTTATAAAATTAACGACGAAAGTATTACCGTTAAAACTGTTGAACTACCCGGTAGTAAAAGTACAGTAATAGGAGCGGTTGCATAGTAGCACACGATATTGATTATTGATGCTTACGTGAGAAGTCACTTAATTATACTCAATTATTGTTATAGTAATTGTTACATCATATCTCTCATATTATTGATTCAATTATTGTCACAATATCATCTGGATAATATGTTATATTATTAAATCAATAATTGAGACGGGAAAGTTATTCATATTATTATTTGCAATATTGACAATGTCTAGAAGTTCTATCAATGAGAGGTTTGGTCACCTAATTACGCGCCAATAATGAGAAATTCTTATCGGAAAGCCCCCTCTTTCCTGGGAACGACCTGGTTGTTAAATATTGTGATCTATAATATTAATGATGAATAAGTTCGTATTGATTAAAGATGAAATTGATATTTCCATTGTGTTGGGATTAATAGTGTTAGTGAAAATAGACATTTATTTTGATAATAATTAATGTCGGGAGGTTATATTGACCAATCGGGTAATTCACCGGATAAATGAGTAATTAATTGCTATTAATTCACATGATTATAACTATGTGTTCACATATGTGTACTATTGATTCACATGATTTACTATTAGAGGAGTTGGTGCAAGATTGATAATACTTGCATGACTAAATTAAAAATGGAGGTATAGATGAAGGTACTATAGTGTAATTTATTTTTTCACATGATTATACTATTATGTCACATGAATGAACTATTAAATCATATTATTTACTATTATGGGAGGTGGTACAAGTTTGATAATACTTGCAGGACTAAATTAAAAAAAAGAGAGGAAGATATTATACTGTAATATTTCGAGGATCAAAACGTGCAATTACCGAAACTATATTTTCCTATAAATAGAAGCACATTCTTCTTTCATTCTCATCAATTCACTAAGTCTCACAAGAGTA